>JAMPIV010000994.1:252500-1644971 GCA_024509875.1 Oreohelix idahoensis | reverse complement strand
TTCTTTTCCAGGTGTAACTTACCATTTAGTGGCTTTAGTAGCTGTGTTTTAGAGCCTTAATTGCCAGATAATAGCAGCGATAAGTTTGCACAGTACAGGTAGGAGGTAACACAGGTAAATTTGTACTTGTGTTTTTTTTTCTCGTAGCGGTTCAGAGTTCCTCCCTTTCGCGTTTCTTCTTACTAGTTCTCTAAGCATACTTCATCTTATTCTTTAACAATGGCAGAGAGGATAAAGATGAGGTCCATCTTGAGGCTGGAAGCGAAAGAGGCAGGATTAGATGCAGAAGCTGCAAACGCGTTTATTAACCAGGAATTGGAAATATATGACGCGGAGCAACAGAGAGCCGAAGCTGAGAGGAAGGCGAAGCAACAGAGAGCCGAAGCTGAGAGGAAGGAAGAGAAAGAAAGAACAGAGAGGAGAGAAGCCCAGGAGAGGGCAGATAAGAAAGAAGCGGAAGAACGTCTTTTGGAACAGAAGAAAATTGAAGCAGAGATGGAAACTCGCAGAGAGAGAGAGAGACAAGGAAAGACAACATGAACTGGCGCTTAAGGCTCTAGAGAGTCGGGGCGCCTCTACTTCGACTAACGGAGAGCCGTCTTCGCCCCAGTCTCAATCAATGGACCTCTCCAGTACTCAATCTGCCCAATTAACTGCTATGTCGTTTTCTTTAGAATCTTTTCCTAGCCCTAACGAAAAAATTGACAGCTACCTACAAAAATTCGAGAGACTCGCGAATCTTTATGGGTTAGAGAGTACCCGCTGGGCGCTCAAACTTTCAACGTCACTGAAAGGCAATGCTTATGACGTGTACACAAAGCTGGGACCGAATCAACATGATTATGACCTGTTGAAGAAGGCCTTACTACAGCAGTTTGAGATGACTGCCCGAAAGTTTCTGCAGTTGTTCAGAAACAGCCGAAAAGAGAGCACGGAAACATTTCCCCAGTTCTCTTCACGTCTCACGGGTTATCTGACAAAGTGCATTGAATTATCTGACCTACCTCTTTCATATGAGGGACTCCTCGAACTTGTTCTTGTGGAGCAGATAAAATCCACTTTGTCGAATGAAACTCGTAGATTTTTGGCTGAACAGGGGGCAGTCAGGCTTGAAGACATACTCAATAAAGCCGAACGCTATAGCAATGCAATGGCCGAACTTCCCAGCACTAAACGTAAACCCACCGATGAGCCATCTCGAAAACAGAATCTAGAACAGGCATCCTATTCTTCCACTTCCTCTCAACATTATAACCAACGAGATAACAATACCCAGAAACCTCCCCAGGAAAAATCGAAATTCTACAAAACCCGATACCCCCCCCAACAACAATTCTGATCAACCCAACAAGCCTACGTGGCAGCGCGGCCACCAAGGTCAAGGAAAAGGGAAGACCCCTACACCAGGAACGTCTGATCAGGGCAAACAAACCGGTGCAAACCGCATTGGATGTTTGCATACAGCCTCGAAAGGTAGAGTCAATGTCAGTGATTCTCAACCTGAGGGGGACCGACCCTCAACTCGAGGAACTGTAATTTTGAACGGTACCTCTACTACTTGTCTTTTTGACACTGGATTAAGTTTTGATTGTATTGTCGCTAGGCACCTAGTCAAACCCGGTCAGGAGACAGAGGAAACCGTCAAACTTAGTGGAGTTTTCAGGAGTGATGCACCCAGGACGCTTCCTATCGCACTGGTAGAAATACACTCTGACTTTGTCAGAGGAGTTATTAAAGCGGCCATAATGGATGATCCGATCTACCCAGTTATCCTGGGATGTAGATATGTGTTCATTGGGAGACCTAAGGAGCCGATTGTGGCAGCGGTAACCACAAGAGGGCAAGCCAAGAAGGAGAGGGAGCCTGCGCCAAACTTGTTGCCGAATGAACTGAAGGAGGCGCAACAAAAGGACCCTACTCTGGCGCCCTGCTTTAAAAAACTGCCCATGGCTAAGGACCCCAGACACAACGGAGACATCTTTTCTAAGGATGGTGTATTGTATCGTAGAACGGGCAACCCGGACACGGGGAATAACCAGCTCCTAGTACCGACGCAGTACAGAAACCAGATCTTAGAAATGGGGCACTCTCTTCCCTTTAGCGGACACATGGGACAAAACGCCACTATTCAGCGAATAAAAAACCACTATTGGTGGCCAGGAATGAACTCTGACATTGTCAGGTACGTGAAATCCTGCGCCCAGTGCCAACGGGTAGCACCCAAGCACTTGACACCCCCAGTACCTATGGGGCAAATGCCAATAGTAGGGACTCCATTTGAACGGGTTGCTGTCGACATTATTGGTCCTCTGGAAAAGACCAAAAGAAGGAACAGGTTCATCCTGACCTTAGTTGACACTTGCACTATGTGGGCCGAAGCCGTACCGCTACCATGCACTAATTCCAAGCATGTCGCAGAAGCCCTTGTGCAAATTTTTACACGGTTGGGATTCCCTCAACAAGTTTTGACGGACAATGGATCCCAATTCCGTAGCCTGTTAATGGAGGAGATCTTTAAGATCTTGAGGGCCAAACATATCCACACAAGTCCCTACCATCCGGCCGGAAATGGGCTCGTGGAACGTTTTAACGGTACCCTCACCATGATGTTACGTAAGCTGGGTCAGGAGAAACCGGAAGACTGGGACCAATATATATCGGCTGCCTTATTCGCCTACCGAGAGGTACCCCAAGCGTCTACGGGTTTTGCGCCAGCTACACTTTTATTTGGCAGACCTATTAAGGGGCCACTAGAAGCCTTACTTCGGTCCCTGACAGACCAGAAGGCTGACGAGACAGTCGTCTCTGCAAGCAAGTATGTATCTGAGCTTAAGGAAAGGCTAAAGCTAGGATGGGATCTAGCTACTACCAACCTTAAGAAAGCCCGCGCTAAAATTACTAAAAGATACAACAAAGCTGCAAAAGAGAGAGAACTACAACCAGGGGAGAAAGTCCTATTGCTACTTCCAACCGGAAGCAATAAACTTCGCATCGGATGGCAAGGACCGTTTACCGTCCATAAAAAGATCTCACGTACCAACTACAAGATCTCCATCAAAGGAAAGGAGAAGGTCTTCCACATAAATCTGCTAAAGAAATATTTGGAAAGACCGTTGCCATCCTCCGAGCATCTCCTGGCTGGCGCCATAGCAACGGAAGACGAGGAAGATGATGATGGTTGCATGGAGTATCCACTGCAACCCACAGAATCCTTTAAAGATGTCAAGTTCGGCGACAATCTCTCACCAGAACAACAAACAGAAACTATGGCTCTACTAAAACAGTACAGTGCAGTTTTAACGGATGTACCTGGTCGAACAAATCTCATTGAATTTGATATGAAATTAACAAACGAGACCCCTGTTCAAACCAGAGTTTACCCCATCCCGTACGCTAAAGCTGATGCACTTCGCGGAGAAATAGACAAGCTGCGTCAGGCAGGAATTATCAGTGAGTCTACATCTCCTTACAGCTCGAGCGTAGTGCTGTTGCAGAAGCCCAATAAGGAAGTTCGGCTGTGCATTGATTACAGGTTGCTAAACGCTGTAACGGAATTCCAGCCCGAACCTCTCCAAACTGTTTCTGAGTTGTTCACCAAGCTCAGCAAAGCTAAGATCTTCTCCAAGATTGACCTCAGTAAAGGTTATTATCAAATACCAGTCAAGGAGGAAATTAAACCTTTGTTAGCTTTCAGCACTAGTGAAGGACATTACACATTTAACGTGATGCCGTTCGGTTTGCATAACGCACCAGAAGTGTTCACCAGGATGATGAGGAAGCTTCTAGAACATTTGCAAAGTCCCCATATCCATAATTTCATGGATGACATCTTAATTGCATCGGAAACCTATGAAGAACATATTGCTACGGTTGCTATGCTGCTCAGGAGACTACAGGAAACGGGTCTTACAGCCAGACCTAGCAAATGTCTCATCGGGTTTGAACAGTTAGACTTCCTGGGGCACACTATTTCTCATGGATGCAGTTGGCCTATTAAGAAGAACGTGGAGAAAATAGTGGCAGCAAAAAGACCCCGAACGAAGAAAGACGTACGTTCCTTCATATCGCTATGTGCATACTATCAGAAGTACATCCAGAACTTCAACGGACTGACCTCACAAAGAAAGGTTGTCCTGATAAGGTCATATGGGATCAAAAGTGCGAACACGCGTATAGCACTTTGAAAGGACAGTTGTCTGCATACCCCATTTTGAGGTTGCCTGACCTCAAGAAACCTTTTGTACTGAGAGTCGACGCGTCAGGTCAGGGCATCGGGCCAACACTGCTTCAAGCCTATGACAGTGACCTGAACATGCTATTTCCAGTTGCCTATGGCAGTCGGAAATTAAATAAAGCGGAACGGAACTACAGCGTAGTTGAAAGGGAATGTCTTGCTCTGATTGACGGTATCAGACGCCATCATGAGTTTCTTTATGGTACATCGTTCACGGTGCAAACAGACCACGCTCCGTTAGCATTTCTTGGTGCCAATAAAGAATTTAACGCAAGGATCATGCGTTGGGCGCTTCTTTTAAGCGTTTATTCTTTCAAAGGGGAATATATTCCGGGAAGACAGAATGTCGGGGCTGATTTTCTGAGTAGAAACTGGTCTACAGAGGAAGAAGAGCAAACTGAAGATACCACTCATCCTAAAATCACCAATCAGGTCACCTCCATTGTCAAAAATGAAAACATGAAAAATGGTTTCATGTCTAAAAGTGGGGACGATTGTGACGTACGTCTAGTTTGACAAGTGAATTCTCCCTGATATGATGGATGATTTAAAGGGACTTTTAGCTTTTCATAACATTAGAACCCCTGAACATTTGTTGTAACTTTTCGTTTGCCAGAACGCATTCCACTGGGACTCATGTAGGATACAGCGACGATATCAAAGAGACGAACTGAGGATCTTAGGGGAGACTATCGGCGCTATCAAAGACAGTAGTTTTCCCTGATACGAGACGCAGTTGCTTGCCGCTAATTTCGCGTCTCGGTGTCAATCGAGGAACCGAGCGAACGGGGGAAAGCGAAACGGGCAGCAGCGAGCGGATACGAAGACCAGGGGGCGGCTTCTTCTCTTGATTTGGCGGTCAGATCCCCAAAAGTTCGTGAGATCAAATAAGTTGTCAAGTTTATCATGTCCCACTCAACTTACATTTCATTTTAGCTAAATAGACCATGTAGAACTAGACACGTTATCACTCGCTGGCCAGATCTTTACAGAAGCACTAGCTTTATTGAAATCTTGTTATAGATTTTCCCCTGGATTTTATATATATTTGCAGTGATTTCTAATTCTGTGCAAAGCGGTAATATATATATTGTGTAAAGTGATCAGTGGTCTAGCTCAGTCATTCTATTTAAAGGGATTCTGTGTTAATTTAAATCTATTTAATTAAACCATCTCAAGAGTTCCAGTTTTAAATATAATGATCTATCTATTATATTATTTCAAAAGATAATAGATGCTTAAATTAACTTTTAAAGTCGCGAAGGAATTTATAATTAATAAATTCAGTTAAGTCCTAGTTTTATAGATGTGTGTTTTTAACCACTAGAACTCGCGCAGTGTTTATTAAATACATAATTAAATACGCGAGCATATATATAATAGGCTTAACGGGAAATTCATCGCGCTTCAGAAGGTTATTTGTTTTCGGTATATTACATGTCTTTTTTTTCTTTCATACAGAGTGATCGTAACCTGTGCGATCCCAGCATTAAGAAAGAAATAAAGAAATCAATCTAAGCAAAGCAAAGCATAAACAGTGTGTAGAGTTCCCCTGACGCAGAACTTGTTGAGACTGTGTAAATTTTTAATCTTTGAGGCGATTCTATGTTTGGAATTCCGCTATCTAACTTATAGCAAAGAAAGCACACCCAAAGACAAATTTAACGCACCATCAAACAACTTAAGTCGTAACGGGAAGAAGAACACTGGCCCGAGCTTTGTTAGTTTACTGACACAGAGAGATAATTCATAATTTCCTGAACAGTGATGTGACTTAGTTTTCTCACTGGACTTAAACCATACCTCACGGATAAAGTGTACCAGCACGCGTAAGAATTTTATTATCAGCGGCATAGTCAAATAGACCACACCATCCTCACCCCGGTATCAGAGACCGTGCCCTCCCATAGAAACTGTTATTAAGAAAAGAGACACAACTACAGATTCATTTTCCAGCGATTACGGGACCCTTTTATGTGCTGACCGCCTACCCGATAATCTGGGGCTAGAACTTGAACAAACACTCATACATTTAGTTGAGGTGTAACTGCTGTTGTGTTATTCTATGGAGTGCAAGATTTTTTCACAATCGGTAAGTGAGAGCAAGATGAGTGAAGGCCTTTGCTAGCGCGTGTATGAATGACAGGAAATTAATTCTTTTGTGTGACCATTTTGTTAACTTGCTTACCTGGTAACATATATCTTTTCTGTATACCCTACATTGTTCCTTTAAGTGGGATAGTTGATAATTTGGTAACTCTGTTTAAAACCACCTCCTTTCCATTTGCTTAGTAAAGGGAAGAACAGCTGGGAAGAACAAGTTTTTTTCTATTACTTATACCTAACTTGGTAACACCTCTTTCAGAGTAATTAACTTTACTGTTAGGTTAACGTACCCGTGTTCCTGATATTATCTATCTCTGGACTGGGTTTGTCTTTGTCTAATAAGCGGGAAGGGCTTAGTCGATACCAATCTTCTTCACCCCTCCCAAATTTGTTATTTGCATTTGTGTACTTATGATAATTTATGTAATATCTGATATTTTTAGTGATTGATGTTTAAAGTGAATAAAATCACATAAACTCATTTAGTTCTGTGTGTTGGATATACCCAAAGCCCAACTTTTCCCCTATTCGTTTATTATAGTTTGTATCAACGTCGTGTGTGTGTTTGAAAACACCAAATCGGTGAGCGCGCAGATGCGAGTCTGGAAAACTGGCAAATAATTGTTTGACCAGGAGAGTGAAAGAGAAGATTGAGAGACACGATTTGTCGTAAATAAGTCTGTCTTTACTCTCCTCCAGCACGCTGTGAAGTAACTATTAAATCTCTACATTTTCTATCACTAAGCTTTCCATCATCATTTTCCACTCTAAACCGGACCACTATTTCTACGACTCTTTTCTCTCAAAATAAATTTACGACAACTATACTATCAGTGTATACCACTATAACTCCTATGTCATATGTCAACTAAAGACATTACAAAGGACAAACAAGAAAAGACAATATGAACACATTTGCAGAGATCAAATTAAATTAAATAGGAGAAATGAAAAAAATGATCACAGAAACCGTGATGATAACTGCAATAAGATAACAAGACAAATAACGCCACAGTGTATAAAAATAAGGGTGTAAACAACTGAAATGAAAGGAAAGATGAGACCTACAATTATACAAACAAATCAAACAAAAATAAAGAACAGAAACAATGTTACAAATACAAATATGAAACAGTCGTCACAACTAACCAAATATTTGCAAACTATGTTGCATGCAAATTTCAATTAAGAAATTGCTCCCTATAGAACGCCAGAACAAGACCAATATCACTCGGTATTTCCTGTTCTAGTCACCTCCCATCCAGGCCCGCAACATATAAACACCTACACATATAAACAAATAACATGTAAACATAAATAGCATATAGCATACAATATAATCTATATCATGAATGGAATGTGTTGCAGGTATAGTGTTGTAAAGCAGGCACAGTTTATTTTAATACTAATAACTTGCCACTTTATTGAGTAATAGATTTAATTTTAAACTATTACACAGTTCAATTTTTTTTTTGTCTTTGTTGAGCATATGAAGATCCAACGATGAACTATGCAATTTATGTTCAACAACACTGTGATTCTTCTGTACGTTGAGAAATGTCAACAATACTGCTCCAGATATTTTCTACACTTGATACAACTGTCCTGTGTAATACCGTCTGTACAGCGAAAAACTGTCAACAAGCGCTGACCTAGATACAGCATCCTATCGGTAATACAGGTCAAGCTGACATCGACTGTATAGCTGTCCTACTGGTGTTGATGTGGTCAAACAAATGTTCTTTTAACTGTAAACTGTGATTCTCAACACAAAACTGCGTAGGCTGGACCCAGGAATCTGGTTCACCACTGTAAAATTTAGCTTTCAATCGTACGCTCTGTAAGTGTCAGTCTCTGAAGCAGTGTACAGAGTTATTGAGATCAGGCATGCTCCATGTTTACCCAGCGGTAAATGGGTAACTCACCCTAGTCCTGAGTTAGGGAAGGCAAAGGCAGCTGTAAATAGTCGTTTCCCTCTAAGGCTCCAGGGAAGCAGGCCCTAAGCTTGGTCACTTCAACCGATGCAGGATGGTGTATGTATGGAGTAGAAGTGTAGAGTGTGATTAACGCGAATGGTGTACTGTTCGTGTGCTGACCAATATAATCACTCATACACATGTGTCTACAAGGCACCAATGCAGACTGCTGGAATCTTTGTTTACACCATTTATTCAGACGTACACACTGGGACATAACGAGTACATCATGGGTATGTTGACACATCAATTTGTAGGCATACATAGCAGATCCGAAATCATGACACATTCATAAATAATGGGTAGTACATCAAAAGTTCAATGTCATGATACATTATGGCCGCATCCCCTATCTGACTAAACGCGTCAGTGAAGGCAGATCGGTAAATAACTAAAGTTGCTTGACGTCCATAGTTTGTAGTATATTATGGAACCACGAAAAGGGGGTTTCTATCAAGATTGAGATCTCCCTGTCACTGTCCGAGTAATAAGGTACATGCCCCGTTCTTTGGACAGTAATCAGAAAATATGATGACAGGAACACAACATGGCCGCCTCCCTGAGTTGCCGCTCACTCACTCGTAGGAAGGTGAATATAAGCCAAAGTTAATTTATAATATGCATATAAATAGTTTCATAAATGTTTCCATACAGCTCTACGGTAATCAGGTTAATTCACGTAGCCATAACCGCTGTAGGAAAGCCTGTCATCTTCGTCGATACAAAACACGACCCTGGCGATACGAAGCACAATGTTCCATCTAGGTCTAACCGACATGAGATCATCAAAATAGGGTCTGGCAATACATGGAGTCCGAATTATACATTGTACCGTACCTTAGGAGAGTCTCTAACACAAACTCTAGTAGAGACACAATCTCCTATAGAAGAAAACCACTTCATAACTAAGTTTTCCTTAAGAATCTACCAGCCCTTTGAAAAATGCGTACCCGCCATTATCACGGTACATCGGAACTCATCACGACTTCTCAAGACAACTCATACTTCCGCCAGAGCGGAATAACAAGAATCTAGTCCCGCCTACCCATCCAAAATATACAATATAACACTGATTCTACTTGTACTAATAATATATAATACATATGAATTCAGGCCATAAACATAATAAGCAAATTAATCTATTTTCTGGCCCTAAAAAATAAGTACAAACATAAGAGCAATATCCGTGCGCCGGATCAATATCAAGAACGATTACTCCTATAATCAAAAGTGTGAATCAAACATGGATTACCTCGCTTTACCCATAGACAGCATTTTCATACACAAATGGATGAATGTCTATATTTTTCCCATATTAAATAGCCATATCGATTTTTGTAATATGTGCGTCAAAATATGCACGCAACAATCCACTGGAAAGTGTATGATAGCAAAAGGATCCGTATCAAATTGATTATAGGACCAGGTAGAGTCCGGATTAGAATCGCGAACAAAGCAGATTACGTTCACCTTGAACTTATATACACGGCAGTTAAAGCCTGGCGATGCAAGCCAAAGATGTTGAATAATGATACATAGACAGGATCTATAGATTTACGGATAATGTACTCACTAGTATTGTGAAGGGATAATAATTCTAAGGATCGGATTCGGTAGGAGTTGGTTGCACACTCTATTACGCTATAAACTTAACGGTTAACCCAGACGAGCTAAGTCTGTGAGAGGAACATTGTGTAGAGCTTAGAACTATGATGAAGCCAAGTTAAATGTGTGAAATGTGTTACAACCATTGTGCAAAAGTATATATTAAATTGTTCAGTCGTCAATGGAACTTGTTGATTGCCTGAATTATGCAAGTTCTCACTCTGTGCTGTGACTGTCATTAATCCTTGCAAGGTCAGTCCAGATTATCACAGGTATTTCTAAGACTAACTATAATCTAACCAACACTGCAGAAGAAATAATATACAATAACGACACTAAATATAATAATAATTTAATCACACCATAATGGCTTAAAACTGCAATCGAACTATAAAGCTGGAATTAGAATAGATGAATTATAATATCTGAAATATTGACAAGCAACCCAATAAACTCACGTCCAACGGTGCTGAATCTTTTAATAACAACTAGCAAGAAAAGATACAGCGGGAGACCGTAAAAGTAATAGTATAGTGCTTCTGATTGCTAGGACTTATAACAGCAACAGGAGAAACAGTACTTAACTCTGGAAGAGATGATGGACAGCACAATAAAGTCGCAGCCATTATTCTAAAGAAAGGACTAGAAATGTCAATACCGGAGTGGAAACACTTTGTCGTAGATTTGGATAGGTATTAAAGATAGATTCTAGTCCCGTCTGAATAGAACTGAAAAGGTGGTAACTCAGTGAGAGATAAGGTAAAGAAATAGATTTCACGAGTGAATAGTTAAAGGTAGAATCTGTCCCTGGATTGAGAAGATACTCTATTCCAGCCTATCTTTACAACGGTATTTGGTCTATCAAACATATCTCCTTTCCGTATATATTAACATATACCCTATTAACCACTAACATACACATAGATAAGTGACGACAATCAGACGCACAAACGTGAAACTATAGTAAATGGAGTAGGGATATTGGGCCGAGCTGACCAACACAGGTAATTAAGTTTTGTTAAGTTTATTTTCATTAAAACTTCACAACATCCAATATCAATGGCAATAGAAAATCATAGTTTACAAAAAATAAAGGAGTAAACCCATAAGTGCAATCCCTCTGTTGAGACAAGATCCCACAAGAAGAAGTTAATTAACCGCAAAAGGTCAAAAGATTTGCGTTATGGTATAGAATTTGATTATACTGTAAAGAACAGAGTTCCTAATTAATCTATCCTGAAAATAACAGTATTATCAAACCAAACGAAGGAAAAAAAAAACAAAGTGAGTACAATGATTATTCAACAGAAGAATTATTCACAACTCTTTCTCTTGCTTCTGACAATCTGTGGCCACATTCAGTCGTGCTTACCTTATCGTTGTTTAATAACATCTGGAACATACCTCCATGATACAAATACCAAATCCAGCGTTGGGTTTTGGCAAAATAAGCCCCAGTTCCTCCAAGACAAATTAATCCTCCTGTTGGGGAACGCTTACTTTGGTAATGATAATTGGATCTGTTTATGTCACATCTATTAGTCCAGGTAGGAAAATAATTAAGAGATCTAGTGTTCACAGTGTACAGTAGCTTGTAATTCCGATAGTTAAAGAGAATGTGAGGTAGGTAAATCTTTGTGGATACATCCTCGCCACAACACAGTGGTCGGTAGTCGGGTAGTGTTAAGTTTGATATTTCTCGCCACAGCGGGCTGAATGTAAATGAAAATAGAAAAAGAATCCGGGTAGCAATGTGTCCAGTTACATTTATTCTTAGTATTATATATTGGTACTCTCTCTCTCTCTCTCTCTCTCTCTCTCTCTCTCTCTCTAGGTGAAACAAGAGGGCCGAACAGGTCAACCTTGAAGACCTGATATTACATAAGAATGTTTGGTGGTACTATTTGACTTAGACACTTTTTTTCTCAGATTTAAGCCACTGGTAGGTTTGGTTTACGATCCGTACTAGATTTTAGGAAAAAAATACAAAAAATGTAACCATAATATCGGTATTGTATCCTAACCCGCGTAAATGTATGATTTATTATTATCCAATCGGTTATTAAATTTGATTAGAAACCATGAATGTCTAGCTTATCTTATCGTTTTTAACACGTGAAATAAGCGCTATTCATTTAGAAAATTACACATAATGAATTAGAAATAAATATATAATTCGTCATTACTCATATGCCTAGTGCATTTACTAATCAATTAAAATATCTCTTTCTGGGTGATAGCGAGTAATTAAATTTACGTTACAGCTGGAAAAATTAGCTATATGTTATTTAATACGCTAGCCAATTAACACAGAAAATCTTATTGAAATATAGTAACGGACTTTAACATTTAAGTCACTCAAAATACTAGAATATATATTTACCACAACACAGAAAATGAAACTATCAACACAGAAAATGAAACAATCTCCAACGAAATACTAAGTGATCCACTTTAACAATGGTCTAGGATTCGAAGCTAGATATTAGGAAAAGATCTGATGGTACTAGATAAAAGGATTTTAAAAGCTGGGGTACGTATATAAAATAGGTATAAATTATCAAGCGAGTGCGAGATATGGCGCCTTAGCCCGTATTTTGGGAAAATCTGCAGATCGATTCTCGAATGAAAGCTTTATTTCTCACCTATGGCTACAACATAGACGTTGGCCAACTGGTGTTGAAATAATTGGCTGGCCAATGCAAAAGTGTCCCGCGCCTTCCAACTGTCATATCACTCTCTGTTTGTGTATCGCTCTGCGTGTTTGTGGCGGCCTTTGTTAAATCGGTCCATTGTCGCCAGCACGATAACAAGTCGCTATTGTATTACATGGCATGAGATGACTTCTTCACCTGGTCAAGCTGGGCATCTTCCCGCGCCATTGTCCCAATGTGGTGAACCGTCGCATGTATGGACCACAGCCGAGCAATAAAGAGACTAAGCATTTGTGTCAGCCGCGCTCGCTTCAAAGTTAACAATAGTCCACATAAATTGTACTACCCACAGATGTCCGATTTTGATGAAATCAGATGTGTTTCACCAGATTTATCACGAGGCAATGTGAACTTCAAAAGATGATGCCAGGTATGGGATTTAATTAAAAGAATTTATTTTACCACCGATGAAAGAACAAAGGTGGTTCTCTAGATACCGGTCACGAAAAATCAAAAACGATGAAATAGCAAATGTGGGCTTAAAAGAACACAAATGTGGGAGAAAATAAAATAAGAACGGTGTAGAAAAAAGATATGGCCATAAGGCTTAGACAAATTATGACATATTAAAACATTAAAAAAAAAATTTCCTTTTTTATAAATCTGGTCAAAAATTTTTCAAGCAACCCATTTCTTTTAGAGCGTCAATATTACACGGCTTTGTGACTGTTAATTTGGTGCCATCAATTTCTTCAATTTGAAGGCCATTTAGAGATCGAACTCGACTTTCCCTTGATTCATAATTTTATAATTTTGATTGTTTCCATTGATTTATCTAGACACGTTAGCATACTGCCCTGTTTTACGCATAGAAAAATAAAGCACACCACGTACTCATGAATTTTTAAGTAACTTTATTATCGCCCCTGATTTGTTTACATTTCTTTTCGAAAAACTTTAATTACTCATAATGTCATAATTACAATATTACATTATCAAATAATTGACTGATTATTGTAATGTCATCGGGAATACTCAACTAAACCAAGTTCGAGAACTATTGCTCATCTGAAGTGATTGAAAAATCGATTGCAAGATTTGAAAGTGACATGAAAGTGACATACAAGTGACGTTAAATAAAAGCTTGTAATAACAAAATGTGAGTAATGAAAAGGTCAAAGACGAATTATATCAACAGCTACAAAAGAAAATGGAAACCGCACCTCCTAACGATCTTATCATAGTAATGGGAAATCTCAATGCGAAAGTTGGAACATACAATACATACAATGAAAGAGTAATGGGGAAATGCGGCAGCGGAACAGTAAATGAGAATGAGTATAAACTAATAAGCTTCTGCAGCATTAACAACTTGGTCATTGGAGATACGCTTTTTTGCACAAACAATGAAATTCACAAATTAACGTGTGAATCATCAAACAGCCTGGACAGAAACCAGATAGACCACAGTATGATCAATGGTAGACGAATGCATTCATTACAAGATGTGAAAGTAAGAAAATGAAGCGATCACCACTTAGTAGTAGCAAGACTAAAGGTGAAACTCACAACTGCTGGACCAGTTGTAACTAAATGGAAAAGGTATGATATCATCAAACTGAAGGAATCCTTACCAGAAACGCTTTTATGGTTGATGTAAAGAGACGATATCAGATAGTTAACAACCAGGAAAAGACAGCAACTGATAAAGTTGACCAGAAATTCAACACCATTTCAACAATACATAAGGAAATAAGAAAACTATGATTGCCATTCCAGGAAAGGAAGAGACAAGATTGGATAACACAAGAAACATTAAACACCATAGTGACGAAAAAAAGAAATGAAAAGAAAGAAAATAAAAGCAAAGTCCCCCAGGTTAAAGGAAATATATAGCGAACAGTACAGTCAGCTGGACAAGGAAGTAAAACGTCAAACCCGAGCCAACAAAAGTAAATTCCTAAACGATCTTGCAAATTTGGCATAAGAGCAGCACTGATAAATGAACACATTACATAAATTAACTATAACCATCAACGGAAAACGGGGTGCAAACAACATTAAGTTAGTAAGAGACAAGCAAGGAAATCTCATCACCACAGCTCAGGGACAGGAAACAAGATGGGCAGAGAACTTCAGAGAAACACTGAATAAGGAACCACCAGGGACGCAGCTAAATGTTTCTGAGGTTGAACATGATATGGACGTAAATACAAACATTCCACGAAGAGAAGAAATCATAACAACTATCAAAAGGTTAAAGAATAACAACGCTCTTTGTCATGACAATTTAAATGCTGAGTTAATTAAAGCAGATCTTGAATTAGCATCAAAACTATTAGAACAACTATTTGCGAAACTCTGGAAAACAGAGACAACACCAAAGGAGTGAATAAAGGAATAATTGTCAAATTGCACAAAGAGGACGACCTTGCAGACTGCAACAACTGGAGAGGAATTACTCTCCTCTCAGTTCCCAGTAACATACTAATCAGGATACTTATCCAGAGAATTTCAAAAGCAGTGGACCATAAACTGAGGAAAGAATAAGCAGGATTCAGAAAGAACAGACAATGTGCAGATCATATATTCACCCTCAGGAACATTATTGAGCAGTGCTCAGAATGGTCAGCCATCAATTTTACCTATACCTTGTAGCGGTATGGCAGCTTGTGTGCCCTGACAATCCCCAGAGCTAAGCCAGTGGGAGTTTTACTCCTGGTAGGTTCAACCAAGCTGGACTGGTCTCCTTGGGTAGGGGTCAGACAAAAGCTGGTACCCTGGTCCTCCAGGTTTGGGGTTTTAGCACAGGGCCGACACCCCTGTCTATGTAAAAAAAATCGCACATGTTACGGAAACGGCAATGAATGAAAAAACTTTGATGCGGGACGGACATCCGGAGTCTCAGGCTCGTATGACTGACAGTGGTGAAAGACGAAATGGAAGCCACTGGCATGAAAACGGATGCCCAGACCGCAAAACACGAAACCAGAATTATTTTTTGGAATGTCAGAACCATGAATGAGGCAGGAAAGCTGAGACAGATCACAGCAGAGATGAGGAATTACAAACTACATAACCTGGGAATGGCGATGGATAGGACACACACTGAGGAAACCTGTTGATAGCATTACAAGGCAGTCCTTGTTCTGGAACCCCCAGGGCAAGAGAGGCAGAGGAAGACCAAGAAGTACATGGAGAAGAGAGTTGGAAACAGAGGTGAAAATGATGAGGAGAACATGGAAAGAACTTGAGATGATGGCACGGGACAGGAGGACTTGGCATGTGTTTGTTGAAGGCCTATGCTCCTTTGGGAGTGGAGGGTTATGAATGAATGAATGAATCCTGGGAATAAGCGAGAGCTGATGGACAAGGATGGGAAGAATAAAAACAGCTACAGGGGAAACTGTACTTTATTCTGGCAGAGAGGATGGTCAGCACAATGAAGGTGTAGCCATTATCCTGAAGAAAGGAATGGAAAGGTCTTTACTGGAATGGAAACCCATTAACAACAGACTATTAAGAGCAAGACTGAGAAGGAGATTCACCAACACCACAATTATACAATGCTATGCACCAACAAACGACAGCGATGAAGAGATCAAGGACGAGTTCTATCAACAGGCACAAAAGGAAATGGAAACTGTACTCAGGTACGATCTTATTATAGTAATGGGAGATCTAAATGCGAAAGTTGGAACACACAATAATTATAACGAAAGAGTGATGGGAAAATGACGCAGGGAAACAGTAAATAAGAATGGGGACAAATTAATAAGCTTCTGCAGTATTAACAACCTGGTCATTGGAGGAACACTTTTTCAACACAAAGAAGTGCACAGGTTAACATAGGAATCACCAAACGGACGAGACAAAAACCAGATAGATCACATAATGATCAATAGCAGATGGAGACATGCACTACAAGACGTGAAAGTAAGAAGAGGCGCAGATGTGGGAAGTGATGAACACCTAGTAGTAGCAAGACTGAAGGTGAAACTCAGAACTGCTGGACCAGTTGTAGTCAAACAGAAAAGATACAACATCACGAAACTTAAGGACCCCCTCACCAGAAAAACGTTCGTGGTTGACGTAAAGAGACGATATATGATTACCAAAAGCCAGTAAAGAACAGGGACCGACGATGTCGACCAGAAATTCAACACCATCTCAACAATATACAAAGAAAGCAGAAATTCATGCTTGGGACTCCAGGAAAGAATGAGCAAAGACTGGATAACACCAGAAACGCTAATCACCATAGCGAAGAGAAAGGAAATGAAAAGAAAGAAAACAGAAGCTAAGTCTCACAGGTTAAAGGCAATATATAGTGAACAGTACAGTCAGCTGGACAAGGAAGTAAACATCAAACCCGTGCTAACAAAAGGACATTTCTGGATGACCTTGCAAGACAAGCAGATTAGGCCGCACTGAGAAATGAACTAAGCACAGTCTATAACATAACTAAAGCTATCAGTGGAAAACGAGGTGCAAACAACATAACGTTAGTAAGAGACAAGCAAGGAAATCTCATCACCACAGCACAGGGGCAGGAAACAAGATGGGCAGAGCACTTCAGAGAAACACTGAATAAGGAACCACCAGAGACTCAGCTGAATGTTCCTGAGGCTGAAAGTGACTTAGACGTAAATACAGACATTCCACGAAAAGAAGAAATCATCACAGCTATCAAAGGGCTAAAAAATGGAAAAGCGCCTGGTCAAGACAATCTAAATGCTGAGCTATTCAAGACAGACCCTGAACTAGCAGCAGAACTATTAGAACCACTATTTGCACAAGTCTGGGAAACTGAGACAACACCAACAGAGTGGAGTAAAGGAATAATTGTCAAATTGCCCAAGAAGGGTGACCTTGCAGACTGCAACAACTGGAGAGGAATTACCCTCCTCTCAGCTCCCAGCAAAATACTAGGCAGGAAAATCATCCAGAGAATTTCAAAAGCAGTTGACCATAAACTGAGGAAAGAACAAGCGGGCTTCAGAAAGAACAGAAGATGTGCAGATCATATATTTACCCTCAGGGACATTATAGAGCAGTGCTCAGAATGGCAGAGACAGCTGTACATTAACTGTGTTGATTTTGAAAAGGCTTTTAACAGCATACACATGGACAGCCTATGGAAAATTCTGAGGGCCTTTGGAATTCCCAGCGGCATTGTTTCCATCACAAAAAGTCTCTATTCTAACTTTACGTGCAGTGTTGGATCGAGTAATATAACTTGGGAAGTTTTTTTTTTTTTTTTCGTACGCCCGCTAATACTCGAGGCGAAATCTCAGGTTATTATTAATGTCTAATCTGACATTGATTTTACGTGAGTATCCCTTTTCATGTACAGAGACAGGTGTCCCTCGCCATTCAGGCAGATACTCGCCGATTTCGGAGGTACCCATTAGAGCTGGGTCGGCTCAGGAGCCGCCAATCCCTGGTCGACGACACTCCTTCAAATGTCCTCGCCTTGTCTCGAGTTAATCCAGTCCAAATACCGGTCGACAAAAAATCCTCAAATGCCGTCGCCCGGGTTGTATCCTGAATCACACGGTCGCCAGAGCGGTGTTGTAACCACAACGATAGCGCGGCTCCTGACTTTCGAAGTGAAAACAGGAGTACGACAGGGGTGCCCCTTGTCAACAACATTATTTTTGACAGTCATAGATTGGGTGATGTGCCAGACAACGGAGGGCAGTCTAAGAGGAATTAAATGGACAACGTTTTCTACACTGGAAGACCTGGAATATGCAGATGACATTGCACTACTCGCGCATTCACATCAGCACATTCAAGACAAAACTGATAGACTGAATAAGTATGGTCAGCAGGTTGGCCTGAACATCAATTTGAAGAAGACAGAGGTCATGACACTAAATGTGGGCAATCCTGAGTCAATAACAGTAAGGAACCAGAAGTTAGAACAGAAACACATTTACTTACCTAGGATGCATAGTAACACCTGACGGCGGAACAAGCAAGGACATTAAGAACAGAATGAATAAAGCGAGAACAGCATTTGCTGTTCTCAACAACATTTGGAAGTCTTCCCAGTACAGCACAAACACCAAATTAAGACTGTATGAGAGCTGTGTACTTTCTGTGCTTCTCTATGGTGCGGAATGTTGGAGAGTAACAGAGAAGGAAATGTCGAAACTGTCCACCTTCCACACAATCTGCCTAAGGAAAATTCTCCGAATCTTTTGGCCAAACACCATCAGCAACCAAGAACTACTTATTCGGAGTAACCAGGAGGACATGCAAACCATCCTAGCTGACAGACGCTGGAGTTGGGTTGGCCACGTCCTCAGAAGGGACCCTGATACAATCACAAGAACAGCTATGCTATGGACCCCCGAGGGAAAGCGAAAGAGAGGCCGACCAAAAACAACTTGGCGGAGAACTGTGGAAGCTGAAATGCAAAGAATGAACCACAGTTGGGGTACTGTACGAACGATGGCAGCCGACCGAGCAAAGTGGAATCAATTTGTTGCTTCCCTACAAGACGCCACTAGGCGTAATGGCCGCTGACTGCTTTGACGGTTGGTGGTTATGGATCAAAGAAGAAAAAGAAGCTCAGAATGGTAGAGAATTATACATTTAACTTTGTTGATTTTGAAAAGGCTTTTGACAGCATACACAGGGACAGCCAATGGAAAATACTTAGGGCGTATGGAATTCCAAGCTGCATTGTTTTCATCATAAAAAGCCGTTAGGCTAAGTTTACATGTAATGTTGGGCAGAGAAACCTAAATTTTGAGGTGAAGACAGGAAAGCGACCGGGATGCCCCTTATCAACAACTTTTTTTTTGACAGTCATAGATCGGGTGATACCCCAGGCAACAGAGGAAAGTTCAAAAGGTATAAGATGGACAACGTTTTCTTCACTGTAAGATCTGGAATATGCAGATGGCATCGCACTTCTTGCACATCAACATCAACACATCCAAGAAAAACAGATGGACTGAACAAGAATAGTCAGTGGGTGGGTCTGAACATCAATCTAAAGAAGACATGACACTCAAGGTGGGCAGTCCTGAGCCCATAACAATAAGGAATCAGAAGCTGGAACAGTTAGACAAATTTACATACCTAGGTTGCATAGTAACACCAAACGGCGGAAAGGCAAAGACATCATCAACAGAATGAATAAAGCAAGAACAGCCTTTGCTTGTCTAAACAACATCTGGAAGTGCTTTCAGTACAGCACAAACACCAAGTTAAAATCACACGAGAGCTGTGTACGTTCTGTGCTTCTCTATGTTGCGGAATGCTGGAAAGTAGCAGAGAAGGAAATGTCGAAATTGTCTTTATTCCAAACAATCTACCTAAGGAAAATTCTCCGAATCATTTGACCGAATACCATCACCAAATAAGAACTGCTTACTCGGAGCAACCAAGAGGACATGTACATCATCGTAACTGGCAGACGCTGGAGTTAGGTTGGCCACGTCTTCAGAAGAGACCCTGATGCCATCACAAGAACAGCTTTGCAATGGACCCCTGAAGGAAAACGAAAGAGAGGCTGATCAAAAAACTTGCTATCAGTCAAAGTTCCCTCCATACTGCCATCATCATTTTCATTTCTGTCTCCAACACTTCTCTCCATGCCCCCCCCCCCCCTTTCCGTCCACCACCCCGGTGTCCCAGAACAAGGTAAGCCTTGCAATGTCGTCCAGGTTTCCCCAATGTGTATCCAATCTATTGCCAGCGCCCTCCTCCCACTTCCTACTTCAGCGGCACCCGTCCGGCTGCTGCGATCAGTCAAAACAGTCAGTAGCCATCACGCCTACTGACGTCTTGTAGGGCAGCAACAAATTGTACCCATTGTGCTCGGTCAGTGGCCATCCTTTCTGCCGTGTCTCAACTCTGGATCATGCTTTGCACTTCAGCCTCCACTGTTCTCCACCATGTTGTCTTTGGTCTGCCTATCTTTCGCCGTCCTTCTGGTTCCATAGCAAAGTAGTTCTGGTGATGATGTCAGAGTTCCCCGGTGACCTTATCGTACCATGCAGGCACCCGTCTATGAAAATATGTAACTCCCTGGCTGCTGCCGCTCACCATGCCCCCAGAGACACATAAGATGACCGACGTGAATCCTGAGCCAGAGACTCCCATTTTAGCGTTGGACTCGACCTGTCCCCATCCCCACCCAATGCAATGAAAACCCTTCATGCCCCGTGCATTCTCACCTTTATATCGCTGTCTATTTTAAGAGGCGACTAAATTTACCGCTGTACATGGGTCTGTCAACATCATCATGTAAAACCAATTGCTACAAGAGCACATTAATGCTGTGTTGCAGTCTTCCAGCAACGAGGCCGTGCTTCGTAAGAAGCGAAAATGGAAGAAGACGAAGTAAAATACAGAACCTCAGTCTCGTATTTACTATTCATGTGTACTATTTTACTTAAATGTGAAGTTAACTAAAATAGTCTATTTGAGTAGCAGTAGTAGACCCTTAGTCATAACTGACTATAGGAATGCGCCCTTGAGACGATTGCCCTGAGATGATTGCCCTGAGATGATTGCCCTGAGATGATTGCCCTGAGATGATTACCCTGAGATGATTGACCTGAGATGATTGCCCTGCGATGGTTGCCCTGAGATGAATGCCCTGATATTATTGCCCTGAGATAGTTGCCCTCAGTTGCTTTTTTTCCTGGTACTCCTTTCGGCGTGTTCTTTTCTGTTCTGCTTGTTGTGAGAGCTTCTTTTCGTCCAATCTGAGATGGCGCTGTAGGGAGCATCGCCTTTTGATGCAATCGGCAGTTTCGTCCTCCCAGGGTGATGGATTTATGTCCAGTGCCTACACGTCTCTCTTGCTTACATCTTTGCGGCTCAGCTGTGGTCGCTCGGCTGTTCTTTTGCCATCTGTAGAAGATATATTTAGAGATTCGACCATCTTCCATGTGCTGGACATGACCAAGCAAGCGTAGTATGCGCTATGTAATCAGTGTATACATGCTTGAAGCCCAGCACTTGTCAGTACCTTGACATTAGTCATTTTGTCCTTCCACGAATACCAAGGATATGTGGAAAGAACCGTAGATGAAAGGTATTGAGCCTTCTTTCTTGTTTAGCATAGGTTGTACATGTTTCGCTGTTTTATAGATGCATGCTGGTGACACATGCATTATATGCAAACAGCTTTTGTCTTCATTGTGAGTTTAAGGTGTCCCTAAACACGCATTGAGATGCAGGTCTTTATGGACTAGCATCGTAGTTATTATTTTTTTCTTTTTTCATTAGCCCCATTTTCCTTTGTGGTCTATACGAAGAGTTGCGCCACTTTACAGGAATCCCACACCAAGCAGTCTGTTACGGTGTTATTTTAAATGACGGCGTCTGCTGGGGTTTACCCATGCGCAACGTTTAGGGGTCATTAATATTTATAGAATATGTTGATATTTTACGGTATAGTGAACGCGAAATATATGCGGAGATTATGACGCATTCGCGTTGGGAAGGTCACGCCAGGTGACTTGGTTACAGGGCCTTTGTTACGCTATCCGTCAAGCAAGAAGGTCGTGTCTTGTATTTCTTCCAAGGAAATAAGGCTGAGTATATAGCCTATATTATATAGATGAATCGATGTAGACTTCAGGGTCAGTTCGGAAATTAATCTAAGCATGAGATTAATTAAATTAAACTAATAATGGAAGGAGAATCGTATTATGATTCAAATTGTAGATGTCAAGAACTCATGTGCTCATTTCTGGCTGTTGACTACAACAGCGCACGTATATAGCCACGATGTTCATCTGACATATTGTTTTGACACGGACGGATACTTACTGATATTATTTGGAATTCAATTGTTACGCTGAATTGTACATGAAACCTTCGTGAATGTCGATTATCGTTTTTGTATGAATCTCAATACATGTGGACTCAAAGCAGAAGGTTTGATCCTTTATTTACGTTTCGGGTTCGGTTCTACAGCTGTTGGTGTTTACCTTTGTCAGCACGATAACTCTCCCACAAGGGAAATCAAATACTATATACTATGCAAATCAGAACGTCGAAGGGATGTTCTGATGCCCAGAGCTAACCATTTATAACCAACATTGATACGTCTAAAGAGTGACTTTACTATTCAATAAATAATACCATAACCAAGGAATCGCAACACCAACTACACCACCACCACCGACCCGTCACAACTGGTGGCCAGTGTGGGGATTTGAAATTTTTCAAAAGAACGAACCACAAAAAAATAAGACATTTTTCCTTTCGAGCCGAAATGGGACATTATTTGCAAAAACACCGGTGACGTCATGCCCTTGACGACAGTATGAACGGTTGGAAAAGCCAGCAGCTGACAATGTCCTTCAAACAAATTTATTTGCAGCTTTCAAACATCAAATGAAACCTATTGCTGACTTTCTCAATGATACAAACAAGCTCTCCAGTCGGTCGGCGAAGCATATAATGTACGATATTACCGCCAAAACAAGATAAGTCACTGATTTTAAAGGTCAAAATATTTCGTCCTGTTCGTCCAATAAGGCCATGTTTTTTTTTTTTCGTTGTATCGATGTTAAATATTGTTTCTGTCTTTTTCATGTAGCGGGTATGGTTGGGCGACGGTTCATAATGAATAAAATGGCTCTCAGGATGCCGATATTCATTCTGAATGTTCCTAAGGCTGTGAATTAATAGCACCTCGCGAAGAAAGCGTCGAATTATCATTATCGGTGATCGTTTGGTTCGGATTTGCATTAATTCACTTTGCATGTTAGGTGTATAGTCATGTTATAACTGGTGTTTTCTGGTGTATTTGGTTCTTATTGTTATTCATTTACATTCTTATGTTCGTAATCTATCTTGTTTATTCTGATCTAGCTATCTTTAATTTTAATTAAATGTATTGTATTAACGTCAAATGAGTCCTGTGACGTCACTATTTGTTACGTACACAGCTTAACTTTCTATTCAGTTCATTCTTAATCTCTCACTTCCGTTTTATACCACTTAGTTATTATTGCATTTTTTATTGTGAAAATGTCTTGTCGTATGGTAATACTGTTTCGTAATCCTTGGTTAACCCATTGTATTGTTTGTATTCATTTCATCCTTCTATAATTTAATATTAATGCTATAATTTCCTCATTAATAATAGTGTAGATGAATATGATTAAATTTTTATCAGCTTTGATGAGGAATTAGGGACTTTGCACATATTCGCCGTAGTGGTCCTAGAAATGGGCAATGCACTTTATGCCTCATGATTATGGCATATTATATAATGATTAATTATTAAAATTTTATAACATATTAATACATATTTAATATAAATTAGTACACTTTCTCAGTGCTATATTGTGAACTTAGTGACAATTAAGACTAATTATTTGGGGATAATACACATAATTATTAAATATTAATATTAAGCGCTTGATATAATTTCAGCAGCTTATATAACTAACTATCATAACTATTTATGATAGATATCAGTGAGTATATATATAATATTTTTACAAAATATTATAGATTGTGGAACTTATACATAACAATACAGTAATATTACAATTTCTTATAATAATTATTCATTCGTTGAGTAATTATAATTATCGACATAGATTCTACTGGTGATTACAAGACATAAGTAATTAAATACTTAAATAATTAAACTCCAAGAATGCTTACCTTGGATCATTTCATTAAAATTGGAAAAGATTGTAATAAAAAGGGAGAGGCACTCCTTGAATTTGCTGAACAACAACTTGCAAACCATGAGGCGAAAGAGCCTGAAAAGAAAACTATTGCTAAAGCAGAGAGAGAAGAATTAAGACAAGAAGAAGAAAGAAAGATAGCAAGAGATGAAATCCTGCGGATTGAAGAAGAGAATAAATTGAAACGACAAGAAATCATATTACAGCAAGAAATGGAATTGCAACGGCTTAAATTGGAAACAGCAAAACTTAATTCGCAGAGTGCTGCAGCAAGCCAAAATGATAATGCTCAATCTGGATCTTCATCCACCCGAATTAAGGGCAATTATTACTTTAAATTACCACCATTCAAATTACACGTGGACGACCTTTCATCGTGGCTGGCGCGCTTTGAGGATATATGTAAGGTCAATAACCTTGACAAAACTGCATGGGCACTTAAACTTAAGGAATTTCTGGATGGCGAACCTGCAAGTGCAGCACAAAACATTGATCCTACATTAGCCACAGATTATGAGGCCATTAAGACGTTGTTATTACGTCGTTTCCACTTGAACGAAGAGGCATGCAGATTACGTTTTAAAAGTTTGTTGCCAGATAACAATAAAGATTTCACAGGTTTTATTGCTAACATACGCAATACTTTTAACAGATGGGTTGAACTGGCAGGTGTCAACAAATCTTACGACAAGTTAGTCGATTTGTTATTGAGAGATAAAGTGTTATCTTCTGTCAGCCCACCATTCTTTGCTTATCTGCAAGAAAGAAAACCAGAATCTATTGATGAGTTAGAAAAAATTTCTTTAAATTACTGCACAGCTCATCCGAATGCTAATATTTCTGGCTCGTTGATAAGAGAACCACTTCCTGTAGCCTCCAATATGGCATATCATAATCATAACAAACCTAGAACACACAGTGTGGACAGAGGTAGGTTCAAAGGAAACTATGACATTAATTTTCATAAGGGACAGAATAACTTTAACAATAACTTTAATAGAGGAAGACAACAAACCAGAAATTATTCACCTCAGTCAAGATACAACAGTAATCCTCGTAACTCAAGTTATAATCGGTCATATCAATATAATAATGGTAACAATGGGAAGAATAGCGATAATTATAACTCGAGACATCGAGATAACAATTATAATAGACGTCAACGAGATAATTCAACTAATTATTCTCGTAATCGTTCTCATTCTCGTGGATCTTCACATTATAACCATAATACCGGGGCAGCAGTGACAAATGATATCACCCCTAAGGTTCAGGTTCCACCTAACGATAATACAATGAATTCTTCTGCTGCATGCTTTGCTATTAATTATAACGTGGCAAATAGTTGCCCACAATGCAATCTTATTTTTCAGAAGGCAAAGGAGACAGTGCTAAACTGCGGACACATTACACCAGAAGTAGGTCTTGCAGCCAATGATGGAACAGGCTCTCTGATTTTTAACAGAGGGATAGTAAACGGTTCTGTAGTTTCTGTATTGAGAGACTCGGGGTTCACAACCATTGGAGTGCGACAGTCGCTAGTACATCCTAGCTGTGCAACTGGGGAATATGTCCGTTGCATGACTTTTGGGGGAACTATTGAGTTTTACCCCACAGCTCTTGTCCATGTTAATAGACCTTTCTTTTCAGGACAAGTTAAGGTATGCATGGTTCAGAATCCAACTGCAGATCTGATGTTGGGACGCATCCATGGTAGTAATGTTTGTTCCCCACAGGAAATTGAGGAATGGGAATTAAAGAATGTGCAATCTTATTGCAATGCTAACGCTGTCATTGCAACAGCTACATTACGGGCCAACAAAATAAATACATGTGGCACAGTTTTCTCCAATTTCAGTCTCAGTACCATTCTGGAAATCGATAAGGAGAAGGATAAGACTCTCCTACAGGATAAAAAGTATACTAAACTACCAGCCCATCCTAGGAAGATTAGAAAATCATTTCGAGGCAGATATACCTTTTCTCAAGAGAATGCCGCCAAGTCGGAAGATAGATGTTGGCGACAGGATCATATTAACAGTGATCTGAATAAAATTGTTGAAAATGGGAAAAGAAGGGATGTCCCGAACAAGGGTAATGATGGTGAAGTTCTTATGAACTTAACTAATAAAATTAGGACAAATAAATATGTCAATCATTATGAGACATCATCTCATAAGACTACCATATCCAAAAGATTAAATAGAAGAACTATTTATCACGTTAGTGACACTGATCCCACTTACATTGGGAAGGGTGCATATTCTCGCACCGTGTTAGTGCGCAATCTGCCACAAGGTACCAGATGGCAGGCACTTAGCAATTTCTTTAATGACATGGCAGACGTTATGTTTGTACGGTTGCTGTCACCTACCAATGACAGGTATGGTGAAGCTATAGTTACATTTCGTAACAATAGAGATGCTCGAATGGTCATCGAGCATGATAATGGCGCTTACTTTAACCATCATTGTCTACGGTTACAATTAGTACCTAATGCTGCGTCACGCAGATAACATGCTATGGTAATACAATTGTCTCATATCATTGATGACTCAGCATAGTCATTCATCATTTCTTTTCCTTACTGGTCCTTATAAGGTTACTGATAAAATTTCAGACGTTAATTACGTCTTAGATATCAAGGGACACAGAAAGATATTCCATATTAATATGCTCAAGCAATTTCATACACGTCCTATACACTTACAGTCAATTTTTAATGAATTAGATGACAATACTGTATCTACTTGTCATTATTCTAATCTATCTGTTATACAGGAGGAAGAATCTTCTTTTCCTGAAGTGCAGATGTCTTTACCTGTACTTACTGTCCAATCTACTGAATCTTGGCGTGATGTGACCATTTCTTCTACGGTTACACCGCAACAGCATCAACGCGTTGCTGATCTTCTACAATCTTTCCCAGATGTGTTAACTGATGTACCGGGTTGCACATCTGTAATTAGTCACGATATTATTCTTAACGATGATACACCAATTCGTGTTCATCCTTATTCTGTACCTCTACATTTTCTGAGTAAGACATCTCAGGAACTCGAACAGATGATATCATTAGGTATTATTGAGACTAGTACATCTCCATTTTCTTCTCCTTTAGTCATTGTCCGGAAAAAAGGACAACAACATACGTTTATGTGTTGACTATAGGAAACTTAATGCGCAAACAGTACCGGATAGCGAACCACATCCTATCCTTGACGATTTACTTCCTCGTCTATCCAATGCTACACTTTTCACTAAAATTGACTTAACTAAAGGTTATTGGCAGATTCCACTAACCAAAAGAGCCAAATACTACACAGCATTCTCAACTCCACAAGGTCTTTACCAGTGGAACGTGATGCCTTTTGGGCTAATGAATGCTCCAGCTACCTTTATTCGCATGATGCGAAAAATTTTAGCAGGTAGATCAGATATAATTACCTATATTGACGACATATGTTTGTTTAGTTCATCATTTGAGGAACATTTTTTTGGGTCTTAAATCAGTTTTGGAAATATTGCGGGATAACCATTTAACCGCTAAACCAACTAAAATTCAAATAGCGTGTAATGAGATAACATTCCTGGGGCACATTATTGGATCAGGACGTATCCAAACAATTCCCAGTACGGTTTCTAAAATATTAAATTTATCTGTTCCTCAAACGAAGAAACAGGTTAGAAGTCTGTTAGGTTTAATCCAATACTATAGCAGATTTGTACCTCACCTATCATCCATCACGGCTGTCCTGTCTTCGTTACTAAAGAAGAACATGCCTTTAAGGATAAATTGGACCGACGAATGTGACAAAACTTTTCGCACTATCTTAAAAATATTTTCATGCCCACCTGTTTTAAGATTACCAGATGCTTCTAAAAAGTTTGTTCTACGTACAGATGCGAGTAATTACGGACTCGGGGCATGTCTACTGCAATATCATGATGATGTTCTTCACCCCGTAATGTATATCTCACGCAAACTGAAACCTCCGGAGATGAAATATTCCACTGTGGACCGAGAATTGCTCTCCGTAATCTGGGCAATTACCAAGTTGGAAAAGTTTTTACTCGGATCTCCATTCCTGATCCAAACTGATCAGAAATCAGTGGCAGCACTACGTCGCTCAAACCATAAAAGTGCTAAACTTGCACGCTTTGCTATTACGTTGCAACCCTACGAGTTCGAGATACAGTCGATACCTGGAACTGAAAACGTCATAGCCGACACGTTGTCCAGACATCCTACGGATTCTGAATGAATATTACAATTTCAAGAAAATTTTCTGACTAGTCAAGCATTACATTTGCAATGAACGGTATTGATATCAAGTCAGAATATACAACAATTCAGTTGTACTTCCTACCTAAATAAGGACATTTCGAAATAAACTATTGTGATCAAAATATCAAGTTTTACGGATCGTTTGAAAATTTGAACTTCATCTCCACTTTGAGTATCACTCATTTCGATTGAAAACTGTTAAAAAGGAACAATCTCTGATGTAGAAAGGACAGATACGTTGATGACTTAGTCAATTTACTTTCAAAGTTTAATAAAGGAACTAACGATGAATGGATAATCAAATCATAATTTGATAATATGAACCTTGTGTCTTAATGAACTTTCATACAATTCAACAGGAGGTAACTACGATTGGATCTTCATGTCCAGTATTATTAAATTTTCTAGCTATTAAATTAGTATATAATAGATAATAAAGCCAAAGTGTGATGAAATAAAAAAATAAAATATACTAAGAAAAGATGAAACAAAAGAATATCACACCAATTAAACCTTTTAATTAGTGTAATTATTAAGGTAATAGATATTACATTATGACATTTCATATATATAGTTAAAATGTATGAATTTTTTCTGTTCTTTTCTTCTGATTGCGTTAAATTAATTAAGTATCTATCCTTACACTTCATTTTCACACGCATGCTAATTTAATGTATACTTTAATATTTGGTTTCAATTGTCCGTACTTCTCAATTTTTATTTCTTTTACTCTCTTATTCTATTTCTCATTTTCTTCAATTAGATATTAATTAGTTAGTACCATACGTACATACTATAATTAATTATTTTAATTTTAGTTAGTTAGAATAATTTTAATAACACCTCACATTATTAGTTAGTCTATACATACAACAAATTAATTAGTTAATTAGTTAGTGACAGTGACATTTCCTTGTTTAATATAAGGTATATGTATGATATGACGTTGATTTTATTATAATATAGTACTGACATGACCGCGACACTGTTCTAGATAGAACATCGTAGGTCATACGTCGGGTTTTGTTAAATTTTTGATAATTTGATTAATATTGTTCAAAAAAAATTCTATTTAATAGATTTTTTTTGCCCCCGTTCTGACAGGAAATCTGTTACGGTGTTATTTTAAATGACGGCGTCTGCTGGGGTTTACCCATGCGCAACGTTTAGGGGTCATTAATATTTATAGAATATGTTGATATTTTACGGTATAGTGAACGCGAAATATATGCGGAGATTATGACGCATTCGCGTTGGGAAGGTCACGCCGGGTGACTTGGTTACAGGGCCTTTGTTACGCTATCCGTCAAGCAAGAAGGTCGTGTCTTGTATTTCTTCCAAGGAAATAAGGCTGAGTATATAGCCTATATTATATAGATGAATCGATGTAGACTTCAGGGTCAGTTCGGAAATTAATCTAAGCATGAGATTAATTAAATTAAACTAATAATGGAAGGAGAATCGTATTATGATTCAAATTGTAGATGTCAAGAACTCATGTGCTCATTTCTGGCTGTTGACTACAACAGCGCACGTATATAGCCACGATGTTCATCTGACATATTGTTTTGACACGGACGGATACTTACTGATATTATTTGGAATTCAATTGTTACGCTGAATTGTACATGAAACCTTTGTGAATGTCGATTATCGTTTTTGTATGAATCTCAATACATGTGGACTCAAAGCAGAAGGTTTGATCCTTTATTTACGTTTCGGGTTCGGTTCTACAGCTGTTGGTGTTTACCTTTGTCAGCACGATAACTCTCCCACAAGGGAAATCAAATACTATATACTATGCAAATCAGAACGTCGAAGGGATGTTCTGATGCCCAGAGCTAACCATTTATAACCAACATTGATACGTCTAAAGAGTGACTTTACTATTCAATAAATAATACCATAACCAAGGAATCGCAACACCAACTACACCACCACTACCGACCCGTCACACAGTCACAAGCTCTTGCATCAGTAGTTTATTTGGCAATTTGTTTTACATGATGTCGTTGCGTGTTCCTTACACACCCTCATATCAATCGCCTTGTACGACATGCCTGCATATGCAGTAGTCCTATTCTGTCTTTGTCTTCTCATAGACCACTGTGTTAAGGGCTTTCCAGGCTTGGATAAATGGGCTGATATTACGTTTCAATTCCTGTATTATATATTCATCTCTTCTGCCATCACGAAGTATCTTCTTCTTGTAACCTCGTGTTTTATTTACGTAATTATTATAATGTTCGTTTCAGTGTTTCTACAATACACTTTGTATTCGTATTGTCTGACACTGTTTATTTATTATTATTATTATTATTATTAGCCTGTAATTAAAGTGTTATGGTTTGACCTAAACTTGAAGGTTAACAGTTAACAGTCATAGAACGACATTGAACTGGTAGAACACTTCAGGAAACCAAGTAGCGTTTTGACGACTAAATATATTTAATACCGTTCTGCAATTTCATCATGAATAAACAACTTACTTACTTAGTCGTTCCCCTTCTACCGTGAGGTGTAGAGATCCACGTGAATAAACAACACGAATGTTTACGTTACAGAACACTTGATAAAGTACAGTATTATAGCCCATATTCAATCAGACATTACAAGTCTGTTACTTTTCATTTTCATTAACGATCCATATATATATTCTAACACAATACTTAGAATCCTTATTATTTATACAGAAATATTCCTTCTGTTAATAGTTCTCATAGGGTCGCTGCCCAATATATATCACGAGAACTTAGACATATGCTTACTTCAATTTGGCTTACACAGCCAGGCTCTATCAGCCTGATATATATATTCTAACTGCGTTTCATATTTTACGACTTACGTTAATCCTTACAATGATTGCGGTTACATTACCGACATATAGATATATTCGGACTCAATGGTCCTTACACATTATCCTTTTAGTTTACTGGCTTTACATTACCGTAATATATTTTCCAAGTTCTACACTAGTATACACTTGAATAAGTGGCCATGCCACACATTTCAAAACACTTTGAATAAGTGGCCATGCCACATATTTCAAAACACTTTGGATACGTGGCCATGCTACACATTTGAAAACACTGCCATTTGGCTCCAAGGCCACACACAGACTGTCTTTACTATGTTTAATGCGTCATGCATCGATATATGCGATCTATTTCATTTATTTATTCAACCAAGTTGTTCCATGGAGCAACCATCCGAATCGAGCTCAAACACAGATGTTTGCAAACCAAGTAACAATCCTCAACACACGGGAACTACACGGGGAACATAGACCCAGGGAACTTCACGGGGAACATAGACCCCGGGAACTACACGGGGTGTTTTCTGGTTTAATATGGAAATAATCATTGAGACCAAAGCTGCGATACATAATGCCTGCGTCACCGGCACACTGCTATGTGGCAGTGAGGCATTGACAACCTATGCTAAGCAAGAAAGAAGGCTCAATACCTTCCATCTACGGTGTCTACGCTACATCCTCGGTATTTCGTGACAAGAAGAGGTTTTGTCTTGTGCTGGCCTTCAGAGCATGTATACACTGCTTAGACAGTGCAGACTACCCTGGCTTGGCCATGTCTGCCGAATGGATGATGGTTGCATTCCAGAAGATATCTTCTATGGACAACTGGCAGATGGCAAAAGAACAGTTGAGTGACCGCAGCTGAGATTCAAAGATGTATGCAAGAGAGACATAAGGGCACTGAATATAAATCCACAACATGGGAAGGTGAAGCTGTTGATCGCACCAAGTGGCGATGCAATCTACAGCAGCACCTCAGATTGGGCGAACAGAAGCTCTCACAGCAACCAGAAGAGAGAAGAAAACATCGAAAGAAACACCAGGAATATAAACATCTGAGCGATGTCACCTGAGGGGCACATTCCCATAGACAGTTATGGCTGAAGGGGCTATTATTATTAATCATTGAGCCTATCCGTGTATTTGGAATTGTTCATGTGTTCCAAAGCCTATTAGGCATGATATACTTTCTGTGATATCTTTTTTTCAGTATTTCATAGCTTAATATATCTTGTCGTGGTGCCCCTATATGTAGGAAAAAGATGTCTGATTAAATCATACATTGTATTCATTGTTCGTGCGTACAAAGTACACGTGTTAACATTTTTAACAAACTAATAGGTCATTATCTTAGCATGCTTCTAATTTTGTCTACATGCTTTATTATTTTTCAGGGCTGTAGGAGAGGAAAAAAAAATAGCTTAAGCTATTTTTAATATACGGAGACGCCACTTTGACAGTATACTCAGATCTAAAACATGGATGTTTTAATACTGTAATACTGAGTACTATAGCACTTTTTTTCTCTTTCACTTCAAGTTTTCATTTGCAGCATTGTTCCCGCTGTAATCTGAATCACGTAAATATTTCATTACTTCTTGTTAAGTGATAAAAAAGTTACAAGGGCCTAACTGTTAACGATGACAAATAACATTGCTTATTTTGAAACGACAGTACTTTAAACTTTAAAAAATGTACAACCATTACAGACCAGACAAAAGGCAAGAAACCGATCTAAAGAAACACCTCTTCGGCATGATTGAATTATTGGAATATATCATTAAAAGAAATATATTTATAAAGTTATCACATTTACGAGAATTGTAGATCAACAACTTATAACGGTATTTAACTAACACTAGCAATTGAGAGCTCTTACGCTCTTGCTTACAGATTACTAAACACAATATTTTGTGATAACGAAATCCATGTTTGATATTTGGCATTGTTCACTCTGTAGGAGAACAGATTGCTGACTTGAAAACAACATTATATTTGTTAGATTTATGTGTAAAGATGAACTTTGCAAGTCATTAAAAATGATATACAACTATAATTTGCATGTATAAAACCTATAATCACTAATAATAAAGTAAGTTTATTATTTAATCTATAATAAAACTGAGTTGTTATGTCATTTTCATAATTATATCAATTATTATTGTATTTCTAGTTAGATGTTTTCTATTATTTGTTTAATTGTGATTCCAGTATTCATTTTTGTGTTGTTCCGCTCTGTCATACTCGAGAAACCGCTGTCTAAACATGCACTCTAATGTTGTTGTTGCTGTTGTTGTTGTCGATATTCTATAGCTGATGAGCTGTCTACTCTTGGCAGCTCAGTGCCATTCTTAGACAAGTGCAGGTTTTATGCAGTTGGTCCAAGATTCCATGCAGTGAGTTGGCGATTGTCGGAGGCTTCTGTGGTAGGTTTTTCCTGGCGTTTGTGAGTGGTGGGCACTACGTGAGAAGGTGGCTGGTTGTTTGATAAGGGCGAGAGCAGTGTCTACACATGGGTCGGTGCTGAGGACACACTACGGTAACAAATACCTCCTCGTGACATACGACAAAGTATAAAAGATCCAGTTTTTTTGACAAATCTAGCAAAACAAATCAAAAGTTTAGACATTATCATAAAGAAATATGATGTGCGATTCCTGTCTCACCTCCAGAGAATATCACAATTTCTCCAGTATTCAGTTTCTTATTTTCCATTTCCTTCCATCTTTCACCTTCCACCGTGGTTGATGGCCCGCCAACTCACACACACACCCTTAGAAACTATTATTAACAAAAACACATTTATTAAAACGGGACCAGCTGACTAAATTATCATTTTAAAAAACCTGCACCGAGCTATACATGCGATCTTGCAGCAGTGGCTTCTGTAGACATTTGTTTTACGGGATAGGGTAGTCAGCCCAATACAGAACTCACGTTAGTAGCCTCGTTCGGTAAAACTTTATATATATATATATACATAACCCACATCCTCAGCAACATGTTGCGTCATGCCTTCTTCTTCTTTCTCCTTGTCGCTCCTTGCTGAGCATGGAATCAGCACTTCAGTTGTTTCTAGAAAGTCTGAACTAACTCTTTTGCGCTTCATATGGAGCATGTAGTTGTTTTTTTTAAAGTCGTTCCCAATGAAGCTTGCACCTAACATTTGCATGTGCCTGCAGCTGTTGTTTCTATGGTGATTAGTTTTAGACGATGAGAATGCCAGCCTTATGAAAAACCTGATGTGTGAGTGATTAATAGTTTTTAACTGCATCAACACTTTATATACTCTATATAACATCGATCCTTCGGATTTGAATAGCTTTTAATTGCAAACGTATGTGACTCTAAATACCTAGACAAAGGTGCAAAATTATGTGTTATCTACGCAAACACCTATCCTTCTTTTATACCTGATCACGAGCAACATCAACAACAACAACAACCGCGGAATGAACGCTAGAGGTGAGATCAGGCTATCATTATACCTATACGAGGAAAGATACCACACTGTCAACATAAGTGAATAGCTAAATAAATATAGATAGTTAACAGGCACTCGTTGGACATACAGGACGATACCAGACAACAGTAAAGAAAATATAAATGATAGGCTTACCGGGAATCAAATCGATTACTATCACTACGGCACCATCGTATAGCTGTGAATATCATGAAAGGACCCACAGCCAATTTTACAATGCTCATTTCCAATCTCTCTCTCTCTCTCTCTCTCTCTCTCTCTCTCTCTCTCTCTCTCTCTCTCTCTCTCTCTCTCTCTCTCTCTCTCTCTCTCTAATCTATATTTTTAAACGTCAATCGATTTGTCCCCTTCAGAACCAAGGGCGAAATGTCTTTAGGTAATGAAAGTTAGATATTGATTGCATTGTTTCCCTTTAAATTAATTTTGGTTAAATATATCAATGAATTTCACTTTAAAAAAAAAAAAAAAAGGACTTAAAAAGATCAGTGGTCGTAACTTTTTTGGTTCGTCTGCTTTTAGAGTCTTCATTTTCGCACACAGCAAGAAACATCAGATGCCATTCGACTTAGAACCTGTGGACCCACCAGCACTACGGATGTAATACAAAGATGATCTTATAGAAGATATTAAACATCAGGCTCAGTTAATATACCCTGATATCGAAATTGGTCACAGTGACGAAATTGTGAAAGTAACAAAGAGAAGACAAATTATTGCGGTCGTTCCGTAGCACACCACTGACACGCTTTCATAACGCCGACGAGGCTTGAAATCTCTGCGAGCCAGACTCTGAAATCTACCTTCGCCCCCATATAATGCCGCCGTCCTTTCACAAATACAACGAAAAACTCGATGTATTGTGCACTTTGAAAAATTTTAGGGTGTATCCTATACCGCAGGTGGGGTTAGATTTTAGTGCAACGAGTTCCATAGGTCATTGCGATTGTTCCACAGCCCGCATGATGCCCTTTCCACAGTTTCACTAAGCTTCTTCAATGCCCATGTTCTCGACTGATCTCTCAGACCCAACAGTTTCAATAAATCATACACTGACACAGCCAAGAGCCCTCTTGCACCCACATCAAAAGCCATGACCCTTGCAGTGAACCCATCGTGTTTCAGATCCGCGGCCAGATCACTATACTTTGCCGCTTTGAACGAATGTTGCTCGTCCAATCTGGATTCAAATGGCACGGTCAGCTCAATCATTATAACATGCACGATGATGAAGAATGCAGCGCTATATCCAGCCGTCTTCGAGATTGTCTGATACTCTCTGGATATGCCCCTCGTCCAGGTAGGTCTACCGCCATCTCCCAGTCATTTGCACAGTCAAGAAGAGATGGTAAACTGCTACTTGATTTACGCGGTTTGGGGTGTGCTGACTTCCCTGCTCTCAGAAAGTATGTATTTGCGGTGCTCGGCCTGACTTTGCTATTTGCCTTCATCCTTGCCAGGTCTATTGTCGCAGCCAGCTTACTTAGCACTTTGTTGTATCGCCATGTGTATCTCCCTTGCCCTAATGTCACCTTGCAGGCTGAAAGCACGTGTTCAAGTGTCTGCCTTTCCTGGTACAGCAGGCACATCTCATCATCCGACTTTCCCCATCTCACAAGGTTTGTGGCCGATGTCGTGAATTTAGTCTGTCTCATAACATGGTTTTCTAATCTGACCAATCCGCACGCCATAGGTAGGGAACTCTCTGATACAATAGCCAATGAAAACGCACTATTAATATTGTATGTTTAGAAACGTACTATGCTTAAACCTAGAGGCCTACTCTGTGTAACCGATGGGACAAGGATAATTAATTATGAAAAGAATAATGAAGTATCACAAGGGAGGATTATATATTTCAACAACGGGGATGTTACATTAGAGGAGGGTGTAAAAAACTTTCTCGAATAGTGTTCTAGTAAGATAGAAATATCGAGTGAAAGAGCTTCGTTACATCATGGTTAGTCCTTAACTTAGCTATTTAAAGCATGCATATTGTTAAGAGTCAGTTTGTTGTAAGTTAGGAATGTGACCTTTGTTATATTTCTTTTTTATATTTGTGGTCTAAGGGAGTCAACCATTTGTAATATTTTCTGGAATAAAATAGATTTAGTTGTTATCTCCCTTGGGCTTGCTATTGTCTAGTTATATGCCCATATACGGTCCTGTTCGTAAATTTTCTTAGAACAGTCCCAGTACGTTCCAGGTTGTGAAATAAACTGAAGTCACGCGATGATTCGCGCATGCAACAAGGTTTTGGCGGGTCCGGAAGACGGCTTCGTTTAAGGGAGTCTGGCTGAACGGTTTGAGCGGAGAGGGTGTCCCGCCATGTATTTTCTGGAAGTGTAAAAGGGGATCAGAGTTCCTTGTAAATTAATTATGTTTTAGTTTCTCTTTGATTGTGATTATGGCATAGTTTGGTAAAGCCTAGGAAATGGCCAGTGTTTCTTGTGTGTTTGTTTCCTGGAGTGCGGAGCATGTAACAATACTTTGATATAGATTAACATTGAGTACGTGGAAGCCCGCTATCTATGCGGCCTATTTTTGCCAGAGATGTACCTGACTTGCTGTGTCAAAAGATATATAGATTAACATTGAGTACTTGGAAGCCCGCTATCTATGCGGCCTATTTTTGCCAGAGATGTACCTGACTTGCTGTGTCAGAAGATATATAGATTAATATTGAGTACCTGGAAGCCCGCCATCTATGCGGCCTATTTCTGCTAGAGATATACTTGACTAGTTTTGTCAGATGTGATGCATAAGATTGACTTTAATTATATAAGGAAGCCCGCCATCTATGCGGCCTATTTTTGCCAGAGATATATCTGACTAGTTTGGTCAGATGTGATGCATAAGACTGACTTTATTTATATAAGGAAGCCCTCTCCTTATGTGGCATGTTTTGTTAAGGATGTACCTGACTTGCTGTGTCAGAAGATATTTAGATTAACATTGAGTACTTGGAAGCCCGCTCTTTATGCGGCTTTTTTTGCAAGAGTCTCTGTAGTGTTGGATACTATGAACTAATGCTATCTACGTGATGTTGAAAATGATTGAGCCTTGTCCTAAGGACAGTACGTTCGTTGTGATGTCGATGTGATGCGATTGTAATAAATCGTTAGAATCGTACTAGCTGTTCCAACTTTACTGACTCCTATATGTGGTACGAACGGTGTATTGTACTACAACATCACCACCCACACTGCTACATATAATAAGGACGTACATCTACACTGTCTAATAAGATTTCTACAGTGGTGGAAACTGCAACGTTACAGACTTCTACAGTAATGGCGAGTGTGGCCTATGATCAAGAAATGTACTGTTACAGTGGTCGCCATCTTTAAGGGTCTGTTACCCATGTCATTCGCGTTACAAGATCTGCAGCGTATGGACAGTAACATTGTTTATTCTCCTGAACCACCATTTACATCCCTATTGTAATAGCGGTTAGCTAGCTCTCTGATGTTCCACAGTGCAACTATCGTTATTACCTGAAAGTACTCGGCGTTGCCCGGAAGTATATTGTCATTACAGCAGTGGAATCCAGCCCGTGTTTCCTGGGCGGAAATTGATGTGCAGTAAGATTTTTATCAACGTTCTCAGTCAAGATTTTCAGCGTGCAAGGTAAACATGCCAAGAAGCTGAGCATTCGATTATCTAGACCTTGCAGCATTGGGTTGCAGTACCTCTCAGCGGTGGATCATCCTATCGTTAGACTGTGTGTGATTATATATCATTGCTGTTATTCTCGAGGCCAGGATTTTTTTCGCCAATTAAGATAAGTGGATATATGTTTTGTAAACTGTGCCTCTGTATGTGTGGTAGTTAGGCCTTCCTCTCTGCACATACTATTTATATTCCTTATTTTAGGTTACATGTTTCTTTGTTTATATGTCATATAAGTCTTTATATTTCAGCGGGTTTGGTTGGGCGGTGACTGTCGTAGAATATCCCACTTTACCGAGGGTCTATGACAGCGTTCTTTAGGGACTTTCGCGAATTTCCAGCAGTGGAAAGTGCCACCGACTTTCTGTTGCTGTCGTTTTTTGTCCACTATGTTGGTTTTTTGTGAGATATTTGTTTAGTTGTGTTGAGATGTCCTATGTTGTTTTTGTAATATTTTTCGCTGTTCTTTAGTTTTGATTAATTTGTTTGTAGTTGTCTGGATCCCCTTCCTATCGTTTATTTCTTTACAAGTTTTCGTTTATACACTGTGTAGTCGATTGTTTTGTTGGTGATTCGCAGCTGTCGTTACATGCTTTGTAAGATTCTACTTTAGTTTTGCTTTAGTATTTATTTGATTTCTGCGAACGTTGTCGTTTGTCCTTAATACTTTGTCTTTCTAGTTGATACTATACATTGTTGTTATACACTGTCAATACTGGTATGCATAATAAGTATATAAGTGATTAATTATGTTACTGATAACTAAGGTATTGATATAAGTTCTTGGGCAAAGACTTGTCACCCACTGAGTTGGGATAAAGTGTGTTTCTCAGATAATAATTATTGCACAGGGTATTGATCTCATATAATTATTTGTCATAAATCACTATGAATATTGAGGATCATTTTCTTCGGGAAGGAAGAAAATTACGTTTATTTGGTGAAGACTTTGAGGATTATGCCACAGAACAGTTCCTACTTCAGGTGAGCGAGGATCTAAAAGAATATGCTCTGTGTAATTTTGGTTACGGCTATTCAAAGGAGAAAGCAGTGAGACTTTCTGGGTTAATATCTTCTGTTTTTTATGAAGAAGCTAGACTTACTACTCAAGGCAGTACTATTGTTGCGTTGGAAAAAATGATAAATGAGCTTCAAAGTGAGAAGAGGACACTTGCTAATCAGTTGATGCAAGAAAAAAGAAGAGCAGAAGAATTAGAAAAACAATTAATACGAAAAAAAACTTGAAATGGAGAGAAGAGAGTTAGATAATGAGGTGACCTCATTAATGAACACAAATGTCAAAGAAGAGAGTGACGATGATTGCAATACACATGTGGTTAAAATTCAGAGCCTGACATCTGAGGTAACTCGTTTGAGTGAAGAGATTAGTATACAAATCATGATGAACCAGAACATGAAAGTTTTAAATAAAAAAGTAGCAGAACTTGATTGGGCTAATAAAGAACTCAGAAATCGTCTATGTCAACAGGAGAAAATGACTCAGGAAAAACTGATAAATATTGAAAAATTACTCATGGAGAAAAAGGAGCTGGAAGATGAGATGAGCTCAATTAAAAACAAATATCTATGTAAGGAACAGGCTCTTATTAGTGAGCTAGAACAAGTCAAAATGGACAATGAGAAATCGAAGATTGAGTTGCTGAAAAATAATGATGCATTTGAAAGTTTGATTCGAAATTTGAAATTAGAGCATGAAAAGTTGACGTCAGATTATGTAGATTTGAAATTAGAAAGTGAAAAACAGAAAATAGAAATTGAGAAACAGAAATTAGAGGCTGAAGAAAGAAATTTTCATATGCGGATACTAGTTGAAGAAAATATGAGACTGCATGAAAAAAAGATGTCGTCTATGGAGCTGATAAAAATAAAGGTAGTGAATGAGAATGATATGGTTGTTCCTGAAAAGATTAATGAACTTATGACTAGTCATCATAGTGCTATGGAAGCACTTAAACTTGAACTTGTTCAGGAGAGAGCTAAGACTTTAGAGAATATCCAAACTCACCAACAGGAAATTAAGAACCTTAAATTGGAAAATACTTCTCAGTTAAACGACGTAAAGATAGATTATTACAGGCTTCAGGTTAAAGTCAACGATAGAATTCATAAAGCTGTTGCTAAAGAGAAAGCTGTTGCAGAAGTAGAAATTGCAAAACTTCGTAACAGAATTGATGGATTGTTAGATATTGTTTTGAACAACAGGATGTTTTCTACTACCAATGTGGATAGATTTAGACATAAAGCTGATGGTCCTTATGTTACAAATGCAAAGAGTCAGCCACATGCACTCAGTAACATTAAACAATGTGTAAACAAATCTTTTCGTGGCAAATATAATTTCCCACGTAATAACAATACTGCCTCTAACAGGAGTGACTCTTGGCGTCAGGCCAACAAAAGTAAGCCTATTGTCAGTCCTTTAGATCACGGTAAAAACTTTGATAAATATCATGACAAGACTCCTCAGACAAACCGTGAATCGACTTTACAAATTTCTGATAAATTGTTAAAAGAGGACAAAACTATTAGTACCCAGCATACTCAGCACAGTCAGTATGACGTACCTGTTAAGCACATTGCCACAGGCAACAATACAATCAATTTTGCTAGGAGAGATAATCGTGATTTTGGACACCGCCAAGGGCGTTCATCACGTGGTAATTTACATTCTTCAAGAAATTGGAGACAGTTTAACAGTCCTCAACATTTTGGTTCTAATAATTATAGGAACTTTGGAAGAAGTAACTTCAATAGAGGTTATCAACCTCATAATTTTTCTCAGAGACAACAAAACCCTTCAAATAGATATTTTGATCAAAGGAGAAATGACAATCGCAACTATGCTAATTGGGGTTCAAAACATAACAACACTTCCAATAGAGATGATGGTTAATATAGATCGCGATATGACGGTAGATCAAAAAATTGATCGCATTATCTTGTTAACTTTGCTCAACAGGAGCCCCAAGTTATTAGTAATCAAGGGAATAATAATAAAAGTGTCTCTAATGCATCTCAGTGCCCTAAGTGCACAACTTTGTTTCAGCCTACAGAGTTGACTACCTTGAGTGGCGGCCAGCCTCTACCTAATCCTCCTACATTATCTAGACGGAAGATGGTTTGATTATATACATACAAGGGCTGTATGTCTACATGGCCACATTTAATAGATAAAAATGTAGGATTGACTATTGTATATTTTATAAAAGTACGGTTATCAAACAGAGATTCTCATTTGTATTGTTTCACAGCGTAAACTTGTTGATGTGACTTGACGCTGTTATAGGGAGTGGCTCATCAGTTTTCCAGTTATTTCAACATTTGACGTCCCTGTTTTCCATTGGACTTTGGACGCTTCTTTAGACGTGTGTGATACCCTCTGGAGTACAGTATGTTCTCGGACTTCGAAGTCATCTCCAGATAGTTAATATTGTATACGACATTATGTTAAAAGATATTACATTATGATATCATATAACCTTTTGATGATAATATGTCGGTGTCGTTGTTAAAAGTATAATATGTTTATGACATCTCTGTTTATTTTTGTAACTTATCATTGCGAGACATGTCGATATTGTATTTTTTGTTGGGATATATGACGTCATGCGTATGAAATTTTTTCTAGCATTGTAATGTTGCGTCTGTACCCAGCACTTTATTGTGCGAATGTGGTAACGCCTCTTTTATATAATGTTTAAATTTTGAGAAAATATGTTCTATAAGGTTGTGAGATATTTTTATCTTCTCACTCGACGCTCCGTTGTGCGTCAGTATAGCCTGATATTATGGCGGTATATATATCTATGCCCATCGTCAGCGCATCATTTGTGCATTGTGGACCGGTTGTCTAGGTTATCATGCTTATTTTGGGGTGTGTATGTAAATTTAGTCTGTCTTGTAGGTTGCTATATTTTCACAATATTCACTTACGCTATGCATTTGATTACTGTGTCATTTTGTTGTTTTGTCTCTTTCTTAGGGCATTGCTTCCCTTCATCTTTTCTCTTGTCTTTCGTACCCCATTCTGTCTTTGTTCACTCTTCACTTTTCTTCTGATATCTTGTCGTTCTAGCTACATCCCTCTTGTTTTCTCTTATTACTCTTGTGTTTATGCCTGTATGTAGACTATACTTATAGGTTGTTAATGTTGTTGTCGATATCCCATGCTGCTGAACATATCTACTCTTGGCAGCCCAATGCCATTATTAAAAAAGTGCAGGTTTTCTGCAGTTGTTTTAACGTTCCATATAGTGAGTTGGTGACTGTCAGAGGTGTCTGTAAATGTTTTTTCCTGGCGTTTGTGAGTGATGTACACTCCATGAGGAGGTGTCTGGTTGTTTCATAGGGATGAGAGCAGTGTCTACACATGGGTAGGTGCTGAGGGTTGATACGGTTTAGATGGCTATTGACTCTGGTGTGTCCTGTTCAGAACTGAAAGATAAAACTTTGGTTTCTCCTGCTGATTCTGTTTATGTTGTCGTTGTCTTTTGGGCAGGTCATTTCATTAAAGACATTTCGGCCAGTCGGCCCGTTCGCCCATCTGTTCAGCCAGATTTCTCTTGTGTTGTTTCTGAGAATCTGTTTGACTGTTCTCAAGCTGCAGGGTCTGTCCTTTTGTTGTTCAGAGGCTCCTGTTTTAGCAAGTCTATTAGCTGTCTCATTTCCAGTTAGATTACTGTGTCCAGGGATCCACTGTAGAGTTACACTGATAGAGTAGGCTGTGATCAAGTTATGAACCGCTTTTCCTATAAGAAAAATGTCTTTGTTTTCATATGGAGTCTGTTTAAGTGCTTCCAGAACAGACATGGAGTCACTGAAAATCACTATATCTGATGGCTTTCGTTCCATAAGATCAAACTGTTGGTGTAGTAATTCAATGGCTGTCTTGATGGCCTCAGCCTCCGCTTCATAATTTGAACAATTCTCACCACAGGAGTCACAGAACTCATAATAGGATCCATCCAGGTACCATATGCAGACGCCATATCCTGCAAAAGAGGTGGTCTTGAAAGCAGAACCATCTGTGTAGGCCTGGATTGCTGACGTTGGGTAGCTGTTTATGGTCTCCAAGGCTCACGTCTTCAAGACTGTGTGTAGTGTTTCCTTGTTGGCCGTTTTATCTATCAGTTGTGTTTTGACAGTTGGTTGATGGAAGTTTTCCCAAGGGGGTGGTCCAAAGTATTTGTTTTCCAATTCTCTCTCTTGCAGGAGATGGTGTTTATCATTTTCATACTTATAGGTAGATATTTGTATGCTACCGCCCTCGTTTGTTCGATATTTTTTCAAAAATAAAATAAAATGATGTCATCAATTTTTCCCCGGGGGGTGCGGTACACTGTTAAGAGTTATTTTGTTGTAAGTTAGGAATGTGTCCTTTGTTATATTTCTTTTTTATATTTGTGGTCTAAGGGAGTCAACCAGTTGTAAAATAGATTTAGTTGTTATCTCCCTTGGGCTAGCTATTGTCTAGCTATATGCCCATAAAAGGTCCTGTTCGTAGATTTTTTTAGAACAGTTCCAGTACGTTCCAGGTTGTGAACTAAACTGAAGTCACGCGATGATTCGCGCATGCGCCAAGGTTTTGGCAGGTCCGGAAGGTGGCTTCGTTTAAGGGAGTATAGCTGGGCGATTTGAGCGGAGAGGGTGTCCCGCCATGTATTTTCTGGCAGTGTAAAAGGGGATCAGAGTTATTTGTGTATTAATTACACTGACAAACAACATTTTTCTTTCTTATATAAGAATAAGTGTTCTTAGGTCAGTTTCTTGCGCTGATTTCAAATTTGAAATCCGTTTATCTCTATCACGTCGGATTCTTAAGATATTTGTGAATAAATATATTTTTGGGAAACCGTTATTTGCTCCGTTTCATTTTTACTATATAACTTATTAAAAATTAATAAAATGCAAAATAATTCTACTTTTTTATACTGCTAAAAGATGCATGAGTTCACCAGAAAAACTTTACACCATTACTAAAGAAAGCATATGAACTTTATTTTGATTCGAAAGTTGATGATGCAAATAAATCTTGGAAGCCAAATGCAGTTTGTTCGACTTGTGCAAATACATTGGCAGGTTGGTTACGAAAATCGCCGAACCATAAGTTTGATGCCTTTTGGAGTGCCAGTAATACGGCGTGAGCCGACAAATCACGCTACTGATTGTTACTTCTGCTTGACAAATATCCATGGTTTCACTTTTAAAACTAGAAAGTCTGTGGTTTATCCAAATATTGAATCGGTTTCGAAACCAGTGCCTCATGATCCAATCACGTGTCCGATCCCAGTTCCACCAGAACAATATCCGTTGGACGTGAATGAACCATCAGAAAGTGATAGTTTGCCTGCTTTAGAAACTAATTCTGACTCGGATTATATACCGGTGAATGATGGTGTTCACTTAGTTAACCATTCAGAACTTTCAGATCTAATACGTGATCTCGCTCTTACCAAAGGACAAGCGACTCAAAGAATTGAATCTTTTAGCGCCAAATACTCTGATATCTAAATTTCGTCATAGACACAGAGAACTTGTTCAATACTTTGAGATGAATGATGACATTTGCTACTGCAAAGATGTAAACGGTCTAATGGTGCACCTCGGTGATGAGCACATAGTCAACGAATGGCGACTTTTCATCGACTCTTCCAAGAATAGTCTAAAAGCCGTGTTATTGCATAACGGAAATTTTTTTTCATCAATTCCAGTCGCCTACTCTGTTCATATGAAAGAAACTTATGACAATATGGTTATACTTTTGGCAAAAATAAAGTACGATGACTACCAATGGTGGATTTGTGGAGACCTAATGGTCATTGCAATTCTCACGGGCATGCAGACTGGGTATACTAAATTGTGCTGCTTCCTATGTGAATGGGGCAGCCGCAACAGACAGGAACATTATGCAAGAAAGGTGTAGCCTATCAGGGATCGTATGCAGCTCGGGCATAACAATGCAATACACGAGCCATTAGTTAACAAAGACAGCATCATTTTACCACCGTTACCGTACATATAAAGTTGGGGCTCATGAAGAATTTCGTAAAAGCATTAGATAAAACGAGAAAAGTTTCCGCAAGTTAGCGATGCAAAGATAGAGGAAGGTATCTTTGTAGGACCTCAGATTAGGAAAGTTATTGCAGACAAACAATTCGAGAACTTGTTACATGGTAGTAAACGTCGCGCATGGATGGCATTCAAATCGATCGTCGATAACTTTCTGGGAAATCACAAATCTGTCGGCTATGTGCATATTGTTAAGCAGTGCATAGATGCATACAGAATTATGGGCTGTAACATGTCCCTCAAAATCAATTTGCTCGATTCGCATCTTGACTTTTCCCCTGACAACCTTTGGCGAAGTCAGCGATGAACATGGAGAACGATTCCATCAAGATATCGCCATCAAGATATCGCCGTAATGAGTCACGTTATCAAGGACGGTGGAGTGTGACCATGCTTGCCGATTATTGTTGGATGCTTCATCGTGATGTACCACATGCCATTCACCGACGAAAGTCGACTGCAAAGAAATTCAAGCCTACATAACTGTTATACTTCTTGCACGAATGATGTTGTAATACTGTATGGTTGTTAAAAAACTTCAATTGCGTATTTCTAGAAATTCCGACCTGATAGAGAAAAACGGTTTGCAGATTTAAAAACAGCGCATAAAAATTGACCAGAAAAACATAGAAATGTTAGAGAAAGAAAAAAATAATTTTTTTTGTTAGCCAGTGTTATGTTTATGATTCCCCTTGATTGTGATTCTGGCATAGTTTCGTAAAGCCTAGGAAATGGCCAGTGTTTCTTGTGTGTTTGTTTCCTGGAGTGCAGAGCAGGTAACAATACTTTGATATAGATTAACATTGAGTACGTGGAAGCCCGCTATCTATGCGGCCTTTTTTTGCCAGAGATGTACCTGACTTGCTGTGTCAGAAGATATATAAATTAACATTGAGTACTTGGAAGCCCGCTATCTATGCGGCCTATTTTTGCCAGAGATGTACCTGACTTGCTGTGTCAGAAGATATATAGATTAATATTGAGTACTTGGAAGCCCGCCATCTATGCGGCCAATTTTTGCCGGAGACATACCTGACTAGTTTTGTCAGATGTGATGCATAAGATTGACTTTAATTATATAAGGAAGCCCGCCATCTATGCGGCCTATTTTTGCCAGAGATATACCTGACTAGTTTGAGCAGATGTGATGCATAAGATTGACTTTAATTATATAAGGAAGCCCGCCATCTATGCGGCCTATTTGTGCAAGAGATATACCTGACCAGTTTGGTCAGATGTGATGCATAAGAATGACTTTAAATATATAAGGAAGCCCGCCATCTATGTGGCCTATTTTTGCCAGAGATATACCTGACTAGTTTGATCAGATGTGATGCATAAGATTAACTTTATTTATATAAGGAAGCCCGCTCCTTATGCGGCATGTTTTGCTAAAGATGTACCTGACTTGCTGTGTCAGAAGATATATAGATTAACATTGAGTACTTGGAAGCCCGCTCTTTATGCGGCTTGATTTTGCAAGAGTCTCTGTAGTGTTGGATACTATGAACTAATGCTATCGACGTGATGTTGAAAATGATTGAGCCTTGTCCTAATGACAGTACGTTCGTTTTGATGTCGATGTGATGTGATTGTAAATAATCGTTAGAACCGTACCAGCTGTTCCAACTTTACTGACTCCTATATGTGGTATGAACGGTGTATTGTACTACAGCCTCACCACCCACACTGCTACATATAATAAGGACATAAATCTACACTGTCTAATAAGATTTCTACAGTGGTGGAAACTCCAACGTTACAGACTGCTACAGTGATGGCCAGTGTGGCCTATGGTTCAATAACGTACTGTTACACATATATTAAAATGCATTTTGCAAACTAACTAATCAATAGATTTAATAATACAGAATAATTCACATAATAATTCCAACTTTAAATGACCAAAATCGTCCCATAAATAAGGAACATAATTGAAAAACCAGGTTTTACTCATTGAAACGATAAGAAAATTATGCATTGAGATTTTTAACACCACTTTTTACCCATGCCATCCAAGAGGGAGGATGCGGTAGTATATAAGTCCTTGAACTTGGCTGAATTGAGGCCACATAATTTAAAACTTCAAGCTGTACAGAAGAAGCGGTAACTTTGTAATCTTCATGTACCTTTGCCATCCACATCTGTAGCGGATACATTAGATGCAATTAACAGCTTGTATGTTTTGCCTGAAGGTAAGAATGACTATATATATCTATATATATATTTATGTATTTTTGCTGTGATTAATCCACTGGTGTGTTAGGAAGTGCATAGCTTGTGTAAGAAATATTACAGGACGATTGTGCTGTCGGCTGAAACGCAAGCATGTGTTGACTTTGGAGACGAAAGCCAGCATTGAGAAAAGTGTAGAATAATTGAGAATGATGGCAAAATTACGACTGTAAGTTTGATAATGTATCTAAAAGAGTATTTCTTCAAGGACTGACATTTATCAGGAACCTAAGGTAGGACTGACAGGAATTGTTTTAATGAATCGATCAAGATATTACTTAGTACTTTTATACTATACCAAATCATTGTATGGAAGCAAATCATGGACACATGAATATAACTTAGGATTTATAAAAAATTGTAGTCACAGTGAACTGGTTGTGATTAGTGGTGAGGTAAATTGTCCTGTGCATTTGTTAGCACAATGTGTGACACTGTTTGTTATGTCCATTGTATGTAAGGACAAAATAGTGCTGGACCATACAGGCATTGTGATTATTTGTATTCCAGGTTTTATCCTACAAACTACTGGAAGCATTTTCAACTAACTCTCTTGGACTCTGAGGTGCAATTGCTCGTGAATTCATTGTAGCAAGCCACCCCATGTTCCACTGCCTGAAATTTCACTGACATGTTAGTCTATGGCGGGAGGAGTTTAAATACGACAACCACAAGCTAAGTGGTGATATATAGCCACTGGTCAGCCTATTCAGCATATACCAATAGAAAATAAAGTATATAAAGAAATAAAGACACATGAAAGATGATTTCTTATGGACCGAATGTATCTATTACTACCTTAACAGTTCAACGCAGTGAAAACAAACTATAGTGACTTATAATAATTAATCAGTGTAGAGAAAAATAGAACTTTCAAGACAGGATTCTATTTGATAATTAAAGTTTCCATTTTTATTTATTTTATGCTGTAAATACCTTTGAGTTTCTTTAAATTACCTAACCGAAAAGAGAACCGGTATAGGTTAAATAAAATTTTAAATATGTACCAACAGACTTGCTAAAATTATTTACATTGAGTTACAAGTTTTGTTTGATACATATTATAGTTATAGAGATAGATCATAATTAGTAACCCTAGCAAAATTAGCCAATATAATCAAATAATAATACATAATATCTCAGGCGGATCTTGAAAGTGAGCAAATAGACTTTCAGGACATTCACTCTCATCACACCTGGAGGTTTATAATCTGATCCTAACCTTTGATGTCAATACACCATTATTCTTTCAGAAAAGGGGGTATTTCTTGTAAGACCAGTCTCTTACCTGGCACTATCCTGGTATCACCTGATACATCTTTTTGTCCAGGATAACCTTATTCTCAAATAACATCAACCCTTTCGCGACACTTGGGTCTCTGTCCCGAGATTTCAGTACTACCCCAGGTTCTTTTCTTTGAGACAGTCAGTCTTATGGTTAGCAGTAGGAGTAATTTTATAATAACAATAAATATAAAAGCTAAATGAAGCAGTTTGTAGTACCAGTGAGTACAAAATAAAAATTTGGTGACTGAATACGCTGACACTGGTTTTAATTAATTAATTAGTTGTATTAATTAAGTCTGTAATTTGTATATTGATAATATATGAGAATGGCAGTCCTGGCAAAATTTAGATCTGCTACAGTGCAGGCGGAAAAGGAATTTGGGTTAAGTGGGGAAGAACTTATTAAATTTGTCACTACTGAATTTAGCAAGTTTATAGAGGGAGAAGATAAGAAGTTGGAAACAGAAAGAAGATTACAAATAGAAGCTGACGCTAAAAGATTACAAATAGAAGCTGATAGGGAGGCTAAACTGATAGAAGCTGATAAGGAAGCTAAGAACTTACAAGTAGAAGGTGATAGGAATGCTAGGAAAATGGAGGCTGAAGAACAGAGGTTGCAAAGGGAACATGAGTTGAGACTGAAATAGCTTGAACTTCAAGGAAATGTTCCAGTAAATGGAAGTAGTCCAACTACATCTGATACTAGTGCAAGTCAAGGGGCCTCGAATGAATTTTCACTTGGATCCATTTGTGGAGAAAGAAGGTGATACTGAGCCTTTTTTAAGTAGGTACGAGAGATTAGCTACTAACTATGGCCTAGAGAAAGAGAAATGGAGCCTTAAGTTATCTCAAGGGCTGAGAGGAGCCTCTTATGAAGTTTTCACAAAACTTGGCAGAGAGGACCAAGAAGATTATGAAATCTTGAAACAGGCATTGCTGGTTCGCTATGAAAAGAACTCAGAATTTTATAGGAAGACATTCAGAACTGCCAAGCTACTTTCTGGAGAAATTTACCACCAATTCTCTGCAAGATTAGAAACCTACTTGGAGAAGTTTAATCCTCTTGGAAAGTGTCAAGACCTAAACGAAATAGTCATGATGGAACAAGCGAGACAGTCTATGCATCCAGACATGAGAAAATTTCTTCTGGAACAAGGTGCAGAGAGATTGGGGGAGATTTTAGTTGCTGAGAGATATCAAGCAGCTCAGAAAGAAATAGCTGGCATTAAGAAGAAACAAGGAGATAGTAGTAAAACCCCACAAAACCAAGATGAGCATGATAATAGGGACCGACAACTCACTTACAGACACGACTATGACAAACCTAGATTTGATCATAGAAATAGGAACCCTCAGGTACAGGATAAGAAATCCTACAGACAGGAAGATAAGTGGTGCCAAATTTGCAAAATGAGCAAACACAATACAATTGAATGTGGCAGGAAAGTCCCTCCATAACACGCTACATGTATGATAACAGTGGGAAAGGGCAGGAAGGAACCGACATCAAGTCAGGTAGATCTCCATCATCTGTGAAGAAGTAACCTGTAATGGTACAACGATCAAGTGCCTTTGTGATTCAGGATTGGAATATGACTCAGTTGTGAGTGCAACTCTGGTGCACCCTGATCAGTATACCACAGACAAAGTGGAGATACAAGGGGCATTAAAGGGAACAGCCACCATGAGACTTCCTATAGCCAGAATCAATGTCAAGACTCGCTACGTGGAAGGAGTGATCAGTAGTGCAGTGTGTGATGATCCTAATTGCCCGCTGGTGTTAGTACGGAGATATGTTTTTCTAGAGAACCCAATAAAATATGTAATCATGGCAACACTCCAGACCAGGTCAAGCCCTTAGAAGGAGGAGGGAACACCACTAAATATTTATTCTAAAAAGATGAGAAAGGCCCTCGCAACAGATAAAACATTAAAACCTTGCTTTGGAAAATTGCCAAAAAGCGATAACACCCCTAAGAAAGGAAAATTTTATTTGAAAGATGGACTGCTTTACAGGAAAGCTGGAGCAGGACAAAACGTTAGTACTGCCAATGAGTTATAGGGGCAGGGCAATGGAACTAGCACATGCAGATTCAGACGGTGGACATAAGAAAATTGGTACCACTTGTCAACGGACCTCAGTGCATCATTATTGGCCAGGTATTGCTGAAGACATATTTCAGTATGTGACCACCTGTGCACAATGTAGCAAGATGAAAACCCCAAGTTCGGAAACTCAACAGGACCTAGAAGCGCATTGCGACGGACAAAGGCCTGAAAATAAAAAGGAACATAATTAGGTAGACATAGTGGGTAGGACGGCACCTTCTCACACACAGTCTTCCAAAAAAACCAGCTACCATGGCAACTCTCCGTCTCGTACCAAGTGGGGAAACAATCCATCCCGCACCGACACAAATTTGTTCGGAATTCTTGGAACTGGCTAAAAATAAAGTGGTTAGTCAGCCCCCTTTGAAAACGAAACAAAGGGATAACAACCAGAAAAACTGGGAGTGGGAGATTGAGCAATTGGCCTAATGCTCAGCTCACACAACTATACGGCTATTAAATTAGCATTCGAAGGGCACCGGCAACAGTGGTAGTTGATCGGCTCCTATACACAGTCCATTGGAAGTATTTGACACGGACATGGATTGAGATTTTATATTATACGGCAATGCAAAAGGGAGAATTGATTTCTTAGTGCAAGAAATTCATTTCTCCATATGAACCATATTATAGCTACAGTGAGGTTTAGCTGAGAGAATCCTCTGGTGAACATAGACTCTGCCTGGATTTCTGAAATAATTACAGCAATAGAGCCACTAGTGAATCTAGATAAGGACATTACCAGATTCCAGTCAATCCTGAGCTCAGACTATTGCTAGCTGTGAGCACTTCGGAGGGGCACTAGGAGTTCCCTATGTTGCTTTTGGGTTGAAGAATACTCTGAGGGTTTTATCCAGGATGATGAGGAAATTACTGGATCCCTTATGAAACGTAGCTATGACCAATTTTACAGACGATATCCTCATAACTATTGGAACTTTGAGGAACATCTAACACCTCTGGACATTTCATTAAACAGACTCAGAGAAGAGTAATGGCGAATATTGATTGATAATCAGCAATTAGGCAGGCAGCAGCACCTGTGCTGTTTATTAACACAACATGAGGAGTTATCCCTGAATCGCAGTGGGTTAAGGCAAATTTTTTGAGTAGAGCCTAATTGAAGTCCCCCACCCGCAGGAAACCAGGAGAGAAGGGAGGCAGGTTGATCCCCTATTGGGAGAATGCCGTGATTGTAAATCCAGACAGGAAAGCTCCACCAGGTTGTTCACGCTTTTTAAATGGGGGAGCTCTGTCGAGAATTTAGTCTGTCTCACAATACGGTTTTCTAATCTGACCATTCCGCACGCCATAGGTAGGGAACGCTCTGATACAATAGCCAATGAAAACGCACTATTAATATTGTGTGTTTAGAAACGTACTATGCTTAAACCTAGATGCCTATTCTATGTAACCGATGGGCCAAGGGTAATTAATTATGAGAAGAATAAAGAAGTATCACAAGGGAGGTTTATATATTTCAAAGACGGGGATGTTACGTTAGAGGTAGGTGTTAAAAACTTTCTCAAATAGTGTTCTAGTAAGATAGAAATATCGAGTGAAAGAGCTTCGTTATATCATGGTTAATCCCAACTTAGCAAGTTAAAGCATGCATATATTAAAATGCATTTTGCAAACTAACTAATTAATAAATAGATTAATATAGAATAATTCACAGAATAATTCCAACTTTAAATGACCAAAATCGTCCCATAAATAAGGAAAATAATTGAAAAACTAGTTTTTATTCATTGAACAGATAGGAAAATTATGCCTCGATTTGAGATTTTTAACACCACTTTTTACCCATGCCATCTGAGAGGGAGGATGCGGTAGTATATAATTCCTTGAACTTAGCTGAATTGAGGCTACACAGTTTAAATCTTTAAGCTGTACAGAGGAAGCGGTAACTTTGTAATCGTCATGTACCTTTGTCATCTGTAGCGCAGACATTAGATGCCATTAACAGCTTGTATGTTTTGCCTGAGGGTATGAATGAATATATATATATATATATATATATATATATATATATATATATATATATATATATATATATATATATATATATATATATATATATATATATATATATATATGAATTTTTGCTGTGATTAATCCACTGGTGTGTTAGGAAGTGCATAGCTTGTGTAAGAAATATTAGAGGACGAATGTGTGCCGGCTGAAACGCAAGCATGTGTTGACTTTTAGAGACGAAAGCCAGCATTGAGAAATATGTAGAATAATTGAGAATGATTGGCAAAATACGACTGTAAGTTTGATAATGTATTTGAAAGAGTATTTCTTCGAGGACTGACATTTATCAGGAACCTAAGGAAGAACTGACAGGAATGGTTTTTTTGAAACGATCAAGATATTACTTAGTACTTCTATACTATACCAAATCATTGTATGGAAGTAAATCATGGACAAAAGGAATCTAACTTAGAATGTATAAGGAAATTGTAGTCACAGTTAACTGGCTGTGATTGGTGGTGAGGCAAATTTTCCTGTGCATATGTTAGCACAATGTCTGACACTGTTTGTTATGTCCATTGTATGTAAGAACAGAATAGTGCTTAACCATACAGGCGTTGTGATTATTTGTATTTCAGGTTTTATCCTACAAACTACTGGAACCATTTTCAACTAACTCTCTTGGACTCTGAGGTGCAAGTGCTCGTGAAGTCATTGTAGCCAGCCATCCCCTGTTCCACTGCCTGAAATTTCACAGACATGTTAGTCTTTGGCGGGAGGAGTTTGAATACGACAATCACAAGCTAAGTGGCGATATATAGCCACTGGTCAGCCTATTCAGCATATACCAATAGAAAATAAAGTATATAAAGAAATAAAGACACAGTGAAGGATGATTTCTTATGGACAGAATGTATCTATTACTACCTTCACAGTTCAAAGCAGTGAAAACAAACTATAGTAACTTGTATTAATTAATCAGTGTAGAGAAAAATAGAACTTTCAAGACAGGATTCTGTTTGATAATTAAAGTTTTTATGTTTATTTATTTTATGCTGTAAATACCTTTGAGTTTCTTTAAATTACCTAACCGAAAAGAGAACCGGTATAGGTTAAATATACAACGGGCTGATCACCCGTTTGCCAGTTACTTCGATTACGGAAACAACAGCAAATGGGTTGATTTGCCGTTGCCCTAAAGACGCCACTAGGCGTGATGGAAAACAATGGCAAAGAAAACCTATCTGCTGTTGCCCTAAGACGCCACTAGGCGTAATGGCCACTGACTGCTTTGACGGTCGGTGGCTAAGGACGGAAGAAGAAGAAGAGATAGGTTAAATAAAATTGTAAATATGTACCAACAGACTTGCTAAAATTATTTACATTGAGTTACAAGTTTTGTTTGATATATATTTTAGTTATAGAGATAGATCATAATTAGTACCCCTAGCAAAATTAGCCAACATAATCACATAATAATACATAATATGTTAGGCGGATCTTGAAAGGGAGCAAATAGACTTTCAGGACATTCACTCTCATCACACCTGGAGGTTTATACAGCTGATCCTAACCTTTGATGTCAATACACCCTTACTCTTTCAGGTAAGGGGATATTTCTTGTAAGACCAGTCTCTTACTTGGCACTATCCTGGTATCACCTGATACATCTTTTTGTCCAGGATAACCTTATTCTTAAATAACGTCAACCCTTTTGTGACAGCCGATGGTAGGAGATCATACACTCATCTAATAATGAAGCTGAGCCTAAGAGGTGCCATATGCCCTATATCATCTCATGTCAAGGACCTTTGCAGGGCTCCTTCCCATGTAGTGCGTTAGCTTTGTTGGGCCTGCTGCACCGCCTTTTGCACCCTAGTAGATTATGATTAAGTGATTTCATATATCTTTTTCTTTATCTGCATTTTTTTCTTCTATCTTCTCTGTCACCTACGCCTGTTGGAATTATTCAAACCTCTGTCTTTCTTTTCTAATTTAGCAACCCATTTTATTGCTGTTAGCTAGGTTCTTTGATGAGAGATCGAATCGTGTTAATTCGTTCTCGACAGAGACATAATGGAGAAAATTGTCTATCGTTTTTCCCTGATCGTTTCGCCTATAAGTTAATTATTCACGGTGAAAGATTTGAGATCAAAGACGAGCCTGCTTATATTGCGTTTATGACCATAGTCTGCAAGGCAGTAATAGTGTGATCTTGTAAGTCGAGGAAATCTCGCACGGGTCTGGTATATTACGTTACGTCGGATCTCAAGAAAGTCCGTACGCTACAGATAAAAACGTGGCTTCGGCATGGGTGCGAAAAAGCCGTTTGATTCACAGAATGAGATAGAATTTATGTAGATTTTTCCCAGGTGCCAACATCTGGCAGATAGTGTGCGTTTTCGATGAAGAGGGAATCATTGATTTTCATCAGATATAAACTCCAGCAGTGTAGACTTCATCCATTCAGACTCCGCAGTTTCTCTAGACATATCTAGCTTCATTTCTAGGTTTGCTTTATTAAGTAAAATCTCAGTTTGCGTTGGAGAATAGTCTTATATAGTTCTGTTTGGAGGTAATAATATTGACTAGTATTGTCGAGTGATATAATTGTTAGTTCGAATTACATTTCACTAGTTTATTTCTGTGCAGAGTGATTAAATAGATGGTCCGTTATTTCTTATTTCTCTAGAGTCTTATTGTGTTACATTGGATAGCAGAATAAATTAACATATCTAGCTAAACTATTCTAGCAAATAAATTGATTTTATTAACTGCTAGTAACCAGCAAGAGATTAGTTTAACCATCTAAAATAAGGCACTGATTCATTATGAGTGTTGACGAAATATGTATGTATTTCTAATTCATGATGATTGATTTTTTTAATGACTATAATTTATTTCACGGGAGTTTTAAACTCTAAGCTGCAGTTTATAATTTAAGTTAAATAACCGAAGTGAATATTATATATCTACGTCAGGTAGGATAGGATTGTGAATACTGTTATGGTTAAGTATTTTGTACTTTTCTCTTCCTTATACAGTATCTGGGTCATACCCTAAAACTACCAGCGGTTTCTGTTATGTATAGCAGAGAATAACTAGACGGAAGAACAATTTCTGAAAAATTTATATTGTAACTGGCATATAGTTCCAGAGTTCTTTTCCAATATCAAAGTTTTTCAGTCGGCCCGTGGTGGCGACTAAATCAAACATTTAACATAATCAAACCTGTGACGTTACTTGTATAACAACCCCTGTGTTGTGCAGAAGATAAAATCTTTAACAGAGTTATTTACCTGACACTCGATTTAACAATCGATTAATTCCAGCTACTGTACCCTTGTGAACATTAGACCTATTAATTATTTTCTACCTGGACAAAAATTGAAGTGACACTTATCAGCATCCTACGTACCATCGTGAAGCGAGCGTTTCCCAAGATTTGAATTTATTAGCATTGGGGAGACTGGGGCTTGTTTCCCCAAAACACAACCTTGGATGGACTGATTGTTCCTTAAACAATTGTTCCAGATGTGGTGAGAGTGCCTATTAAGTAAGAACGGGTGTTTTGAGATCACAAGTGTGTTAGAGCGAGAAAATGCAGGGATGATATAATTCTTTGATTTTAAAATCCATATATACATTGATTGTTTTCTTCTTTAAGATTACATATGCTATCAATTTCAGAGTAGAGAGAAATCCTAGACCATAGTGTATAAATCTGTGACTCTTTGGGGCAAATAACTTCTCATTCTTTTTTTACGGGATCGTAGTTCAACGGGGGGGGGGGGGGGGGGGGGGGGGGGGGGGAAGGATTACACTTATGGGTCAACTCTGTTATTGATTCATTAACCTATGTTTTTATTTGTAATTGATTTGATAGTCTAAATTTATTTACTGTGTTGTGAAATTCTTTATGATAAATAAAATTGACATAAAGTTTATCCACCTGTGTTGGTCAGCTCGTCCAAACAAATCCCAACTCCATAGATATAGTTTTCATGTTTGTACGTCTAACTGTCGTCACTTATGTGTGTGTGTCCGTGAGTGGTTGATATAGAGCTTATCTATATAAGTGAGAAATCTGTCTGACTAATACTTTCTGTTGTAGAGATTGGCTGAACGAGAGAATTTTCTCGAGTTTCAGGGACAGAGTTATCTATTATCCACCATTTCACTCGTGTAAAGCTAATTCTTATATTATCTCTCACTGTGTCACCTCATGTTCTAGTCTATTTAGCAGGGACTAATCTATGTCTCAATTCACCTATCATGAATCTACGACAATTAGGACCTGGAGCTGACTTGCACCTAGCTTTCTGGACAATGCTTTTTACGTCTTGCATAGTTGGGGGCATGCTGTTAAATTCAGGTCCTGACTTACTTGGCCATTTAAGGCTTGCCATGCTGCTGAGCGGCTCATCTTTGTGACCATCTTAATAAGTCATTCTAAGATGTTCTTCCAGCTCTTCTTTACTGATATTTAGCGTTCCCGACCGTGGCTGCTCAAACAGCTCTTTGCCGAACTTGAAGGGCTCCCTGAAGAATCTTTCCATATCCCTCCAAGTCTTCCTTCTCTTCCTGCACAACCTTTCTGTTCTACAAATAGCATTATGCTGGCCTTTCAGGTGCTCCCAAACCTGTCGTAACCCTTCCTTCTCTGTGGCCACTGCGTTCTTGAACAGTTTTCGAGCATGTTTCTTCAGTTTCCTGATTTCTCCTATTTTAATTTGTCTTCTTTTCTTTGCGGTGGGTTACTTTCCCTTGCCTCCTTGACTCCAAACACTTTGCGACAGTGAAGATATATTATGTCGCCGAAGATTTCCATCTTCTTCTCCAAAGTTATCTGCTTCTGGTTGTTATCCAACTCTTTTGACAAGGCTTTGTCCAGCTGTTCCCAATGCCCTTTTGCACAGGCAGGTGGAAGCTTGATTGCATCTCTCGTCCCGTCCAAGACGTGTGTGAGATCATCATCAGGCAGATCAACTTGAATGAACTCAGCACTGTGGATTGAATCCTGGGTGAGTTCTTCTAACGTCTTACCCATCGAGACAGAGCGCTGTTTATCTTCCTCTGATAAACTCCTTCACCCCTTTTTCGTTCTGTGGATTTTCTTTCCTCTCTGATTAGAGAATTTCCTCCCACAGGCACATGGAATAATAAGGAGATAAAGTAGATAAAACGACTGGAGTAGATATGCTAGACGTGAAAGGTATGGTGGAGGACATGATTGGAGTACATGTGTTGTGGGTTAGAGGTATGGTGGACGACATGATTGAACTAGATGTGCTACAGGTGAAAAGTAGAGTGGAGGAAATGATTGGAATAGATATGCTCGCAGTGAGAGGTATAAGGGAGGACATTATTGAGGTAGATGTCGTGTGAGTGAGAGGTATAGTGAAGGACATGATTGTAGTAGATATGCGGGAGGTGGAAGGTACAATGGAGGACATGACTGATGTGCTGGAGGTGAGAGGGACAATAGAGGACATGATTAGAATGGATGTGTTTGGAGTGAGAGGTTTCCTGGGTACACGATTGGAGTAGATGTGCTGGAGGTGAGATGTACAATGGAGGAAATGATTGGTGTGGATGTGCTGAAGGTGAGAAGTGTGGTGGAAGACATGACTGGAGAAGATGTACGGGTGGTGAGAGGTGTAGTGGAGGACATGACTGAATTATCTGTGGTCGTGAGAGGTATAGTGGAGAACAGGATTGGAGTAGATATGCTATAGGTGAGAAGTATTGTTGGCATTGGTTAATCCAAAAACTATGCGTGGAGGGTTGTTCCTGGTAGCTCAGGTAATAATGGTGGACCAGAAGTACCGCTACCAGGTGATAAATTAAAAGGTCAGTTACATTTTGTTTTAACCGGGCAACGCCGGGTACCTCTGCAAGTCACTTATAATTATTTTCTGTTGTTTGGTGTCCTCCGTAATGCCCAACGAGTGCCTGTTAATTACCTATATATTTTTTAATTTACTTATTTATTTACTATTTACAAGACTAACGTTTCATCCATTATTTTTTTTTAAGAGTTTCAACATAGGTTAAAACAGTACGAACTGTACGAATGTGTTAAGGGAAAATGAATACATTGTGTGTATAGCCACTTTTTTTCTGGGCGTATTTGTTTGCTTATGTTTCACTCACAAGGAGAGTAATTACCTTGTATCAGTTTTGTTGTCTTGTTTTTCTCTATAATATTTTTTAACATTAATGTTGACCTTTTCATGAACCAAATGATGAAAAAACTGGAGGCAGCCGAAATGTGGTTTTTGAAAAGGATACTGAGAATATTTTGGACAGAGATGAAAACAAATGTCAAGGTATTGACATCTGCGGGTGTTAATAGATCGCTCATCAAAACCATCAGGAAAAGACAAATGAAATGTATGGGACATATTAACAGAAGAGGAGGAGTGGAGGAATTAGTCTTATGTTGAAAAATACCAGGTAGGAGAGGAAGAGGAAGGCAGAGAAAGATGTATGTGGAAAGCTTAAAAAACTAGGCAACAAACAACAGCATGGGCAGCAACAACCTCATGAGACTATCAAAAGACAGAGAAGATTAGAGGGTCATGATCGATAATGTCTGTTCCAGACCAGGCACCTGAAGAAGAAGATATATATATATATATATATATATATATATATATATATATATATATATATATATATATATATATATATATATATATATATATATATATATATATATTGTATATATGTATGTTATATATATATATATCTTTCTTTGTGTGTAGTTGTTAACTCATACTGGCTACTAGTTGTTGTTGAATCATGCTTTATTTGCTAAATGATGTGAATGTCCACCAGTGGATAAATGTAGATGTTGGGACTGGTGTAGTAAAGTGTAACGATTGTCAACTCATCAAACCCAGCACAGTTTTGGTCATACAGGTCATCTTGTCCTGGAACGTGATGAGGCTCCGACAAGAATGTGAGTGTAAACAATGAGTGTGTATCTGAATGTCAGTACGCGAATGGTAGAATGATTCGATAGAGTTGACAGGTTGGTAGTACATCACTCATACTCACACTGTTCGAATTCAAGAAGTACTGGAACTACGGTGGTCTTTTTATAACATTTAATGGGACGCACACTTGGACAGTACGTGTATGGTTACAGGAACAAATGTCGACATAGACAGCATAATGTTGATCACAGGAATATCATCTTAAGTTAGCATTCATGCTTGGCAAATATCATAATGGAGCATTCGTAAATAAGCATTCAGCGTTCCATCATGTAAATCATCTGGCTTTACTGACTGGGCACGTCAGACCATAACCAATACATAGGAAGGCTCCTAGACCTAACCTCGTCTAGCGAATATTCCTTCACGTAAAGTTCAATATATATATATATTTCATAATATAGGAATCCCAGACATGGGTTCTCACATGTAGCAGTGATCTCTTGGTTCATCGAGCGATAGTACAGGCATCCCTTTTTCTCACTCGATAAATACAAAGTATATGAATTTCAACATGGCTGTTCTCTCTCTCGTGAGCTTCACTCACTATAGAATATAGACCAAAATTAGTCATTCATTAAATGTCCTCATTTCTTCATAGGTTCTCTCATAGAGGTAATTGAATAATATCATACAATCCAGTGCTGATACATAGGAATGTCTTCTTCCTTTGAATGGATATTCTTTTTAAAAGTACCACTGTGCATCTGCTTATCAACAACGATGGCGAAGCCCAAGTTCATAATAAATTGTGGTTTTACCTTTTTATGCGAAATATAACTTTGCCATTCCTTGGCAAAAGAGAATAAACACTGGGGTAAAGTACATACAACATGTCTAAATGATTATCACTTTTCCCCATCCATATATAGATCACTATTTCGGCAAAAAGCCTGCTACAACAAAACTCGGCATCCTCACAGGATGACAGCCATGGATCACACCCTTTGCTAGCGATACTTCCGCTGCATAGCCTTTGACCTTTTCTAGCGACAACCAAATTAGTTCGACTTAGAAATGCAAAGATATCCATATATAAGACAGACTCGTCCTACTCATACAAACACTACGTATAAATTCAGGCCATAGATATACTGAAGCAAGAACAATCTATTCCTACCCAGCCACAGAATAAATCGCAGTAGGCCTAGAGTCGTCTGCGGAGTCCGATCGAAGATGACAGAACTATTTTCAAGGGAAGCAACCCAAAAATGACTTCTCCTTAAGCACTTAAAAAAGGAAATACTTTGCTTACAAAATATTTGCGAACATAATAAGAATATAAATGTATTATATTGCAAGATAGTAAAAATTGCCCTTTACAGTCTTACCACACCTCCCGGGAAAAAAAAAAAAAAATAAAATTTTTTTTTTTAAATACATCTAGGAGCACCGTAGAATAGGCTCACAACGCAAGAATACTGCGCAGATGAAAATATCAGGAATAACTATAATTCCTAATATGACTGGTGAGAATATATATCTCAAAATCTGAGAGAAATTGTTTCCCTACGAATAAATGTTTCCAGGAAGGTGTGATGTACGTATAATACAATTCTGGTAATTATACAATGCATACCAAAAATTCACACTACAATCTTAAATTTATGATTTATGAAGAAACAATCATCAAAGAACAGCGGTGAATTAACATCAATAAACCGCTAAGTAGCGATACCATCATTCTATTATTAAATTACAAATGTGTATCTTAGTAAAGAAACAAAAAAAATAACTGTTGTAAAGTTATACATATTAAAAAGATCCAATATTTAACAGTTAAGTGGCATCATGTGGGCATCTGGACAGAATGTCCGCCATCACATTTTCTGAACCACGGATAGCTCGTACCGAAAAATGAAAAGGTTGAAGAGCGATTGCGTATCGAGTTGATCTCGAGCTCTTCAAGTTTTTACTTTGGATAGCCGTAAGAGCTTTTTGGTCAGTTTCCACTACGAAATGCGCGCCCAGAAGGAATCTTTGGAGTTTGAGAATTGACCAAACCATTGCCAATAATTCACGGTCTAAAACCGAGTAATTCCTTTCTGCAGCATTAAGTTTTCTGGATATGTACATTACAGGATGCAGAGTTCCAGAGTACTCTTGCATTAGTGCCGCTCCAATCCCAGTGGATGAAGCGTCACTACGAAGAACAAATGTCTTATCTGTTGTAGGTAACACTAAAATAGGTGGTGATGAAAACATAGTTTTGATCTTCTCTAGTGAAGATTGGCATTCATGAGACCAGTGAACCATGTTAGGCGACCCTTTCTTTAATAGTGTAGAGAGAGGTGCCATGATAGAGGACAGATTCGGAATGAAACGTCCATAAAATTGTATGAGACCTAAAAGACTTCGCACTTGCTTTTTAGTCCTAGGGATAGAGATGTTAAGTATCTTAGTGATATTATGGTCTTCTGTCTTCAAGAAACCGTGACCTACTCGATGGCCTAAGAAAGCAATTTCGCTAAAGCCAATACAAGCTTTAGATGGTTTTGCTGTCAGGTTATACTCACGCAGAGTTGATAATAATTCAACTAATCCTGAATAGTGATCTTCCCAAGTATCGCTGAAAAGACAGATGTCGTCTAGATAAGCAATGACATCTGACCGATACGATAGGATTCGACGCATCATGCGTACAAATGTAGCTGGTGCGTTCATAAGGCCGAAAGGCATAAAAAATTCCATTGGAAAAGGCCTCTGGGAGTAGAGAAAGCGGTAAGAGGTTTGGCGCGTTCGGATAATGGAACTTGCCAATATCCTTTAGACAAATCAAGTTTAGTGAAAAAATGCGATTTAGAAAGACGAGTAAGTAACTCTTCTAGTAAAGGCATAGGTTCAGCATCGAACTTCGTAACTTGATTCAATTTGCGATAGTCAACGCAAAGACGTATGTTATTGTCTTTTTTTCGAACAATAACCATCGGCGAAGAATATGCAGAAGTGGATGGTTCGATTATTTGTAAATCTATCATTTCATCCAACTCCTTTTCAACCTGTGTTTGGAAATGTATAGGGATAGGATAAGGCCTAACCCTAATTGGAGTATGTTCAGTTAGAACAATGTCATGCTCAATGACATGAGTTTGTCCAGGGATGTCAGTGAGGACATCCTGAAATGTTTGTAACATAGACGAAACTTGTCGCCGTTCTCCTAGAGACAAATCAGGAGAAACAGTAACGTCTTTCCATGATTCACTAGAATGAAGTGGGATCATTGGAAGCGGGAGATTAACATCCGAAAAACTTGTTTCCTCATCCTGTATTACAGACAGTGATGAGTAATGACCATGTTTGACATGAGAATCGTCCGTTGCCTGGAAAATAGGCTGTAGATAGTCAGGACGTTCATGGAACTCCGTAAGCATATTGATGTGGAAGGTTTTATGCTTCCCGTTAATATCGACGATGTAGTCAACATCTGAAATTTTCGATATTATATCGTACGGACCTTTCCAACTAATAAGGAGTCTATTTTCACGACAAGGTAGCAAAACAAATGCTTTGTCACCAGGACAAAGTTGTCGTAAAGTTCTCTTCTTATTAGCAAATTGTCTTGCCTTCTGCTTAGCAAACTCAGAAGAGGACGTTGCCAATTTGCATGCTTCGATAATCTTTTGTCTCAGCGCGATGACATACTCGTAAGAAGATTTTGTGTCATCGTCAATATTGTCAGCTGTTATAAGATCATGCAGCAAAGACATTGGGCCGCGCGGTCGCGCGCCAAAGACAAGTTCAAAGGGCGAAAACCCTGTATGTTCATTGGGGACCTCTCTGTACGCGAAGAGGGCCGCGGGTAAAACCCTATCCCAATCCTGAGGATGATCCTCAGTTATCTTCCCTAATAAGTTCTTAAGTGTTCTATTTAGTCGCTCGACCATCCCATTGGACATAGGATGATAGATGCTACTCAAAGATCTCTCTATCTGTAGAGTAGACATTACTTGAGACATGGTATCCGATATCAGTTGGGTGCCATGATCTGATAATATTTCTCCGGGGAATCCCAGCCGAGAAAATATAAGCCAAAGAGCATCTGCAATGTCAGCGGTAGTAATGCTCTTTAGAGGGATAGCCTCTGGCCAACGTGTGCACATGTCTACACACGTTAAGATAAACTGATGTCCTCTAGCAGATTTGATCTTGAATGGACCAATGATGTCTATCGCCATTTTCTGGAATGGACGAATAGGAATATCTGCAGCCTGAATAGGCGCAGCATGACGAGGACCTTTGGATTTGACTTCTTGACATACTTTACAGGATCGACAATAGATCCGTATGTCCTTGTTCACAAAAGGCCAAAAGAAAGCCGCAAGAACTCTTGACTTAGTACGGGAAAAACCCATGTGACCAGCACACTGAGAGTCGTGTGCATGTTGTAAGATCTTAACTCTCAAATTCTTGGGTACAAGAATCTGAGAATGACTTGACTTAGTGGAGTCTTGCACCATACGTACAAGTACGCCATTCTTCATTGTAATCCAAGATTTACAATTTGAATCTTTATTCGGATCACCTTTTGTTACAAGAGTGAAGAATTTCTTAAGAGTCGGATCTTCTTCTTGTTGTTTTATAAACGAGTCACGAGAAATTACCAAGGGATCATCTTGGTTATGCACTTCATTATCTTCAACAGATGAAGTTTCAGGCATATTGAGAGCTTGAGCTCTAGTGACTACTGCATTAGCAGATTGCATATTTTGATTTTCCCAAACGGAAATTTGCTCCGGAGTGCATTCTTTGACTCCGTGAATGCGACCGATGATAAGATCAGCGATCGGATCCGGCAAAAGACATGCGTGTACATCTCCTGTGAAGAAAGGAGTAGCAATCCTAATGATAGCGGTAGAGTATTTCTCTATGGTGCCGCCAAATGTTACGCATTTGACTACTTTGCCTGTAGAATGAGAAGGATCTATGAGTGACTGCCTAACCCCAATAGTTGTGCATCCAGAATCAAAAAGTACTGAGACTGGATTGTCATTTACTAAACCTTTGTGTAAGACAAGAGAACCTCTCCCATCATGCGCGATTGACGCAGGAAGAGCGGGAAGAGGATGGCCACAGCTTAAAGTAGACACTGTGGTTGGCTCAAATAATGTTTTGCATTGGGGGCACTGAGATGCTCTCCCAAAATCAAAAGCGGCACATGCCATATTATTAGAGTCATCATTATCTTTATTTTGTTTATAGGCTTCGTGGGACTCTTGCTGTGCAGAGTTCGCCTGGTAATGAGCTTTATGTTTTTTGAATTGTGCTCTACCTCTGTTATTATTGCCTCTGTACTTATCATTGTTTCCACTATTATAACCTCTACTCGGGTTTGAATCATAGCTCCTTTGGTTACTATCATCATATTCATTATAATGAGTATCTCGGTAATTATGATCCTGTTGTCTCCATGAAGGAAAACTTGGATAGTTTCTAGAATGACTTCCTTTGCGAAAGTTCCTGTAATTATGACCACCCCTGAATCGAGGGCTGTCAGCTCTTCTCCAGGTATTCGAAGAAGAAGAACCCTGAAATGATTGGTTACCTTGGTTCTGATAACTGTAATAGTTACCTTTTTTATTAAACCTATTTTGAGGTCCTTGGAATTTGTGAGAGTGATTAGGGTTGTATGGTGTTGCAGAAGCAACTGGCATACCTTCTTTAACCTTACTGTTGCTAATGGCTACGTCCGGATGTGCAGTGACGTATTGGGTACAATACTGTTCCATTTCTTTTAGAGACTTAGGTTTACGCTCATGTAAGAATTCGAGGAAAGGTTTATTTATACTTGACATAATCTTGTCTCTGAGTATCAAGTCCATAAGGGCTTCATAAGTCTTTTCTGTTTTGGATAGCTCAATCCAACGATCAAATGTAAGTCGTGTCCTTGCAATGAATTCTGAGAATTCTACACCTGCCTCAGGCACCATTGTCTTAAACAACTTCCGATAACCCTCTTCAGACAACTGATACTTCTTTAACAAGGCTGCCCTAATAACATCATAGTTATCTTTGTCAGCCTCTTCAACCAAACTTAAACTAGTCAGAGAATCACCTTTCAGATTTTCTGATAACTGGTTAGCATATTGTGATTTGTCCACATTATGTGCTCGACACGAGCGTTCAAATCTGTTTAGCCAGAATGTTATGTCATCACTGGAAGGGTTGAACGCTGGTACCTTGACCTTGTAAGTAAAGGGTTTACCATTACCACTAGATGCTTGATTAACATTACTTATGTTTGTTAACTTTAACTTTTCTAACTCAAATGCTAAAAGTTCTTTTTGGTGTTCATGTTCTCTTATTGCTTTTTTTTCTTGAGCTTCAGCTTGTAATTTTCTCTCTTCTGCAGCAGCCTGTAATTTTTTCTCTTCAGCAGCAGCTTCATCTTTTCTTTTCTCTTTTTCCATTTCCATCTGGAATCTTTTTTCATCAGTCTGTATCTGCAATTTCTTTTGTTCATCCTCTCTTTGTAATTTTCTTTCCTCAGCTTCTAATTTCTTTTCTTCAATCAATGCTTTTCTTTCTTCAGCAGCCAATGCTTTGTCATATTGAGCAACTGCCCATTCTTCTAACTGCTGACCAGTCTTATCAAGAGCCCTGCCTTGTGTGATAAAATAATCCAAGGTAGACATCTTGTCTAATAAGATCAGTAATTTGCAAAAGTAAATAAATTTACTTTCTTAGTCTTAATCAAAGACTTTGTATGATAACTTTGTAACCTGTGAAAAATAGTACTTAACTATCCCAATCACTGTGGGAAACAAGCCTTACAAAGGTCTTGTATAAATCCTTATATAATAACAGCTATAAGTTGCTGGTTCACTCTATAATATAAGTGCAGTGCACCAGAAATAGTGTTTTATATCATCAACTGTGTACCTTTAGTAATAGTAATTAACTATCAGTTGATTCTTGTACATCAATTTATATGATCAACTATATTTTAAATAGTGTATGTCGATCAGGCACAAAACAAAACAGTTATACAGAAAAACATGAAAACATTTGCGGAAATGAAATAAATAAAATTGGAAAAACAATAAAAGATAAACCGCAAGAGGATAACAAATACAAATAACGCCACAGTATATAAATATAAATTGAGAATAGAACTGAAAGATAGAATAGGGTAGACCAACAAATTACAAACAAATCAAAACAAACTAAAGAACAGAGGAATATTACAAAAAACAACAATGAGTACAGACTTCACAGCTAACACTAATAGCAACAGCTGTCGCAGCAAATTTTCAATGAAGAAAATTGCACCTATAGAAACGCACACATCAGACCCTCTATTACGTGGGATACTCTGCTGTGTGACACCGCCCAACCGAAACAACAACCCGCTGGATACAAACAAATATCACATATAAATAGTTAAACATAAATACATAAATGCATAAATAGTATGGCAATATGATGTAAATAGAGTGTTGCAGAAAGAATGTGTTGGAATGAAGGCTCAGTTACACTGCCTAATAGTACAGTACTGTGGTACTTTATTAAAACAAATACTTCTGGTCTAATTATTTTAAATTCAACACAGAAATAGAAGCTCCATCGTTGATTTGAATGATAACAATCAATGTAGGACTTCTCAGTTCAATAACATTTTCTTTCGCAAACACTGTCAAATATTCTCCAGTCCTGATGTGTAATGTTCTATGTTTCAACCAAGCTCGCTGTGTAACACTGTCAGTTGTATGGCAAATGTCCAATGAACCAAATGTCAACAAACCCTGACCTAGTTACTGCATACTCTCGACAGGACAGGTCACGCTGACATCACTGTAGAGTTGTACTGCTGATGTATTTGTGTGTCGTAACAGACCCCAAGGAACGTCTGGTCTCAGTAGTTTACTTCTCAATATGGTCACTGTGCAGGTTGACCCAGGAAGCTGGCACACCAGTTGTTAAACTCTTTCTCTTGTGTGTAGTTGTTAACTCATACTGGCTACTAGTTGTTGAATCATGCTTTATTTGCTAAATGATGTGAATGTCCACCAGTGGATAAATGTAGATGTTGGGACTGGTGTAGTAAAGTGTAACGATTGTCAACTCATCAAACCCAGCACAGTTTTGGTCATACAGGTCATCTTGTCCTGGAACGTGATGAGGCTCCGACAAGAATGTGAGTGTAAACAATGAGTGTGTATCTGAATGTCAGTACGCGAATGGTAGAATGATTCGATAGAGTTGACAGGTTGGTAGTACATCACTCATACTCACACTGTTCGAATTCAAGAAGTACTGGAACTACGGTGGTCTTTTTATAACATTTAATGGGACGCACACTTGGACAGTACGTGTATGGTTACAGGAACAAATGTCGACATAGACAGCATAATGTTGATCACAGGAATATCATCTTAAGTTAGCATTCATGCTTGGCAAATATCATAATGGAGCATTCGTAAATAAGCATTCAGCGTTCCATCATGTAAATCATCTGGCTTTACTGACTGGGCACGTCAGACCATAACCAATACATAGGAAGGCTCCTAGACCTAACCTCGTCTAGCGAATATTCCTTCACGTAAAGTTCAATATATATATATTTCATAATATAGGAATCCCAGACATGGGTTCTCACATGTAGCAGTGATCTCTTGGTTCATCGAGCGATAGTACAGGCATCCCTTTTTCTCACTCGATAAATACAAAGTATATGAATTTCAACATGGCTGTTCTCTCTCTCTCGTGAGCTTCACTCACTATAGAATATAGACCAAAATTAGTCATTCATTAAATGTCCTCATTTCTTCATAGGTTCTCTCATAGAGGTAATTGAATAATATCATACAATCCAGTGCTGATACATAGGAATGTCTTCTTCCTTTGAATGGATATTCTTTTTAAAAGTACCACTGTGCATCTGCTTATCAACAACGATGGCGAAGCCCAAGTTCATAATAAATTGTGGTTTTACCTTTTTATGCGAAATATAACTTTGCCATTCCTTGGCAAAAGAGAATAAACACTGGGGTAAAGTACATACAACAGGTCTAAATGATTATCACTTTTCCCCATCCATATATAGATCACTATTTCGGCAAAAAGCCTGCTACAACAAAACTCGGCATCCTCACAGGATGACAGCCATGGATCACACCCTTTGCTAGCGATACTTCCGCTGCATAGCCTTTGACCTTTTCTAGCGACAACCAAATTAGTTCGACTTAGAAATGCAAAGATATCCATATATAAGACAGACTCGTCCTACTCATACAAACACTACGTATAAATTCAGGCCATAGATATACTGAAGCAAGAACAATCTATTCCTACCCAGCCACAGAATAAATCGCAGTAGGCCTAGAGTCGTCTGCGGAGTCCGATCGAAGATGACAGAACTATTTTCAAGGGAAGCAACCCAAAAATGACTTCTCCTTAAGCACTTAAAAAGGAAATACTTTGCTTACCAAAATATTTGCGAACATAAGAATATAAATGTATTATATTGCAAGATAGTAAAAATTGCCCTTTACAAATATAATGTTGCCTTCTCCAGCAAGGCAAGCCTGGATGCGGCGAGGCATACTTCCCGCAAGTGTTTGTAGGTAATTGTGAGTCAGATTGTCCCAGTATTTTTCAGCTACCTTCTTCAATTGTTCAACGTCTCTGAGTCCACTCTTTTTTAAATGATTCTTGAGTAGTGCCCAAACGTTTTCAATTGGGTTTAGGTCGGGACTATTGCTGGGCCACTTCAGCACTATCACATTCTTCTCTTGCAGCCATGCTTTGGTGGTATGAGCTGTATGCTGTGGGTCATTGTCATGTTGAAATGTGCACCCATCGGGGTACATGACCTGCATAAATGACAGAAGGTGTCCCTCTAGTATGTCGATGTACCTTTCTTTCGTGAGAATTCCTGTGAAAACACACAGTGGGGTGGCACCTCTTGCTGCCACCCCTCCATAAAGATGGAATTTATGGGTATGTTTCGGTCGCTGGTACACAGGCGTTACAGAGTCTTTCATCCAAATATTTATTTGAGCAGGATAAGACCAAACAGAACATTCATCTGAAAAAATCACATTGTCCCATGACAAATTTTGGTGTTCGTGGCACCAGTTCAAGTGCATCTGTTAGTGAGTCTCTGTGAGAAATGGTGACGAAATTACCCGCTTTTTTGTGTAATTCATCCTGTGTAGCTCCCGGTTGACAGTAGCATTAGATACCTCTGGGTTTCCCAAATCGATCATGCGCTGCCGTATGTTTTCTACACTCTTCATTGGCCCAGCCCGAACGATTTGGGCGAGACGCCGATGGTCCTTTGTGTCCAAAATTCTTGACCCCCCACTACCTTCTTATCGCTCGATTCCATTACCTGCTTTTAATTTACTCACAACTCTGTAGACAGTCCGCTCAGGAATGTTCAAGGTTTTAGAAATGTTGGAACATGTTTGATTTCCTTCATTCCAAAGCTGTGAAATTAACATACACTTTGACTTTGTGTCCATTTTCTGCCACTAGCATTACAAATTGTCGTCTGCTCTATTATCAAGGGACTTTACTCTACGCTAATTTTTTTTTACTTTTGGTATTGTTTGCTCACTTAAGTAGAGTGTAAATTTGGGGCAGAACATGCATATTTAATTAGATTTCAGCATATTTAGCTGAGCAATATGACTGCCATTTTTTTTGCAAAGTACTGTATATATATATATATATATATATATATATATATATATATATATATATATATATATATATATATATATATATATATATATATATATATCTCCCAACGGGCTGATCACCCGTTTGCCAGTCACTTTGATTACGGAAACAACAACAAACGGATTGATTTGTCGTTACCCTAAAGACGCCATTAGGCGTGATGGGAACAACGACAAAGAAAATCTATTCGCTGTTGCCCTTAAGACGCCACTAGGCGTAATGGCCACTGACTGCTTTGCCGGTCGTTGGCTAAGGACGGAAGAAGAAGATATATATATAGTTACAGCCGTAGAGCCTAAAATACTTATAACATGAATTTCGCTGGATTGAACAAGCTGGGGGCTCGAACAAGCCACAGCATTGCTTAAAACTTAACAAAAGGTGACGGATTAGATATAAGTTAATAGTGCTCTGCCCTATGCAGCTTTGATTTCAGAATTATCTCGTGAACACTCCCTTGAGACAGAAGCATTATTATCCTTCTATCTACAACTCTGCCCAGAGTAATCTTGTGCAAAAGTATACTGCGCAATGGGAAGGCAAATCCCGTGACAGAAGTGCCTATGATGGTATTGCCTCCCCTGCTTTGCAGTTGTGGTCCAACAGTGGCCAAAACTCAAGAGTATCTAACATCGTTTTCAAAGGTGTCTACCTTTGCACAAGATTACTCTTGGCAGATATGCAGATAGAAGGTTAATGACGCTTCAACCACAAGATATTCCAGATAAGCGAAAACAATGCTGCATTTGAATGAGCACGTTAATTTTAGAATCTGCCGACAACTTTTGTGAAGGATTAAGCAATGGTTTATGTTAGCTCGTTTAAGCCCCCATCTCTGATTAACTCAGGGGAATGCTTATTAATCTGGTATAGCTGAGTTTAGAGTGTGTGTAGCAAATTTGACTGAGATAAAAATGCAGTAACGTTAAAATGATTGTAAATTTACAAATAACAAAATTTAATAATCCCTTTAACAGTTTGAAAATAATTTGAATACTTATGGATCAAGAAAAAGTTATCTTCACAGTCGTGATAGGAGGTAAATTGTTACAAGAAGTTCAAGTGGCAGCATATATTGAACTTAGCTGCCAATGACGGTTCTGCTCCTTCTGATGTGTTGGTTACTGGTACACTGCTCACACTCGTTGCTGGTCAAAGTTTTCGGTTGTAGCTCGTTCTCCAGAAATGTCAGGTCTACCTCTAGTCTACAAAGTTGGAACTTTGTCTTAAAGCACAAGCCACTGTTCCCTTCTTGTTCCAGAGATAGTACTTTCTGCTGGTCCCACCATTACTATGGTAAAGAATAGAGACGAAACGCTCTTCTGAGTATTGTGTTTTCCAACCCATGGTTATGGGTCCTTGTCTTCCCATTCCACCATCCCATTTAACTCAGAATTTACCTTGTGAATTAAATTTACTCCCTCGAGATAAAATTTTCTTTACGTTTAAATGAAAAAGGTTAATAGTACAGAAATAATATGTTTACATTTACATTAACACTGATTGAGAAGTGTTCACAATATAAATTGAATATGTTTTCATTTATGTTTACACTGATTTGAAAAGTTTGAAACTTCCATAAATTTTAAAATGATTATTTTCACATAGACATTTACACTGGTTTGAAACTGTAAGTACTATACTTAGAATGTAATTCATTTCTTTCATCTTTTCCTCCCTGCTCCATGTGGAACTTAGAACTACTTTATGCTTATAGTTCTCTTTACGAAACTAGCGATAAAGCAATCACTAGCCCATGCAGTGGTGGTTCATGAGTCATCAGTCGATACGCTGAAGTTGCCAGCCTCAATTGACTGGGACATTCACTAGCGATTTTTACATATTAAAATTCACATGGCAAGTAAATATGTATATATGTTAGTGCAATGTTAGTAATATAAAATAAAATATCACACGCCAATCCTGTCTCACAGACGTTTTGCTCAGATGAATAAAAGAGACTTGAATCAGCCTCTTACATGCGTCTGGGGTGTCGTTAATTTAATAAGTTCCCTCTCTGACTGTGTGTGTTTCGTTCAGTTTCCTCAGACAGCGCTTTCCTTATAAAATTGACAGAGATTGCCTGGGCTGTTTTTGTAAGTCCTGATAAATACTCAAGTAAAAGATGTCCGGTCTGATAAAATGGAATTCTGAACTCTAGCCTTCACTCTGGCAAGGTCTTGTGTCTTGGCAAGTGATCGTCACAGTAGTTTTGACTGACTGAAGCGTCAGGTTATATTTACTGCCTTATCACGCATTCGTTGTTATGAAAATCAGATGATCAGCTAATCTGGTTTGAATATTTTCCATGACTCATCTAGTGTAACACTTCAAACATCACTTTTATGAAAATATGCTGTAAACATCCGATTGCAGGGTAGACGCACTTACAAGACATATCGGCAATCTCACACGACAATGTGTGTAAGATGTAACAAATTATTTCTTTCGCTAAAGTAATGTCTTATCTGTCTTTTAGTACACACTAAATCCGTCTCTTTACAACCTTGGCGGAGACGCACCCATGCCTTATCAGTGATTTAGCAGATTGCGCGGGGCGATGTACATGTTGATCTGTGTATTGATATCGGCCACGCCTGCGATTAAGCAGCTTGGTTCTCTATAATGTTCTCTCAGCCGCTCCTGCAAATGTTTAGTATTATCATCCACTAATATGTCAGATGTGGTGTCAGATAAACAGACAAGACACAATATACTGAAAGTAGCTGAAGAATATAGATTCAAAATATCTGCTACTTAGCAGAGAAAGAAAAAAGTGCGACAATTGCAAGCACTCAATAAAATCCGTACCACAAATGTTCCGATTCCTGCCGTAGTGAAACAGAGATTAGGAAGAAGAAGGGGTCGCCCCAATCCATTATGTGACACTGCCAATGGTAAGCAGACGATCTTCTAATGTTACGTGTTCTGCCAATGGTAAGCAAACGATCGTCTAACGTTACATGTACTGCCAATGGTAAGCAGACGATCTTCTAATGTTACGTGTACTGCAAATGGTAAGAAGACGATCTTCTAATCATACGTATACTGCCAATAATAAACAGAACGTCATCTGTTTGAAACGCCCGAAGCCAATCTTATGGTGGTTCGGATTCGTTTATTGGTGAGTACGAACTGTTTAGAGCTGATAATGACTGACAGAGTGGTTAGAGCGCTGGTCTCAAGCGGTGAAGGTGCCAGGTCGATTGACGGTATCGACACGTTCCAGTCTACCTAGCTGTAAATGGTTACATGACATTTCTCTTGAGTTAGTTAAGGAAAATGAAGCGAGGAAGGGAACTGGTTACCGCACCTCTCAATGCTGAACCTGGTATTTTGAAGATTCACACTTCTCTCCCTCCGGCAGTATCTGCTATGGGACTACTGCACGTTTCTACCTTTTATACTATGAACAACTAGCAGAACGTCTTCTTGTTGTACCAATAGTAGGCAGACGTTCTCCTGGTGGTGCGCATACTACTGATGTTTAGTCAAATGTCTCTTAGCGGGCTGCACGTACCGCTAATTTTAAATAGAGGATCGTCTGGTGTCGCAAGAAGATATTTGAAAATTATAGTTCTGAAATAAGTTCTAATAAAGTATCATATGGCAACATGCTGGAATAGAAATGACTCCACGCCGTACTAAATATATATATATATATATATATATATATATATATATATATATATATATATATATATATATATATATATATATATATATATATATATATATATATATATATATATATATATATATATATATATATATATATATATATATATATATATATATATACTTTAGTAACCCCCTCTCCATATATATATGTATACAGTTTAAAACCAACAATGTGTTAAAACATCTTTGCTACAACCTAAAAATAAACGTAGAATTTTTGTGTTACAATAGATTTAAAATTATGGTTCTATGAAAAGGACCACTGCTTGTGTTACAAGTATGTTCATGAATAGTGGTACTTCTAGCTGGTTTCTTTATATTTTGTGGTACGTATGAATGCTTTATAGTATAACCGTATATACTCGAGTATAAGTCGATCCGACTATAAGCCGACCCCTAGACTTTAAGACCTAAAAAGAATTTATGAAAACCTAGAATTTTTTTCCTCCAAAGCTGCTGGTAATTTATGTACGTTGGCGAAGAGACAGCGAAAAGCGGCAAATAAAACGGCACACTAGCCTGCAATAAATCATTTAACATTGATTATCAACTATGGGTCCAGTGTACGTTGCTTACCCGTTCGTCAATCTTTATGACCCAACTGTCACCGTGATGTTCATCTTGTCACCATTAATTGAATCAAAGAAACAACCCACATATTAAACATTCGCACCAACAACAAGACGACAAAAATAATAAACCCACACACGACAGCAACAAAAAGGGTGACAGTAACAGCTTCCTTGCTCACGGCAGACGAGACAATTTTGGGCGCTTTGTCTGCATGGGGGCGTGGTTACCGAATTTGCAGTCAGTTATTGAATAATAAATGCCATGTACATGTTTCCAACTGTTCATACCACGTTTTCAGATCTTGAAAATAGGTGGCTGTATCTAGACTGGTGCATGATGAGGCCTGTTTAAATTAAGGCCTGTATAACGGTACAGTAATATTGTCTTGGGAGAACATCTTGGGCTGTAATCTCCTAAGATGGCAAGCTTGCTGCAGATAGGCGGGTTGCTGGCAGCATGTATTTTGAACTTATTAAATGCTGAGAAGTGTTGTGGTAAATATTTATTCTTAATAGACAATGTGTGCGGCTCGTGTTTTGTGGAAACTGCACTGCTTCATAATAAATACCATATGTAATCTTTTCAATATTATGTCTGATATGGAACTAACGGTCCGTTGATTACATGATTTTGATCTCTTCATCTGCCTTGTTTGATCATATTCTATTTTCTTTTTGGATATTCTTTTCTTTCTGTTTCCGTGTTAATTTTGCCCCGTACTTTCTGTTTCTGCTTTCTTTTCTCCTTCTTCTATCTTCTAATTTAGAGCTAGCTATTATGATGCTTCTCAATCTGTCATTTGATCTTTTGTTTTCTGTCATATGTTCACATTGAATAACAACCAAAAGGATACAGACTTTCATAAACGGGTGCTTGTTTAGAATAGAAGGATTAAATGGTATTAAAAAGTCAAAAAAGTGGAACTGATTACAAGAACCAGACAAGTGCCAGGGGAACAAGAGTTGAGAAGAAGACGCTGGCGATAGGTTGGACACACATTGAGGAAACATGTTGATAACATTAAAAGGCAGTCATTGTTCTGGAATCCACAGGAAAAGAGAGACAGAGGAAGACCAAAAATCACATGGAGCAGAGAACTAGATACAGAAGTGAAAATGATCAGAAAAACATGGAAAGAACTTGAGCGGATGGCACGTGACAAGAGGACTCTGTGTTGCGAAAGGTTTTTCTGGTGTGATAATAGTGGTAGAGAAGAAGTAGAATCTCTCTCCAGAAAGTATGAAGTCCCAGTGCCAGAGAAGTGCACTGGTATAACAATTGAGTTACGGCTGTGAATACTCTGAGCTGAACAATAGATTTAGGCTTCAGAAGTATACGGTGCCACTTTCGCTATAGTAACCCTATAAGATAATATAATTAAATTAGAAAAAGTAAATCAAAATTTAACAGTTTAACATTTACCAATTCAAATGAGTACAATTTCATAATTTATTATGTACATCTATATATTCTTGTAATGAGAAATGGGTGTTAGAAGATGGTAAAATGTAAGGTGTTGAAGATTGGTTGACCTCTAGGCTTCAGTTAGCAGAATCAACGGTCCACAAGTCTTTTGTTAAACTCGATCAGGAATGATCATACAACTCGATCATAAAACCTGGAACGAAAAGTAATAGGTGGCCATGGTGTTCCAATAATCTCACCCCCCCCCCCCCACTGCTGTTCATGATGCGACCATGTCTTCAGTGTTTGTATATAAATGAAGGATTCATGGTAGTATGTTACAGAGATAGCATGATAAGATAATGTCTACTGTGCAGAAATAACAAAATACATGAATAAATCACAAGTTATGATACATGGGTAAGATATAACCTTTGCCTTTCACTTATGGATGCCAAGTCACTTATGTATTTGCTGATATGTCGTAAGCTTCCAGGCAAGAACTAGCCATGATATATTTGGCTAACCAATTAATGGTTATGCTTCCCGACAGTGCTGGTGGAGGTTATCTCTGGTTAGTGTCATTCTCTTTTTATTATGTCTGATACAATCAAATCGTAAATAAAATTTGAAATGAAATGATATTAGTCATACATATATATACTTAATAAACTTACATACCCTCTTAGGATTAAAAAGCTCACGCTGAGGCTGTATTGGTTGACGTTAATCTGCCCTGCATGCAGCGTGAAAAAGAACTTTTCTTGCAGATGCTGTCTTCCAGTTTCTCACTCCGGCTTCTGGATTTGGTGTGTGTGATTTTCAACGAGCCGCTCTGTCCTTATATTTGGGCGTCTCTCCCGTACGAGAAAGTAACGTCTGAAGTCCGATAAGGTTTCGTTTTATCTCCTGGTTTGAGGCGATCTGTGATTTTTCTGTACTTGTTTTCTCTTATTGTCACGACACACTTATCTCTTTCCTTCCTTCCTACGTATCCTCTCATTTTCATCATATGAAGCTTTCATTCTATCCAAGTTTTATTGAAATCGGTTTAGGCATGTAGTAATAATAAATTTTTAAAGATTATTAGCTAACATTTAGCACATGTGATGACGATGAAAAATGTTAATTATTGTTAAAACTATTTATATTTGAACAATATCCTTTTGGATATCATTCATAGTCTATCTCTTTTGGTGAATTATTATTATTTAAATAACTTTCAACCAGGCTTGCTCTTGTTGCTTTAAACTTTCTTTCCTGTTAATGCAAACTTTAAAGGTCGGCCATGTTTCATATATTCGCTATTTCCTACCTTCATTAATGTTGGTTGGCTAGACGAAGTGCAAATTTTTCAGCCACTTTCAAACTTCAAATCAAGACCGCCGCGTAGTCCTTGCGCTGTGTGTGTGTGTGTGTGTGTGTGTGTGTGTGTGTGTGTGTGTGCGATACACATTTTTTTCACAAACAAAGCTGTAGTAAAATCTGCGAGATAATCGCTAATTTCAGTAAGATTTTAGTCCTATGATAATAAATAACCCAGCCCGTATGTGTCTGACTATAAGCGTCTCACACGCCAGCATCGCGCTAAATTTTGTGCCATGTTAATGTTTAGAAACGATCCCGCTGTAAAAACCTACTCGCTTTCCTTGTGACGTACAATAAACATTTTTAACATTTTGTCCGATCTGATAGAGACTGCGGCAAGACTTATAATTAACGATCTGCCAGAAATGTGCCGCCAAACAACTGTCTGAATTAACGTAATACTTTAACTTTAACGCCTTTAATTGTAGTGATCCTTACATTTTTCAGTAGTGTAACACGAGATGGCAGAAATATTTAACGCAAATTCTAACACCCGCCGCGCAAAACCCCGCTTCGCTTGACACGTTGTGCCATGCATATTTCCACGCTGTGGGATTGGCCAGATGATATATACCCCAGACAGTTTAAATTCTCGCCGAGTAATGTATTTCTGATGTCACTCAAACAAGTTAGTTTATTTGAATGAAAAAATGCTAGAGAGAGATGAAGGTGAAAGATGGCCGACTTGCGTAAAAGTTATATTTGACGATTGACAGTGACAAAACTGAAAATCTAAACCATAATGAATCTGACCATAAAAATCATATATTATTATAGCTTAGTATCTCCTGAGCACAAATATGTTTTAAAATATATGGTAGTCCAATTATTAGCCAAGTTATTGAGATAATACTAGCTGTCTAAGAACACTAGAACGGACAGACTGTGGTTCCTGCTTGTTTTTTTCATAACGTTAGTGGGGACGCCAGCTTAGAAAGAGGCATTTGAGTAAATTCAAATCTGATTGGGTAATAAGAGTATTGGAGTAAAAGGGGAGCGGTAGGAAAATGTTAACCAAATCTAAACATCTTTTTGTATTGGCATAACTAACGCCGACTGACAAATCGACTACCAGACACAAAGTTTGTTTGGAATTTTCTTTTTGTTTTTCAAAAAACTACATTTGAATTCTGGTAGTCGCAAGATTTCCATTGGCCAGTCCTAAAAGATATTAGCAAAAAGCTTTCAATGCTCATCGCCAGTTGACAAAAACTGTTTCTAATATCTGGTAGTCGCAAGATTTCCATTGGCCAGTCCTAAAAGATATTAGCAAAAAGCTTTCAATGCTCATCGCCAGTTGACAAAAACTGTTTCTATCAAATACGCTGAGATCAGCTGTGTTAATTTGTAAAATAAATACTTAATTCGCAGTCTGGGCAGGGCAGAGAAAAACTGAGGCCATTCTTTGCAAGTCAGCGTTATTTGTTACATATTTCTTTAAAATTGTGGTAAGAATGCTTTATGTATTAATATGTTTATTACAACTGCCAAAGTTAGATACTGCTATTGGGAAAAGTGAAGGACATGTCGGGAGCAGACATTATTGAGTCCTCACATTGAACTGTGTTTAACTGTTGTATATTGTCTTGATTTTGTTTTAATATTATTGTAGTAGAATATGTTAATAAGCCTCCGTGTTCCATGAACACTGTTCAACATGCCTGGAGCGTTTATAATTTAAAAAAAAGAAGAGAAAATCATACAAAAGGAGATGTAGTTACTCCACGTTATTGTATTGAGGAAAACTATGTAAAAGTACAGTGGCGTATCTGCCATAGGGACCTGAGGTGTGGTCACTGCAAGGTGTGAGTCATATAAAATTAGGGGCGAGTGCACTTGTATGCACACGAGGCTGACCCCATACCACCATATGTAAATAATAATAATAAAGTGTGATCAGGTATAAAAAAGCCAAGGTGTCTTTTTATTGCAGAGGTTTTATTTCCTGTTACCAGCCGGTGACAGGAAACCTGATGAGTGAGTGTAACGCCAACAAGTCTCCGGTAAAACGATTATGCTGTCAGCAGATAGCTGGAGGAGCTTGTGCGTGTTGAGATATCTATATTTTCTGCAACGACATACTGAATTATCCTTCTACAAAGAATCCCAGGTGATGTGTTAGCATCTGGGTATATCTGACACTTCAGTTACACAAACTTTGGTATTTCCAATCATACCCAGAAGTTTTTTTTTGGGGGGGGGGCGTGATGAAACTACAGCCCCTCCTAACAAATGACAAACACTATTAGATAATAAAGTTGTAATCTGTGAATACTCCAACAGGGGATATAGAGTGACATTATACTTATTGGACAAAGTGTCCACACACTTTAGTTAATCCTGTTATGTAAACTATCTTTTCCTCATTTTCAAAGACCTGTCCAAAAGAGATGGCGGGACAGGCAATTTAAATTGTAAAAAGGAAATATTCCATTTTAAAGAAAACTTTAACCACTGACTTATTTATTTATAGTGAGTTAAATTGTATTGTGTTGATGTACCATCATTTTCATTTCACCCCTAGACACTAGGCACATCATACACCAGACACTAGAGCCAAAATAGTGACCGTGTAAGATCTAGGTTCCCTGCAAATACATCATCATCATCTTTTAGAGTCAGGGGCCTACATGTGCTTGACCTCACACGGTTTAAACCGATACACATTTCTTTCCTTTTAGGTATAATGCCTCTAAAACTAAAGCTATGAACTTTTCTAACGAGACCTTTGATATCATCTTGAACGGGGAAAAACTACAGAAAGTTGAAAGTTTCAATTATTTAGGCAGTAAAATGACTCAGGATGGTGACACAACANGAGAAATCCATACTAGAATTGCTTTGGCAGCTAGCGCCTTCAATAGATTATCTAACATTTGGAAATTACGATCATTGAATATACACATACCAAGCTTCGTCTGTTTAATTCAAATGTTATCTCAGTGTTAACATACGGCTGTGAGAGTTGGAAAATAACAAAATCATTAGAGAACAAGCTGAATACATTCGAGAACAAATGTCTTAGAAAACTCATGAACATCAGTTGGAAAGAATTCAAGACTAATCGACAAATAAGAGAAGACTCTAGGCAGAAATATGTCTCCGACTATATAAGGAAAAGACGATGGTCATATATCGGTCATGTCCTACGAATGCAAAACAACAGAATACCACTACAGGCGCTCACTTGGGTTCCTGAGGGTAAGAGGAAAAAAGGAAGACCAAAAGAAACACTCAGAAGAACAATAATAAGAGAAGGAAGAACGTTGGGCCTAAATAATGTGCAAGAGCTAAGAGGAGTGGCGTCACAACGAACAACCTGGAGAGCACTGGTTTCTGCCTTATGCGCCGTGTTTGGTGCTTAAAGAATTTATTATTATTATTATTAGGTATAACATCTTAACCTCCCCAGCAATTTAAACTTGCTACATATATTGGTAGGCTTGTCCGGGAATTGAATTTCTCCTAGTACTACATACATTGGGGTCTGGGTTTTAGCATTAGTATCAATTCTATTTTTCCAGGTGATCCCCATAATTACTATTGCCCAAGATTTGTGAATTTAATGAAGTGTCAGAACCTGGAATTAATTAAGTAAATTTGCATTTATTTTAGAAATTAAGTTAGAACAGTTTTGTATTTATCAGATGGCAGATTTGGCTATGTTTCGCTCTGCTGCTGTGCAGACTGCCAGAGAAATGAATATAGAGGGTCAAGTCTTGATTGAATATGTCACCTCAGAACGTGATTCATTTATTGCTAGGGAAGAACATAGGTTAGCGGAGGAAAAGAAAATACAGTAAGAAGAGGCTAGGGAAATTAAAGGTGACAAATTGAGCCTGACAAGGAGGCCAGGGGCTTAGAGGCTGATAGAGAGGCTGCGATCAAGAGGCTCCAATTTGAGGAGAGAAAATTGGAGGCAGAAAAAGAAGAAAAACGACTGCAAAGAGAAGCAGAAGAAAAGAGATTGACTGCCGAGAGGGAAGCAGAAGCACAAGAGAAAAGATTACAGAGGGAGCATGAGTTGCGACTAAGGGAGTTAGAGTTGCAAGGCCTTGCTAAGGACAATGGTCACAGCCCCTCTACCTCTGATGCTACTGCTAGTCAGGGGGCCTCCAACTCAGCCATGTGGTACCATCTAGATTATTTTGTAGAAAAAGATGATGACATTAAGTCATATTTGAGCAGATATGAAGTATTAGCCACTACTTATGGGTTAGAAAGAGAAAGATGGGGCGTAAAGTTGTCTCAAGGTCTTCGGGGAACAGGTTATGAAGTTTTTTTCCAAAATGAGCAGGGATGACCAAGACAACTATGACATGTTGAAGAAGGCTCTTTTGTTAAGATACGAAAAGAACGGAGAGTTTTATAGAAAACAATTTAGGAATGCCAGGCTACTGTCGGGTGAGACCTATCACCAGTTCTCCGCCCGGTTAGAAACGTATATGGAGAAATGGGCTACTTTGGATAAAACCCAAGATCTAATAGAGATGATACTCATAGAACAGATGAGAGAGTCCATGGCTCCAGACATGAGAAAGTTTCTCATGGAACAATGCGCGGAGAGGCTGGGTGTGATAATTAATGTCGCTGAGAGGTATCAAGCAGCCCAGGCAGAGGTAGCTGGCGCCAAAAAGAAACCAGTAGATCATTATAAGGCCCCACAAAACTGTAATAAATTTGACAACAGAGGTAAGCAAAACTTTGATAGGCCTCGAAATGATTATAAAAATAAAACCTCACATTTCAATGACAGAAAGAATGATGAAAGACAACCTTTTCATCAAGGTAGATTATATTGTAGATATTGTAAGAGGGATGGACATGACATCAAATTTTCTAAAAGTAAACCTGCTGGATTTGCTGCTATGAAAATGGGGAACAAGGAAGTAAAGGACAAACCTGCTGGACAGCAGGAACCTTATCACCCCCCAGTTTGTGAGGATGTTGTATGCAATGATTTCACCATTAGGTGCTTCTATGATACCGGTTTAGATTTTGATTCTGTCGTGAGCTCGCACTTGGTGAACCCAGATCAGTATACCACAGAAACAGTGGAGATACAAGGGGCGACCAGGGACATACCACTCATGACACTTCCCATTGCAAGAATAAATGTGAAAACTCGCTATGTGGAAGGTGTAATCAGAGCAGCAGTGATCGACGCACCCATCTACCCTCTGATATTGGGGTGTTGTTATGTCTACTTGGGGAATCTAAAGAGACCTGTGGTCTTGGCAGCCGTCCAGACCCAATCACAATCCAGAAAGGAAGAAGATGAACCTATAAATACTCATCCAGAAGAGATGAGGAAGGCACAGGCTGAAGATAGGTCACTGAAGACGAGTTATAAGAAACTCCCAAAAAGCCATACTCCTCCTAATAAAGGAGAATTTTATATGAAGAATAAATTGTTATATAGGAAGGCCGGCACTGGTTCAGCTGGTCACGGATAGCTGGTCCTTCCCAGTTGTTACGTATAAGAATTTTGCTATGGTATCTGTGTACTCAATTTTTCTAATGCAATGTATATAACTCTTGGAATTGAAGTTACTTTTTACTTTAATTGGTTATCTGTTCTTATGACTTTCGGTTGCCGGTATTGTGGTTTGACCGATCTTGGGTCATGTCCATTTATGGAGCGCACAGGCCAACTTTTCTTGGAAACGTTTGGCAACCTGCGTCGATAGTTATTTCCTATCCTTATAAGGCTCGATTTTAAGTGTCGTTCTTAGAATATGCCCATAGCTTCGGGGTTGTGTGAATTGTATTCAAATCGAACGTTTCTGCGCATGTCTGTTTTTCGGTTGTGGGTTTTGAACAAGCTTCCGCCCGGGTGTGTCACTGATTTTGTCGAGAGAGCTAGACGCTTTTGCAGCGTCTGTCATGATCATATTGTTCGGGGAATGGAAGTCCTTTATAGTGTTTGTTCATCTCAGATGATATTCCCCTTTGTGATTCAAAGCGCCTGGAGGCGAGTGAGTTGTGTATTTATTCCTGAAGAGAAGGTAATTGCTCTACTTGATTATCATTGTCGCTAACTTTCATGATTGACATTTTGTGCCTATTTACCAACTTTCCCTGGGCGGGAAAGAGTCTACGTTATGAAAAAGTTTTTCAACTCACGAATCACCATGTTGTTATGTATCGTTTTGATGCATGTCCTAAAGGCTATCTACTTGTTGGACTTTGCTGCTCTGGCGGTTCCACGTCAGTTTAGGCTCGATGCCTTTGTTATTAAAGGAAATTAGAGGACATTACTTGATACTCCAGAAGTCATGCCTGTCTTGCTGGAGGTCAGAAAAGGAGAAGGGATTTAATCTCCTACATTTATATATATATCGGCTGTTATAGAAAAGGATGATGGTTTCCACACCTGAATACATTTACAGTCGTTTACAATGCATTGACGCCAGTTACATTATTCTCCATTAACATGCTGTGATGTCTACAAGTGTTGTCAGTGACTATGCCATTTCGATGTCGGCGTTGTGTCGTTAATAAATATTGAGAAAACGTCACTAGCTGTTCAACACCTTTATGACTTTCCTCGTCGTGAGTCAGTGATGTACTCTGTACTATGTAATGTGGACAATGTTGCCTCTGTACATTAATACTACTGGACCGTAAGGATGGATACCAACAATATATACTTACAACATCATGCTACATCCAAGAAGGACCAATTCCATCACCTCTAGAGATTGGTACCCATCCACAACGGTGTAACGATATACATACATACTTCAAGTAAAACAACACACCGTTACATTTGGTGGCCATAAGCTGGTGTGGTCTGGTGCCAGCAGACACGGGGTCCCTTACCCGCTACATTCTTCAACATTCTTCAAGACATCCATCTACATCTACATGATTTTCAAAGTACTCGGCGTTGCCCGGTAGATATCAGAAATTGCAACCTGAACCTGATTCAAGAAAATTGACAGTACCCGGCGTTGCAGCATACATTGAGAGTTGTTCTCAAGTACCGGGATAATCGATTTGTTCCTGCTAGAAAGCAAAGTTCTGTACTGAATCAAGTTGCTGTTACGTTGAGAAGGACAAGTTCCGTATGCTATTAAGTTGCTATTGTTGGATAAGAAGGCCAAGTACCGTAACTACCTACCGTTTCATTGTTCAGAAGCTCAGTTCTACCATCGTAATGGCAGTTATGACGCAAGTTCACATGTGCGATCAACGTTGGATATTCTGACCATAGAATGCTGATCATCACATGTGCTTTGCTCTACTGACGTTTGGATTTCCATAAGTTAAGTGGCCTGTTTTGTTGTGAACTGTGCCCTTATACTTCTGCTTAGCCTTCTGTTTCTTCTCATTCTCATATTGTTATATGTTATATGTTTATATGTTATTTGTTTATTTATATGTTTACATTTCTGTGGGTTTCGGATGGGCGGTGTCTCCTTTTAGATGATACCACGTAACAGAGAGTATCTATTGAGAGCGTGTCGTTAGGAACAGAGCAATTTCCTTAATTGGAAATTGTTAGCAATATCCATTGCTATTTTCGTTTAGTTGTGACGACATGTGCAGTTTTGTTTTCGTTATTTTTTCGCATTCTTTAGTTTAGTTTTGATTTGTTTGTACTTGTAGGTCTCCTCTTTTCTATTGTTTAGTTTTATACACCATTTATATTTATACACTGTGGTGTCATGAGTTTTGTTTAATTTTCTCGCAGATATCATCACATTTTTTATGATATTTTCTTTATTTTTCGCTGTATATTTAGTTGATTCCTGCGAATGTTTTCGTATTGTTTCTGATCTTTGTTATTGTTTACATTGTTATTGTTTACATTGTGATTTTGTTTACACTGTGATTTTGTTTACATTGTTATTAGTTACACTTATGGTAATTAATTTATGGATTATGCTGATGCACTATTATAAATACACTGATGATAAATAAATGATGAATAGTGTCATGCACTATTGAATGGGAAGTGCACCAATGATGAAGAATTGACTGAAGATATTTCTATAAGGGTTCATATACAAGTTCTTGGACATAGACTTGTTTCCCACAGAGATTGGGATAATATAATGTGATGTGATTATTCAAGTGCTTGATTTAAGACTTGTTACTATTAAGATTGAAATAAGATAGTTAATTATTTCAGGTTTTGTGACTCATAATATTAGACAATATGTCTACACTTGAGTACTTTATTGAGCAGGGTAAATCCCTTGGAAAGACTGGTGATAAGTTAGAAGAATATGCGACTGCTTAATGTGACAAAGCATTAAGGGTGGAAGAAAAGAGAATGGAAAGTGAAGCTGAACAAAAGAAAATAGAAGCTGAGAATTTAAAATTGCAGATACAGGTGGATGAAAGGAGATTCCAGATGGAGATGGAAAAACAAAAAAGAGTAGAAGAAAATAAAAAACTAGAAGCTGAGGCTGATGAGAGAAAAGAAAAAGCAAAAATGGAGCATGAAGAAAAACTCTTAGCTTTAGAGTTAGAGAAATTGAAAGTGATGAACATGGGTAATGCTAATGATGCAAATAAGGGGTCATCTACTGATAAGGCTAATGCTAACACCTTTAAGATTAAGCTACCAGCATTTAGTTCTTCCAGTGATGACATAACGTTCTATCTAGACAGATTTGAACGATCATGTAAAACACATAACATAGACAAATCACTATATGTTGATCAATTGTCAAATATACTAAAAGGTGAAGCTCTAAGTATATTAAGCATGGTAGATGAGCCTGAAAAGAACAATTATGAAGTTGTCAGGGCGGCTTTGTTAAAGAAGTACCAACTTAACGAAGACGGCTATCGTCTGCAATTTAAAAATATGTTGCCAGAAACTGGAGTAGAATTCTCTGAGTTTATTGCAAAAATACGTCTTACTTTTACACATTGGGTTGAGCTGTCAAAGACAGAACATACTTATGAAGCACTTATGGACTTAATACTTAGGGACAAAGTCATGTCTTCTGTCAATGAGTCTTTTCTTGCTTTCCTTCATGAGCGTAAACCAAAAACCATAAAAGAAATGGAAGATTTCCGTTGCCAGTATGTAACTGCGCACCCTCACATAACCATTAGTAACTCTAAAGTGAAAGAAGGTTTGCCAGTTTCTTCGGCAGCACCATGGCACAAACTTTGTTCGGAAATTCCAGGGTACTCAACAAAATTTCGATAGGAAGAGTAACCATAATTATGCTCAGAATTATGGCAATCAATCTCATGGTGATTCTTCTTCGAAGAATTGGAGACGAGCTGACAGTCCTCGTTACTTTCAACCTAATAATTTTAGGCATTTCAGAAGAGGATATAATAATAGAGGATATTCCTCGCGAAGACCTCAAGACAAAACTAATAGATGTTCTCATCAATGTGGACATGATAATAATTATGGAGACTGGAATTCAAACCAGGATAATAATTACAATAAAGAAGCATTATAACTTCAGAGATAATAATAACTGTGATAACTTCAGAGGTAATAATAGTCGCGGTAGATCTAAAAAAAAGAGATATCAGCAGGCTAACTCTTTACAACAAGAATCTCAAGAAGCCTGTAATCAGGTTGTTAATAATAAAAACTCTGACGCTGTCACATGTTCTGCCTTTGACTTTGGGAGAGCAAACAAATGCCCCCAATGCAGTACTTTGTTCGAACCGACCACTGTAACTACTTTTTGTTGTGGTCACCCTCTTCCCGCTCTTCCTGCGGCAGTTGCGCATGACGGCAGAGGTTCTCTAATCCTACATAAGGGACTTGTAAATAATAATCAGGTCTCAGTCCTTTTCGATTCCAGATGCACCACTATTGGTGTTAGACAAACTCTTGTAGATCCCTCTTGTGCTACAAGAAAAGTAATCAAATGTGTCACATTTGGCGGCACTTTAGAGAAATATCCTACTGCTGTAATTCACATCGCCACTCCTTTCTTTACCGGAGATGTGCACGCTTGTCTCTTACCTAATCCTATTGCGGACCTTATCATCGGTCGTATTCACGGAGTTAGGGAATGTACCCCACAGCAGATTGTTGCGTGGGAAGATCATAATATGCAAGCTAGCAATGCAGTGGTTATAAGAGCACAAGCTCTACAGACACCTCAAACTTCATTGACTAGTAATGTTGAAGTGCATAGCCAAGACAGTCACTTGGTTATTTCTCGTGACTCTTTCATAAAATTGCAAGAAGAAGATCCTTCTTTAAAAAAATTCTTCGTTCTTGCGAAGAAAGGTGATCCGAATCAGGATACAAATAGAAAGTCTTGGATTGCAATGAGAAACGGCGTACTTGTACGTATGGTACAAGATTCGACTACGTCGGCACATTCGCAAATTCTTGTTCCCAAGAGCATGAGATTGCAAATATTCCAACATGCTCATGACTCGCAATGTGCTGGACATATGGGTTTTTCCCGTACAAAGTCGAGAGTCCTTGTGGCTTTCTTTTGGCCTTTTGTGAACAAGGACATTCGTATTTACTGCCGATCTTGTAAAGTATGTCAGGAGGTCAAATCTAGAGGACCACAACATGCTGCGCCTATCCAGGCTGCTGACGTCCCTATTCGGCCATTTCAGAAAATGGCTATATATATTATTCCATCTTTTAAGATCAAGTCGGCCAGAGGACATCAGTTTATCCTTACATGTGTCGATATGTGTACACGTTGGCCAGAGGCTATAACTCTTAAGAGCATTTCCACTGCCGATATCGCAGACGCTCTTTGGCTGATATTTTCTCGGTTGGGTTTCCCCGGAGAGATACTGTCAGACCATGGCACGCAACTTATATCGGACACTATGTCACAGGTAATGTCTACACTACATATTAAAAGATCTCTTAGTAGTATCTATCACCCAATGTCTAATGGGTTAGTTGAGCGTTTGAATAGAACACTCAAGACTTTGCTTGGTAAGATAACTGAAGATTATCCTCAAGATTGGGACAGGGTTTTACCCGCGGCTCTCTTTGCTTATAGAGAGATCCCTAATGAACACACAAGATTTTCTCCCTTTGAACTTGTCTTTGGCGCGAAACCGCGCGCCCCTATATCTTTACTAAATGATCTTATCACTGCCGATGACATTAGCGATGACACTCAATCTTCATATGAGTATGTCATTGCTCTGAGGCAAAAGATCATCGAGGCATGCAAACTAGCAACTGCTTCATCAGAAATTGCTAAAGAAAAGGCAAGGCAGTTTGCAAATAAGAAAGATGTCTACGACAACTTTGTTCAGGTGACAAAGCATTCGTCCTACTTCCCAGTAGGGAAAAGAGACTTCTTATTGCATGGAAAGGTCCGTATGCAATAGTCTCACGAATTTCCGATGTTGACTATGTGGTCGATATTGATGGAAAGCATAAAACTTTCCATATCAACATGCTGACGGAATTTCATGAACGTCCAGACTATTTGCTGCCTATTTTCCAGGCAACGGACGATTCGCATGTTCCGCGTGGCCATTACTCATCCCTTTCAGTCATACAGGATGAGGAAACTACTTTTTCTGATGTCAATCTTCCTCTTCCAGTGGTTCCACTACATTCCACGGAATCTTGGAAAAACGTCACTGTTTCTCCGAATCTTTCCGCTGAAGAACATCAACAAATCTCTTCGATGTTACAAACATTTCAGGATGTCCTAACTGACATCCCTGGACACACACATGTCATAGAACATGATATAATTTTTACTGACAATAATCCTATTAGGGTTAGACCTTATCCTATCCCTATACACTTTCAATCACAAGTCGAGAAAGAATTAGATGAAATGATTCGATTAAACATAATTGAACCATCAACTTCATCATATTCTTCTTCCATGGTTATTGTCCGGAAGAAAGACAAGAACATACGCATTTGCGTTGATTATCGCAAATTGAACCAAGTCACAAAGTTCGATGCTGAACCGATGCCTTTATTAGAAGATCTGCTTATTAGGCTTTATAATTCTAGATTCTTCACTAAACTTGACTTGTCCAAAGGTTATTGGCAAGTGCCTTTAGCAGATCGTGCCAAACCTCTTACTGCTTTCTCAACACTCAGGGATCTGTTTCAATGGAATGTTATGCCTTTCGGCCTTATGAACGCCCCTGCTACTTTCGTTCGCATGATGCGTCGAATTCTTTCACATCGTTCAGATGTCATCGCATACTTAGATGATATCTGTCTCTTCAGTGATTCCTGGGAAGATCACTATTTGGGTTTATATGAATTACTGTCGACTCTACGCGAGCATAATTTGACAGCAAAACCCTCTAAAGCCTATGTTGGGTTTGGTGAAATCTCTTTCCTGGGTCATCGTGTTGGTCATGGTCTCTTGAAGACAGAAGACCACAATACGTCTAAAATACTGAACATCTCTGTACCTAAGACGAAGAAACAAGTTCGTAGTCTCTTGGGTTTAATTCAATTTTATGGGAGATTCATTCCGAATCTGTCTTCAATTATGGCACCTCACTCAACGTTGTTGAAGAAAGGATCGCCTAATCTGGTTAGTTGGTCTCAAGAATGCCAATCTTCGTTGGAAAAGATCAAGAATATATGCTCATCTCCTCCCATCTTAAGATTACCTACTCTTGATAGGACTTTTGTTCTTCGAAGTGATGCTTCATCCTCTGGGATCGGAGCAGCACTTATGCAGGAATATTCAGAAACTCTGCATCCTGTTATGTACATTTCTAGGAAACTATATGCGGCCGAGAGGAATTACTCGGTTCTAGACCGGGAATTGTTGGCTATGGTTTTGTCAATTCTCAAATTACAAAGATTCTTCTTGGGCGCACATTTCATTCTAGAAACTGATCAAAAAGCTCTTACAGCTATTCAAACTAAGAACTTGAAGAGTTCAAGATCCACTCGATATGCCATTGCTCTTCAACCTTTTCACTTCACGGTACGAGCTATCCGTGGTTCGGATAATGTGATGGCTGACATTCTGTCCAGATGCCCACATGATTCCAACTAATATTTATGTCCTATATTTCCAGATATATTACAGATCCATAACACACCTATATTATAATCATACATTAGCACATCTGCTCTCACTTTATGTGAACTCATATTAATGTGCTTTGTTATCATCTTCTTCTGTTACCACCTTTAATATAACAGAAGAAGGCTGAGTAGGCAATATAAGGGCCGAAAGTTCACTCGGCCAAAATTATTAATAAAAATGTATTGTATATTATGAAACTTAATGGTTGTTAAATAGGATTATATTGATTGTATTTTCTCAGCATGCCATTGATGATCTGAGAAGTTACCTTACTGTTGTCAAGCATGAAGAGTTGTGAAGTGGGTACTTACCGTTTGAACGACAGAAGATGTGTCCTTTTGTCATTGACCTGGATCTTCATGTATCGTCAACGTATTTCATTATGTATTGCATTATAATATTATTACATGTTCAGGTAATGTAATATTTACTATCACATGTGTACATCCTTTTGAAACGGTGCTAGGATAATGACACCGCTATTTTGATAATGATTATTATTACACTTGCATACAAGATATATATATATATATATATATATATATATATATATATATATATATATATATATATATATATATATATATATATATATATATAATGTTTACATGCTAACGTGACCAGTAATGAGATGTGTGGTTGGTGGCACCTCCCCGATATATGTATATATTTTGAGACAGATTTTCTCTGCTGAGATATATTCTCACCTGTCACTCTATGTGTCGATTTAGCCTCATCTTAGGCAGTTTGTCTATTTATCCGCGCATAATTCGTGCGTTTGAGCCGCTTTTAGCTTGCTCGTGGATGTTTAAAAAAAATGTTTCATTTTTTTTTTAATCGGGAGGTTGCGGTAATATGTTACGCATAAGAATTTTGCTACGGTATCTGTGTACTCAATTTTTCTAATGCAAGGTATATAACTCTTGGAATTGAAGTTACTTTTTACTTTAAGTGGTTACCTGTTCTAATGCCCTTCGGTTGCCGGTATTGTGGTTTGACCGATCTTGGGACGTGTCCATTTATGGAGCGCACAGGCCCACTTTTCTTGGAAACGTTTGGCAACCTGCGTCGATAGTTATTTCCTATCCTTATAAGGCTCGATTTTAAGTGTCGTTCTTAGAATATGCCCATAGCTTCGGGGTTGTGTGAATTGTATTCAAATCGAACGTTTCTGCGCATGTCTGTTTTTTGGTTGTGGGTTTTGAACAAGCTTCCGCCCGGGTGTGTCACAGATTTTGTCGAGAGAGCTAGACGCTTTTGCAGCGTCTGTCATGATCATATTGTTCGGGGAATGGAAGTCCTTTATAGTGTTTGTTCATCTCAGATGATATTCCCCTTTGTGATTCAAAGCGCCTGGAGGCGAGTGAGTTGTGTATTTATTCCTGAAGAGAAGGTAATTGCTCTACTTGATTATCATTGTCGCTAACTTTCATGATTGACATTTTGTGCCTATTTACCAACTTTCCCTGGGCGGGAAAGAGTCTACGTTATGAAAAAGTTTTTCAACTCACGAATCACCATGTTGTTATGCATCGGGTTGATGCATGTCCTAAAGGCTATCTACTTGTTGGACTTTGCTGCTCTGGCGGTTCCACGTCAGTTTAGGTTCGATGCCTTTGTTATTAAAGGAAATTAGAGGACATTACTTGATACTCCAGAAGTCATGCCTGTCATGCTGGAGGTCAGAAAAGGAGAAGAGATTTAATCTCCTACATTTATATATATATCGGCTGTTATAGAAAAGGATGATGGTTTCAAAACCTGAATACATTTACAGTCGTTTACAATGCATTGACGCCAGTTACATTATTCTCCATTAACATGCTGTGATGTCTACAAGTGTTGTCAGTGACTATGCCATTTCGATGTCGTCGTTGTGTCGTTAATTAATATTGAGAAAACGTCACTAGCTGTTCAACATCTTTATGACTTTCCTCGTCGTGAGTCAGTGATGTACTCTGTACTATGTAGTGTGGACAATGTTGCCTCTGTACATTAATACTACTGGATCGTAAGGATGGATACCAACAATATATACTTACAACATCATGCTACATCCCAGAAGGACCAATTCCATCACCTCTAGAGATTGGTACCCATCCACAACGGTGTAACAATATACATACATACTTCAAGTAAAACAACACACCGTTACACCAGTTCATATAGGGAAAAGGTGATGGAGTTAGGTCATACTATCCCCTTCAGTGGTCACATGGGGATTAGCGCAACAGGACAGCGTATAACTTGTCATTATTTCTGGCCAGGGATAACGGAAGATATAAAGAGATATGTAAAATCCTGTCCAGAATGCCAGAGAGAAGCTCCAAAGCATTGGACTGCTCCAGCAACTCTAAGGGAAATGCCCATAGTGGGAACCCCTTTTGAGAGAGTTGCAGTGGATATTGTGAGACCTCTCACTCGGACCAAGAGGAGGAACAGTTACATCCTTACTCTGGTAGACACTTGTTCTATGTGGGGAGAGGCGGTAGCCCTGTCGTCAATCGATTTGAAACATGTGGCAAAGGCATTACTTACTATATTCACAAGGTTAGGATTCCCGCATCAAATCTTGACTGATAATGGCTCACAGTTCAAGGGGAAACTAACAAAAGAGATTTTTAGGTGGTTTCAAGCCAAGCACTTTCATTGTAGTCCGTATCACCCCCAAGGGAACGGCCAGGTAGAGAGGTTCAATGGGACTCTCATTTCTATCCTGAGAAAGCTGGCACATCAGAAACCTGATACGTGGGACCAATACTTGCCCGCCGCGTTGTTTGCGTACCGGGAAGTTCCACATAATTCAACCGGGATGGCACCAACAACCCTGTTATTTGGGAGGCCAATAAAAGGTCCATTAGAAGCATTGTTAAGGACTTGGACCGATGAGAAGGCAGAGGAGACTGTTACCTCATCCTATCAATATGCGAACGAACTGACCACTCGTTTAAAAACTAGTTGGAAGCTGGCAAATGATAATTTGAGACAAGCCAGGAAAAAGCATGCTCCTTTTTATAATAAGCGAAGGATAGGGAGCTTGCTGTAGGGGAGAAGGTGCTTCTTCTTTGCCAGGCAGCAGCAATAAACTTCAGATCGGATGGCAAGGTCCATATACAGTTTTGGAAAAGGTATCCAGAACAAATTATAAGATAGACAAAAAGGGAAAGGAAAAAGTCTATCATGTGAACCTTCTGAAGAAATATCTGGACAGACAAATCCAGGAAGGAACACACCTAATGGCCTTGTCTATCGCAACCGAAATGAAAATTGACCCTCTCACCTCATTTGAATATCCACTGAAGCCCGGTGAAACGTTTGAACAGGTGAAGATCAGTAATCACCTGACAAAAGGACACAGAGAGAAGGTTCAACAGGTCCTTGAGAAACATACAGATGTGTTAACGGATAAACCGGGGCACACAAATTTGTTGGAATATGATATGAAACTACTAGACCCAGCACCCATCTGTATGAGGCCTTATTCTATTCCTTTCGCTAAGGAAAAAGCTTTGAAAGAGGAGATAGATTATTTGTTACAAGAAGGGATTATTTCTCACAGTGAATCTCCGTATAGTTCCATTGTGGTTCTGTTGCGAAAACCCTATGGGGAACATAGACTGTGCATAGATTACAGGAAACTGAATGCTGTCACAGAAGGTCAGGTGGATCTATTACCTGATACTACTCAACTATTTGCCATGCTGAACAGGGCAAAATATTTTTCTAAGGTGGATCTTAGCAAAGGCTATTACCAAATTCCAGTAAAGCCTGAGGTTCGACCTTATTTAGCCTTTAGCACCTCGGAAGGTCATTATGAGTTCAACATGCTACCGTTTGGGTTGAAAAATGCCCCGAGGTTTTTTTCTAGGATGGTGCGAAAATTGTTGGATCCCCTGAAAAATCCATGGATTTCGAATTTTATGGATGATATCCTCATTGCTACGGAAACATTTGAGGAACACGTTACCTCTTTGAATATGCTGTTTGATAGACTCAGAGAGGCTAACTTGACCGCTAGACCAGCAAAATGTTGTATTGGTTGTAAAGAGTTGGAATTTTTGGGACATACTGTACATCAGAGTAGCATGACCCCTGATCCCAAGAATCTGGAAAAATTGAAAAGAGCACCTAGACCACAAACAAAGAATGATGTGCGATCTTTCGTGTCGTTGTGTGGGTTCTACCAAAAGTATATTAAACATTTTAACTCTATATGTGCTCCTCTGACGGATTTAACTCGCAAGGGTCAACCTGATACAATAAATTGGTCCGCACAGTGTGAATTGGCTTACCAGGAGTTAAAAGAAAAACTCACAAGCAGGCCAGTATTGCAATTGCCTGACTTGAATCAAGAATTTATCGTGAGAACTGACGCAAGCAATGTGGGCCTAGGCGCTACATTGTTGCAAAGGTCCTCCTCACAAGATGGGGAATTAAACCCAGCCGCTTATGCAAGCCACAAGTTGAACAAAGCGGAAAAAAATTATTCAACAGGTGAAAATGAATGTCTAGCTTTGATATGGGCTATAAAAAAATTCCAGATTTATCTATATGGCAGGACATTTATGGTCCAAACGGATCATTCACCTCTCATATTCCTATCACAAGCCAAGCATGAAAATTCCAGATTATAAGATGGTCATTATTATTACAGCCATACTCATTTCTGATTGAATATATTCCCGGCCATCAGAACGTCGGTGCAGATTTTTTTGAGCAGACATCCGTGTGATGAAAATCAGAAGAAAAAGTAGGACTTCATTTGCGCTCAGTTATCTCACAGATTGTAACCTGCAATGGATGCATGTTTTAGGAAATGAGGTGTGTAGTAAAATCTGCGAGATAATCGCTAATTTCAGTAAGATTTTAGTCCTATGATAATAAATAACCCAGCCCGTATGTGTCTGACTATAAGCGTCTCACACGCCAGCATCGCGCTGAATTTTGTGCCATGGTAATGTTTAGAAACGATCCCGCTGTAAAGACCTACTCGCTTTCCTTGTGACGTACCATAAACATTTTTAACATTTTGCCCGATCTGATAGAGACTGCGGCAAGACTTATAATTAACGATCTGCCAGAAATGTGCCGCGAAACAACTGTCTGAATTAACGTAATAATTTAACTTTAACGCCTTTAATTGTAGTGACCCTTACATTTTTCAGTAGTGTAACACGAGATGGCAGAAATATTTAACGCAAATTCTAACACCCGCCGCGCAAAACTCCGCTTCGCTTGACACGTTGTGCCATGAATATTTCCACGCTGTGGGATTGGCCCGATGATATATTCACCCAGACAGTTTTAATTCTCGCCGAGTAATGTATTTCTGATGTCACTCAAACAAGTTAGTTTATTTGAATAAAACAATGCTAGAGAGAGATGAGGGGGAAAGATGGCCGACTTGTGTAAAAGTTATATTTGACGATTGACACTGACAAAACTGAAAATCTAAACCATAATGAATCTGACCATAAAAATCATATATTATTATAGCTTAGTATCTCCTGAGCACAAATATGTTTTAAAATATATGGTAGTCCAATTATTAGCCAAGTTATTGAGATAATACTAGCTGTCTAAGAACACTTGAACGGACAGACTGTGGTTCCGGCTTTTTTTTTCATAACGTTAGTGGGGACGCCAGCTTAGAAAGAGGCATTGGAGTAAATTCAAATCCGATTGGGTAATAAGAGTATTGGAGTAAAAAGGGAGTGGTTGGAAAATGTTAACCAAAACTAAACATCTTTTTGTATTGGCATAACTAACGCAGACTGACAAATCGACTACCAGACACAGAGTTTGTTTGGAATTTTGTTTTTGTTTTTCAAAACTACATTTGAATTCTGGTAGTCGCAAGCTTTCAATTGGCCAGCACTAATAGATATTAGCAGAAAGCTGTCAATGCTCATCGCCAGTTGACAAAAACGTTTTCTATCAAATACGCTGAGATCAGCTGTGTTAATTTGTAAAATAAATACTTAATTCGCAGTCTGGGCAGGGCAGAGAAAAACTGAAGCCATTCTTTGCAAGACAGCGTTATTTGTTACACATTTCTTTGAAATTGTGGTAAGAATGCTTTATGTATTAATATTTTTATTACAACTGCCAAAGTTAGATACTTCTATTGGGAAAAGTGAAGGACATGCCGGGAGCAGACATTATTGAGTCCTCACATTGAACTGTATTTAACTGTTGTATATTGTCTTGATTTTGTTTTAATATTATTGTAGTAGAATATGTTAGTAAGCTTCCGTATTCCGTGAACACAGTTCAACATGCCTGGATCGTTTATAATTTAAAAAAAAAGAAGAGCAAATCATAAAAAATTAGATGTAGTTACACCACGTTATTGTATTGAGGAAAACTATGTAAAAGTACAGTGGCGTATCTGCCATAGGGACCTGAGGTGCGGTCACAGCAAGGTGTGAATCATATAAAATTAGGGGCGAGTGCACTTGTATGCGCACGAGGCTGACCCCATACCACCATATGCAAATAATAATAATAAAGTGTTATCAGATATAAAAAGGCCAGGGTGTCTTTTTATTGCAGAGGTTTTATTTCCTGTTACCAGCCGGTGACAGGAAACCTGATGAGTGAGTGTAACGCCAACAAGTCTCAGGTAAAACGATTATGCTGTAAGCAGATAGCTGGAGGAGCTTGTGCGTGTTGAGATATCTATATTTTCTGCAACGACATACTGAATTATCCTTCTACAAAGAATCCCAGGTGATGTGTTAGCATCTCGGTATATCTGACACTTCAGTTACAATAAACTTTGGTATTTCCAATCATACCCAGAAGTTTTGGGGGCGTGATGAAACTACAGCCCCTCTTAACAAATGACAAACACTATTAGATAATAAAGTTGTAATCTGTGAATACTCCAACAGGAGATATAGAGTGACATTATACTTATTGGAGAAAGTGTCTGTAGTGAATTTGATGGTATTGTATGGTTGAGATGTTACCTAGTGTAATGAATGAGGTCAGCTGTGAAGGCTCCTGAGATAAATGTTGATGCGAATTACAGAAGGCCCTTCTTTCTACCACTTACGACCTCAAACATATCTTTTTTACTAATGAATGTAGCTAAGTTAAAAGTCTAGGGTACTGAAATGTAATGTGTTGTAGTAGATTACCCACACACACACAAATATTTAATAAGTCTAATAATAATAATATTTATAACACACTGAACTAACTCAGGCTGTTTTAGTTTTAAATATTAAATCTTTTGTTAAATTTATTTGTTCTGAACCAAATGTTTGTTGGTCAGAACATATGAAATATTATGGAGTTATAAATGGAATGCATAATTATATGACATAATAAAATGGAATGTGATTACAAAGGTATGTTATAAGTCTGGTTAATCTTAATTATATTAGATTGTCCCAGGAGAACTATTACTGAATGTACTGTTGGGGTGGTATCATCACGCCCAGTTTGTGACTACCAAACATTGTCCATTGACTTATGAAATGAATACATGGTTTATTTTCCCACAATGGTATGTCTTTATTAGATGGTGAATTAGTTGATACATTAGTTGGTGAATTCCCAGCAAGCCAGATTCTCACGTAACTCGACTGCGTCGATCTTGTACAGGAGTCTGGTGGCCCCTCCTCTCCGTGCTGGGGTACAATATTCGGCTGCTCTGACACAATGTTAGATTGCACTGAGCCACGCTTGTGTATTTCACAACAGCGTTTGGCACCTCTTCGGTGCCAAACAGAAACTCACAATTCTGAAATAAAAGTTTTGTGGCATGTGTCAGAACTCTACCTACTGAGCCACTTCTGCACACAACACTACACAACAACACCACACAGACTGGGTCAGATCTCTCTGACAACACAGCACATCTTACCCAGTTGTTTTCACATAGTACTAGTTCCCCAAGACTACATTGCATCTGAGATATGTTCAATAGTTTCCTTCTATTCAATAAGATAGGTGATATGTTCCACTGATCTCAACAATAGATCCGCCTTCCATAGTTTTAGTAGGCGTCCATATATTTTGTTTGTCTCTAGACCCTGAACTTGGGCTGGGGATCTAGAGCGAGCACTTACTTGTCGTAATCATTTTATATGATATGGCAGTATCAATCACTCGAAATATTAAAATGTACAAAAGAATTGCTTTCATTCCTACCAGAATTCAGAATTGAGAACACAGTTAAATGCTAGCAAAACTCAGCTGAGCTACTGGCTATCTGATGGCGTCCCACTAAAATTATGTATTATCTTCTGGAAACAAAACCACAGGTACTACACCACTGTGTCTTTGGACAGTCTTGTAACGAATGGCAAAAATGCGCATCTCTGTCCTGCCAATATGATTTCATTCATCCAATCACTGACTCCCCCCCCCCCCTAACTTTCAAATCTACAACCAAAAGTCAAATTTCAGTCAGCTCTCAGTCAAGTATGTATTACTGTCTGTTGGTCCGTCTGTCTCTACTTGTTTTTTTCATAAAAAACACGCTTGGTTCTTGGACCAACTCCATGCAATACACTACACACTTCTGCCTCCGAAGTTATTTTTAGCCACAATTCTCCACCATTTCCCCTCTCTTTAATTACAGCTCGATTTTAGCACTTGAGTGTCTCAAGGCCGAAAATTTTGAAACTTTAGTGACATTGTTTAACAGTGCAGTCGCTCGTCTGATATGAACAACACAGTCTTTTGTCAATATCTTCCTTATTATCTATCCGTCTGTATAATTTAAAGTATAATTTTTCTCTGCTTAAGACGGGCTATCAAACTAGCTAGGTTTTATATTCATAACATTATTATTAAGAAAAAGTTACTTTTTCAAGTTTAGTTGTTTTTTTTGAAATATGTTCGAGAACCTTCTCCACGGCGTTTGCCGCTGAATTCAAATAATAACCAAGTATCGTAAAAGTCCAAGAAATGACTGTTTCTGACAAGAGCTAAAGTCATTTTTTTGTCCACTTCCTTACCTTGTGTCAACTAGTGACGTGATTTTTTTTTCTTTTACTACCAATTGCGTTTGTTAGCCTTGCGATATTCAAACACGTGCTCAGTCATATTTTTCCTTTTGTGTTCTCCGTTTTCCCTCCCGTCTACAAAGGGTAAACGTTTCGTCTGCACGTCTAACTCGTTAGTTTTAAATGGCGGTGGGAAAGGCTGGCATGGGCGAGCATGTCTCCTAGTATCTTACGCATTATTTGTATCCCTACATTTTATCGTTAAATTTGGAGATATTTTAACGTTGTATCATGGTAAATTCATTACAGTGTCCACACACTTTAGTTAATCCTTTTATGTAAACTATCTATTCCTCATTTTCAAAGACCTGTCCAAAAGAGATGGCGGGACAGGCAGATTAAATTGTAAAAAGAAAATATTCCATTTTAAAGAAAACTTTAACCACTGACTTATTTATTTATTTATAGTGAGTTAAATTGTATTGTGTTGATGTACCATCATTTTCATTTCACCCCTACACACTAGGCACATCATACACCAGACACTAGAGCCAAAATATTGACCGTGTGAGATCTAGGGAGGTAGCGTTAGGTTCCCTGCAAATACATCATCATCATCTTTTAGAGTCAGGGGCCTACATGTGCTTGACCTTACACGGTTAACACCGACACAGATTTCTTTCCTTTTAGGTATAACATCTTAACCTCTCCAGCAAATTAAACTTGCTACAAAAGCAAGTGGTACCAAATATCGATACACTTGGCATGTGTTTGATGAAGGCCTATGCTCCTTGGGGAGCTAACGGGTATTGATTGATACCCACTAGTCATTTCCACTTTCTCTATTATGATGACAGTTATTTCGCCTTCTCTGTATACTCACCAGTTATTTCCACCCTCTCTTGTATGCTCCTCCATCATTTTAACCTTCTCTTGTATGCTCCTCCATCATTTCCATCTTCGCTAGTATGCTCACCCATTATTTCCACCTTCTGTTATTCACTAACCAGTTATTTATATCTTCTCTAGTATGCTCACCCATCATTTCCACCTTCTGTTGTACACTAACCAGTTATTTCTATCTTCTCTAGTATGCTCACCCATCATTTCCACCTTCTGTTGTACACTTACCAGTTATTTCTATCTTCTCTAGTATGCTCACCCATCATTTCCGCCTTCTGTTGATCAGTTATTCCAACCTTCTCTTGAATGATCACCAATAACGCCCACCTCTTGTATGCTCACCTGTTATGCCCCCTTTCTCTAGTATGCTCCCCATCATTTTCACCTTCTCTTGAGCAGTTATTCCCACCTTCTCTTGCATGCTCACCAGTCATACTTACCTTCTCTTGCATGTTCACCAGTCATGCCCACCTTCTGTAGTACGTTCACTGATCATTTCCATCTTCTCTTGATCAGTTATTCCCCCCTTCTCTTGCATGCTCACCAGTTATGCCAACCTTCTCTGTGCAGCATGCTTTAACAAATGCTTGACTTGTATATGCATATATTTAATTAGCCTGAATATTGTGTGACGTCGTATTCTAATTGTTAAGTTTAATTAATCTATTAATTGAATATTTAGTTTTGGAATACATTCTGGTCTAATGACCTCGTAAAATTCATAGCTGCCCAGACAACATAATTTTATTGAACATGCTGCGCTCTCTCTCTCTCTCTCTCTCTCTCTCTCTCTCTCTCTCTCTCTCTCTCTCTCTCTCTCTCTCTCTCTCTCTCTCTCTCTCTCTCTCTCTAAACGACATTAACATGTGCGAATACTGACCTGCAGCATGTTAACATTATATAAACCACAATTTTCTGTGTGGTTATGTTTAAACTTGAAGTTCGCCGGTATAATAACTGGTCTGCAGCATTGTATCAAAACTGAGCCACTTGCCATCATATCAAACGTAAGGACTAGAAGAAAATAAATGCATATTGCGCGGACTTGCGAGAATAAGTGTGTGTGCACACACACACATACCCATAAAATCGTTTGATTTTGGCAACATGACATATGCTACAGCTGTTTGAACTTGTAAGAAAACAAACGCTTTACAACTAAATCTGATTAACCACTGACTGCGGTAATGTAAAAATAACTTAGGAGGCACACATGATATATTAATAAACTAAGAACGTCTCTTTATGTTGTAGTACAGTATATACATTATATTGACCAACCATTTTATTACCATGTTCCATTGCGTTCCCTACCGAGTATAGAGCGCCCCCCCCCCCCACTCCCCACAGCAGATGGTGCCGTTGCAGGAAGTCTACACCAAACAGGCATATGCTCTTGCAGGGATGGTTTCTGCAACAATTCGTTTTTAAATGAAAAAACAGCCCCAAGACCAACCGCATATCAGTCGCCTAGTGCGTCATGCCTGAAGAAGCATTATTTCGTAGTGTTATAGAGACCCCCGAGGAAATGCACTGGACCAATCATCTTGTAGGTCTAGAGTACTTCTATAAACCTACATTTTGTACATTTCGTCTTCTTCTTCTTCTTCTTCATACACTCTCAAACACCTACGTGTATGTTTTCAAAGAAAGCATTGGTCAGCCATTTGTATGTCCATAGAGCTTTTTCCAGAAATGGTACTGGTGTCGGCCATATGCGCTTTTTCTGCTCTTCATATGTTGCGCATCTTTGAAGCAGATGTTTAGCAGTTATTTTATCAGTGCCACAGTTACACTCATTAGTAGTTCTTATCTTTAGCTTGTTGATCAGATGGAGATTTTGTACATAACTTTAAAGCTTATATTCACAAACCTGGTAGCTTCACGCCTCAGTCTACCCAGCTGTTAATGGGAAACTGGCGCTGCTCTTGAATTAGGGAAGCCAAAAATAGCGAGGAACAGAACTAGTAACTCCACCACATAAAGCTAGGACCTAGTTATGGTGAAGTCTGAACAGCTTCATTTTCCTACGTCAGTATTTGTTACGGGACTGCCCTTTGCCTTTTTATTCTCTATACCTTCTGTTTTTTTATTAACTTAATCCTATATAAGATGTTATCTGTAAACCATATTTTCTTTTTAGTAGTTAGCACACAGAAGCTATAGTCCATGGTAACCAGACCATAACAGAAAAATAATAAAAAATTTCAGTCTTGCTCTCTCGTATTTACACCCACATTTTAGAAATATGTGCTTTTCGAAATAAAATAAAAATTTAGAACATATATGTATGAAAATTCTTCCAAAATATAGCTTTGATATTTCACTAATAACTGATTTCAATTTTTCCTTCATACTGACGTACTTACTTAGTCGTTCCTATTCTGCTATGAAGTGTAGAGATTTGGAAGAGAGAGCGCCATACTATCCCATCGGCTGTCTTCCTCCTGGCCTGGTTCTCTTCTGGTCCTCGATCCTTCTGAGATTGTCTAATGTTGCCCTCCCAGCGGACTCTGGGTCGTCCTGAAGGTCTGGATCCCTGGCTCTTTACTTAGCCTCCCATACCTGCCGTGGCAGCCGATCTTCTCCCATTCTGCAGACATGGCCAGACCATCTACTTGGGTCTGCAGGGGTTGGGTTTTTAGGCCTTGACGTATCGTCTAGTTGCAGACCATGTCTCTTCTTGTCACTTCAGCCACCTTTCTTAGATATATATGTGTGTGAAATTTCTCCCCAAATATAACTTTGATATTTCACAAATAATGGTTTCCATTTTTCCTTCATCCCTTCATTATTTTTCCTTTTGCCCCCAGATGTAATTTAATGACATTCCAATGAACAATTGAAAAAAAAACAAACAAACATACAAACAAAAAACACCAGATCATAAGGTTTTTTATATTTAATATGCGCTTTAATATAATCGATGGGCCTTTGTGTAGCTGGAGCGTTGAGTGTCCCCCCAAAACAACTAAACAATTAAGAAACCCTAAAATCACAGGACGTTTCGGGATTACCCTTCGACAGCAAGAGTCAAAACTGAGTCACCAGCTGCGTGAAACATAGATGATAAATATAGAAGGTTGTAAAAATGTGACAAAGGACATTGCACACACATTGGGAAAAAAGATAAATTGAAACATAAAAATACAAATGAAGAAAGAAATATCAATGCAAAGAAACTAACTACAATAACCCAGCAAAGAATTTTTTTTTTTTAAATGAGGTAAAGAAGAAAAAAACTATGAAATGTTAAATGTAAACGTTACACATGGCGATGATGCAACAGTGTGACAAGTGCTTTACTTAATTTTTTGCCGCTCTTACTGCTAATTTCAGCTAATACCAGGAGACCATTTCGTCCTCTGACGTCAACATTTGGCATGGGCTAAAGACTAAAGAGAAGTGTGAAAATATTACAACTGTCATATTTTTAACAACAAATGAATCCGGTTGCTCCTGGCATACATAAACCTGGCTATGAATAACGTAGACTTACTTTATGAAAGAACCATGCTAAGTCTCGTTTTCAATCTTAAAAAAAAAAAAAAATTCACTTAAATACAAAAGCTTTGTAACATCTTTCAAACAATTTTAAAAAAAGTACAGACTGTCAGGAAATAATCCCTAAATCAATATACTAAAACACTTACTTACTTACTTGGTCGTTCCCCTTCTACCGTGAGGTGGAGAGGTTTGGAAGAGAGAGCGCCAGACTATCATATCGGTTGTATTCCTCATGGCCTAGTTCTATTCTAGTCCTCAGACCTTCAAAGATTGTCTAATGTTGTCCTCCCAGCGGACTCTGGGTCGTCTTGGAGGTCTGGATCCCTGGCTCTTAGTTTCTCATGCTTTGCCATACTAAAAGACACCGGCAAAAACAAATAACGCAGACGAAAATATCAGACAGTGAACTCTTAATTAGATAATTATGTAATTATTATCAGTGAATTAAATCGTTAGATAAAAACAAATGTAAAGTAGATACAGCAGTGGTTTTAATTCTTTTTTACGACCACGGCCCAAATATCATAGTTGATGAAGCTGGCGACCACTGTAGTAAAACTGACGGGTAAAAATTAACTGTACTTGCAATTTCTTTAATGATAAAGTCTCAGAAATGTTAAATACTGACCACACAATGTCATCCCATAAGTTGAAAATCACTGAGATAGTGATGCTATGGCTATGGAATATACCAGAAAGACGTACCCTACCACAGAATGGACCCACACATATAGAGATGAATCAGCAACAAATGATGCCAAACAAAATGGAAATGAAGGAGTTTACACACAATGGACAAGAAATACATAGCACGATGGCTACTGGAAACATTCTCAAACAACTTCAAAGCGGAGACAGAAGCACTAAAAACAGCTGCAATTACCATCATGGAAAATACAATTCTTGCTAGAGACAAGATAGTGCTCCTCACAGACTCTCTGTAAGTCATCACTGCTCGCAGAAACAATAAAAACAAGGAAATAGACATCCAGAGGCGCTTATGAGAACCAGCTTTGAATTCAAACAAGTAAAAGTGCAGTGGATTCCTGCCCACTACAAGGTATATGGAAATGAGAAGGCAGATACACTTACCAAACAGGGAGAACGGAAAACCCAAATAGAAGGCAGGGCTACATATAAGGCGATAAAAACAATAATAAAAAATAACTAAAGAGAAAAATGACAGAAGGAACATCCGGAGTCCAGCAATGCTGACCCACGCTATACATTACCAAGAAAAGATCAACAGATAATTTTCAGATTGAGAAACGGCCATTTCAGACTCAGATACCATCTGTTCAACAAACTGACAATTGGACAGAGAAATGAGCGTCCACGCGGGGAGAACAAACAGACAGTAGAACATGTACTCCAAAACTGTCGGCTCCATGAGAGGAGCAAGGTGGCCGCGTGACCTTCTCCAGCCCCCAGTTGAGAGATAAACTGTATGGTGATGAGAGAGACTTGAAACAGAATGCCAGCTTTATAAGACAGAGATAGATGTGGTTTTTTGAGAGCGAACGACGAAGAAGAAGAAAACTGAAACAGTAAATGTCAGAATGTGTTCACACAAAAATAACGTAGAACAGTTAGACTGCCCAACAGTGAATGTCAGAATGTGTTCACATAAACAAACGTAGAACAGTTAGACTGCCCAACAAATAATGTCAGAATGTGTTCACTAAAAAAAGTAGAAACAGTAAGACTGCCCAACAGTGAATGTCAAAATGTGTTCATGCAGTGATATCCGCAATACAATCGATAAATTAGATAAAACATTATAGAGTATAAAGTCAAAATAAGGTAGAAATAAAATATTGGGTTGCGATGAGCTTCTTCGCCCCGCCTGCAAACATATCGCTTTCAATACGCCTTACTGTAGAGAAAATAAATGTAACATCTTTGAAACAAATCGAGGCGTAAATTTTGTTCTAGACGGAATGAGAGACAAGAAGGAGGGGAAAGGAGAGACAAAAGAATGCTACTATCAGCACGCGTTGTTTGGAATCACAAATTGTAACGTACGCGCGATATTGCTAGTGGCAGATTTGAAAATACGACGCAAGGTCAATACTTGTATCGTCCTATAGTCACGCAGTGGAAATATATAAACACACATACCGCTCTCATTTCCTGTATTGTAGAGTAAATTTTGACGAAACCCAGACATTGTCGTTTTAGTTTGAACAAAGCGTTGGAGAGAGGGAACAAGATGGTGTGTATTTATTTAAAAGGAAAATTTTGGAATTACAAACTAAAATTAATCGGGTCATAAAACCTAGATATATATGTTACGCGCAAATAATTACTTTTTCCAAAGTCTTTGTATGATCATTTTTTGTATGTATGATCATTTTTTGACTGAAGTGTGTATTATGTTTTTTACAGTCAAAGGGACATAACCCGAGTTTTTGAGACTACAATTTTTTAGGAGTTTACCTCCTCTTGTATAGAGACACGTTCGGTCTATAATTTCTTGAACGAAGCGTGACCATATCTCCTTATTTGGTAGTATCAGTCAACTATGGTAGATGTCTGAAAACCTGTCTTAACGCTTCTGTTCATGACCATAAAAGGCGCGACTGTGTAAGACTTTTATCTCGAATGTTCTTAAAATCGCTTTGTGTGAATTGAGTTCTGCGTAGATGAGTTCTGCGCATGTCACAAAACTGGGAGTTCGTTCTGTGTGTTCCGCCCAGCTGGCAGTTTAGAAATGGTCTGAGTAGCGAGCGGACGCAACCTGCGTCTTGTGATTTTCTGAGGGAAATACATTGTCTTTGTGAGTTAGTTAACCAACTAGACTATTTCCCAGTATTATTCAAGCCTGCCTGGAGGCATATGTTCGTGGTTGATTTTCCGAAATAAGGTAATTCCTCTTGTATCGAACTTTATGCTACCATCTAGAGGTTCGTCATTTTGTCGCCTTTTGCTCGCCTGTGTGATTCAAAATGGAGAGGTACTTTGACTAGGATTAAGTCACCGGTATCTTTATACCTGAACTAGTTATATATATATATGGGTCGCTCTAGACCAACAAGACTATTGTCTGTGTTCCAGGATTCGTTATATCAGAGATCACGTCCAAGTCAGATGGTTAGACTTAGAAACGTTATAAAGGTCGGTATGACCTGTATGCCCAGTATGCTACTCACGTGCAGACAGTAAACGGACTTATTGTATACATCTGATCTGCTAGCATCAGAAAGGGAGCATTTATTATTGTCTATGAACATTGAAGATCTGCAGCTGACACTGTTGCAGAAGTTATATATATATTATTTATACAGCTTCAGGAACCAGAACTTTAGGATATCTGTTTACAATACAACTATTAAGTATTGAATCCTACATGACTATCAGTTAATATGATTTTGAATGCTGCATTCGTTATACTATGCTGGTGATGTCATAAATATCATGACTGTTTTGTGGCATGCAATAAATGGTATAAAACTAAAGCGAAGTTACCATTTCTATGACTCTACACGTCATGTTGCCTGTGGTGTACCCTGTGAACTGTTCTACTGCAACACACACAGCAACATTCTAAATCAGAGAAGACACCTACATCTTGCACTTTAATACCAGGTGTCGATAGGGGTGGCAAGTTATCATTTCAGCTCAAATCCACCCTTATCAATATATTAATGGAATATGGTCTCCTGATCAATAATATCTTTCAATTTACAAAATCGTCCAATTAATAACCAATATATTGCAATAATACTATATATGTTAGGACAGACTGACGAACGGAATCATGCCTGCTTATTTTATCCATAACATTTTTTGAACGTGTTTGAAATGAGGGAGAAGAATGTACCATCTGATTGGGTGGAGTTAGGAAGAGGGAGAGGTATTATTGGTTAGCCTAAAACTAAATATAATTTGCAGAGTAGCACATGGCTGTTTGGAATTTTGTTTTTTAAATTTCGATTCAAAATTGATAGTCGCATGGTCTCATTGGCCAACACATTTAATATTAATGAAAACTTTGAAGGCTGGACGCCATTTGACTAAGAATCTGTCCCTTGAGCAGGACGATGTACTAGAATTTGAATTTGAAATAAAACTAAACGAAATAATTAAAAATTTATAGTCTCGCCAGCAGCAAAGCTGAATCTGTGCCAAGTCATCGTTCCTGTGTTTATTCATTGAATTTGTGGTAAGACATAAATTATTAACATTATTTATATTATTAATTGTGTTGTACGACTGGGGTAATGAAGATATTTTACGACTGTAAGTACATAAGTTACTAGCAGACGTATGCAATGCCTATGTGTTGCTCCACCATATTAACAAACAACCAGAGGTGTAGAACCAAAAGATTACATAGGTTGTCAGCAGGGATCATTTCACCTACCTTATTTTATGGAAAAAGATCAATGATAATGGCATAGGTGTTGTAGCCATTAGAGGAGAGAAGTGGGAAAACTAGTACAAGTTGTTCCATCAATCTAGATTGGATGAGCTGTGTTGGTCAGAGAGAGATCTGACGCTGTTCTTTTATTTGAATGCATTATTAATTGTGGATTTGGTGGATTAGATATTATGTTAAGACAAACCATAATCTTCATGTTGCAGGGTTTTTTACTGGCACTATGCTAGTGCCAGCTTCCTGAATATAATAAACAGTGTGAAAGTGGGGTTTGCTGTAGTGGTACAAGCTCTCTACCACTGGAACTGTAGTCTTGGTACAAGCTTCTTACCAAGATTGCCCCAGGAAGATTGAGACAATGGCCGTTGGCCAGAAAGACAACTAACATCTAGCTTCACGTGCCAGATAAGTGCAAAAGACCTGGCACGGAACGATTCATCAACTATCTACCATATAATAATATAACTGTATAAAATAAAAGCCATTTCCACCCTATAAAGTGTCTAAAGTGAAAAGAATATTTGTGAATAAAGACAGGGGATGAAGTACAAACCCCAACCCGCCATCTAGTACCAGTTAACAGTAGTAGAGATATTTTAACACTATTCTTAGATTTTAAATTATGTGCTTGGACAGATAGTCCCCTTTTGTTTAATTGAAATGCATATACATAAATTGATTTCATTTGATTTTGATAGTTGATAAGGGTGGAATTAGGATGCCGTCAAATTACCACCTCTATCGACAACAGGTATTACAATGCAAGATGTGGGTGTCTTATCTGGTTTAGATTGTTGCTGTGTGTGTTGCAGTAGAACAGTTCACAGGGTACACCACAGGCAACATGACGTGTAGAGTCATAAAAATGGTAACTTCGCTTTAGGTTTATACCATTTATTGCACGCCACAAAACAGTCATGAAACTTATGTTATTATCAGCATAGGTACAACGAATGCAGCATTCAAACTCATGTTAACTGACAGTCATGTAGAAGTCAATACTCAATAGTTGTATGGAAAACAAATATCATAGCGAAGCTTGATAAATAATGCATATAACTTCTGCAACCGTGGTCAGCTGCAGATCCTTAATGTTCATAGACAATAATAATAATTATTCCTTCCTGATGCTAGCAGATCAGATGTATACAATACGTCCGTTTACTGTCTGCACGTGAGTAGCATACATGGATTACAGGTCAGCTCGACCTTTATAACCTCCTAAGTCTAACCATCTGACTTGGACGTGATCTCTGATATAACGAATCCTGGAACACAGACAATAGTCTTGTTGGTCTAGAGCGACCCATAGATATATAACTAGTTCAGGTATAAAGATACCGGTGACTTAATCCTAGTCAAAGTACCTCTCCATTTTGAATCACACAGGCGAGCAAAAAGGCGACAAAATGACGAACCTCTAGATGATAGCATAAAGTTCGATACAAGAGGAATTACCTTATTTCGGAAAATCAACCATGAACATATGCCTCCAGGCAGGCTTGACTAATACCGGGAAATAGTCTAGTTAGCTAACTAACTCACAAAGACAATGTATTTCCCTCAGAGAATCACAAGACGCAAGGCGCGTCCGCTCGCTAATCAGTCCATTTCTCAACTCCCCGACCTGGGCGGAACAACAAAACGACAACCCAGTCGAGACATGCGCAGAGCGACAATCTCTGAGTCGCTGTTCACAATAAGACGATTCTAAGAACATTCGAGATAAAAGTCTTACACAGTCGCGCCTTTTATGGACATGAACAGAAGCGTTAAGAAAGGTTTCAAACATCTACAACAGTTGACTGATACTACCAAATAAGGAGATATGGTCACGCTTCGTTCAAGACATTATAGACCGAACGTGTCTCTATACAAGAGGAGGTAAACTCATAAAGAATAGCAGTATCGATATTTCGGGTTCTGTCCCTTTGACCATAAAATATATACGACATGCATTTCAGTCAAATAATGATCATACATACGAAAAACGAACATACAAAGACTTTGGAAAAAAGTAATTAATTGTGCGTAACATTACCGCACCCTCCCGGGAAAAAAAAAATGAAACATTTTTTTTTTTAAAATCCTGGAGCCGGAAAAAATCTAGGCTCCTAACGCACGTATGATGCGCGGATATACCTAACAAAATAGCTCAACACTTGGAGCGAAACTGAGATCATATCCCAGGTCCTTAGAGAAAAATTTATCTAAGTATACGCGTATATATCCCAGGAAGGTGCCACCAACACAAACCACAATGATGGCAACATCATAATAAAAGTCAAATTATTCTCATACCAATATATGAAATCAAATATATTATTATGATATCATACAATGTGTTGCAAATAGCGGTGTAATATATTAATATACCGCACTATTTTATTACATTATGTAATGCATCAGTAACTAATAAGTAATACATGTGTTGATCTTCGTTGACATAAAACATTCAATAGAAGAAGATGTGGACATCATCCGCTCCCAATCTAGTACAGGACTTGATATACTCAAAGTTCCACAATGGACACAATCTCGCATCTTCAATGATGTGCTGCGAAAATATCAATAACACAAATCTTAAAGACAACTGGTAAATCTCTCAATACAATCCTGAAAATAATTTATTTAAATGTGGCCGAGTGATCTTTTGGCCCGTATATCACTAACTAAGCCTTCTTAGATAATTACATGGTACAATGTCATAAATTTCCCCCTCAAAAAAGTGAGAAAAAAAAATATCTACTAACATGTCATTATAACATTGGACTGTATATCAGGAAATATATATATGACAGAAGAATCATGTGGAATCGTGCGGGCATCTGGACAGAATGTCCGCCATTACATTATCCGAACCACGGATAGCTCGAACCGAGAAATGAAATGGTTGAAGAGCTATGGCATAACGAGTGGACCTCGAGCTCTTCAAGTTTTTGCTCTGAATAGCAGTAAGCGCTTTCTGGTCGGTTTCCACAATGAAATGTGCGCCTAGAAGAAATCTTTGTAACTTCAGAATAGACCATACCATAGCCAATAACTCACGGTCTAAAACCGAGTAATTCTTTTCTGCAGCATTTAATTTCCTAGAGATATACATCACCGGATGCAGAGTATCAGAATACTCCTGCATTAGTGCTGCCCCAATCCCAGTTGACGAGGCGTCACTTCGAAGAACAAAAGTCTTCTCAATAGTAGGTAACCTAAGAATAGGTGGAGATGAAAATAGGTCTTTAACCTGGTCCAATGAGGATTGACATTCTTTTGACCAGCGGATCAAATTAGGCGACCCTTTCTTCAATAAAGTAGAAAGCGGTGCCATAATGGAGGACAGATTCGGAATGAATCGTCCGTAGAATTGGATCAAACCTAATAGACTCCTTACTTGTTTCTTTGTCTTAGGGACCGAAATGTTAAGTATTTTTGAAACATTGTGGTCCTCTGTCTTTAAAAGACCATGACCAACACGATGACCTAGGAAAGAAATCTCACTAAATCCTATAAAGGCTTTAGAGGGTTTTGCAGTCAAGTTATACTCGCGAAGAGTAGACAGTAATTCGTATAAACCCAAATAGTGATCTTCCCAGGAATCACTGAATAGACAGATATCATCTAGATATGCTATGACATCTGTACGATATGCGAGAATTCGCCGCATCATGCGTACGAATGTAGCAGGGGCGTTCATAAGACCAAAAGGCATGAAATTCCATTGGAATAAACCCCTAGGTGTAGAAAAAGCTGTAAAAGGTTTGGCACGTTCAGTTAGCGGGACTTGCCAATAACCTTTAGACAAATCTAGTTTGGTAAAGAATCTAGAATTAGAAAGTTTATTGAGTAGCTCTTCTAATGAAGGCATAGGTTCAGCGTCGAACTTCGTAACTTGGTTCAATTTGCGATAATCTACGCAAATGCGAATGTTATTATCCTTCTTTCGAACAATAACCATAGACGAAGAGTATGCTGAAGTGGATGGTTCAATGATTTGCAAACGTATCATTTCATCCAATTCTTTCTCGACTTGAGACTGGAAATGGATAGGTATTGGATAGGGTCTGACTCTGATAGGATTATGATCAGTTAGCACAATGTCATGTTCAATGACATGTGTGTGTCCCGGGATGTCTGTAAGAACATCCTGAAATGTTTGCAACATCGAAGAAACTTGTCGATGTTCCTCAGCGGAAAGATTTGGAGAAACGGTCACGTTTTTCCAAGATTCCGTAGAATAAAGTGGGACCATAGAAAGAGGAAGATTGACATCAGAAAAAGTAGTTTCCTCATCCTGTATAACTGACAGCGATGAGTATTGACCATGAGGTACTTGAGAATTGTCCGTTGCCTGGAAAATAGGCTGCAAATAGTCTGGTCTTTCATGAAATTCCGTGAGCATATTTATGTGGAAAGTTTTATGCTTTCCATCAATATCGACAACATAGTCGACATCAGAAATTTTGGAGACTATTGCATATGGACCTTTCCATGCAATTAGAAGTCTGTTCTCCCTTGAAGGAAGTAGAACGAGAGCTTTGTCACCTGGACAAAGTTGTCGTAGACATCTATTCTTATTCGCAAACTGCCTTGCCTTTTCTTTAGCAAATTCGGAAGACGAAGTTGCTAGTCTGCATGCCTCAATGATTTTTTTCCTAAGAGCAATGACGTACTCATAAGAAGACTGAGTCTCATCGCTAATATTATCGGCAGTGATTAGATCGTGAAGTAAAGACATAGGGCCGCGCGGTTGCGCGCCAAAGACAAGTTCAAAAGGGGAAAACCCCGTATGTTCATTGGGGACCTCTCTATACGCAAAGAGAGCCGCGGGTAAGACCCTGTCCCAATCCTGAGGATGATCCTCAGTTATTTTACCCAGTAAAGTTTTTAGAGTCCTATTTAAACGTTCGACCAACCCATTAGACATTGGGTGATAGATACTGCTGAGAGACCTTTTTATATGTAGCATAGACATTACCTGTGACATAGTGTCTGATATCAGTTGAGTGCCATGGTCTGACAATATTTCTCCGGGAAAACCCAAGCGAGAAAATATCAGCCAAAGAGCGTCTGCGATATCAGCAGTTGAGATACTCTTGAGAGGTATTGCCTCTGGCCAACGTGTGCACATATCGACACATGTAAGAATAAATTGATGTCCTCTAGCCGACTTAATTCTAAAAGGACCGATAATATCTATTGCCATTTTTGAAAAGGGCGAATTGGAATGTCAGCAGCCTGAATAGGCGCAGCATGTCGTGGTCCTTTAGATTTGACCTCCTGACATACTTTGCAAGAGCGACAGTACATTCGTATGTCCTTGCTCACAAATGGCCAAAAGAAAGCCGCAAGAACTCTCGACTTTGTACGGGAAAAACCCATATGTCCAGCACATTGCGAGTCATGAGCATGTTGCAATATTTGCACCCTCATGCTCTTAGGCACAAGAATTTGTGAATGAGTGGATGTAGTCGAGTCTTGTACCATACGTACAAGTACGCCGTTCTTCATAGAAATCCAAGATTTTCTATTAGTATTTTGATTAGGATCACCTTTTTTTGCTAGAATGAAGAATTTTTGTAACGACGGATCTTCTTCTTGCAATTTGATAAATGAGTCACGTGTAATAGTCAAGTGACTATTTTGTTCATTTACTTCATCATTATTAGTTAATGAAGTTTGAGGTGGATCCAGAGCATGTGCTCTTGTGACCACCGTATTGGTAGCTTCAATGTTTTGCTCTTCCCAAACAGCAATCTGCTGTGGGGTACATTCCCTAACTCCGTGAATACGACCAATAATAAGGTCCGCAATAGGGTTTGGAAGTAGACACGCGTGGACCTCTCCCGTGAAGAAAGGAGTAGCAATATGTATTATGGCAGTAGGATATTTTTCCAACGTGCCACCAAATGTGACACATTTGATGACCTTTCCTGTAGCACAGAATGGATCTACAAGAGATTGCCTAACCCCGACAGTAGTACATCCAGAATCAAACAACACCGAGACTGGATTACTATTTACAAGCCCCTTATGTAATATAAGAGAACCTCTCCCATCATGAGCAACATTAGCAGGAAGAGCGGGCAAAGGATGACCACAGCTTAGAGTACTAATGGTTTTCGGATCAAATAAAGTACTGCATTGGATACATTTATTTGCCCTACCAAAGTCAAAAGATGAGCATCCGATAGCATTATGGTCTTTATTATTATTAACCTGTTTATCTGCTCCCTGAGATTCTTGTTGAACAGAGTTTGTCTGTTGATATCTTTTTCTCTTCTGTTGCGATCTACCGCGACCATTATTGCCTCTGCAATTATCATTAAAGTCCCTACTGTAATTTTTATCCTGGTTTGAGTTCCAGTTTCCATAACTGTCATTACCATCTCTATACTGTTGAGAACCTCTATTATCCTGGTATTGGGGTCTCTGAGAAAAATATTTTCCTCTATACCGATTACCTTTGTGAAAATTTCTAAAGTTACCGGGAATAGAATACCGTGTAATATTAGGTTGTCTCCAGTTCTGGGAAGAAGAATCTCCCTGAAATTGATTACCCTGGTTCTGGGCATAATTACGGTTACTCTTTTTATTGAAATTTTGCTGGCTACCCTGAAATTTACGCATAAAATTCGGGCCATAAGGTGCTGCCGAAGCAACTGGCAGACCTTCTTTTACCTTAGTGTTGCTAATGGTTATGTGAGGATGTGCAGTAACATACTGGCTACAGTATTCTTCCATTTCTTTTATATTTTTTAGGCTTACGCTCATGAAGAAAAGAAAGAAAAGCTTCATTAACAGAAGACATAACCTTGTCTCTAAGAAGTAAGTCCATGAGGGCTTCAAATGTACTTTCTGTCTTAGAAAGCTCAACCCACCGTAAAAAAGTAAGACGTATGCCTGAGATGAATTCTGAGAATTCAACTCCAGTTTCTGGTAACATGTTTTTAAATTTAAGACGATATCCGTCTTCGTTAAGTTGGTACTTCTTTAACAATGCCGCCCTGACAACCTCATAGTTGTTCTTGTCAGGCACATCTACCATACCCAACAAAGTCAAAGCATCACCTCTAAGTATCTTGGATAGATGATAAACATATAATGTTTTATCTATATTATGCACCTTACATGCACTTTCAAATCTATCTAGATAAAATGTTATATCATCAATTGAAGCATTGAATGCTGGTAAATTAAGCTTAAAATCAACAGCATTAGACTTATTAGCAGATGATACCTTATTGGCATCATTAGCATTACTAGATAACTTCAACTTTTCTAACTCCAAAGCTAAGAGTTTTTTCTTCATGTTCCATTTTTGCTTTTCTCTCATCAGACTCTCTTTGTAACCTTCTTTCCTCAGCCTCAGCCTGTAACTTTCTTTCCTCAGCCTCAGCCTGTTTTTCTAATCTTTTATTTTCAGCCTCTATTTCAAGTCTCTTATTTTCAGCTTCTTTTTCAAGTCTCTTATTTTCAGCTTCTTTTTTCAAGTCTCTTATTTTCAGCTTCTTTTTCAAGTCTCTTATTTTCAACCTCAGCCTGAAGTCTCTTCTCCTGAGATTCTGCTTCTCTTTTTTGTTTTTCCATTTCCATTTGTAATCTCTTTTCATCTACCTGCATCTGCAGTTTTAAATTTTCAGCATCTATTCTCTTTTGTTCAGTTAGTTCTTTCATTTTCTTTTCCTCCGACTTCAATGCCTTGGCATATTGAACAGTCGCAAATTCTTCTAATTTATCACCTGTCTTCCCAAGGGCTTTACCCTGCTCAATAAAGTACTCAAATGTAGACATGATGTCTAAAATGTGAGAACAGAACCTGAAATAATTAATTATCTTATTTCAATCTTAATAGCAACAAGACTTAATAAAGTGCTTGTATAATTACTATGTTTACTCCAATCTCTGTGGGAAACAAGACTTGACACCAATTTGTATTATCAGTTGTACAATAATATCACAAGTCACCTCTTAATTATCAGTGCACTACCCAAATCAGTGCATAACCATCAGTTATTTATCATAACTGCACTACAATAGTGCATAAGCAACAAACCACCAGTTAGTTATGATAAGTGCACTATAGATCAATAGTGCATGAGCATATATGTAACAATAGTGAAAGCTAACTATGCAAGAACTATGCAAACAATAACAAGACAATGTAAACAATAACAAAGGTCACCAACAATGTAAACAATAACAAAGATCAAAGTCGAATGTAAACAACAACAAAGATCAAAGTCAATGTAAACAAAAACAAAGATCAGAGTCAATGTAAACAATAACAAAGATCAGAGTCAATGTAAACAATAACAAACAAATGACGCTACAGTGTATACAAAAAAATATACTTAAAGAACTGAATAATAGAAAAGAGGAGACCTACAAATACAAACAATCGAAATCGAAACTAAAAAACAGAAAGAAAGAGAGAAACAAAAAAAAAAAAAAAATATACAAAAAAACGAAAATAAAGCACAACTCGTCACAACTAAACAGATATAGCAACGATTGTCGCTAGCAAATTTCACAGTAGGAAATTCGCACAGTCCCTAACGAAAACGCTAACAGTAGAACCTCTGTGACGTGGTATCATCTACTGAAAGACACCGCCCAACCGAGAAAACCCGCAGAAATATAAACATATAAATACAAATCCAAATAACATATAACATATAAACATGTAAATAGTGTGAAAATGTGATAGACAGAAGGCTCAGTTAGAACATAAGGGCACAGTTCACAAACAAAACAGGCCACTTAACTTCTATGTATCCACAACGTCAGCACAGTTCAGAACAGGATGTGATCAGCATTCTTAGGACAATGATCCAACGTTGATCCATATCTGCTCTCGTAAACTGCCATGACGAAGGAAATGAGCTTCTAACAGGAAACAGCTTCTGACAGGAAACAGCTTCTGAACTTGACCTTCTGAATCTGCAACAGTAATTCTGAGACCGGAACAGTTGTTACGGCACTTGTCCTTCTTCTCAACAGATCAGGAAATCCATTCGCTCGGTACTTGTCCTTCTATTTGTAGACAAACTTCAATACCGCCGAGCAGCGCCGGGTAGTTTCAAAATATCAACAACTGTCAGTACTGCTGCGTCTTTCAAAAAAATTTCATCAAAGGTGATGAATAGCAACTGCAATGTTGTCTTGTAGTCTGCTGATGATGTCTGGGTTTGTTGACCCCCTTGAGAGTTGGTACCAGAATAAACCAACTATTGGCCACCATGAATTGATAAGGGTGGAATTAGGATGCCGTCAAATTACCACCTCTATCGACACCAGGTATTACAATGCAAGATGTGGGTGTCTTATCTGGTTTAGATTGTTGCTGTGTGTGTTGCAGTAGAACAGTTCACAGGGTACACCACAGGCAACATGACGTGTAGAGTCATAAAAATGGTAACTTCGCTTTAGGTTTATACCATTTATTGCACGCCACAAAACAGTCATGAAACTTATGTTATTATCAGCATAGGTACAACGAATGCAGCATTCAAACTCATGTTAACTGACAGTCATGTAGAAGTCAATACTCAATAGTTGTATGGAAAACAAATATCATAGCGAAGCTTGATAAATAATGCATATAACTTCTGCAACCGTGGTCAGCTGCAGATCCTTAATGTTCATAGACAATAATAATTATTCCTTCCTGATGCTAGCAGATCAGATGTATACAATACGTCCGTTTACTGTCTGCACGTGAGTAGCATACATGGATTACAGGTCAGCTCGACCTTTATAACCTCCCTAAGTCTAACCATCTGACTTGGACGTGATCTCTGATATAACGAATCCTGGAACACAGACAATAGTCTTGTTGGTCTAGAGCGACCCATATATATATAATTAGTTCAGGTATAAAGATACCGGTGACTTAATCCTAGTCAAAGTACCTCTCCATTTTGAATCACACAGGCGAGCAAAAAGGCGACAAAATGACGAACCTCTAGATGATAGCATAAAGTTCGATACAAGAGGAATTACCTTATTTCGGAAAATCAACCATGAACATATGCCTCCAGGCAGGCTTGACTAATACCGGGAAATAGTCTAGTTAGCTAACTAACTCACAAAGACAATGTATTTCCCTCAGAGAATCACAAGACGCAAGGCGCGTCCGCTCGCTAATCAGTCCATTTCTCAACTCCCCGACCTGGGCGGAACAACAAAACGACAACCCAGTCGAGACATGCGCAGAGCGACAATCTCTGAGTCGCTGTTCACAATAAGACGATTCTAAGAACATTCGAGATAAAAGTCTTACACAGTCGCGCCTTTTATGGACATGAACAGAAGCGTTAAGAAAGGTTTCAAACATCTACAACAGTTGACTGATACTACCAAATAAGGAGATATGGTCACGCTTCGTTCAAGACATTATAGACCGAACGTGTCTCTATACAAGAGGAGGTAAACTCATAAAGAATAGCAGTATCGATATTTCGGGTTCTGTCCCTTTGACCATAAAATATATACGACATGCATTTCAGTCAAATAATGATCATACATACGAAAAACGAACATACAAAGACTTTGGAAAAAAGTAATTAATTGTGCGTAACAATAGTCCTGACCAAAATAATATTAGGTTCAGGACAAAATAAATTGTAAAAAAATTGTTAAATACCAAATTTAAAACACTGTTAGTTAAGTTGATCATATAATTTAATATCTGTGTGTGTGTGTTTGTGTATTGGGTTACCATCACACCACAGTTACATTACCCTAGACATTTAGACGTAGTCATCATTTATTCTAAGTGTAAAATATAACTCTGAGTGAGATCTTAGGGTGGTAGCAGAAAGGTCCCCTGAGAACATACCCCATCAATTGTTAGACTCAGGGGCCTTCACAGCTTGACCTCACTCAGTTACAAATTAAATACAATATCAACATTCATAACATCTAAAACCACCACATATATTGGGGGCTCCTCTGGGATTTAAAATTATCATTTACTATAAAATTCAATATTGTATTACTATTGTCCCTAGAGGTTAAAAATATCCTATAATAAACATAAAAGTACTTTAAGGTGGAAATTAACAGTTGATGAAGTGTCACGGCCAGTAGTTAATTAATTAATGATAGATGGCACTTTGTTTATTAGAGTTTAAATTTGTCTTAGAACATTATTAAAGTTGCTTAAGACAGAATGGCAGACTTGGCCAAGTTTAGATCTGCTGCTGTGCTGGCTGCAAAAGAGATGGGTATGGATGGGCCAGAGCTGGTCCAGTAAGTAACAGCTGAAGTTTTCAAATTTATTGCAAGAGATAGGGAAGATAAGAAGTTAGAAGCAGAAAGAAAATTAGAAGCTGAGAAAGAAATTAAAAGGTTACAGATTGAGGCTGACAGGGAGGCTGAGATTAAGTGGCTCCAATTTGAAGAGAAGAAGATAGAGGCAGAGGAAAGAAGACTGGCTGCTAAAAGGGAAGCAGAGGAAAGAAGACTGGCTGCTGAAAGGGAAGCAGAAAAGGAGGAGAAGAGATTACAGAGGGAGCACGAGTTACGACTACGGGAGTTGGAATTTCAAAGCCATGCTCCTGAAAATACTACCAGCCCCTCTACCTCCGACGCCACTGCCAGTCAAAGGGCCTCAACCTCAGCCATGGGTTTTCATTTGGATCATTTTGTTGAGAAAGATGATGACATAGAGTCCTTCTTAAGCAGATTTGAGGTTTTAGCCACCACTTATGGGTTAGAAAAAGAAAGGTGGAGTCTAAAGTTATCCCAGTGTCTTAGGGGAACATCTTATGAAGTGTTTGCAAGGTTGAGCAGAGATGACCAAGACAATTACGAAATGTTAAAGCAGGCTTTGTTGTTAAGATATGAAAAGATTAGTGAATTTTATCGTAAGACGTTTAGAAATGCTAAACTTTTGTTTGGGGAGACATACCACCAATTCTCTGCCAGATGGAAAACCTATTTGGAGAAATGGACGAAACCGAGGTAAACCCAACTTTGAGAGGCCAAGATTTGAATGTCGAGATAGAAACCTACAGTTCAATTACCGAAAATATGATGAAAGAAAACCCTTCCACCAAGGAAAGATATGGTGTAAATGGTGTAAGAGGGACACTCATAACACCAACGTTTGAAAAAAGAAACCTTTTACCTTCGCTGCTATGAAAACGGGGAACAAGGGATTAAAGGACAAACCCGCTGGACAGCAGGAACCTTATCACCCCCCAGTTTGTGAAGGTGTTTATGCAATGAGGTCACCATAAGGTGCCTTTATGATACTGGATTAGATTTTGATTCTGTTGTGAGTTCTCATATAGTAAACCCAGATCAGTATACCACAGAAACCGTGGAGATACAAGGGGCAACTAAAGACGTAGCAACCATGACAATTCTCATAGCCAGGATAACGGTGAAAACTCGCTATGTGGAAGGAGTAATCAAAGCAGCAGTGATAAACGAACCAATCTACCCTCTGATATTGGGGTGTAGATATGTCTTCTTGGGGAATCCCAAGAGACCTGTGATCATGGCAACAGTGCAGACCAGATCACAGTCAAAGAAGGAGGAGGATAATCCTATAAATACTCATCCAGTGGAGATGAGGAAGGCACAGGCGGAGGACAGATCACTCAAGCCGTGTTTTAAGAAATTGCCTAAATGCCATACACTTCCAAACAAAGGAGACTACTATATGAAGAATAAATTGATCTATAGGAAGGCTGGAACTGGATCCAATGGTCACGGACAGCTGGTACTTCCCACTTCGTATAGGGCAGAGGTAATAAGGAGTTTACATGTTGGAATAGATGGGGACCATGAGAAAATAGGTACCATCTGCCAAAAGGTTTCTCAAAAATATTATTGGCCAGGCATAGTGGTGGATATTGAGAATTTTTTGGAGGCCTGTGGCCAATTGCACGAGGGAACACCCACACGTGGGGAAAATAATCAGGACGTAGAAACGCCACGGGGTAAACCTAGGCCTGTAACTAAAAATAACTATTGTAAAGTAGACATAGTGGAATGGGAACCCACTTTTCAAACACAGTCTTCAATTAAATTTCTTAGAATGGCCACTATGCGTCGAGTACAAAAAGTGGTCTCAATCCAGTCTCACCCGACAATCCCTCGGTCGGAATTCCGTGAACTGGGTGGAAATAAAAGAGAGCGAAGTTCTCTCACTTTGAATTTGAACCTGAGGGGAGACAACCCCAGGAAAAGAATTGGTTGTGGAATGTTTTTATGTGATGACAAAAGGAAGAAAATGTCACCACCACCCTACTCCCAATTACATGATAAATACCGGTGCCATGAAATAATGGTCTGCCAAATAGCCAAACAAAATTAAAAGACCAATCAAAGGTCCATTGGAAGCCCTATTGAGGACGTGGACCGATGAGAAGACAGAAGAGACTGTTACCTCATCATATCAATATGTGAACGAGCTGACCACTCGTCTCAAAACTGGCTGGAAACTTGCTAATGATAATTTGAGACAAGCCAGGAAGAAACATGCTGCATATTATAATAAGAAAGCAAAGGATAGGGAACTAGCTGTGGGAGAGAAGGTGCTTCTTCTACTACCCGTCAGCAGTAACAAATTGCAAATTGGATGACAAGATCCATATACAGTTCCAGAGAAGGTGTCTAGAACTAACTATAAGATAGATAAGAAGGGGAAAGAAAATCTATCATGTGAACCTTCTAAAGAAATATCTGGACAGACACATCCAGGAAGGAACACACTTAATGACCTTGTCTATCGCAACGGAGATGAAAAACGAACCACTCGCCTTACATGAATACCCCCTAAACCCCTGTGAGACAGTTGCGCAGGTAAAAGTCAGTAGACACTTGACGAAAAATCAGAGGGAGCGGGTTCAAAAGGTTCTGAATGATCATACGGACGTGTTAACGGACAAACCGGGGCACACCAATTGGTTGGAATATGATATGAAACTTGTAGACCCAACACCAATCTGTATGAGAGCCTATACGATCCCATTCGCTAAAGAAAAAGCTTTGAAAGAGGAGATAGATTACTTATTGAAAGAAGGGATTATTTCACACAGTGAGTCTCCTTATAGCTCTAGTGTGGTTTTGTTGAGGAAACCATCTGGGGAACATAGACTGTGCATAGATTACAGGAAACTGAATGCTGTCACAGAAGGTCAGGTGGATCCATTACCTGATATAAATCAACTATTTGCCAGGCTGAACAAAAAAATAATATTTTTTGAAGGTGGATCTGAGCAAAGGCTATTATCAAATTCCAATAAAGCCTAAGGCTCGACTGTTACCGTCGAATGTTATTCCTTCAAGTGATAGAGTTAGTGTTATTGATATTGTGTGGTTAAATGATACCACTGATACATCTGAGGTTGCTGATCCACTAGAATGTTAGGTCACCACTGATAATTCTATATAACTGAAACCAGTGGTAGATAAGTGATGAAGGTGAAATGTGTTCTCCTTATATAGGCCACGCCCCCTCAGGGCTATTTGTAAATATGTCCCTACTGCTGTCACTATGCCTGGAATGATCAGAGTAGGTGTGTACTGGCACATTCATCCATCACAGTGACACACATTGAATTCATGTATCGTTGAACGAATAGCAACGTTGAAATAATGGTTTATTTACGTTACAACACAGACGACGACACAGATGAAATACAGCATAGTACATGATATTAAATAAAGGTATTCATGAAGCTCCCACACTCCACAGCGCTTAAATACAGCGCCCAATGGCGCACACCTCATATAACTGCACGTACACCACTCCTATAGAACTGCGCTCACCGCAGTTATAAATATGGCCTCATAACTCATAGCATAATGGTGCACTTCTCATTGAAGATGTCCATCCCGATATTCCTCAAAGGAAAGACTGCGCACACAGCAGTCTGCAGTAATATAACCTGCATAATATCTATAGATGGCCTATAAAGTCATGTATTCCTCTCAGACTCTATATATGGCCTAATCTCCTTCACAAAATGTCTATGGCCTACAAAGTAGTCTCTTTACCTCTCGGACTCTTCATAGCACCTAATTGTAGACTTCTTCACAAAAATGTCTATGGCCTACCAAGTAGTCTCTTTACCTCTCGGACTCTTCATAGCGCCTAAATAGACTATACATATGGCCTAAGCAGTCATGTCTTCCTCCCAGACTCTATATATGGCCTAATCTCCTTCACAAAAATGTCTCATAAGCTGCATCGACTACAGTCATAAATATTAATACATACCATCCTCCAATAATCTAACACATGGGAGAATACCTATGCAGGAAGAATATTCAGATACAGGCCTGTTCAAAAAGTCTCCATCGAGACACACATTGAAAAACACTCTACCATTTTCACCGAACACTGGTCGGGAACACACACTTAGAAAAACCAAGGTTGACTTCCTCCGTCAACACTTTCCACCCGAATGCTAGCGGTCACAAAAACTCCCGCCTAATCAGTCACGGGACTTCGCAGTTCACCCCCGCTCAGTCCCTTCCACGAACTAGTCGTGCGAACTATTTACAGTTCTAACAATACAGAACCGCGCTCATGACGCTATCTATACCCTATGACCTCTATCATATATTTGTTCACCCAATTTTACCGTTAATCAAGTCTTCAAGTGATGTAACCCTTAGTTTACTGTGACCAACCCATATACAAAGTATCACCTCCCTTTTTAACCTTAACATCTTACCAGCACCCCCGGAGAAAAATGATTTATCATTTTTTAACAAAAACTACATCAATGAAAATTGAGGGGTCACATAAGCTCTAAAATACTCATACAAAAATTATCTTATGTTAAGGTAATAATAATACATCGACAAAAAATATAAGCAAGTGTACAATAAAATAAATTATGCACAATAATTTGCTAAGTACATTAAATAAACAGTTTCAAACAATGTTAACGTATGTTCACTGTAGAGCAAGTAGTATACAATAAATAGAAAGTAACAGATAAGATCAAGCAAAAGAAGCATGATCAACATCAAAACTCAGTGTTACGCACAAATAATTACTTTTTTCAAAGCCTTTGTATGATCATTTTTCGTATGTATGATCATTTTTTGACTGAAGTGTGTATTATGTTTTTACAGTCAAAGGGACATAATCCGAGTTATCGAGACTACAATTTTTTAGGAGTTTGCCTTCTCTTGTATAGAGACACGTTCGGTCTATAATTTCTTGAACGAAGCGTGACCATATCTCCTTATTTGGTAGTATCAGTCAACTGTTGTAGATTCCTGAAACCTTTCTTAACGCTTCTGTTCATGACCATAAAAGGCGCGACTGTGTAAGACTTTTATCTCGAATGTTCTTAGAATCATCTTATTGTGAACGGCGACTCAGAGATTGTCGCTCTGCGCATGTCTCGACTTGGTTTTCGTTTGTTGTTCCGCCTAGCTCGGGGAGTTTAGAAATGGTCTGAGTAGCGAGCAGACGCGACCTGCGTCTTGTGATTTTCTGAGGGAAATACATTGTCTTTGTGAGTTAGTTAGCTAACTAGACTATTTCCCAGTATTATTCAAGCCTGCCTGGAGGCATATATTCATGGTTGATTTTCCGAAATAAGGTAATTCCTCTTGTATCGAACTTTATGCTATCATCTAGAGGTTCGTCATTTTGTCGCCTTTTTGCTCGCCTGTGTGATTCAAAATGGAGAGGTACTTTGACTAGGATTAAGTCACCGGTATCTTTATACCTGAACTAGTTATATATATATGGGTCGCTCTAGACCAACAAGACTATTGTCTGTGTTCCAGGATTCGTTATATCAGAGATCACGTCCAAGTCAGATGGTTAGACTTAGGAAGGTTATAAAGGTCGAGCTGACCTGTAATCCATGTATGCTATTCACGTGCAGACAGTAAACGGACTTATTGTATACATCTGATCTGCTAGCATCAGGAAGGGAATAATTATTATTGTCTATGAACATTGAAGATCTGCAGCTGACACTGTTGCAGAAGTTATATATATTATTTATAAAGCTTCACGAACCAGAACTTTATGATATCTGTTTACCATACAACTATGGAGTATTGAATCCTACATGACTATCAGTTAATATGATTTTGAATGCTGCATTCGTTATACTGTGCTGATGATGACATAAATATCATGACTGTTTTGTGGCGTGCAATAAATGGTATAAAACTAAAGCGAAGTTACCATTTCTATGACTCTACACGTCATGTTGCCTGTGGTGTACCCTGTGAACTGTTCTACTGCAACACACACAGCAACATTCTAAATCAGAGAAGACACCTACATCTTGCACTTTAATACCAGGTGTCGATAGGGGTGGCAAGTTATCATTTCAGCTCAAATCCACCCTTATCATTTTTGGTGGCCATATGTTGGTTTACTCTGATACCAGCTATCAAGGGGGTCAACAAACCCAGACATCATCAGCAGACTACAAGACAACGTTGCAGTTTCTATTCATCACCTTTGATGAAATTTTTTTTGAAAGACGCGGCATTACTGACAGTTGTTGATATTTTGAAACTACCCGGCGCTGCTCGGCAGTATTGAAGTTTGTCTACAACTAGAAGGACAAGTACCGAGCGAATGGATTTCCTGATCTGTTAAGAAGAAGGACAAGTGCCGTAACAACTGTTCCGGTCTCAGAGGTACTGTTGCAGATTCAGAAGGTCAAGTTCAGAAGCTGTTTCCTGTCAGAAGCTCATTTCCTTCGTCATGGCAGTTTACGAGAGCAGATATGGATCAAAGTTGGATCATTGTCCTAAGAATGCTGATCACATCCTGTTCTGAACTGTGCTGACGTTGTGGATACATAGAAGTTAAGTGGCCTGTTTTGTTTGTGAACTGTGCCCTTATATGTTATTTGTATTTGTATATTTATATGTTTATATTCAGCGGGTTTTCTCGGTTGGGCGGTGTCTTTCAGTAGAAGATACCACGTCACAGAGGTTCTACTGTTAGCGTTTTCGTTAGGGACTGTGCGAATTTCCTACTGTGAAATTTGCTAGCGATAATCGTTGCTATATCTGTTTAGTTGTGACGAGTTGTGCTTTATTTTTGTTTCTTGTATATTTTTTTTTCTTTTTCTTTTCTCTCTTTCTTTCTGTTTTTTAGTTTCGATTTCGATTGTTTGTATTTGTAGGTCTCCTCTATCTATTATTCAGTTCTTTACGTATATTTTTGTGTATACACTGTAGCGTCATTTGTTTGTCATATCTTCGCATTTTGTCATCACATTTCTTTTTAGTTTCGCTGTTTATTTATTTGACTTATGCGAATGTTTTCATATTGTTTGATCTTTGTTGTTGTTTACATTGACTTTGATCTTTGTTATTGTTTACATTGACTCTGATCTTTGTTTTTGTTTACATAGACTTTGATCTTTGTTGTTGTTTACATTTGACTTTGATCTTTGTTATTGTTTACATTGTTGGTGACCTTTGTTATTGTTTACATTGTCTTGTTATTGTTTGCATAGTTCTTGCATAGTTAGCTTTCACTATTGTTACATATATGCTCATGCACTATTGGTCTATAGTGCACTTATCATAACTAACTGTTGGTTTTTTGCTTATGCACTATTGTAGTGCAGTTATGATAAATAACTGATGGTTATGCAGTGATTTGTGTAGTGCACTGATAATTAAGAGGTGACTTGTGATATTATTATACATTTGATAATACAAGTTGGTGTCAAGTCTTGTTTCCCACAGAGATTGGGGTAAACATAGTGATTACACAAGCACTTTATTAAGTCTTGTTGCTATTAAGATTGAAATAAGATAATTAATTATTTCAGGTTCTGTACTCACATTTTAGACATCATGTCTACATTTGAGTACTTTATTGAGCAGGGTAAAGCCCTTGGGAAGACAGGTGATAAATTAGAAGAATTTGCGACTGTTCAATATGCCAAGGCATTGAAGTCGGAAGAAAAGAAAATGAAAGAACAAACTGAACAAAAGAGAATAGATGCTGAAAATTTAAAACTGCAGATGCAGGTAGATGAGAAAAGATTACAAATGGAAATGGAAAAACAAAAAAGAGAAGCTGAAAATAAGAGACTTGAAAAAGAAGCTGAAAATAATAGACTTGAAAAAGAAGCTGAAAATAAGAGACTTGAAAAAGAAGCTGAAAATAAGAGACTTGAAATAGAGGCTGAAAATAAAAGATTAGAAAAACAGGCTGAGGCTGAAGAAAGAAAGTTACAGGCTGAGGCTGAAGAAAGAAGGTTACAAAGAGAAGCTGATGAGAGAAAAGCAAAAATGGAGCATGAAGAAAAACTCTTAGATTTGGAGTTAGAAAAGTTGAAGTTATCTAGTAATGCTAATGATGCTAATAAGGTATCATCTGCTAATAAGTCTAATGCTGTTGATTTCAAGCTTAATTTACCAGCATTCAATGCTTCAATTGATGATATAACATTTTATCTAGATAGATTTGAAAGTGCATGTAAGGTGCATAATATAGATAAAACATTATATGTTTATCATCTGTCCAAGATACTTAGAGGTGATGCTTTGACTTTGTTGGGTATGGTAGATGTGCCTGACAAGAACAACTATGAGGTTGTCAGGGCGGCATTGTTAAAGAAGTACCAACTTAACGAGGACGGATATCGTCTTAAATTTAAAAACATGTTACCAGAAACTGGAGTTGAATTCTCTGAATTCATCTCAGGCATCCGTCTTACTTTTTTACGATGGGTTGAGTTGTCTAAAACAGAGAGTACATTTGAAGCTCTTATGGACTTACTACTTAGAGACAAGGTTATGTCTTCTGTTAATGAAGCTTTTCTTTCTTTTCTTCATGAGCGTAAGCCTAAAAACATAAAAGAAATGGAAGAATACTGTAGCCAGTATGTTACTGCGCATCCTCACATAACCATTAGCAACTCTAAAGTAAAAGAAGGTCTGCCAGTTGCTTTGGCAGCACCTTATGGCCCAAATTTTATGCGTAAATTTCAGGGTAGCCAGCAAAATTTCAATAAAAAGAGTAACCGTAATTATGCCCAGAATCATAGTAATCAACTCCAGGGTGGTTCTTCTTCCCAGAACTGGAGACATCCTAATACTACACGTTATTCTACTCCGGTTAACTTTAGAAATTTTCACAAAGGTAATCGGTATAGAGGAAAATATTTTTCTCAGAGACCTCAATACCAGGATAATAGAGGTTCTCAACAGTATAGAGATGGTAATGATAGTTATGGAAACTGGAACTCAAACCAGGATAAAAATTACAGTAGGGACTTTAATGATAATTGCAGAGGCAATAATGGTCGCGGTAGATCGCAACATAAGAGAAAAAAATATCAACAGACAAACTCTGTTCAACAAGAATCTCAGGGAGTAGATAAACAGGTTAATGATAATAAAGACCATAATGCTATCGGATGCTCATCTTTTGATTTTGGTAGAGCAAATAAATGTATCCAATGCAGTACTTTATTTGACCCAAAGACCGTTAGTACTTTAAGCTGGGGTCATCCTTTGCCCGCTCTTCCTGCTAATGTTGCTCATGATGGGAGAGGTTCTCTTATATTACATAAGGGGCTTGTAAATAGTAATCCAGTCTCAGTGTTGTTTGACTCTGGATGTACTACTGTCGGGGTTAGGCAATCTCTTGTAGATCCATCCTGTGCTACAGGAAAGGTCATCAAATGTGTCACATTTGGTGGCACTTTGGAAAAGTATCCTACTGCTATAATACACATTGCTACTCCTTTCTTCACGGGAGAGGTCCACGCGTGTCTACTTCCAAACCCTATTGCGGACCTTATTATTGGTCGTATTCACGGAGTTAGGGAATGTACCCCACAGCAGATTGCTGTTTGGGAAGAGCAAAACATTGAAGCTACCAATGCGGTGGTCACAAGAGCACATGCTCTGGATCCACCTCAAACTTCATTAACTAATAATGATGAAGTAAATGACCAAGATAGTCACTTGACTATTACACGTGACTCATTTATCAAATTGCAAGAAGAAGATCCTTCTTTACAAAAATTCTTCATTCTAGCAAAAAAAGGTGATCCTAATCAAAATACTAATAGAAAATCTTGGATTTCTATGAAGAACGGCGTACTTGTACGTATGATACAAGACTCGACTACGTCCACTCATTCACAAATTCTTGTGCCCAAGAGCATGAGATTGCAAATATTGCAACATGCTCATGACTCGCAATGTGCTGGACATATGGGTTTTTTCCCGTACAAAGTCGAGAGTTCTTGCGGCTTTCTTTTGGCCATTTGTGAGCAAGGACATACGAATGTACTGTCGCTCTTGCAAAGTATGTCAGGAGGTCAAATCTAAAGGACCACGACATGCTGCGCCTATCCAGGCTGCTGACATTCCTATTCGCCCTTTTCAAAAAATGGCAATAGATATTATCGGTCCTTTTAGAATTAAGTCGGCTAGAGGACATCAATTTATCCTTACATGTGTCGATATGTGCACACGTTGGCCAGAGGCAATACCTCTCAAGAGCATCTCAACTGCTGACATCGCAGACGCTCTTTGGCTGATATTTTCTCGCTTGGGTTTTCCCGGAGAAATATTGTCAGACCATGGCACTCAACTTATAACAGACACTATGTCACAGGTAATGTCTATGCTACACATTAAAAGGTCGCTCAGCAGTATCTATCACCCAATATTTAATGGGTTGGTCGAACGTTTAAATAGGACTCTGAAAACTTTACTTGGTAAGATAACTGAGGATTATCCTCAGGATTGGGACAGGGTCTTACCCGCGGCTCTCTTTGCGTATAGAGAGGTCCCCAATGAACATACGGGGTTTTCCCCTTTTGAACTTGTCTTTGGCGCGCAACCGCGCGGCCCTATGTCTTTACTTCACGATCTAATCACTGCCGATAATATTAGCGATGAAACTCAATCTTCTTATGAGTACGTCATTGCTCTTAGGCAAAAGATCATCGAGGCATGCAAACTAGCAACTTCGTCTTCCGAATTTGCTAAAGAAAAGGCAAGGCAGTTTGCAAATAAGAATAGATGTCTACGACAACTTTGTCCAGGTGACAAAGCTCTCGTTCTACTTCCTTCAAGGGAGAACAGACTTCTAATTGCATGGAAAGGTCCATATGCAATAGTCTCCAAAATTTCTGATGTCGACTATGTTGTCGATATTGATGGAAAGCATAAAACTTTCCACATAAATATGCTCACGGAATTTTATGAAAGACTTGACTATTTGCAGCCTATTTTCCAGGCAACGGACAATTCTCAAGTACCTCATGGTCAGTACTCATCGCTGTCAGTTATACAGGATGAGGAAACTACTTTTTCTGATGTCAATCTTCCTCTTTCTATGGTCCCACTTTATTCTACGGAATCTTGGAAAAACGTGACCGTTTCTCCAAATCTTTCCGCTGAGGAACATCGACAAGTTTCTTCGATGTTGCAAACATTTCAGGATGCTCTTACAGACATCCCGGGACACACACATGTCATTGAACATGACATTGTGCTAACTGATCATAATCCTATCAGAGTCAGACCCTATCCAATACCTATCCATTTCCAGTCTCAAGTCGAAAAAGAATTGGATGAAATGATACGTTTGGAAATCATTGAACCATCCACTTCAGCATACTCTTCGTCTATGGTTATTGTTCGAAAGAAGGATAATAACATTCGCATTTGCGTAGATTATCGCAAATTGAACCAAGTTACGAAGTTCGATGCTGAACCTATGCCTTCATTAGAAGAGCTACTCAATAAACTTTCTAATTCTAGATTCTTTACCAAACTAGATTTGTCTAAAGGTTATTGGCAAGTTCCTCTAACCGAACGTGCCAAACCTTTTACAGCTTTTTCTACACCCAGGGGTTTATTCCAATGGAATGTCATGCCTTTTGGTCTTATGAACGCCCCTGCTACATTCGTACGCATGATGCGGCGAATTCTCGCATATCGTACAGATGTCATAGCATACCTAGATGAAATCTGTCTATTCAGTGATTCCTGGGAAGATCACTATTTGGGTTTATACGAATTACTGTCCACTCTTCGCGAGTATAACTTGACTGCAAAACCCTCTAAAGCCTTTATAGGATTTAGTGAGATTTCTTTCCTAGGTTATCGTGTTGGTCGTGGTCTTTTAAAGACAGAGGACCACAATGTTTCAAAAATACTTAACATTTCGGTCCCTAAGACGAAGAAACAAGTAAGGAGTCTATTAGGTTTGATCCAATTCTACGGACGATTCATTCCGAATCTGTCCTCCATTATGGCACCGCTTTCTACTTTTTTAAGAAAGGGTCGCCTAATCTGATCCGCTGGTCTAAAGAATGTCAATCCTCATTGGACCAGGTTAAAGCCCTATTTTCATCTCCACCTATTCTTAGGTTACCTACTATTGAGAAGACTTTTGTTCTTCGAAGTGACGCCTCGTCAACTGGGATTGGGGCGGCACTAATGCAGGAGTATTCTGATACTCTGCATCCGGTGATGTATATCTCTAGGAAATTAAATGCTGCAGAAAAGAATTACTCGGTTTTAGACCGTGAGTTATTGGCTATGGTATGGTCTATTCTGAAGTTACAAAGATTTCTTCTAGGCGCACATTTCATTGTGGAAACCGACCAGAAAGCGCTTACTGCTATTCAGAGCAAAAACTTGAAGAGCTCGAGGTCCACTCGTTATGCCATAGCTCTTCAACCATTTCATTTCTCGGTTCGAGCTATCCGTGGTTCGGATAATGTAATGGCAGACATTCTGTCCAGATGCCCACACGATTCCACATGATTCTTCTGTCATATATATATATATATATATTTCCTGATATACAGTCCAATGTTATAATGACATGTTAGTAGATTTTTTTCTTCTCACTTTTTTGAGGGGAATTTATAACATTGTACCATGTAATTATCTAAGAAGGCTTAGTTAGTGATATACGGGCCAAAAGATCACTCGGCCACATTTAAATAATATATTTGCATAATTGTATTAAGAGATTTACCAGTTGTCTTTAAGATTTGTGTTATTGATATTTTCGCAGCACATCATTGAAGATGCGAGATTGTGTCCATTGTGGAACTTTGAGGATATCAAGTCCTGTCCTAGATTGGGAGCGGATGATGTCCACATCTTCTTCTATTGAATGTTTTATGTCAACGAAGATCAACACATGTATTACTTATTAATTACTGTTGCTTTATATAATGTAATAAAATAGTGCGGTATATTAATATATTACAGGATCAAACCCGGGCGACGGCATTTGAGGATTTTTCGTCGACCGGGATTTGGACTGGATTAACTCGAGACCTGGCGAGGACATTTGAAGGAGTGTCGTCGACCAGGGACTGGCGGCTCCTGAGCCGAACCAGCTGCAATGGGTACCTCCGAAATCGGCGAGTATTTGCCTGAATGGCGAGGGTCACCAGAAATAAAGGGATACTCACGTAAAATCAATGTCAGGTTAGACATAAAATAATAACCTGAGATTTCGCCTCGAGTATTAGCGGGCGAACGCAAAAAAAAAAAAAAAAAAAAAAAAAAAAAAAATATATATATTTAATTTCATATATTGGTATGAGAATAATTTGATTTTCATTATGATGTTGCCATCATTGTGGCGTGTGTTGGTGGCACCTTCCTGGAATATATAAGCGTATACTTAGATAAATATTTTCTCTAAGGATCTGAGATATGATCTCAGTGTCGCTCCATGCGTTGAGCTAATTTGTTAGGTATATATCCGCGCATCATACGTGCGTTAGGAGCCTAGATTTTTCCGGCTCCAGGATTTAAAAAAAAAAAAAGTTTCATTTTTTTTTTCCCGGGAGGGTCTGGTAATGTTACGCACAAATAATTACTTTTTTCAAAGCCTTTGTATGATCATTTTTCGTATGTATGATCATTTTTTGACTGAAGTGTGTATTATGTTTTTACAGTCAAAGGGACATAATCCGAGTTATCGAGACTACAATTTTTTAGGAGTTTGCCTTCTCTTGTATAGAGACACGTTCGGTCTATAATTTCTTGAACGAAGCGTGACCATATCTCCTTATTTGGTAGTATCAGTCAACTGTTGTAGATGCCTGAAACCTTTCTTAACGCTTCTGTTCATGACCATAAAAGGCGCGACTGTGTAAGACTTTTATCTCGAATGTTCTTAGAATCGTCTTATTGTGAACGGCGACTCAGAGATTGTCGCTCTGCGCATGTCTCGACTTGGTTTTCGTTTGTTGTTCCGCCTAGCTCGGGGAGTTTAGAAATGGTCTGAGTAGCGAGCAGACGCGACCTGCGTCTTGTGATTTTCTGAGGGAAATACATTGTCTTTGTGAGTTAGTTAGCTAACTAGACTATTTCCTAGTATTATTCAAGCCTGCCTGGAGGCATATGTTCATGGTTGATTTTCCGAAATAAGGTAATTCCTCTTGTATCGAACTTTATGCTATCATCTAGAGGTTCGTCATTTTGTCGCCTTTTTGCTCGCCTGTGTGATTCAAAATGGAGAGGTACTTTGACTAGGATTAAGTCACCGGTATCTTTATACCTGAACTAGTTATATATATATATGGGTCGCTCTAGACCAACAAGACTATTGTCTGTGTTCCAGGATTCGTTATATCAGAGATCACGTCCAAGTCAGATGGTTAGACTTAGGAAGGTTATAAAGGTCGAGCTGACCTGTAATCCATGTATGCTATTCACGTGCAGACAGTAAACGGACTTATTGTATACATCTGATCTGCTAGCATCAGGAAGGGAATAATTATTATTGTCTATGAACATTGAAGATCTGCAGCTGACACTGTTGCAGAAGTTATATATATTATTTATAAAGCTTCACGAACCAGAACTTTATGATATCTGTTTACCATACAACTATGGAGTATTGAATCCTACATGACTATCAGTTAATATGATTTTGAATGCTGCATTCGTTATACTGTGCTGATGATGACATAAATATCATGACTGTTTTGTGGCGTGCAATAAATGGTATAAAACTAAAGCGAAGTTACCATTTCTATGACTCTACACGTCATGTTGCCTGTGGTGTACCCTGTGAACTGTTCTACTGCAACACACACAGCAACATTCTAAATCAGAGAAGACACCTACATCTTGCACTTTAATACCAGGTGTCGATAGGGGTGGCAAGTTATCATTTCAGCTCAAATCAACCCTTATCACTCAGGAATGAAATCAATATAGTAACAAAGATCCATAATCCCATTTGATAACAATCAAGTAAATCAAATCCTTACATCAAACTAGATACAACCGACATAAATACTACCTCATACTAAACAATATAATCAACATAACAATCCCAAGGAAGAAGGTATACGAAGTGTAAGAAGTAAACGATATGCAAATAGAATTAAGTGACACCAAGATGAAACATAGAGGCATCACGAAAGTATAACTGCTTCAAAAGAAATGAAGTGAAACAAAGAATCATCCAAAAAGACAGAAGAAAATTCAAGAAATGAATGTATAGAATAAGTAATAATACATCCTAATAACTATCTATACAAACTTTGTATTGTAAACAAATACAATCATGACAGAAAATCATCGAACAGAAAAACAAAGTATATATATATATACTAAACACTAACGAAGGATATAACTAGATAATGCATAATAAATAATTTAACCAAATTACAACACTTATTCGAAACTAAAAAGAAGTATCACAGGCATCACACACAAAAAAGTGTGATTTGTAAAAACACAAATATCACAATCTCAAAAGAAAAAAAAAATTATTATCTCTTTCTCTCTTTTTTTTTTTTTTTAAAAGGGGACATATCAATATATTAAGCAATGGACACATAAAAAATACAATACTTTCACAAAGAAAAACAAATACATTTTGAAAATTACAATACAAAAAAGTTTCTTAACGTTAAGTTAAATAAAAATAGTATTTTAAATTTTTTCAAGTTTCAACCACTAATTAATAAATCAAAAGTGAAACGAGCTTTAACAACATGTGAGACATAAAAAAAAATATCCTCATCTCTAAGTAACCCCAAATGAGCACCTACAAAAAACAAACTATTAACATTATACCAACTTGCACATATAAACATAACATTATTTCTCATGAAAAATGTTTAAGTCAAACTACCAAATTCTTCAAACAAACAACAGTATCTACTATCTCTGACAATTCTACATATTATAATTTAGTTCCAAAATAACATTCAATAACAAAACAATTACCTCATATAACCTCTGTATAAGGTAATATATTAACTAAACATGTAATCAGATACGAAAAATAAAAAATAAATTTAGTAACCAAAAATTCTCTGAAAGCGACTAACGCATAGTCATAACCAATGAGTTTGTGCTTAGGGCTGACAATCTCATTATGTAAAAACATTTTATCAATTAGTCCTGCAAAATCATATCAATGTTTTGATGAAACAGCTATTATAGCTCCAATCTTGACAACAAATCACATATGGTCAAATACAATATGAGAAAATGAAATAGTCTTCAGACTAGTGTATGAAAATACAAAAAACCATAATTTCATCAACAACAAAAAATTAACAATCAAAGACACGTCAATACAAAATGAAATGTTACAATTCATTACAAAAATAACACGTACAATGTTCATCAACAATACAATTATGTAAATAACAAGATAGAGTACAAATAATGCCTAAATATGGACATACACAATATCCAATGAAACATTATACAATACAATCATATTATATTATACAATAATACATGATCCTAAAAAAAAATCAAGTATAAGAAACATTGTAGCAATCTTGAATCAATTCCAAAAAAAAAATAGGTCACTACTCCGGTGTAGTATTCTGTATCGCACGGGATGACATCGAATAATACAGGGTCAACAAACTGGCTGGGTTACGCTTGACTGCACACACGGTTGTAGGGTAACAAACATTTCTGTCACAGGTAAAGGAAAAAACAGGCACGCTGACCTTTATCGCACAGCTGCTACTGTTTGAAAAATACAAATGAAAATCTTCATTTTAATAAACTGTAAAATTATCCTGAAAAACGGATAGGTTAAACACACAATTACCTATACCCGTGGTTATGAAAACCTCTGGTCTTCATATGATGTCACCAACTCTTCGTTCACACATAGTATACAACTCAGGATGCTTGGGTCAACCTGACCGAAAATGACGGTCATCACAACAGAGCTGAAATAAAGTCATGCACTCAAAAAAAAAAACGAGATGCTCTCTCGTAATCCAAAAAACATAACAGTAGTAGTACTTGGGACATCAATAGTTACTGTTACTTTATTTACTACCAATGACTTTGGGATTTTGTTGCACACAGTTAACTTGGTTAAGTGTAGTAATATTTTGAGAGTTATTATCTCTATTACCATTCCCCTTATCATTCCATTTGTTCTGCCTAGAACTGCAGTTGGCATTGTTATGCTTAACATATCTTCTAGGATAGAAGTATCTAGTAAATGAATCTTGTTGACTCCTAGAACAATTATCACCAAGTTTATATTCTTTAATGTAACTATTCCTACCATAATTTCTCAACTCTTCAGAATCAATCTTTTGAGATCTGTTAGACTGTCTGGAAAAACTACCATTTAATGGGCTTCCCTGGTACTGTCTAATATTATGGTTATCTCTTTTACCAGAACTGTTGTTATTCTTTTCTGTGTTAACATGCTTATCTGCTGTATCATACTGTCTATATTTGGTATGACAAGCAGTAGAACTGATTGAATCCTTATGGTTACCACCTTTATGTTTGTTATCTTTATTACCAGGATTAGATATTACACATGAAGTATCTTTGCTGGTCTGACGCCAATAGCCATTAATCTTCAACGTAGCGTTTATCGTACGTGGGAAATTATATCTGCCACGCCGAGATTTAAGTCCATCATGTTCCATTTTCGAATTCGCTAAGAGTGTATAGGGCAGGCTCTTTGCTTGTTTATAAACAACCTTCTGTCTACTATTGTCAACCTTAACAGTAGACAAATCTTTGATGCCTAAAATAACATCCACTAAACCATTGACCCTTGTACTCAATTCAGTAATCTCTTGGTTTAGTTTCTTATTTAAGTTATTACATTTCATAACTTTACATCTTTCTTCTGTAAGTAACTTCTCAATCTTAGCCATTTTCTTTCTCTGCACCGTTAACTCTTCTAACCTCAATTATCATTATTTTCCTTATTTGTTCTCCTCTGTGGTTCTAATTTTATTAATCTCTTCTTTTGCACCTCTTCTATCTGTGGCTGAAGTAGGGCTACCTGAGCCTGAAGTCCATCAACTTTAGCAGCTTGTTGATTCAACTCATTAATCTCCTCGGAAGATACATTATTCTTTTCTTTCAGTTGGTGACTGAGAATATTGTTGTCATCCAACACATCATGAAGCATATCTATATACTTCTTCTCACTTACATTGCTATCAATCTTCAACTTCTCATACATTTCTCTCTTATTTTCAATCTCCTGCTTGAGATTACTAATTTTGCCTTGATTATGTGCAATCTGTGTTTCCAAGTCTTTTACTCTACTGCACGCAGATTCTAATGCTGCTTTCACACTAGAAAGCTCCAAGTTTGATTTATGCAAATCACTTGTGAGTTTAGATACTGTTTCTTGTAATCTATTCTTTTCTCTTTGTTGTAGGGCAATTTGCTTGTTGTTCTTCCTCCGCTCCTTCTTTTCTAATTCCTCTTTTTTGTTGTCATCCTGCATGTTGTTGCAGATTACATTATGTATAATCCTATGCATATACTTGTGTCTATCCCGAGAATAATCGTACACCATCGGACGTAGACATTCTAACAATTTTGCCAAATCTCTAGCCAAGATAACTTGAGGACCTGACGCAAAGTCATCGTTAACAAAATAATTTAAAGCTGCTATCACATTAAAAAAAAACCATCCAGAATGTATCTGTCGAGTGATTGGCCTCGTAATTTCTCAAAATGTTTTCCTTGTTCAGCTAAATATTCCATTATAGGCCTCATGTCCTCAGGATCCAACTCATCATTCATATGAGGATCCATCCTGATTCAAACACTGAGTGTACAAAATTTATAGACCACTTATAATTGTAACAAGATTATGTCATGTAGCCATCAATCAATTATGCATTAAATTTCATAACAATAAGCTATGAACATGGAATACTCAATAGCATATATAATAATATTGGAAGGCTTGACAACATCACACAGAGACACAGTTTTCACTCAAAAAAATCACTTATCTTGTAAGTAGAAAACGGTCTTGTTCTTTCTTTGTTACCACTGATGAGCATCAGACAATACACCACAAGCACACTCCCTTGTTGAAAGTTACAGGAACCGCTACAGGAACCGTCGTTAACTGTCACTTCTGGTACTTGAATGCTGAAACTTGAATGCTGCAAGTATGTTATAGGAAGCATGTAAACATTAGACACATCACCGTGTCACCGATCAAAGGTTACCAGCGACACCAAACTGTCTGTAAGCAATGCAGGTGTCAATACAGGCTTGAAGTGTTTTACTGCCGACTCATTTAGGCTGGAGTAATGTGTCATAATCATCTGTTCATAACATGACACTAGTCTACTCTTTCCTATTGTCAACTGAACACTAGTCCGTAGGCATAGAAGACGACATAACACAGGTAAAGCTGACCTGGTTCTAAATCGAAGCTCCGCCCACACAAGGCTAACTACTGTCACAGCTGAGAGAACTTGATAGTGCATACGCCACACACAGGGCACACTAAATACAGGTCAAGGTCTGGTAGAAACAATCTTACCACGTGAAATCATGAGCCTTACGTCCGAAAAGTTGGCCCACTACTGATAATGCTGTTCATCAACAAATGCTAGCTGACATTCCCAAGTCCACTTTATATGTATGTATACGCCCACACAGAGCCATAATAAAAGAATAGGTGAACGTTACGTTCTGAATATTATGCCTGAACACAGCCTCCTTGTAATCTTATCCTTTCAACGCGAATTTTGCGGGTTTTAAATTCCAACTTTACTGAAAACCACCACTGTTACCGCCGCGATGTTCAGTGGTAGTTGAATAATCGTCTGAGATCAGCTCTCTCCGTGAAGGCCTATTAATAAATATGGGTTCATATTCTTATATTATAATGTTGTCCTGCTCCACCAATTCTGCTCCCCCGGCAGTTGAATAATCATCGTCAGCTATATATATTCAAGGCCTAATCATAAATAGTGGTGCACTTCCTCTAGAAGATGCACATCACCATATTCCTTAAAGGAAAGACTGCGCACACAGCAGTCTGCAGTAATATAACCTGCATAATATCTATAGATGGCCTATAAAGTCATGTATTCCTCTCAGACTCTATATATGGCCTAATCTCCTTCACAAAATGTCTATGGCCTACAAAGTAGTCTCTTTACCTCTCGGACTCTTCATAGCACCTAATTGTAGACTTCTTCACAAAAATGTCTATGGCCTACCAAGTAGTCTCTTTACCTCTCGGACTCTTCATAGCGCCTAAATAGACTATACATATGGCCTAAGCAGCCATGTCTTCCTCCCAGACTCTATATATGGCCTAATCTCCTTCACAAAAATGTCTCATAAGCTGCATCGACTACAGTCATAAATATTAATACATACCATCCTCCAATAATCTAACACATGGGAGAATACCTATGCAGGAAGAATATTCAGATACAGGCCTGTTCAAAAAGTCTCCATCGAGACACACATTGAAAAACACTCTACCATTTTCACCGAACACTGGTCGGGAACACACACTTAGAAAAACCAAGGTTGACTTCCTCCGTCAACACTTTCCACCCGAATGCTAGCGGTCCCAAGAACTCCCGCCTAATCAGTCACGGGACTTCGCAGTTCACCCTTGCTCAGTCCCTTCCACGAACTAGTCGTGCGAACTATTTACAGTTCTAACAATACAGAACCGCGCTCATGACGCTATCTGTACCCTATGACCTCTATCATATATTTGTTCACCCAATTTTACCGTTAATCAAGTCTTCAAGTGATGTAACCCTTAGTTTACTGTGACCAACCCATATACAAAGTATCACCTCCTTTTTTAACCTTAACATCGACCTTATTTAGCCTTTAGCACCTCGGAAGGACATTATGAGTTCAACATGTTGCCGTTTGGGTTGAAAAATGCTCCGAGTGTGTTGTCTAGGATGATGCGAAAATTGTTGGATCCCCTGAATAATCCATGTATTACGAATTTCATGGATGATATCCTCATTGCTACTGAAACATTTGAAGAACACATTGACTCGTTGAATATGTTATTTGATAGACTCAGAGAGGCAAACTTGACGGCTAGACCAATCAAATGTTGTATTGGATGTAAAGAGTTGGAATTCTTGGGACATACGGTATATCAGGGTATCATGACCCCTGACCCCAAGAACCTAGAGAAATTACAAAGAGCACCGAGGCCACTGACAAAGATGTACGATCTTTTGTGTCGTTGTGTGGGTTTTACCAGAAGTACATTAAAAATTTTAACTCTGTATGTGCTCCTCTGACGGATTTAACTCGTAAGGGACAACCTGATAAATATACTTGGTCAGCGCAGTGTGAATTGGCATACCAAGAGTTAAAAGAAAAGCTCACAAGCAAGCCTATATTGAAATTGCATGAATTGAGTCAAGAATTTGTTGTGAGAACGTACGCAAGTAACGTGGGATTAGGGGCCACATTGTTACAGAGGTCCACCTCACAAGATGGGGAACTGAACCCAGTCGCTTATGCTAGCCGAAAGTTAAACAAAGCGGAACAAAACTATTCAACAAATGAGAAAGAGTGTTTAGCTTTAATCTGGGCTTTAAAAAAGTTCCAGATCTATCTCTATGGTAGAACATTCGTGGTCCAAACGTATTTCTGTCACAGGCAAAGCATGAAAATGCTCGGTTATTACGATGGTCGTTGCTCATACAGCATTATTCATTTACTATCGAATACATTCCTTGTTCACAAAACGTGGGTGCAGACTTTTTGAGTAGACACCCTTATGACGAAAATCAGAGTATTCACAAGACATAAGGAGCAAAATTTTATCTATGTGTACTTCGGATTATGAACTTGCTTCAGATAGCATGTTCTTAAGTGGGAAGGTGTGTAGTGATATCCTCAATACAATCGATAAATTAGATAAAACATTATAGAGTATAAAGTCAAAATAAGGTAGAAATAAAATATTGGGTTGCGATGAGCTTCTTCGCCCCGCCTGCAAACATATCGCTTTCAATACGCCTTACTGTAGAGAAAATAAATGTAACATGTTTGAAACAAATCGAGGCGTAAATTTTGTTCTAGACGGAATGAGAGACAAGAAGGAGGGGAAAGGAGAGACAGAAGAATGCTACTATCAGCACGTGTTTGGAATCACAAATTGTAACGTACGCGCGATATTGCTAGTGGCAGATTCGAAAATACGACGCAAGGTCAATACTTGTATCGTCCTATAGTCACGCAGTGGAAATATATAAACACACATACCGCTCTCATTTCCTGTATTGTAGAGTAAATTTTGACGAAACCCAGACATTGTCGTTTTAGTTTGAAAAAAGCGTTGGAGAGAGGGAAAAAGATGGTGTGTCTTTATTTAAAAGGAAAATTTTGGAATTACAAACTAAAAGGAATCGGGTCATAAAACTTAGATATATTAATGGAATATGGTCTCCTGATCAATAATATCTTTCAATTTACAAAATCGTCCAATTAATAACCAATATATTGCAATAATACTATATATGTTAGGACAGACTGACGAACGGACTCATGCCTGCTTATTTTATCCATAACATTTTTTGAACGTGTTTGAAATGAGGCAGAAGAGGGTACCATCTGATTGGGTGCAGTTAGGAAGAGGGAGAGGTATTATTGGTTAGCCTAAAACTAAATATATTTTGCAGAGTAGCACATAGTTGTTTGGAATCTTGTTTTTTAAATTTCGATTCAAAATTAATAGTTTCATGGTCTCATTGGCCAACACATTTAATATTAATGAAAACTTTGAAGGCTGGACGCCATTTGTCTAAGAATCTGTCCCTTGAGCAGGACGGTGTACTAGAAGTGTGAATTCTAAATAAAACTAAACTAAATAAATAAAAATTCATAGTCTCGCCAGCAGCAAAGCTGAATCTGTGCCAAGTCATCGTTCCTGTGTTTATTCATTGAATTTGTGGTAAGACATAAATTATTAACATTATTTATATTATTAATTGTGTTTTACGACTGGGGTAATGAAGATATTTTACGACTGTAAGTACATAAGTCACTAGCAGACTTATGCAAGGCCTATGTGTTGCTCCACCATATTAACAAACTACCAGAGGTGTAGAACTAAAAGATTACATAGGTTGTCAGCAGGGATCATATCACCTACCTTATTTTATGGAAAAAGATCAATGATAATGGCATAGGTGTTGTAGCGATTAGAAGAGAGGAGTGGGAAAACTGGTACAAGTTGTTCCATCAATCTAGATTGGATGAGATGGATTGGTCAGAGAGAGATGTGAACCTGTTCTTTTATTTTGAATGCATTATTAATTGTGGATTTGGTGGATTAGATATTATGTTAAGAAAAACCATAATCTTCATGTTGCAGGGTTTTTTACTGGCACTATGCTAGTGCCAGCTTCCTGAATATAATAAACAGTGTGAAAGTGGGGTTTGCTGTAGTGGTACAAGCTCTCTACCACTGGAACTGTTGTCTTGGTACAAGCCCTCTACCAAGATTGCCCCAGGAAGAATGAGACAGTGCCGTGCCAGAAAGACAACTAACATCTAGCTTCACGTGCCAGATAAGTGCATAAGACCTGGCACGGAACGATTCATCAACTATCTACCATATAATAATATAACTGTATAAAATAAAAACCATTTCCATCCAATAAAGTGTCTAAAGTGAAAAGAATATTTGTGAATAAAGACAGGGGATGATGTACAAACCCCAACCAGCCATCTAGTACCAGTTAACAGTAGTAGAGATATATTAACACTATTCTTAGATTTTAAATTATATGCTTGGACAGATTGTCCCCTTTTGTTAAATTGAATTGCATATATATAAATTGATTTCATTTGGTTTTGATAGTCCTGACCAATATAATATTAGGTTTCAATACAAAATAAATTGTAAAAAAATTGTTAAATACCAAATGTAAAACACTGTGTTAGTTGAGTTGATCATAGAATTTAATATCTGTGTGTGTGTTTGTGTATTGGGTTACCATCACACCACAGTTACATTACCCTAGACATTTAGACGTAGTCATCATTTATTCTAAGTGTAAAATGTAACTCTGAGTAAAATCTTAGGATGGTAGCAGAAAGGTGTCCTGTGAACACACCCCATCAATTGTTAGACTCAGGGGCCTTCAAAGCTTGACCTCACTCAGTTACAAATTAAATACAATACCAGCATTCATATCATCTAAAACCACCACAGTTCACCAAAAAACGTAGAAACAGTAAGACTACCCAACAGTGAATGTCAGAATGTGTTCACCAAAAACGGTAGAAACAGTAAGACTGCCCAACAGGGAATGTCAGAATGTGTTCACTCAAATAAAAGTAGAAAAATTAAGACTGCCCAACAGTGAATGTCACAATGTGTCCACCCAAAAAAAATAATAATAGAAACAGTAAGACTGCCCAACAGTGAATGTCAGAATGTGTTCAACACAAAAAAATTGAAACGGTCAGACTGCTCAAATCTATATCGACAAGACAGACCTAAAGCGGAAAATCAGTACGTAAATTTTGAGAAAGTAACAACTTATGACACTGTACCATATTTGTTATGGTTGAATAAATATTCAGTGACTACAAGTGGGCGTGTAGAGCTACAAGGTAGAAATGGAGTCTGGGGAACAATATGTCCCCAGTACTGGAGCACCGCTGACGATGTGGACAATGTCTTTGCTATCTGTTCCATGCTTGGTTGTAGGTATGTATACGTGGTAATATATTCTCCGCAAAAACAATGTATAAAAGTCAAAATTCAAGGGTAACCAAGCCTCCAGTGGATTTAGTTTATCAAGGGACCAATTAAATCAATGCCTGAAGTCTGATTTAAGTTATTAGTCTGTTCCTGATATTGCCTGCAAGCATTGTTCGAAGACTATATTGATCTCGTCAGTTAAGTACCACTTTTGGTTCAATGCACTTTTAGGCCATTTTGTTTTTCAGGCAAGTTTATCCAACTATTTATATATATGCTTCATGTTTTAATATGTCTATGTATTGTTCATCTTCGTGGGCGGATGGAGGAAACTTCGAACCTCTGTTATGTTTCTTCGGATGACCGCTGAAATTCAAAGTCTTTCTTTAGGGCCCGTTTGAATATTTTCGGTCTGCAAAAGATCCGTTGAGAATCTTTCGTGGCATACTCTGTTTGCACCTGAATGTATTCAACGTTGTTTGTTTAGTTGTAAAGTTTTGTATATACACGTTGTATTTTTCTTATCCTCAGTTTCATTTTTACTTAATTTTGTCAGTCGTTCGTCATATATCAGCAAATCTAACCTTACTATCTTTCAGTTTTACATGTGAAATGTACTGTCAGCTGTTGAGTCCTTGTCTAGTCTATTTTTAGGATCGTGGTAGTTTGACCTAGTTTCAGTTTGTGTAGAATTTGTCATTTATGAAATTTGTTTCAGTTCTTACAATCGTTTTGATGTTTGTAACTCAAACCTGTGGTGTGACTCTGTCCGTGTAATCCTTTTGGTTACTGTTTCTGTCCTAATTCTTCATTAACTTTGATAATATAATAATAATATTATAATAATGGAACCAGGCCAGGAGGAAGACAGCCGATAGGATAGTCTGGCGCTCTCTCTTCCAAACCTCTACACCTGACGGTAGAAGGGGAATTACTAAGTAAGTAAGTAATAATCTAGTACACATAATTATGTATTTCAAATTAGATATGACTGCAATAATTTGATTGCATTGCACTAGTAGGCAAGTAGCCACTAGTTGTTTAGCCTGAGTATGGCATAGTATTATAAAATATTAGTAAAAAATTATTTTTAAGGGCGTAAAGATAATTTGTAAAGCGAATTATAGGTATCTGGTTGACTAAGTGAATCACTGTACCATATTAGCCATTAGGCTTATATATAGTTGACTAAGTGAGTACTTTATTTAGTTAACATGGCTACTCTAGAAACTTTTATGAGAATTGGTAAAGCATTTGCCTACAAAGGGGAAGCACTTAGAGAATTTGCTTTGGCGGAACTAGCCAAATCTAAACAAGAGGAAGCTGAACGGGAAGCTAAGGAGGAAAAGAAGAAAGCTGAAATACAGCGTGAATTGGCAGAACATGAAGCTAAGGAGGAGAAGAAGAAAGCTAAAATGAAACAGGAATTAGCTGAACAAGATAGGAGGAAGGCAGAATAGAAGCGTGAATCGGCAGAACACGAAGCTAAGGATGAAATAAAACGTATTGAAAAAGAGAGAAAATGCAACGGGAAAAAGAATTAATGCTTCTTTGTTTATAAGAATTGAAATTAAAGGCTCAATTGGCAAATAATGGTAATACTGGGAATTCAAATACTGCTCCTTTATCTGGTAATAACAGGGGCAATGATAGGTTCAAATTACCTATATTTAATCATACTTTTGACGATATTTCATGCTACTTGTCAAGATTTGAGGATGTATGTGAAGCAAACAAACTTGACAGATCCTTTTGGGTTACAAAGCTTAGAGAATATTTGGCTTGTGAACCTATGGCTGCCATTGATACTATGGATCCAGCATTGAGAAAACAATTATGAAGCTGCAAGGGCGTAACTGTTGAAACGTTTCCAACTTTACGAAGAAGGTATTAGGGTAAAATTCAAAACCATGATTCCAGAGTCGGGAAGGAGATCCTTTATTAACCCCATTGGACCCCTTGTTGGAGCACCAAACACTAGTTCAAAGGGAGAGAAGCCGGGATTGGCAATGGTTATGTTCAGTTGTTCGTCAACACCTCATGGAGCTTTATCAGCAATGACAACTGGGATGAGGTCGATGCCAAAGTTGTGTGCCTGGAGTAGTGCTATGAGAAGTAAGAGCTGTTGAGTGTCACTCAGGTCATGCCTTTGATTAATCGCATGCCTGTTGATCTACTTGTAAACCTATTGTTGTTGTTGCTATTGATCCAAGCGTTTGTGGCTCATGCCCTTCAGCCTAATGCCACGTAGTGGTATTTACATGTGTATGCAAGTTGTTATTTTGCTCTATATAAGGTATTTCACTTATCTGACCTCGAAGGAAGGAGCATTTTCGTAACATTATCGAGTGCTGGGCACTGGAAGAAGTGGTGGTCAACAGTTTCATAGAAGTGGGTACATATCTGACACTCTCGAGTGTATTGTCGTTGGATTCTGTTCAAGTGATTGTTGAGTGGTTTATGTTGTGTTCGAGCCCCCAAAAAATGGTGCTCTGATCCTTCCTTGTAAGATGGTTTATGTGTACTTGTAAATCTCTTTCCCTAAATTAATGGTGTATCTACTGGTCTTTATTACTTCTTTATCACGTGTCATCCCCTTGTGTCTAGATTGTGATTTGAATTTTGATCCTCCTTCTGACCTGTTCTTTCCTTTCTGTATCTTTCTGAATCTACCATTATGAGGTACATTTAGGCTGCTAGCTGACTGACTTTCTCAAGAACATGTCAACTGTGGAAACTTGTGCTGTTCCCTCATGTTATCAAATTATTTCATTTGTTTGTCCACTCTTTTCAATGCTCTGGACTCTAGCATGAAGTATAATTGTCAGAAGTGCATTAGATCAGGGGTACTCAACACGGTACTACGAAGGCTTATTTGTGTGCCCGCGGAAGATTTGTGGATGAAAGAATAAACATACAATTTGGCTTGCATAGTCATGATTAATTACACAAGTCACTTGAACACTTCTCCAGTATGAAGACAATTTTTAATGATGGAGATTTCATTACGTCACCACACATTGTCACCGCCAAATACTACTAGATGAGTTCCAAAGATGGCTTTAACAATTTATCTTTATAGACCCAGTTGTATCGTATTTTACAAATTCTTTTATTTACCAGATAGACATGACACTAATTGTTTCGTCTATTGGCAGACTACAGAACTAGAGGTAGAGATTATTCATTTTTTGAATGATGTTGTTTTAAAATCACATTTATTTGATTTTAACTTTTGAAAGGTCGAAATATATATATATATATATATATATATATATATATATATATATATATATATATATATATATATATATATATATATATATATATATATATATATATATATATATATATATATATATATATATATATATATATATATATATATATATATATATATATATATATATATATATATATATATATATATATATATATATATATATATATATATATATATATATATATATATATATATATATATATATATATATATATATATATACGAGGGACGGTCAAAACGTAATGCCACGTAATTTTTAATTTCATTTAATAGGCAAGAAAACAGATAAAATTCACATTGAAATGTAGCTCCAAGTCTGAACTTCAAAAATTTGTTTCTCAGTGTAGTCTCCGTTATTTGTTACAGTTTTTGTCCATCTTCTCACAAGGGCATGTTTCCCCGCACGGTAAAAATGTGTGTCCTTTTTCCTAAACCACTGGCGTACGGCGCGTTTAAGGGTCTCGGTGTCCTCAAAGTGATATCCGCGAAGATCTTCTTTCAGTGGTTTAAACAGATGGAAGTCAGAAGGTGCAAGATCGGGACTGTAAGGGGGATGTGGTAATAATGTACAGCCAAATTCTGCAATCGCATCAATGGTGTGTTTAGCGATGTGTGGCGTGGCATTATCTTGCAACAGAAGTGCAGTTCTCTCATCTTTTAATGGGTAAAGTCGCCGAAGACGACGTCTAAGCTTCTTCAAAGTTTCAATGTAACGGTCTGCATTCACCGTGTTTCCCTGTTCCAAGAAGTCGAAAAGAATCACACCCTTCTCATCCCAAAACACGGAGGCCATAACTTTCCCTACAGATGATGAACTTTTGAACTTCTTTCTTGTCGACGATGTTGTGTGATGCCATTCCATTGACTGCCTACTGGATTCTGGTTCAAAGAAATGAACCCAAGTCTCATCACCTGTCACAATATTCGATAAAAACTCTTCTCCTTCAGTTTCGTAACGGTACAGGAGGTTGATGGCTATGGTTTTCCTTGTTTCTTTATGTCTGTCTGTCAACATTCTGGGTACTTACCGTGCACAAACTTTTGAATAACCCAGGTCTTTAATGATGTTCTGGACACTGCCTTTACTAATGGACAACATGAAAGAAAGTTCATCCAGTGTTACCCTACGGTCACCATGAATGATGCCATCAACTCGATGAATGTTGTGTGGTGTCACTGCGGTGGACAGACGGCCAGTCCACTTTGCGTCAGCCATTGAGGATTGACCTACTTCAGCTTCGTCACAACGATGTACCCAAAGTCTGACAGTGCGAACATCCACTGTTGAATCTCCATAAACATTCTTCAAAAGTTCGTGGATGCGAATTGGGGTCTCGCTTTCAACATTGAAGAATTCTATGACATAATGTTGTTTTAACCGAACGTCTTTGGCAGCCATTTTTAAACTGTTACAGTGGTTGCCACCTGTTACTGAAACAGGTTGGTAATGCTATACAGTGCAGAAGAGTGTTTGAGGAATCCTGCTAAATTTATAAATTGCACACCGATGCAGTATTTACATACATAAAAAATAGGAACATTACTTTTTGACCTTCCCTCGGATATATATATATATATATATATATATATATATATATATATATATATATATATATATATATATATATATATATATATATATATATATATATATATATATATATATATATATATATATATATATATATATATATATATATATATATATATATATATATATATATAGTGTGTGTGTGGTAAAAATGAATCTTTTTATTATAAGTGAGATGCGATACTTGGTTAGTGCTCCTCACCTCTTCATAAATCTTACAGGTGCCAGTGGTGTAAAAAAGGACGGATGCATTAGATTTTTATATACCACCATGCTATGTCAGTTTGTATTCTTTTAATGTTCCAAGAAGGTTTTCCTGCATGATATGGCACAATGGCATCGTGCTTACATAGAATAGATGGATTGAAATGGTATGACAAAGTCACCATAGCAAGATGACAAGAACCAGACACGTGGCTGTGGAAGAAGAGATGAGACAAATACGCTGGAGATGGATATGACACATTTTGTGGAAACCTGTTGGTAGCATTACAAGACAATCCTTTTTCTGCAATGCCTTTTGTAAGAGAGATAAAAGGCGATAAATACTAAACACAAAGAAAAGAGAACTGGAGACGGAAATAAAAGGAATGAGAAAGACATGGACAAATCTATGCTAAAATGGGTTTTCTTCTATCCTACACTTGTAGTCAGACAGGAAAACAAACATAAATCAGTTTTTTTTTTTTCATCCTACAACTTGTGATCAGACATGAAAACCAATACAAACTGGTTTTTTTCTATCTTTCACTTGTAGTCAGACAGAAAACAAATATAAACTGTTTTTTTCTATCTTACACTTGTAGTCAGACAGGAAAACAAATATAAACTGATTTTTTTTCTATCCTACACTTGTAGTCAGACAGGAAAACAAATATAAACAAGTTTTTTTTCTATCCTACAACTTGTGATGAAACAGAAAAACAAATACAAACTGGTTTTTTTTCTATCTGTCACTTGTAGTCAGACAGAAAACAAATATAAACCAGTTTTTTCTTTCCTACAACTTGTAGTCAGACAGGAAAACAAATGTAAACTGGCCTTTTCTGTCATACACTTGTTGTCAGACAGGAAAACAAATATAAGCTGATTTTTTTTTTCTATTCTACAACTTGTAGTCAGACAGGAAAACAAATATAAACCAGTTTTTTCTATCCTACACTTGCAGCCAGACAGGAAAACAAATATACACTGGTTTTTTTCTGTCTTACACTTGTAGTCAGACAGGAATATAAATATAAACTGATTTATTTTATCCTACACTTGTAATCAGACATGAAAACAAATATAAACTGGTTTTTTTTCTATCCTACACTTGTTGTCAGACAGGAAAACAAATATAAACTAGCTTTTTCTAACCTACACTTGTAGTCAGACAGGAAAACAATAGTGAATGCAGTCAGCGACCCATAGCTTGACTGCTTGCATCAGGATCAGCGAACCAGAGCTGATCAAGACCGTACTCCACCTCCACGTGGTGGTCCTGGAAACAGTCTGCAGCAGAGCAGTCTGGCTGAGCGAGTACGGATCGAAATGGGAAGGCAAACCAGGTTCCTAAAAAATGCCGTGCAGAAGTCGGATGTGTCGACCGAAAGGTGCAGATATCACAGCTTAGGCGCAAACAGACACAACGCAACCACCGTCCTTTTCAGGGCGAACGAGGAAGAAGAAGAAGAAGACAGGAAAACAAATATAAACTCGGGTTTTTTCTATCATCCTATGTCACAAGGCCATTCTTCGTGTGCTCTTTTGGTCTCCGATTGTTTTTTATTTCCGACCCTGAATATTCAAGAACACAGACTGCCTGTTAATCCTATGAACTGACTTTGTCAACGAATCCAATTCAGCCAGTATCTTCTTCTCACCTGCTGTTCTACTGTTATTTATCTTGTTCTCTTCATCAGTGTCTAGGGGACCTTCTCCCTTGATGACGATATTTCAGTTAGCTTTAGTTGACTTGTTCATATTGTTTTGAAGTCTTTTTGGTTAAAGGTTTTACAGAACCATGAGCCAGGCTAACCTTCCTTAGCACAATATGTCTGGCATGTAACAGCATTATTATTCTTTGCTGACCGGAAAGATAAGCAAATACTAAATTCACAACACTTTTTATTTTAACAGCTAATATTTACATTTATCACAACTGGCTGATTACTGGTTTCAAAACAATGCTTTTAAAAGCTGAAAATGTTTCATATCCATCAGCAATGCTGGATTCACACCAATACCAGCTGCCATTACTAAGTCGGTTCCAGATCAGATCAACCCTAACATTCAAGTAGCTGGCTTTAACTGTCAGGGAAGTGAGAAGCGTCTTCAGGACTGTTCCAGTTTAGGCACACGTTCAGCGTCGACGTTGGGCATAATCGCATGCGTTCAATGTACATGTGACAATCCAGGTAAGTGGATTTAAGAATCAATGGAATAACAGTTTCTGTTTATCAACAGCTTGACAAAATGTGGGTTATCATTATCTCATACGTGGAAGGATACAAATGTGTGCTTTGAATATCAAAAGTGTTGCATATAAATACAGTTTATTTAATTAATTAATAAGCATCATGTTCGCTTTCCAAGGGGTGTGGGAAAACGCCTTCTTTAAACTAATGGATTTTCCAAACCATTTGACGCACTCTTGCAGTAGTGATTTCTGTAATAGTTGGTTTAGCAATGAAGTGTTGGCCAAATTATTGTTAATCATGTAGCCGTCCCACCCAGTGTTACAGTATTTCTTGTGGGACTGGGCACGGTACCATTTCTAATATATGTAACCGGTGTGCCTTCTTTGTTGAGACTGGAACTCTGCACCATTTATAGTTATGTGTAACCGCACAGGGCTATTTAATTAATTTTATTGAGTTGGTATTTGTATTACTTGTCTCGTGAGAGTTTGATGTTTACTGGCTTGAAGCTCGCCAGAGATTGAAATTATCTCACCTCTACTTGGAGAGTGCAGGTTCGATCCACATCCTTCTCAAGTTGTTTATTTGAGAGCTTCTTTAGTGGTTAAATATTAAAAGAGTAAACAGTGCAATGTCTCTGTTACGCACAATTAATTACTTTTTTCCAAAGTCTTTGTATGATCGTTTTTCGTATGTATGATCATTATTTGACTGAAATGCATGTTATATATATTTTATGGTCAAAGGGACAGAATCCGATATATCGATACTGCTATTTTTTATGAGCTTACCTCCTCTTGTATAGAGACACGTTCGGTCTATAATGTCTTGAACGAAGCGTGACCATATCTCCTTATTTGGTAGTATCAGTCAACTGTTGTAGATGTTTGAAACCTTTCTTAACGCTTCTGTTCATGTCCATAAAAGGCGCGACTGTGTAAGACTTTTATCTCGAATGTTCTTAGAATCGTCTTATTGTGAACAGCGACTCAGAGATTGTCACTCTGCGCATGTCTCGACTTGGTTGTCGTTTGTTGTTCCGCCCAGGTCGGGGAGTTGAGAAATGGACTGATTAGCGAGCGGACGCGCCTTGCGTCTTGTGATTCTCTGAGGGAAATACATTGTCTTTGTGAGTTAGTTAGCTAACTAGACTATTTCCCGGTATTAGTCAAGCCTGCCTGGAGGCATATGTTCATGGTTGATTTTCCGAAATAAGGTAATTCCTCTTGTATCGAACTTTATGCTATCATCTAGAGGTTCGTCATTTTGTCGCCTTTTTGCTCGCCTGTGTGATTCAAAATGGAGAGGTACTTTGACTAGGATTAAGTCACCGGTATCTTTATACCTGAACTAATTATATATATATGGGTCGCTCTAGACCAACAAGACTATTGTCTGTGTTCCAGGATTCGTTATTTCAGAGATCACGTCCAAGTCAGATGGTTAGACTTAGGAAGGTTATAAAGGTCGAGCTGACCTGTAATCCATGTATGCTACTCACGTGCAGACAGTAAACGGACGTATTGTATACATCTGATCTGCTAGCATCAGGAAGGAATAATTATTATTGTCTATGAACATTAAGGATCTGCAGCTGACCACGGTTGCAGAAGTTATATGCATTATTTATCAAGCTTCGCTATGATATTTGTTTTCCATACAACTATTGAGTATTGACTTCTACATGACTGTCAGTTAACATGAGTTTGAATGCTGCATTCGTTGTACCTATGCTGATAATAACATAAGTTTCATGACTGTTTTGTGGCGTGCAATAAATGGTATAAACCTAAAGCGAAGTTACCATTTTTTTATGACTCTACACGTCATGTTGCCTGTGGTGTACCCTGTGAACTGTTCTACTGCAACACACACAGCAACAATCTAAACCAGATAAGACACCCACATCTTGCATTGTAATACCTGGTGTCGATAGAGGTGGTAATTTGACGGCATCCTAATTCCACCCTTATCAATTCATGGTGGCCAATAGTTGGTTTATTCTGGTACCAACTCTCAAGGGGGTCAACAAACCCAGACATCATCAGCAGACTACAAGACAACATTGCAGTTGCTATTCATCACCTTTGATGAAATTTTTTTGAAAGACGCAGCAGTACTGACAGTTGTTGATATTTTGAAACTACCCGGCGCTGCTCGGCGGTATTGAAGTTTGTCTACAAATAGAAGGACAAGTACCGAGCGAATGGATTTCCTGATCTGTTGAGAAGAAGGACAAGTGCCGTAACAACTGTTCCAGTCTCAGAATTACTGTTGCAGATTCAGAAGGTCAAGTTCAGAAGCTGTTTCCTGTCAGAAGCTGTTTCCTGTTAGAAGCTCATTTCCTTCGTCATGGCAGTTTACGAGAGCAGATATGGATCAACGTTGGATCATTGTCCTAAGAATGCTGATCACATCCTGTTCTGAACTGTGCTGACGTTGTGGATACATAGAAGTTAAGTGGCCTGTTTTGTTTGTGAACTGTGCCCTTATGTTCTAACTGAGCCTTCTGTCTATCACATTTTCACACTATTTACATGTTTATATGTTATATGTTATTTGGATTTGTATTTATATGTTTATATTTCTGCGGGTTTTCTCGGTTGGGCGGTGTCTTTCAGTAGATGATACCACGTCACAGAGGTTCTACTGTTAGCGTTTTCGTTAGGGACTGTGCGAATTTCCTACTGTGAAATTTGCTAGCGACAATCGTTGCTATATCTGTTTAGTTGTGACGAGTTGTGCTTTATTTTCGTATTTTGTATATTTTTTTTTTGTTTCTCTGTTTCTTTCTGTTTTTTTAATTTCGATTTCAATTGTTTGTATTTGTAGGTCTCTTCTTTTCTATTATTCAGTTCTTTAAGTATATTTTTGTGTATACACTGTAGCGTCATTTGTTTGTTATTGTTTACATTGACTCTGATCTTTGTTATTGTTTACATTGTTGGTGACCTTTGTTATTGTTTACATTGTCTTGTTATTGTTTGCATAGTTCTTGCATAGTTAGCTTTCACTATTGTTACATATATGCTCATGCACTATTGATCTATAGTGCACTTATCATAACTAACTGGTGGTTTGTTGCTTATGCACTATTGTAGTGCAGTTATGATAAATAACTGATGGTTATGCACTGATTTGGGTAGTGCACTGATAATTAAGAGGTGACTTGTGATATTATTGTACAACTGATAATACAAATTGGTGTCAAGTCTTGTTTCCCACAGAGATTGGAGTAAACATAGTAATTATACAAGCACTTTATTAAGTCTTGTTGCTATTAAGATTGAAATAAGATAATTAATTATTTCAGGTTCTGTTCTCACATTTTAGACATCATGTCTACATTTGAGTACTTTATTGAGCAGGGTAAAGCCCTTGGGAAGACAGGTGATAAATTAGAAGAATTTGCGACTGTTCAATATGCCAAGGCATTGAAGTCGGAGGAAAAGAAAATGAAAGAACTAACTGAACAAAAGAGAATAGATGCTGAAAATTTAAAACTGCAGATGCAGGTAGATGAAAAGAGATTACAAATGGAATGAAAAAGAAGCTGAAAATAAGAGACTTGAAAAAGAAGCTGAAAATAAGAGACTTGAAATAGAGGCTGAAAATAAAGGATTAGAAAAAAAGATTAGAAAAACAGGCTGAGGCTGAGGAAAGAAAGTTACAGGCTGAGGCTGAGGAAAGAAGGTTACAAAGAGAGTCTGATGAGAGAAAAGCAAAAATGGAACATGAAGAAAAACTCTTAGCTTTGGAGTTAGAAAAGTTGAAGTTATCTAGTAATGCTAATGATGCCAATAAGGTATCATCTGCTAATAAGTCTAATGCTGTTGATTTTAAGCTTAATTTACCAGCATTCAATGCTTCAATTGATGATATAACATTTTATCTAGATAGATTTGAAAGTGCATGTAAGGTGCATAATATAGATAAAACATTATATGTTTATCATCTATCCAAGATACTTAGAGGTGATGCTTTGACGTTGTTGGGTATGGTAGATGTGCCTGACAAGAACAACTATGAGGTTGTCAGGGCGGCATTGTTAAAGAAGTACCAACTTAACGAAGACGAATATCGTCTTAAATTTAAAAACATGTTACCAGAAACTGGAGTTGAATTCTCAGAATTCATCTCAGGCATACGTCTTACTTTTTTACGGTGGGTTGAGCTTTCTAAGACAGAAAGTACATTTGAAGCCCTCATGGACTTACTTCTTAGAGACAAGGTTATGTCTTCTGTTAATGAAGCTTTTCTTTCTTTTCTTCATGAGCGTAAGCCTAAAAATATAAAAGAAATGGAAGAATACTGTAGCCAGTATGTTACTGCACATCCTCACATAACCATTAGCAACACTAAGGTAAAAGAAGGTCTGCCAGTTGCTTCGGCAGCACCTTATGGCCCGAATTTTATGCGTAAATTTCAGGGTAGCCAGCAAAATTTCAATAAAAAGAGTAACCGTAATTATGCCCAGAACCAGGGTAATCAATTTCAGGGAGATTCTTCTTCCCAGAACTGGAGACAACCTAATATTACACGGTATTCTATTCCCGGTAACTTTAGAAATTTTCACAAAGGTAATCGGTATAGAGGAAAATATTTTTCTCAGAGACCCCAATACCAGGATAATAGAGGTTCTCAACAGTATAGAGATGGTAATGACAGTTATGGAAACTGGAACTCAAACCAGGATAAAAATTACAGTAGGGACTTTAATGATAATTGCAGAGGCAATAATGGTCGCGGTAGATCGCAACAGAAGAGAAAAAGATATCAACAGACAAACTCTGTTCAACAAGAATCTCAGGGAGCAGATAAACAGGTTAATAATAATAAAGACCATAATGCTATCGGATGCTCATCTTTTGACTTTGGTAGGGCAAATAAATGTATCCAATGCAGTACTTTATTTGATCCGAAAACCATTAGTACTCTAAGCTGTGGTCATCCTTTGCCCGCTCTTCCTGCTAATGTTGCTCATGATGGGAGAGGTTCTCTTATATTACATAAGGGGCTTGTAAATAGTAATCCAGTCTCGGTGTTGTTTGATTCTGGATGTACTACTGTCGGGGTTAGGCAATCTCTTGTAGATCCATTCTGTGCTACAGGAAAGGTCATCAAATGTGTCACATTTGGTGGCACGTTGGAAAAATATCCTACTGCCATAATACATATTGCTACTCCTTTCTTCACGGGAGAGGTCCACGCGTGTCTACTTCCAAATCCTATTGCGGACCTTATTATTGGTCGTATTCACGGAGTTAGGGAATGTACCCCACAGCAGATTGCTGTTTGGGAAGAGCAAAACATTGAAGCTACCAATACGGTGGTCACAAGAGCACATGCTCTGGATCCACCTCAAACTTCATTAACTAATAATGATGAAGTAAATGAACAAAATAGTCACTTGACTATTACACGTGACTCATTTATCAAATTGCAAGAAGAAGATCCGTCGTTACAAAAATTCTTCATTCTAGCAAAAAAAGGTGATCCTAATCAAAATACTAATAGAAAATCTTGGATTTCTATGAAGAACGGCGTACTTGTACGTATGGTACAAGACTCGACTACATCCACTCATTCACAAATTCTTGTGCCTAAGAGCATGAGGGTGCAAATATTGCAACATGCTCATGACTCGCAATGTGCTGGACATATGGGTTTTTCCCGTACAAAGTCGAGAGTTCTTGCGGCTTTCTTTTGGCCATTTGTGAGCAAGGACATACGAATGTACTGTCGCTCTTGCAAAGTATGTCAGGAGGTCAAATCTAAAGGACCACGACATGCTGCGCCTATTCAGGCTGCTGACATTCCAATTCGCCCTTTTCAAAAAATGGCAATAGATATTATCGGTCCTTTTAGAATTAAGTCGGCTAGAGGACATCAATTTATTCTTACATGTGTCGATATGTGCACACGTTGGCCAGAGGCAATACCTCTCAAGAGCATCTCAACTGCTGATATCGCAGACGCTCTTTGGCTGATATTTTCTCGCTTGGGTTTTCCCGGAGAAATATTGTCAGACCATGGCACTCAACTGATATCAGACACTATGTCACAGGTAATGTCTATGCTACATATAAAAAGGTCTCTCAGCAGTATCTATCACCCAATGTCTAATGGGTTGGTCGAACGTTTAAATAGGACTCTAAAAACTTTACTGGGTAAAATAACTGAGGATCATCCTCAGGATTGGGACAGGGTCTTACCCGCGGCTCTCTTTGCGTATAGAGAGGTCCCCAATGAACATACGGGGTTTTCCCCTTTTAAACTTGTCTTTGGCGCGCAACCGCGCGGCCCTATGTCTTTACTTCACGATCTAATCACTGCCGATAATATTAGCGATGAGACTCAGTCTTCTTATGAGTACGTCATTGCTCTTAGGAAAAAAATCATTGAGGCATGCAGACTAGCAACTTCGTCTTCCGAATTTGCTAAAGAAAAGGCAAGGCAGTTTGCGAATAAGAATAGATGTCTACGACAACTTTGTCCAGGTGACAAAGCTCTCGTTCTACTTCCTTCAAGGGAGAACAGACTTCTAATTGCATGGAAAGGTCCATATGCAATAGTCTCCAAAATTTCTGATGTCGACTATGTTGTCGATATTGATGGAAAGCATAAAACTTTCCACATAAATATGCTCACGGAATTTCATGAAAGACCAGACTATTTGCAGCCTATTTTCCAGGCAACGGACAATTCTCAAGTACCTCATGGTCAATACTCATCGCTAACAGTTATACAGGATGAGGAAACTACTTTTTCTGATGTCAATCTTCCTCTTTCTATGGTCCCACTTTATTCTACGGAATCTTGGAAAAACGTGACCGTTTCTCCAAATCTTTCCGCTGAGGAACATCGACAAGTTTCTTCGATGTTGCAAACATTTCAGGATGTTCTTACAGACATCCCGGGACACACACATGTCATTGAACATGACATTGTGCTAACTGATCATAATCCTATCAGAGTCAGACCCTATCCAATACCTATCCATTTCCAGTCTCAAGTCGAGAAAGAATTGGATGAAATGATACGTTTGCAAATCATTGAACCATCCACTTCAGCATACTCTTCGTCTATGGTTATTGTTCGAAAGAAGGATAATAACATTCGCATTTGCGTAGATTATCGCAAATTGAACCAAGTTACGAAGTTCGACGCTGAACCTATGCCTTCATTAGAAGAGCTACTCAATAAACTTTCTAATTCTAGATTCTTTACCAAACTAGATTTGTCTAAAGGTTATTGGCAAGTCCCGCTAACTGAACGTGCCAAACCTTTTACAGCTTTTTCTACACCTAGGGGTTTATTCCAATGGAATTTCATGCCTTTTGGTCTTATGAACGCCCCTGCTACATTCGTACGCATGATGCGGCGAATTCTCGCATATCGTACAGATGTCATAGCATATCTAGATGATATCTGTCTATTCAGTGATTCCTGGGAAGATCACTATTTGGGTTTATACGAATTACTGTCTACTCTTCGCGAGTATAACTTGACTGCAAAACCCTCTAAAGCCTTTATAGGATTTAGTGAGATTTCTTTCCTAGGTTATCGTGTTGGTCATGGTCTTTTAAAGACAGAGGACCACAATGTTTCAAAAATACTTAACATTTCGGTCCCTAAGACAAAGAAACAAGTAAGGAGTCTATTAGGTTTGATCCAATTCTACGGACGATTCATTCCGAATCTGTCCTCCATTATGGCACCGCTTTCTACTTTATTGAAGAAAGGGTCGCCTAATTTGATCCGCTGGTCAAAAGAATGTCAATCCTCATTGGACCAGGTTAAAGACCTATTTTCATCTCCACCTATTCTTAGGTTACCTACTATTGAGAAGACTTTTGTTCTTCGAAGTGACGCCTCGTCAACTGGGATTGGGGCAGCACTAATGCAGGAGTATTCTGATACTCTGCATCCGGTGATGTATATCTCTAGGAAATTAAATGCTGCAGAAAAGAATTACTCGGTTTTAGACCGTGAGTTATTGGCTATGGTATGGTCTATTCTGAAGTTACAAAGATTTCTTCTAGGCGCACATTTCATTGTGGAAACCGACCAGAAAGCGCTTACTGCTATTCAGAGCAAAAACTTGAAGAGCTCGAGGTCCACTCGTTATGCCATAGCTCTTCAACCATTTCATTTCTCGGTTCGAGCTATCCGTGGTTCGGATAATGTAATGGCGGACATTCTGTCCAGATGCCCACACGATTCCACATGATTCTTCTGTCATATATATATTTCCTGATATACAGTCCAATGTTATAATGACATGTTAGTAGTTTTTTTGTTTCTCACTTTTTTGAGGGGGAATTTATAACATTGTACCATGTAATTATCTAAGAAGGCTTAGTTAGTGATATACGGGCCAAAAGATCACTCGGCCACATTTAAATAAATTATTTTCAGGATTGTATTGAGAGATTTACCAGTTGTCTTTAAGATTTGTGTTATTGATATTTTCGCAGCACATCATTGAAGATGCGAGATTGTGTCCATTGTGGAACTTTGAGTATATCAAGTCCTGTACTAGATTGGTGGCGGATGATGTCCACATCTTCTTCTATTGAATGTTTTATGTCAACGAAGATCAACACATGTATTACTTATTAGTTACTGATGCATTACATAATGTAATAAAATAGTGCGGTATATTAATATATTACACCGCTATTTGCAACACATTGTATGATATCATAATAATATATTTGATTTCATATATTGCTATGAGAATAATTTGACTTTTATTATGATGTTGCCAGCATTGTGGTTTGTGTTGGTGGCACCTTCCTGGGATATATACGCGTATACTTAGATAAATTTTTCTCTAAGGACCTGGGATATGATCTCAGTTTCGCTCCTAGTGTTGAGCTATTTTGTTAGGTATATCCGCGCATCATACGTGCGTTAGGAGCCTAGATTTTTTCCGGCTCCAGGATTTAAAAAAAAAAAATGTTTCATTTTTTTTTTCCCGGGAGGGTGCGGTAATGTTACGCACAATTAATTACTTTTTTCCAAAGTCTTTGTATGATCGTTTTTCGTATGTATGATCATTATTTGACTGAAATGCATGTTATATATATTTTATGGTCAAAGGGACAGAATCCGATATATCGATACTGCTATTTTTTATGAGCTTACCTCCTCTTGTATAGAGACACGTTCGGTCTATAATGTCTTGAACGAAGCGTGACCATATCTCCTTATTTGGTAGTATCAGTCAACTGTTGTAGATGTTTGAAACCTTTCTTAACGCTTCTGTTCATGTCCATAAAAGGCGCGACTGTGTAAGACTTTTATCTCGAATGTTCTTAGAATCGTCTTATTGTGAACAGCGACTCAGAGATTGTCACTCTGCGCATGTCTCGACTTGGTTGTCGTTTGTTGTTCCGCCCAGGTCGGGGAGTTGAGAAATGGACTGATTAGCGAGCGGACGCGCCTTGCGTCTTGTGATTCTCTGAGGGAAATACATTGTCTTTGTGAGTTAGTTAGCTAACTAGACTATTTCCCGGTATTAGTCAAGCCTGCCTGGAGGCATATGTTCATGGTTGATTTTCCGAAATAAGGTAATTCCTCTTGTATCGAACTTTATGCTATCATCTAGAGGTTCGTCATTTTGTCGCCTTTTTGCTCGCCTGTGTGATTCAAAATGGAGAGGTACTTTGACTAGGATTAAGTCACCGGTATCTTTATACCTGAACTAATTATATATATATGGGTCGCTCTAGACCAACAAGACTATTGTCTGTGTTCCAGGATTCGTTATATCAGAGATCACGTCCAAGTCAGATGGTTAGACTTAGGGAGGTTATAAAGGTCGAGCTGACCTGTAATCCATGTATGCTACTCATTTGTAAACTCATACTGGCTACTAGTTGTTGAATCATGCTTTATTTGCTAAATGATGTGAATGTCCACCAGTGGATAAATGTAGATGTTGGGACTGGTGTAGTAAAGTGTAACGATTGTCAACTCATCAAACCCAGCACAGTTTTGGTCATACAGGTCATCTTGTCCTGGAACGTGATGAGGCTCCGACAAGAATGTGAGTGTAAACAATGAGTGTGTATCTGAATGTCAGTACGCGAATGGTAGAATGATTCGATAGAGTTGACAGGTTGGTAGTACATCACTCATACTCACACTGTTCGAATTCAAGAAGTACTGGAACTACGGTGGTCTTTTTATAACATTTAATGGGACGCACACTTGGACAGTACGTGTATGGTTACAGGAACAAATGTCGACATAGACAGCATAATGTTGATCACAGGAATATCATCTTAAGTTAGCATTCATGCTTGGCAAATATCATAATGGAGCATTCGTAAATAAGCATTCAGCGTTCCATCATGTAAATCATCTGGCTTTACTGACTGGGCACGTCAGACCATAACCAATACATAGGAAGGCTCCTAGACCTAACCTCGTCTAGCGAATATTCCTTCACGTAAAGTTCAATATATATATATATTTCATAATATAGGAATCCCAGACATGGGTTCTCACATGTAGCAGTGATCTCTTGGTTCATCGAGCGATAGTACAGGCATCCCTTTTTCTCACTCGATAAATACAAAGTATATGAATTTCAACATGGCTGTTCTCTCTCTCGTGAGCTTCACTCACTATAGAATATAGACCAAAATTAGTCATTCATTAAATGTCCTCATTTCTTCATAGGTTCTCTCATAGAGGTAATTGAATAATATCATACAATCCAGTGCTGATACATAGGAATGTCTTCTTCCTTTGAATGGATATTCTTTTTAAAAGTACCACTGTGCATCTGCTTATCAACAACGATGGCGAAGCCCAAGTTCATAATAAATTGTGGTTTTACCTTTTTATGCGAAATATAACTTTGCCATTCCTTGGCAAAAGAGAATAAACACTGGGGTAAAGTACATACAACATGTCTAAATGATTATCACTTTTCCCCATCCATCCATATATAGATCACTATTTCGGCAAAAAGCCTGCTACAACAAAACTCGGCATCCTCACAGGATGACAGCCATGGATCACACCCTTTGCTAGCGATACTTCCGCTGCATAGCCTTTGACCTTTTTCTAGCGACAACCAAATTAGTTCGACTTAGAAATGCAAAGATATCCATATATAAGACAGACTCGTCCTACTCATACAAACACTACGTATAAATTCAGGCCATAGATATACTGAAGCAAGAACAATCTATTCCTACCCAGCCACAGAATAAATCGCAGTAGGCCTAGAGTCGTCTGCGGAGTCCGATCGAAGATGACAGAACTATTTTCAAGGGAAGCAACCCAAAAATGACTTCTCCTTAAGCACTTAAAAAGGAAATACTTTGCTTACAAAATATTTGCGAACATAATAAGAATATAAATGTATTATATTGCAAGATAGTAAAAATTGCCCTTTACAGTCTTACCACACCTCCCGGGAAAAAAAAAAAAAAATTTTTTTTTTTTTAAAATACATCTAGGAGCACCGTAGAATAGGCTCACAACGCAAGAATACTGCGCAGATGAAAATATCAGGAATAACTATAATTCCTAATATGACTGGTGAGAATATATATCTCTCAAAATCTGAGAGAAATTGTTTCCCTACGAATAAATGTTTCCAGGAAGGTGTGATGTACGTATAATACAATTCTGGTAATTATACAATGCATACCAAAAATTCACACTACAATCTTAAATTTATGATTTATGAAGAAACAATCATCAAAGAACAGCGGTGAATTAACATCAATAAACCGCTAAGTAGCGATACCATCATTCTATTATTAAATTACAAATGTGTATCTTAGTAAAGAAACAAAAAAAAATAACTGTTGTAAAGTTATACATATTAAAAAGATCCAATATTTAACAGTTAAGTGGCATCATGTGGGCATCTGGACAGAATGTCCGCCATCACATTTTCTGAACCACGGATAGCTCGTACCGAAAAATGAAAAGGTTGAAGAGCGATTGCGTATCGAGTTGATCTCGAGCTCTTCAAGTTTTTACTTTGGATAGCCGTAAGAGCTTTTTGGTCAGTTTCCACTACGAAATGCGCGCCCAGAAGGAATCTTGGAGTTTGAGAATTGACCAAACCATTGCCAATAATTCACGGTCTAAAACCGAGTAATTCCTTTCTGCAGCATTAAGTTTTCTGGATATGTACATTACAGGATGCAGAGTTCCAGAGTACTCTTGCATTAGTGCCGCTCCAATCCCAGTGGATGAAGCGTCACTACGAAGAACAAATGTCTTATCTGTTGTAGGTAACACTAAAATAGGTGGTGATGAAAACATAGTTTTGATCTTCTCTAGTGAAGATTGGCATTCATGAGACCAGTGAACCATGTTAGGCGACCCTTTCTTTAATAGTGTAGAGAGAGGTGCCATGATAGAGGACAGATTCGGAATGAAACGTCCATAAAATTGTATGAGACCTAAAAGACTTCGCACTTGCTTTTTAGTCCTAGGGATAGAGATGTTAAGTATCTTAGTGATATTATGGTCTTCTGTCTTCAAGAAACCGTGACCTACTCGATGGCCTAAGAAAGCAATTTCGCTAAAGCCAATACAAGCTTTAGATGGTTTTGCTGTCAGGTTATACTCACGCAGAGTTGATAATAATTCAACTAATCCTGAATAGTGATCTTCCCAAGTATCGCTGAAAAGACAGATGTCGTCTAGATAAGCAATGACATCTGACCGATACGATAGGATTCGACGCATCATGCGTACAAATGTAGCTGGTGCGTTCATAAGGCCGAAAGGCATAAAATTCCATTGGAAAAGGCCTCTGGGAGTAGAGAAAGCGGTAAGAGGTTTGGCGCGTTCGGATAATGGAACTTGCCAATATCCTTTAGACAAATCAAGTTTAGTGAAAAAATGCGATTTAGAAAGACGAGTAAGTAACTCTTCTAGTAAAGGCATAGGTTCAGCATCGAACTTCGTAACTTGATTCAATTTGCGATAGTCAACGCAAAGACGTATGTTATTGTCTTTTTTTCGAACAATAACCATCGGCGAAGAATATGCAGAAGTGGATGGTTCGATTATTTGTAAATCTATCATTTCATCCAACTCCTTTTCAACCTGTGTTTGGAAATGTATAGGGATAGGATAAGGCCTAACCCTAATTGGAGTATGTTCAGTTAGAACAATGTCATGCTCAATGACATGAGTTTGTCCAGGGATGTCAGTGAGGACATCCTGAAATGTTTGTAACATAGACGAAACTTGTCGCCGTTCTCCTAGAGACAGATCAGGAGAAACAGTAACGTCTTTCCATGATTCACTAGAATGAAGTGGGATCATTGGAAGCGGGAGATTAACATCCGAAAAACTTGTTTCCTCATCCTGTATTACAGACAGTGATGAGTAATGACCATGTTTGACATGAGAATCGTCCGTTGCCTGGAAAATAGGCTGTAGATAGTCAGGACGTTCATGGAACTCCGTAAGCATATTGATGTGGAAGGTTTTATGCTTCCCGTTAATATCGACGATGTAGTCAACATCTGAAATTTTCGATATTATATCGTACGGACCTTTCCAACTAATAAGGAGTCTATTTTCACGACAAGGTAGCAAAACAAATGCTTTGTCACCAGGACAAAGTTGTCGTAAAGTTCTCTTCTTATTAGCAAATTGTCTTGCCTTCTGCTTAGCAAACTCAGAAGAGGACGTTGCCAATTTGCATGCTTCGATAATCTTTTGTCTCAGCGCGATGACATACTCGTAAGAAGATTTTGTGTCATCGTCAATATTGTCAGCTGTTATAAGATCATGCAGCAAAGACATTGGGCCGCGCGGTCGCGCGCCAAAGACAAGTTCAAAGGGCGAAAACCCTGTATGTTCATTGGGGACCTCTCTGTACGCGAAGAGGGCCGCGGGTAAAACCCTATCCCAATCCTGAGGATGATCCTCAGTTATCTTCCCTAATAAGTTCTTAAGTGTTCTATTTAGTCGCTCGACCATCCCATTGGACATAGGATGATAGATGCTACTCAAAGATCTCTCTATCTGTAGAGTAGACATTACTTGAGACATGGTATCCGATATCAGTTGGGTGCCATGATCTGATAATATTTCTCCGGGGAATCCCAGCCGAGAAAATATAAGCCAAAGAGCATCTGCAATGTCAGCGGTAGTAATGCTCTTTAGAGGGATAGCCTCTGGCCAACGTGTGCACATGTCTACACACGTTAAGATAAACTGATGTCCTCTAGCAGATTTGATCTTGAATGGACCAATGATGTCTATCGCCATTTTCTGGAATGGACGAATAGGAATATCTGCAGCCTGAATAGGCGCAGCATGACGAGGACCTTTGGATTTGACTTCTTGACATACTTTACAGGATCGACAATAGATCCGTATGTCCTTGTTCACAAAAGGCCAAAAGAAAGCCGCAAGAACTCTTGACTTTGTACGGGAAAAACCCATGTGACCAGCACACTGAGAGTCGTGTGCATGTTGTAAGATCTTAACTCTCAAATTCTTGGGTACAAGAATCTGAGAATGACTTGACTTAGTGGAGTCTTGCACCATACGTACAAGTACGCCATTCTTCATTGTAATCCAAGATTTACAATTTGAATCTTTATTCGGATCACCTTTTGTTACAAGAGTGAAGAATTTCTTAAGAGTCGGATCTTCTTCTTGTTGTTTTATAAACGAGTCACGAGAAATTACCAAGGGATCATCTTGGTTATGCACTTCATTATCTTCAACAGATGAAGTTTCAGGCATATTGAGAGCTTGAGCTCTAGTGACTACTGCATTAGCAGATTGCATATTTTGATTTTCCCAAACGGAAATTTGCTCCGGAGTGCATTCTTTGACTCCGTGAATGCGACCGATGATAAGATCAGCGATCGGATCCGGCAAAAGACATGCGTGTACATCTCCTGTGAAGAAAGGAGTAGCAATCCTAATGATAGCGGTAGAGTATTTCTCTATGGTGCCGCCAAATGTTACGCATTTGACTACTTTGCCTGTAGAATGAGAAGGATCTATGAGTGACTGCCTAACCCCAATAGTTGTGCATCCAGAATCAAAAAGTACTGAGAGATGGATTGTCATTTACTAAACCTTTGTGTAAGACAAGAGAACCTCTCCCATCATGCGCGATTGACGCAGGAAGAGCGGGAAGAGGATGGCCACAGCTTAAAGTAGACACTGTGGTTGGCTCAAATAATGTTTTGCATTGGGGGCACTGAGATGCTCTCCCAAAATCAAAAGCGGCACATGCCATATTATTAGAGTCATCATTATCTTTATTTTGTTTATAGGCTTCGTGGGACTCTTGCTGTGCAGAGTTCGCCTGGTAATGAGCTTTATGTTTTTTGAATTGTGCTCTACCTCTGTTATTATTGCCTCTGTACTTATCATTGTTTCCACTATTATAACCTCTACTCGGGTTTGAATCATAGCTCCTTTGGTTACTATCATCATATTCATTATAATGAGTATCTCGGTAATTATGATCCTGTTGTCTCCATGAAGGAAAACTTGGATAGTTTCTAGAATGACTTCCTTTGCGAAAGTTCCTGTAATTATGACCACCCCTGAATCGAGGGCTGTCAGCTCTTCTCCAGGTATTCGAAGAAGAACCCTGAAATGATTGGTTACCTTGGTTCTGATAACTGTAATAGTTACCTTTTTTATTAAACCTATTTTGAGGTCCTTGGAATTTGTGAGAGTGATTAGGGTTGTATGGTGTTGCAGAAGCAACTGGCATACCTTCTTTAACCTTACTGTTGCTAATGGCTACGTCCGGATGTGCAGTGACGTATTGGGTACAATACTGTTCCATTTCTTTTAGAGACTTAGGTTTACGCTCATGTAAGAATTCGAGGAAAGGTTTATTTATACTTGACATAATCTTGTCTCTGAGTATCAAGTCCATAAGGGCTTCATAAGTCTTTTCTGTTTTGGATAGCTCAATCCAACGATCAAATGTAAGACGTGTTCTTGCAATGAATTCTGAGAATTCTACACCTGCCTCAGGCACCATTGTCTTAAACAACTTCCGATAACCCTCTTCAGACAACTGATACTTCTTTAACAAGGCTGCCCTAATAACATCATAGTTATCTTTGTCAGCCTCTTCAACCAAACTTAAACTAGTCAGAGAATCACCTTTCAGATTTTCTGATAACTGGTTAGCATATTGTGATTTGTCCACATTATGTGCTCGACACGAGCGTTCAAATCTGTTTAGCCAGAATGTTATGTCATCACTGGAAGGGTTGAACGCTGGTACCTTGACCTTGTAAGTAAAGGGTTTACCATTACCACTAGATGCTTGATTAACATTACTTATGTTTGTTAACTTTAACTTTTCTAACTCAAATGCTAAAAGTTCTTTTTGGTGTTCATGTTCTCTTATTGCTTTTTTTTCTTGAGCTTCAGCTTGTAATTTTCTCTCTTCTGCAGCAGCCTGTAATTTTTTCTCTTCAGCAGCAGCTTCATCTTTTCTTTTCTCTTTTTCCATTTCCATCTGGAATCTTTTTTCATCAGTCTGTATCTGCAATTTCTTTGTTCATCCTCTCTTTGTAATTTTCTTTCCTCGGCTTCTAATTTCTTTTCTTCAATCAATGCTTTTCTTTCTTCAGCAGCCAATGCTTTGTCATATTGAGCAACTGCCCATTCTTCTAACTGCTGACCAGTCTTATCAAGAGCCCTGCCTTGTGTGATAAAATAATCCAAGGCAGACATCTTGTCTAATAAGATCAGTAATTTGCAAAAGTAAATAAATTTACTTTCTTAGTCTTAATCAAAGACTTTGTATGATAACTTTGTAACCTGTGAAAAATAGTACTTAACTATCCCAATCACTGTGGGAAACAAGCCTTACAAAGGTCTTGTATAAATCCTTATATAATAACAGCTATAAGTTGCTGGTTCACTCTATAATATAAGTGCAGTGCACCAGAAATAGTGTTTTATATCATCAACTGTGTACCTTTAGTAATAGTAATTAACTATCAGTTGATTCTTGTACATCAATTTATATGATCAACTATATTTTAAATAGTGTATGTCGATCAGGCACAAAAAAAAACAGTTATACAGAAAAACATGAAAACATTTGCGGAAATGAAATAAATAAAATTGGAAAAACAATAAAAGATAAACCGCAAGAGGATAACAAATACAAATAACGCCACAGTATATAAATAATAATTGAGAATAGAACTGAAAGATAGAATAGGGTAGACCAACAAATTACAAACAAATCAAAACAAACTAAAGAACAGAGGAATATTACAAAAACAACAATGAGTACAGACTTCACAGCTAACACTAATAGCAACAGCTGTCGCAGCAAATTTTCAATGAAGAAAATTGCACCTATAGAAACGCACACATCAGACCCTCTATTACGTGGGATACTCTGCTGTGTGACACCGCCCAACCGAAACAACAACCCGCTGGATACAAACAAATATCACATATAAATAGTTAAACATAAATACATAAATGCATAAATAGTATGGCAATATGATGTAAATAGAGTGTTGCAGAAAGAATGTGTTGGAATGAAGGCTCAGTTACACTGCCTAATAGTACAGTACTGTGGTACTTTATTAAACAAATACTTCCGGTCTAATTATTTTAAATTCAACACAGAAATAGAAGCTCCATCGTTGATTTGAATGATAACAATCAATGTAGGACTTCTCAGTTCAATAACATTTTCTTTCGCAAACACTGTCAAATATTCTCCAGTCCTGATGTGTAATGTTCTATGTTTCAACCAAGCTCGCTGTGTAACACTGTCAGTTGTATGGCAAATGTCCAATGAACCAAATGTCAACAAACCCTGACCTAGTTACTGCATACTCTCGACAGGACAGGTCACGCTGACATCACTGTAGAGTTGTACTGTTGATGTATTTGTGTGTCGTAACAGACCCCAAGGAACGTCTGGTCTCAGTAGTTTACTTCTCAATATGGTCACTGTGCAGGTTGACCCAGGAAGCTGGCACACCAGTTGTTAAACTCTTTTTCTTTGTGTGTTTGTTAACTCATACTGGCTACTAGTTGTTGAATCATGCTTTATTTGCTAAATGATGTGAATGTCCACCAGTGGATAAATGTAGATGTTGGGACTGGTGTAGTAAAGTGTAACGATTGTCAACTCATCAAACCCAGCACAGTTTTGGTCATACAGGTCATCTTGTCCTGGAACGTGATGAGGCTCCGACAAGAATGTGAGTGTAAACAATGAGTGTGTATCTGAATGTCAGTACGCGAATGGTAGAATGATTCGATAGAGTTGACAGGTTGGTAGTACATCACTCATACTCACACTGTTCGAATTCAAGAAGTACTGGAACTACGGTGGTCTTTTTATAACATTTAATGGGACGCACACTTGGACAGTACGTGTATGGTTACAGGAACAAATGTCGACATAGACAGCATAATGTTGATCACAGGAATATCATCTTAAGTTAGCATTCATGCTTGGCAAATATCATAATGGAGCATTCGTAAATAAGCATTCAGCGTTCCATCATGTAAATCATCTGGCTTTACTGACTGGGCACGTCAGACCATAACCAATACATAGGAAGGCTCCTAGACCTAACCTCGTCTAGCGAATATTCCTTCACGTAAAGTTCAATATATATATATTTCATAATATAGGAATCCCAGACATGGGTTCTCACATGTAGCAGTGATCTCTTGGTTCATCGAGCGATAGTACAGGCATCCCTTTTTCTCACTCGATAAATACAAAGTATATGAATTTCAACATGGCTGTTCTCTCTCTCGTGAGCTTCACTCACTATAGAATATAGACCAAAATTAGTCATTCATTAAATGTCCTCATTTCTTCATAGGTTCTCTCATAGAGGTAATTGAATAATATCATACAATCCAGTGCTGATACATAGGAATGTCTTCTTCCTTTGAATGGATATTCTTTTTAAAAGTACCACTGTGCATCTGCTTATCAACAACGATGGCGAAGCCCAAGTTCATAATAAATTGTGGTTTTACCTTTTTATGCGAAATATAACTTTGCCATTCCTTGGCAAAAGAGAATAAACACTGGGGTAAAGTACATACAACATGTCTAAATGATTATCACTTTTCCCCATCCATATATAGATCACTATTTCGGCAAAAAGCCTGCTACAACAAAACTCGGCATCCTCACAGGATGACAGCCATGGATCACACCCTTTGCTAGCGATACTTCCGCTGCATAGCCTTTGACCTTTTCTAGCGACAACCAAATTAGTTCGACTTAGAAATGCAAAGATATCCATATATAAGACAGACTCGTCCTACTCATACAAACACTACGTATAAATTCAGGCCATAGATATACTGAAGCAAGAACAATCTATTCCTACCCAGCCACAGAATAAATCGCAGTAGGCCTAGAGTCGTCTGCGGAGTCCGATCGAAGATGACAGAACTATTTTCAAGGGAAGCAACCCAAAAATGACTTCTCCTTAAGCACTTAAAAAGGAAATACTTTGCTTACCAAATATTTGCGAACATAATAAGAATATAAATGTATTATATTGCAAGATAGTAAAAATTGCCCTTTACATGACTGTTTTGTGGCGTGCAATAAATGGTATAAACCTAAAGCGAAGTTACCATTTTTATGACTCTACACGTCATGTTGCCTGTGGTGTACCCTGTGAACTGTTCTACTGCAACACACACAGCAACAATCTAAACCAGATAAGACACCCACATCTTGCATTGTAATACCTGGTGTCGATAGAGGTGGTAATTTGACGGCATCCTAATTCCACCCTTATCAGTCTCCAAAGTTCCAACAAGCTTATAAAATATTCAAGATTGGTATGATTTTATGAACTTTATTTATGTGAAACACAATGTATTCAAAATGCATCCTCAAACAAAATAATTCAGCAATAAGTACAAGCCACGGCAAAGTTTCAATGTTGTTCATTTGTTTCTTCTTCAGTATTCTTCATGATTACTGTTTTCATACAAGCGAAGGTTTATCCACCTTATTTTGTTAATTTCATGGTCCTCAATGATTTTCTAGATTATTCCATTTGGTCTGATCACTTAGGGTAAGCTCGAGTTTTCTTTTCATATTCTCCAATTATCCATCCCTTAGTAAGTTATATGCAAATTTGTCTGAAAAGTACATGAAAATGGCGAGGCGAACAAAAAGACTCTACTTACTGGCGGTAAAGAATGCATCTACACATTCCCACATGAATCTCCATCATGTCATAGAATAAAACATTCTATATAAATGTTGAGGATATGAATGGAAACTCAAACGGTTTCCTCACGTCTATCTTCGTGGTCATATTCTTCAGGACCCTATCATAAAACACGTCTGTTCAGACCATTATTCTAACTGCTAGACTAAAATATTTCTGCCGGCAAGCTTGGCTTCGCTCCAGCTCAAATCAGCCTATTCATTGGACAAAAACATCACGTGACCCCGCCAAGCATACCCTGGTGATAAAGTTGATATTTAGTTGGATATAATATATGTTGATAAAGTACACCAGAACACTCCTAGGCGGGAAGACAGGCGTCTATCATCATCAGTTGACAAGATCCCTATGGTGTTGCCTGCCCCACTGTAGTGTATGGAATGTCAACTTGACCTACGCAGTGTTGTGTAGACATGGATGGAGTGTATAATGTGCGAATGATGATAAGGGTTCGTGTTGTTGACAAATGTTCTCTTCTCACACTCATGTATGACCGGAAGTCATCGACACCAACGACTGTGTACCTTTTCTAAAGTTTAATTGGACGTACACACTCGACAGCACAGATAGTGACAAATCACAGGTTGCCATAATACATCATAGTACAGTGGACAAATGGTCTTGCAATGTTACATGGGCACTCATGTAGAATAATGGTATAATGGACTGTCAATAGCCAAGCACTCAGTATCGCCCATACATATATCATCTGACGTCACTGACTGAGCACGTCAGCTTGTAAACAATATTTCAGATGACTTCTAAACCTAATCTCGTTTAGCAACGATTCTTCAACATAATGTTCAGCACATATTTTTCCATATAATAATATTGAACCGCTAACAATGGGTTCTCATGTGTAGCAGTGATCTCTGGACTGATCAAGCGATAATACGGGCATCCCTTTTCTCTTCTTGAAAGTCCTACATGTTTTGGTTCCAAGATGGCTCCACTCGTGAACTGTCACTCACGTTTGAATACAGATAATGAATCTGTTCTAAAGTTAGTCATTCATACAACATTTCGTTGCTCTGTAGATTTGGTCATGAACAATAGACTGCATTCTACAGAATATAGTGCTGCTAGGAATCGAAGTCGTTTTTCATCGAGTCAAATATATTCTCTTAAACATTCAAATCGTAATTATCGACAATGGTGGCTTCGATCGAGAGTTCATAAGAGTATCTTTGATTACCTTGGTAGAGGGAATATGAAACTGCCATTCCTTGGCAAGATGAATAAACACTGGGGTAAAGCATACACGATAGGTCTAGACGACTATCACTTTCCCCAAAACCACTGAGATCACTTTTTCAAGGCATCAAGCCGACATAGCAAAACACACACAGTCCCTATCAGGACGAAGCCAAATCACACCCCTCAAGCCACACATCCGCCGAATAGCCTTTGACCTCTCTAGAGACAACAGAACATATAGTTCGACTTAGATATGTAAAGATATACAGATATAAGACAGACTTGTCCTACTCAGACAAACAATACACATAAATTCAGGCCATAGATATTCTGAAGCAAGAACAATCTATTATTACCCAAACAACGAATAAATCGCAGTAAAATGTATTTATCCGCGGAGTTCAAGGGAAGTAACTCAATAATGACTTTCCCTTAAGCACTAAAAAATTACCTATGTATAATATTGTAAGATATCAAAGACTGCACGTAACAGTCTTACCACACCTCCCGGGAAAAAAAAAATGGAACATTTTTTTTTTTTTTTTGAAATACATCTAGGAGCAACGTACAATAGGCTCACAACGCATGAATAATGCGCAGATGAAAATATCAGGAATACCTATAACGCCTAATATGAGGCTAAGTCGACTTATGGAGCGACTGGTGAGAATGTGTCTCATAAACTGAGAGAAATTATTTCTCTACAAGTATATTTTTCCAGGAAGGTGTCATCAAAGTATAATACAATTCTGGCAATTACACAATGCCTAAAAAATTCATATCATCACTACGTATTAGATATCTTAAATTTATGATTTATGAAGTAAAAAATCATCAAAGCACAGCGGTGAATAAACATACATGAACCGCTATGTAGTGATACAATCATTATATTATTAAATTACAAATGTGTATCTATCATGATATAGAAAAGGAACTACTATAGAACTAGACATATCAAGAAGTCTAAGCCCTAATAGTTATGTGGAATCATGTGGGCATCTTGACAGAATGTCTGCCATCACATTATCTGATCCCCGAATAGCTCGCACAGAGAAATGAAAAGGTTGAAGAGCAATTGCATATCGAGTAGACCTCGAGCTCTTCAAATTCTTACTCTGTATAGCAGTAAGAGCTTTTTGGTCTGTTTCTACTATGAAATGTGCGCCTAGAAGGAATCTCTGTAGTTTGAGGATCGACCAAACCATAGCTAATAGCTCACGGTCTAAAACCGAATAATTCCTTTCTGCCGCATTAAGTTTTCTGGAAATATACATTACAGGATGCAGAGTTCCAGAGTACTCTTGCATTAGTGCCGCTCCAATCCCAGTGGATGAAGCGTCACTACGAAGAACGAATGTCTTATCTTTAGTGGGTAGCACTAAAATAGGTGGTGTTGAAAACAGTGTTTTAATCTTATCCAGAGAGCATTGGCATTCCTGAGACCAGTGGACCACATTAGGCGAACCTTTCTTTAGAAGTGTTGAGAGAGGTGCCATGATAGAGGATAGATTCTGAATGAATCTGCCATAAAATTGAATAAGACCTAACAGACTTCTCACCTGTTTTTTAGTCTTAGGGATTGAGATGTTAAGTATCTTACTAGTATTATGGTCCTCTGTCTTTAGGAAACCATGACCAACTCGGTGGCCTAGGAAAGAAATTTCGCTAAAACCAATATAGGCTTTAGAGGGTTTCGCTGTCAGGTTGTGCTCACGCAAAGTAGACAGCAATTCATCTAACCCTGAATAGTGATCTTCCCAAGTATCGCTGAAAAGACAGATGTCGTCTAGATATGCAATGACATCTGACCGATAAGATAGGATTCGGCGCATCATGCGTACGAACGTAGCTGGTGCGTTCATAAGACCGAAAGGCATAAAATTCCATTGGAACAAACCTCTAGGTGTTGAAAAAGCCGTGAGAGGTTTGGCGCGTTCAGATAAAGGAACTTGCCAATATCCCTTAGACAAATCAAGTTTAGTGAAAAAATGAGATTTGGAGAGTCGAGTAAGTAGCTCTTCCAGTAAAGGCATAGGTTCGGCATCGAACTTCGTTACTTGATTCAATTTTCGATAGTCAACGCAAAGACGTATGTTATTGTCTTTTTTACGCACAATAACCATCGGCGAAGAATACGCAGAGGTGGATGGTTCGATTATTTTCAAATCTATCATCACATCCAACTCTTTCTCGACCTGTGCTTGGAAATGTATAGGTATAGGATAAGGTCTAACCCTAATAGGAGTATGGTCAGTTAGCACAATGTCATGTTGAATGACATTAGTTTGTCCAGGGATGTCAGTGAGTACATCCTGAAATGTTTGCAACATAGTTGAAACTTGTCGCTGTTCTCCTAGAGACAAATCAGGAGAGACAGTAACGTTCTTCCATGATTCACTGGAATGAAGTGGGATCATTGGAAGAGGAAGATTTACATCTGAAAAACTTGTTTCCTCATCCTGTATCACGGACAGTGATGAGTAATGACCATGTGGTACTGGAGAATTGTCCGTTGCTTGGAAAATGGGTTGCAAATAATCCGGACGTTCATGGAATTCAGTAAGCATATTGATGTGGAAGGTTTTATGCTTCCCATCAATATCGACAATATAGTCGACATCGGAAATTTTCGATATTATATCGTACGGACCTTTCCAAGAAATAAGTAATCTGTTTTCCCTACAAGGTAGTAATACAAATGCTTTGTCACCAGGACAAAGTTGTCGTAAGCATCTCTTCTTATTGGCAAATTGCCTTGCCTTCTGTTTCGCAAATTCAGAAGAAGAAGTTGCTAATTTGCATGCTTCGATAATCTTTTGTCTCAACGCGATGACATATTCGTAGGATGACTTTGTGTCATCGTCAATATTGTCAGATGTTATGAGATCGTGAAGCAACGACATAGGGCCACGCGGACGCGCGCCAAAGACGAGTTCAAAGGGAGAAAATCCCGTATGTTCATTGGGTACCTCTCTGTAAGCGAAGAGGGCCGCAGGTAAAACTCTGTCCCAGTCTTGAGGATGATCCTCAGTTATCTTCCCCAGTAAGTTTTTAAGTGTTCTATTAAGGCGTTCGACCATACCATTAGACATTGGATGGTAGATACTACTTAAAGATCTATCTATCTGCAGGGTAGACATTACTTGAGACATGGTATCTGATATTAGTTGGGTGCCATGGTCTGACAATATCTCTCCGGGGAACCCCAGACGAGAAAATATAAGCCAAAGAGCATCTGCAATATCAGCAGTAGTAATGCTCTTCAGAGGAATAGCCTCTGGCCAACGTGTGCACATATCAACACACGTCAAGATAAACTGATGTCCTCTGGCAGACTTGATCTTAAATGGACCAATAATGTCTATGGCCATTTTTTGAAACGGCCGAATAGGAATGTCCGCCGCCTGAATGGGTGCAGCATGCCGTGGACCTTTGGATTTAACTTCCTGACATACTTTACAAGATTGACAATAAATCCGTATGTCCTTGTTTACCAATGGCCAAAAGAAAGCCGCAAGGACTCTTGACTTAGTACGGGAAAAACCCATGTGTCCAGCACACTGAGAGTCGTGAGCGTGCTGCAAAATTTTAACTCTCAAATTCTTGGGAACCAGGATTTGAGAATGACTTGACGTAATGGAGTCTTGAACCATACGTACAAGTACGCCATTCTTCTTTGTAATCCACGATTTACGACTTGTGTCCTTATTCGGATCACCTTTAGTTGCAAGAATGAAGAATTTCTTCAGAGTGGGATCATCTTCTTGCTGTTTTATAAACGAGTCACGAGAAATTACCAAGGGATTATCTTGGTTATGCACTTCATTATCTTCAGTAGATGAAGTTTGAGGCACATTAAGAGCCTGAGCTCTAGTGACTACAGCGTTAGCAATCTGCATGTTTTTGCCTTTCCCAAGTGGAAATTTGTTGCGGAGTACATTCCTTGACTCCATGAATGCGACCGATGATGAGGTCAGCGATCGGATTCGGAAGAAGACATGCGTGTACATCTCCTGTAAAGAAAGGAGTAGCAATCCTAATGATAGCGGTAGAGTATTTCTCTACTGTGCCGCCAAATGTTACACATTTGACTACTTGTCCAGTGGCACGGGAAGGATCTACGAGTGACTGCCTAACACCAATTGTGGTGCATCCAGAATCAAATAGCACAGAGACTGGATTGTTATTCACTAAACCCTTATGTAAGACAAGAGACCCTCTTCCATCATGCGCGACTGATGCTGGAAGAGCAGGAAGAGGATGGCCACAGCTTAAAGTAGTCACTGTGGTTGGCTCAAATAACGTTTTGCATTGGGGGCACTGAGATGCTCTCCCAAAATCAAAAGCGGCACATGCCATATTACTAGCATCATTATTATCTTTACTCTGTTTATAGGCTTCATGGGACTCTTGTTGTGCAGAGTTTGCCTGAAAATGTGGTTTATGTCTTTTGTATTGAGATCTACCTCGGTTATTATCACCTCTGTAGTTATTGTTACCTCTATTGTAACCCCTATTTGGGTTTGAGTCATAGTACCCTTGGTTACCATTATCATATTCATTATAATGAGTATCTCTGTAATTATGATCTTGTTGACTCCAAGACGGATAACCCTGATAGTTTCTATAATTACTTCCTCTACGGAAATTCCTATAATTATGACCACCCCTGTGTCGAGAGCTATCAGGTCGTCTCCAGTTCTTTGAAGAAGAACCCTGAAATGATTGGTTACCTTGGTTTTGATAACTATTATGGTTACCTTTTTTTTCAAATCTGTTTTGAGGTCCCTGAAATCTGTGTGAATAATTGGGATTGTATGGTGTTGCTGAAGCAACTGGCATACTCTCCTTAATCTTAGTGTTGCCAAAAGTCACGTCGGGGTGTGCAGTGACATATTGGGAACAATATTCTTCCATTTCTTTTAGAGATTTAGGTTTACGCTCATGTATAAATTCAAGGAAAGGTTTGTTCACACATGACATAATCTTATCTCTGAGCAACAAATCCATAAGTCCTTCATACGTTTTTTCCGTTTTGGAAAGCTCAATCCAACGATCAACTGTGAGACGTGCCTTTGCAGTGAATTCTGAGAATTCTACCCCCGTCTCAGGTACCATCGTCTTAAATAAAAGGCGATAGCCTTCCTCACTTAGCTGATATTTTTTTATCAAAGCCGCCCTAATGACATCATAATTATCCTTATCTGCTTCTCCTACAAGGCATAATCTAGTCAAAGATTCACCTTTCAAGTTTTCTGATAATTGATTAGCGTATTGTGATTTATCCACATTATGTGTACGACAAGAACGTTCAAATCTATCCAGCCAGAATGTAATATCGTCACTGGACTGATTGAACGGTGGAACCTTAACCTTGTAAGTAGAAGGTTTACCATTACCACTAGATGCCTGATTAACATTACTCATACTTGTCAATCTCAATTTCTCCAACTCAAATTCATGTTCTCTTATTGCTTTTTTCTCTTCAGCATCTAATCTTTTTTGTTCAGCCTCCCTGTCTAATCTTTTTTGTTCAGCCGCAGCTTCTCTTTCCAATTTTTTTTGTTCAGCTTCCCTGTCTAATCTTTTTTGTTCAGCTTCACTGTCTAATCTTTTTTGTTCAGCTTCACTGTCTAATCTTTTTTTGTTCAGCCGCAGCTTCTCTTTCCAATTTTTTTTGTTCAGCTTCAAATCTCCTTTCCTCTACCTGCATCTGCAATTTCTTTTGTTCAGCAGCAGCCTCAGCTTCTTTTTCTAATCTTTTCTCTTCCGCCATAGCTTTTCTTTCTTCTGCAGCTAATCTTTTCTCTTCTGCAGCTAATGCTTTGTCATATTGAGCAACTGCCCATTGTTCTAATTGTTGACCAGTCTTATCAAGAGCTTTCCCTTGAGTAATGAAATAATCTAGAGTAGACATGATGCCTAACAATAATACTAATCACCTGAATCAATAATAATACCCCAAGTTCTCAATGACCTGATTAATCAGTATACTATCCCAATATCTGTGGGTCACAAGCCTTTAATAAGGTCTTGTATAATAGTAATAATAATCAGGTACTGGTCTATACCATAATCCAAGTGCAGTGCACAGGCAATTGTGTCTTATGAAATATACCCATATAAAACATATGTCAACCAACAGAATACATAAAGTACAAATAGGACTGACAATACAAGAACGTTTGCAGAAATCAAAATAAATCAAATAGGGAAATCAATGAAGATAATCACTGAATCTGCAAAGAATAACAACACAAATGACGTCACAATATATGAATATAAATTATGAATAGAACTGAAAGATAGAAAAGGTTAGACCAACAAATTACAAACAAATCAAAACAAAACTAAAGAACAAAGAAATATTACAAAAATAACAATAATTACAGACTTCACAGCTAACACAAAAGCAACAGTTGTCGCAGCAAATTTTCAATCAAGAAAATTGCACCTATAGAAAACGCCCACAACGGACCCTCTATGACGTGGGATACTCTGTTGTGAGGACGCCGCCCAACCTTAAACAAAACCCGCTGACATAGAAACTAACATACTATACAAACAAATAACATGTAAACATAAATATATATAAATTATGTGTATGATAGTATGTGTTGCAAAATAGGCTCAGTCTTACAGTAATGGCAAAGTTATTTTTCATGAAAACAAACAAACTGCCACTTTATTCAATTAAACATTCTGGCCTTAAATATTAAAGTTCATATATGGCAAACAAGAAGATCCATCGATGAAACCAGGACTTCTTAGTTCACAAATACTGTCTTTCTGTTAACACTGACAAGAATTGATCCAACTGTTCTGTGAAACTCTATAATGTCTAATGTAAAAAATGTCAACAACGCTGACCTACATACTGCATTCACTTGACAGGTCACGTGACGAAGCGTTGACAAAGAGCAAACCAATACTGCAAGTGTGTCGTATCAGCCACAGGAAACGGTCTGGTATCGGTAATCTGTTGACTTCTGAATTTCTGCGAGGTCAAACCCAGAAAGCTGGTCCACCAGTTGATAAAGTTGATATTTAGTTGGATATAATATATGTTGATAAAGTACACCAGAACACTCCTAGGCGGGAAGACAGGCGTCTATCATCATCAGTTGACAAGATCCCTATGGTGTTGCCTGCCCCACTGTAGTGTATGGAATGTCAACTTGACCTACGCAGTGTTGTGTAGACATGGATGGAGTGTATAATGTGCGAATGATGATAAGGGTTCGTGTTGTTGACAAATGTTCTCTTCTCACACTCATGTATGACCGGAAGTCATCGACACCAACGACTGTGTACCTTTTCTAAAGTTTAATTGGACGTACACACTCGACAGCACAGATAGTGACAAATCACAGGTTGCCATAATACATCATAGTACAGTGGACAAATGGTCTTGCAATGTTACATGGGCACTCATGTAGAATAATGGTATAATGGACTGTCAATAGCCAAGCACTCAGTATCGCCCATACATATATCATCTGACATCACTGACTGAGCACGTCAGCTTGTAAACAATATTTCAGATGACTTCTAAACCTAATCTCGTTTAGCAACGATTCTTCAACATAATGTTCAGCACATATTTTTCCATATAATAATATTGAACCGCTAACAATGGGTTCTCATGTGTAGCAGTGATCTCTGGACTGATCAAGCGATAATACGGGCATCCCTTTTCTCTTCTTGAAAGTCCTACATGTTTTGGTTCCAAGATGGCTCCACTCGTGAACTGTCACTCACGTTTGAATACAGATAATGAATCTGTTCTAAAGTTAGTCATTCATACAACATTTCGTTGCTCTGTAGATTTGGTCATGAACAATAGACTGCATTCTACAGAATATAGTGCTGCTAGGAATCGAAGTCGTTTTTCATCGAGTCAAATATATTCTCTTAAACATTCAAATCGTAATTATCGACAATGGTGGCTTCGATCGAGAGTTCATAAGAGTATCTTTGATTACCTTGGTAGAGGGAATATGAAACTGCCATTCCTTGGCAAGATGAATAAACACTGGGGTAAAGCATACACGATAGGTCTAGACGACTATCACTTTCCCCAAAACCACTGAGATCACTTTTTCAAGGCATCAAGCCGACATAGCAAAACACACACAGTCCCTATCAGGACGAAGCCAAATCACACCCCTCAAGCCACACATCCGCCGAATAGCCTTTGACCTCTCTAGAGACAACAGAACATATAGTTCGACTTAGATATGTAAAGATATACAGATATAAGACAGACTTGTCCTACTCAGACAAACAATACACATAAATTCAGGCCATAGATATTCTGAAGCAAGAACAATCTATTATTACCCAAACAACGAATAAATCGCAGTAAAATGTATTTATCCGCGGAGTTCAAGGGAAGTAACTCAATAATGACTTTCCCTTAAGCACTAAAAAATTACCTATGTATAATATTGTAAGATATCAAAGACTGCACGTAACACTATGGCAACTGATGGTAATTGGCCTGCATTTCTTTATTACGCTACACCGCATCATTTCCCCCCTTAATGCCTTTTTATTTTAGTAAAGATTTATTGTCTGTTTCAAACCAAGTGGTGGTATCATTTTGTTATAATTGGGCTTTAGTTACAAATCTATTGTCTGTTTCAAACAAAATGGTAGTTTACTTTATGTTGTACTTGAGCCCTAGCATGAATGAATGCTGGTGGTGGTCATACGGCCACAATCAAAATCGACCTCATTACACTCTGGGAAAACCCATAGGTGCTCAGTCTCCCACAGCAAATGTCGAAGAGTATTAATGCTAATTGTACCTGGAGCACGATGGGTGTACATACGACGGATGCATCCTCTCTCATGTCCATTTCTGCTAGTCCTACCTTTGATGCCAAACCCCAACAGTCTCAGTCTTGTTGATTCATCCATTGCAGTGTCATTATCCAGCAGGCGATCATTAATTGCAATTAGTATCTCTCCCTTATGAATGTCTAGTGTCCCCATTTTGGGTGCTCTCGAGGCCAGTCTGTCAGCTCTCTCATTGCCACGTATCCCTGCATGACCAGGACAGTAGATTCACACCAGTTCTTAAAGACTTGAGGATTTTATTGATGTTTTCCATTCCTGCCGCAGCCATCCGTTCTGAACTTTCCGAAGCAAGGCTTGAGAGTGTGACAATATAACTGCCCTGGTTGATGGAGTTTCAGACAGCCACCTCAGTGCTGCAGTAACTGCCCCTACCTCCATTCTCATGCTGGAGGTTGTTGTCATGTAGGCTCCACTCTGTTCAGCGACGACCCTGCCATTTATTCTCGCAGAGAAACCCCATCCTGATTTCTCACCACGCACTGCAGACCGATCAGTGTACTCAATGGTGTCATTATCCCCAGCATGATCACATATCAGTTGATTAATTTCCAGCTCTGTTTTTTTCATTGCCCCCAAGATCTGCACTCTCTGCCAAGGCTAATGATGATCTGCTGGCAGTTTATCCAGTTCTCCCCTGACATACTCCACTCTTCCCCTTTGGATGCATGTTCAACCCTGGTCACATGAACAATCGTGCCTGTGCCATCCATGACATCCCCCTCTTGATTCTTGCTCGTTTGATGTCAGCTACGTTCTCATATAGGGGGTGTCTTTTGTCGGTGGTTACCCGCATATTGTCTTTTGCCTGGGCCATCGCACATCTGGATCTAATGGACAGCAATCCGAGCATGTATCTCATTGTCACAATGGAGTATCATGCGTACAACCCAAAACTAGCTGCAACCCCCTTATTTTGAATGCGTTCCAGTCATTCACATTGTGACATTACAGCGTGAGTATTCCTAGCTCGTACTCGATTATTGAAATCCCGAATTGATGATACAGAAGAAACAATAGTCTCTGTTCCAAGCGCGCAGCAGCCATTGTTTTTAAGGCTGCCAGTCGTCGCTTGCACTTCTGTATGATCAGTTCGACATGATACTTAAACGATAGCCCACGATAAAACGTTACTTCCAAGTACACAACCTCACATTCGTAGCCTTTTACAGTATTCTTAACGGAGCAGAGGTCCTTTTCTTTTCTTTCATCAGCAGAAAGCCCCCACGACACTTACCAAGGAAAAATGTTTCATGAACATATTTGAAAAGTAAGCTTACAATGATATAAATCTATGGGATTTTAATCTAAAGAAGACTATATGAAGATTCATAGATTCACTGATGTAAGCAATGGTTTTTTTTAATCTCATGAAGATTCCAAGAAGTTTCACAGATTCACTTACATTATACATTGTAGCCTACTTATATCACATGAAGACATTTGAAGGTTCATAAGTTCACTGATGTAACCTATGGCACTTAAATCTCATGAATACTTAATTAAGGTTCATAGATTCTCTGATATAATCGATGGTACCTTTATCTCACGGAGACTCTATGAAGGTTCATAGATTCGCTGATATGATTCATGATACTTTTACCTCATGGAGACTTTATGATCGTTCTTAAATTCGCTGTTGTAATCTATATTATTTTTATCTCATGACGTCTTTAAGAGGGTTCATAGATTCACTGATGTAACACTGAAACAAGAGATCTTTATTTTACGAAACTCAGTCCCCTGCCCCTTCTCTTCTTGTTGCCCTTCTTTCTATTATTTTTCATGTTTCTGCTTTCCTCTTCTCCTTTCTCTTAATTTATCTGACGTGTTATTCTTTTACGTCTTCCTGTTGGCACGTTTACACAGGTACACAAATTATAAATCTCTATGGATGACAAAAATTTTAAATCTCTATGGGTGACGCAAATTATAAATCTCTATGGGTTACAACAATTATAAATCTCTATGGGTGACAACAACTATAAATCTCTATGGGTGACAACAATTATAAATCTCAATGGGTGACAACATTTATAAATCTCTATGGGTGACAACACATATAAATCTCAATGGGTGACAACAATTATAAATCTCTTTGGGTGACAAAAATTATAAATCTCTATGGGTGACAAACATTATAAATCTCTATTGGTGACAAAAATTACAAATCTCTATGGGTGAAAAAAAAATATAAATCTCTATGGGTGCCAAAATTATAAATCTCTGTGGGTGACAAAAATTATAAATCTCTATGGGTGACAAAAATTATAAATCTCTATGAGTGACAAAAATTGTAAATCTCCATGGGTGACAAAAATTATAAATCTCTATGGGTGACACAAATTATAAATCTCTGTGGGGGTTGCCTATTTGCACGTTGCTTTGTTTATGTTCTGCTGTATTCCCAATTCAATACTTGATATTTTCTAAATAGATCATCCTTACTTTCTATGCTCTTATAACTTTACTGTAGTAATTGTTTGAGAAATAGACGTCTTCCCCACCTGTCGTATGAATCATTCGTACAAGCAGATTTCTTGATATAGCACGTTTCACTAGCTTTGCCCAACTTCAAAATGCTATATCTCAGCGAATATATAACGCATATAAGTGAAATTTTGTGTGTTAATTTGAAATGGTATAGACCATATGAATTAAATTTTTCATTAAAATGCAGCCATTGGTATCAATTTTCGTTTCTTTGCGATATAATATCAAAAGTCTGCTTGCCAACACACATCACACACACACATTTTGAAATGTCTACAGTAAATTATACGACCTCATTTGCACATGATTGGTTTATCAAACAATTGGCATGATTTTAGTGTGAAATTGCGTGAAATTGCACTTCTTGAACATAAAACAGTTTATATCCGGTGTTACTCACACATTGTCAATCAGAGGTGTGTCTACAAAAAGTATTGTGTGGTTAAGTAGGAAAAATGAGTCTGCGTGTACATTTTATGACATTACAGCAAATCACAAATAGGATTGTTAAGTATTTCTGCAATGAATCTACTCGAGGAAAACTATATCATTCTATTTCAAACCCACAAAAGAGGCATATTCATGCCGTGGGGATAAGCAAACGATCATTGCACCGCAAGATAGCGACATCTGAAATTTCTAAATCCAGTGTTTTACACACGAAAATTAGGCCAAGAGTGGTGGATAATTTTGACAGAGAATTGATCCGCAGAGAAATTTGCCATTTGTTTCACAATAATGAGGCAGTGACTTTAAGGAAATTGAAAATTTGGTTAAGAAAGAATAATGACATTGATATTTCCAAATCTACGCTATGGAGGACTATTAGGAGTTTGGGATTCACTTTTAGAAAATATGTTGGTGGTAGAAACCTTATTTGTGAGAAGACTCATATAGTTGCAATATGAGAAGTAAATATTTACGTGAAGTCAGAGAAATGAGAAGAGATTGTTATGATTTTGTGTATTTAGATGAAACTCGGATCAATGCGCACCACAGTAATGAACGAGAATGGTAATCATCTGATGGGACAACCAAGAGACTAGTACCAAGCAGCAAAGGACAGTGCCTAATAAATGCACATGCAGGAAGCAGCCATCATGGGCTTCTAAATAATACTGTACTCATATTTGTTTCAAAATCCACAGATAATAGGGATTATCATACAGAGATGAATGGCAAGATATTTCAAGATTGGATTGTGAATCATGTACTTCCTTCCTTGGATAGACCATCGTGTTTGATAAAGGACAACGCTTCATATCACAACGTTGTGGCACCAGAAGATAAAGTTCCTAATTCATCAAGTACTAAAGATGTAATAAAGATTTGGCTGACCACAAACAACATTCCATTCAACGAAATGTCCCCGAAGCCTGAATTACTTGGAATTGTAAAAAAGACACAGCACATAAAGATATTTCACATAGACAAGGTAATCCATGAACATGGTCACAGATGTTTAAGATTGCCTCCTTACCATTCCCACTTAAATCCAATAGAATTAGCCTGGGCTAAAATTAAGGAAAAGGTAGCAACAGAAAATAGAACGTTCAAATTAAAAGATGTTGAAATACTTACAAAAGCCGCCATCTCCATTATAGCCAGGGATTATTGGAAGAAATGTGAGAACCATGTGTTACAAGAGGAAGAGGAATATTGGAAGAATGATGGTTTGTCCTTCATTCAGCCGAGATTGATTATCAATTTCTCAGAGACATCTGATTATGATTCGGATGAAGTTTAATTTCTTTAAGGATGACCTTACCGTTATTTACAAGCACATTAGAGGAGCAACGTTCCATTATGATATTTATGAACCGCAAAGAGGTGATACCTATTGAAATAATTAGATCAATGAAGGTCCAGTTTGGTAGCGCACTAAATGTCAATGATAAACAATGTCACGAGTATCTCGCATGCAGATCATTTAAGAAATCATCTTCAACAGGTATTCATATTCAAACGTGATGGCCACATTATTGTAATAGTAGACACGCCTATGCCTAATCAATTCACAGAATCTGTGACTGAAGTGGTAAAATTTCTTTTCTCGATACACAATAATTAGTATGCCGACAAAGATCAAAGGATTTCATCCGTTTATGGGAACTGGACAAGATGCACAGATATAAAGTATACATTTGTTGGGTCTAACCCAATATAACATCGTATGCAAAAAATGGCATTAATACGTTCGACGGTAATCAGATAATTACATTTGTTTGAGGGCATAGCTAGTGAAACGTGCTATAGCTGGTGTTTTGATGCTTCAGGATTTAACTCATCACAATCTTTACTGTAGCCTGAACATTCTTATAGATCTCTCTCTCTCTCTCTCTCTCTCTCTCTCTCTCTGTCTCTCTCTCTCTCTCTCTCTCTCTCACACACACACACACACACACACACACGCACGCACAATTCAATTGATCTCAATCTTTTTTTGCTGTATTGCCTCATTTCTCTGCTTTTGCTGTCGCACTGAAACCTTGTCCAGACACATAATTTATGGCTCTTCAATGATCACCTCTACATTGACACCCCAACACGTTTCTAATATTACCTTAACTTTCCTGCATTTCCAGTGGTCAATATAACACTTCCAGAAGTAAACTGTTCCGGCGGGAGTCTGCAAACTTTCTTTGCAGTGTCCATCTTTCACTTCCAGATAACTGCCAGTGACATCTTGCACTACAACAAATTTCCGAGTGGTTGCATAAACGTTACTTCCGACATCAATGGAACATTAGTCGTCATCGCATTGTCTCCCAACTGTGGGACGTTAATGCAAGTAAGTGGACATGCATGGGAAACATAATAGACAGGGACAAAGATAAATATTGTTGATAGATTAACATGTTAGGACTAATGAGTTGGGGAAAACAATCTAAGATATAGAGGTGAATAGTTGAAAATCATTCACAGTGCAATAGATGGTTCCAACACAAAAATAAGAATTTCAGCTCAAATGCCAGGGTTGCGGGAAATTTGCAAATAAGCATGTGCTTGTGCAGCACCAGTTTCTTTAGCATATTTGACTTGCTTGATGTACGTTGCCAGCCCAATGAAAACTTCACGGTAGTTGCAATTTGTGTGAGGGAGCGGCAGAGTCCTCTTCTTGCTCTGTCTTTCCATGGGAACATGATAGCCCCGAAAAAGGAAAACAAAAACCCCACAAAACGTTACTGTCATGTATGTGTGCATGCGCAAAATAGAAAGATTAAACTATATGACGTGATATATAAAGTAACAAAATTGATTATTTATTGTTAAATAACATGATGACCAATATGGAAATGATGGTAGAAACCAGACAAAACTTTAACACCAAGAAGTCAGAAAAATTTGCTGGCTACGTAAAGGACGCATATGGGGACTGTGACATATTATGATAATAGCTTTCATATTATCTATTTCATTATCTACAATTTTCTTTTACCTAGTTTTCACCTATGCACGTTTTGGTAACATAAAACCCTCCTACACCCAAAGATCTGTCTCTTTTCTAATTTAGCACGCATCTTTTATTGATGTTCGCAATTTCCTTTGATGAAGGTTTGCCAGCAAACCTAATTAGCTAACGCTGAGCCGGTTGTCTGTAATTTAGAAAGCCAGCGATTGAAAATCATTGTAATAGGATCAGACAGAGGGAGACAATTTCTATTACCCTTTTCTGGATCAGTTCGTTGAAAGATAATTAAACACCGTGAGAATCGCCAGATGAAAAAACATTGCTCGCTAGAATGGCCCATACGAGCAGAGACATGTAAAATTTGCACTTATTAGCAAAACACGTTACGCCGTTTCTCAAGCGACTCTGTCCGCGGGCAGAGTGAGTCTGGAAGCGGTAAAAGCGTAAAAAAGTCGTTTGATTCACGTATAGCCCGAGATCTGAGTGAAGGTGTCATATCTAGCAAGTACGAGCGATTTTCTGGAGATTTAATATATAAACCCCAGCAGTTTAACTCAAGTTATCCAGTACTTCACAGATTCAGGAGAAATCTAGCTTCAAATTTCAAGAATCACTTGTATTAGTGAAGTTTTTTAGTTATTCGTTGGAGATAGTCTTAGAAGTTCTGTGTGGAGGTAATAATACGAGGGGCGTTCAGAAAGTAATGCACCACATCGTTTTTCTCAACTAATAATGAAGATATAAGCATGCAATTTTGCACACTTCAAATATGGCATGTGCCAATTGTGTGCACCAAATTATACGGCTGCCCTAAACCGTTGAAATGGAGCGTGTTAGCAACTTGCGTTATAAGCAACGAATTGTGATAGAATTTCTCGTTTCAGAGAAGGAAACTGTTGTGAACATTCACAAGCGTCTATGTGATGTGTATGGAAGTTTTGCAGTCGACAGGAGTACAGTCAGTCACTGGGTTCAGAGAATCAAAGAATCAGAAAGTGGAGATACGGATCTGCTTGATCGGCAGCGCTGTGGACGTCCTGCCACAGCCACCAACGAAGAAATGTTTAAATGCGCTGAGGGCATTATTCTTACTGATAGGCGAATCACTACTCAACAATTGGCCTTACAGCTGTCAGTCAGCATTGGTAGTGCTAATGCAGTTATAAAAACTCTCGGATTTTCTAAGGTTTGTGCAAGATGGGTTCTTCGAAGTCTCACAAATGACCACCGATTGCAAAGGAATGAAATTTCTTCTTAATTGTTGGAGCGTTTCAATGCTGATGGAGAGAACTTTTTGGCTAAGATCGCTACAGGTGACGAAACCTGGGCACATCATTTTAAACCTGAGACAAAAAGACAGTCAATGGAGTGGCATCATCCGCAATCACTACGAAGAAAGAAATTCAAGACAATTCCTTCAGCTGGAAAGGTCATGATCACTGTCTTTTGGAACATTGAAGGTGTGATTCTTGTGGACGTTATGCCAAGAGGAGAGAAAATCAATTCGCAAGCTTACATTAAGACATTGAAAAAACTCAATCAACGTTTTCCCAGAGTTCGGCCGCACAAAAATCCAGCAGACCTGCTTCTCCTTCACGACAATGTGCGACCTCACACAAGTCTGGCAACACGGGAAGCAATCACTAAATTGGGTTGGACTTCACTACTCCTTCAACCCTATAGTCCTGATTTGGCACCCTCTGATTTTCATCTATCTGGTCCACAAAGATGCACTCCGTGGGACAAGGTTTGAAGATGATGAAGGAGTGATTCATGCAGCGAAGAAATGGCTACATGATCAGGACAAAATCTGGTACGGGCTAGGAATACATGCACTTGTTTCGCGCTGACTTAAAGCCGTACAAGTTTATGGATATTATGTTGAATAATAACGATGTTTACATGACATATCCATGTATATTGTATATAAATTTCATGCATTTTGAATAATTAGCTCCTGAGAAAAACGATGTGGTGCATTACTTTCTGAACGCCTCTCGTATTTACTAGTATTTTTGAATGATTTAAGTGGTAAAATCGTCAACTATATTTCACTAGTTTTTCTGTGCATAGTTATTTACTAGATAAGTCCGTCATTTATATTTCTCAAGGTTTTACTGTGTTACAGTGGCTAGCAGAACAAATAATAATTTCTAGCTAAACTATGCCAGCTATAAAATCAATTTTATTAATTGCTAGTAACCAGTCAGAGAATATTTTAACCAACTAGTAAATGCACTGTTCATCATGAGTATTGACGAAATATGTATTTATTTCTAATTCATAATGATTAAATTTTTTTAAATGACTAGAATTTATTTCACGGAAGAGTAAACGATAAGACAAGCTCTAAGCTTGTAGTTTATAATTTAAGTTAAATAACCGAAGTGGATAAACATATTATGTTTTACGCGCGGTAAGGATAGGATTGAGAATAATATATTATGGTTAAGTATTTGTATTTTTTCTCCTTTACACGGTTTTCGGTCAGACCCTAAACTTTACCAGCGGCTTCCACATATATCTGAGAATAACCATTCGAAAGAACATTTTTGTACTTAATACCTGGGTCTTCAAGGTAAACCTGTCTGGCATCATGCTTGCACCCAGAAAGAGACAGAGTACCAACCCAAAGAACATTACAAATAAATATTGTAACTGGGTTATAGATCCAGATTTATATTTCTTTCCCCAAATTACCTTTGCATTCAGCCGATAGTGGCGAAATCACATACATTAACAGTCTCCGAGTTTGACCAGTTGTGGTGTGACAAAGAAGTCTATACTGAGAGAAGTTACCAATCTGTCATTCCTATGTACTAGAAAACTCAAGCTATTGACACCGTGAGCGCTGTTAAAGTTCTTACCGGGACAAATTCAATGTGACATAAACAGTAATCCTAAATACAAATAACCAAGGGAACGCTCCCTGGAGAAGTTTATGTAATCTATCTTTGAGGAGCTGGGGTTCTCTTGGCCAAAAATAACACTGAATTTGCTGTGTGTGTGTGTGTCCTAAAGATTGTTCCAGAAGATACAACACAAGTATTATGTAAGACAGAATGCTCGTGGCCACGGTTGTCTGAGAAGATAGGAAGGATGAATGAATAATCTTCATATACATCTTGCAGAATCCAGGTACTCACGTTGGTTATTTTAAGTGTGTAAATTTTGTTAACACTGACCCTTTCAGAATAGATTAACGTATAAACTCTGTTCTTTACTGTAGAGGGAAATCCTAGACCATAGCGTTTAACCTTTGACTCTTTGGGGGTTAAAACTTCTTCTAACGGGATCTTGTCTCAACAGAGGGAGGGAGGATTACACCTATGAGTCTATTTCTTTATTAATTCATTAACCCATGTTTATTTGTATATGATTGATATTCAAATTATTGCTGTTGTGAAGTTTCTTTATGGTAAAAAAAATTTACATAAACTTTGTTTACAAGTGTTGGTTAGCTCGTCCAAAAATATTCTTATTCCATTGATATAGTTTTCCCGTTCGTGCGTCTAACTGTCGTCACTTATATGTGTGTGTATGTGAGTGGTTGATATATATATTAATATATGTTTCGGTAGACTGTCTGGCTAACAAAGTGCTGTTGTAGAGATAGGCTGAAAGAGAGAAGCTTCTCGAGTTCAGGGACAGACTCTACCTATTTTCCACCATTTCACTCGTGAAAATCTATTTCTTATCTTATCTCTCACTGAGCCACCACCTGTTCTAGTTCTATTCAGAAGGGACCAAACTATGTCTTAATTCCCCTATCGAAAATCTACGACAGGGACGCACACTGACAGCATCACAAGACAGTCTTTGTATTTTTGAATGCCCACAGTAAGATGTACAGTGAGGGACTCCTAAATAAATGGAAAAAAGAATTAGACATGACGTATGGAGAATACAGAAGCCATGGAAAGCTTTGTTATGGAATGTTTGAACAAAGAAGAACATGTGTACGAAGAAGAAGAACTTGTGAACAAAGAAGAAGAACGTGTGAACAAAGAAGAAGAACGTGTGAACAAAGAAGAAGAACTTGTGAACAAAGAAGAAGAACTTGTGAACAAAGAAGAAGAACTTGTGAACAAAGAAGAAGAACTTGTGAACAAAGAAGAAGAACTTGTGAACAAAGAAGAAGAACTTGTGAACAAAGAAGTAAAACTTGTGAACAAAGAAGTAAAACTTGTGAACAAAGAAGAAAAACTTGTGAACAAAGAAGTAAAACTTGTGAACAAAGAAGAAAAACTTGTGAACAAAGAAGTAAAACTTGTGAACAAATAAGAAAAACGAGTGTACGAAGAAGAACTTGTGAACAAAGAAGAAGAACTTGTGTACAAAGAAGAACTAAAGATCACTTGTAGATGTCATTTCATTAGTATTTTGAATTATATTTTATATAACTATTGTTTTATGGTTACATCAATGTTTGTGAATATGGTCTCACTAAATTATGTTTACCTGGGGAAGGAGTCTCTCTTCCTACTAAAAAAATAAATATGTATACAATTTACACAAAAAATAGACAAATTTCATTATTTGTTCTCCCCACAGGAAAACACTACTCATATAATCTACACTAACAAAATTAGACTTATGCTGACTTCAAGTCTGGTTGTAATAACGAAATATATAGACTACAGGTAAGCAATAATGTTAACCAAGCAGTTATCTTCAGAGTTTCTGTGTCTGCATCAGTCGTTTCATTAATCTTCCTGACTCTTACATTAATTCACACATTTATTAGTGTGTTTGTAAAACTGACTCCATACCATTATCTTTTTAAAAATAATATAATATTTTCCTTACACCCATGTGTTACCGGGGCCCAAAAGGGGAGCAAAGAATAGTAACATGGTTTCCTACCAGGCATGTTGCTAAAAGCGACTAAGGAAGGTTGGGCATGGGGCTAGTTACCCCATCCTGTTAAAAAAAAAAACATTTTTTCACAAAAACATCAACAAACACTATGGATAAGACAAATATAGAATATAAATCAACACAGCCGCCCTAGACAGAAGAAGGTCCTCTGGAAAAGAGGCGCATGAAGCAACCCAGAAAAAGCCGAAATGAGTCTGGGTTGCCGACCAATCTTTTATTTCGTCTAGGAAAATCTCCACGATTTGCACCCAGAATGTTTGCACTCTAAATGAACAAGGGAAAACTGCACAAGTTGCAGCAGAAATGAAGAAATTATAGGATTGATATCCTGTTTCTCTGCGAGACAAGGTGGAAGGGCAAAGAGAAAAAGAAACTGATCACAGGAGAAATGGTGTTCTCCTCAGGACATGAGGAAGAAAGTACCCACCACAGTGAATGGGTGGCTCTAATGCTGTTTTGGTAAGCAGAGAAAGCATTTATAGAATGGGAAGTAATGGTGTGATGATATCCGATATTTCACCGATCAAAATATAGCATCTAGTAGTTTGTAGGTATAAAATAACATAGGTATTACCACACCACCAAAAGACTAGTTTTATTTCTCGGTTCCTAAAGGGTTAACGCGTAAAACGCCGATAGTTGAAAATGCCAATGTGACGTTACAGACTTGCAAGCCTTACCCAAAATGCATGCGTGAAAGTTAGTGTAGTTAGAAATCGTGTATTTCTTGGAAAAGACAAGGGAGAGAACGGGGGAAATGCATAGACCCTGTTTGAATTTCTAAACTGAAACTAAATGGCCTAAACGAGCGATAGGAAAAATAAAGACTAGAAATGAAGATTAAAATGCTACTAATTAGTTGTTAAATATATAATATGCGTTAGTCTAAATATTTTAGCCTACTGTATAAGAAAAATATGTTATTTGAATAAATATACAGGAAAGACGAAAAGGGTAAAAATAATAGCTAGAAGTGTGAAACCTGATGCATTAGATGACAAAACGGTAGAATAAGTAAATATTTTCATTCTGGATTAACATGACTTAGATAATACTAGCGATATGGTAGAATGAAGACATATAAAGACGTGCCTGGGATTTCTTTACTGAAGCTAGCCATATTGAGGCCATAGAAAGGGGTGTCTCCTGATTTGAAAATTGTAGGTTAGCTTTTGAAAATAGACGCGTAGGAACGGAAGTCACCTGATTGGTTGAGGAGCATAACTAAGAAAGTGAAATAAATACTCAGAAAGACGAGCGTTCCTTGCCACTTTCAATTTAAACTTTCACATGTAAAGTTAATAACGTTTACAGACAAGTGTGTTCAGATGCCTTCGCTGTTCTGTTATTCAGCAGGAGATCTTGTGTGACCATTTATGGCCTGTAATTAACTTACATAGTGAAAAAATTCGATATTTCGGTAAGACCAACATTTATATAATTATTATTGTATTTGAAAATGTGTTTGCCATATTGATTATGAATGAATATTTGAAGGGGAGAGTCCCAGTCGTACAAGTGCCATTTCAACATGTTACGTACACTCATTAAATGGGGTTAGATAATCTTATAGCTTCATGTAAAAGCCCTACAGCTTTGCTTGTACTTTGGGAGATAAAAGAACATATAAATTTATATAAAGAGTAAAGTTAACATCAAACTTTGTGTTGTTTCACCGAGTTGCTAAGAAAGATATTATCATTGTGGGGAAAGAACTTAATAAAATCCTTGCAGTTTTACTTAAAAGTTGGGATAAAGAGAGATTAATAAGGGAAAAGACTTTAATGAATAATGTTCAAGTATAGCCAGAAAATCACTGGCCATCTTTATGTAATCCATGTTATTACCTGAATGTATTTATGAAATTATAATATTGTATTAGGACTAGGAAGAAAAAAAAAAAAAAAACAAAACATATGTTTGAGATATTTAATGATACTAGAGCACACTACCCGAGGGGGAAAATAATTATTTATGTATTATGTTCTGATTTTTGATTGGTTGATATCTGTAAAACTGTTACAAATGGAGATAGGTCAGAATATTATTTTGAGGGGAAATTAATCCTCTACTTCCAGAGTTTCTGGGTGTGAAACTGAAGTGAGCCAGTCACGTTGTTGTTCAACCCTGGTAACTGTTCGAGGCCATATGATTTGAGGGCCCTACCTTATCTTGAATCCTGAAAGCTGAGCAGTGCTGTGAGGAGGAAGACTTATAACCAGGACATCGCAGAATTTTCGACACCTATCTTAAGATAAGCCCTGTGTTTTGGGGCCTTGTGAATTCACTGAACTATTCTCCACAATTTGATATTTCAACCAGATTAAATAAAATGATGACAGTAGTGATTCCCCAAAATATGTGCTTTAGTTTGGACTAGAGTATTACAACAAGAACACTTCCTAGTCAGAAATAAAAAGACTTTAGTAGTGAAACTAGATTGTGTGTAACTGTATATAAATGTTTAATCTTAATGTTTTTTATGAATCAACTCAATTATACTTAATACATTTGAAAAAAATTGTTCAGACCAAAATTCAATAGGGAGTTGTTTACTTAATTGTTTATTAACCTTAAAGTGTGGTTGTTGTTATTTTCTGCACATGCATTGCATATACCCTAGACACGTAGCTACACAACATCCATACATTATAACATATAAATTGGGGATAACATACATAGCGGGTGGTAGTCATTGGTGGAAGCAAGACAGGTTTCCTGACATATAGTTAAAAGGTAAACTTCCTCAGGAGCTAGCATAGCTGACTTCACATCTGCTACACAAATATATATATAAGTAATATCGACCCACCACATATAGTGGGGGCTCGTCCGGGATTTCCAAAGTTTTATAATAAGTAAATAAGTGGAGGTTTTGGTGAATTGACATTGCTCTGTGTTGTCCTGTTAATTAGATACTAATTAGATATTTTGGTTTATTTAAATCACATTGGATAGAATATTAAGATGGCAGAATTGGCCAAGTACAGATCTTCTGCTGTGCAGACTGCGAAGGAAATGGGTATGGAGGGACAGATTTTAATTGATTATGTTACAGCAGAGGTTGATAAATATATATAGCCAGAGAAAGGGAAGATGCTAGGGAGGCTAAGAAATTAGAGGCTGATAGATTGGCGGAGGAGAAACGAATTATGTTAGAAGATGCTAGAGAACTTAAGAAATTAGAGGCTGATCGGGAGGCTGAGATTAAGAGGCTGCAGTTGGAGGAAAAGAAACTTGAGGCTGAGAAGGAGGAAAAACGTCTACAGAGGGAGGCGGAACGAGAGAAAGAAGAAAAGAGGTTGGAGGCAGAAAGGGAAGACAAAAGACTGGCTGCTGAAAGGGAAGCAGAAGATAAAAGGTTACAGCGGGAGCATGAGTTACGACTAAGAGAGTTAGAGTTACAAGGCCATGCTCCTGAAAATGGAACTAGCCCATCCACTTCCGACTCAGCTGCAAGCCAGGGGGCCTCCTCATCAGCCATGGGGTTTCATTTGGATCCTTTTATTGAGAAAGACGATGATATTGAGTCCTTCCTTAGCCGTTTTGAAAGTTTAGCTACAACATATGGGTTGGAGAAGGATAAGTGGAGCCTTAAAGTATCCCAGGGACTTAGGGGAAATTCTTATGAAGTATTTTCCAAGCTCAGTAAAGATGACCAAGACGATTATGACATTCTTAAACATGCACTATTGGTCAGATACGAGAAAAACTGTGAATTTTATAGGAAGAAATTTAGACAGGCTAAATTACTCACAGGGGAGACCTACCACCAGTTCTCGGCCCGACTAGAGACCTATTTGGAGAAATGGACTGCTCTGGGGAAAACCCAAGATTTAAAGGAAATGGTTATGATGGAGCAGGTTAGAGAGTCCATGGCTCCAGACTTGAGAAAGTTTCTCACAGAACAGGGTGCAGAGAGACTGGTGGATATTTTAAATGTAGCTGAGAGATATCTAGCAGCCCAGTCAGAGTTGGCAGGAGCAAAGAAGAAACATATAGATCATAATAAGGGTCCCCAAATTCAACCTCAGAACAAATATGACAATAGAGATAAGTTTAACAAGAATAAACCATATTATGATAGGTCCAGGTACGAACAACGTGACAGAAACCCTCAATATAATGAAAGAAAACCTGTTAACCAGGGAAAGAAATATTGTAAATGGTGTAAGAGGGATGGCCATGACACCCATGACTGTAAAAAGAAAACCTTCCACCTTTGCTGCAATGAAAACTGGGAACAAGGGAGTAAAGGCAAAACCTATTAAGCCACATGAGCCCTATCACCCCCCAGTATGTGAGGACGTTGTATGTAATGGGGTCACCATAAGGTGCCTTTATGATACAGGTCTAGATTATGATTCAGTCGTCAGTTCGCACCTAGTGAACCCAGATCAGTATACCACAGAGACAGTGGAGATACAAGGGGCGACTAAGGATATAGCAACCATGACACTTCCCGTAGCTAGGATAGAGGTGAAAACTCGTTATGTGGAAGGGATCATCAAAGCAGCAGTTATAAACGAACCCATATACCCTCTAATATTGGGATGTCGTTATGTCTTCTTGGGGAATCCCAAGAGACCTGTGATTATGGCAACAGTGCAGACCAGGTCACAGTCAAGGAAGGAGGAAGATGAACCTATAAATACTCATCCAGAGGAGATGAGGAAGGCACAAGCTGAAGATAGGTCACTCAAGCTGTGTTATAAAAAATTACCTAAATGCCATACACCTCCAAACAAAGGAGAATATTATATGAAAAATAAATTGTTATATAGGAAGGCTGGAACTGGATCCAATGGTCACGGACAGCTGGTCCTTCCCAAGGCATATAGGGAGAAGGTGATGGAATTAGGACATGCTATTCCCTTCAGTGGTCATATGGGGATCAGCGCTACAGGTCAGCGCATAGCTTGTCATTATTTCTGGCCAGGAATAACTGAGGATATAAAAAGATATGTAAAATCATGTCCAGAATGCCAACGGGTAGCTCCAAAGCATTGGACTGCCCCAGCAACTCTAGGGGAAATGCCCATAGTGGGAACACCTTTTGAGAGAGTTGCGGTGGACATTGTGGGACCTCTCACTCGGACAAAGAGGAGGAACAGTTACATTCTGACTCTGGTGGACACATGTTCCATGTGGGGAGAGGCGGTAGCCCTGTCATCAATTGATTCGAAGCATGTGGCAGAGGCATTACTCACAATATTCACGAGGTTAGGTTTCCCTCACCAAATCTTGACTGATAACGGCTCACAGTTCAAGGGGAGACTAACAGAAGAGGTATTTAGGATCTTCCAGGCCAAGCATTTTCATTGTAGTCCGTATCACCCCCAAGGGAACGGCCAGGTGGAGAGGTTCAATGGGACTCTCATTTCCATCCTGAGAAAGCTGGCCCATGAAAAACCTGATACGTGGGACCAATTTTTGCCCGCTGCGTTGTTTGCGTACCGGGAAGTTCCACACAGTTCAACCGGGATGGCACCCGCAACCCTGTTATTTGGGAGGCCAATAAAAGGTCCATTGGAAGCCCTATTGAGGACGTGGACCGATGAGAAGGCAGAAGAGACTGTTACCTCATCATATGCGTATGTGAACGAACTGACCACTCGTCTAAAAACTGGCTGGAAACTTGCAAATGATAACCTCAGACAAGCCAGGAAGAAACATGCTGCATACTTTAATAAGAAAGCGAAAGATAGAGAATTACATGTGGGAGAGAAGGTGCTTCTTTTACTTCCCGCCAGTAGTAACAAGTTGCAAATTGGATGGCAAGGTCCATACACCGTTCTAGAAAAGATATCTAGAACCAATTATAAAATAGACAAGAAAGGAAAGGAGAAAAATATATCATGTAAACCTCCTAAAGAAGTATCTCGAGAGAGAAAACCAGGAAGGGACACCTTTACTGGCCTTGTCCATTGCAACCCAAATGAAAAATGAACCACTCACCTCGCAGGAATACCCCTTAAAACCATGTGAAACACCTGTACAGGTGAAAGTCAGTAAGCACCTGACTAAGAAACAGAGGGAACAGGTTCAAAAGGTTCTAACAGAACATACAGATGTGTTAACGGATAAACCGGGGCACACCCATTTGTTGGAGTATGATATGCAATTAATAGACCCAACACCTATCTGTATGAGGGCCTATACGATTCCGTTCGCTAAGGAACAAGCATTGAAGAAGGAGATAGATTATTTGTTAAAAGAAGGGATTATCTCTCACAGTGAATCTCCTTACAGCTCCAGTGTGGTTTTGCTGAGGAAACCCTCTGGGGAACATCGTCTGTGTATAGATTACAGAAAACTGAATGCTGTCACAGAGAATCAGGTGGATCCATTACCTGACCCAAATCAGCTGTTTGCCAGGCTGAATAAGGCAAAATATTTTTCTAAGGTGGATCTTAGCAAGGGCTATTATCAAATTCCAGTAAAGCCTGAGGTCAGATCTTATTTAGCATTTAGCACCTCGGATGGACATTATGAATTCAACATGTTGCCGTTTGGGTTGAAAAATGCTCCGAGTGTGTTCTCAAGAATGATGAGAAAATTTTTGGATCCACTAAAAAATCCATGTATAACGAATTTCATGGATGACATCCTCATTGCCACAGAAACATTTGAGGAACACATTAACTCTTTGACGATGCTATTTGATAGGCTCAGAGAGGCAAATTTGACTGCGAGACCAACCAAATGCTATATTGGTTGTAAAGAGTTGGAGTTCTTGGGACATACGATATATCAGGGTAACATGACCCCTGACCCCAAGAACCTGGAGAAATTACAGAGGGCACCTAGACCACAGACCAAGAAGGACGTGAGATCGTTTGTGTCGCTATGTGGATTTTATCAGAAGTACATAAAAAATTTTAACTCTATATGTGCTCCTCTAACGGATTTAACTCGCAAAGGAAATCCAGATAAAATTGTGTGGTCTGCTCAATGTGAATCGGCGTATCAAGAGTTAAAGGAGAAACTCACTAGCAAGCCTATTTTGAAATTGCCTGATTTGACTCAGGAATTTGTGGTAAGAACGGACGCTAGCAACGTAGGATTAGGGGCTACATTGTTGCAACGGTCCAATTCAAAAAAGGGGGAGCTGAACCCAGTCGCTTATGCTAGCCGCAAGCTGAATAAAGCGGAGCAAAACTACTCAACAAGTGAGAAAGAATGTCTAGCTTTAATCTGGGCTATAAAAAAGTTCCAGATCTATCTTTATGGTAGAACATTTGTGGTCCAAACGGATCATCAGCCCCTCGTATTTTTATCACAGGCTAAGCATGAAAACGCCCGATTATTAAGGTGGTCGTTACTAATCCAACCTTATTCGTTTTCCATTGAGTACATACCCGGTTCGCTGAATGTGGGAGCGGATTTTCTGAGTAGACATCCTTTGGAAGAAACTCAGGGGAGTCATAAGGCCAAATAAGTTAATTTGATCTATGTGAATCTCGGATTTTGAACTCGCTTTACAAGCATGTTCTTAAGTGGGGAGATGTGTGATGATATCCGATATTTCACCGATCAAAATATAGCATCTAGTAGTTTGTAGGTATAAAATAACATAGGTATTACCACACCACCAAAAGACTAGTTTTATTTCTCGGTTCCTAAAGGGTTAACGCGTAAAACGCCGATAGTTGAAAATGCCAATGTGACGTTACAGACTTGCAAGCCTTACCCAAAATGCATGCGTGAAAGTTAGTGTAGTTAGAAATCGTGTATTTCTTGGAAAAGACAAGGGAGAGAACGGGGGAAATGCATAGACCCTGTTTGAATTTCTAAACTGAAACTAAATGGCCTAAACGAGCGATAGGAAAAATAAAGACTAGAAATGAAGATTAAAATGCTACTAATTAGTTGTTAAATATATAATATGCGTTAGTCTAAATATTTTAGCCTACTGTATAAGAAAAATATGTTATTTGAATAAATATACAGGAAAGACGAAAAGGGTAAAAATAATAGCTAGAAGTGTGAAACCTGATGCATTAGATGACAAAACGGTAGAATAAGTAAATATTTTCATTCTGGATTAACATGACTTAGATAATACTAGCGATATGGTAGAATGAAGACATATAAAGACGTGCCTGGGATTTCTTTACTGAAGCTAGCCATATTGAGGCCATAGAAAGGGGTGTCTCCTGATTTGAAAATTGTAGGTTAGCTTTTGAAAATAGACGCGTAGGAACGGAAGTCACCTGATTGGTTGAGGAGCATAACTAAGAAAGTGAAATAAATACTCAGAAAGACGAGCGTTCCTTGCCACTTTCAATTTAAACTTTCACATGTAAAGTTAATAACGTTTACAGACAAGTGTGTTCAGATGCCTTCGCTGTTCTGTTATTCAGCAGGAGATCTTGTGTGACCATTTATGGCCTGTAATTAACTTACATAGTGAAAAAATTCGATATTTCGGTAAGACCAACATTTATATAATTATTATTGTATTTGAAAATGTGTTTGCCATATTGATTATGAATGAATATTTGAAGGGGAGAGTCCCAGTCGTACAAGTGCCATTTCAACATGTTACGTACACTCATTAAATGGGGTTAGATAATCTTATAGCTTCATGTAAAAGCCCTACAGCTTTGCTTGTACTTTGGGAGATAAAAGAACATATAAATTTATATAAAGAGTAAAGTTAACATCAAACTTTGTGTTGTTTCACCGAGTTGCTAAGAAAGATATTATCATTGTGGGGAAAGAACTTAATAAAATCCTTGCAGTTTTACTTAAAAGTTGGGATAAAGAGAGATTAATAAGGGAAAAGACTTTAATGAATAATGTTCAAGTATAGCCAGAAAATCACTGGCCATCTTTATGTAATCCATGTTATTACCTGAATGTATTTATGAAATTATAATATTGTATTAGGACTAGGAAGAAAAAAAAAAACAAAACAAAACATATGTTTGAGATATTTAATGATACTAGAGCACACTACCCGAGGGGGAAAATAATTATTTATGTATTATGTTCTGATTTTTGATTGGTTGATATCTGTAAAACTGTTACAAATGGAGATAGGTCAGAATATTATTTTGAGGGGAAATTAATCCTCTACTTCCAGAGTTTCTGGGTGTGAAACTGAAGTGAGCCAGTCACGTTGTTGTTCAACCCTGGTAACTGTTCGAGGCCATATGATTTGAGGGCCCTACCTTATCTTGAATCCTGAAAGCTGAGCAGTGCTGTGAGGAGGAAGACTTATAACCAGGACATCGCAGAATTTTCGACACCTATCTTAAGATAAGCCCTGTGTTTTGGGGCCTTGTGAATTCACTGAACTATTCTCCACAATTTGATATTTCAACCAGATTAAATAAAATGATGACAGTAGTGATTCCCCAAAATATGTGCTTTAGTTTGGACTAGAGTATTACAACAAGAACACTTCCTAGTCAGAAATAAAAAGACTTTAGTAGTGAAACTAGATTGTGTGTAACTGTATATAAATGTTTAATCTTAATGTTTTTTATGAATCAACTCAATTATACTTAATACATTTGAAAAAAAATTGTTCAGACCAAAATTCAATAGGGAGTTGTTTACTTAATTGTTTATTAACCTTAAAGTGTGGTTGTTGTTATTTTCTGCACATGCATTGCATATACCCTAGACACGTAGCTACACAACATCCATACATTATAACATATAAATTGGGGATAACATACATAGCGGGTGGTAGTCATTGGTGGAAGCAAGACAGGTTTCCTGACATATAGTTAAAAGGTAAACTTCCTCAGGAGCTAGCATAGCTGACTTCACATCTGCTACACAAATATATATATAAGTAATATCGACCCACCACAAATGGGACCCCGAATTATAACAGTAATGTTCAAAACAGCCAAAAAGAAAATAAATTCAAACATAATCCACTGTTTTGCATTAATCAATGATAAAGAAGAATCTGTGACAGAAGAATTTTACACCAGACTACAAAATGTCTTGGGTAAAAAGAGAAGACAGGACATCTCAATTTTGATGGGGGATCTAAACGCAACTTTAGGAACAGACAACACCGGCTTTGAAGAAATACTGGGAAAACATTGATTAGGTACGATGAACAAAAGTGGGAACTATTCACACACTTCTGTGCTTTAAATAAACTGGCTATAGTAGGAAGCATATTTCCATATAAAAGAATACGCAAAGCATCATGGATATCACCAGACCACAGAACTGAGAATCAGATTAATCACATATGCATAAATAAGTTTAGATCATCGTTACGTGACGTAAAGGTATATAGAGGAGCAGATGTAGTATCAGATCACCATTTTCTGTTAGCGAAAACAAATTTAACACTCAAGAAATTTACAGCAGTATATAGCTATAGACAACTGTATAATGTGGGATATCTAAGAAATCAGGGAAGAAGAGAAAAATTTTTCAATCACAGCATCCAACAAATACCAAGTACTCTAACAGCTGGATGATGTAAATGATATGGATGATCAATGGCATCAAATAAAAAAATATATGGAGCGAGACATGTGGAAAGGTACTGGGAAAAAGAGAACATTAGCACAAAGCATAGATAACAACAGAAACCATAAGCAAGATAGAAGACAGGAAAAACAAGAAAGCAAATTTAAACAGAAGCAATTGTTGAACAATTGGGTATAAAATGGACAAATGGAAAATTCCTGGGGGACCTGGATTTCGCAGATGATGTAGCATTCTTAAGTTCAACACCAAGACAATCCCAAGAAGCAATAAATAATTTGTGTCATCTCTCGGTTAAAATAGGTCTCCAAATAAATGCCTCTAAAACTAAAGCTATGAACTTTTCTAACGAGACCTTTGATATCATCTTGAACGGGGAAAAACTACAGAAAGTTGAAAGTTTCAATTATTTAGGCAGTAAAATGACTCAGGATGGTGACACAACAAGAGAAATCCATACTAGAATTGCTTTGGCAGCTAGCGCCTTCAATAGATTATCTAACATTTGGAAATTATGATCATTGAATATACATACCAAGCTTCGTCTGTTTAATTCAAATGTTATCTCAGTGTTAACATACGGCTGTGAGAGTTGGAAAATAACAAAATCATTGGAGAACAAGCTGAATACATTCGAGAACAAATGTCTTAGAAAACTCATGAACATCAGTTGGAAAGAATTCAAGACTAATCGACAAATAAGAGAAGACTCTAGGCAGAAATATGTCTCTGACTATATAAGGAAAAGACGATGGTCATATATCGGTCATGTCCTACGAATGCAAAACAACAGAATACCACTACAGGCGATCACTTGGGTTCCTGAGGGTAAGAGGAAAAAAGGAAGACCAAAAGAAACACTCAGAAGAACAATAATAAGAGAAGGAAGAACGTTGGGCCTAAATAATGTGCAAGAGCTAAGAGGAGTGGCGTCGCAACGAACAAACTGGAGAGCACTGGTTTCTGCCTTATGCGCCGTGTTTGGTGCTTAAAGAATTTATTATTATTATTATTATTATTAAAACCAGAAGATCCAAAGCCAAGGCACATAAAGTGTACATAGAAACAAACAAAGAAGTAAGAGGCCACATCAAAAGACACAAGAAGAAATGTATAAAATAGTTGGCAAGGGAAGAAGAGGAAGCTGCAGGCAAAGCAAATATGAGGGGCCTGTACAACAACACAAAGAAGCTAACAGGCAAATATAAGAAAGGAAAATTGCTTAGTAATATATACAAGAACAAATGAAGATATGGAAAGAACATTGTGAGGAACTTCTCAATAGACTAGTCCAACAAATCCCCCAGACATCCAGCCAGCAGAAAAGAGGCTACAAATCAACTGTGAACGACCAATTAGGGAAGAAATAAAGAAAGTCATAAAGCTTCTGAAAGATGGAAAAGCAGCTATTCCAGATGGCATTCTAGCAGAGCCACCAAAGTAGACATTGATACCTCTACAGAGATATTATACAAACTACTTGGCAAAGTCTGAGACAGAGAAGAAATTCCAGGAAGGAAGGTTATCTGGTCAAGTTACATAAGAAGGGAAATTTACAATAGCGCACAAATTATAGAGGAATAATGTTTCTATCAGTGCCAGGAAAAGTATTAAACAGGATCATCCTTGAGAAATTGAAAGAGTCCATAGACAAAAAACAAAAACTGAGTGATGAGCAAGCAAGTTTTCGACAAAACATATCCTGTACAGACCAGATAGCCACATTGAGAATACTAGTTGAACAAAGTCTGGAATGGAATTCACTGCTATACATTGGATTTGTGGACTCTGAAAAGGCATTTGATAGTGTAGACAGAGAATCACTTTGAAAATTGATGAGGCCTTATGAAGTTCCTATGAAGATCATTAACTTAAAAAAGGAGACTTATGAAGACAGCATGCAGAGTTCTTAAAGAAGAACAACTTACAGAAGCGTTTGGAATAAGAATGGAAGTGCGACAGGGATGCCTCTTGTCTCCATTTTTTTCTTACTAGCAATAGATTGGTTTATGAAAACGTCACCATCACACAACAGATATGGAATCCAGTGAAATCTGACTAAGTAAATAAGGGGCTGCTGTAAAACTGGAAAGGAATTAAATATATAAATTAAAAAAATAAAATGGAATGGAATTAGTTTAGCAAATTAACAGTTCATAAGAAACACTGGACGTTTGGGGTTCATCCTTCGTTAGCCACAGTTGATGATGGTATTCGGCCAAAAGATTCAAAGGGTATTGATTGATTGATATTACCCTTACCAGTTTTACAGCAGCACGCCGCCCCCCCCCCCCTTCCTTTATTCATTTTCAATAAAAACGTAGCTTACTCTGATGCATATCTTAAGAGCTTCAACAAGACCTGAAAAATACACTCAGTCCCTGCTCTTTCTTTTGCAGACATTTTGACAATTGTATCAGTGCTGATTATATGCCCCTTTCTCCCATGTAACCTGATAATTTTTTGCCAGATCACTGAGTAATATGCAGCTTCTTCTTCTTTGATCAATAACCGGCAACCGTCAAAGCATTCAGCTGCCATCACGCCTGGTGGCGTCCTGTAGGGCAGCAACAAATTGATTCCACCTTGCTCGGTTGGCGGCCATCCTTCGTACAGTCCCCTAACTCTGGTTAATTCTTTGCATCTCGGCTTCCAGCGGAGAATTGTAGAATATGCCGCTATATAGAGTTTAAGGCCGCTGCTATTGTTAAATTTCTTGTATTTTTTATATTTCTTGATTGTGACAGAGTTATTGTAATTGTGAACATGCTGATGTTACATTTGCTACGTTCTATTACTTTGTTATTGTTATTGTTGAATAGAATCGACATCATTGCACTCCGGGCCAACTCATAGGTCCTCAGTCTCCCTCAGTATATGTTCTATTACTTAAGATGCATGAGAGGATAACTTGATTACAGAGATAAAAATTAGAGGAAGGAAGGGTAGAATATAAGAGAACATGGAGGAGAATGAACGTGCAGCAGGCCAAGGAAAAGGGAAGTCAGGAAACACCTCTGATTGTGACTCCATAAATTACAATTTAAAAGAAGTATGTTAAGTTTCAAGAACAGCTATAAACATTTACGATGACGTCCAAAAAGAGGCCATTGTAAATAGGTCATTTGTTAGGCACAACAGAAAGATATAGTTAACTTTCCTGGGCATGTTATGAGAAGACGTAGTTAGAAAACACTGTGACAGGTGGTTAAATTGATGGGAAAAAAGACAAAGAACAACAACAATAAAAGATACTGAGCAGTTGAACAACATGGCATGGTGTTAAGTCATATTCTTAGTTAGAGTTAGGTGTTACGGATTTTTGGTGTACGGGGCTGGAGTTTGTTAGTAAGTAGGTTAAGGTCATGAGATACATGACGTGTATATACATGTGTATGGGTAGAGAATGGTGTAACTCTGTTTAGAGTTTATTATTATTGAAGTATGCAAGCTTAGAAATTTACATTTAAAAAGTTCACTGTTAAAAGCACGTAGAGTATGGTTGAAGATTACTCAGGTGCGTTCATGTGTGAATTGAAATTTACAGGACATGAGAAAAGCGTGCGAAGTGAATGAAGTTAGCATACATGTGAGAGAAGAATACTGAGTTGTTAAAGGGGAGTCAGAAACAGAAATCAGAAGAAATCTTGTCAGAGGAACAGGCTGGCTTTAGACCAAAAAGAAGTACCTCAGAACAAATCTTCAATATTAGATTACTGATCGAAAAACATCTCCAGCATCATCATGATTTATACCATAACTTCATCGATTTCACAAAAGCCTTCGATCGAGTCTGGCATGAAGGCTTATGGCAAATAATGAGAAAATTCAATTTTGATACCAACATCATAGATATCATTGAAGCACTATACAAGGACGCAAGCAGTGCTGTTTTTGCAAGCAACGACATTGGAGAATTTTTCAAAACAACTGTAGGAGTTCGCCAGGGATGTATCCTGTCACCAGTGCTCTTTAATATATATCTAGAACATATTATACAGGAGGCTCTCTACGATTATAAATCAACCATATCGATTGGAGGCCGACCTCTGTGTAATCTACGTTTTGCTGATGATATTGATCTGATAGCTGGAACAGAATCAGAACTTCAAGACCTTACCTCTAGACTGGAGAAAGTAACAAGAACGTATGGGATGGAAATTAATATAGAAAAAAGCAAGATATTGGTGAATAGCCATAAGAAACATGTTCCGACCAACATTACGTTAAATGGGCAAACGATAGAAGAAGTTAACACCTTTAAATATCGTGGGTCCACAATATGTAGTGATGGAAGATCAAGTAAGGAAATCAAGACAAGACTTGAGATGGCCTCAGCTGCCATGACAAGGTTGAATGTGATCTGGAAAAGTAACATCAGTTTTCCTGTGAAGATCAAATTATACAAATCACTTATATTATCTATTCTCTTGTATGGGTGTGAGGGCTGGACACTCACTGCAGATACGGAGCGAAGGATTCAGGCTTTCGAGCATAAATGTTATAGAAGAATTTTGCGCATTTGCTATAAAGAGCACAAAACAAATGTCTATGTTAGAGAGAAGATCAACACCTATGCAGGCCACCAAGAACCACTTTTGTCAATAGTGAAACGTCGAAAGCTTGCCTGGTTTGGGCATGTAACTCGTCATGACTCCCTTTCGAAAACGATCCTCCAAGGAACAGTCGAAGGTAAACGGAGAAGAGGAAGGCAAAGAAAATCCTGGGCTGATAACATCAACGAATGGACAGGACACGGTTTTTCCACACTTGTACACATTGCTGAGAATAGAGAGCAGTGGAGGACCCTGTCTGCTGATGCTTCCACCATGGCACCCCTACGACCCATGACGGGTTATGGGTTGAGATGATGATGATGAAAGGGGAGTCTATGGCCATCCGTCGTGGGAGACGGTCAGTGTTTCTAGAGTATGTGAATAGTGTATGTGATTTTCATTATAATATATTGGATGTGACGCTATGATGTACCGCGTAAGGTGTATTTACAAGGCCTTTATATATTATTATTTATAAGCGCGTTGTCGGTTTCCCGTGGTGTAAAGTTCTGGAGGAACTTGGATGCCTGGTGATTAGACCAGAGGTATAGATATATGTGCGAGGAGTGAATGCCGCACTTTGGATTAAAAAGACACGTCGTTTTCCCGTGTCAATAGGAGGTCTATGGTAGGACCATTATATGCTATTATTTGAAAGCGCGTTGTTGGCTTTCCCGCGCCAATAGGAGGTCTACGTAAGCGCGTTGTGATTTTCCCGTGCTGTTAAGCTTTGGAGGAACTTGGATGCCTGGTGGTTAGACCAGAGATAGAAATATATGTGCGAGGAGTGAATGCCGCACTTACATTGTATTACATTGTATACAGACCATATAGAGATTTATGTGCGAGGAGTGAATGCCGCACTTACATTGAATATAGATCAGAGATAGAGATTTATGTGCGAGGGGTGAATGCCGCACTTACATTGAATGCAGTTGTTACCAGTACGTAAGGATGACTGTACTACATATTCTAATTATGCACGTATTTCGTACTATGTTTACTGATGTCCAGGACTATGCTGTTGAGATTATATGTAATGGAACTGTGACCCAGACTTCTGTCAAGTTATTTCATTTGCGTACCTACTGTACTTCTAAAACAAACCCGACCATTGTAACATTACAGAGGTGTCATTTGGTGAGCCAGTCTTACGGGATGTGATTCCCACGATACTTGGACTATAGAAGGAGTTCAGCACATTTTGTGTACCTACTTTAAAGTAGTATTGCGGAGAAGCAACCAACACAACCAGGAACCTTGAAGTACGGTAAAACTTCAAAAATTCTTTGGACAGTAAATGAAGTGTTTTGACACTAATGATATTTATCTAAAAGATTTGTCTGCACGCAGCCAATTGACATAATATGCTCACAACAGATATCAACACCCATACATCTGATTTCTATTTTGGAGTCAACGTAATTGAGTTATGAAAGACAGATAGTAATTTTCTTCACATAGAGCTGGTCATCTACGGTCCTGATTCAAGCCAGAAAAATTTATACGAAGTGCGTGGAATTTCGGCCAATTATCGTACAGCGGTCACGTTGTGACCCAATTATCGTCTAATTTACAAGTTCCAGCTAGCTCCTGTTTACTGACAGACATCGGTACGGTGTGTGCAAGGTCAACCTTTGCTAATGTGTGTACCCAGTCAAGTCATCACAGTGGAATCTGCATGAGGTAGCCTACTTTTTCAACGTCGCAGTATTTGCAAGCGACGTCTAGTCTTTGACGGGGTGTACTGGCCCGTCCAAACTTATCAGAGGACCTGTGTGTACGTCACGTGTGTTGTGCTGTGCTGTCATTTTCATCATCAAGCCATCGGAAAGAAGTGGAGTAAACAACACATCTGGAACATCGGTCTACAGTCAAGATCAACGAGACTATCTGTATTAAAGATACGTATTACTTGTTGTTAATTTGTATTAGAAACTGAACTGTTGGATTTGTATATTTTTGTGCGTAGTAATTTTTCTTCCCCTTTCGTTGTGCTGCAATTTGTCTTGTTTCGTTTTGTTTCGTTAATACTCATCAGTAGTTTTCGTATAACTGACCTTTTCTACTGTGTTGTGTGTTCGTGCATGTGTAAGTTCGTGCTAGTTTCTGCGTTGTATTTGGTGCTGTGTAAATTATATATTAAGGTTAATATTATAGATTAATTATCTAGCCTAATTACAACTGTAAGAGTTTTTCTGTTTGAGTTTAATATATTAGTCTAGTAGTTTTATTATAAATATAAATACTGTATAGTTTTATTTGTTTATTAATCGTAAAGATTATTTCCTAGGTCTTTTCTATTATCTGTTACAGTTTATTGATTTATTATATTCGACTCTTTGTTAAGCTTTCGTAATTATTTGGTGTTATATTCTTCTGTCATCTGGTAGGGACTATAGAAGCTTATATTTATATTTTTCCCTTTCATTCTTACATTACTTTCAAGTATCGACTTAGATATTTTATGGGTATTTATTTCTTGTAAGTTTGTATTAGGATTAGTGTTAGTCTACATCATATTTAAGTGGTGCTAAATGTGGTTATTAGTTTAATGTTTATAGCAATACTTGTGAGTTATTTACATTGTTTTGTATCTTGTACAGAATATGTGCGAGTTGAACATCAGTGATACAAGCTTGCTGTAGTGCCAGCCAGAGCAACACAGATATCCTTCAGCTGTAGATCTGCATTATCTTGATGGAACCATAGACTGTAATCAAGACATACTTAAGATAAGTCACAGTTTATGCCATTGTTGAACTTCTTTGTTCAGATACCATTCTACTGACATTCCTGATGGTCATTCATTTGTATTCGTTGTTGTGTTAGCGTTTTATATTTGTGTTACTTGTTTATATATTATTAATACTTTGTTCTTCATTAGAAGGAATTGGTATTAATCTATTCTGTAGGTTTTTTTTTTTTTGTAAAATTAATTCCAGAGTCTTGGAGAGACTCGGTAGCTAGTGCCCCGTGGAATTCTTTGACATTTATTGGTGTTAGCTGTTATAGTTTGGTTTGTGTAATCATTGTTACATAATTTAGTCTCTTTTGTCATGTTTACTTGTAGTTTTCTTGTGTTAATTTTCTACTATCTTGTAAATAAGTTCATTTCACAGTTCTATTGTTGTCGTTTGTATTGCAGGTGTTTATTATCCCCCCACCTGTCGGTTGTTGTTCGTTTGTTTATAGTTTTAGTGTCACCGGTGTATTTCATTATTATCATCATTCACTGTGTTTTGGTCCTGGTTATTAGTTACAAATAGTTTGTATGATTACTGTGTTAGAATCTAAGCATTGTAGATATGATGGTCAGAGTATATTGAGGATCAGTGTGTTCAGCTACACATGTCTTAGTCTAGACATAGGTGGATCTGATTATTATAAGTGACTGATTTTAGGGTTACTTGTGTGTATTATCTTTAGAATTATTGGTGATTTGTTACTGTTTTATTGTAGTACCTATGTAGAGGTATATTAATACTGATAATTTAATATTGTAGTGAATATACTTTCTTATTTTGGGAATCTAGTCTGTAAATCTATAGTCATGGCAGACTGTTCAAGAACAATTAGAAACAGAAAGAAAAGAATAGCCTTAAGAGACTTTATTTTGGCTATCAGAGATTGTGAGTCTTATGAATTGTTTAACACTATGGTAAAAGTGGATGATAAATACAAGCTACATAGAGCAAAGGTATATCTCATAGAGATTAAGGAAATAAGAGAAGTTACAACTGGAATTGCATTGCCAGTATTGGATGATAGCAAGAGACCAAAACTGAATTTAAAGAGGAAAGCTAATATAGCAGATGATATGGTGAAAACTGAAACTAGGAATGTTTCTGTTCAAATTGAGAAGAAAGAAGTCACTGTACAAACAGATAATTGTTGTGAAGACTGTTTAGTCTCAGTTGGGAAAATATCCAAACTGAATGTGGATGAACCACAAAAGACTATCATTAGTGATGAATCAGTTAGGAGTAAAACTAACTTATATTCTATGGAAGGAAGATCAATAAGTGTTAGTAAGAATGCAGTGTCTACAAAAACCAATGAGACAACAAAGGGAGTGACAATTCCAGTGCATGATGAAACATACCATGCACCTCCAGAAGTGTTGTTACCAAAAATGGGTTTTTGGTGTGACAAAGATCAGTTAAAAATAGACAAATTGATCCAAGAAGAGGGAACCTTCGAGGCAAAGTGTACAGTATTAGAAGGAAAATTTAAGAGTGTTGAGCAGAGATTAGAAAATGAATACAAAGATGGTATTCGAAGATTAAATGATGAATTCAAGGAGGATAGGAACAGGATATTAACTGAGTGTAAGGGTAATACTCAAGTTAAAGAGGAACATTGCAGGGTCCTGTCATCTCGGTGGAAGGAGAAAGGTAATGCTTTAGAAGAGAGTTACTTTGTTAAATTTGAAGCACTAGAAGAGCAATTTAAGGCAGCTAAACAAAGATTACAGCAGCAAGCTGAAGCATTGAAAGATCAAGCTAAGTCTACGGAGGAGAGACATGAATCTGCGCTTGGTACAGATCAATCAGATTAGAAGAAGGAACCCTTAGATGCTCAAATGCAGTATAGGAGGGTGAAGATGAAGGATGCTACTTCTTTTGCCAAGAAAGTAGTACTTGAAGAGACTGAAAATTCAAGGAAGGAAGTGTGAAAAACTGTGATGGATGGTCTGAAAGGAAATTGTGTTAGAGTTACAGACCAGTTAGAGTTAATATTATCTTTCAATTTCAAAAACAGATACATGGATGTAGGAAAAGAACTATTGAAGTTGTTAATGTTCAACGCCATCAAAAAGTTACCACCAGATAAGTGGGACATAAGTGATCTGTTTGCTCTACTAAAGATACTGTGCTATTTGGAAATACTTTTGTGATCAGGGTAATGATGATGATGGATTCTAGATTGGAAATTGTTTTGATGTTAGTTGGAAGAGATTGGTACTTGTTACGACTCAGCATGAGAGGTTAATTGTTACTGTGCATTAAACAAGGCTGAAAGCTATAACTTTCAAGAATGGAAATTTGACAGAGTGTATATAATTAACAAATAGTGAACAGGTGTACAGTACAAGTCAGTAAATCTAGGTGTTTTAGATTGACTTATTTCATTAACTAAAGTAGTAAAGTTTGATTGAGAGGTACAGGGCGTAGTATTTAAGGTGCTGATCACGAAAACATGTGAAATGGGTATATCATCCCTTAATTGATTATTTTGTCACCCCACTGGGAATGTTTAGTGAAATGGGGTGGACATAGAAGCGTATGTAATGTGGCATAATGTGATACAAATTTTTCAAGGCAAATGATTTTATTCTTGTCTAATTTTGTTTATCCATAGGAAAGTATGCTGTGCTATGAGATACCAGTGGATTTGGTTGAATTGTCTATCATTACAACAGCTGATGGGTGGTCATCAGCAGGCTTGCTCACTGATACCTCTTCTTAGTGAGACATCAGTCCGTTGGTCTGGTTTTGGAGCAATTGAAACATGAGTCACAGAAGAATTTCAGCATTTAGAATATATTATTTATATTTATGAATTACATTTGTGTTAGCTTGATAAGTTGTAAGTGTTAACGTATAATGTAATTATATTATTTAATGAACAATGCTGATGTACATTTTGGTTCACCCATGTATTTTTGTATGGTGAATCTACGTATGATTTTGTTAATATATTAATTGAGGCACACATTGTTAGATTTGCATCAAACATAGTTTAATGTTGTATAGGATGGAATTGTGTTTGGTTTGCCAGTAGAGTATGATTGCTAAGGCAAAGCCTACATCACCCTTCCGGTGCCACTGTTAATGTGGTAACCTTTTGGTTCACCAATATATTTCCATCCCTCTTTTGTTGTTTAGTATGACTTGACATATTTCACCGACCTCACACTTTGGTTTGATGTAATGTTTAAAAAAAAATGATGTTATCATTTTTTTTCCTGGGGGTCGGTGTGAACTGTTAAGTCATATTCTTAGTTAGAGTTAGGTGTTACGGATTTTTGGTGTACGGGGCTGGAGTTTGTTAGTAAGTAGGTTAAGGTCATGAGATACATGACGTGTATATACATGTATGTGGGTAGAGAATGGTGTAACTCTGTTTAGAGTCTATTATTATTGAAGTATGCAAGCTTAGAAATTTACATTAAAAAAGTTCACTGTTAGAAGCACGTAGAGTATGGTTGAAGATTACTCAGGGGCGTGCATGTGTGAATTGAGGTTTACTGGACATGAGAAAAGCGTGCGAAGTGAATGAAGTTAGCATACGTGTGAGAGAAGAATGCTGAGTTGTTAAAGGGGAGTCTGTGGCCATCCGTCGTGGGAGACGGTCAGTGTTTCTAGAGTATGTGATTAGTGTATGTGATTTTCATTATAATATATTGGATGTGACGCAATGATGTACCGCGTAAGGTGTATTTACAAGGCCTTTATATATTATTATTTATAAGCGCGTTGTGGGTTTCCCGCGCTGTAAAGTTCTGGAGGAACTTGGATGCCTGGTGATTAGACCAGAGGTATAGATATATGTGAGAGGAGTGAATGCCGCACTTTGGATTAAAAAGACACGTCGTTTTCCCGTGTCAATAGGAGGTCTATGGTAGGACCGTTATATGCTATTATTTGAATGCACGTTGTTGGCTTTCCCGCGCTAATAGGAGGTCTACGTAAGCGCGTTGTGATTTTCCCGTGCTGTTAAGTTTTGGAGGAACTTGGATGCCTGGTGGTTAGACCAGAGATAGAAATATATGTGCGAGGAGTGAATGCCGCACTTACATTGTATTACATTGTATACAGACCATATAGAGATTTATGTGCGAGGAGTGAATGCCGCACTTACATTGAATATAGATCAGAGATAGAGATTTATGTGCGAGGGGTGAATGCCGCACTTACATTGAATGCAGTTGTTACCAGTACGTAAGGATGACTGTACTACATATTCTAATTATGCACGTATTTCGTACTATGTTTACTGATGTCCAGGACTATGCTGTTGAGATTATATGTAATGGAACTGTGACCCAGACTTCTGTCAAGTTATTTCATTTGCGTACCTACTGTACTTCTAAAACAAACCCGACCATTGTAACATTACAGAGGTGTCACATGGTATAGTCAACAACAGAAGTGATAGCCAAATCTACTGACTGGAAACTGTGAAGAGATATGATCACAATGCTAGTCATCACCACATTTCAAGAAAAATAGCATAAAAGGCTGTCCCAGTTTTGCTGTAATGTATTATCAGTTTCAAAGATCCTTTTTGAAAAAGTATCAAATTAGGTATGAACAACAGATATAATCGCAATATTAGATATTTTACAGGCTTACAATTCACTCATAACTATTGAACAGGTGTAACAAAAATACAGACTTATGGAACTGCAGAAAATATTCAAACAGTATTTAACAAGATCACAAATTAATAAATATGTATCGGTTAGTGGGGTTATGGTGAGAATGTAAAGGTTTAGAGAGATTCTTCTTCAGATACCATGCCGAGTGGTGTAGGAGATCATGTCTCTCCACAACTTCGTGTCTCCAGTACAATTTAACAATTCTGTTGTTGACCTACTTCCATACCACGATGTCAAACTGTCCAGTATTTGCACTCTTTGTCTTCCTCCATCTCTTATTTCCTTCAATCTTACCTGTTGTTACTATATATTCCGGCTTTCCTCTTCTCATGGCATGCTCAAAAAGTGGATTACTTCTTTCTAACTTGTGAAATAAGTTTCCTTTGCACATTGGCCTCTTTCAGGTCATCCTCATTACTCTTTTTGGCTGTCCATGGTACTTTTAACATTCTTTTGTAAAACCACAGATAGATTCTAGTTATACATGTTACTGGTGTCAAATAAAAAGTAAATTAAATATTATCCTAAACACCTCAAGTTTTCACACGCTCTTCTCCCATATTTGTTTTTCTTTTTTGAACGTCAGTAGCAAGTATGAAGTCTCATCTCCACCCATCTACAATTTAGACATTTTCATTTATCTGTTGTAATTGGACAGGACAGAGAATGCAAAAAAGGAAATATTGACAATTAATCTTATTATCTGAAATGATGGGCACTATATATCCTAATTATAACCTGATGTTCTAAAAAAAAAAAATTGAAGCCTATTTCTTAGTACAACAGTGATCATATATTTGTTAAATCAGATTTGTTTCGCATCTAAGTTATCACTGTATTTTAACTTTTTAATATCCTGATTTCTTACTGGGTCAGATATAACCTGGTATGTGTCATCCCCAAAAAATATGTTGTGTCGAATCGTTGGGAAGGCTACTTTGTGGAGAAAAATGCAACTTTGTATGATCAATACAACTTCTCAGTAAGTAGTAGATAGAAGTGGGACAAGATATTTTGTATACTTTGACCTGTAAAGACACAGTGCATTAAATGACCACAGCTATGGGAACCGGTGGGTTGAAATTAAATTGAGGACATTCGTGCAATTTATTTTCTTCTTTTCACCGTTCAACTCCCAAAGGAGTATACGCCTTGAACACGGTTATGCCAAGTCGTCCTCGCCCATGCCATCAGCTCAGGGTCTGTCCATGTCTTCTTCATGTCTGTCTCCAGTTCTCTTGTGTTCTTTGATTTTCCTCATATCTCTTTACCCTGGGGATTCCAGAACATGGATTGTCTACTAATGCTATCAACAGATTTTCTTCAGTGTGCGCCCTATCCATCTCCAGCAATGTGGTGAAATATATCGTGACTTCATCAGCTTACGCTAAGGATGCAGATGCATACATATATTTCCTAATGGTAACCTTAACCCATACCCTGTTTTCTGCTTTTTGACAAATGATAATATGCGATAAAACTATGATGATAGACAGTATGTCGCCCTGTGCTTTATTTCAATTGCTTCCGTATTTATGTATAGTGATGGCTTCAGTAATGATGATTTTTTTTTTTTTTACTCGAGGCGAAATCTAATATACATGTCTAACCTGAGACTGATTTTACGTGAGTATCCCTCTTTTTCCCTGTTCAATGACAGGTGTCTTCTCGCCATTCAGACAGATACTCGCAGATTTCAGAGGTACCCATTAGAGCTAGGTTAGCTCAGGAGCCGTTCAGGTTATTCCAATCCCTGGTCGGCGACACTGCTTCAGATGTCCTCGCCAGGGCTCGAATTATTCCTGTCCAAGTTCCGTTCAACGACGCTTTTTCAAATGCCTTCGCCAGGGCTCGAACCTGGATCACTCGATCGCCAGCGCAGTGTGGTGGTAACCATTACACCAGCGAGTCTCCCAATAATGGTGATACAGTAAACTCTGTTATCATTTCCCTTTTTGCTCCTCATTGACCCAGGAGCCATCACTGCATCTGACCCCCTCAGCAGAAAGCCTGTACCAGAGTATTCATGAGTGCATGCCAGCAGTAGTTTCTGTACCAAGTCTTTGACATGATGAGTTTGGCAGCCCTGTGCATAGTCTCATAATTGTCACTTCTTACGACATGCTTGTAGCGGTTGTTTCTATCCTTTTCTCATCTGCTCAGATATCTCCCGCCCTCCCCCCAGGAGCTACATGGGGCAAAGTCAACTCTTTTAGTGTCAGTAATTATGATTACAATAATAATTTTGACAATGATAATGATAGTGATTTTGATGGTTATACTGATAATGATAGTGTAGGTGAAGCTTGTGACCAAGATGATGATGCTTCCTACAGAGTATGAAGAAAAAGAGCTGAATATATTACATTGGTCATTACATTTATTAATTAGGAGCTGTGAAGCAGAAAGGAATTTTTCGAAGCTAACCTTTATAAAAACAACAAATTTCGGTCTACCATGACTGAAGAGCGCTTAAATTCTTTATGCATATTGTCTCTAGAAAATGACATTGCAAGGAAGCTCTCATATGACAAAACTGTACGTGAATATGTTGCTAGAAAAAACAGAAATAAGAGTATTTTGTAAAATGTGCTTCATGTAGTATGTTCTGGTGAGTTTAACTTTTCCTACTGAGCACAAATCTCTTATGGATACACCTTGTCAGCCTTGCATTTCTTCTTCTTCTTCTTTGTTCGTCCTGAAAAGGACGTTGGTTGGGTTGTGTCCGTTTACAGCGAAGCTGCGGTATTTGCGCCTTTCGGCCGATACATACGACTTCAGCACGGCATTTTTGGGACAAGGTTAGCCTTCCCTCTTCAATCCCTACTCACTCAGCCAGACTGCAGTGATGCAGCCTGTTTCCATGACCACCACTTGGAGGTGGAGTAGGGTCTTGGTCAGCTCTGGTTTGCTGACCGTGACGCAAGCAGTCTAGCTATGGGTCGCTAACTGCATTTCTCACTGTTGACGCGTCTTAGGTCCCAGCCTTGTATTGTAACAAATGTATTAAAATATTTTATATTTTCATCATCGCTAATTTTCTTATAATTTTTTTGGTGTGTCTTCAACGAACTAATTCTAAATGATGGAGGCAATCATTAACATAGTTAAGATTTAAAAAGTCACATATATCAAGGTTTATAGTGGATTAGTGATCAGAACATATGCCTTCCAAGCAAATGTTCTGCATTCAACTCCCAGCAGACTTGTTTCTTTTTTGAAAATTCTTCCATTTGTCTTCAGTTTTTATGTGTGTTTGTTGTGGATCTACTATAAAGCTTGAACTTCAGGCCCTTCAAGTCCATTGTCGCAGAGAGATTTATGATTAAATAATTTCTATATCTTTTCTTTATTCTACCCGTGTCTTCTACTTTAATATCGCTCTTTTATCCTTTATTTCGCATTTGTTTGATTGTGAAAAATATAACTCTCCCATTCAAACCTTTGCCTATTCTTTTCTTATTTAGAAACACATTTATATTGCTGTTAAGCTAAGTCCTTGATGAGATCGAATCGTGTGAATTCGTTCTCGACAGGGATAAGATTAAAGACAATCGTCTAGCATTTTTCTCTGACACGGCTCGTCTATGGCTAAGTTTTCTCGGTGATAGGTGTGATATGAAACACATGGATCGCTGGGAACGGCCATAAGGTAGCAGTAGGTGTAAAAACGCGCACTGGCAGTTTAATTTCCGACGTCTGAGTTAATGTAAGTGTTAAGACGGGACTATTCGGGTTTTCGAGAATTAGTGAATCATTTCTTTTCATAAGATATAAACTCCAGTAGTTTAGACTTCATTCATTCAGTACTCCTACGTTTCAGTAGACGGATCGGTTCGTGCTAGAGAATACCTTGTATAGCGAAGTTCTGAGTTTTCTCGACAATTTTGCCGAGTTCTAGAATACCTATATAGTGAATAATTATAGTTCGTGGTGATAGCCTGTAATTCTGTTTGGAGGTTATATATATATATAAATATATATATATATTTAGTAGTGTTGAGTGATTTAAGTGGTAAATCGCCTATTTATTTTCACTAGTTAGATTTCTGTGCAGAGGGATTAAATTATAAGTCTGTTATATTCTCTAGTTGACGTGTTACAGTGGATAGCAAAATAAATTATGATTTCCAGCTTAAACTCATGCAGCTACAAATAAATTTAATTAAATTGCTAGTAGTCAGTCGAGAATATTTTAAACTAACTTATAACTGCACTGATTCATCATTGAGTATTGACGAAATACGTATGTATTTCTAATTCATGATGATTGATTTTTTATGAATATAATTTATTTCACGGGAGTTTTAAACGATAAGACAAGCTCTAAGCTTGCAGTTTATAATTTAAGTTATAACTGAAGTGGATAACTATGTTATATTTTACGCGGGTAGGATAGGATTGTGGAATATGCTATATGATGTTAAGTTTGGAATTTTTTCTCCCTATTCAGTTCTGGGTCAATAACCCTATAACCTTACCGGCGGCTTCCATTCCATATGAACTGAATATATTTTCTACAAAGAAAGAACATTCTAAATAACATATAGGGCTTTCAAAGTGACTGTCCGGCCTTGTGGTTTACACCCAGATAGAGACATAGCACTGGCCCAAAAGACTTATTAGAATAAACGATAATTGGACTATTCGAATATCCAGAGTTCTTGTTTGTTTTCCAAAGTTCATATACAGTCGGCCTGTGGTGGCGACTAAATCAAAACAGTAACAGTACTTATATAACGACCACGTGTTGTGAAGAAGATTGATCCTGAATAGAATTTGTTTACCTGACAATCGATGTATGATTGAAGAATTCCCGCTACTGTACCCTGTGACCAGTTGATTCCATAATTATTTCCTGCCTGGACAAAATTGGAAGTAACATTTAACAGCATCCTGCTAAAAATAAAAAATGAAGCTGGCGCTTCCCAACATTTGATTAATTAGTCGGTTGGAGAAGCTGGGGCTTGATTTCGCTCGCCAACCAACAGTGAATGGGCTGCATGTTCCTTTAATCAACTTTTTCCAGAAGGTGGTGAATGCAACCTATAGGTAAGGTTGATTGTGTGAGTTTTCTGTGATCACAGTTTGTTTGTCGGAGCAAGCGAATGCAGGAAAAATAATTCTGTCATGTAATAACTCATTAAATAACTCTGTATTTGTAATTTCATTTATGCAAGTTGTTGCTAAATGCTGTTTTCTTCTTAGACCAGATTCAGGTATTAACTCCGCTCTTAAACTATAGAGGATAAATCTTAGACTATAGCGTATAAATCCGTGACTCTTTGGGGCTATCACTTTTCTTCTAACAGGATCGTGGGCTAAACATAGAGGGAAAAGATTACTCCTATGGGTCTAATGTTTTTTTATGAAATTCATTAACGTATGTGTATTTGTATGAGATGTGATATTCTACTGATTTCTATTGTGACATTCCTTATGATAAATAAAACTTACATAAACTTATTTAAGTGTGTCGGTCAGCTTGTTCCAAACAAATATTCATATTCCATAGATATAGTTTCACGTCTGTACGTCTTAACGTTCGCCACTTGTGTGCGCGTGTCTGTGAGTGGTTGATATAGAGTATATCTATATTACTGGGTAATCTGTCTGACATACATTTTCTGTTGTAGAGAGATAGACTGAGCGAGAGATTTCTTGAGTTCAGGGACAGAATTACTTATTTTTCCACCATCTCACTCGTGAAAACTATTTTCTTATATCGTCTCTCACTGAGTCACCTCATTTTCTAGTCTATTCAGAAGGGACCAATCTGAGTCTTAATTCACCTATCACAAATCTACGACAAATGGGTTCTCTTCCGAAGGATTTTTGAACTTAGAATAGGAAGAATAGACGATAAATATCAGCTCCTCTACAGGATTATATTTTTTTATTCTGAAATAGAGTAAGAGTGTGATGTCTCGTGAGTCTTAGTATCTTTAAAAAAATATTATCCCCTCGACTAACGATCTGTTTATGGGCTTGCTGACCACACTAATTTTAATTGTTTTTCCACAGCATTGATTGAGTATTATAAAATTGATTTACTGGTTGATTTTGTCGGAGTATGTTATGTATTGATTTTGGAATATTAAGCCGCTGGTAATAAGGTTGTGATTGGGAAACAATCACAGGGTAATTGAAGCAGAAGGTGTTTTGAGCTAAGCTAAGGAGCGCGTTCAGACTATTGGGTCCTGTTAATTGCCTCCCTTACCCGATCTGACTTTAGGAGTGAATTCGTAGTGGATTTAAAAAATTAAGGATATTTTTTTATTTCTCCTTAAACATTTTTGCAATAATTGTTTGTTTCTACTGTAGCAACTTTTTTTTGTCAGTGATTAATCTTAACTACCATTTATTTGGCATAGTCGCTTGCTTTTAGAGCTTAATTGCCAATTAATAGCAGCGATAGTTAGATAACTATTTAAGAGGAGGTATCCCAGCTAAAATATATCATCTTTTGTTGGTATTTTCTCGTAAGTGGTAAGGAACCAGTGTATCCTTTTTCTGACATCTTTCTCGACTAAGTCTCAGTCAGCTATTTACTATGGCCGAGAGGGCAAAGCTTAGGCAGATGCTCAGAGACAAAGCGAGAGAGGAGGGACTGGAAGGAGAAGAAGCGGAAGCTTCCGTCATGGACGAACTTGACAGATATGACGCGGAGAGGAAGGCAGCCGAAGCTTTAGATAAGAAGAAAATTGATGCAGAAATGGAAGCTCGCAGGGCACAGCATGAGGAAAGAGAGAAGGAAAAACAGCATGGGGAAAGAGAAAAGGAGAGACATCATGAGAAGGAGAGGGAGGATAGACAGCACGAGTTGGCGCTCAAGGCTCTAGAAGTCCAAAGTCGTGGTGCTGCCTCTACCTTTAGCAATTGAGAGTCTTCTCCTCATTTTTCCTTAACTGATCCTTCTAACACTCAGTCTCTTAAACTCAACGCTATGTCTTTTGCTCTAGAATCTTTCCATTGTCCTAATGAGAAGATTGACACATGGTTAGAAAAATTTGAGAAAATGGCTATTCTGTACGGTTTAGAGAGGTCGCGTTGGTGTATGAAGCTTTCTCAGGCTTTAAAAAGTAGTGCTTATGAGGTGTACTCTAAACTGGAAAGCAGCCAACAAGACAACTACGACGTCTTAAAGAAAACGTTGCCTGAGCGTTTTGAAATGAATGCTCGAAAATTTTTGCAACTGTTCCGGAACAGCAGAAAGGAGAATTCTAAAACTTTTCAGCAGTACTCTTCTCGTCTAACGGGATATTTGACCAAGTGCCTAGAGCTCTCGCAGCTCGCCTCTACCTGTGAAGGGTTTGAGGAGTTCGTTAATGCGAACAGATAAGGAAAACATTGTCTGGTGACACCCGGAGATTGTTAGCTGAGCAGGGTGCAGAAAAGCTTGAAGACATCTTGGAAAAGTCTGAGCGATATCATAATGCGCTGGCCGAACTACCGGCCACAAAACGTAAACCGACAAAAGAGCCTTTTCGAAAGAATAATCTAGATCAATCTTCTCATGCTACTCACCAAAATAACGACAGAGAAACTGGACCCCAAAACCCCCCTCCTGAAAAGTCTAAGTTCTACAAAAACAAGTACCCCATCAACAATAAACAGTCTGATCAACCCAACCTGCATGGCAGCGCGGTCAGAAAGGACAATGTGGCAAAGGGAAAACCCCTGAGCACGGGACATTTGATCAGAGCAAGCACACCGAGCCTAAACGCATCGGATGCTTGCAAACAGACTCGCAAGAAAGAATTATTGTCAGTGATTCTCAACCTGAGGGAGAGAGGCCATCTACGTGAGGTACTGTTGTTTAAATGGGACTTCAACATATTGTTTGTTTGACACGGGGCTTTCTTTTGATTGCATTGTTGCCAGGCACCTGGTCAAACCCGGTCAAGAGACTGAAGAAACCGTTAAACTTTGTGGAATTTTTAAGAGTGATGCACCAACAACGCTTCCCATTGCATTGGTTGAGATCCACTCTGATTTTGTCAGAGGTATGGTCAGAGCGGCTGTTATGGATGACCCGATCTACCCAGTCATACTTGGCTGCAGATATGTGTTTATTGGGAAACCGGAAGAGCCAATTGTGGCAACAGTAACCACAAGAGGGCAAATCAAGAAGGAACGGGAGCCTGCGCCAAATTTCTTACCCATGGAACTTAAAGAGGCGCAACAAAAGGACCCTACTTTGGAGCCCTGCTTTAGGAAACTGCCCATGGCTTAGGACCCTAGACAGAACGGGGATATTTTTTCTAAGGATGGCGTACTTTATCGCAGAACTAGCAAGCCTGACCAAGGTTACAATCAGCTCCTAGTACCGAAACAGTACAGTAGCCAAATCCTTGAAATGAGGCACTCTCTTCCCTTTAGCGGACATATGAGACAGAATGCCATAAATCAGCGAATACAGACTCACTATTGGTGGCCAGGGATGAACACTGATATTATCAGATATATGAAATCCTGTGCCCAGTTCCAACGGGCAGCACCCAGGTACTGGACCTCCCCAGTTCCCATGGGGCAAATGCCAATTGTGGGGACTTCATTTGAACGGTTGGTGTCGACATTGTTGGACCGCTAGAAAGGACCAAACGAAGGAACAGGTTTATCATGACCTTAGTCGACACATGCACTATGTGGGCCGAAGCTATACCGCTAACATGCACAGATTCGAAGCATGTCGCAGAAGCCCTAGTGCAGATTTTTACACGGTTGGGATTCCCTCAACTAGTTTTGACGGACAATGGATCCCAATTCTGTAGCCTGTTAATGGAGGAGGTCTTTAAGATCTTGAGGGCCAATCACATCCACACCAGCCCGTACCATCCGGCCGGAAATGGGCTCGTGGAACGTTTCAACGGCATCCTCACCACCATGTTACGCAAGCTGGCACAAGAAAGCCAGAGGATTGGGATCTTTTCATTCCTGCAGCCTTATTCGCTCACAGGGAATTTCCCCAGGCCTCTCCGGGTTTTCCTCCAGCTACGCTTTTATTCGGCAGACCTATAAAGGGGCCGCTTGAAGCATTACTTTGGTCCCTGGTAAACCAGAAGGCGGATGAGACAGTCGTCTCAGCCAGTAGATATGTATCGGAATTGAAGGAAAGGCTACAGCTAGGATGGGATCTAACAACAACCAACCTTAAGCGAGCTTGTACTAAGCACGCTAAACGATTCAGTCAAGCAGCAAAAGAGAGAGAACTACAACCAGGGGAGAAAGTTTTGTTGTTACTGCCAACTGGAAGCAACAAACTACTCATCGGGTGGCAAAGGCCGTTTACCGTCCTGAAAAAGATCTCGAGAACCAATTATCAGATCTCTATCAAAGGAAAGGAGAAGGTTTACCATGTAAATCTGTTAAATAAATACATGGAAAGACCGGTGCCGTCCTCAGAACATCTCCTGGCCGTCGCCAAAGCTACCGAAGATGTTGAAGATGACGATAGTTGTATGGAATATCCATTGCAACACACGAAATCTTTCAAAGATGTGAAATTCGGTGACATTCTCTCTGAAGCACAACAGACAGAAACGAGGGCGCTACTGAACCAGTACACAGCAGTGCTAACGGATGTACCTGGGCGAACACATCTTGTAGAGTTCGAGATGAAACTGACAAATGAGACACCGGTTCGAACCAGAGTTTACCCTATTCCGTATGTAAAAGCTGATACGCTACGGGAGGTGATAGACAAGCTACGTAAAACAGGAATTATTAGTGAGTGTACATCTCTTTATAGTGCGAGCGTAGTGCTGTTGCAGAAGCCCAATAAGGAAGTTCGGCTGTGTATCGATTACCGTTTACTTAACACTGTAACGGAATTTCAAGCGGAACCTCTTCAAATCGCTTCTGAGCTGTTTAGTAAGCTAAGCAAGGCACGGATTTTCTCCAAGATTGACCTCAGTAAAAGTTACTATCAGATACCTGTCAAGGAAGAAACCAAGCCTTTGCTAGCTTTCAGCACCAGTGAAGGACACTATACGTTTTAACGTGATGCCATTTGGGTTACATAACGCACCAGGAGTGTTCACACGGATGATGAGAAAGCTGTTAGAGCCACTGCACAGTCCATATATCCACAATTTTACGGACGATATACTAGTTGCAACGGACACATACGAAGAACACATTGCTACGGTCGAGATGCTCCTCAGGAGACTACAGGAAACTGGTCTCACAGCTAGACCTAGCAATTGTTTAATTGGCTTCGAAAAACTTGACTTCCTGGGGTATACCATTGCTCACGGTGCCATGTGGCCAGTTGCTAAAAACGTAGAGAAGATACGTGCAGCAAAGAGGCCTAGGACGAAGAAAGAAACGCGATCGTTCTTATCACTCTGTGCTTATTACTAGAAATTCATCAAAAACTTCAACGGTTTGACAGCACCCCTTACTGACCTTACGAAGAATGGACGACCTGAGAGAATTATCTGGGATCCAAAGTGCGAAGACGCTTACGTCACGCTCAAGAAACATTTGTCTGAATATCCAATTCTGCGACGGACTGTTATTATCAAACCCTTCATATTGCGCATTGACGCATCAGGGCAAGACATCGGGTCAACTCTACTTCAGGCAGGCGACGACGATCCGAACCACCTTTTTCCAGTGGCATATGGCAGTCGTAAATTGAATGAGGCCGAACAAAACTACTCCACAGTGGAAAGAGAATGTCTGGCATTAGTTCATGGTATATGGAGGCACCATGAATACGTTTACGGAGTAACATTCACGGTGCAGACCGACCATGCTCCACTGGCGTTTCTCGCGGCTAATAAGGAATTTAATGCGAAAATAATGCGCTGGGCACTGCTGCTAAGTGTATATTCCTTTAAAGTCGAATACATTCCAGGTAAACAAAATTTTGGAGCAGACTTCATGAGTACGATTTGGACAGAGACGGAGGGGGGAGATGAGAGGGAAGAAAACAGACACCCTGAAGCTACGGATATAGGAAATTTATTTCCATAACCTAGACATGAAGTGGTTCCATATCTTAAAGGGGGGACGTCTATCGCAGAGAGATTTATGATTAAAAAATTTCTATATCTTTTCTTTATTCTACCCGTGTCTTCTACTTTAATATCGCTCTTTTATCCTTTATTTCGCACTTGTTTGATTGTGAAAAATATAACTCTCCCATTTAAACCTTTGCCTATTCTTTTCTTATTTAGCAACACATTTTTATTGCTGTTAAGCTAAGTCCTTGATGAGATCGAATCGTGTGATATGAAACACATGGATCGCTGGGAACGGTCATAAAGTAGCAGTAGGTGTAAAAACGCTCACTGGCAGTTTAATTGCCGACGTCTGAGTTAATGTAAGTGTTAAGACGAGACTATTCGTGTTTTCGAGAATTAGTAAATCATTTATTTTCATAAGATATAAACCCCAGTAGTTTAGACTTCATTCATTCAGTACTCCTAAGTTTCAGTAGACGGATCGCCTCGTGCTAGAGAGTACCTTGTATAGCGAAGTTCTGAGTTTTCTCGACAATTTTGCCGAGTTCGAGTTCTAGAATACCTATATAGTGAATAATTATAGTTCGTGGTGATAGCCTGTAGTTGTGTTTGGAGGTTATATATATGTATAGCACAAACGCTTCAAAGATGGTCGAGAATCTGTTGAATGTGATCTCATTTCTGGAAGGCCTGCAACAAGCAGAACAGCGGAAAATGTTGAACGTGTACGGGCTGCAATCAACAAAGATCGGCGACTGACAGTACGAGAACTAGAAAAAAGATCTGGGAATTTCAAAAACTATTGTATCCGAGATTCTGACCCAGGATATGGGTATGAGACGTGTCGTGGCAAAATTCGTTCCGCAAATTCTGCTACCAGAGCAGAATTCTCGACCATCTTTGAAGCGTTTGTGCCACACCTTTATTTGTGTAGCACTCATTACATCGTCTCCAAAAGCCTTCTGAATCATCATAATAGTTTCCGTGGAGAAATGTTGAAGTTTGACGCAAAATTTGATGCAGATTCTTTGCTCTACTCGTTCAGCCATTTGAAATGCGACGACCACACAGTGCACGTGCTCACTAAACGGCTTTTAACGGTCGCACTCACTGGTGCAGCAACGCCAACATTGCAGACGTATGTGCATAAGTGGCCACTCTATTTGGCTGCCAAGTTACATCGATGTCGCGCAAACGGTTTTTCTAATATTAATTATGGCCGGTTCTTTTTCGGACTGCCCTATATATATATATATATATATATATATATATATAGATATATATATATATATATATATATATATATATATATATATATATATATATATATATATATATAGTAGTGCTGAGTGATTTAAGTGGTAAATCGATGTAACTTGGCAGCCAAATAGAGTGGCCATTTATGCACATACGTCTGCAATGTTGGCGTTGCTGCACCAGTGAGTGCGACCGTTGAAAGCCGTTTAGTGAGCACGTGCACTGTGTTGTCGTCGCATTCAAAATGGCTGAACGAGTAGAGCAAAGAATCTGCATCAAATTTTGCGTCAAACTTCAACATTTCTCCACGGAAACTATTATGATGATTCAGAAAGCTTTTGGAGACGATGCAATGAGTGCTACACAAATAAAGGTGTGGCACAAACGCTTCAAAGATGGTCGAGAATTCTGCTCTGGTAGCAGAATTTGCGGAACGAATTTTGCCACGACACGTCTCATACCCATATCCTGGGTCAGAATCTCGGATACAATAGTTTTTGAAATTCCCAGATCTTTTTTCTAGTTCTCGTACTGTCAGTCGCCGATCTTTGTTGATTGCAGCCCGTACACGTTCAACATTTTCCGCTGTTCTGCTTGTTGCAGGCCTTCCAGAAATGAGATCACATTCAACAGATTCTCGACCATCTTTGAAGCGTTTGTGCTATACATATATATAACCTCCAAACACAACTACAGGCTATCACCACGAACTATAATTATTCACTATATAGGTATTCTAGAACTCGAACTCGGCAAAATTGTCGAGAAAACTCAGAACTTCGCTATACAAGGTACTCTCTAGCACGAGGCGATCCGTCTACTGAAACTTAGGAGTACTGAATGAATGAAGTCTAAACTACTGGGGTTTATATCTTATGAAAATAAATGATTTACTAATTCTCGAAAACACGAATAGTCTCGTCTTAACACTTACATTAACTCAGACGTCGGCAATTAAACTGCCAGTGAGCGTTTTTACACCTACTGCTACCTTATGACCGTTCCCAGCGATCCATGTGTTTCATATCACACGATTCGATCTCATCAAGGACATAGCTTAACAGCAATAAAAATGTGTTGCTAAATAAGAAAAGAATAGGCAAAGGTTTGAATGGGAGAGTTATATTTTTCACAATCAAACAAGTGCGAAATAAAGGATAAAAGAGCGATATTAAAGTAGAAGACACGGGTAGAATAAAGAAAAGATATAGACATTTTTTAATCATAAATCTCTCTGCGACAGACGTCCCCCCTTTAAGATATGGAACCACTTCATGTCTAGGTTATGGAAATAAATTTCCTATATCCGTAGCTTCAGGGTGTCTGTTTTCTTCCCTCTCATCTCCCCCCTCCGTCTCTGTCCAAATCGTACTCATGAAGTCTGCTCCAAAATTTTGTTTACCTGGAATGTATTCGACTTTAAAGGAATATACACTTAGCAGCAGTGCCCAGCGCATTATTTTCGCATTAAATTCCTTATTAGCCGCGAGAAACGCCAGTGGAGCATGGTCGGTCTGCACCGTGAATGTTACTCCGTAAACGTATTCATGGTGCCTCCATATACCATGAACTAATGCCAGACATTCTCTTTCCACTGTGGAGTAGTTTTGTTCTGCCTCATTCAATTTACGACTGCCATATGCCACTGGAAAAAGGTGGTTCGGATCGTCGTCGCCTGCCTGAAGTAGAGTTGACCCGATGCCTTGCCCTGATGCGCCAATGCGCAATATGAAGGGTTTGGTAATAACAGGCAGTCGCAGAATTGGATATTCAGACAAATGTTTCTTGAGCGTGACGTAAGCGTCTTCGCACTTTGGATCCCAGATAATTCTCTCAGGTCGTCCCTTCTTCGTAAGGTCAGTAAGGGGTGCTGTCAAACCGTTAAAGTTTTGGATGAATTTCTAGTAATAAGCACAGAGTGATAAGAACGATCGCGTTTCTTTCTTCGTCCTAGGCCTCTTTGCTGCACGTATCTTCTTTACGTTTTTAGCAACTGGCCACATGGCACCGTGAGCAATGGTATACCCCAGGAAGTCAAGTTTTTCGAAGCCAATTAAACAATTGCTAGGTCTAGCTGTGAGACCAGTTTCCTGTAGTCTCCTGAGGAGCATCTCGACCGTAGCAATGTGTTCTTCGTATGTGTCCGTTGCAACTAGTATATCGTCCGTAAAATTGTGGATATATGGACTGTGCAGTGGCTCTAACAGCTTTCTCATCATCCGTGTGAACACTCCTGGTGCGTTATGTAACCCAAATGGCATCACGTTAAAACGTATAGTGACCTTCACTGGTGCTGAAAGCTAGCAAAGGCTTGGTTTCTTCCTTGACAGGTATCTGATAGTAACTTTTACTGAGGTCAATCTTGGAGAAAATCCGTGCCTTGCTTAGCTTACTAAACAGCTCAGAAGCGATTTGAAGAGGTTCCGCTTGAAATTCCGTTACAGTGTTAAGTAAACGGTAATCGATACACAGCCGAACTTCCTTATTGGGCTTCTGCAACAGCACTACGCTCGCACTATAAAGAGATGTACACTCACTAATAATTCCTGTTTTACGTAGCTTGTCTATCACCTCCCGTAGCGTATCAGCTTTTACATACGGAATAGGGTAAACTCTGGTTCGAACCGGTGTCTCATTTGTCAGTTTCATCTCGAACTCTACAAGATGTGTTCGCCCAGGTACATCCGTTAGCACTGCTGTGTACTGGTTCAGTAGCGCCCTCGTTTCTGTCTGTTGTGCTTCAGAGAGAAGTTCACCGAATTTCACATCTTTGAAAGATTTCGTGTGTTGCAATGGATATTCCATACAACTATCGTCATCTTCAACATCTTCGGTAGCTTTGGCGACATCCAGGAGAGGTTTGGGGGACGGCACCGGTCTTTCCAAGTATTTATTTAACAGATTTACATGGTAAACCTTCTCCTTTCCTTTGATAGAGATCTGATAATTGGTTCTCGAGATCTTTTTCAGGACGGTAAACGGCCTTTGCCACCCGATGAGTAGTTTGTTGCTTCCAGTTGGCAGTAACACCAAAACTTTCTCCCCTGGTTGTAGTTCTCTCTCTTTCGCTGCTTGACTGAATCGTTTAGCGTGCTTAGTACAAGCTCGCTTAAGGTCGGTTGTTGCTAGATCCCATCCTAGCTGTAGCCTTTCCTTCAATTCCGATACATATCTACTGGCTGAGACGACGGTCTCATCCGCCTTCTGGTTTACCAGGGACCAAAGTAATGCTTCAAGCGGCCCCTTTATAGGTCTGCCGAATAAAAGCGTAGCTGGAGGAAAACCCGGAGAGGATTGGGGAAATTCCCTGTGAGCGAATAAGGCTGCAGGAATGAAAAGATTCCAATCCTCTGGCTTTCTTGTGCCAGCTTGCGTAACATGGTGGTGAGGATGCCGTTGAAACGTTCCACGAGCCCATTTCCGGCCGGATGGTACGGGCTGGTGTGGATGTGTTTGGCCCTCAAGATCTTAAAGACCTCCTCCATTAACAGGCTACAGAATTGGGATCCATTGTCCGTCAAAACTAGTTGAGGGAATCCCAACCGTGTAAAAATCTGCACTAGGGCTTCTGCGACATGCTTCGAATCTGTGCATGTTAGCGGTATAGCTTCGGCCCACATAGTGCATGTGTCGACTAAGGTCATGATAAACCTGTTCCTTCGTTTGGTCCTTTCTAGCGGTCCAACAATGTCGACACCAACCGTTCAAATGGAGTCCCCACTATTGGCATTTGCCCCATGGGAACTGGGGAGGTCCAGTACTTGGGTGCTGCCCGTTGGAACTGGGCACAGGATTTCATATATCTGATAATATCAGTGTTCATCCCTGGCCACCAATAGTGAGTCTGTATTCGCTGATTTATGGCATTCTGTCTCATATGTCCGCTAAAGGGAAGAGAGTGCCTCATTTCAAGGATTTGGCTACTGTACTGTTTCGGTACTAGGAGCTGATTGTAACCTTGGTCAGGCTTGCTAGTTCTGCGATAAAGTACGCCATCCTTAGAAAAAATATCCCCGTTCTGTCTAGGGTCCTAAGCCATGGGCAGTTTCCTAAAGCAGGGCTCCAAAGCAGGGTCCTTTTGTTGCGCCTCTTTAAGTTCCATGGGTAAGAAATTTGGCGCAGGCTCCCGTTCCTTCTTGATTTGCCCTCTTGTTGTTACTGTTGCCACAATTGGCTCTTCCGGTTTCCCAATAAACACATATCTGCAGCCAAGTATGACTGGGTAGATCGGGTCATCCATAACAGCCGCTTTGACCATACCTCTGACAAAATCAGAGTGGATCTCAACCAATGCAATGGGAAGCGTTGTTGGTGCATCACTCTTAAAAATTCCACAAAGTTTAACGGTTTCTTCAGTCTCTTGACCGGGTTTGACCAGGTGCCTGGCAACAATGCAATCAAAAGAAAGCCCCGTGTCAAACAAACAATATGTTGAAGTCCCGTTTAAACAACAGTACCTCACGTAGATGGCCTCTCTCCCTCAGGTTGAGAATCACTGACAATAATTCTTTCTTGCGAGTCTGTTTGCAAGCATCCGATGCGTTTAGGCTCGGTGTGCTTGCTCTGATCAAATGTCCCGTGCTCAGGGGTTTTCCCTTTGCCACATTGTCCTTTCTGACCGCGCTGCCATGTAGGTTGGGTTGATCAGACTGTTTATTGTTGATGGGGTACTTGTTTTTGTAGAACTTAGACTTTTCAGGAGGGGGGTTTTGGGGTCCAGTTTCTCTGTCGTTATTTTGGTGAGTAGCATGAGAAGATTGATCTAGATTATTCTTTCGAAAAGGCTCTTTTGTCGGTTTACGTTTTGTGGCCGGTAGTTCGGCCAGCGCATTATAATATCGCTCAGACTTTTCCAAGATGTCTTCAAGCTTTTCTGCACCCTGCTCAGCTAACAATCTCCGGGTGTCACCAGACAAAGTGTTCCTTATCTGTTCGCATTAACGAACTCCTCAAACCCTTCACAGGTAGAGGCGAGCTGCGAGAGCTCTAGGCACTTGGTCAAATATCCCGTTAGACGAGAAGAGTACTGCTTAAAAGTTTTAGAATTCTCCTTTCTGCTATTCCGGAACAGTTGCAAAAATTTTCGAGCATTCATTTCAAAACGCTCAGGCAACGTTTTCTTTAAGACGTCGTAGTTGTCTTGTTGGCTGCTTTCCAGTTTAGAGTACACCTCATAAGCACTACTTTTTAAAGCCTGAGAAAGCTTCATACACCTCTCTAAACCGTACAGAATAGCCATTTTCTCAAATTTTTCTAACCATGTGTCAATCTTCTCATTAGGACAATGGAAAGATTCTAGAGCAAAAGACATAGCGTTGAGTTTAAGAGACTGAGTGTTAGAAGGATCAGTTAAGGAAAAATGAGGAGAAGACTCTTAATTGCTAAAGGTAGAGGCAGCACCACGACTTTGGACTTCTAGAGCCTTGAGCGCCAACTTGTGCTGTCTATCCTCCCTCTCCTTCTCATGATGTCTCTCCTTTTCTCTTTCCCCATGCTGTCTCTCCTTCTCTCTTTCCTCATGCTGTGCCCTGCGAGCTTCCATTTCTGCATCAATTTTCTTCTTATCTAAAGCTTCGGCTGCCTTCCTCTCCGCGTCATATCTGTCAAGTTCGTCCATGACGGAAGCTTCCGCTTCTTCTCCTTCCAGTCCCTCCTCTCTCGCTTTGTCTCTGAGCATCTGCCTAAGCTTTGCCCTCTCGGCCAAGTAAATAGCTGACTGAGACTTAGTCGAGAAAGATGTCAGAAAAAGGATACACTGGTTCCTTACCACTTACGAGAAAATACCAACAAAAGATGATATATTTTAGCTGGGATACCTCCTCTTAAATAGTTATCTAACTATCGCTGCTATTAATTGGCAATTAAGCTCTAAAAGCAAGCGACTATGCCAAATAAATGGTAGTTAAGATTAGTCACTAACAAAAATAAGTTGCTACAGTAGAAACAAACAATTATTGCAAAAATGTTTAAGGAGAAATAAAAAATATCCTTAATTTTTAAATCCACTACGAATTCACTCCTGAAGTCAGATCGGGTAAGGGAGGCAATTAACAGGACGCAATAGTCTGAACGCGCTCCTTAGCTTAGCTCAAAACACCTTCTGCTTCAATTACCCTGTGATTGTTTCCCAATCACAACCTTATTACCAGCGGCTAAATATTCCAAAATCAATACATAACATACTCCGACAAAATCAACCAGTAAATCAATTTTATAATACTCAATCAATGCTATGGAAAAACAATTAAAATTAGCGTGGTCAGCAAGCCCATAAACAGATCGTTAGTCGAGGGGATAATATTTTTTAAAGATACTAAGACTCACGAGACATCACACTCTTACTCTATTTCAGAATAAAGAAAATTAATCCTGTAGAGGAGCTGATATTTATCGTCTATTCTTCCTATTCTAAGTTCAAAAATCCTTCGGAAGAGAACCCATTTGTCGTAGATTTGTGATAGGTGAATTAAGACTCAGATTGGTCCCTTCTGAATAGACTAGAAAATGAGGTGACTCAGTGAGAGACGATATAAGAAAATAGTTTTCACGAGTGAGATGGTGGAAAAATAAGTAATTCTGTCCCTGAACTCAAGAAATCTCTCGCTCAGTCTATCTCTCTACAACAGAAAATGTATGTCAGACAGATTACCCAGTAATATAGATATACTCTATATCAACCACTCACAGACACGCGCACACAAGTGGCGAACGTTAAGACGTACAGACGTGAAACTATATCTATGGAATATGAATATTTGTTTGGAACAAGCTGACCGACACACTTAAATAAGTTTATGTAAGTTTTATTTATCATAAGGAATGTCACAATAGAAATCAGTAGAATATCAAATCTCATACAAATACACATACGTTAATGAATTTCATAAAAAAACATTAGACCCATAGGAGTAATCTTTTCCCTCTATGTTTAGCCCACGATCCTGTTAGAAGAAAAGTGATAGCCCCAAAGAGTCACGGATTTATACGCTATAGTCTAAGATTTATCCTCTATAGTTTAAGAGTGGAGTTAATACCTGAATCTGGTCCAAGAAGAAAACAGCATTTAGCAACAACTTGCATAAATGAAATTACAAATACAGAGTTATTTAATGAGTTATTACATGACAGAATTATTTTTCCTGCATTCGCTCGCTCCGACAAACAAACTGTGATCACAGAAAACTCACACAATCAACCTTACCTACAGGTTGCATTCACCACCTTCTGGAAAAACTTGATTAAAGGAACATGCAGCCCATTCACTGTTGGTTGGCGAGCGAAATCAAGCCCCAGCTTCTCCAACCGACTAATTAATCAAATGTTGGGAAGCGCCAGCTTCATTTTTTTATTTTTAGCAGGATGCTGTTAAATGTTACTTCCAATTTTGTCCAGGCAGGAAATAATTATGGAATCAACTGGTCACAGGGTACAGTAGCGGGAATTCTTCAATCATACATCGATTGTCAGGTAAACAAATTCTATTCAGGATCAATCTTCTTCACAACACGTGGTCGTTATATAAGTACTGTTACTGTTTTGATTTAGTCGCCACCACAGGCCGACTGTATATGAACTTTGGAAAACAAACAAGAACTCTGGATATTCGAATAGTCCAATTATCGTTTATTCTAATAAGTCTTTTGGGCCAGTGCTATGTCTCTATCTGGGTGTAAACCACAAGGCCGGACAGTCACTTTGAAAGCCCTATATGTTATTTAGAATGTTCTTTCTTTGTAGAAAATATATTCAGTTCATATGGAATGGAAGCCGCCGGTAAGGTTATAGGGTTATTGACCCAGAACTGAATAGGGAGAAAAAATTCCAAACTTAACATCATATAGCATATTCCACAATCCTATCCTACCCGCGTAAAATATAACATAGTTATCCACTTCAGTTATAACTTAAATTATAAACTGCAAGCTTAGAGCTTGTCTTATCGTTTAAAACTCCCGTGAAATAAATTATATTCATAAAAAATCAATCATCATGAATTAGAAATACATACGTATTTCGTCAATACTCAATGATGAATCAGTGCAGTTATAAGTTAGTTTAAAATATTCTCGACTGACTACTAGCAATTTAATTAAATTTATTTGTAGCTGCATGAGTTTAAGCTGGAAATCATAATTTATTTTGCTATCCACTGTAACACGTCAACTAGAGAATATAACAGACTTATAATTTAATCCCTCTGCACAGAAATCTAACTAGTGAAAATAAATAGGCGATTTACCACTTAAATCACTCAACACTACTAAATATATACATATTTATATATATAACCTCCAAACAGAATTACAGGCTATCACCACGAACTATAATTATTCACTATATAGGTATTCTAGAACTCGGCAAAATTGTCGAGAAAACTCAGAACTTCGCTATACAAGGTATTCTCTAGCACGAAGCGATCCGTCTACTGAAACGTAGGAGTACTGAATGAATGAAGTCTAAACTACTGGAGTTTATATCTTATGAAAAGAAATGATTCACTAATTCTCGAAAACCCGAATAGTCCCGTCTTAACACTTACATTAACTCAGACGTCGGAAATTAAACTGCCAGTGCGCGTTTTTACAACTACTGCTACCTTATGGCCATTCCCAGCGATCCATTTGTTTCATATCACACCTATCACCGAGAAAACTTAGCCATAGACGAGCCGTGTCAGAGAAAAATGCTAGACGAATGTCTTTCATCTTATCCCTGTCGAGAACGAATTCACACGATTCGATCTCATCAAGGACTTAGCTTAACAGCAATATAAATGTGTTGCTAAATAAGAAAAGAATAGGCAAAGGTTTGAATGGGAGAGTTATATTTTTCACAATCAAACAAATGCGAAATAAAAAATAAAAGAGCGATATTAAAGTAGAAGACACGGGTAGAATAAAGAAAAGATATAGAAATTATTTAATCATAAATCTCTCTGCGACAATGGACTTGAAGGACCTGAAGTTCAAGCTTTATAGTAGATCCACAACAAACACACATAAAAACTGAAGACAAATGGAAGAATTTTCAAAAAAGAAACAACTCTGCTGGGAGTTGAATGCAGAACATTTGCTTGGAAGGCATATGTTCTGATCACTAATCCACTATAAACCTTGATATATGTGACTTTTTAAATCTTAACTATGTTAATGATTGCCTCCATCATTGAGAATTAGTTCGTTGAAGACATACCAAAAAAATTATAAGAAAATTAGCGATGATGAAAATATAAAATATTTTAATACATTTGTTACAATACAAGGCTGGGACCTAAGACGCGTCAACAGTGAGAAATGCAGTTAGCGACCCATAGCTAGACTGCTTGCGTCACGGTCAGCAAACCAGAGCTGACCAAGACCCTACTCCACCTCCAAGTGGTGGTCATGGAAACAGGCTGCATCACTGCAGTCTGGCTGAGTGAGTAGGGATTGAAGAGGGAAGGCTAACCTTGTCCCAAAAATGCCGTGCTGAAGTCGTATGTATCGGCCGAAAGGCGCAAATACCGCAGCTTCGCTGTAAACGGACACAACCCAACCAACGTCCTTTTCAGGACGAACAAAGAAGAAGAAGAAGAAATGCAAGGCTGACAAGGTGTATCCATAAGAGATTTGTGCTCAGTAGGAAAAGTTAAACTCACCAGAACATACTACATGAAGCACATTTTACAAAATACTCTTATTTCTGTTTTTTCTAGCAACATATTCACGTACAGTTTTGTCATATGAGAGCTTCCTTGCAATGTCATTTTCTAGAGACAATATGCATAAAGAATTTAAGCGCTCTTCAGTCATGGTAGACCGAAATTTGTTGTTTTTATAAAGGTTAGCTTCGAAAAATTCCTTTCTGCTTCACAGCTCCTAATTAATAAATGTAATGACCAATGTAATATATTCAGCTCTTTTTCTTCATACTCTGTAGGAAGCATCATCATCTTGGTCACAAGCTTCACCTACACTATCATTATCAGTATAACCATCAAAATCACTATCATTATCATTGTCAAAATCATTACTGTAATCATAATTACTGACACTAATAGAGTTGACTTTGCCCCATGTAGCTCCTGGGGGGAGAGCGGGAGATATCTGAGCAGATGAAAAGAGGATAGAAACAACCGCTACAAGCATGTCGTAAGAAGTGACAATTATGAGACTATGCACAGGGCTGCCAAACTCATCATGTCAAAGACTTGGTACAGAAACTACTGCTGGCATGCATTCATGAATACTCTGGTACAGGCTTTCTGCTGAGGGGGTCAGATGCAGTGATGGCTCCTGGGTCAATGAGGAGCAAAAAGGGAAATGATAACAGAGTTTACTGTATCACCATTATTGGGAGACTCGCTGGTGTAATGGTTACCACCACACTGCGCTGGCGATCGAGTGATCCAGGTTCGAGCCCTGGCGAAGGCATTTGAAAAAGCGTCGTTGAACGGAACTTGGACAGGAATAATTCGAGCCCTGGCGAGGACATCTGAAGCAGTGTCGCCGACCAGGGATTGGAATAACCTGAACGGCTCCTGAGCTAACCTAGCTCTAATGGGTACCTCTGAAATCTGCGAGTATCTGTCTGAATGGCGAGAAGACACCTGTCATTGAACAGGGAAAAAGAGGGATACTCACGTAAAATCAGTCTCAGGTTAGACATGTATATTAGATTTCGCCTCGAGTAAAAAAAAAAAAAATCACCATTACTGAAGCCATCACTATACATAAATACGGAAGCAATTGAAATAAAGCACAGGGCGACATGCTGTCTATCATCATAGTTTTATCGCATATTATCATTTGTCAAAAAGCAGAAAGAGGGTATGGGTTAAGGTTACCATTAGGAAATATATGTATGCATCTGCATCCTTAGCGTAAGCTGATGAAGTCACGATATATTTCACCACATTGCTGGAGATGGATAGGGCGCACACTGAAGAAAATCTGTTGATAGCATTAGTAGACAATCCATGTTCTGGAATCCCCAGGGTAAAGAGATATGAGGAAAATCAAAGAACACAAGAGAACTGGAGACAGACATGAAGAAGACATGGACAGACCCTGAGCTGATGGCATGGGCGAGGACGACTTGGCATAACCGTGTTGAAGGCGTATACTCCTTTGGGAGTTGAACGGTGAAAAGAAGAAAATAAATTGCACGAATGTCCTCAATTTAATTTCAACCCACCGGTTCACATAGCTGTGGTCATTTAATGCACTGTGTCTTTACAGGTCAAAGTATACAAAATATCTTGTCCCACTTCTATCTACTACTTACTGAGAAGTTGTATTGATCATACAAAGTTGCATTTTTCTCCACAAAGTAGCCTTCCCAACGATTCGACACAACATATTTTTTGGGGATGACACATACCAGGTTATATCTGACCCAGTAAGAAATCAGGATATTAAAAAGTTAAAATACAGTGATAACTTAGATGCGAAACAAATCTGATTTAACAAATATATGATCACTGTTGTACTAAGAAATAGGCTTCAATTTTTTTTTTTAGAACATCAGGTTATAATTAGGATATATAGTGCCCATCATTTCAGATAACAAGATTAATTGTCAATATTTCCTTTTTTGCATTCTCTGTCCTGTCCAATTACAACAGATAAATGAAAATGTCTAAATTGTAGATGGGTGGAGATGAGACTTCATACTTGCTACTGACGTTCAAAAAAGAAAAACAAATATGGGAGAAGAGCGTGTGAAAACTTGAGGTGTTTAGGATAATATTTAATTTACTTTTTATTTGACACCAGTAACATGTATAACTAGAATCTATCTGTGGTTTTACAAAAGAATGTTAAAAGTACCATGGACAGCCAAAAAGAGTAATGAGGATGACCTGAAAGAGGCCAATGTGCAAAGGAAACTTATTTCACAAGTTAGAAAGAAGTAATCCACTTTTTTAGCATGCCATGAGAAGAGGAAAGCCGGAATATATAGTAACAACAGGTAAGATTGAAGGAAATAAGAGATGGAGGAAGACAAAGAGTGCAAATACTGGACAGTTTGACATCGTGGTATGGAAGTAGGTCAACAACAGAATTGTTAAATTGTACTGGAGACACGAAGTTGTGGAGAGACATGATCTCCTACACCACTCGGCATGGTATCTGAAGAAGAATCTCTCTAAACCTTTACATTCTCACCATAACCCCACTAACCGATACATATTTATTAATTTGTGATCTTGTTAAATACTGTTTGAATATTTTCTGCAGTTCCATAAGTCTGTATTTTTGTTACACCTGTTCAATAGTTATGAGTGAATTGTAAGCCTGTAAAATATCTAATATTGCGATTATATCTGTTGTTCATACCTAATTTGATACTTTTTCAAAAAGGATCTTTGAAACTGATAATACATTACAGCAAAACTGGGACAGCCTTTTATGCTATTTTTCTTGAAATGTGGTGATGACTAGCATTGTGATCATATCTCTTCACAGTTTCCAGTCAGTAGATTTGGCTATCACTTCTGTTGTTGACTATACCATGTGATACCTCTGTAATGTTACAATGGTCGGGTTTGTTTTAGAAGTACAGTAGGTACGCAAATGAAATAACTTGACAGAAGTCTGGGTCACAGTTCCATTACATATAATCTCAACAGCATAGTCCTGGACATCAGTAAACATAGTACGAAATACGTGCATAATTAGAATATGTAGTACAGTCATCCTTACGTACTGGTAACAACTGCATTCAATATAAGTGCGGCATTCACCCCTCGCACATAAATCTCTATCTCTGATCTATATTCAATGTAAGTGCGGCATTCACTCCTCGCACATAAATCTCTATATGGTCTGTATACAATGTAATACAATGTAAGTGCGGCATTCACTCCTCGCACATATATTTCTATCTCTGGTCTAACCACCAGGCATCCAAGTTCCTCCAAAACTTAACAGCACGGGAAAATCACAACGCGCTTACGTAGACCTCCTATTGGCGCGGGAAAGCCAACAACGTGCATTCAAATAATAGCATATAATAGTCCTACCATAGACCTCCTATTGACACGGGAAAACGACGTGTCTTTTTAATCCAAAGTGCGGCATTCACTCCTCTCACATATATCTATACCTCTGGTCTAATCACCAGGCATCCAAGTTCCTCCAGAACTTTACAGCGCGGGAAACCCACAACGCGCTTATAAATAATAATATATAAAGGCCTTGTAAATACACCTTACGCGGTACATCATTGCGTCACATCCAATATATTATAATGAAAATCACATACACTATTCACATACTCTAGAAACACTGACCGTCTCCCACGACGGATGGCCACAGACTCCCCTTTAACAACTCAGCATTCTTCTCTCACACGTATGCTAACTTCATTCACTTCGCACGCTTTTCTCATGTCCAGTAAACCTCAATTCACACATGCATGCCCCGGAGTAATCTTCAACCATACTCTACGTGCTTCTAACAGTGAACTTTTTAAATGTAAATTTCTAAGCTTGCATACTTCAATAATAATAGACTCTAAACAGAGTTACACCATTCTCTACCCACATACATGTACATACACGTCATGTATCTCATGACCTTAACCTACTTACTAACAAACTCCAGCCCCGTACACCAAAAATCCGTAACACCTAACTCTAACTAAGAATATGACTTAACAGTTCACACCGACCCCCAGGAAAAAAAATGATAACATCATTTTTTTTTAAACATTACATCAAACCAAAGTGTGAGGTCGGTGAAATATGTCAAGTCATACTAAACAACAAAAGAGGGATGGAAATATATTGGTGAACCAAAAGGTTACCACATTAACAGTGGCACCGGAAGGGTGATGTAGGCTTTGCCTTAGCAATCATACTCTACTGGCAAACCAAACACAATTCCATCCTATACAACATTAAACTATGTTTGATGCAAATCTAACAATGTGTGCCTCAATTAATATATTAACCAAATCATACGTAGATTCACCATACAAAAATACATGGGCGAACCAAAAAGTACATCAGCATTGTTCATTAAATAATATAATTACATTATAAGTTAACACTTACAACTTATCAAGCTAACACAAATGTAATTCATAAATATAAATAATATATTCTAAATGCTGAAATTCTTCTGTGACTCATGTTTCAATTGCTCCAAAACCAGATCAACGGACTGATGTCTCACTAAGAAGAGGTATCAGTGAGCAAGCCTGCTGATGACCACCCATCAGCTGTTGTAATGATAGACAATTCCACCAAATCCACTGGTATCTCATAGCACAGCATACTTTCCTATGGATAAACAAAATTAGACAAGAATAAAATCATTTGCCTTGGAAAATTTGTATCACATTATGCCACATTACATACCCTTCTATGTCCACCCCATTTCACTAAACATTCCCAGTGGGGTGACAAAATAATCAATTAAGGGATGATATACCCATTTCACATGTCTTCGTGATCAGCACCTTAAATACTACGCCCTGTACCTCTCAATCAAACTTTACTACTTTAGTTAATGAAATAAGTCAATCTAAAACACCTAGTTTTACTGACTTGTACTGTACACCTGTTCACTATGTGTTAATTATATACACTCTGTCAAATTTCCATTCTTGAAAGTTATAGCTTTCAGCCTTGTTTAATGCACAGTAACAATTAACCTCTCATGCTGAGTCGTAACAAGTACCAATCTCTTCCAACTAACATCAAAACAATTTCCAATCTAGAATCCATCATCATCATTACCCTGATCACAAAAGTATTTCCAAATAGCACAGATCACTTATGTCCCACTTATCTGGTGGTAAATTTTTGATGGCGTTGAACATTAACAACTTCAATGGTTCTTTTCCTTTATCCATGTATCTGTTTTTGAAATTGAAAGATAATATTAACTCTAACTGGTCTGTAACTCCAACACAATTTCCTTTCAGACCATCCATCACAGTTTTCCACACTTCCTTCGTTGAATTTTCAGTCTCTTCAAGTACTACTTTCTTGGCAAAAGAAGTAGCATCCTTCATCTTCACCCTCCTATACTGCATTTGAGCATCTAAGGGTTCCTTCTTCTAATCTGATTGATCTGTACCAAGCGCAGATTCATGTCTCTCCTCCGTAGACTTAGCTTGATCTTTCAATGCTTCAGCTTGCTGCTGTAATCTTTGTTTAGCTGCCTTAAATTGCTCTTCTAGTGCTTCAAATTTAACAAAGTAACTCTCTTCTAAAGCATTACCTTTCTCCTTCCACCAAGATGACAGGACCCTGCAGGGGGTTCTCTTTAACTCGAGTATTACCTTTATACTCAGCTAATATCCTGTTCCTATCCACCTTGAATTCATCATTTAATCTTCGAATACCATCTTTGTATTCATTTTCTAATCTCTGCTCAACACTCTTAAATTTTCCTTCTAATATTGTACACTTTTCCTCGAAGGTTCCCTCTTCTTGGATCAATTTGTCTATCTTTAACTGATCCTTGTCACACCAAAAACCCATTTTTGGTAACAACACTTCTGGAGGTGCATGGTATGTTTCATCATGCGCTGGAATTGTCACTCCCTTTGTTGTCTCATTGGTTTTTGTAGACACTGCATTCTTACTAACACTTATTGATCTTCCTTCCATAGAATATAAGTTAGTTTTACTCCTAACGGATTCATCACCAATGATAGTCTTTTGTGGTTCATCCACATTCAGTTTGGATATTTTCCCAACTGAGACTAAACAGTCCTCACAACAATTATCTGTTTGTACAGTGACTTCTTTCTTCTCAATTTGAACAGAAACATTCCTAGTTTCAGTTTTCACCATATTATCTTCTATATTAGCTTTTCTCTTTAAATTCAGTTTGGTCTCTTGCTATCATCCAATACTGGCAATGCAATTCCAGTTGTAACTTCTCTTATTTCCCTAATCTCTATGAGATATACCTTTGCTCTATGTGGCTTGTATTTATCATCCACTTTTACCATAGTGTTAAACAATTCATAAGACTCACAATCTCTGATAGCCAAAATAAAGTCTCTTAAGGCTATTCTTTTCTTTCTGTTTCTAATTGTTCTTGAACAGTCTGCCATGACTATAGATTTACAGACTAGATTCCCAAAATAAGAAAGTATATTCACTACAATACTAAATTATCAGTATTAATATACCTCTACATAGGTACTACAATAAAACAGTAACAAATCACCAATAATTCTAAAGATAATACACACAAGTAACCCAAAAATCAGTCACTTATAATAATCAGATCCACCTATGTCTAGACTAAGACATGTGTAGCTGAACACACTGATCCTCAAGATACTCTGACCATCATATCTACAATGCTTAGATTCTAACACAGTAATCATACAAACTATTTGTAACTAATAACCAGGACCAAAACACAGTGAATGATGATAATAATGACATACACCGGTGACACTAAAACTATAAACAAACGAACAACAACCGACAGGTGGGGGGATAATAAACACCTGCAATACAAACGACAACAATAGAACTGTGAAATGAACTTATTTACAAGATAGTAGAAAATTAACACAAGAAAACTACAAGTAAACATGACAAAAGAGGCTAAATAATGTAACAATGATTACACAAACCAAACTATAACAGCTAACACCAATAAATGTCAAAGAATTCCACGGGGCACTAGCTAGGGAGTCATGACGAGTTACATGCCCAAACCAGGCAAGCTTTCGACGTTTCACTATTGACAAAAATGGTTCTTGGTGGCCTGCATAGGTGTTTATCTTCTCTCTAACATAGACATTTGTTTTGTGCTCTTTATAGCAAATGCGCAAAATTCTTCTATAACATTTATGCTCGAAAGCCCGAATCCTTCGCTCCGTATCTGCAGGGAGTGTCCAGCCCTCACACCCATACAAGAGAATAGATAATATAAGTGATTTGTATAATTTGATCTTTACAGGAAAACTGATGTTACTTTTCCAGATCACATTCAACCTTGTCATGGCAGCTGAGGCCATCTCAAGTCTTGTCTTGATTTCCTTACTTGATCTTCCATCACTACATATAGTGGACCCGAGATATTTAAAGGTGTTAACTTCTTCTAACGTTTGCCCATTTAACGTAATGTTGGTCGGAACATGTTTCTTATGGCTATTCACCAATATCTTGCTTTTTTCTATATTAATTTCCATCCCATACGTTCTTGTTACTTTCTCCAGTCTAGAGGTAAGGTCTTGAAGTTCTGATTCTGTTCCAGCTATCAGATCAATATCATCAGCAAAACGTAGATTACACAGAGGTCGGCCTCCAATCGATATGGTTGATTTATAATCGTAGAGAGCCTCCTGTATAATATGTTCTAGATATATATTAAAGAGCACTGGTGACAGGATACATCCCTGGCGAACTCCTACAGTTGTTTTGAAAAATTCTCCAATGTCGTTGCTTGCAAAAACAGCACTGCTTGCGTCCTTGTATAGTGCTTCAATGATATCTATGATGTTGGTATCAAAATTGAATTTTCTCATTATTTGCCATAAGCCTTCATGCCAGACTCGATCGAAGGCTTTTGTGAAATCGATGAAGTTATGGTATAAATCATGATGATGCTGGAGATGTTTTTCGATCAGTAATCTAATATTGAAGATTTGTTCTGAGGTACTTCTTTTTGGTCTAAAGCCAGCCTGTTCCTCTGACAAGATTTCTTCTGATTTCTATTTCTGACTCCCCTTTACAACTCAGTATTCTTCTCTCACACGGCTGGGCCATAATTGATCTTAATTACCCTATCAAAAATATACAACAAATACTAAAAACATTTGGAATCATTCCTGACGTGATGTTACGACATGGTTAATTATGTTGGCCACTACAATATGTTAGCATTTTAAAGTTACGCGTTAACATATTGGTGTGCTATAAACAAAGGATGTTTTATGCTTAAAGATATTTTTATTGAACGCGAATTCGTATGGTTGTCTATGGTTAGACATGACGTGGGGCGTTGTTATGATACCGCATGACAACGATTTTTCTACACCCTTCATATTTAAATTTCGTCCAAGTCAGACATGTTCTTCAACGCTCCCATTATATTGTAGTCGTGCAGATGTCCTTATTGAAGATAGGCCAAAGGGGTCGGCCATATTATTATGAATGGAATTGAAGGAGCAACTTATTTGATGCATATCTCAAAAATGGCGGACCTAAGGGTCTTTTATATTTGGACATGCGCCCTAATATAACCGAATAGGTTGAACGGGAGGCGCCTCGCCAAACCGAGGCAAAAGTTTTACATTAAAAAAAATTGATGCATATCTTCCCGTGGATTGGGAATAGAAGGGAGTACTTTATTATTATTAATTAATCGTTCGCCACATCTCGAGGTATCACTATCGGATGTTCCGATTCGTCGGCATCGCGTATATACAGCCTAGTTTAGTTGACGATAAAGATATTAATCTAAAGGACTGCACTAGACTTTAATGGATTACAAAGATTGAATGTATTATATTTATGCTATGATGTCTTGAAGATGTATTTGTAAAAAAATATGAATAAGTATGGACTCTACCAAAACGGAGTTATAAGCTTCATCCAGTTAAATTGAAGCCATTCACCACCATTCGCGAACAAACAACACCAGCACGATAGACAAGCAATCAAGAACAATAATAAGTATGAGGCACAGAATAATTAATAAGAATCCACATTACAAGAAAGAATCCATTTTACTAAAACAGACTTTCACAATTGATGGCAAAGATAAACAGCTTTAACACGTTATATATATATATATATATATATATATATACAAGTATAGATATAGATCTATATATATATATATATATATATATATATATATATATATATATATATATATATATATATATATATATATATATATATATATATATATATATATATATATATATATATATATATATATATATATATATATATATATATATATATATATATATATATATATATATATATAGCCCCTTCAGTCATAACTGACTATGGGAATGCGCCCCTGAGGTCTCAGCCCTCAGCTGCTTATTTTCCTGGTGACGTTTTCTCCCCTCCTCTGCTTGTTGTGGGAGCCTCTCTTCGCCCAATCTGAGGTGGCGCCGTAAATTGCATCGCCACTTAGTGCGATCGGCAGCTTCATCCTCCCATGTTGCTGGATCCGTATCCAGTGCCCTCATATCTCTCTTGCACACATTCTTGAACCTCAGCTGTGGTCGCCCAACTGTTCTCTTGCCATCTGCTAATTGTCCGTAGAAGATATCTTTTGGGATGCGACCATCTTCCATGCGGCGAACATGGCCAAGGCAGCGAAGTCTGCGCTGTCTAAGCAATGTATACATACTTTGAAGGCCAGCACGAGACAACACCTCGACATTTGTCACTTTATCTTTCCACGAGATGCCGAGGATGCGGCGTTGACACCGTAAATGGAAGGTATTGAGCCTTCTCTCTTGCTTAGCATAGGTCGTCTAGGTCTCGCTGCCATATAGGAGTGTGCTGGTGACACAGGCATTATATACCGTAGCTTTGGTCTTCATTGTGAGTTTGGAGTTTCCCCAAACACGCGATGTGAGGCGGGCAAAGGTAGCTGCAGCTTTGCCAATGCGGCTGTCGATTTCTGTATCCAGTGAGAGTTTGTCATTGATAGTAGATCCTAGGTATGTGAAGTGGTGCACCACTACCAATTCATAGTTATCGATAGTGATAACTGGTGCAGCACCCGCATCCTGACTCAGCACATTCGTTTTCTTTAGACTTATTGTGAGGCCAAAGTCCTTGCATGCTTTAGTGAAGCGATTCATCAAATTCTGAAGCTCCTGTTGGCTTTGAGTGACGACTGCAGCATCATCAGCGAACAACAAGTCTCTTATAGTGACCCTTCTGATTTTTGTTTTTGCCTTCAGCCTTGAAAGAGTAAACAGACGGCCATCTGACCTAGTGTGAAGGCATATTTCTTCAGTTGCATCTCTGAATGCATGTTTCAAGTGTAAAACAAAGAAAATCCCGAAAAGGGACGGAGCCAGAACACAGCCATGTTTAACGCCACTTCGTATGTCAAAGGGCTGTGACGTGCTTCCAGCATATTGGACTGTTCCCTTCATGTCGTCATGGAATGACTATCATTTCCAGCATTTTAGAAGGGCAGCCTATTTTCAGGAGGATTTTGAAGATTCCATCCCTACTAACCAGGTCAAATGCTTTTGTGAGGTCTATAAAGGCGATATATAAAGGCCTGATCTGCTCTCTTGATTTTTCCTGAAGCTGGCGGACAGAGAAGGTCGTGTCTGTTGTTGATCTACCAGCTCGGAATCAACACTGTGACTCTGGATATATGCGCTCAGCTAACTTGTGTAGTCGCATTAAGACGACTTTGGCAAAAACCTTACCAACAATACTAAGAAGAGAGATGCCTCTGTAGTTATTGCAATCACGTCTGTCTCCTTTATTTTTGTACAGTGTTACAATCTTGGCATCTCGCATGTCTTGAGGAATAGTTGTCTCTTCCCAGCACTGGCACAGCATCCTATGCAGGGGATGTAATAGCGTGCTCTTACAGCATTTGATTAAATCAGGAGGAATCCCATCACTGCCTGGTGCTTTGCCAGAGGCCAAGCTATCAATGGTCTTGCTGAGTTCCTCTAATGTTGGTTCGGCATCCAGCTCCTCCATAGTTGGCAGACATTTGACAGCATCAAGGGCTGCATGCGTAACGGTATTTTCTCTAGCATAAAGCTCAGAGTAGTGCTCGACCCACCTCTCCATCTGCTTACCCTTATCGGTTAGCTTCTCTCCGCTGATGGTTTTTAGCGGTGCCGTCTTACTTTTTTGGGGGCCAAGTGCTTTCTTTATACCGTCATACATTTGTTTGATGTTGCCTGTTTGCGCTGCGATCTGGATGCTCTCACTGAGCTGGAGCCAATAGTCATTTGCACAGCGTCGAGCAGTTTGTTGAACTTTGCTTCTCGTAGCCTTCAGGATCTGTAGGGTTCTAGCACTCGGTGAACGTTTGTATTCATTCATAGCACTGCGCTTAGCTTCAATGACAGGTGCCATCACATCTGATGAAGCGTCAAACGAGTCATTTGACTTTGCCGTTTTCTTACTGAAGGTGGCAAGTGCAGTACTTTGAATGGTGTTCCCTAGATGCTCCCAGTTCTCTGTAATAGTATCACCATGCTGAGGGCTGCTGAGCACTTTCTTGAAGGTCGCAGTAAATTGAGCGATCATGACAGGGTCTGACATCTTGCTGGTATCAATGCGTGGTTTCCCTTCATGTCTGACACGATAGAGTGTTCTTGGTTGTGCTCTGATTTTGCAGCAAACCAAGGAGTGATCTGTATCACAGTCTGCACTATGGTACGAGCGCGCGGAGAGCACAGACGTGAGAAGTGGCCTTCTGACGAGAATCAGCTCCAGTTGGTGCCAGTGCTTGGATCGTGGGTGTCTTCATGACACCTTATGCTGGGGTTTTGTCTGAAAGTAGGTGTTGGTCACGCAGAGGTCATGGTGGACACACAGCTCTAAGAGCCGTTGTCCATTTTCATTCATCTTGCCAATACCAAACCTGTCCAGACAGGAAGGCCATGAAACATTATCGGCACCCACTCTAGCGTTAAAGTCACCAAGGAGAACAAGCTGTTCTTGCCTAGGTATGCTTTTGATGACTGCTGCTAGATTCTCGTAGAACTCATCTTTAGCTTCTGAGGCAGAGTACAGAGTAGGAGCATACACACTGACAAGGGTAATGAGACCTGTGCTAGTTTGCAGGCGGAGCGTTAACAGGCGTTCTGATCCATTCTCGCCTGGTTCATCCATTTTAGTTAACGATTTTTTTTACCGCAAAACCTACTCCGTGTTCTCTAATTTTATTAAGATCTTTCCCTTGCCAATGAAATGTGTAGTCCTTCTCGCTCACCGTTGCAGAGTCCACCATGCGCGTTTCCGGAAGTGCAACTATATCCACCTGAAGTCGTTTAAGCTCATCATTAATTATGGCTGTCTTCCTTACATCGTTTACGTCCTGTAGGTTTTCGGATAGTCCAGTCAACATAGTCCGGACGTTCCAGTATCCCAATCTAAGAGTTTGCTTATTTCTATTATTCTGATAATTGCTTGGTGCAAAAGTTTCTGTCCACAGTTCGGGTTTGACCCTAATCCCCATGCACCAAATGGGGAAAGCAGACAGTGGCGGGACAACACCTTATTGACTGGGGGCTGCCCAGCTTGAAGCGGGCGGTAGCTGTCCAGTGAGATCCTAGAACCTCTCCCACTGTCGGACGTAGCCCCTGGCGCCATGCCCTACACGAATTGGGCAAAATGCTTATAACCGGTAACTGCTACTTCCCGTGTTTTGCCGACACCTATAGGGTGAAGCTAGAGTGTCCTCTCCAGGGCGCGAGCTTAGGCACAGTTATATGGAGATCAAGCTGTTGCCGATGCAGCATGTTCCCCCTCTCCATACAGCTGGTAGATCTAAAGAAACGGCAGTAGCCGATACAGTTTGGTACCAGCCACGTCGCAGGAGTTGCCAGAATAATGTCGAATCGACATTAGACTGCCTTAGGGACTCCGACTCCGGATTTATCCTCAGGGTTTACTCCTGAAGCCAATTCCATAAATGGATATTCCCGCAAGGCAGCGGTGGTTTGAATTAAGAGTTCCTTCTCTTAGATAAGCTACCAACCAAGGATCACGAGCCCTATTTGCCCGAAACTGCTGGTTTTAAGGCGCCAGTCGCTCGCCTTTGCCCCTTCTCCCGTCAGTGAAAACAGTTCCGCCGTGCTCGAATTGAGCCACACGTGAAGGCCGGGAGCGGGACTTGGTTGTCAGAGGCTGCTTGAGGCGCGTGCCATAGAAGTTATCTGCAGTGAGAGCTTATCCTCACTACAACTCCCGGCTGTAATATATGTGCCTCGTGTAGTTCCAAGGATGGTGGGGGGAAGGGGGGAGGGGTTTCCAAAGAGACAGAGATAGAATAAGACTAATAAACCCTCAGGCATGTCGTATGATGCAACTATTATGGAACTTGTGCACGAGGCTGGCAACGACACCATATTCGAGGTAGCTTCAAAAAGTTCCCGCAATTTGTGTATTGTATAGAAATAAGTAACAATACAATTATTTACACTACATTTCCTTCAAAATAGTTCCCTTCGGCAACCACACACTTTTGCCAGCGTCCATACAGCTGTTGGAAACATTCATGGAACCCATTCTTTGACATCTCTCTCAGCTGCTTTGACGCATTGGTGATAACGTCAGCATCCTTCAATCTCTGCCCTTTCAGTGCCGATTTTAGGCAAGGGAACAAGAAAAAATCAGGCGGTGCCAGGTCTGAAGAATATGGAGGATGTTCCAGGGCAGTCAGATTGTGCGTTGCGAGACACTGCTTCACCAGTAGGGATCGTTGTTCTGGCTCATTGTCATGCAGCAGAACCGAACTTTTTGTTCTCCATTTTTCTGGGCGTGTCCTTCTGATTGCATCTCTTAGACGACGGAGGATATCAACATACATTTCCTTGTTAATCGTTCGGCCTTCAGGAATGAATTCCTGGTAGACAATACCCTGGGAATAAAGAAAAAACTTAACTTTTCCTTTGCTCTTGTCTAAACGAAATTTCTGTGTCCGGGGAGATGAGGTTGATTTCCATTCAGAGGACTGACGTTTTGTCTGAGCATCGTACAAAAAACACCACGTCTCATCTCCTGTGATTTTGTTGTTGAGAAAATTGCTATCTTGATTAGCCACAGTGATTAAGTCTCTTCCCAGTGTCCATCTCGTTTCTTTCTTTTCAGGAGATAACATTTCGGGAACCATGTGTTGACAAACATGGTGCGTGTGCAGTTCATTGTGGAGAATACTGAGGCAACTTCCAACTGATATTCCAACTTCTGAGGCTATTTTCTCTACACTACGTCTTCTGTCAACACAAACAATTTTCCGAACACGCTCAATGTTTTCATTGTTTATCGAGGTAGGCGGTCGTCCGCTACGTGGATCATCATTGACACTAACACCACCTTCACGGAAACGCTTGAGCCACTCAAGAGCTTGCGGTTTCTTCATTGCAGGATCACCATATGCTTTATTAAGCAAGGTTACTTTCTCTGAGGGTGACTTCTCAAGCAAAACACAAAATTTGACATTTGTACGTTGTTCAATCAAGGACATTTTCAACTCGACGATGCTACGTGCACACCACACAAACAAACTTCTGTAACATCTGTTTGAGAGTGCATGTGAAGCCATGTTGTTTCCTCAAGATCACTACCAATTTATAAAACTAATCTCCATGACTTAATCACTCATTCAAACATGAGTCGACTATTCCAGGAACTTTTTGAAGCTACCTCGTAAAACAGATTGCCACAGAAACAACCAGGACAAGAGTGTGTGAATGCTTGGTACAGGCTTCCTGTAAGGAGACCATCTGCAATGGTGGTTCTACGCTATGTAAGGAACAAGAGGGAAAATGATTATTTATAGATCTTAAATATTTGGTACTTATTCCAATTATAGTTTCCTTCCGAGCAAGTCAGATTTCTTGTTCTAAATATCCAGCTTTAGTTTACTTCATGTACCCACCATCACGTTGGTTTCCATCATCATCTTCTCCATGCTTTAGTGCTCTTCTGCTGCTTCTTTAGAACTACTGTGGAGATTCCTTAAACAAGGGACTGTCTTTTGAGCCAGGTCAGTGGTTTTCGAAGTATATGTTCTATCCATCTTTGTCATGCTTTCTGCGTCTTTTTTTTAAAATTCAGGAAGTTCTTTGTTTAGACAATCTGTGCCTTCATGATACCCTCACGTAAACAGAAATCGCATAACTGGAACAGGATATTTTCATTCAAATGCATGCAAAGTAAAAGGGATCCATTCCGTCAATTCCGAACATAATAAACAAAAATAAATACATGTAATAATAAATAGTTGAAATTAGCATGTACCATTCATATTAACCTCGTGTACAGAACACAACATTAACAGATTATTCAACATTGACAGGGACAGGACCATTACCTTCTTCATTTTCTTCAACTTCTGATTCAACGAGGGGTGGGGTGGTGATTTTGTTGTTGTTGCTATGTCTCCCTCTTCCGTGGTGATCTTCTATAGTGCCAACAACTCTTCATTGCTGAGTTCTACTTTCTGAGATTCAAGCAAATTTACCATTTCAGCTTCATTAAGCCAACTCTTGAGACTATTCTGACATCATCCTTAGTAGCTGTGATAATATTGTCATCAACGCTAACACCTTCATAGCCATGACGTAACTGAGGGCACCGTTTTTTCCACACTCTGTTCATGCATCGCAGCCACAGAACTTCATTCCATGCAATCTTGATTAGCGGAAGTGCGTTTTTAAAAATGAATGCCTTCCAACATCTTGTGTTTCGCTCCCGTTGGTGCGCAGATTAAATACTGTAAAAATGTCTAAATATCGGGTCACTTAAATAAAACGCCTTCAAATTGGTGCACGTAATTTCAAATTCACGTAAGTGAAAGATGCGTTAATAGAGAACTACCTGTATTATATGTTTCATTCTTTCCCTTGATACAGAACTTGTGATAATTTCAGTACAGTTTTAGTAATATTTAGTGTAAGCATCTGTTGTGGAATTGATTTTCAGTTTTATTATTTTTAAAAATCCTGAAAGTTTCTTGACCATAGAGCACCATCAACTTGACATTAGAAAACAAAATGTCTGAAGATAAGATTTTTATTACGCAGAATTATTACACACAAGTAAAACATATATGCCCATATGTATCTAGTGACAAATGCATTAACAACCAAAATTGTCATCACACAGTTCTTCATCAGGTAGATAACATGATAATATTTTGTTCTAGTGATACAAATACTACCACATCAATAAAGCACATAAATTATCTAAGGCTGTCCTGCATGGGTCCCGTCTAGTTCGGGTGGGGTGGGAAAGGTGGGGAGGGGGGGGGGCTCTGATGGGACAAAAAAAGAATAGGATTTGCTACCTCAGGCATATCGTCCAAGATGACTAATACAAGGTTGTTCATGGGGGAGGGGGGGGGGGGGGGGGGGGCAGCCTCGTTATGTAAAATAAATTACTATAGAAACTACTGTTGCAGGAGCATGTGATGGTTTTGTAGAGGCTTCCTACAAGGATGGGGGGGGGGGGGGGGCAGTGCAGTGGTGGCTTGGGACAGTCTATAGAGATTGGATAACATATTCTTGACAAGAGATATTCATAGGCAGGAAGAGAATCATCCACAGAGCTGCAGGTTCTGGTATTGAAGGGGTTGTAGGCTACCATGACTCTTGTAATGTAGTCATTTGGCTATGAATCACTAGCAGCTGACATTTTCACCTCACTCCCAGATGTTGGAACTCAAACTCAAACTTGTATATGATGATGTTGTTAAGATCAAAGTGATTCTTGCTGCTATAGGCTTTCACAAATGGGAGCTTGCATAGAATAGAAGGTGCGAAGTAATGTAGAAGATGACTAATGTAGAACTGATGACAGGAACCAGACAAGTCGCAGTGGAACAAGAGATGAGATGGCAATGAAAAGAACACACCATAAGGAAACCTGTTGAGAGCATTACAGTGCTGTCCTTGTTCTGAAGTACCCAGGGTAAAAGAAGCAGAAGTACACCAACAATAAAAACACAGAGAGAAGAGAACTGGTGACAGAAATGAATATGATGAGGAAGACACAAAAACACCTGGAGCTGATGGCATGGGTCAAGAAGACTTTTTCATAAGTTTGTTGGAAGCTTTTGCTACATGGGAAGCTGAAGTGGACATAATTGTAGCGGGAGGTTAATTAGATGTAGATATTTATATAGGAATCCAGGTATGTCATATGCTACCAGGATAGTATGCCAGTACAGAGTTCTGGTCTTACAAGTAATACCCCAGTCTTAGAAATAAGTACTGGTGTATGGCTATCATAGAAATAGTCAGACTGTGAAAACCCTGGCCAGTTGGTGAGAAGTTGTACCAGGATTTAAGGCGTCTCCTCCCTATGACTATCTTATGATTACTTATATTCTAGGGGATAATTAAAATGAACCTTCACAGAAACCACAAATGGAAGAAGTGAATAAATTCCTCAGGTACAGTTAAAATAGTTTAATAATTACACTAATATTCTATTTCTACTAGTTGGAAAAGAGCATATACATGTATATAAAAGTATTCACACAATTACTATTATTGTCTGTTTAGACTTCAAGAGCTTAAATATTAAAGTTACTGCAATCTGCAATCACTGTTTTTAGTCTCTTGACTTTCCAATTAATTGTCATCAGTTGACTGAACTATGGATTTTCACTATTAGCTGTTTTATATATATATTGTGGTGGTCAGTGTCCTAAGTGACACTTATCTGACTCTTGATCCTGCTGACACGGACTGTCCGTGGCATATATCAGTATTGGTAGACCCAGCACTAGGGATGCCAATGACCAGTTGAAGTTCACTCTTTGGGGTCCTGCACGTTTGTGGGATTGCCTCTGATGAACAACACAGGTTTCTGATACTGGAAAGTCTGGTTTGAGTTATTTCATGGAACCTGCAACATATCAGCTTTGGCTAGTATCTGGCTAGACTTGTAGCTGACTAGCACAGATGTCAGACCAGTCAGTCATCAGATGTCACAGTTATACAATCATAGTAAGTAAGGACATAATAATAATAATAATAATAGCCCCTTCAGTCATAACTGACTATGGGATTGCGCCCCATGAGGTGGCAGCCCTCAGCTGCTTATTTTCCTGGTGCTCCTTTCGACGTTTTCTCCTCACCTCTGCTTCTTGTGTGAGCCTCTCTTCGCCCAATCTGAGGTGGTGCCGTAAATAGCATCGCCACTTAGTACGATCGGCAGCTTCATCCTCCCATGTTGCTGGATCCATGTCCAGTGCCCTCATATCTCTCTTGCACACATCTTTGAACCTCAGCTGTGGTCGCCCAACTGTTCTCTTGCCATCTGGTAATTGTCCGTAGAAGATATCTTTTGGGATGCGACCATCTTCCATGCGGCGAACATGGCCAAGCCAGCGAAGTCTGCGCTGTCTAAGCAGCGTATACATACTTTGAAGGCCAGCACGTGACAACACCTCGACATTTGTCACTTTATCTTTCCACGAGATGCCGAGGATGCGGCGTAGACACCGCAAATGGAAGGTATTGAGCCTTCTTTCTTGCTTAGCATAGGTCGTCCAGGTCTCGCTGCCATATAGGAGTGTGCTGGTGACGCAGGCATTATATACCGCAGCTTTGGTCTTCATTGTGAGTTTAGAGTTTCCCCAAACACGCGATGTGAGGCGGGCAAAGGTAGCTGCAGCTTTGCCAATGCGGCTGTCGATTTCTGTATCCAGTGAGAGTTTGACATTGATGGTAGACCCTAGGTATGTGAAGTGGTGCACCACTGCCAATTCATAGTTATCGATAGTGATAACTGGTGCAGCACCAACATCCTGACTCAGCACATTCGTTTTCTTTAGTCTTATTGTGACGCCAAAGTCCTTGCATGCTTTAGTGAAGCGATTCATCAAGCTCTGAAGCTCCTGTTGGCTTTGAGTGACCACTGCAGCATCATCAGCGAACAACAAGTCTCTTATAGTGACCCTTCTGATTTTTGTCTTTGCCTTCAGCCTTGAAAGATTAAACAGACGGCCATCTGACCTAGTGTGAAGGCATATTCCTTCAGTTGCATCTCTGAATGCATGTTTCAAGAGTAAGGCAAAGAAGATTCCGAAGAGGGTCGGAGCCAGAACACAGCCTTGTTTAACGCCACTTCGTATATCAAAAGGCTGTGACGTGCTTTCAGCATATTGGACTGTACCCTTCATGTCGTCATGGAATGACTTTATCATTTCCAGCATATTAGAAGGGCAGCCTATTTTCAGGAGGATTTTAAAGAGTCCATCCCTACTAACCAGGTCGAATGCTTTTGTGAGGTCTATAAAGGCGATATATAATGGTCTTTTCTGCTCTCTTGATTTTTCCTGAAGCTGGCGGAGAGAGAAGATCATGTCTGTTGTTGATCTGCCAGCTCGGAATCCACACTGTGCCTCTGGATATATGCGCTCAGCTAACTTGTGTAGTCGCATTAAGATGACTTTGGCAAAAACCTTACCAACAATACTAAGAAGAGAGATGCCTCTGTAGTTATTGCAATCACTTCTGTCTCCTTTATTTTTATACAGTGTTACAATCTTGGCATCTCGCATGTCTTGAGGAATAGTTGTCTCTTCCCAGCACTGGCACAGCATCCTATGCAGGGGATGTAATAGCGTGCTGTAAGGACATCATCTCAGTGATATAGCATTAATATTAACATTTCAATTAAGTGTTACTGACTAGCACATAAGTCAGACTAGTCAGTCATCAGGTGTCAAAGTTATACAGTCATAGCAAGTAACATCATTTCAATGATACAGAATTAATATTAACATTATCAGGAATAAACATCATCTGGTTTATTCTGCTCTTATACATCCTTTTCTGATCTATACTTGATCCTTCCAAACCATATCAAGTACAAATTCAAATACTGATGCTATTCTTAGCATCTACACAAAATTAATAAATTACAGTGAGTGACCAAGCGATCAGGTTGCTTTCTACTGAAACTGGCTGTGGAACACTCCAGTTTACCAGCTGTGAATGTGCACTCAGTTGTGCGCTCAAACTAGGGAAGGAAAAGGCAGCGAGGAAGGGGACTAGTCACCTTAACCTCGTAAACGCGGTATCTTCCATGCTGAAGCTTCTAACAATTCATTTCCCTATGACAATCTCTGGTCACGGGACTGCCTTTATCTTCGTAAGCGATAAAGCATTTAATATCGACGAGATACATCATTTAATATAATAAATATTTTCTATTTGGCTGTGGGGCTAGTTTTGATACGTTTTTGTACAAGCGACCATCTTCCACTAAGCACATGAATAAATCATATTCAAAATAACAATACATTATATCAATGGATATTATATTATATCAACAACATTATTTTTGACAGTCATAGATTGGGTGATGCGCCAGACAACAGAGGGCAGTCCAAGAGGAATTAGATGGACAACGTTTTCTACACTGGAAGATTTGGAATATGCAGATGACATTGCACTGCTCGCGCATTCACACCAACACATTCAAGACAAAACTGATAGACTGAATAAGTATGGCCAGCAGGTTGGCCTGAACATCAATCTGAAGAAGACAGAGGTCATGACACTAAATGTGGGCAATTCTGAGCCAATAACAGTAAGGAACCAGAAGTTAGAACAGACAGACACATTTACTTACCTAGGAAGCATAGTAACACCTGACGGCGGAACAAGCAAGGACATTAACAACAGAATGAATAAAGCGAGAACAGCCTTTGCTATTCTCAACAACATTTGGAAGTCTTCCCAGTACAGCACAAACACCAAATTAAGACTGTATGAGAGCTGCGTACTTTCTGTGCTTCTCTATGGTGCGGAATGTTGGAGAGTAACAGAGAAGGAAATGTCGAAACTGTCCTCCTTCCACACAATCTGCCTAAGGAAAATTCTCCGAATCTTTTGGCCAAACACCATCAGCAACCAAGAACTACTTATTCGGAGTAACCAGGAGGACATGCACACCATCATAGCTGGCAGACGCTGGAGTTGGGTTGGCCATGTCCTCAGAAGGGACCCTGATACCATCGCAAGAACAGCTATGCTATGGACCCCCGAGGGAAAGCGAAAGAGAGGCCGACCAAAAACAACTTGGCGGAGAACTGTGGAAGCTGAGATGCAAAGAATGAACCACAGTTGGGGCACTGTACGAAGGATGGCCGCCGACCGAGCAAAGTGGAATCAATTTGTTGCTGCCCTACAAGACGCCACCAGGCGTAATGGCCGCTGACTGCTTTGACGGTTGGCGGTTATGGATCAAAGAAGAAGAAGAAGAAGATGATATTTTGTGAACTCTACATATGAACCTGAAATAAAAGAAAAATTATTATACACGGTAGTTATTCTAATTTCGCTTACCCTCAGACTCCAGATACTGACTGAAACTTATTTCGATTCGCTCACACTTCAGATAGATGTAGCGTAGTGGCGATTATCTGCCGTCCGGCCGTCTGTCTCAAACCTCTTTCGATGTGTGTCTCAGAATTTACCGATCCGATATATATACGTATAGCGCTGACGTATCGGAGGGTACTGACGTCACAGCTTAAACCTAGGCCTGAAAAATCTTTCCCGAACAGCGATTTCAGCCGATCTGTGCGTCGACTGAAATTTTGCCTTTCTCATTCTCGGCATATATAATATCCATATTGTTCCATCTTATCTAGTTTTATCCAGCCGATAAATCTCTATCTTCCTATCCCTGTAATTTCCCAAACTGTTATTTGTTGATTTTAATATTTAGAACAGAAGTGGGTTTACCAGCTGTTAGCGTAACTGTGGGCAGCCGTAATACGCATATATTCCCGTAAATGATAATTTCCTACCGTTTCTTCTTTTATACAGTTATACACAATCCTATCCGGGACCAAAATGTGAAATCCTTTTCCTAATGATTCCCTTCTGCTTTTATTTATCGTTGGCGATTTCCACTGTCTGATACACATTTCGCTGATACACCGCCATTTTGAAACCGGTCAATCGATCGTTGACGGGTTTATAAATCTACATGAACACGTTTGCAATGACTTGAAACCAATTTTGCGACATAGCTCCCCCATATTTTAAGCTGGATGATATCTAGCTTACTATTGGGTACAAGACAATTGCAAATCGACCATTCCGAGGTTAGTTTTCCTTCCTTCTATCCTCCAGCTCTGTGGGATGGCGACTGAGAAAATCCGCACGCCCCTTCTGTTTTCCAGGAATATATTCATCCCTTACTATCTCTCTTTTTCCCTTTCGGCTTTTCATCCAGGCTCTTACTGCTGGTGAAACGGGGTCGGTAGCTTTCCCTTGAAGTTTACCGCCCTCTTTCCGTGGATAGTTTGTTGTGGTTGTCCGTCGCAAATCCGTAGGTGTTTGATTTTCGCTACGTGATTTGTTCCTTTTTCCAGCGCATGGGGTTCAGACTGCAATTGACCCTGTGTGGGATGTTTCCTTTCCCCTCCAGTGCAAATCTCGGAAGTACCCATGATTGCTGGTTTTCTTGAAGACTTTTGATGAAGACTCTTCCGTCGACTTTCTGAATCTACATGGGTGCACTCTGGACAGGAATTTACATACCGATTAATGTCTTCCGTAATGCCCGGCCAGTAGTACTGGGTGGCTACTCTTTGTTTTGTGGCACCATTACCCAGGTGTTCACTCAAAGTTGTTATGTGCCCCCAGCCCATAACCTTATTTCTATAGGTGGATGGTACAACAATTTGACCATGACTTTTCGTCCCTCTGCCAGCTTTCCTGTGCAAGAGTCCATGTTCCAAGTAGAAATGTCCTTTCCTTGGAGTGTTATGTGTTTTGGGCAATTTGCCAAAACAAGGCTTCAATGTGCTGTCTGCTTCTTGAGCCCGTTTCATTTCAGTCGAATGAAATGTTAATTTGGTGTCCCTCTCTATGTTCCTGGAGTCAGACCTGGTCTGGATTTCTGCCATAACCATAGGTTTTACAGGTTCTCCCAAGAAAACATATTTACGCCCAAACATTAGGGGGTTAAAGGGATCATCTAACACTGCTGCATTTATCTCCCCTTCCACATAGCAACAACTGACATGAATCTTTGCTATGGGTAACGTTAGGGGTAATGCTCCCTTTAGTGGCCCTTGAATATCTACTGATTCTGTGGTGATTTGTTCAGGGCACACCAGAGATGCACACACGACTGCGTCATAGGATAAACCTGTGTCATACATTCCTGTGTTTTGTTTGCCATTCACAGTCACTATCTCATGTGTAGGTGGGTGATGGTGGCTATTCTGACTCACAGTCAGTTCCTTCCTATCAGAAGTCCTCACCTGTAGACATGCAGCATGATGAAGGGGTTTTTTCCTCCCACATTCATCAGTGTTGTGGTTGCTCATCTTACAAAATTTGCACCACTTATCTCCCTGTTTATAGGGTTTATTTTCCTGAGTCTGAGGTTTTTTGTCCTTATTATCAAATCTTGGCTTATGTCTGTACTGTTGGTCTTTTTGGTCAACCTTGGTATTTTGTGGTGGTGGCTTATATCCTTCTACTTGCTTTCTTTTTGTTCCTACCAGTTCAGCTTGAGCTGCTTGGTATCTCTCTGCACATTTCAAAGTGTCTTCCAGCCTCTCTGCTCCTTGTTCCATAAGGAATTTCCTCATTTCTGGAGGCATGGAATCTTTCACTTGCTCTAATATAACCATCTCTTTCAGATCCTCGTAGGTATTCTGATACTTACCTAAACTACTCCATTTCAACAAATACGTTTCTAGTCTAGTTGAGAACTGGTTATATGTTTCTCCAGGTAGAGGTTTAGAAGTTCTAAATTTCTTCCTATATGCCTCTGAGTTCTTTTCATACCGGATCAGTAAGGCTTGCTTTAGTATTTCATAATTTTCCTGATCTTCTTTGGGGAGTTTCAGAAACACATCATATGCAATACCTCTCAATCCCTGAGATAACTTTAAACTCCATTTCTCCTTTTCCAGTCCATATGTAGAGGCTAGCCTTTCATACCTATCCAGGTACGACTCGATTGCGTCCTCCTTTTCAACAAATGGAGCTAGGTAGAAGTTCATGGCCCCATTTGCTGTGTTCTGAAAAGAGCTATTCTCAGAACGTGGTGAGCTGTTACCATTGATGCTAGTCCCAGCCTGAAGTTCCAGTTCAAGATGTCTCATTTTCAGCTCATGGTCTCTCTCTGCTTGTAACCTCCGTTCTTCTCTCTCTGCTTGTAACCTCCATTCTTCTCTCTCAGCTTCTAATTTCTTGTCTTCTCTCTCTGCTTCTAATTTCTTAGCTTCTCTCTCCGCTTCTACTTCTAATTTCTTGGCTTCTCTCTCTGCTTCTATTTTCTTGGCTTCTACTTACAATCTCTTTTCTTCTCTGTCCATATACTTTTCACATTCCGTCGTGACATACTGGACCAGATCATCACCACTCTTGCCAAGCTCTTTTCCCACCTGCAGTGTAGCAGACCTAAACTTGACCAAGTCAGCCATGATGTTTCTGTAGTCTAGTAGGGTAAGCTGTCTTACTCAAACTAAATTACTACAATATAATTAACTTAATTAAAATTAAAGTTAATTAAACTGACTTCACCATATATGAAACAGCTTTCTTTATCTGTACTCAATGGTACTCCTAAAAAATATTTATTTCCTACTATGTTAACTCTTTCCAAAAATTTTCAAAAATTTTTTTTTCTACACAGCAGAAATAGAAAGTTGGCTCAGGAATATCAAAGATATATCCCGGGCGAGCCCCTACTGTAGCGGGAGGTTAATTAGATGTAGATATCTATATAGGAATCCAGGTATGTCATATGCTACCAGGATAGTATGCCAGTACAGAGTTCTGGTCTTACAAGTAATACCCCAGTCTTAGAAATAAGTACTGGTGTATGGCTATCATAGAAATAGTCAGACTGTGAAAACCCTGGCCAGTTGGTGAGAAGTTGTACCAGGATTTAAGGCGTCTCCTCCCTATGACTATCTTATGATTACTTATATTCTAGGGGATAATTAAAATGAACCTTCACAGAAACCACAAATGGAAGAAGTGAATAAATTCCTCAGGTACAGTTAAATAGTTTAATAATTACACTAATATTCTATTTCTACTAGTTGGAAAAGAGCATATACATGTATATAAAAGTATTCACACAGTTACTATTATTGTCTGTTTAGACTTCAAGAGCTTGAATATTAAAGTTACTGCAATCTGCAATCACTGTTTTAGTCTCTTGACTTTCCAATTAATTGTCATCAGTTGACTGAACAATACATTTTCACTACTAGCTGTTTTATATATATATTGTGGTGGTCAGTGTCCTAAGTGACACTTATCTGACTCTTGATCCTGCTGACTCGGACTGTCCGTTGCATATATCAGTATTGGTAGACCCAGCACTAGGGATGCCAATGACCAGTTGAAGTTCACTCTTTGGGGTCCTGCACGTTTGTGGGATTGCCTCTGATGAACAACACAGGTTTCTGATACTGGACAGTCTGGTTTGAGTTATTTCATGGAACCTGCAACATATCAGCTTTGGCTGGTATCTGGCTAGACTTGTAGCTGACTAGCACAGATGTCAGACCAGTCAGTCATCAGATGTCACAGTTATACAATCATAGTAAGTAAGGACATCATCTCAGTGATATAGCTTTAATATTAACATTTCAATTAAGTGTAACTGACTAGCACAAATAGTCAGACTAGTCAGTCATCAGGTGTCAAAGTTATACAGTCATAGCAAGTAACATCATTTCAATGATACAGAATTAATATTAACATTATCAGGAATAAACATCATCTGGTTTATTCTGCTCCTATACATCCTTTTCTGATCTATACTTTATCCTTCCAAACCATATCAAGTACAAATTCAAATACTGATGCTATTCTTAGCATCTACACAAAATTAATAAATTACAGTGAGTGACCAAGTGATCAGGTTGCTTTCTACTGAAACTGGCTGTGGAACACTCCAGTTTACCAGCTGTGAATGGGCACTCAGTTGTGCGCTCAAACTAGGGAAGGAAAAGGCAGCGAGGAAGGGGACTAGTCACCTTAACCTCGTAAACGCGGTATCTTCCATGCTGAAGCTTCTAACAATTCATTTCCCTATGACAATCTCTGGTCACGGGACTGCCTTTATCTTCGTAAGCGATAAAGCATTTAATATCGACGAGATACATCATTTAATATAATAAATATTTTTTATTTGGCTGTGGGGATGGTTTTGATACGTTTTTGTACAAGCGACCATCTTCCACTAAGCACATGAATAAATCATATTCAAAATAACAATACATTATATCAATGAATATTATGCAGGCATATTTTGTGAACTCTACATATGAACCTGAAATAAAAGAAAAATTATTATACACGGTAGTTATTCTAATTTCGCTTACCCTCAGACTCCAGATACTGACTGAAACTTATTTCGATTCGCTCACACTTCAGATAGATGTAGCGTAGTGGCGATTATCTGCCGTCCGTCCATCTGTCTCAAACCTCTTTCGATGTGTGTCTCAGAATTTACCGATCCGATATATATATACGTATAGCGCGGACGTATCGGAGGGTACTGACGTCACAGCTTAAACCTAGGCCTGAAAAATCTTTCTCGAACAGCGATTTCAGCCGATCTGTGCGTCGACTGAAATTTTGCCTTTCTCATTCTCGGCATATATAATATCCATATTGTTCTATCTTATCTAGTTTTATCCAGCCGATAAATCTCTATCTTCCTATCCCTGTAATTTCCCAAACTGTTATTTGTTGATTTTAATATTTAGAACAGAAGTGGGTTTACCAGCTGTTAGCGTAACTGTGGGCAGCCGTAATACGCATATATTCCCGTAAATGATAATTTCCTACCGTTTCTTCTTTTATACAGTTATACACAATCCTATCCGGGACCAAAATGTGAAATCCTTTTCCTAATGATTCCCTTCTGCTTTTATTTATCGTTGGCGATTTCCTCTGTCTGATACACATTTCGCTGATACACCGCCATTTTGAAACCGGTCAATCGATCGTTGACGGGTTTATAAACCTACATGAACACGTTTGCAATGACTTGAAACCAATTTTGCGACAATAATGATGGTGGCAGTTGGTAGTTACTCACGTGAGATGATTGAATAAATAACCCAGTATAATTTTAAAAATAGGTAATGCTAGTCCCATAGCAGAACCTGCCGCAGAGGAGTGAAATGTTAGAGACTTTACTTATACAAGGTCTCAGCTTTTTGAGGTTGTGTGACCAGTTCTCTTCACGCATTTGTCATTCTGATGTAACCGCAGCAAAAGAACAGTATAGAATCTCACTCTTGTTCTACAGATCCGTAACCTATAATTAAAATGTTTTGGGAATAGTATACTTTGGAAACCAGGTTTTTTTTTTCTATTTTCTGATAATGCCCAAATTGGAATTAATTAATATCCAGAATACCGCAAGTCACCCAAATTGCATTTAAAAAGTAGATCAAAATTGAGATAGAAAAGTAGCCTGAAGAAACATTCGATTTTCAGAATATTTAAATTTTCATTTGTTAAAATAAGGCGTTATGGACTTAATACGTTTCACATTATGTTTACAGATATCCAAGCTTTCTTGGCACAAGATCAAAATAGAGTTGCACAGGAGGAAACAACAAATTCAGCTGCTTCCAAACAGGGATATGAAAGCACAAATGTCCCCAGCCAGCTGGAATCAGGAAACACCAGTACTGGTCAACCACAAACGACAGACAGTACTATGATTCCCAGACAGCAAGAACAAAAAAACATCACTGTCCCTCTACAACCAAAGCCTTATAACACCAGCGTTCCCAGACAGCAAAATCCAGAAATAACCAATGCCCCTCTTAATCAAGAATCAGATACCACAGGTGCCCCAAGGCAGCAAGCACAAGAAAGTATCAGGTCCACAAAAGAGGTCTATCAGCAACAACCAGGGATCATCAGTGGAAGGTCAATAAACAACCTTAGATATGCAGATGATACAGTTTTGTTAGCTGAAAGTGAACTAATGTAGCAAATAAACAGCATAAGTCATGAATATGGATTGGACATTAACATTGAGAAAATGAAAACTATGATAATTAGCAAAGCACGTGAGAAGCCAACGTTAAAGATAAGCATAGATGAGAAGATCCTGGAACAAGTCAAGAGTGTCTCATATCTTGGTCATTAAATAATAGAAGACGTCAGATAACACGTCAACAACCAAAATGTACCAGAAATGAAAATAGCTGATCTTAACTAATTTTGGTGTGCTGAAAACGAAAATGACATTAAAAAATGTTGATTGGCTCTAGTTTTCAAGATATATGCTACTAGTTTATTTAATTACGGTAAATTTATATATATATGACGCAACTGTTGTGGGCGATTGCATAATTTTTTCTAATGACCAATAAAAATGTTACTAGAAGTTGATGATGCAATCTTACCTATGATTACATCACCTTTGTGTATAAATACCTTATCTCTGATAAAATTTTGCCATTAGTTAGTGCATTTGTCCTTATCAAAAGTATCGTAGTTAGAAATGCCAGAAGGCGTACAGTTTGTATTTTGGCTGCAGAATAGGAGATCAAGATAAGAGCTGGGTGCCACACATATGCTGCAATACATGTGCAGCACATCTTAAACTGTGGTTGACTGGCAATAGGCAAGCTATGCCTTTTGCAGTCCCAATGATTTGGAGAGAGCCCACTGATCATCTCAACAACTGTTACTTTTGCATGGTCCCTCCAATTGGGAAAGGCATATCAAAGAAGAAAAAAATGGACTCTGGAATATCCAAACATCCCCTCTGCAATACTTCCGGTACCACATGGCGATGACCTACCAGTTCCCAAAGTGCCAGAATCCTTTTCAGCTGCTTCCACTGATGAAGAGGACATTGGTGGTCCTGAACCATCAACCTCAAGTGACACAGATTTTGAGCAAACTACATTCCACTAACCCAAGGTGAACTGAATGATCTTGTAAGAGATCTGAATTTACCGAAGAACAAGGCGGAGCTTTTGGGTTCCAGATTGCAACAGTGGAATCTCCTGGCAGAAGATGTTACAATTTCTGTGTATAGGAACCGCCAGAAGCCGCTTATTACATTCTTTTTCAAAGAGGGTGACCTTTCTGCGTGCCACAACATTTCTGGTTTAATGGCAGCCCTCAACATCAATTACATATCGGAAGAATGGAGGCTTTTCATTGATTCATCCAAGACAAGTCTTAAAGCTGTTTTGTTGAATAATGGTAATGTGTTACCGTCAATTCCAGTTGGTCACGCAGTTCATATGAAAGAAACTTATGAAAACATTAAGCAGCTTTTGAAGTGTATAAACTACGATCATCATCATTGGTCACTTTGCGGTGACTTAAAAGTGGTCGCTCTTTTGCTTGGACTACAGGGTGGATACACCAAGTACTGTTGCTTTCTCTGTGAGTGGGATAGCCGTGCACGAAGTGACCATTACATCAGAAGACATTGGCCAATCAGGCAGTCATTGCAGCCTGGCAGTAAGAACGTTGAGAACCCAGCAGTTGTCGACACCAGCAAGATTTTGTTGCCACCCTTGCACATTAAGCTGGGTCTCATGAAAAACTTTATCAAGGCAATGGAGAAAACAGATGAGGCTTTCAAATACCTCATCAGAAAATTTCCAAGACTGAGTGAAGCTAAAATAAGAGAGGGAGTATTTGTTGGTCCGCAAATTCGAAAACTTCTTCATGATGACGAGTTTCTTTGCGTGTTGCATGGCAAGGAAAAAGCAGCATGGCTAGCATTTAAGTCAGTGGTGGACAATTTTCTTGGAAACCACAGATCTGATAATTACAATGAAATTGTAGAAAATCTCCTTCAGAAGTATAAGAGTCTTGGCTGCAACATGTCTTTGAAAATTCATTTTCTGGATTCTCATATGGATTTCTTTACGTCAAACTGTGGAGCGGTCAGTGATGAGCATGGTGAACGATTTCACCAGGACATTGCTGCTATGGAGACAAGGTATCAAGGCAATTGGAGCCCTTCAATGCTTGTTGATTACTGTTGGACTGTGACAAGAGACACCTCATCGATTGACTACAAGAAGCAAGCAAAGAGAGCTCGAACAGCGACTGAATAATGACGGAATGGGTTCAAATGTGCCTTTTTAAAGCATGATATGTGAACTTTAAATAATGTTTTTATTTTTTCTATCATTTTATGTTAAAATATCAATTAATTGAGTATGTAACCACAATTTTTATAATGCTAAAGTAGAAAGACTAGCTGTTTAGCCCAGAGAAGTAAACAAGCATCCATTATTTGTATTACTGTAATGTAAATTCATCATTAAAAAAAAACCAGAGCCAATTGGTGAATTTCATTATGATATTTGAAATCAGCATGTCAAAATCAATAAGAAATGGTACATTTAATTTCTGGTACAAAAAATTTTTGAAAATTTGTTGACTAGTGTAATAAAAAATTAAGACGAAAATAGAAATGGCCAAAGCTAGATTCAACAATATCAGACAATTACTAACATTTAAACAAAATTAACCCACAAATTAAAACTCAGAATCATCAAATGTTAAATATATATTCTTCGTTAGTGTATGGTGTCGAGACATGGACAATGAATTAGCAGTTAGAAGAAAGAATTGAGGCAGTTGAGATGTGGATATGTAGAAGACTTGGGCACATCTCATGGACGGAGAAGACAACAAGGAGGTCCTAGAAATACCTAGGCGTGAAAAGGGAATTAATGAAGGAGATCAAAATTAGACAACTAAAATATTTTGGCTACATGAAAAAAAACAAGTGGGGCGATAACATCAAGAGCTGGACAAGAAGGAGTCTGTCAGAGTGCACCATCAAGGCAAGAGACAGAAGATGTTAGAGACCCATTACAGTTAACCTTCAATGTGGAGGGGGCAGCTGATGATAACAGTAATCAGGTTTTCTAGGTACAGATAAAATATTCCAGGCCAAACAACCAGCAGATTTTAAAATAAACTGTGGAAGTGGTCAGTTCGTGGTTTAACCAGATCAAGAAGTATGGCACCACATGTTGGGATAGTGATTCTCAGACCAACAATCATGAGCTAAACAAGTACTTAAGGTCAACTTATAATTGTGAGTGCAAATTATGTTTACTTACTTAGTCGTTTCCCTTCTACCGTGAGGTTTAGAGGTTTGGAAGAGAGAGCGCCAGACTATCCTATCGGCTGTCTTGCCCCTGGCCTGCTTCCAATCTAGTCCTCACTCCTTCAAAGATTGTCTAATATTGTCCTCCCAGCGGACTCTGGGTCATCCTGATGGTCTGGATCCCTGGCTCTTTGTTTCCCATGCTTGTCGTTTGTGGCGGTGTATGGTTATACGACACTAGTAGTTATATAGATTTTATTTAGTCAGAGTTAATCCTTCATATGTTGTGGTGGTTCAAGTGATAACTGGCCTTCCGCCAGAGATGGCGATACTTGACCTTTTGTTAATTTATTTTAACCCAGGAATGTTCTTCCCTTTGAGTTTGGTGATATGCAAAACAGTTTCAGCACAACAACTTATATCCGAAAGAAATTACTGTAAATTTCCACAAACAGCAAATGTAGAAAATTATATTATAGTTTATTGATGACATTAGACAAACACTGTAAATTTCACAAAATGATGGTTGTTTATCCAAAATGAACAATCTATAATCCAACTGAATAATATACACACTTGTCTACTAAATAAAAAAAAACTTGTCTTGGTATCCTCAAAGACGAAGTTCTCCTAACGCTATTTGTAAAAATCCTCTAGTCTAAAATCATGGTATCCTTGGAATCATAAATCCTAAAATCTCTGCCTATCGCCCACAACTCTTCTATTTATACTATTTCTTCTTTTTTCCCGCCTTTTTTCACACGACCCGTCCTTTTTTTCACACGACACAATAATTAACATTTGTACTCCTCTCCTCAGCTTTTCGACCTTTTTGCACACGACATTCTGTTATTTCGACTTTATTTTCACATGTGTGATCTTTCCAACTTAACAATAGGATAAAAAAAACCAGATCACACAAACATTCATTTCCCACTTTCGCGCTTATAAAACCCATTCATTATTATCTGGAACTGACCTAAGTTTGCCCTGTCGGAGCAGTAACGGCAACTGAACTTTGAATGAATACTGCGTTTTGTGTAAAAACGTCTTATTTGCATTTAAGGTCTGTCATTCTTACATGTATCATCTTCTAGCACATATAAATGCTAAGCGTGGAAGTAGGAGGGACAAAGCTAGCAAGAAAGGCCAAGCGGTCACACGTTGTAGCCGATCTACTCTCATTCTGCAGACATGGCCAAACCATGCAAATTATTCTCAAGCTAAATCAAAAAAGTGATTTATCATCAATACCGGGAAAGAAAAGCCAGAACAACGTTCTGGCACTCTCATCTGGCTAATCTAAACGCTCCACGGTAGAAGATGAGCAATTAAGTACGTACAATATGTACACATGCAAGGGCATCATTTCCTAGTACTTTGATGTATTTACATTGTGAGTACCAACACCACGTGCCTTACAGGCAGTGGTGTACTAAGGGGTATGAGGGGATGCCATCAGATACTATTATTAGTACTATTAAAATAGTGTTGGCCACTCGAAAAGCAGCGGCTGGGAGACTTTATCAGGCCATAAATCGAGGATTCCTCGGCAAGAAAGAGGTTGGTAAGAGAACGCGGACGGCTGTGTGCCACTCCACCTGTGTCCCAGTCTTGGCGTATGGGTGCGAGTCTTGGGCGGTGGCTGCAGCCCACGGGAGCCAGATCCGAACCTCAGGGATGAGGTGTCTGAGGAGGGTGGTTGAGGTGACGGGAAGAGACATGGTCCGCAACCAGACGATAAAAAAAGGCCCAAAATCCCACCCGCTGCAGACTGATGCGTGATGCCATATGATGATGGATGGCATCCGCATGTCTGGTTTTGTGTAGTGTGTAGATGTGTTCAGTCAAAACAATGTTCATGCAACAATAACAGAGCAATCCACATAGGACGTCAGTAAACTCACGACGTATAAAGTCAATGAGTCTTGAAACAGCCGTTGACGTTTTTCTTCATTATTTATTGTGGACGCCACAGTGACAAAATGGTTACGCAAATGTGTAGGCACATCAAACAGTCATTATCACAGCAACATTCAATACAGCAATAAACGGTAGACAGCATTACAATGATGAGTCAGATGCATGTTATATTTCAAAGTGCTGTAAATGTAGTCAGGTGAACAACTCCATCCTTTTCTATAACAGCCAGGAGATAACCAGATGTATGAGATCAGTTCACTCTCCTTAGTTTGACTTCAGCAAGACAGACACGTCTGCCGAAGTATAAATAATGTCCTCAAGAATATCCTCTAGATAATAAAGGTTTTCTAAACCTAGTTCATTTAACAAAGTAGCAAGTAATGGTCCTTGGTACATGCATCAACCGATGCAGTACAATGCAGCGACATGTGAGCTGGGAAAGAACATCTCGTGACGACGACTTTCGGAGACAGGCTATGAATCGAAATCGCTCACGACCCAAAATCGATAGAGTTAATGAAAAAGTCAATTTACCTTGCTTTCATGAAATACACAGAAATATCACGCCTCCCGACATGTGGGAAAACACTAGAGGTATTATCTCGACTAAACGAAATATCCATAAGAGGACTACACATCCCTGACAGAACAAAAATAGCAGAGATCCCCTCTTCAACGAGGCATCTCTTTCGCCATTCCAAATCGCTCACCCCCACTAGTGGTGGGCGGAAACCGATCGACAAACAACAAGACAAGTCATGCGCAGTCCAGCGCAAAAATGACCACAGCTCAAAAGTTAACTGCATTCGATACCAACGCGAGAAGATAAATGCTTACCGAGAAAAGTGACTATAAATTACAAGCAGTTGTTGCCCTTGCGTTATAAAACAGATATTGAAATAAAACGATGTTGCGAGAATTTATCACGCAACATATCACCACCTCCTCCCGATAAAAAAAAAATGTGGAACATATTTTTTTTTTTCAATATCAAAGAGCAAGCGATAAGCGGCTCAAAACGCACGAATTATGCGCTGATAATTAACTAAATTGCCAAACAATAGGCTAATTATAGAGTGTCTGGTGAGGATATACCTCAACAGAAAAATAAATATGTCTCAAAAAATATTCACATCGGGGAGGTGTCACCAACACACATCACGTTAGCATGTAAACACCATATACGTATGCAAGTTACTATAATCATCATTAAACAGCATACTCTAATATTGTCTTTAAAAATGGATGTACAAATCTGATAGGAAAATTTAAATAGTACATTCTTTGACATGTAATGACATAAGTACATAGTAAAGTTAAACTACATGACGATCCAGGACATATGCTCTGGTATTCCGAGGGTAAGTACACAATCTAGAACTCGTAAGGTAAGTCCTCAGCTCAACAATGACATTCTGAGAAAGTACAAGCAATATAATGCTAATTAATAACTAATATGCTTCATAAGGTACAATACATTATTAATAATTGTGGCTGTTTAGTAAACTAACGGCCCTTATATTAACTACTCAGTCCTCCTCTATCATTTTAAAAAACGAACAGAAGAAGATGACAACAAAGCACGATAGTGTGTACATATAAAGTAAGTACAGATGTGCTAATCTATTGTAGAAATATAGGTGTGTTATGACTCTGTAATATATAGAAATATAGGACAGAAGTATTAGTTGGAGTCATGTGGGCATCTAGACAAAATGTCAGCCATCACATTATCCGCACCACGGATAGCTCGTACCGTGAAGTGAAAAGGTTGAAGAGCTATAGCATATCGAGTGGATCTCGAACTCTTCAAATTCTTAGTCTGAATAGCTGTAAGAGCTTTCTGATCAGTCTCTAGAATGAAATGTGCGCCCAGGAGGAATCTTTGTAGCTTTAGAATTGACCAAACCATCGCTAACAACTCACGGTCTAAAACCGAGTAGTTCCTCTCTGCCGCATTTAGTTTTCTAGAAATGTACATAACAGGATGCAGAGTATTTGCATATTCTTGCATCAGTGCTGCTCCAATCCCAGTGGATGAAGCATCACTCCGAAGAACAAAAGTCCTATCAAGAGTAGGTAATCTTAAGATGGGAGGAGAAGAAAATATATTCTTGATTTGGTCTAGTGAAGATTGGCATTCTTCAGACCAACGGACCAGATTAGGCGAACCTTTCTTCAACAATGTTGAGAGAGGTGCCATGATCGAAGATAAATTTGGAATAAATCTCCCATAAAATTGAATTAAACCTAAGAGACTCCTAACTTGTTTCTTCGTTTTAGGAACAGAGATGTTCAGTATTTTGGAAGTATTGTGGTCTTCTGTCTTCAAGAGACCATGACCAACACGATGACCCAGGAAAGAGATTTCACCAAAACCAACAAAAGCTTTAGAAGGTTTTGCTGTCAAATTATTCTCACGTAGAGTGGACAGTAAGTCATATAACCCTAAATAGTGATCTTCCCAGGTATCACTGAAGAGACAGATGTCATCTAAGTATGCGATGACATCCGAACGATGTGACAGAATTCGACGCATCATGCGAACGAAAGTGGCAGGGGCGTTCATGAGACCAAAAGGCATAACATTCCATTGAAATAGACCCCTAGGTGTAGAAAAAGCAGTAAGAGGTTTGGCATGCTCTGCTAAAGGCACTTGCCAATAACCTTTAGACAAGTCAAGTTTAGTGAAGAATCTAGAATTAGAAAGTCTAATCAGTAGATCTTCTAACAAAGGCATCGGTTCAGCGTCGAACTTTGTGACCTGATTCAATTTGCGATAATCAACGCAAATTCGTATGTTCTTATCCTTCTTCCGGACAATAACCATGGAAGAAGAATATGGTGAAGTCGATGGTTCAATTATATTTAATTGAATCATTTCATCCAATTCCTTTCCACTTGCGACTGAAAGTGTATAGGAATAGGATACGGCCTAACCCTAATTGGATTATTGTCGGTAAGAATTATGTCATGTTCTATGACATCTGTGTGTCCAGGAATGTCAGTGAGAACATCCTGAAATGTTTGTAACATCGACGAGACTTGTCGATGTTCGTCACCAGAAAGATTAGGAGAAACAGAAACGTCTTTCCAAGATTCCGTGGAATGTAATGGAACCACTGGAAGGGGAAGGTTGACATCAGAGAAGGTAGCTTCCTCATCCTGAATGACAGACAGGGATGAATAATGACCGTGAGGTGCAGGAGCATCATCCGTTGCCTGGAAAATAGGCAGCAAATAGTCCGGACGTTCGTGAAATTCCGAAAGCATGTTTATGTGGAAAGTTTTATGCTTTCCATCAATATCGACCACATAGTCAACATCGGAAATCCGAGAGACTATTGCATACGGACCTTTCCATGCAATAAGAAGTCTATTTTCCCTACTGGGGAGTAGGACGAATGCTTTGTCACCTGGACAAAGTTGTCGTAGACATCTATTCTTGTTAGCAAACTGCCTTGCCTTCTCTTTAGCAATTTCTGATGAAGCAGTTGCTAGCTTACATGCCTCAATGATCTTTTGTCTAAGAGCAATGACATACTCATATGAGGATTGAGTTTCATCGCTAATATCATCGGCAGTGATGAGATCGTGTAATAAAGACATAGGGCCGCGTGGACGCGCGCCAAAGACAAGTTCGAAGGGAGAAAATCCTGTGTGTTCATTAGGGACTTCTCTATAGGCAAAGAGAGCCGCGGGTAAAACCCTGTCCCAATCTTGAGGATGATCTTCAGTTATCTTACCAAGCAAAGTCTTGAGCGTTCTATTCAGACGCTCAACTAACCCATTAGACATAGGATGGTAGATACTACTGAGAGATCGTTCAATATGTAAGGTAGACATTACCTGTGACATAGTGTCAGATATGAGTTGAGTGCCATGGTCTGACAATATTTCTCTGGGGAACCCCAAGCGAGAAAATATCAACCAAAGAGCATCTGCGATATCTGTAGTAGATATGCTCTTAAGAGGAATAGCCTCTGGCCAACGTGTGCACATATCGACACATGTAAGGATAAACTGATGTCCTCTGGCCGACTTGACCTTAAAAGGGCCAATAATATCTATGGCCATTTTCTGAAACGGCCGAATAGGAATGTCAGCAGCCTGGATAGGCGCAGCATGTCGTGGTCCTCTAGATTTGACCTCCTGACATACCTTGCATGATCGGCAGTAAATACGAATGTCCTTATTGACAAAAGGCCAAAAGAAAGCCGCAAGGACTCTCGACTTCGTACGGGCAAAACCCATATGTCCAGCACATTGCGAGTCATGAGCATGTTGTAATATTTGGACTCTCATGCTCTTGGGAACAAGAATTTGCGAATGTGCCGACGTAGTCGAATCTTGTACCATACGTACAAGTACGCCGTTTCTCATTGCAATCCAAGATTTTCTATTTGTATCCTGATTCGGATCACCTTTCTTCGCAAGAACGAAGAATTTTTTTAAAGAAGGATCTTCTTCTTGCAATTTTATGAAAGAGTCACGAGTAATTACTAAGTGACTATCTTGGCTATCAACTTCATTATCACTATTCAGTGAAGTTTCGGGTGTTTGTAGAGCTTGTGCTCTTGTAACTACTGCATTTGTAGCTTGCATGTTATTATCTTCCCAAGCAGCAATCTGCTGTGGGGTACACTCCCTAACTCCGTGAATACGACCAATAATAAGGTCCGCAATAGGATTAGGTAAGAGACAAGCATGCACATCTCCAGTAAAGAAAGGAGTGGCAATGCGAATTACAGCAGTAGGATATTTTTCTAGAGTGCCGCCAAATGTGACACATTTAATAACCCTTCCTGTAGCACAAGATGGATCTACAAGCGATTGTCTAACACCAATAGTGGTGCATCCGGAATCGAAAAGTAGTGAGACCGGAGTATCATTAACAAGACCCTTATGTAGAATTAAAGAACCCCTCCCGTCATGCGCAACAGCAGCAGGAAGAGCGGGAAGTGGGTGACCACAACTCAAAGTAGTTATGGTACCTGGTTCGAATAAAGTACTGCATTGGGGGCATTTGTTTGCTCTCTCAAAGTCCAGACACTGGCCACCAAATGATGCGTGATGCCATATGATGATGGATGGCATCCGCATGTCTGGTTTTGTGTAGTGTGTAGATGTGTTCAGTCAAAACAATGTTCATGCAACAATAACAGGGCAATCCACATAGGACGTCAGTAAACCCACGACGTATAAAGTCAATGAGTCTTGAAACAGCCGTTGACGTTTTTCTTCATTATTTATTGTGGACGCCACAGTGACAAAATGGTTACGCAAATGTGTAGGCACATCAAACAGTCATTATCACAGCAACATTCAATACAGCAATAAACGGTAGACAGCATTACAATGATGAGTCAGATGCATGTTATATTTCAAAGTGCTGTAAATGTAGTCAGGTGAACAACTCCATCCTTTTCTATAACAGCCAGGAGATAACCAGATGTATGAGATCAGTTCACTCTCCTTAGTTTGACTTCAGCAAGACAGACACGTCTGCCGAAGTATAAATAATGTCCTCAAGAATATCCTCTAGATAATAAAGGTTTTCTAAACCTAGTTCATTTAACAAAGTAGCAAGTAATGGTCCTTGGTACATGCATCAACCGATGCAGTACAATGCAGCGACATGTGAGCTGGGAAAGAACATCTCGTGACGACGACTTTCGGAGACAGGCTATGAATCGAAATCGCTCACGACCCAAAATCGATAGAGTTAATGAAAAAGTCAATTTACCTTGCTTTCATGAAATACACAGAAATATCACGCCTCCCGACATGTGGGAAAACACTAGAGGTATTATCTCGACTAAACGAAATATCCATAAGAGGACTACACATCCCTGACAGAACAAAAATAGCGGAGATCCCCTCTTCAACGAGGCATCTCTTTCGCCATTCCAAATCGCTCACCCCCACTAGTGGTGGGCGGAAACCGATCGACAAACAACAAGACAAGTCATGCGCAGTCCAGCGCAAAAATGACCACAGCTCAAAAGTTAACTGCATTCGATACCAACGCGAGAAGACAAATGCTTACCGAGAAAAGTGACTATAAATTACAAGCAGTTGTTGCCCTTGCGTTATAAAACAGATATTGAAATAAAACGATGTTGCGAGAATTTATCACGCAACACAGACCCAAATAGAACAGTCCCAACTAAGATGGTTTGGCCATGTCTGCAGAATGGGAGAAGATCGGCTACCACGACAAGCATGGGAAACAAAGAGCCAGGGATCCAGACCTCCAGGACGACCCAGAGTCCGCTGGGAGGACAACATTATACAGTCTTTGAAGGACCGAGGACTAGAATGGAACCAGGCCAGGAAGAAGAAAGCTGATAGAATAGTCTGGCGCTCTCTCTTCCAAACCTCTACACCTCACGGTAGAAAGGGAACGACTAAGTAAGTAGTAAAATAATGTACTTGCAATCATAATATATGTTTCTATGTGCTTTATCTGGGGTGCCAAGGGAATAATATACCCTGGGTGACAAATAATTTAAGTACGCCACTGCTTACAATCGAAAGGAAGCCACTGACATGGAGCCAGAGTTGGGGCACTGTACGAAGGATGGCCGCAGACCGAGCAAAGTGGAATCAATTTGTTGTTGACCTACAAGACGCCACTAGGCGTGATGGCCACTGACTGCTTTGACGGTCGGCGGCTAAAGATCAAAGAAGAAGAAACACTGCTTACAATATGAATTGGCACAATTTATACTGAGCCGATCATCAAGGTAAATGTTGAGAAACTGAATGTTGTGAACAGATTCACATACCTTGGTAGCACACTATCCCAGAACATCGTCATTGATGATGAGGTGAAAACCAGGATCTCCAAAGCCAGCAGCACATTTGGCAGACTATACATCAACGTTTGTCATCGAAGTGGCATTAGTCTGCAGACAAAGCTGAAGGTGTACAGAGCTGCGGTGCTTCCAGTGCTGCTTTATGCATGTAAAACATGGAATGTATACAGGCGCCACGTAAAGAAGCTAAAACCAATTTCATACAGTCTGTCTCAGGAAGGTAATGAACATCAAATGGCAAGACAAGATCACGGATACCTCCGTTCTTGAGAGAGCTGGTATCCCTAGCATCGATACTATTCTGACGCAGTCACAGATTTGCTGGGCAGGTCATGTAGTCCGCATGCCAGACCATCGACTGCCAAAGATACTCTTTTATGGTGAGATGCAGAAGGGTAAACGCTCCCATGATGGCCAAAAGAAGCGCTTCAAAGACACGCTTAAGACTTCATTAAAAACCTTGGACATAAGCCCTGACACATGGGAAGCTGCTGCGCAATACCGAACTGCCTGGCGCACATCTCTTCGTAAAGGAGCAGCAGCATGCGAATCATCCAGAAGAGCAGCAGCGGAACAAGGGAGACATGGAGAAGACCGTGTAATAAAACCTTCACATGATGCAAGAAGCTAAATGGAAAGAATGGGTAACAAAAACTGTCAAGTACTTAGAGAGAGTTATGATAGAGGAACAAACAGAAGAATCGTCACAAACCCAAGTATTGAAAAAAGTCTTTAATTACATTAAAGAATCACCACGCAGAGTAGGCCTTATGCCTCAAGCAAGGGATAGTGCCAATACAAAATAAGAAGCTAACTAATAGTTCTAACACAAAACAAAAGGGATACTCGTTAATATAAACAATGGGTAAGAAAGGATGTAGAATTGTTCAGTGGAATTGTAGGGGTATCAAAAAGAATTTTGCACCCCTACTTGCAGAGACAGGAGGAACTACCGATGCTCTTCAAGAGACCCATTTAAACCCAAATAGTAGATATAGTTGTAAGGGCTTTAAGATACTTAGACACGATAGGAAAGAAGGTAGAGGAAGGGGTGTCGCGGTCTTAGTTAGCGAAACTTTAAAAATTATAGAGTGGGAAGTATTTGATTCAACCAACATAGAAGGTATCCAGGTAACTATAGCAGCAGAACCAAACAATCTAACAATCATAAATTTATACGCTAAAGATGGCACAATTAAAGATGAAGAAATAGTACCCATAAGCAACTGACTAGGCCCCAAAACAGTCATAGTAGGCGATTTTAATTCCCATCATATTCTTGGGGTGGACAACATGCATACAATGCAGGAAAGTGCCTACTTGACTTCATAGAAAATAATGACCTACTAATACTAAATGATGAACTGCAACTAGAATTATTCCACAAGCTAACAGGGCAGACTCAGCAATAGACATAAGTATAGCAACTAACAACCTAGCGAATGTAAATTGGGAAGTATTACAAGACACAAACTCAGATCATCTGCCCATTGTAATAACCATGCATGAAAGGTCATTCCAAACCCAGAACTAGAGAAACTGACTTTCAATTACAAAAAAGCAAACTGGGAAGCCTTCCAATCAGACCTGGAGGGGATGGAATATAAAGACATGGAAACAGATGATACTGACTTGTGGGCAGAAACACTGACGAATGAAATTCTGAAAATAGCAATAAAATATGTACCAAATAAAAATATGCCACAGCACCTAAAACCAATAAATAACATAAACAAGAAAAGAAAAACTCAGTGGAATAAAGAACCAGTTGCCTGGTGGAATAAAAGCTGTGCAGAAATTCATGAGAGAAGAAAAAGGGCCTTACAAAAATATAAAAATAACAGAACAGAAGAAAACTATGATGAGTATAAACCTATTAGGAATGAATCTAACAGAATAATATTTAAAGCCAAAGAAACTAACTGGAAGGAGTTTTGTCAGTCACTTAAACCTAGCACCCAAATTAAAGAAGTATGGAAAAAGCTTAAGGCAATTAAAGGGAACAATAGGAAAACAATAATGCTAACAATCAAACTAGCAAAGAGAGCAGAAACAGATAAAGAAAAAGCTAATGCCTTTGCTGAGTATTTCTATAAAGTCAGTGCAAAAAGTAGTCTTGGACATGAAGAAAATGACAGAAGAGAAAGACTTAGGATACAGTTTTCAAAAAAAAACTACCAGACCGGAAAGATGAAACAAACTATTTAGATGCTAATATAACAGAGGAAGAAATAACTAGTGCAATAAATGAGAAATCTAATACTGCCTCAGGGCATAATATACTTAGTTATGAAATCCTTAAGAAAGTACCCAAAAAAACTATAAACAAAATAACTTCCCTCTATAACAAAATCTGAAGCTTAGGAAAGATACCAAAAGCATGGAAAGTTGCTATGATAGTACCCATCCTAACACCCAATAAGGAAGCCCATGATGTAAGTTCATATAGGCCTATCTCCTTAACATCACAACTAGGTAAAATAATGGAAACTGTTGTGAATAAAAGAGTTAAATTCTACCTGGAAAAAAATCAGTTATATAGCCCAAACCAGTCAGGGTTTAGAGCAGACAGGGGTACAGTAGACCAGCTTGTAAGATTAGAACATGATGTAAAGCTAGGGTTCAAGAGGAAAGAGAAAACAGTGGCAGTCTTTCTAGATGTAGCTAGAGCATGTGATGAATGCTGGCGAGATGGAGCTCTTTACAAAATGAAACAGATTGGCATTACTGGTAAAACCTCTAGGTATCTAGATAACATTTTACAGGACAGGTATTTTGCTGTACATGTGAATAATGAAAGGTCAGAAATATATGAACAACAGAATGAGATTCCTCAAGGATCAGTGATTTGTCCTTCAATTTTCACTATAGCTGTAAATGATTTAGCAGATGAATTTAATGACATAAAGAATGCAATATCACAATTTGCAGATGACTGTGCCATTTGGCGAATTGGAAAAAAACTTGAACCATGTTCACCAAAAACTTCAAAAACAAATAGACAAAGTTTCAGAGTGGATGAAAAGTTGGGGCTTCCAAATTAATGTAAACAAAACAGTAGGTATGATATTCAGCAAAGGAAATTTTTAAAAAATAACAAACTCAATATAACTAGTAAATATCAGAAAATATGTACATCCTTTACAATAAGATTTCTAGGCTTAACTTTAGATTAACAACTAAATTATAATAAACATATAGACAATTTAGTAGAAAGCTGTAGGGGACCCCTAAATATACTAAGGATTGTAAAAGGTAATGGAAGGGGGGGGGGGGAGCAATAAAATAATGCTTATGTTCTACAAGTCTTTCATCAGAGAATAACGGTCAGCTGTTAAGTGTCCGCTCTCCACCCATCACCTCATCAAAACAACAACAAAAAAAACAAACAATATTGGTACATGATTTCTGTTTTCTCCGTGTTGATGGTAAGCCCAAAGTTGGAAAAGGCTTCGGAGAATCTATCCACTCTATGCTGTAGATCAGCCTCTGAGCCAGCACTGAGGGCACAATCGTCAGCAAACAGAAGATCCCTGATGGTGTGTGATTTGACCTTGGTTTTTGCTTGAAGCCTCCTAAGGTAAAACAATTTTCCATCAGTACGATATCTGATGTTGATTCCTGTGTCCCCGTCTCTGAAAGCATCGGTCAGCATAGCAGAAAACATGATACTGAACAGATTCGGTGCAAGTACACACCCTTGTTTAACTCTATTTGAGACTGGGAAAGGCTCCGATAGCTCACCGTTTTCCTGAACTCTAGCCTGCATTCTATCATGCAGTTGCTGCACTATTGAGATACATTTCTTTGGGCAGCCGTATTTTGCCATGATCTTCCATAGACCCCCTCTACTGATCGTGTCGAACGCCTTTGTCAAGTCGATGAAAGCTGTGTACAGTTCACAGTGCTGTTCTTGGCATTTTTCTTGTAGCTGTCTTGCAGCGAACACCATATCGGTGGTTCCACGTTCTTTCCGGAATCAACACTGACTTTCAGGTAGAAGACCTTTGTCAAGATGAGCCGTAAGGCGATCAAGAAGGTTTCTGGCGAATATCTTCCCAGCGATTAATAATAGGGAGATGCCTCGATGATTTTGAAAACTGTATCCTAAGTCTTTCTCTTCTGTCATTTTCTTCATGTCCAAGACTACTTTTTGCACTGACTTTATAGAAATACTCAGCAAAGGCATTAGCTTTTTCTTTATCTGTTTCTGCTCTCTTTGCTAGTTTGATTGTTAGCATTATTGTTTTCCTATTGTTCCCTTTAATTGCCTTAAGCTTTTTCCATACTTCTTTAATTTGGGTGCTAGGTTTAAGTGACTGACAAAACTCCTTCCAGTTAGTTTCTTTGGCTTTAAATATTATTCTGTTAGATTCATTCCTAATAGGTTTATACTCATCATAGTTTTCTTCTGTTCTGTTATTTTTATATTTTTGTAAGGCCCTTTTTCTTCTCTCATGAATTTCTGCACAGCTTTTATTCCACCAGGCAACTGGTTCTTTATTCCACTGAGTTTTTCTTTTCTTGTTTATGTTATTTATTGGTTTTAGGTGCTGTGGCATATTTTTATTTGGTACATATTTTATTGCTATTTTCAGAATTTCATTCGTCAGTGTTTCTGCCCACAAGTCAGTATCATCTGTTTCCATGTCTTTATATTCCATCCCCTCCAGGTCTGATTGGAAGGCTTCCCAGTTTGCTTTTTTGTAATTGAAAGTCAGTTTCTCTAGTTCTGGGTTTGGAATGACCTTTCATGCATGGTTATTACAATGGGCAGATGATCTGAGTTTGTGTCTTGTAATACTTCCCAATTTACATTCGCTAGGTTGTTAGTTGCTATACTTATGTCTATTGCTGAGTCTGCCCTGTTAGCTTGTGGAATAATTCTAGTTGCAGTTCATCATTTAGTATTAGTAGGTCATTATTTTCTATGAAGTCAAGTAGGCACTTTCCTGCATTGTATGCATGTTGTCTTGGCGATTACCTTTACGTTTATAAAGATTGATAATTGACGAATCTTTGAGATTGTGTGGGATGGTTTCACTCTGCCACATTTGCTGGAAGATCATGTGAAGTTTCTCTATCAGAACTGTACCGCCATCTTTATACACCTTGTCGTTAATGAATTATCTGATAAGTAATAGATGTTTATAGTCCTGTCTGAGCAGAGGTGATAGTGATGACAATGTGAAAGTAAGGGGTAAGATATAGTTTTTATCGCGAGGGTGATTGTGTAAGAGAAAGGACAGTCTCTGGATAGAATAATATATCAAATCCAGCCTATCTGGACGACGATATTTAAATCAGACGCACTTTCTCTCCTTGTACGAAAATACAAGTTACACTGCACTCACATGCACACAGTTCTTTGTCAAGTACGCACGAACGTGAAAACTGACTATGGATAACTGTTATTAGTAAATTCATAACAGTTTTCGGTCGCTCTCAAACTTGGTTTGCGGGCTGACTTCCTTGTTTACAAAGCGTTACTACGACGACCCAGGAAGTACGTCACATAGCCTGCTGATTTTTGAGCAGAAGTCGTTTGCCGGGCTATGATCGAAGATTCAGTCTAGTTATTGGTCTCTTTATCATTTTGTTTCCGAAGGAGAAGGTTGTGTTCGTATATGCTCCTTGATGCGTACTTTGAGTACAGATAATTCATATATTTAATTCAGCTAGGTCGTCTACCAGGTAGAGCCTAAGTCTGATTATATTTCTAAGGACGTGCCAGCGCTGAATGGAGTTCGAAAGGATGAGTAATTTGATATTAAATAAATTCAGCATGATGACTCTGACAGTGTTCTTATAGTCTACAAGACATTAGACTTACTTATGGACTGGCTAGTGATTGCCAATGTCATGTATTCGATGCAAGTGTTGAGGAACTTCATCCTTGTGATTAAATCTACATATTTTTAAAACGGCAAACTGGTTATTCAAGTTTTTATACTGTTAAAACTAGCCTCACGTTTCTATTGAACTGTGCTTGTCGGACTGTACTACATTAAACCCTAGACCCATCTGGATACCAGAGTTCCAGCTTCTCAATATACTCCAAAAGGACCCGTAACATTTATGGGGGTATCAAGCCGACGATCATCAACTTATTTGAGGCCTAAAACTGGCAGTACTCGGACATTTTTTTTAAAGTTACAAGCCGATCATTGCCTCAAAAGTTGTACTTCGACCTAGATTTTCAAAATGGCGCGTCTGTCGTCTGCTAGGAAGTCCAGAGTATGAGAAGGCCAGAAAATGTTTTTGACACTACAGTTATTCAGTCAGCAAGTTCCCAAAGAGCAAGCATTCAAATATATCACAGTTGCATCTTTAGATGTATGTATGCATCTATTTTCTGCTGAAGATGGAGATTTTTTCTGACGTTGAGCAATAAAATGGATTCTGTATCGAGTCAGCTGCTTTCTACTTGTAGGCCCAGTGAGAGGTCTTGATTCCTGTTCGCATCTGTGCTGGGAGGAAGAGCCGTTGGAACCAGCAGGATTTTGGGCCAGGTATTCAGCTAAGTCATGTTTATAGTTTCATACATCTTGTGACTAGATTATCTTGTTTGCCGCCATAATTTTTCAGCCTTTATGTTACATTTGATAATGTCGTGTTGTATTTAGTCTGTGGGAGGTAGGTTGAGACTTATGTTTTCATCTATACCGTCTCGACTGGTCGATGGATTCATAAGCGTGTCCTTAGGGTTTGGTAGGTGATTGTTTCATATAGCGGGGCCGGTTTTTCAACGCTGTCTGAATCTGCTGCTAGTGAAATAATCATTACCTGAAATCGTTAGTAGTGAAGTTTCGTAAATTGTAATTTTGTAATTGTAGTCCAGTTCTGTATAAATTTTTCTTCACTTCTGCACCATTTTTGTTTGTAAAATTGTTCATCTAACCTGACTATCTTTTATTTCATACATGTTATTCATGTTGTGGAAAAAAATCGTTATGTCTTGTCATATTTATGTATAGGGTCATATTTTTACATTGTTCTATCCATGTAATTTCTGCCTTGGTTTTTCACATTTGTATTTTCTTCTTTTCGGCTCTGATTGCTGTATTTTGTCTATTGTTCGTAACATTCTTTTATGCTAAATTTTTTTTAACATCGGCATCTTTTCATTATAAATTCATCAAATGATTGAATTTGAAGTGGTGGTATAACTACAAGTATTTAAATATTATTCATAAAGCAATAACATTATAAATTTACCTTATTTGTTGCTATTGAGAAAGCACATTAAGAGTAAAACATGTCAACCTTAAAAGATTTATTAAAGATTGGAAAAGATTGTGGTCTGGAGGGACCTGCCTTGCAAGAATATATAGACAAGGAAATCAGAAGACAAGAAGAAGAAGAAAGAAGACAAGAGGAATTAGAAACAGAAAGAAGAGCACAAAAGTAAGCTCTTGAAAAGGAAAAGTTAGCCTATGCTCAGGCTGAGCTAAAACAGGCTCAAGAAATCAAGTTAGCTGAGATAAAACTTTAGAAAATAAGATTGCACCAACCTCAAGTGAATATCAGAAATATGGATGAGGATAGAAGAGATCATAACAAATTTATTAAGGTAAATTTACCTAAATTTAACCCTTCCATTGATGATATCCAATGCTTCCTAAGTAGATTTGAGACCTATTGTCTTGAATTTGGCACTGATAAAGCTACATTGCCTAGTAGGCTCATTAATTTATTGGTTGGTGATGCATGTACAGCAGTGTGCACTATGGATGATCAATCCAGAAATAACTATGATTCAGTTAAAATTCTGTTACTAAAGAAATACCAATTAGATGAGGATGGTTATAGACAAAAATTTAAGTCACTAATACCTGACTCTGGTAAGGATTTTACAGAATTTTTCCCTCAATTAAAATGTATTTTTCGAGATGGATTGATCAAGCTAAAATAGAAAAGACTTTTGAAGGATTATCTGACCTAATCCTTAGAGATAAGGTTTTATCTTCCATCAGTGGAGATTTCTTATCCTTCCTTCAGGAACGAAAACCAGATGAATTATCTGTCTGTGAAGCCTTTGGTAGACAATACCAGGTCGCACACCCAAACAAGAATCTCAGTAGAGATAACTTTAGAGATTCCTTACCAGCTGCTTCAGTTAAAGTTACACACTTTAACAACGCTAAGCAGATGTCAAATAGTGTTGACAGGAACTGTAAAATTAATCAGAACATTCACTATGGAAATAATAGAGGCAAGTATAACTTTAACAAGAAATATCAACAGCCTCAGAGGTATGACAACTATAACAACATCAATGATTATTTTGGTCCTCAACAATCATACAGACACAATGATTACCAAAATAGAGGAAGTTATAATCCCAAATCTAACAGGGGTACTAGGTCATTTCATAGGAATATTGAGAACCACTCTAATAATAGAGGTTCTTTCCATAACAACAGTTATAGACAGTCAAGAAACCCAGAACGTGGTAATGCTGTCATGAATGTAAATACTGATAATGCAAATCAAAATAATGTGCCTGCTGCACATGCAAAGTCTTGCAGTGTTGATTTGGCTAACAGTACTAATTGTACTCAATGCAGTTCTTTGTTTTAGCCACAGAGTGTGCCGAGACTTTTGTGCGGACACCCTCTACCAGTCATGTCATCTATTGCCACTACAGGATCCTTAGTACTGAATAGGGGTTTTGTGAACAACAAATTAACATCTTTGTTAAGTGACACTGGTGCGACTACGATTGGCATTCGTAGATCGATGGTAGACCCAACAAACTACACTGGTATGGAAGTGAAGTGTATTACTTTCGGTGGAACAGTGGAATACTATCCCACTGCAGAGGTATTCCTGGATACACCTTATTACACTGGTGGAGTGCTCGCTTGTTTGTTGAACAGCCCAATTGCTGGAATTCAACTTGGTAACATCCCTGGAATCTGCGAATGTTTTCAACAGGACATTGAGAAATGGGAAAGAGAGCACTTGATATCAGCTAATGCTGTTACCACGAGAACACAAGCTCGAGAGGAAAGACTAAGTCATATTGGTGATGATATTATTTTAGAAGCTATTACCAATGATGATGAACTTGTGAATTATGTCAGTGATAATGATGACAATGTCAGTAATATTGATTAGGGTAATGTTGATGATCAAATTATTTACACTGATGAAGATGATGATTTGAATGTTGGATTAATAGAAAAAAACTTCTTTGATTCAAAAACAAAGAGAGGATGTCTCTTTGCAAACATTCTTTAAACTAGTTACGACAAGTAACGTAAGTACCAATAACAAGGTAAAACATTGGTATAAGTTAAACAATGATATATTGGTAAGAAATTTTCAAGATGTAAATTCAGTTAAAAAACAGATCATGGTACCACTATGTTTCAGTCCATTAGTGCTAAGACATGCTCATGATATTAACGCTGCAGGTCATATGGGTAAAGCAAGGACTATACAGAGAGTTATCTCTCATTTCTTTTGGCTGGGTGTGACTAAAGATGTCAAGGTCTTTTGTCGTACTTGATCAGTTTGCCAGAGTGTGGCAACTAAAAGGCCGCATCATATTGCACCCATCCAAGCAGCAGACATCTCATTGCGTCCATTCACAAAGATGTCAATAGACCTTATTGGTCCTATTAAATCTTAGCAAGGGGACATAAATATGTCTTAACGTGTATCGATATGTGTACGCGTTGACCCGAGGCCACCCCACTGAAGTATATCTACAGTGATGACGTAGCTGACGCACTATTTTTAGTTTCTACCAGATTGGGTTTTCCCGAAAACATCCAGTCGGATAATGGCTCGAAATTTGTTTCCAATGCCATGGTGAAAGTGATGAATAAATTTGGTATCGAACGTTCACTCAGTTCGTTGTACCACCCTCAAGCGTCAGGTAAAATTGAGAGGTTTAATTGGACACTTAAACAAATGATTGATAGAGTTACAGCTGAATATCCGCAAGATTGGGACCGGATACTGCCAGCTGTCCTATTTGCGTGTCGAGAAATACCAAATTCTAGCACCGGTTTTAGTCCATTTGAACTCGTTTACGGTGCGAGGCCACGGGGTTCCATGGCCATATTAAAACATTTGCTAATTAGTACTGATATGAACGAGAAAGTTTAGTCGTCTGATCAATATGTCGTAAATCTAAGACGAAGAATCATTGACGCATGCAAAATAGCAGTGCAGGCTTCGGAAAGAGCAAAGTCAAAGACTCGACTGTTTTTCAATAAAAACAGGAAACTGCGCCAGCTGTGGCCAGGAGACGAAGCTTTTGTTTTGCTTCCGAATAAGGAAAACAGATTGTTAATTTCATGGAAAGGTTCATATACAATCATTAAAAAACTATCAGTTGTAGATTATGTTGTAAGCGTGAAAAGTAAAGAAAAAATACTCCACATAAATACGTTGCAACAATTCTACACTAAGCCACCACATTTTCGTACTATCTTTGACTCTCTTGACGAATCCATTGATCGTCATTCTTCCTTGGCTGTTATCCAAGAAGAAATTTCTGAATTCGAGGATGATGGTGAACCTATTATTTCGTTACCAGAGATTCATTCACTAGCGACTGAATCGTGGTCAGATGTTTCCATTGATCCTTCGCTTAATACGAATCAGAAAAGTCAGATTTCTGAATTACTTCAATCGTTTTCTGATGTGTTTACAGATATTCCTGGGCACACTGATGTCATTGAACATGATATCAGGTTGACGGATTTCAGGCCTATTAAGCTAAAACCGTACCCTATTCCAATCCATCTGCAATCACAAGTGCAAGATGAGATTAAATAAATGATAAGACTCAATATTATAGAACTTTCCAATTCGCCATATAGCTTTCCTATGGTGTTAATTAGGAAGAAGGACAAATCTATACGTATTTGTATAGATTATAGAAAACTTAACGCAGTGTCTATTTGATACTCGGAACATCTTCCCGTGCTCGATTCTCTTCTTTAGAGACTTTCTACTGCTACCTTTTTTTACTAAATTCGATCTCTCAAAGGGCTACTGGCAAGTCCCCTTGTCAGGCACATCTAAACCTTACACAGCTTTTGCTACTCCATTAGGTTTATTTCAGTTCAACTATATGTCTTTTAGACTTGTTCATGCTCCTGCGACTTTTGTGCGCATGATGAGGAGATTATTCTCAGATCGTGAAGACTTAATTACGTACATTGATGACATATGTCTCTTCCATCAGTCTTGGAGTGATCATGTCCACGGTAATCACACTCTATTAGATACCTTACGTGATCACAATATCACAGCTCGACCATCTAAAACAAAATTAGGATTTTCTGAAATTACCTTTCTCGGGCATAAAGTTCGAGGTGGGGTCTTAAAACCTGAAGATTCCACTGTCTCAAGATTTTAAATTTAGATATTCCTCGAACAAAGAAGCAGGTTCGAAGTCTGTTACGTTTAATAAACTTCTACAGAAGATTTTTGCCTAATTTCAGTGATATCACTTCAGCTCTGTCCGCGTTGCTGAAGAAGGACGCGGCAAAGAAGGTAATATGGACGCATGCTTGTGATGAATCTTTAAACTTGATAAAATGTGCCTTTTCGAAATCACCTATATTACGATTACCTGATATTCGCATACCTTTCACCCTCAGGGTCGATGCCAGCGATGTCGCAATTGGTCGCGTATTAATACAGCAATTTCAAGGCCAAATGCATCCTATCCTGTATGTCAGCAGAAAGCTTACCAACACGGAACAGAAATATCCTATCGTGGAATATGAATTGCTAGCTATCATGTTCTCCTTCAAGAAACTTCAGCGATATCTCTTGGGTGCTTATTTCACTCTTGAGACGGATCAACGAGCCTTGGGTTACTTACAGACTTCTCGTTTCACCAACCCAAAGGCAGCTAGAGCAAGTCTGGCTTTACAGCCATACGACTATTCCATCAGAGCTATAAAAGGTAATCTCAACGTGGTTGCCGACGTATTGTCTCGATGTATCAAAGACACTCCGTCTTCCATGTAAACCACAAGTTCAGTCTATCAACAGTATGCTAAAAAGCCTTGGCTACACTCAAACCGCCTGTGCTGATGACTTTTCGTGTCAAGAAACAGTGCTATATTATTATCACGAACATGGGCGTTATTCCAAGTTTTGCTACAACAACGCCACCTGCACAGACACACGATGCTGCTGTTGAAATTTCACTCAGGGCGTGTAATATATCTTTCTTCTCAGAACAGTGTAAAGACACACATTACATCTGCATTCGAACTGTCAGTTCTATAACAAGTGTACAGAAAGTGCTACGAACATTTCCAGAAAGTCAATTAGAGACAGTTTTTCGCAATTTTCAAGCAGTAACTGTCTATAATGTTGTTAAGTTTCATAACGGGACATAACACATTAATTGAAACCTGTACCAGTAGTTCAAGGGAGCTAATCATGTGATGTTTTACTGAAATCGTCTATGTGACTTTGCTTCAAAGTTCCCGTCCTTACAAATTTCCTTTCTACTAAGAATTGTATAGACAACAATCATGGATACGGTGGACTTATCATTTCTGCGAGAAACTTCAAGCACTACAGAATTTTGCGCGCGAAGTGGACTCAGGTCTATTTGGAACTTTACCTTTTTTTCTTACAGGATTGAAATAGACTTATTGACTTTCCTGTTAAAAGTGATTCCTTAACACAAAAGATCAGTACATTGACATTCATTTGTTAATATATTTGAGCGCATTGTTCGCTATTGTGAAATTAATTTCTTTATTCATTGGTCATAGTATTTATATGATACAATTTGACACAACAGTCACTAAATACAAGATACATATATGTGACATATTGTAGCAGTCAAACACTTTGTATGTGTTTATTGTCTGCCTCTTATATCGTTTCCGTACTGTTATATTGATTATTTCATGCACTTAGCATTAATGTTTATTTGATCAAAATTCTTTGACTAAGGTGACATGACTGTGAACAGTAGGTGTTCTTTGACTTACTAGACGGTGAGAGAGCATGGTATATGTGCACTAATCATGTTGGATGTTGACTGACTGTTGCTATAGGACCTCTTTATTATGTTAAATTGTTTGGAGCTGTTTGAAAGACATTGGTTTGGTAGTTTATGCTGCTTCTCCACACCTTGTGTGTTGAATTGCCTCCATTTCGGCACAAACATAGGTCTATGCATGGTCATAGCAACAGTGACATTTGATGTTACTTTTTGCTCGCCTTAGTTGTATTTGGTCTCATACAGCAATAATGTCAGCTTCGTTGCCATTATTGAACCGGGATTGGGGGGGGGGGGGAAGAGTAGATGTTATGAGTAAATTCATAACAGTTTTCGGTCGCTCTCAAACTTGGTTTGTGGGCTGACTTCCTTGTTTACAAAGCGTTACTACGACGACCCCGGAAGTACGTCACATAGCCTGCTGATTTTTGAGCAGACGTCGTTTGCCTGGCAATGATCGAAGATTCGGTCTGGTTATCGGTCTCTTTGGCATTGTGTCTCCGAGGGAGAAGGTTGTGTTCTTATGTGCTCTTGGATGTGTACTTTGAGTACAGATAATTCATATACTTAATTCAGCTAGGTCGTCTACCAGTTAGAGCCTAAGTCTTATTATATTTCTAAGGACGTGTCAGCGCTGAATGGAGTTGGAAAGGATGAGTAATTTGATATTAAATAAATTCAGCATGATGACAATGACAGTGTTTTTATAGTCTACAAGACGTTAGACTTACTTATGGACTGGCTAGTGATTGCCAATGTCATGTATATGATACAAGTATTGATGAGCTTCGTCCTTGTGATTAAATCTACATATTTGTGAAACGGCAAACTGGCTATTTAAGTTTTTATACTGTTAAAACTAGCCTCACGTTTGTAATGAACTGTGCTTGTCGGACTGTACTACATTAAACCCTAGACCCGTTTGCATACCAGAGTTCCAGCTTCTCAATATACTCCAAAAGGACCCGTAACAATAACATATGATGGATAGGGGTTGACCGACACAATAACTAAAGGTTTAATAAAGTTTATTATCAATAGAAAATCACATCATAAATCATATGCATCAAGAGATCATGGTTTACAGACACACAAAAAATGAAAATTAATCAAGTAGGTTCTCCCCTCTGGTAAAGGAAAAGAAAGAACGATCCCAACAGAGGTTAATTAACCCAAAAGATCAAAGGGTAACAATAAGTTATGAAATAGTCAGTATGGGAAAAGAGTGGGTTCCTAATGTAATCTATCCCGTGACTAATCAGATTATTGAGATTAAAAAGAAGAAAGAAGAAACCATATAAATATATGATGTTAACAAAGACATAAGTTTCTTTCTCTGTTCAATTCAATTCACATCCGCGCAATGGCCACTTTCAGATTCACTTACCCCAGTAGTTGTCGCAGGCATTCCAAGGAAATACACTAATAAGAAATAAGACTATTAGTGTCAAATTTAAGTTTTGCCAAATCCAGCCCCAGACTCTCCGTAGTTGCTGACTGCAAATTTCACAGGAGTCTCTAGAGTCGGTGTCTTAGTTTGTCCTGGATACAATAAGTTATGTATGCCTTCAGTTGGTTGGAGTAAGGTTCATGCGTGGTGATCGCCGATGTAGGATAAATAGAACATATACAGTTCCTAGGATGTTTAGCCTCAGGTGGAGGAAACGCTAGGTTAAGTTACACAAATGTTGCTGACAATATATTTCGCCACAGCCGGCTGATGAGATTGATCTAAGTAAATCTGGTAATAGTTCTGGTCCAGTTAATATTATAATTTAATGTTTCTATTCTGCTTTCTTTCATGAAAAAATGAGGAAAATTAGACCGCACAGGTCACAGCAAGATGCTCATCAATATTAAATCTTCTTCTTCCTTCTTCCTCGTTCGTCCTGAAAAGGACGTTGGTTGCGTTGTGTCTGTTTACGCCGGAGCTGTGATATTTGCACCTTTCGGTCGACACATCCGACTTAAGCACGGCAGTTTTTAGGACCGGGTTTGCCTTCCCTCTGCGATCCCTACTCTCTCAGCCAGACTGCAGTGATGCAGACTGTTTCCAGGACCACCACGTGGACGTGGAGTAGGGTCTTAGTCAGCTCTGGTTCGCTGACTCTGATGCAAGCAGTCAAGCTATGGGTCGCTGACTGCTTTCTCTATTGCTGCATCTTTGGGTCCCAATATTAAATATTCTTGGATGCTTATAATATTATAAGTTCGCACGATCATAAGTTCATATGGCCATAAGAAAAGCCGCTTGTACTCAGGTTTTGACCAACATATATAAAAGAGAATATAATCATTTAACTAAATTATCAATATCATATCTAACGCGTGTAAAAATAGGACCTCTTCACCACACCGTTATAAATTAGATTTAAAACACACGTGTCTAGCTTATCTTATCGTTCTCTTAACGCGTGATATGAACACTAGTCATGCATAAAATTACATACAAATAGATAGAAGTAATTAATATATACCGTCAGTGGACCGTTATTTAATGTATGTACTAGTCAATTTAAAACATCTCTTACTGGGAAATAGCGAGTAATTAAATTTACTTTACTGCTGGAAAATTTAGATATAAGTTATTTAACTAGCACAGAAAATCTCAGTGAAATACTACTCGTCAAAAGTCAAGGGCCACCTATTATTTTCAATACACTTTTATATAAGCGCATAGAATGATTAAATGAAGGACGTTTTTAGTAAAAATGGGTGCAATATCTTCCTCTGACAGTCCTCTATGCACGTTAAGCATAAAAACAACTCACCGACAACCATGGTGATCACGTGTAATTTGGTTTGCTGACCATAAATTCACATATTTAATCTGTTTTTTTCAAACTTCCGTACAACCAAACAGGTGAAGTAATCATGCTGATTGTGATGCTGCACTGTAATTCTATCTTTCAACAGGCCAAATTCTGCGCTTGTATTTTGAGTTTTCATCATTTCTTCTTCTCATTGTAATTATACGTGTTTGCCTTGGTTCTTCTCATTTGAATATATATCGTGTTTGGTATTTTTATGTAGGTAATTAAATGGGCTCGTTTTATGATGGTAGGGTTATTTTACACTCGCCCCAGTTTTCTCTTTTTCTAGATTCTTTTCGCGAATCACGTAGATTTTCGTTGTTTACGGAAATCGCTATTTTCGCGCACGCCGGTACGACGCGTCGGAAACGTCACGTAACGTGAGGCAATTTTTGGACACGCGGTCCACGTGTTGTTTTCAAATCCATTGGCGTAGGTCGAAGTTAGTTTATGTTTTCTAGCGTTTCCATTGGTCCGAGTGGAAAGCTTAGGATAGGCGTAGGAGGGAATCCGCGGGGGCGTTTCTCTCGTATATAATCAGTTGTTGAACTTGGGCAAGTCTCTATCGTAAGAAATAATTGTCAGACTTCGAATTATCGTCTCCACTGTGGGAACAAAAGCGGTAATAGGTATGTAGGAATTTTATTATCGTTTAACTTATTAGAAGGTTCTTTGAGAAATTCGCCGTAAGTAAAGTTCTTCGGGGACATTAACTTTTAAGTTTTAATTGGTAGCGCCATCCATTATTATCTTTGAAGAACGATGTAAAAGTGTGCATAATTCTTTCTATAAGTTTGGCAGTGGATTGGAGCGTGTGAAGTTATGAGATACACGTGTGCTCATAGTTGTAGAATGTTGTGTAAAGCCACCATTTATTCCTGGGTATTTACAAATGTAATCTTATTGGGAAATCCATTGTGTGTATGTTACTTTTATTGTGCCTTAAATGTGGATATGTCATAAGTGAATTATACTGCTTAGAGGAGTAAACTATTCCTATAGCACGAGGTTTAATTTAAATTGTGGCTTGAGTAGGAAACCTCATGGGTAATGTTAAAAGGGAGACCACGGAATTTCGGACAAAGGAGTTTCCTAGTTGAAATGTTGGGACACGTGGTTAGCCATGCGTAACAGCCACGTAACCCGTCAGACAGGTCGGGAGGTTTCTGTTTACTTACCTGGCAGATTTAAGTTGAGGGAAGGGAGGAGTAAGAAGGAGAGTGAGATAGAGAGACACGTGGGTAGAAATATTTTATGTATCGTTTTTCAGAACGACAGAAGGGGAGTAGGAGGAGTGAGATTTAAGTGCCACGTGGGTAATATTATTTTTTGTATTGTTGTACATGACGAGTGAAGTATTGAGTAGGGGAGTTAGGTTAGAGATGCGTTATGTAGGAGTTAGGGTACATTAGACGCATTTTCGTTTAATTTCACCGAGTCACGGCGAACAGTGGGGGAGCGTAAATTTGCCCATATTCAAAAATTACCCACGGCAACTGGACATATCTCAAGGGTCAGAGTACACGAGGTATCGAGAGCAGTGAAAAGAACATAACCTAAACGGTATATTGCAGTGAAGTTCAACTCTTCAGCGAGACTGGTTTAAATTGCCTACAGCCAGAAATCAAGGCTGTGTTTTTCCTCTAGATTCGGAGTGGGTTAAAAGAGGGAAGCTATTCAGCCGCAGAGAAGTTTCGACAGTTAATCATGTACCTCATGCTAGATACCCATCCATCATCATCATCCCCGGATTTAGGAACAGGTGATAGGGTTACAATACCTGGGTATTGAAAGTAGCACGAGAAGAGCGTAACGGAGATGCCGCATCATCAGTCGTCGAGTGATAGAGAGACACTGGGACCAAGAGAGAGAGAGAGAGAGAGAGAGAGAGAGAGAGAAGGATTGAGAAAATAGACAGGACCAGTAGGGTCTGTTCATTATCCATTTGACGGATAGACACTGAGCCATCGTTGTAAGCCAAGTTTATTATTTTTAGCATTTCCAGTGGTGTTAGTTAGCGGCACATATCGCCTAACAAGTGGAAAGCTGTGTAGACGTTCGTTGAGGAAGAGTCATCAGGACTGAGACAGCAGAAATCTTATGTGTATTAGAGAGTGGAGGCTAAAGTTGACAGCTCCACAAGATTAGAGGTGTTTAAATCACTAACCTATTTTATTGTTCCTCAGCAGGGTGACAGAAAGAGTGAATGTGATTTGGGGTTTTCTTTTTATAGGTGTCTATCAATTTAATTGTTACTAGTTTTTAGGCTGTGCAACAGTGCACGCTATTGCTTTGATTGATGTTTGATGGTATTTTTAATGGGTTTTTTTTGTTGTAAATAAATATATATTTACTGTACACTGGATCAGCTTATACACTTTACTATACTTACTCTATGTTGTCTGTATAGTGGTGTCTGTGGTCGTTTTATACACCTTATCTCCTTGTATTTAAAGGTAGTCAGAGGCGGGTGAGATTATAGCCTTTCTGAAGTCACGAAGCGGCAAGGGGAGAGTCAAATCCTGGTTCTAGCCTTTGAGCCAATAGTCTCATCTGTCCACAGGCATGTCAATTTTCATCTAAATTGTATCTTCTCAGACTTTCTCATACTAGGGTCTTGCTTTCATTCAGGCAAACTCTATAAACTTAAACCCACTTCATGACAAGTGGGCGGCAATCGTCCGGTGGATCATTCTGTTGAGATCAATTCCGTGATCTACATTCATAGATTGTCTCTAGGAAGTTCTGAAAAATAGATTTCTTTAAATATCCCCTGGACGTTGAGCTATTAGAACTGATCCAGTTATATGTTTTTCCACAGAAAGTTTTTCCACAGGTTACAGTCAGTTAGATTGGTGGTAATTTAGCTATTTACGACTTAGTGGTAATTGATGGCATACTGAAATTTTTCTTTAACAGGAAGGTAATTTCGGGTTTTTGGTAGCTTCTTAACACAATTTTTCCAGGTTATTATTCAGACTTGGTGCTAGTCTAAGGTAGGGTTTTGGGACAGCGGTTATAGAGCGTATTTCCTATTACGTAACAGGTTGTTCCTTCTCTTTTCCTTTTCTGTTATTTCTCTGTAGTTGTGAACTTACAGCAGGTAAGATGGCGGATATGGCCAAGTTACGAGCTGCCTGGCGCGAGGCTGCTCAGGACATGGGAATGGATAAGGAGGAGACTAAGGCATACCTGATAAGGGAAACTGATAGGCATAATCAGCGAGAGAAAGAGAAAGAGGACAGGGCAGCCGCCGCAGAAGCAGCGAAAGAGGAAAGGGCAGCCGCCAGAGAAGCAGCGAAAGAGGAGAAGGCAGCAGAGAGACAGCACGAACTTGCCATGCGTTCTCTGGAACTGCAGTACCGATCTTCGGAAGGCAGTTCAGCTAATGGAGATTCTCCCGGAGCAGCAGACACCTTAAGAAACGGAGGCCACCGGATGGCAGCCATGAACTTCCCATTTGACTCGTTCCCTAACGGAAATGAGAAGATTGACGTGTTTTTGGAGTAATTTCAAAGGATGGCAAAGGCATACGGGTTGGATGAGAGTCTTTGGTGTCTGAAATTATCACAATCGCTCAAAGGTCATGCGTATGACGTATATAACAAGATGCTCATAGACGATCAGAATAACTTTGAGGCTCTGCGAAACACTTTGTTGCAACGATTTCAGTGGACACCCCGAAAATGCCAAACCATGTTCAGGGAGAGCAGGCCGGAGAAGGGAGATAGTTTTGCTCAGTTTGCAGAGCGGGTGAGAAATTACTTAACCCGGTGGAGGGAACTGTCAGGACTGGCAAAAACTTTTGAAGGGTTGGAGTAGTCAATCCTGTGTGAACAAGTAAAGGCAAACATGTCCTTAGACTTGAGGCGATATCTGGCAGAGCAGGGTGCCCAGCAACTCGATCAGATTATCGTGTTCGCCGAAAGGTTCCAGACAGCACAGGCTGAAGTATTGGGAAAACGGAAACACTCAGACCTGCCAGCCCCAGACCAAGGAGCTTCATCATCGCAGTCGGCTACTTCACCATGTCCTCAGCAACAAGGGGCCTTCTCGCAAGGAGCCTCATTCAGGTTATAACTTGCGCCCCCAGCAGCATAACAGAGCACAGACAAAAACATCTCAGGAACCAGCTAGGAACCGGGAAGATAATGAGAGGTACTGTCGGAATTGTCGAACTACTTCCCACTGGACAATACGGTGCATGAACAAACCCCCAGCTCATCACGCAACTTGTTTAAGGCCGGGGAGAGTGACTAGAGGGAATAAGTGTGAACCCGTCAAGTCAGAGAAGTTATTCTTTAATAGGGGACCAGAAGACGCAGCAATAGAGACCGCAGTCAGCGACTCATAGCTTGACTGCCTGCGTCAGGACCAGCGAACCAGAGCTGGTCAAGACCGTGCTCCATCTCCACGTGGTGGTCCTGGAAACAGTCTGCAGCAGTGCAGGCTGGCTGAGCGAGCACGGATCGCAATGGAAAGGCAAACCCGGTCCTAAAAAATGCCGTGAAGAAGTCGGATGTGTCGACCGAAAGGTGCAGATATCACAGCTACGTTGTAAACAGACACAACGCAACCACCATCCTTTTCATGGCGAACGAAGAAGAAGAAGAATTCTTTAATAGTGGACCAGCTGAGGTGAACGGAACAGCCACTACCTGTTTGTTTGACAGCGGGCTCATATACCCCAGTCTTGTTGCCCGACATTTGGTAAAACCGGGGCAATGGACAGGAGAAATAGTTGATATTGGTGGCATTTTGAGGAGAGGTACCTCACAGCGACTGCCCGTAGCCAATATTGAGGTGAAATGCAAGTTTGTGTCTGGCACAATCAAGGCAGCTGTAATGACACAGTCAGCACATGATTTCATCCTAGGAAGCCCATACACAGTTTTGGGAAACCCAACCACACCGATCCTTGCTAATGCAAGGGGGCCTACTACAGGCCAGAGAAGTGAAAGGGGAGAGCCCCTGATTCACGGAGCCCCGCGAGAGCTCAACCAACACCCATGTCTTGCGATGAAGAGGAAAGAAACCTCTAAAGACAGTGGAATTTTATCTACAGAGGCGTATTCGCTTGTCAGCGCTGTTCAGCCTAATGGCCACACAGTGGTGACGCCTCTGATTTCGGAATTACCTTATTTGTCGTCAGGAATTAGGCCTCCGATGGTATTACATCTCTCAAGGGAGGGAAATACTGACAAGAATCTACGACTTATGTCCACGACCAGCACGATTCTCAAACGGAGGAGGACAGTGGTCTGAGATACTGTTCGCCTACAGACTGAGATGGGCCCCACACCACCACTACTTTGCTTACAGGAAGGGACTCTCGCGAAAAGGCAATAGGCGAGGCAGTGCAACCATATGCATCCGGCCGAGTATTGGAATTGGGTGACGCTGAGGTCAGGCGCAACCCAGTGAGAACCCCAGGAGAGAGGGAAGAGACAGGAGGAGTCTCTAGACATCCTCTAGGCAAACCAGAGGAGAACGAATTGTTGGCTACCAGCTATATTAGCCACAGCAGTTTCACCCCCGCCACAGCAGATGATGAGAGAAATAAGGAACATGCGCACGTTTCTTCAGTCAACCGCAAACAGTTACGCCCTGTTACGGCGATGTCTGGCCAAGCCAGTCAGATTGTTTCAAAACACTGGGAGGCCGCACTATTTGGTAATCATTATTTACCACGCGCCGCAAGGAAAATTCGTGGGCGAAAGAAACACACGATAGGGAGGAGGAAGGGCGACCAGTCAAGTTTCAATCGCCAAGAGGAAATCACCAGGCTTGGCCCTCACAATCCAGTGCTTGCACAGATTTTCAAGGATATGGAGAGGGGCCTGTATGACAATCCTAATTAAGACAGTGATTAGATCGAGATGTAGATCTAGATAAGGGCCAGTATGAAACCCAGATATTTCAGTGATTTAGCACTGAATTCCGCACTTGAAAGGGGGGACTTATGTGATGCTGCACTGTAATTCTGTCTTTCAACAGGCGCAATTCTGCGTTTGTATTTTGAGTTTTCATCATTTCTTCTTCTCATTGTAATTATATGTGTTTGCCTTGGTTCTTCTCATTTGAATATATATCGTGTTTGGTATTTTTATGTAGGTAATTAAATGGGCTCGTTTTATGATGGTAGGGTTATTTTACACTCGCCCCAGTTTTCTCTTTTTCTAGATTTTTTTCGCGAATCACGTAGATTTCCGTTGTTTACGGAAATCGCTATTTTCGCGCACGCCGGTATGACGCGTCGGAAACGTCACGTAACTTGAGGCAATTTTTAGACGCGCGGTCTACGTGTTGTTTTCAAATCCATTGGCGTAGGTCGAAGTTAGTTTATTTTTTTCAGCGTTTCCATTGGTCCGAGGGGAAAGCTTAGGATAGGCGTAGGAGGGAATCCGCGGGGGCGTTTCTCTCGTATATAATCAGTTGTTAAACTGGGGCAAGTCTCTATCGTAAGAAATAATTGTCAGCCGTCAGACTTCGAATTATCGTCTCCACTGTGGGAACAAAAGCGGTAATAGGTATGTAGGAATTTTATAATCGTTTAACTTATTAGAGGGTTTTTTGAGAAACTCGCCGTAAGTAAAGTTCTTCGGGGACATTAACTTTTAAGTTTTAATTGGTAGCGCCATCCATTATTATCTCTGAAGAACGATGTAAAAGTGTGCATAATTCTTTCTATGAGTTTGGCAGTGGAAAGGAGCGTGTGAAGTTATGAGATACACGTGTGCTCATAGTTGTAGAAAGTTGAGTAAAGCCACCATTTATTCCTGGGTATTTACAAATGTAATCTTATTGGGAAATCCATTGTGTGTATGTTATTTTTATTGTGCCTTAAATGTGGATATGTTATAAGTGAATTATACTGCTTAGAGGAGTAAACTATCCCTATAGCACGAGGTTTAATTTAAATTGGGGCTTAAGTAGGAAACCTCATGGGTAATGTTAAAAGGGAGACCATGGAATTTCGGACAAAGGAGTTCCCTTGTTGAAATGTTGGGACACGTGGTTAGCCATGCGTAACAGCCACGTAACCCGTCAGACAGGTCGGGAGGTTTCTGTTTACTTACCTGGCAGATTTAAGTTGAGGGAAGGGAGTAGTAAGATGGAGAGTGAGATAGAGAGACACGTGGGTAACAATATTTTATGTATCGTTTTTCAGAACGAGAGAAGGGGAGTATGAGGAGTGAGATTTAAGTGCCACGTGGGTAATATTATTTTTTTGTATTGTTGTACATGACGAGTGAAGTATTGGGTATGGGAGTTCGGTTAGAGATGCGTTATGTTGGAGTTAGAGTACATTAGACGCATTTTCTTTTCAATTTCAGCGAGTCACGGCGAACAGGGGGGGGGGGGGAAGCGTAAATTTGTCCATATGCAAAAATTACTCACGGCAACCGAACATATCTCAAGGGTCAGAGTACTCGAGGTATCGCCAGCAGCGAAAAGAACATAACCTAAACGATATATTGCAGTGAAGTTCAACTCTTCAGCGAGACTGGTTTAAATTGCCTACAGCCAGAAATCAAGGCTGTGTTTTTCCTCTAGATCCGGAGCGTTTTAAAAGAGGAAAGCTATTCAGCAGCAGAGAAGTTTCGACAGTTAATCAAGTACCTCATGCTTAATACCCGACCATCATCATCATCCCCAGATTCAGGAACAGGTGATAGGGTTACAATACCTGGGTCTTGAAAGTAGCGAGAGAAGAGCGTAACGGAGACGCCGCATCATCAGTCGTCAAGTGTTAGAGAGACACTGAGACCAAGAGAGAGAGAGAGAGAGAGAGAGAGAGAAGGAGGGACAAAATAGACAGGACCAGTAGGGTCTGTTCATTATCCATTTGACGGATAGACACTGAGCCATTGTTGTAAGCCAAGTCTATTATTTTTAGCATTTCCAATGGTGTTAGTTAGCGGCGCATATCGCCTAACAAGTGGAAAGCTGTGTAGACGTTCATTGAGGAAGAGTCATCAGGACTGAGACAGCAGAAATCTTATGTGTATTAGAGAGTGGAGGCTAAAGTTGACAGCTCCACAAGATTAGAGGTGTTTAAATCACTAACCTATTTTATTGTTCCTCAGCAGGGTGACAGAAAGAGTGAATGTGATTTGGGGTTTTCTTTTTTTAGGTGTCTATAAATTTAATTGTTACTTGTTTTCAGGCTGTGCAACAGTGCACGCTATTGCTTTGATTGATGTTTGATGGTATTTTTAATGGTTATTTTATTTGTGTAAATAAATATATATTTACTGTACACTGGATCAGCTTCTACACTTTACTATACTTACTCTATGTTGTCTGTATAATGATGTCTGTTAGAGGTGGGCAAATCGACTCATTTCGCTGTTTCGAGACATTCGGCTCACTGATTTAAACTGTGTCGAAACAGTGTGTCGACACAACGGCACAATTGCCCGCATCGGGGAGAAAGAAGTCTCTAATAGACAGTACCGAATATATTACTATACATGAACTGTTTTTACTTGCGCGCTTCTGTCGTGTGTGAAAATCTATGGTATTTCGTGTGACCACAATTCAATATTTTTCCACAAGTCTTCATTATGATGAAATAAAACGGAGATATGATGATAGCTGCAGTATATAGAAAATAATAATAAAAAACAACAATAATAATAACAGTAATAATAACACATGATATCAAACTAGAGTAAACTAGTTTTGGTAGACAATGACTCAAATCCACACCGAGTACACAGATATCAGCAGAGTTAATAAAGTGTCCATTACATTTATACGAACACACGGACACTTTCAACTTCAACATAGTGCCTAAAACATTGACAACTGCAGCACAGACACAATGTCCAGTGTCTATAACTTCTCAGCAAAAATAATATCACTTGTAAAATGAAGTCATCATAACACATCCCTGAAAAAATATAACATGTTTGATATTCTATACTAATGTTCCGAACGGTTGATTCAAATTTTACAAAGGCTCACGGAAGGCGAGACAGTGAGACAGTGTGTCTCTGCAAAACAGCGAAGCAGACGGAACTGAAACTGTAACTGTGTCGAAACAAACAAGCTGGCAGTATCGAATAGCTCGGACTCTGTGCTGTTTCGAAGCAATGTTTCGACACATACACACAGTAGCCAACTGTAGTGTCTGTGGTCGTTTTATACACCTTATCTCCTTGTATTTAAAGGTAGCCAGAGGAGGGTGAGATTAAAGCCTTTCTGAAGTCTCGAAGCGGCAAGGGGAGAGTCAAATCCTGGTTCTAGCCTTTGAGCCAATAGTCTCATCTGTCCACATGCATGTCAATTTTCATCTAAATTCTATCTTCTCAGACTTTCTCATACTAGGGTCTTGCTTTCATTTAGGCAAACTCTATAAATTTAAACCCACGTCGTGACACTGATTAACATTCCACGTGAAATGGCGACTTTTCGTGAACAGAGTTCACTCTTAATTTGTTTTACAATCAGCAGACTTCGGGTAGTTTCATCACTTGCAAAAACCATGGCACTGAGAAGAAGTCTTGACACCTTACAAAGAATGAGGGCTATTGCGTGGGTTGAAAGTGGATTATCTTTCCGTTAGGTTGCTAGACGGCTTGCAGTGTCACACTCTACTATCCAAACACTTTTGGAGAGATTTCAGGCCACAGGAAGTGTGGAGGATCGCCACCGGCCAGGTCGCCCTAGATGCACCAATAGACATGATGACCGGTACCTCTTGTTGTCAGCCCTGCGCCATCGAACAGTGACTGGTTCCACTCTAAGATGTCAGCTGAGACAAACTGTAAACGTTAATGTCAGTAAGCACCATTCGCAGACGTTTACTTGAATTTGGACTGGCTGCTCGACGTCCTGCAGTCAGAATCCCTCTTACTCCTGCTCATCGCAGAGCCCGTGTTGCTTGGTGTCGCGAGCACATCCGATGGACAAGGCAACAATGGAGTCAAGTTCTCTTCACTGATGAATCTCGCTTCACTGTGTCATTCAATGATGGCAGGATTCGAGTTTGGAGACGACCAGGAGAGCGATTTACTAATGACACAATTCGAGAGGTGGATCGTTTTTGTAGGGGTTCTGTCATGGTCTGGGGAGGCTTCTACAGACACGGCAGTACCCCACTCTACATCATCCAAGGCAACTTGACCGGCCCAAGATACCAGAACGAAATCTTGAGACCAATTAGTCAGCCTGCTCTGGAGGCCATAGGTGGAATGTGCTTCAGTTTGTTCCATTTTCTTTACGTTACATGTCAATTTGGTATTCAATAAATGCCGTTTTGACTGATACCAATTACGTTTATATCAGATTTGCTTTATGGTTTCAACCTACGTTTTTCGACATGGCCCTTGACTTTTAACGAGTAGTATATAATGAACTTTAAACACACTAAACCACTTTAAAGCTAGTATATACATTACCGCAATCAGAAAAATGAAACACTCCTCGAAAATCTAATAATTTTTACTCTGTACGAGAAATCTTAAGATAACGAGCTAGTGAATTCAGATAGATTTCTGGGCAACTCATCCTGGCTATCGGTGACAGTGGTGATCAAATACGTGGGTTTACGAGGTGAGACTCTACATAGACGTTACTTTCGTCAGATTGCACAGTACCCGGCGTTGCCTGTGAGACGCAGATTTTCTATGCAGACGTTATTGTGCAGAATGTAAAGTACCCGGCGTTGATGGTCAAAACGTTGTCATTACTGTTGTGAAGAACAGATATCCGATTTACCATCGCCACAGTTTGTGAAGCAGAATCAGTACTACATATTTCATCGGTGGAGCTTCCTGTACTGCTCTATATTGAACTGTGTAATAGATTATTTCAGAAGTAATTATTTATTAAAATAGCAGTGCTATTGTATTAGAATAACATCTGAGCCTTCTGTGCAGCACATTGCATTACATTACATTATATGAAATATATATATTTATGTTTAAGTGTTACATGTAATATTTTGTGGATATGTTTTGCGGGATTCAGGTTGGGCGGTGACTCCTTTAGAAAATACCATGTGATAGAGGTTTTCTACTGAGAGTGTTCTGTAGGGTTTATGCAAATTTCCTATAGTGAAATTTGCTAAGCGACAACTGTTGCTATTTTGGGTTAGTTGTGATGAGGTGTGTTTTTTCTTCGTTGTTTTTGTAACATTTTATTCTTTAGTTTTGATTAAATTTGTTTGTATTTGTAGGTCTATTCTTTTCTGTCATTCAGTTCTATACACCTTTATGTTTTTACACTGTGACGTCATTTGTTTTGTTTACATTTTCGCAGTTATCACCACATCCTTTGTGAGATTTCCTTCAGTTTTGTTTTTTAGTTGACTTCTGCGAATGTTGTCTTGATGAGATTTCCTTGCGAAAGAGAGGCCGACCAAAAACAACTTGGCGGAGGACTGTGGAGGCTGAGATGCAAAGAATGAACCAGAGTTGGGGCACTGTACGAAGGATGGCCACCGACCGTGCAAAGTGGAATCAATTTGTTGTTGCCCTACAAGATGCCACTAGGCGTGACGGCCACTGACTGCTTTGACGGTCGGTGGTTAAGGATCGAAGAAGAGAAGTCTGCGAATGTTATCGTAGTGGTTTGAATATTTGTCTTCGTATTATTGTTATTGTTTTGTTTGCTATTGGTACACATACTTAGACATACACTATTGACATTTTGATTGAATTTATGATATAAATGTCTGATGGTATTGTTATCATAGGATAACCATACAAGTTCTTACAAAAGACTTGTCTTCAAAAGACATTGACATTTAGGGAGCTGATGATACAAGTTCTTGTTAAAAACTTGCTCCTGTTTTGTTGAAATAAAGCAATTGTTATTTCAAAGATATTAGTCACATATTGTTTGACATTATGTCGACTTTAGATTACTTCTTTGAGCAAGGGAAATCCCTGGGCAAGACTGGTGATAAGTTGGAGGAGTATGCTACCAGTCAATATGAAAAAGCACAAAAATTGGAAATTGATAAACTGAAGGCTGAAGAGAAAAAACAAAAAGCTGAGGATAGAAGATTGGAATTAGAATTTGAACAAAAGAAATTGCAGATGCAGGTGGAAGAAAAGAGATTCCAAATGGAAATGGAAAAACAAAATAGAGAAGCTGAACAAAAGAGATTACATAGAGAAGCTGAACAAAAGAGATTAGACAGAGAAGCTGAACAAAAGAGATTAGACAGAGAAGCTGAACAAAAGAGATTAGATAGAGAAGCTGAGGCTGAACAAGAGATTAGACAGAGAAGCTGAACAAAAGAAATTAGACAAAGAAGCTGAAGCCGAAGAGAGAAAGTCAAAAATGGAACATGAGGAAAAACTGTTAGCATTTGAGTTAGAAAAATTGAAATTGACAAACATGAGTAATGTTAATCAGTCATTTGGTGGTAATGTTAAAACTTTTATTTACAAGATCAAGCTACCAGCATTTAATCCATCCAGTGACGATATAACAGTTTGGCTAGATAGATTTGAAAGTTCTTGTCGAAATCATAATGTGGATAGATCACAATATGCTAATCAGTTATCAGAGATACTGAAAGGTGACACTCTGACTAGTTTAAGCTTTGTAGAAGAGGCTGACCAGAATAATTATGATGTTATCAGAGCAGCCTTGTTAAAAAAATATCAATTAACAGAGGAAGGTTACCGTCTTTTGTTTAAGAGAATGGTACCTAAATCAGGGGTAGAATTCTCAGAATTCATTGCAAGGACACGTCTTACATTTAATCGTTGGATTGAGCTGTCCAAAACAGAAAAGACATATGAAGCCCTTATGGACCTGTTGCTCAGAGACAAGATTATGTCAAGTGTAAATAAACCATTCCTTGAATTCCTACATGAGAGAAACCCAAGACACTAAAAGAAATGGAAGAATATTGTACCCAATACGTCACTGCACATCCGGACGTAGCTTTTAGCAATGCTAAGGTTAAGGAAAGTATGCCAGTTGCTTCAGCAACACCATACAACCCTATTTACTCACACAAATTTCAGGGACCACAAAACAGGTTTGATAAAAAGGGTAACCATAATAGTTATCAAAACCAAGGTAACCAATCATTTCAGGGTTCTTCTGCGAAGAACTGGAGACGAGCCGACAGCCCTTGATTCAGGAATGGTCATAATTATAGGAATTTCCGCAGAGGAAGTCATTATAGAAACTATCCAAGTTATCCGTCATGGAGACAACAAGATCATAATTATAGAGGTACTCATTATAATGAACATGATAATGGTAACCATGAGAACTATGACTTAAACCGAAATAGGGGTTACAATAGAGGAAACATAAATGATTACAGAGGCAATAATAATCGTGGTAGATCACAATACAAAAAACATAAAACACATTATCAGGCAAACTCTGCACAACAAGAGTCACATGAAGCCTATAAACAGACTAAAGATAATAATGACGCTAATAATATGGCATGTTTTGCTTTTGATTTTTTGGAGAGCATCTCAGTGCCCCCAATGCAAAACATTATTTGAACCAACTACGGTGTCTACTTTAAGTTGTGGCCATCCTCTTCCCGCTCTTTCTGCGTCAGTCGCGCATGATGGAAGAGGTTCTCTTGTCTTACACAAAGGTTTAGTAAATGACAATCCAGTCTCAGTTCTTTTTGATTCTGGATGCACCACAATTGGTGTTAGGCAGTCACTCATAGATCCTTCTCGTGGCACAGGAAAAGTAGTCAAATGTGTAACATTTGGCGGCACCTTAGAGAAATACTCTACTGCTATCATTAGGATTGCTACTCCTTTCTTTACAGGAGATGTACACGCACGTCTTCTGCCGAATCCGATCGCTGATCTTATCATCGGTCGTATTCACGGAGTCAAAGAATGCACTCCGCAACAAATTTCCTTTTGGGAAAAACAAAATATGCAAACTGCTAATGCTGTAGTCACTAGAGCTCAAGCTCTTAATATGCCTCAAACTTCATCTACTGAAGATAATGAAGTGCATAACCAAGATGATCCCTTGGTAATTTCTCGTGACTCGTTTATAAAACAGCAAGAAGATGATCCGACTCTAAAAAAATTCTTCACTCTTGCAACAAAAGTTGATCCAAAAAAAGATACAAAGCGTAAATCTTGGATTACAATGAAGAATGGCGTACTTGTACGTATGGTGCAAGACTCCACTAAGTCAAGTCATTCTCAGATTCTTGTACCCAAGAATTTGAGAGTTAAAATTTTGCAGCACGCTCATGACTCTCAGTGTGCTGGACATATGGATTTTTCCCGTACGAAGTCAAGAGTTCTTGCGGCTTTCTTTTGGCCATTAGTAAACAAGGACATACGGATTTATTGTCGATCTTGTAAAGTATGTCAAGAGGTCAAATCCAAAGGTCCACGCCATGCTGCACCTATTCAGGCTGCAGACATTCCTATTCGGCCGTTTCAGAAAATGGCAATAGACATTATTGGTCCGTTTAAGATTAAATCTGCCAGAGGACATCAGTTTATCTTAACGTGTGTGAACATGTGCACACGTTGGCCAGAGGCTATACCTCTGAAGAGCATTTCCACTGCCGATGTTGCAGACGCTCTTTGGCTAATATTTTCTCGTCTGGGATTCCCCGGAGAAATATTATCAGATCATGGAACCTAACTAATATTGGATACCATGTCTCAAGTAATGTCTACTCTGCAGATAGAGAGATCTTTGAGTAGTATCTATCATCCAATGTCTAATGGGATGGTCGAACACCTAAATAGAACACTCAAAAACAAATTAATGAAAATAACTGAGGATCATCCTCAAGATTGGGACAGGGTTTTACCTGCAGCCCTCTTCGCTTACAGAGAGGTCCCCAATGAACATACAGGATTTTCTCCCTTTGAACTTGTCTTTGACGCGCAACCGCGCGGCCCTATGTCTTTGCTTCATGATCTCATAACCGCTGATAATATTACCGATGACATAAAATCCTCTTACGAATATGTCATCACGCTGAGACAAAAGATTATTGAAGCATGCAAATTAGCACCTTCTTCTTCTGAATTTGCTAAACAGAAGGCAAGGCAATTTGCCAATAAGAAAAGAACTTTACGACAACTTTGTCCTGGTGACAAAGCATGTGTTTTGCTACCTTGTAGGGAAAACCGACTTCTTATTTCTTGGAAAGGTCCGTACGATATAATCTCGAAAATTTCCGATGTTGACTACATTGTCGATATTGATGGAAAGCATAAAACCTTCCACATCAATATGCTTACGGAATTCCATGAACGTCCTGATTATTTACAGCCTATGTTCTAGGCGACGGACGATTCTCCAGTCCAACATGGTTATTACTCATCACTGTCAGTAATACAGGATGAGGAAACAAGTTTTTCGGATGTTAATCTTCCGCTTATGATGATTCCACTTCATTCTAGTGAATCATGGAAAACTGTTACTGTTTCTCCTGATTTATCTCTAGGAGAACAGCGACAAGTTTCGGCTATGTTGCAACCATTTCAGGATGTCCTCACTGACATCCCTGGACAAACTCATGTCATTGAACATGACATTGTTCTAACTGACTATACTCCTATTAGAGTCAGACCTTATCCTATCCCTATACATTTTCAAGCACAGGTTGAGAAGGAGTTGGATGAGATGATAGATTTAAAAATTATTGAACCATCCACTTCTGCATATTATTCGCCGATGGTTATTGTTCGGAAGAACGACAATAACATACGTCTTTGCGTTGACTATCGCAAATTGAATCAAGTTACGAAGTTCGATGCTGAACCTATGCCTTTACTAGAAGAGCTACTTACTAGGCTTTCTAAATCTCATTTTTTCACTAAACTTGATTTGTCTAAAGGATATTGGCAAGTTCCTTTATCTGAACGCGCCAAACGTTTTACTGCTTTTTCTTCACCTAGAGGGCTTTTTCAATGGAATTTCATGCCTTTCGGCCTTATGAACGCACCAGCTACATTCGTACGCATGATGCCTGGAATCTTATCTTATCGGTCAGATGTCATTGCATACCTAGACGACATCTGTCTTTTCAGCGATACTTGGGAAGATCACTATTCGGGGTTAGATGAATTACTGTCTACTTTAGGCGAGCATAACCTGACAGCGAAACCCTCTAAAGCCTACATTGGTTTTAGCGAAATTTCTTTCCTAGGTCATCGAGTTGGTCATTGTTTCCTAAAGACAGAGGAAATAATATCACCAAGATACTTAACATCTCTATTCCTAAGACTAAAAAGCAAGTGCAAAGTCTCTTAGGTCTTATACAATATTATGGACGATTCATTCCGAATCTGTCCTCTATCATGGCACCTCTTTCTACACTACTAAAGAAAGGGTCTCCTAATATGGTTCACTGGTCTCAGGAATGCCAATCCTCGTTGGATAAGATCAAAACTATGTTTTCAACACCACCTATTCTAGTGTTACCTACTAAAGATAAGACATTTTTTCTTCGTAGTGACGCTTCATCCACTGGGATTGGAGCGGCACTAATGCAAGAGTACTCTGGAACTCTGCATCCTTGTTGCGTGCATATTTTGACGCACATATTACAAAAATCGATATGGCTATTTAATATGGAAAAGATATAGCCATTCATTCATTTGTGTATGAAAATGCTGTCTATGGTAAAGCGAGATAACTAATGATTGATTTACACTTTTGATCATAGGAGTAATCGTTCTTGATATTGATTCGGCGCATGGATATGACACCCATGTCCGTACTTATTTGTTAGGGCCAGAAAATATATTAATTTGCTTATTATGTTTATGGCCTGAATTCATATGTATTACATATTATTAGTACAAGTAGAATCAGTCCTGTATTGTATATTTTTGATGGGTAGGCAGAACTATATTCTGTTATGCCGCTCTAGCGGAAGTAGGAGTTGTCTTGACAAGTCGTGATGAGTTCCGAGGTACTGTTTACAATGGCGGTTACGCATTTTTTCAGGGCTGGTAGATTCTTCAATAAAAACGATTCATGAAGTGGTTTTCTTCTGTAGGAGATTGTGTCTTTACTAGAGCTTGTGTTAGAGACTCTCCTAATGTACGGTACCAGGTATGATTCGGACTCCAGGTAATTCCAGACCCTATTTTTGATGATCTCATGTCGGTTAGACCTAGCTGGAATTTTGTGCTTCACAACGCTAGGATCACGTTTGTATCGACGAAGATGACGGGCTTCCATATAGCAGTTATGTCTACGTAAAGTAGCTGGATTACTGTAGAAACTGTTTGGAGGAACTTTAAGAAATTATTCTTATATATTTCAAATTAACTTTGGCTTAGATATACCCTCCTGTGAGTGAGCGACAACTCAGGAAGGCGGCCATGTTACATTCCTGTCATCGTATTTTTAAATCACTGTCCAAAGAACGGGGCATGTATCTTACTATTCGGACAGTGGCAAGGAGATCTCAATTTTGATAGAAACACCTTCCATGGTTTCATATATGATATAAACTGTGAACATAAAGCAACTTTAGTTACTTACCGATCCGCCTTCACTGACGCGCTTAGTCAGATAGGGGATGCGGCCATTATGTATCATGACATTGGAAGCTATTGATGTACTACCCATTATTTATGAACGTGTCATGACTTGTGATCTGCTATGTATGCCTACAAATTGATGTGTCAAACTGTACCCATGATTTACTCGTGATGTCCCAGTGTGTGCGTCTAAATAAACTGTGTAAACAAAGATTCCAGCAGTCTGCATTGGTGCCTTGTAGACACAAGTGTATGAGTGATTAGATTGGTCAGAACACGAACAGTACACCATTCGCGTTAATCACACTCTACACTTCTACTCCATATCTACACCATCCTGCGTCGGTTGAATTGACCAAGTTTAGGGCCTGCTTCCCCTGGAGCCTTAGAGGGAAACTACTGCTTACAGCTGCCTTTGCCTTCCCTAACTCAGGACTAGGGTGAGTTACCCATTTACAGCTGGGTAGACTGGAGCATGCCTGATCTCCACAACTCTGTACACTACAATGGACATATACAGTAGTGACACCACAAACAACATGTTACAGTGATTGATAGTGGAGCTTTACAGAACAATATACACAGCACTTTACAATCCTGTAATGTATATCTCCAGAAAACTTAATGCTGCAGAAACGAATTACTCGGTTTTAGACCGTGAACTGTTAGCTATGGTCTGGTCAATTCTCAAACTACAAAGATTCCTTCTAGGCGCACATTTCATAGTAGAAACCGACAACAAAGCTCTTACGGCTATACAGAGTAAGAATTTGAAGAGCTCGAGGTCTACTCGATATGCAATTGCTCTTCAACCATTTCATTTCTCGGTTCGAGCTATACGTGGATCAGATAATGTGATGGCAGACATTTTGTCTGGATGCCCACATGATTCCACCTAACTTTTATGTCTTGGACTTCCTAATACGTCTAAGTCTATAATAGTTTCTGTGTATATCAAAATAGATACACATTTGTAATTTGTAATATAGTGATTGTATCACTACTTAGCGGTTCATTGATGTATATTCACCGCTGTTCTTTGATGATTTTTCTTCTTTGTTAATCATGAACTTAAGATAACTAATATGAAATTATTGATTGAAATTATTGTATGCATTGTGTCATTGCCAGTATTGTAGTATAGGTTGGTGACACCTCTCTGGAAACATTTATATTTAGAGAAACGCTTTCTCTGAGATTATGAGATATATTCTCACCAGTCGCTCCATATGTCGACTTAGCCTCACATTTGGCGTTATATTTGTTTTTGATACCTTCATCTGCGCATTATTCATGCGTTGTGAGCCTATTGTATGTTGCTCCTAGATGTATTTCAAAAAAAAATGTTTCATTTTTTTTCCACGGGAGGTGTGGTAAGACTGTTACGTGCAGTTTTTCATAACTGATAATGTAGTCTGTCTGTATGCTTGTTATATGTTGAATAAGATTTTTGGGTCTAATGTATTTTTCATTGGAACCATATCTAAGGGCGAATACTCATCTTTTGCATTGAGGGAAAGTAAATATGTGGTTACTCCTCTTTAAAAGGTGACACCAGCTGACCATAGGTCAGAGGGGATGCGAACTGCGCATGTCAAAACTAAGAGAGTTTTTTGAAGAAGATTTCCGGCGGAAGGCCGTGTTTTTGTTCTGGGTCTGTCAGACGGAATGTCGGATTGTTTCTCTGCATTGCCTTTTGGGGATGGAAACTCTTCTACGGTATTTAGAGTCCCCTGTGTTATTTTCTGTTCGTCAGGAAGACGACAGTTGCTTCTAAGGTGTGTCAGGAATTCGTATCAAGGTAAAATCACGAAACTTTCACACTTCCTTTGTAAGGATCATATTTTTTAGTCAACCAGTGACAAGAGCTCACAAATGGTTGGAAGGCAGAACATTCCTCTTGTTACGCTCGTTGGAGCCATCTAAGACTGTTTTTCTAGATTTACACACAGAGACCCATGAGAATAGATAATCTTCTACAACCCGCATGATTGGCGGTATATTTTGAACTCAGACACTTATGTCTACAGAAGAGGAATCCGCAGTGTGTACTGTTTGATAGAGGCCTAATATATATAACTATCTGGATTGGAAGAACAGATGGGTTATTAGTTATTATAACTTTGAAAATGAAAACTCGCCTGATGTACAAGGGAGTTGTATAAGCCTATCTTAAAAAGGACAGCCTATCTTCGATACGTCCGATTAGAGGGATGGACTATGCTAATTTCGTCGCCCGCCATGTTTGGGAGGTCGACTTAAGAAGAATGACTTTGATGAGTCAGAAAGAAACTGTTTGAGGTTTATACAGTATTTACCCGTTGTGTAATACGGGGTTTTTCCACCAGTTGTAGACTGAAAGATATATTGGAAACTGCAACACTTTAATAAGCATATAATTATTGGAACTTATGTACATGCCTTTGTTGTGAACTGTTTTTATATTCGCCATGTTCCTGTGTCATACTTACATGGAGTCGTCTTCGTCTTGTTGCTGTGACCATAATAAATGATCAAAACGTACACAGCTGTTTATCTATATTTTGACTCCATCAACTTCACATCTACATCTTTCAAGGTGATGAATGCCACAAACACTCTTGTACGTTACGTGTGGTGATACTAGTCTGCACTGATACATAGACGTCCTCCTCGACGAACTACCATATCACACATTCGCGATTAGTCATATTACAGCACGATACATCACCTGCCACTACCACCATAGCAGTATATATATATATAATACACCTGCATCAGATTGGTAACAGTCATATTGGTAACAATGGCATATGTTGATAAATTCCGTTCTATCGTTCTTTAATGCGAAAATCACACCTACTTCCAGACCCTAGATAATTTGCCGTTCGATTCTTGAATCAAGGGTAATTTTACCACCTCTTCCGCCGACAACCTCTCTGGCTTGACTTTAATCATCTCCACCTTGCCGAATATCAGCTACGCAATTACTTCCCCTGAAAGTTTTACAATCCCAGGTCCGTCTCTGAGTAAATATCGTGTTTCCCTGATCAAAAAATCTATTACGCTATGCTCGGCGCTTCGCTCTCTGTTTCATATAGGGCCTAATTGCCAGATGGCTCACGTGTTAATTGCACTGGTAAATCTTTCTTTCATGTAGCAAAAAACAAAATTTAACTAGATGGAGAGGGGCACAAGTGGATGATTACTGCTGCACTATTTCCATCTGAGACAGACCTTAACAGGAATTGAATCGGAGCCGGGGACCTTTCCACTAGAAAGTTGACGTATCGTGTTTTGAGTTTCCTCCAGAGTCGGTATATCATCTAGTGCTTCATTTATAGGAATTTGGGGCAGTCGGTTGATGGCTTCGGCGTTAATAGATGATGGCTGGTTCAGAATATTATTAAAATGTTCGACCCAGCGTTGGAGAATTAGTGCTTTTCCATCTGCATTAAGGAGGGGAAATGATCCTGATGATGTTGAACCATAGACCGCTTTGAGAGCATGGTAAAAATTTTTCAAGTCATGGCTGTCATCAAAGCCTTGGAGCTCATCTGCTTTATTACTCAGCCATGAATCCCGCATCTGGCGTGGTTTATGTTGGACGATTCTTCGCAAGTTGTTAAAGACGTCTTTCTTGGATGTAGATTTTGGATCATTTAAATATGCTTTATGAAGATGGTGTTTCTCAGCCAACATCTTCTTTATATCATCTGAGTTCTCATCAAACCAGTAATTTTGTTTCTTGATGGCTTGACCCAAGACCTCTGTAGCAGTGTTGTAGATCTGCTCGCTTAGGGCTGCCCGATTTGTTTCCACACTTTGGCCGTCTAACGAGATAGATTTGAGACGGTCTTCTAGGGTGTCAGTAAATGACTGTTTGATTTTTGTCTTCTTTAGTTTGATTACATCCAGCCTTATTTGAGTGTTCTTCTTCTGAGGGCGCCTGGCTGGTTGAATACGAATTTTAAGTTTAGACACAATGAGGCGATGATCAGTCCATCATTCGGCACCACACATGGACTTGGTCACCCGGACATCTTGCCGGTCCTTCTTCCTAACAATTACATAGTCAATTAGGTGCCAATGCTTTGAGCGAGGGTGCATCCAGGAGGTCCTGTTGCGGATAGGACATCGAAAAATGGTGTTGGTGACAATAGGTCCTGTTCTGCGCAAGTCTGGAGGAGAAGAAGTCCATTGCTGTTACAGCGACCCACGCCGTAGTTTCCGATAATTCCATTCCATGAGATGTTATCTGAGCCTACTCTTGCATTAAAGTAACCAAGAATGATAAGCTTATCTGCTTTAGGAACTGATGCAATGACTGCATGTTGTTCTTCGTAAAACTTATCCTTGACGTCATCCTGGTTTGTCATAGTTGGTGCATACGTGCTAATGATGGTGGCATGTTTCCTTCCATAAAGCAGGGGGATCGTGACCGTCTTGAGCCCGTCATTTATTCCCTTTCGGGGCCCCGCTAACTTGCCGACAATTGCTGTTTTGATTGCAAATCCAACCTCTTCTTCTCGTCTTTCTTAAGTTCCTCTTCCGCTCCAATAGAATGTACAACCTGCACCCTTATCGCAAAGTAGCCCTCGCCCGCAAGTCGAGTTTCACTCAGTGCTGCTATGTCAATGTTGTATCTGGCCAGTTCTCTCCCAATCATGGCAGTTCGCCTCTCGGGTCTGTTTGCGTTGAAGTCTTTGTCGAGGAGAGTGCGCACATTCCATGCGCCAAGAATGAGGGAAAAAAATATGTCCTTTCAGACCAGCTAAACTAGGTGAGGGTAGCCGACTGGTTATAAAGCTTCAGTGAGTTAGGGTCTGCTTCCCCATGATGCGAAGACTGTTACATAGAAGCTAGTTGGCTAACACTTATATTCGAATTGGTGTGTGTTGTAAAAGTCTATATTTGTTGTTTATGCAAAATCGATTAATTGATTGATATTATAGCATAATAACCCCTTCAGTCATAACTGACTATGGGAATGTCACTTGGTACGATCGGCAGCTTCATCTTCCCAGATTGCAGGATTTATGTCCAGTGCCTCCATATCTCTCTTGCACATATCTTTGAACTTCCGCTGCGGTCTCCCAACTGTTCTTTTGCCATCTGCCAGTTGTCCCTAGAAGATATCGTTTCATAACTTTCTATTGGAATGCGCCCCTGAGGTGATAGCCCTCAGCTGTCCCCCCCCGCCCCCCCCCCCCCGGTGTTCCTTTTCTGCTTGTTGTGAGACCTTCTTTTTGCCCAATCTGAGGTGGCGTCGTAGGGAGCATTGCCAATGAGTGTGATCGGCAGCTGCATCTTCCCAGGTTACTAGGTTTATGTCCAGTTCCTTCATGTCTCTCTTACACGCATCTTTTAACCTTAGATGCGGTCGCCCAATTGTTCTTTTGCCATGTGGCTGTTGTCCGTAGAAGATACCGTTGGGGATGCGACCATCCTCTGTGCGGTGGACATGGCCAAACCAGCATAGTCTGCGCTGTCTAAGTAGTGTATACATGCTTCGAAGGCCAGCACGTGACAGCGCCTAGACATTTGTAATTTTGTCTTTCCACGAGATACAATGGATGCAGCGTAGACACCACAGATGAACAGTATTGAGTAAAGGACTGTAGTGAGTAAGTAACTGATGCTGAAGGAGAAATAAATCAGTAAGATCTGAATCACAAAAGACGCCTTTCAATATTTTTCGATATCTGGTGAAGAACATTTGCCTTCTCTTCTTTTCTCCATATCTTTAATAGCTCTCTCTCTCTCTCTCTCTCTCTCTCTCTCTCTCTCTCTCTCTCTCTTCTTAACGAGACAGTTTCTGAGAGACTACAGTTGTAACTATTTCCGGGACATTTCATTTTTAGAGAAATGCTTTATCGATCGCATCATGTCCCATCTTTTCGCACCCAAGTAGCAATCATTTCATGGCGTGCTCCAGCCCCGTGAACTAGATTGCGCGCCTCTTGAAACAATGTCCATTTATTCCCAGTACCGGTATATTTCAATATGTTCGATTTTTTCTGGGAGGGTGAAATATTCCTGCCTCTGTTGCTTTTCAACCACTTCTAGAACATTCCCCATTTATATTACGCAGTTCGGGTAAGTATGTATGTGCCTGCATTATATATTTATCATGTGGAACTTCATTGTTCATGATAGATGAAGCTTCTATGTTTCGTGCCACTGTCTCATCTTAATTGTTTTATTTCTGAAGCAAAATGGAAAAGAATGAAACTACCACTGGCAAATTTAGTGCCGTCATCAAGGCATGCAGCTGAAAGCGCACACCATAATTGATTCCCGCCATATGTTGGCTGAATTAAGATTATATCAGAGCTGTGTGCTTTCTGTGCTTCTCTATGGTGCGGAATGCTGGAGAGTTACAGAGAAGGAAATGTCGAAATTGTCCTCTTTTCACACAACATGCCTAAGAAAAATTCACCGAATCTTTTGGCCGAATACCATCACTAACCAAGATCCGCTTACTCGTAGCAAGCAAGAGAACATGCACACCATCATAGCTGGCAGACGCTGGAGCTGGGTTGGTCATGTCCTCAGAAGAGAAAATTAATATGAAACAAATACAAAGGTATGCCATCAGGCACTCGCAGGAAATAAAGAAGTAGAACACCAGACAACAGAAAAACAACAGACATGAGTGGCTTACCCAGGATTTGAACACTGGACCTTCCGTGCGACAACCCCGCCTAGCCATGCAAGCGAATCGCACTATCCGCTCTACCATCTACGCATCATCAAAAAATGATGTTTCAATGGCAGGTCAATAGTGCGAACCACAATACACGACACCAGAAGTCCTCCATGGGCAGTTCAGCCTATTAATGACGCAATCACTTCTGTTGTATTTCTATCAAGCAGTATAGGCCGAATCCAACAAGACCCTTAGGACCTTAATACTGTGTCCAGTAAATGATAGTAGACTAGAACAGTGAGAACAGGATAGTGGGTAGGTTTGGTATTGTACAAACATTTATTACAAATAAGGGAGGGAAACCTGAGGCCTGTAAACAGTAAATTAATATGAAACAAATACAAAGGTATGCTATCAGGCACTCGCAGGAAATAAAGAAGTAGAACACCAGACAACAGAAAAACAACAGACATGAGTGGCTTACCCAGGATTTGAACACTGGACCTTCCGTGCGACAACCCCGCCTAGCCATGCAAGCGAATCGCACTATCCGCTCTGCCATCTACGCATCATCAAAAAATGATGTTTCAATGGCAGGTCAATAGTGCGAACCACAATACACGACACCAGAAGTACTCCATGGGAAGTTCAGCCTATTAATGACGCAATCACTTCTGTTGTATTTCTATCAAGCAGTATAGGCCGAATCCAACAAGACCCTTAGGACCTTAATACTGTGTCCAGTAAATGATAGTAGACTAGAACAGTGAGAACAGGATAGTGGGTAGGTTTGGTATTGTACAAACATTTATTACAAATAAGGGAGGGAAACCTGAGGCCTGTAAACAGTAAATTAATATGAAACAAATACAAAGGTATGCTATCAGGCACTCGCAGGAAATAAAGAAGTAGAACACCAGACAACAGAAAAACAACAGACATGAGTGGCTTACCCAGGATTTGAACACTGGACCTTCCGTGCGACAACCCCGCCTAGCCATGCAAGCGAATCGCACTATCCGCTCTGCCATCTACGCATCATCAAAAAATGATGTTTCAATGGCAGGTCAATAGTGCGAACCACAATACACGACACCAGAAGTCCTCCATGGGCAGTTCAGCCTATTAATGACGCAATCACTTCTGTTGTATTTCTATCAAGCAGTATAGGCCGAATCCAACAAGACCCTTAGGACCTTAATACTGTGTCCAGTAAATGATAGTAGACTAGAACAGTGAGAACAGGATAGTGGGTAGGTTTGGTATTGTACAAACATTTATTACAAATAAGGGAGGGAAACCTGAGGCCTGTAAACAGTAAATTAATATGAAACAAATACAAAGGTATGCTATCAGGCACTCGCAGGAAATAAAGAAGTAGAACACCAGACAACAGAAAAACAACAGACATGAGTGGCTTACCCAGGATTTGAACACTGGACCTTCCGTGCGACAACCCCGCCTAGCCATGCAAGCGAATCGCACTATCCGCTCTGCCATCTACGCATCATCAAAAAATGATGTTTCAATGGCAGGTCAATAGTGCGAACCACAATACACGACACCAGAAGTACTCCATGGGAAGTTCAGCCTATTAATGACGCAATCACTTCTGTTGTATTTCTATCAAGCAGTATAGGCCGAATCCAACAAGACCCTTAGGACCTTAATACTGTGTCCAGTAAATGATAGTAGACTAGAACAGTGAGAACAGGATAGTGGGTAGGTTTGGTATTGTACAAACATTTATTACAAATAAGGGAGGGAAACCTGAGGCCTGTAAACAGTAAATTAATATGAAACAAATACAAAGGTATGCTATCAGGCACTCGCAGGAAATAAAGAAGTAGAACACCAGACAACAGAAAAACAACAGACATGAGTGGCTTACCCAGGATTTGAACACTGGACCTTCCGTGCGACAACCCCGCCTAGCCATGCAAGCGAATCGCACTATCCGCTCTGCCATCTACGCATCATCAAAAAATGATGTTTCAATGGCAGGTCAATAGTGCGAACCACAATACACGACACCAGAAGTCCTCCATGGGCAGTTCAGCCTATTAATGACGCAATCACTTCTGTTGTATTTCTATCAAGCAGTATAGGCCGAATCCAACAAGACCCTTAGGACCTTAATACTGTGTCCAGTAAATGATAGTAGACAAGAACAGTGAGAACAGGATAGTGGGTAGGTTTGGTATTGTACAAACATTTATTACAAATAAGGGAGGGAAACCTGAGGCCTGTAAACAGTAAATTAATATGAAACAAATACAAAGGTATGCTATCAGGCACTCGCAGGAAATAAAGAAGTAGAACACCAGACAACAGAAAAACAACAGTTTCCCTCCCTTATTTGTAATAAATGTTTGTACAATACCAAACCTACCCACTATCCTGTTCTCACTGTTCTAGTCTACTATCATTTACTGGACACAGTATTAAGGTCCTAAGGGTCTTGTTGGATTCGGCCTATACTGCTTGATAGAAATACAACAGAACTGATTGCGTCATTAATAGGCTGAACTGCCCATGGAGGACTTCTGGTGTCGTGTATTGTGGTTCGCACTATTGACCTGCCATTGAAACATCATTTTTTGATGATGCGTAGATGGCAGAGCGGATAGTGCGATTCGCTTGCATGGCTAGGCGGGGTTGTCGCACGGAACGTCCAGTGTTCAAATCCTGGGTAAGCCACTCATGTCTGTTGTTTTTCTGTTGTCTGGTGTTCTACTTCTTTATTTCCTGCGAGTGCCTGATAGCATACCTTTGTATTTGTTTCATATTAATTTACTGTTTACAGGCCTCAGGTTTCCCTCCCTTATTTGTAATAAATGTTTGTACAATACCAAACCTACCCACTATCCTGTTCTCACTGTTCTAGTCTACTATCATTTACTGGACACAGTATTAAGGTCCTAAGGGTCTTGTTGGATTCGGCCTATACTGCTTGATAGAAATACAACAGAAGTGATTGCGTCATTAATAGGCTGAACTGCGCATGGAGGACTTCTGGTGTCGTGTATTGTGGTTCGCACTATTGACCTGCCATTGAAACATCATTTTTTGATGATGCGTAGATGGCAGAGCGGATAGTGCGATTCGCTTGCATGGCTAGGCGGGGTGGTCGCACGGAAGGTCCAGTGTTCAAATCCTGGGTAAGCCACTCATGTCTGTTGTTTTTCTGTTGTCTGGTGTTCTACTTCTTTATTTCCTGCGAGTGCCTGATAGCATACCTTTGTATTTGTTTCATATTAATTTACTGTTTACAGGCCTCAGGTTTCCCTCCCTTATTTGTAATAAATGTTTGTACAATACCAAACCTACCCACTATCCTGTTCTCACTGTTCTAGTCTACTATCATTTACTGGACACAGTATTAAGGTCCTAAGGGTCTTGTTGGATTCGGCCTATACTGCTTGATAGAAATACAACAGAAGTGATTGCGTCATTAATAGGCTGAACTGCCCATGGAGGACTTCTGGTGTCGTGTATTGTGGTTCGCACTATTGACCTGCCATTGAAACATCATTTTTTGATGATGCGTAGATGGCAGAGCGGATAGTGCGATTCGCTTGCATGGCTAGGCGGGGTTGTCGCACGGAAGGTCCAGTGTTCAAATCCTGGGTAAGCCACTCATGTCTGTTGTTTTTCTGTTGTCTGGTGTTCTACTTTTTTATTTCCTGCGAGTGCCTGATAGCATACCTTTGTATTTGTTTCATATTAATTTACTGTTTACAGGCCTCAGGTTTCCCTCCCTTATTTGTAATAAATCCTCAGAAGAGACCCTGATGCCATCACAAGAACAGCTATGCTTTGGACCCTTGAAGGAAAACGAAAGTGAGGCCGACCAAAAACAACCTGGCGGAGGACTGTGGAGGCTGATATGCAAAGAATGAACCAGAGTTGGGGCACTGTACGAAGGATGGCCACCGACCGAGCAAAGTGGAATCAATTTGTTGTTGCCCTACAAGACGCCACTAGGCATGATGGCCACTGACTGCTTTGACGGTCGGTGGCTAAGGATCAAAGAAGAAGAAGAAGAATATTTTGGCTGGTCTGGTAAATTGCTCGTAATTACCCAATCGCCTGTCTTGACACGTCACAACAATACACAAAGTAGGAGGAGCCGATAATAATATTAAAAGAAGAACGCAAAATGTCAGAGAAGCCTTTGCTGTACTGAGAAACATATGGAAGTCAAAAAAGATCAAGAACATAAGAATATTCTTCTGAAACTTCAAGTCAGTTCTGTTGTGTGGCTCTGAAACAGGAGAAAAATATAGAAGTCAAAAGAGTTCCAGAACATAAGAATATTCACCTCACATGCCAAGTCAGTTCTATTGTATGGCTCTAAAACAGGAGAAACATATGGAAGCCAAAAGAGATTAAGAACATAAGAATATTCACCTCAAACGTCAAGCCCGTTCTGTTGTATGGCTCTGACACAGGAGAAACATATGGAAGTCACAAGAAATCAAGAACATAAGAATAATCACCTCAAAATCAAGTCAGTTCTATTATATGGCTCTGAAACAGGAGAAACATTTAAAATAACTAGAAAAAGTATTCTTCTTTTTTCTTGGATAATTAGCCCTTGACTGACAATGCAGTTAGCGACCATCATGCCTAGTGGCGTCTTTTAGGGCAGCAACACATTGTTCTAAATTAGCTCGGTTGGTGGCCATCCTACATGCCGAGCCCCAACTCTGGTTCATACTTTGCATCTCAGCCTCCACCGTTCTCCCCCAGGTTGTCTTTGGTCTGCCTTCCAGGGTCCATAGCATAGCAGTTCTGGTGATGGTTTCAGTGCCCCGTCTGGGGACATGACCAACCCAGTTCAAGCGTCTGCCCGCAGTGATGGTGTGCATGCTTTTTTGACTGAACCTTGTAAGCAGTTCCTGGTTGGAGATGGTATTCGGCCAAAAAACTCGAAGAATCTTACTTAGGCTGGCTCTGTGGAAAGAGAATAATTTGGACATTTCCTTTTCTGTTGCTCTCCAGCACAAGAAAGGTATAGACTGCCATTAGTAGAGGCATGCGAATAACAAAAAGATCGTAATAGTACACCAAGATCACTAATGTAAAAATGATGGTAAGAACCAGACAAGAGATGAGAGGTAGACAGATGACACTCTTTCATATCAAAGGACAACTACACTTTCTTAAAACAAGAGACTACGACACTCCTTCACGTCAAGAGACTTCAATATTCCCTCATATCAGAGACAGTGACACCTTCACGTCAAGAGATTACGATACTCCATATCAGAGACAATGACACTCCCTCACGCCAAAAGACTACGGTATTTCTTCATTTCAGAGACGATAACACTCCCTCACGTAAAATATGAAGATATTTTCTCCTGTTAGAGACAGTGACACTCCTTCTCGTCAAGAGACTACGATACGCCCTCATATCAGAGACGATGACACCCTCTTACGTCAAGAGACTACGATATTCCCTCCTATCAGAGTATCAAAGACAATGACACCCCCTTATGTTAAGAAACTACGATACTCTTTCATATCAGATACAGTGACACTACTTCCCGCCAAGAGACTACAATACTCCCTCATATCAGACACAATAACACTCCCTCACGTCAAGAGATTACGATACTCCCTCATATCAGACACAGTTACACTCCCTCACGTCAAGAGACTACGATACTCCCTCATATCAGACACAGTCACACTCCCTAACGTCAGAGACTACGATACTCCTTAATATCAGAGACAATGACACTCCCTCACGTCAAGAGACTACGATTCTCCCTCATATCAGACACAGTCACAGTCCCTTACGTTAGAGACTACGATACTCCTTAATATCAGAGACAATGACACTCCCTTACGTCAAGAGACTACAAATTCCCTCATATCAGACACAGTTACACTCCCTCGTGACAAGAAACTACGATACTCCCTGTGTCGAAAATTGAGCAGCCCTGATCGATCCACTTTATTCTCATCGGGGGCCCTCACTATGTTGGTTCAAGCAACGATCAAACATGGATTTCTCTCGCTGGCTAATTAAACATGCACAGTTAAACACGTGGAAGCCAGGTCTCTCTATTGCCAACTGTCCGATTCTTAGTTTAGCCACGCCTCCTGTCTTTGTTTTCAAGCACTATTAATACAAATACTCTTATCTCTAGTGACTTTCCTTTAAAAGGGGGAACGGCAAGAAGGGGTCTGTCAGCTGTCACATTACGTCATCACGTCAGCGCCGTGTCCATGAAACACGGGAGGGCGAGGCAACGCGCTTTGTAGCTCCTTAAGAGAGAACGAATCGTTAATTGCAAATAGAGGGGCGTTAACCATTTTTTAGCAACTGCATCCATTTGATCGAGCTCCACGAGACGCAAATTTGCTCACCTAGGGAAACGAACCTAAAAGCTCGCTCGCTAGGGAAACGAATCTACGGTAGGCTTTGGTGTGATTTTTTTACTTTGATTCAGAAATTTAACGAAGAATCTACGAGAGGCGTGAATTTCCTCATAGGGGAGGTAAAAATCCGCCATTTCATATATATAGTCATGCTCATCAAACTCAGTTGTCAGTTTGCTATCAGGATTTCTTGAATAATCTAGCGCGCTTTTTTGGAGTCTTATTTATCTGGATTTCCTATAGAAATACGTGGAGATTTATTTTAGTTTTCTGATTTGAGGTAATAATAGTATATTAGCCACTAAGCGTTTTAATGTGTTAAGGTTTCATTGTATTTCGCTGGGGTCGTTGTGTCAATTTAAACGTATTAAATAAACATATAGCTAATTGTACCAGCTATAAACGTAAAATGTAATCACTTGCGATTTCCCAAGTAAGAGATACTTTAAATTAATTAATAGCCGCTAGGCGATTGATAATTGATGTAACGCAATTTAGATCTATTCATACGTGTAATTTTCTAAACTACTAGTATACATATCTCGTGTAAAACCGTTAAGATACACTAGACACTCGTGGGTTTTTGTAAATATATATAATTAAATACCGGAGGGGTTAAAATAATTTTACCTAAAAATTAACACGTGTCAGGATATGATTTATAATATGATTTCATGTTCATCTATTTTCTACATATAGGCTAGTCATACCAGCGTCCTAGCGTTTCTTATGGCCTTACTGACTTCGGTTCTTACACCATCCAGCGATTACTGTGGTTAAAAATCTTCGTGTTATGACCCCTATGTGGTCCACCTCTCCATCCATGAGAGTAGTAAAACCAAGAACTTTAACAATAAGCCATTTTAAAGTATAACTGGAGAAGAACAATTGCCAGAAGTCATTCCATAAATATTACTGATCTGCTGTGGCAGAATTTATATTACTATTTTTACACATGACAGTAAACGTTTTCCTACTGGATTAACCTTCGAAAGAAAACTCACTGGTCATACTCTGCCATCACTCATTGAACTGCCGAGGAGTATCATTTTCCTAAAGTTCCTTTTTTTTTCATCACGCCATAGAGTATCTTAGCCACCAGCGGTGAGACCCCACTGGATCCCTATATATATATATATATATATATATATATATATATATATATATATATATATATATATATATATATATATATATATATATATAATCCTGAGGACAGTGCCACCCCATAGAACCCTTATTCCAAACACTTACTGCAGTGAAAAGAGGAATATCTTGGAACAAAAAAATAACGTCTCGATTTCAGCGACTACGGAAAAATAGCCGACAGCAAACTCCGTCAGTCTGGGGCTAAAATAGACAAAGCAAAGACTCTGATTGTTCTGTACTTGCTAGAGTTTTTTTATTTCATTAAATGCCTTATTCAACGATTGGTAAGTGCAGATGAAAGTGGCCACTGTACTCGTGCATTGAATAAACGAACTTACATACCCTTAATTCTTTTATTTTTCTTGCTAACATCAGCATACATAGTTTCGTTTTTTCTGAGTTATTTTCTTTCCCTCCCTAACCTGCTTAGTCACGGGATAGATTAAACATTAAGAACCTGCTACTTTACCCCTTACTGATTATTGCATATCCCATTGTAAAAAAAAAATTAATCTCTCTGTGGGTTAATTACCTCTGATAGTAATTGTCTTTGGGTTAGTTTTTCCCTTTATAGAGGGGAGGGCATATTGAGATACTAATTTTTTCCCACCTTGTCTGCAACTATGCTTTATAAATGTAACATGATTGATGTTGTGCCTTTTGTTTAGTGATAAATAGACATAATAAACCTTCACTTATCGTGTTGGTCAACCCCATTGTCCCATTATATGTTATACGTAGTTTGTATTCCATTTGTGCATTTGTGTCACCAAATTGGTGTGTGTACATGAGTGTAGGGTAACCTGAAAAAAATTGTTTAGCAAGGAGAGTAAGTGAGTCTGCAGTTAAATTAATGTCGTAAGATAGGCTGGATTAGAGCAATTACTCGATTCAAATACTGTTCTTCCACTTACCCTTTCACCTTCGTGAAACCGCAATCTATTTCTTACCCCTTATTCTCACAGAGTTATCGCTATCACCTCTGCTCGGACGGGACCATAAATTTCTCAGACCTATCTCATCAAAAATTACGATACTCCCTCATATCAGATACAATGACACTCCCTTACGTCAAGAGATTACGCTTCTCCCTCATATCAGACACATGCACACTACTTCAAGCCAAGAGACTACAATACTCCCTCATATCAGATACAATGACACTCCCTCACGTCAAGAGACTACGATACTCCCTCATATCAGACACAGTCACACTCCATCACGTCAGAGACTGCGACACTCCCTCACATCAAGAGACTACGATACTCCCTCATATGATACACAGTCAGACTAAATCACGTCAAGAGACTACGATACTCCCTCCTCTTACCAGAAGCAATTACACTACCCATTATTTGTTTAAAAAGTACTTCTTCATATCGCTGATGAATTACTATTGTTTTTGTTTTAACCCAAACCATTCGTTTTTTAGTTATTTTCTCATTCTCTACTACCAAAAAAAAAAAATGTACTTGTGTTTAAGAATGGGGCGTTGCAGAGCTGACGTGTAACTAGTCATGTGTTGACGAAATGCGATAGATGTACGATCAAAATGCGCGTGGAATATAAATTAATCTTGACCCATCACCCTCACAGTACTGCTGTCAAACAGATCCTTTTCCGCCACCTCCCTATCCTCCAAGCAGAGCCTGTGACCCAAGAAGTATTTGGTGAAGCACCTTTGGTGGCATATAGACGTGACAAGAACTTGAAGGATCTTCTTGTTCACAGCCGTCTCCCAAAGGAGAATGCCACTCACTTTGGCACACTACCCTGTGGTCGGACACGATGCAACACGTGTAAGTGTGTCATCTCAACCCAGAAGGTATCCTTTTCTAAGGCTACGTACACCATCACTAGTAGCTTCACGTGTGAATCGCGCAATGTCATTTATACTATGATATGTCAACGTTGCTGCAAAACCTATATTGGCAGAACAGGCAAACGACTGGGGGACAGATTCAGCCAGCACTTAAATGACATCTCTCAGCAAAAGTCCACACCAGTTGCCATACACTTCAATGGTCCTGACCACCATGGTCCCATCGACATCCAGGTCACAGCGATCCTGCTCCTCTGACACTGCCAGCCGAGAACAGCTTGAGAACCGTCTTATCCACCGCATAGGTGTTACCAACAGATTACTGGGGACAATGAAGATAGAGATGTATATATATATAGGAAGATATTTATTTGTTTGTATACTTGTTATGTTTGGAAATATTTGGTAATAATATTTTGAGTCTGAGATTAGAACTCTAGTCAAAGGGCGAATACTCATTTTTTGCTTCGAGTGAAAGTAAATATATAGTCGCCCCACTTGAATATAGTTGAAAGGTTAACATTAGCGCATGCCCAATGAGACGATTTGTCGTCGTTGGCGCTTCCGTGATGACGGACGGATCTTGAAGGCTGTCGGACATATGAGAGTCCGAAGTTTTTGGGCATTGTGATTGATTCTGGGGAAGAGAGGAGTTTTCTCTCAGTATACTATGATGGTCGATACTTCTCCCAGAATATATATGTTAGTGTGCTAGTTACTAGTATTTCTTGAACTTAAGGTAAAGAAGAAACATTTTCTAAAACTTTACCTAGGCCTAACGACGCCATAGATGTTATATCATCTATCTATATATTTTATGGATCGTATGTAGACGATTCCTGTACTAGCAGCACTACGAGTGGACATATGTAACATTCCTTATGGGTATGGAAAACCCAAAGACATTAGATGAGCAAATGAACGGAACTTTCATTTGTAGTGAGGATATCTTTTGGATGAACACCGCTCACTGGGACAGGCGCCATTTTGAATCACACTGTTGGTCTGTTTGAATTGTCAATCGGAGAACGGAGATATCTTATTACCTGATGGCGATACCAGGACCTACATTGTATTGAAGTCTACTCTTTGTTATTTGAGATTGTCAACCTTAAAAGAAAGACCCTGTTGAAGCTAAAGCCTAAAAGACTTAGCCTGAAAGACGTAGTCAGCAGAGGGTCTGTAAGGGAGCATTGTGATGACCATTATTATTGTTAACTAAAACTGATGCGACTAGTCAGTGGAGGTATGAGACGCTAGACTATCATAACTATATATTTGCTCCTATCGTCCGATTATATTTACATGCTATGAGATTGGCAAATTGCTGTTGCCACCCATTTGTCAAGTATCCAATGATTTGTTGTGTCAACCTGTTCCAATGACTGTCAACCGTACTGTCAGAATGTGTGTCATTAAACTGTCTAAAACGTCTACAATAGTTCCAGTTATCATTGACTTCCAGCCATGAGGGTATGAGTGCATTATTACCAACTTGTCAACTCTACAGAACCATTTTTGCATTCGCGTGGTGACACTCATACTAACACTCATTGTCAACAATACATTCTTGTCGGGGCCTCATTACGTTCCGGGACAAGGTGACCTATATGACCAACACTGTGCCGGGTTTGAGTTGATCACTTAATCTCATCAAGCCCTTATTAACGTGGCAGCATTAAGATTAAGGAGAGTTTACACTTTATGAACGTGGTGTCCCCTATTTATTTGGAAACGTTACAGATCTCCATTTATCAACGTGGTAGGCCAGCTTTCTGGGTCAACCTGCACAGTGGACATTTTGAGAAGTCAGTTACTGGGACCAGACCGTTTCCGGTGGCCCGTTACGACACACATGACCACCAGCAGTACAACTCTACAGTCGATGTCAGCATGACCTGTCGTGTCAGCGTATGCGGTATCTAGGTCAGCGTTTGTTGACATTTCTGATAGAACAGACAGCGTTACACAGCAGATTTTTTTACAAGAATTAACTGTGTTAGCAAGAAGTGCTATGGAACTGAGAGGTCTTACACGTCAACGGTGGATCTTCTTGTGTTCTGCTACATATTGTTGAACTGTGTAATAGTTTAAGACAGAAATATGATTTATTAAAGTGGCAGTTTATTTTGATTGGAAACTGACCCATCATACGGTACTATTATAACTGAGCCTTCTATCTGCAACACATTACATTGCATTTATATGACATATATGTATTTATGTTTAATGTTTACATGTTATAGTGTTGTGTATATGTCTGTTGGCGGTTGGTGAGGTGACTAATATAGGGTATACCAAGTCATATAGGTCCTATATTAGTGTTCTGTAGGGGGCAATTTTCATTATTGAAAATTTGCATGCAACATCTGTTGCTATTTTTTGTAAGCTGTGAAGACTTTGCTTATCGTTGTTTTTGTGATATTTTTTCTGTTCATTAGTTTTGTTTTGGTTTGTTTGTATTTGTAGGTCTCATCTTTCCTATAATTCAGTTCTATACAACTTTGTATTTATACACTGTGGCGTTATTTGTTTTGTTTATTACGGCGCAGATATCATCACAGGCTCTGTGATTATTTTCTTCTGTTGTTCTATGTAACTTATTCGATTTCTGCGAATGTTTTCGTATTGTCTTTCTTGGTTGTCTTTTGTTTATGTTGTTGGTTGACATATACTATAAAATATACTTGATCATACACTACTAGCTGTGTAGTGAACTTATTAGAAAGAATCAACTGATGATTAATTGCTGTTATTAGAGGTACACAGTTGATTATACAAGACCTTATTTAAAGGCTTGTTTCCCACAGAGATTGGGATAAAGGGAGCTGATTATTCCATTTATTTGGAGATAGATTTCATTATTGCTATTTCAGGTATCTAGTCACATACTAGTATACATTATGTCAACTTTAGATTACTTTATTGAGCAAGGGAAATCCCTAGGCAAGACTGGAGTTAAGTTGAAAGAGTGCGCTACCAGTCAATATGAAAAAACACAAAAATTGGAAATTGATAAACTGAAAGCTGAGACTGAGCAAAAGAACTTGCAGATGCAGGTGGAGGAAAGAAGATTCCAGATGGAAGAAAAAAGATTAGAAAGAGAAGCAGCAGCTGAACAAAAGAGATTAGACAGAGAAGCTGAACAAAAGAGATTAGACAGAGAGGCTGAACTAAAGAGATTAGACGCTGAGGTTAAAGAAAAAAGATTACAGAGAGAATCTGAAAATGAAAGATTAGAAGCTGAAGCCGAGGAGAGAAAAGCAAAAAGGGAACATGAGGAAAAACTGTTAGCATTTGAGTTAGAAAAATTAAAATTGACAAATATGGGTATTGCTAATCAGTCATATGGTAATAGTGGTAAACCCTTTACTTACAAGGTCAAGGTACCAGCGTTCAATCCTTCCAGTGATGACATAACATTCTGGCTGGATAGATTTGAACGCTCTTGTCGAGCTCATAATGTGGATAAATCACAATATGCTAACCAGTTATCAGAAAATTTGAAAGGTGATTCTCTGACTAGTTTAAGTTTGGTTGAAGAGACTGACAAGGATAATTGTGATGTTATTAGGGCAGCTTTATTGAAAAAATATCAATTAACAGAGGAAGGTTACAGTCTTTTGTTTAAGAAAATGGTACCTGAATCAGGGGTAGAATTCTCAGAATTCATTGCAAGGACACGTCTTACATTTAATCGTTGGATTGAGCTGTCCAAAACAGAAAAGACATATGAAGCCCTTATGGACTTGTTGCTCAGAGACAAGATTATGTCAAGTGTAAATAAACCATTCCTTGAATACCTATATGAGCGTAAACCCAAGACACTAAAAGAAATGGAAGAATATTGTACCCAATACGTCACGGCACATCCGGACGTAGCTTTTAGCAATGCTAAGGTTAAGGCAGGTATGCCAGTTACTTCAGCAACACCATACAACCCTAATTACTCACACGAATTTCAGGGACCACAAAACAAGTTTGATAAAAAGAGTAACCATAATAGTTATCAAAACCAAGGTAACCAATCATTTCAGGGTTCTTCTGCGAAGAACTGGAGACGAGCCTACAGCCCTCGATACAGGGGTGTTCATAATTATAGGAATTTCCGCAGAGGAAGTCATTATAAGAACTATCCAAGTCATCCATCATGGAGACAACAAGATCATAGTTATAGAGATACTCATTATAATGAATATGATAATGGTAACCATGAGAACTATGACTCAAACCCAAATAGGGGTTACAATGGAGGAAATAATAATGATTACAGAGGCAATATTAATCGAGGTAGATCACAATACAAAAAAACATAAATCACATTATCAGGCAAACTCTGCACAGCAAGAATCACATGAAGCCTATAAACAGACTAAAGATAATAATGACGCTAATAATATGGCATGTTCCGCTTTTGATTTTGGGAGAGCATCTCAGTGCCCCCAATGCAAAACATTATTTGAACCAACTACGGTGTCCACTTTAAGTTGTGGCCATCCTCTTCCCGCTCTTCCTGCGTCAGTCGCGCATGATGGAAGTGGTTCTCTTGTCTTACATAAAAATTTAGTAAATGACAATCCAGTCTCAGTTCCTTTTGATTCTGGATGCACCACAATAGGTGTTAGGCAATCACTTGTAGATCCTTCTCGTGCCACCGGAAAATTAGTCAAATGTGTGACATTTGGCGGCACCTTAGAGAAATACTCTACTGCTATCCTTAAGATTGCTACTCCTTTCTTTACAGGAGATGTACACGCATGTCTTCTGCCGAATCCGAGCGCTGATCTTATCATCGGTCGTATTCACGGAGTCAAAGAATGCACCCCACAACAAATTTCCGTTTGGGAAAAACAAAATATGCAAACTGCTAATGCTGTAGTCACTAGAGCTCAAGCTCTTAATATGCCTCAAACTTCATCTATTGAAGATAATGAGGTGCATAACCAAGATGATCCCTTGGTAATTTCTCGTGACTCGTTTATAAAACAGCAAGAAAATGATCCGACTCTAAAGAAATTCTTCACGCTTGCAACAAAAGGTGATCCAAATAAAGATACAAAGCGTAAATCTTGGATTACAATGAGGAATGGCGTACTTGTACGTATGGTGCAAGACTCCGCTAAGTCAAGTCATTCTCAGATTCTTGTTCCCAAGAATTTGAGAGTTAAAATTTTGCAGCACGCTCACGACTCTCGGTGTGCTGGACATATGGGTTTCTCCCGTACTAAGTCAACTGTTCTTGCGGCTTTCTTTTGGCCTTTTGTAAACAAGGACATACGGATTTATTGTCGATCTTGTAAAGTATGTCAAGAGGTCAAATCCAAAGGTCCACGCCATGCTGCACCTATTCAGGCTGCAGACATCCCTATTCGACCATTTCAGAAAATGGCGATAGACATCATTGGTTCATTTAAGATCAAATCTGCTAGAGGACATCAATTTGTCTTGACGTGTGTTGATATGTGCACACGTTGGCCAGAGGCAATTCCTCTGAAGAGCATTACTACTGCTGACATTGCAGATGCTCTTTGGCTTATATTTTCTCGTCTGGGATTACCCGGAGAGATATTATCAGACCATGGCACCCAACCAATATCGGATACCATGTCTCAAGTAATGTCTACCCTGCAGATAGAGAGACATTTGAGTAGTATCTATCATCCTATGTCCAATGGGATGGTCGAACGGCTAAATAGAACACTCAAAAACTTATTAGGGAAGATAACTGAGGATCATCCTCAAGATTGGGACAGGGTTTTACACGCGGCCTTCTTCGCTTACAGAGAGGTCCCCAATAAACATACAGGATTTTCTCCCTTTGTACTTGTCTTTGGCGCGCGACCGTGCGGCCCTATGTCTTTACTTCATGATCTCATAACCGCTGATAATATTACCGATGACACAAAATCTTCTTACGAATATGTCATCGCGCTGAGGCAAAAGATTATCGAAGCATGCAAATTGGCAACTTCTTCTTCTGAATTTGCTAAACAGAAGGCACGACAATTTGCCAATAAGAAAAGAACCTTACGACAACTTTGTCTTAGTGACAAAGCATTTGTTTTACTACCTTGTAGGGAAAACAGACTTCTTATTTCTTTTAAAGGTCCGTACGATATAATTTCGAAAATGTCCGATGTTGACTACATTGTTGATATTGATGGAAAGCATAAAACCTTCCACATCAATATGCTTTCGGAATTCTTTGAACGTCCTGACTATCTACAGCCTATTTTCGAGGCAACGGACGATTCTCCAGTCCAACATGGTCATTACTCATCACTGTCCGTAATACAGGATGAGGAAACAAGTTTTTCGGATGTTAATCTTCCGCTTCCGATGATTTCACTTCATTCTAGTGAATCATGGAAAAATGTTACTGTCTCTCCTGATTTATCTATAGGAGAACAGCGACACGTTTTGGTTATGTTACAAACATTTCAGGATGTCCTTACTGACATTCCTGGACAAACTCATGTCATTGAACATGACATTATTCTAACTGACCATAATCCTATTAGAGTCAGACCTTATCCTATTCCTATACATTTTCAAGCACAGGTTGAGAAGGAGTTGGATGAGATGATAGATTTAAAAATAATTGAACCATCCACTTCTGCATATTCTTCGCCGATGGTTATTTTTCGGAAAAAAGACAATAACATACGTCTTTGCGTTGACTATCGTAAATTGAATCAAGTTACGAAGTTTGATGCTGAACCTATGCCTTTACTAGAAGAGCTACTTACTAGGCTTTCTAAATCTCATTTTTTTCACTAAACTTGATTTGTCTAAAGGATATTGGCAAGTTCCTTTATCTGAACGCGCCAAATCTTTTACTGCTATTTCTACACCTAGAGGCCTTTTTCAATGGAATTTCATGCCTTTCGGCCTTATGAACGCACCAGCTACATTCGTACGCATGATGCGTCGAATCCTATCTTATCGGTCAGATGTCATTGGGTACCTAGACGACATCTGTCTTTTCAGCGATACTTGGGAAGATCACTATTCAGGGTTAGTTGAATTACTATCTACTCTACGCGAGTATAACCTGACAGCGAAACCCTCTAAAGCCTGCACTGGTTTTAGCGAAATTTCTTTCCTAGGCCATCGAGTCGGTCATGGTTTCCTAAAGACAGAGGACCATAATATCACTAAGATACTTAACATCTCTATTCCTAAGACTAAAAAGCAAGTGCGAAGTCTCTTAGGTCTTATTCAATTTTATAGAAGATTCATTCCGAATCTATCCTCTATCATGGCACCTCTTTCTAAACTACTAAAGAAAGGGCCGCCTAATATGGTCCACTGGTCACAGGAATTCCAATCCTCTTTGGATAAGATTAAAAATGTGTTTTCAACACCACCTATTTTAGTGTTACCTACTACAGATAAGACATTTGTTCTTCGTAGTGACGCTTCATCCACTGGGATTGGAGCGGCACTAATGCAAGAGTACTTTGGAACCCTGCATCCTGTAATGTATATCTTCAGAAAACTTAATGCTGCAGAAATGATTTATTCAGTTTTAGACCGTGAACTATTGGCTGTGGTATGGTCAATTCTCAAACTACAAAGATTCCTTCTAGGCGCACATTTCATATTAGAAACCGACCAGAAAGCTCTTACAGCTATACAGAGTAAGAATTTGAAGAGCTCGAGGTCTACTCGATATGCAATTGCTCTTCAACCTTTTCATTTCTCGGTTCGAGCTATCCGTGGATCAGATAATGTGATGGCAGACATTTTGTCTAGATGCCCACATGATTCAACCTAACTGTTAGGTCTTGGATTTCTTAACACATCTAAGTCTATGACAGTTATTTCTCTATATCAAGATAGATACACATGGTAATTTGTAATATAGTGATTGTATCACTACTATCACTACGCTCATTGATATATATATTCACCGCTGTTCTTTGATGATTTTTCTTCTTTGTCAATCATGTACTTCTAATGCTAAAATATGAAATTGTTATATGCATTGTGTTGTTACCAGCATTGTGGTATACGTTGGTGTCACCTCCGTGGAAATATTTATACTTAAGAGAAATGCTTTCTCTGAGATGTTGAGATATATTCTCACGAGTCGATCTATGACTTTACCTTAATTTGACATTATAAATTACTCTTATTAGTCATCTGCGCATTATTCGTGCGTTGTGAGCCTATTGTATGTTGCTCTCAGATGAAAAAAAAAATTTCATTTTTTTCCCCGGAGGTTGCGGTAGTCTGTTACGAACAGATTACTGGGGACAATGAAGATAGAGATGTATATATATAGGAAGATATTTATTTGTTTGTATACTTGTTATGTTTGGAAATATGTGGTAATAATATTTTGAGTGTGAGATTAGAACTCTAGTCAAAGGGCGAATACTCATTTTTTGCTTCGAGTGAAAGTAAATATATAGTCGCCCCACTTGAATATAGTTGAAAGGTTAACATTAGCGCATGCCCAATGAGACGATTAGTCGTCGTTGGCGCTTCCGTGATGACGGACGGATCTTGAAGGCTGTCGGACATATGAGAGTCCGAAGTTTTTGGGCATTGTGATTGATTCTGGGGAAATAAGGAGTTTTCTCTCAGTATACTATGATGGTCAATACTTCTCCCAGAATATATATGTTAGTGTGCTAGTTACTAGTATTTCCTGAACTTAAGGTAAAGAAGAAACATTTTCTAAAACTTTACCTAGGCCTAACGACGCCATAGATGTTATATCATCTATCTATATATTTGATGGATCGTATGTAGACGATTCCTGTACTAACAGCACTATCAGTGGACATATGTAACATTCCTTATGGGTATGGAAAACCCAAAGACATTAGGTGAGCAAATGAACGGAACTTTCATTTGTAGTGAGGATATCTTTTGGATTAAAACCGCTCACTGGGACCGGCGCCATTTTGAATTCTACTGTTGGTCTGTTTGAATTGTCAATCGGAGAACGGAGATATCTTATTACCTGATGGCGATACCAGGACCTACATTGTATTGAAGTCTACTCTTTGTTATTTGAGATTGTCAACCTTAAAAGAAAGACCCTGTTGAAGCTAAAGCCTAAAAGACTTAGCCTGAAAGACGTAGTCAGCAGAGGGTCTGTAAGGGAGCATTGTGATGACCATTATTATTGTTAACTCAAACTGATGCGACTAGTCAGTGGAGGTATGAGACGATAGACTATCATAACTATATATTTGCTCCTATCGTCCGATTATAGTTACATGCTTTGAGATTGGCAAATTTCTGTTGCCACCCATTTGTCAAGTAGCCAATGATTTGTTGTGTCAACCTGTTCCAATGACTGTCAACCGTACTGTCAGAGTGTGTATCATTAAACTGTCTAAAACGTCTACAATAGTTCCAGTTATCATTGACTTCCAGCCGTGAGGGTATGAGTGCATTATTACCAACTTGTCAACTCTACAGAACCATTTATGCATTCGCGTGGTGACACTCATACTGTCACGAAGTGTGTTGAGGCTATTTGGTATGTGTGAATGTTCCCATGCTCCAGCGGGAGTTTATTAGTCATGTGAGTTGTTGTGAGCTGGGAATGCGTGCATGGTAATAATTTAGCTATAGGGTTGTGAGCGTTGCTTGAGACAAGCTGTTAGCTTTTGTTATGCGTGAAGGAAGATCAGTGGAGCGTGAAAGGGTTTCACGGGTTTTAGGGAATACGCATGAAAGGGGCAGTCAGCGGTAGGACTGTGTTGGTTGGAGACGTGTGTTGAGTCAGTAGAGTGAGCAGTCAGTAGACAGGAGACAGCATAGAGTGTAGAGCAGAGAAGGGTGGATGTTGCAGTAGTTGTTTATGAAGAATCCTAGTTGCTGTGTGTAGTAATTCCGGGCAGCAGAGTGCTTATAGAATACTCGGAATTGATGATGTCTGCATTATGTGTAATGGCCCTGCGTCCATTGTGATTTGTTGTTCATATAATACATTAGTGGAGACTGATACAGGCTGTTGGAGTTATTCCTTGGACAATGAGCTATACGAGTGGTGTAGAAGTGTTGTCTGTCTAATCGTCCACATCCACCTACATACACCCTACTCGTCACATTTAGGGCTCGTCTATTTGGATGTTACAAGTGAACCCAGGGCTGTACAGCGTTGAAGTGATCTGAGGTCATTAGGTCAGCATCCGATGGTTTGTTTTTCAACGCAGCGAAGTGTAACAACTTTACAATAACCAGACGATTCAACACTGTTCAAATCTAGGTCAGTTGTCAACGGTACATGTGTGCTACCGAATAAACAGTGTGTTATAGGAATGCTGCCTTACAAGTCTGTTTACATCGTTTACTGCAGTTGTGAAACAGTGTGTTGTGACCAGGAGAATCTATGATGACCAGAAGAAGAGGATCGGTGAAAGCTGTGAAGCTGTCGTGTTGCTGTGTGTGAAGTGGAAAACAAGTGCGTGGTTTTTCACTGTCTGTGTAGCCAGATGGCGCTGCAGAATCTGAACTGAGTGTTGTGTTCGTGCTGTGTGTGGAGTCTTCATATTTCATCAATCTTGGGACTGGCTGAAGACATTATAAACATATCTATACGCTTGGGATTTAAGTATTATGTAGTTGTTTTGTTAACAATTAATGTTGGTTATAATTCTTTAAGATACAGCTTAATTAGAATTTATTCTGTTGTTATTCTTAAGGAAGTTACGTAACATTCTTTCGTGCTCTAATAGGCTAATGTTCTAGTAAAGTCTTTACTAAGTTTCTAGTTTAAAGGGTATTTTTGATGTTATTTAGTGCTAACAGTGTATTTCCTAAGAAATCAGTAGTTTTTCTCATATACTGAGTACTTCTGTTTTCACATTCTTCTCATTGCTTCTGCTATTTTCTTCTTGTAATAATACTACTTATTTTCTACCTCATCTTCAGTGTTGCTGTTCTACTGTAGTTAATTTTCACTCTGTCTTTGTATGTTTATATGTGATGTAGGTTTAGATTAGACTACATTTATAATTAATTGTAATATCTATAGTACCTTTAGCTGTACTACTCCTATCTGCCTTACACATTACTTAGATCTACGTTACTTATAACTGTGTGAATCCTAGCTGTCATATTTCTCTCTAGTTCTTTCGTCCATTTTAGTTAGATTCGAAGAGCTTGAATTATATACTAAGTGTGTATTAAACATATTCCTCACAGGAACTGTTGTAGAATTTGGACTTCTCAAAGTTACTGCTGCAGAGGTGACTTGGAGACAACAGATCAGATCAGTTTATTGCCATAGCCTGCCATTTCATTGCATCAGAAACGCTACGTAACCTTAGTTTGTTTGGGTTCATCATTCTAAGGCATTTTTCATTTATTTGTCCAGATTGCTCTATAGGCTTCCCTTGGTAATCATTGTTTCAATGTTGTTGTTGGACGAGACAATTATGTTATTTATGTGTGTTTTGATGTCATCTGTAGGATTTTGCGCTATTTATTCTTAGAAGGGGTCCTATCCTGTGGGCAGGGTCAGTTGTATTGCCCTTCACGAATAAAGTGTGCATATTTGCATTAGTTGTTTACGTGCAGTTTGTATTTGGTTGTGTGTTATATTCCCTCTTTGACGTTCTGTGTATAAGGTGTATTCTTCAGTCATTTTTCTTCTTACACTATCCTGTAAATACGTTAATTTTTTTCAATCTCCTGTTTTCATACGTTACAGAGGTCAGATACTGTATATTTCATATTACTTCTGTCACACATCTTTCCTTGTTCTTGTTACCAACCTACCAAGTTGTTGTTTGTTAAATTAGGGTGTACTGTTTATCATCATCATTTGTGTCATTGTTTGTTTTGTAGGGCTAATAATTTATTTGAGTAAGACAGTGAGTCAGGTATCATATTATTTTGCGGTGTGAATTATTTTGACATTAAGTTAGAGTATTTGAGGTGCATATAAATCATATATATTTATAATCATGTCAACACTTATGGATTTTATCCTTGTCGGGGAGAAGATAGGAAAATCTGGAGAAGATCTCTTAGCGTTTGCACAGGCTCAATTTAAAGAAGTGCAGGATAGACAAGAACGACATGAAGAGCGAGAGAGAAAGAAAGCGGAAGCAGAGGGAGAAACTAAGAAAGCAGAGGAAGAAACTAAGAGATTAGAGATACAAGCACAGAAAGAAATGAAAGAGAAAGAGATACAAGCACAGAAAGAAATTAAAGAAATAGAAGCACAGAAAGAAATTAAAGAAATAGAAGCACAGAAAGAAATGAAAGAAATAGAAGCACAGAAAGAAATTAAAAAGATAGAAGCGGACAAAGAGGTATCCTTGAGAAGACTCGAGTTAGAGAAATCGGGTTCAGACTCATCATCAAAGAAAGAGTATGGGAATATGTACAAATTGAAACTCCCAATTTTCAACGAATCCATAGATTTTATGGACTGTTTTTTTGGAGAGGTTTCAAACGAAGGCAACTGCCTTAAAGATTAATAAAGAACTGTGGGGATCACTGTTGACAGATTATTTAACAGGGTCAGCATTAAAAGCAGTTTTTCAATTAACTGTGGAAGATAGATTAAATTATGACATAGTGAAGGAAACTTTGTTACGCAAGTACAGGTTAAATGAGCAGGGTTATCGTTTAAAGTTCCTTAGTGCGATGCCAAGTAGTGAGCAAGATTTTGCGGAGTTTATCGCAGAGATTAAGATGTTATTGAACAGATAAATCATCCGGCATTGCTAAAGATTTTGATGGCTTATGTGATTTAATCTTACGTGATAAGGTGATGTCTTCATGTAGCTCGGAGTTGTTGGCTTTTTTCCAGGAAAGAAAACCGGAAAATATTTCGGCAATGTCTCAGTTAGGTCAACAGTATGCAACCGCACATCCGGGGAGACCCATTCATAAATCGGCGGTGCCAGAAACATTTACGACATGTGTGGCCAAGCGGAGTTATGAAACACGACCATATCGGAGACAAAATTCTCGTAGTGGGGAGAGACCTTATGATAGAAAGGCAATAAGTAAGAGGTGGACAGAAACAGACTACCATACATCCCCCAGGAAACAGCAGAATATGACAGAGTCAGGTAGTAGAAGACCTTCTGGTTGTTTTAAATATGGATCACCATGCCATGGAGCAAAGTTTTGTGACAAGCCTGAACCTCAGTCTGTGGCCGAGCCTCAGACTAGCACTCATGGTAGTCCACAAAAGAGCCAGCTTGAGGAGTACAGATGCTTTCTATGTAATGGGATTGGTCACCTTCAATTTGAACGTCCTAATAGGAAGTTTGAACGCGCAAGTTCGGTGGTAGTCTTAGATACATTCAACAACGAGAGTTGTGAAGGGTGTAGACCACTTTTTCATCAAGATGAGACACCAATTCTGATTTGTGGCCACCCACTTTCATGTTTGTCAGCAGTTCATACAGATGGGAATATAGTCTTGCATCCAGGGTACGTAGGACATAAAGCTGTATCTGTTTTAAGGGATACAGGAAGTACAACAGTTGGGGTGCGAAGATCGTGCATTGAGGGGTCTCGTTGGTTAGGGCAAACTGCTCGATGTGTCACTTTTGGTGGCAGGGTGGAATTTTACCCTCTGGTGTTGATAGATATTGACACGCCATTCTTGCGGGGTAGGGTTAAAGCATGTGTTCTTAACGATAATGCGGTCGCTGATCTGATACTTGGAAATATTCGTGGTATCAAAGAATGCACGGATGAGGATATCAAACTATGGAAGCACAAACATAGAGACGATACTTATGGAGGAACTACTAGATTGCAAGGAAAACCTATCGTAATTCCTGTAGATAGCATGTCATCTGGTAATGTCCGAGTTGCTGATACTTCGGTATTAAATTTAATTTCACCCCAACAGAAAGATATATCGTTTCCAAAACAGCAGAGTCAATCAGAAACTAACATTGAGAGGCATATTAAATCAGCAAAGGAATTGGGTGAACGTAAGTTGAATATTCAGGAAAGGGCAGTAAATGAAACAAAGGTGAACTCTACTTTGCCAGAAGAAAGTGAATATGATGGATCTGTCAAATATCCTGAGACAGACCGGATAAAAGAAGAGCGCAGAAACCTGATTGAGAAGTATCGCAGAGTAGGTCGTGGTGCTCGTATGCCACATGAGAAACATCACATAAGAGAAACCAATGGCTTAAGAGATTCCCGACACTTTAGAGGAAGCCGCAGGAGTAGTAATGATTACTATGGTAATTTTCAAAGTAAACGTCAGATTGGATTTAGAAACAGGTACAGAGGACAAGATATAAACAGAGGATTTTGTTCCAGCAGAAAAAGATATAGTGAACAAAAAGGTGCAGAAATATACAGAGATAGTTTCAGAAGAGATTGCCGCTGGGCAGACAAAAGAGAGAGTAACCATCTTTACAGTAGGGCACGTCGTAGATGGAATGATGCTGGGGAAAGCTATTGTTGTAGCTTTGATAGTAGCCGAGGATGTCGTCATCCTAAATGGAGCAGCTACCCTGAAGAATATGACCAAGGCTGAGATTAAGAGGATGCAGAAAGGGGCTTCTGATAGTATAATATTGAAATTACAGAGCCCGAAAACTAACATCACTAACTCAGAAGGGAAGGCATAATAGAGTGATTTGTACAAATAAGTGTCAAAAGTGACTTAGATAAAATTTGAATATATTTTGGCACGTAGTCAACTTTTGTTGCTTTTTGATTTACACAAAATTTTCTTTCTCAGAGCAGATGCTTTAGCATTGATCATAGGGAGTTGCAACGAGTTTTCTGCAGTCTGCCAAGTCACCAAGCAGCTGAACATTAATCTTACAACAATTTGATGTAGGACAAGATACCAGACGAGAGAATTGTGATTATGATGAAGCATGTTTACTTGTAGTTATATTTGTATAAGTTTGATGACTTTACATGAAGTTTCTAGATTATGCAGGCATTTTTCTAATATGAAAATGAATTTTGTTTAACTTTAAAAATATTGAATGTGATTATCGCTAGAATAATAAGTATGCTATTAGTGTGGTTTGGTATTTTGTATGGAAGTATTGTTTACTTTGATAATGTATTTTAGGTTTGATGATGTATAGCACTCCCATCGTTGTCTTCACGGTGAAAAACCCCAGTTTTTCACGTGGGGAAAGGGGTGGATGTCACGAAGTGTGTTGAGGCTATTTGGTATGTGTGAATGTTCCCATGCTCCAGCGGGAGTTTATTAGTCATGTGAGTTGTTGTGAGCTGGGAATGCGTGCATGGTAATAATTTAGCTATAGGGTTGTGAGCGTTGCTTGAGATAAGCTGTTAGCTTTTGTTATGCGTGAAGGAAGATCAGTGGAGCGTGAAAGGGTTTCACGGGTTTTAGGGAATACGCATGAAAGGGACAGTCAGCGGGAGGACTGTGTTGGTTGGAGACGTGTGTTGAGTCAGTAGAGAGAGAGCAGTCAGTAGACAGGAGACAGCATGGAGTGTAGAGCAGAGAAGGGTGGATGTTGCAGTAGTTGTTTATGAAGAATCCTAGTTGCTGTGTGTAGTAATTCCGGGCAGCAGAGTGCTTATAGAATACTCGGAATTGATGATGTCTGCATTATGTGTAATGGCCCTGCGTCCATTGTGATTTGTTGTTCATATAATACATTAGTGGAGACTGATACAGGCTGTTGGGGTTATTCCTAGACAATGAGCTATACGAGCGGTGTAGAAGTGTTGTCTGTCTAATCGTCCACATCCACCTACATACACCCTACTCGTCACACATACTAACACTCATTGTCAACAACACATTCTTGTCGGGGCCTCATTACGTTCCGGGACAAGGTGACCTATATGACCAACACTGTGCCGGGTTTGAGTTGACCACTTAATCTCATCAAGCCCTTATTAACGTGGCAACATTAAGATTAAGGAGAGTTTACACTTTATGAACGTGGTGTCCCCTATTAAACTGGAAACGTTACAGATCTCTATTTATCAATGGGGTGTCTAAAACCAGCCCGTCTCAACACTTTTCACACCTTTGTCTAAGGTCACCCTTTCCTCTCGTGCTCTATTTTGACTCTTTCCACTCTTATCCTATTCTTCTATTTTTTTATGCCATCCTCTATAATATGTATGAATATACACTGTTTCTAATTTGTCTCGATTTTTTATTTCATATTTATTTATCTCCCACTTATTCTGTCCTCTTCTATTTCCAGTCACCACTTTTATTACGTTGGGGTAGTTTATTGTTCAGTTTCGTTTTTTAGTTTTTAGTTTCTTAGTATGTATTGTGCACTTCCGGGGCAGAAGTCACTTCCTTTCCAACCACGCGGTCCATCAGCGGACAGCAACAGTGATAGGATTTATGCCTTGACTTTAGGGAAGTACCTAGGTTTTATTTTTATATTTATTTTAGTTCTTATGTGTCCTATCTAGCCTTCACTTTCTTTCCTTTCCTGACGAAGGCCCTGTGGCCGTAACGTAGACTATTTTCTTTGTCTTTTGTCCTCGTAAGAGGAATCAACTTTTTTCGATTTTTTTTTTCATACCCATCCATTGTACTCCACGTCTTACCGCAGTTCCCCTCAACTTCCTTGATTTTATATACATTTTTGTTGTTGTTGTTGTTGTTGTTGACTGCACCGTGTCTCTGTTATCTCGTATCTCTATCTACCTATCCTGCTTATCTCCCTGATCCTATCGTATCTCTGCTTTTATAGCATTGCTTTTATATCCTATTTATTTTCGTATTACCCTACTCTTCTTTCCTACCTTATATTACCGCACTCTACCCTATTTATTTATTGTTTCATTATTCTTTTTTTTCATTTAGGCCTAGCGTTTTATATTTTATTTATTATTTATTTTATATTTTACGTTTTTTATTTCCTGGACGTTTTACTTTTCTCCACTATGCCCTCTCTTAAATACTTTATCAACTCTCTCCGTGTGTCGGTCACCACTAGCTTTAGCTCCCTACCTCCTGATATATCCCGTGCCGCTATTGACTTTGCGTTCGTTACTTTCAAGAAAACTAGATTCACCTCTCATCTCCACTTTATTCACACCTGCCTCCACCACAAAATTCTTCCTAATGGATTCTCTTCCAATTTTCATCCATCTGCTGGTACACTCAATCCTAGGGAACAACGTCTCCTACAACGAATTGAGACCAGATGTGGCTTTCAACGTATGCGCGTAGTGGCCGCCAGTCACTCCCGCCTTTTATCAGACCTCAGTGCCCAACAGTCCCAGCTTCTGCTTCACTTACGTTGTCTCACCTCCAACAACTTCCCTTTCTATTCTATGATACGCACCACTATCCACACACTGAACCGGCAGCTGCATGAGTTCCTTTCCACGTCTAAACACCATAAACTATCCGGTTTCATCCCTACCCCCAAAGCTACCCCTCCATCCTCAACTCCATCATACACTCAGGTAGTCTGCATCCCCCCAGATCTGTCGCTCTCTGAGGGAGAGCGCTCTGTTCTCAGTAAGGGCCTAAAATTTGTTTCTCTTCGTCCGACAATAGACCAATACAATCTCCTCCAGGGTGTCCATCGGTTTCACCGTCGCATGAGGCTGACGCTCCATTTTAGAGAGGAAGACAGCACTCCGCAGTCTCAGGCTGAATCCGACATCTTCGCACGCTTTTCTGACTCTACGAAACCTCCCTTTACACCTAAACCTGGGGCCTCTCATGCCCTGGACCTGTATATCAAGAATACCATCCATGACATTCAGCAGCTCCGCCCTCGTAGATTGCATTATTCCAATCTCACCTCGGCAGAGTCCGGTGCTCTCTCTCTTCTTCGCCGTAGAGACGACATTGTCATCAAACCGGCTGACAAGGGAGGAGCCATTGTCGTCTGGCAGAAGGACTTATACCTAAGTGAAGGTAAAAACCAGTTGACCAATGGCTCTTTTTACAGGCCCAGGACCAGCGATGCGACTGTCTCTAACAATCGCATTGTACACAACACTATTAAACAGCTCATCACTAGTAATGCTCTTCCTCCCGAAGCATCTCATCTTAGGATTCATGACAGCTCTTTGGGCAAGCCTGTATTCTACATGCTCCCCAAAATTCATAAGATCGAAAACCCTGGCAGACCTATTGTCTCAGCCTGTTCCTGTCCTACTGAACACATTTCTGACTTCCTCGATAGCATTTTCAAGCCTATCGTTGAGAATCTTCCCTCCTTTGTCAAAGATACCAATCATGCTCTTACAACTTTCTCCTCTATCCGACTCCCAGCTGACCGCTCCAATCGTCTTTTCTTGTTAGACGTCTGTTCTCTGTATACCTCTATTCCCCACTCTGATGGTCTCCGAGCTCTTCGGTTTTTTCTTGACCAGCGCACTTGTCCTTCTATATCCACTGTTACTCTTCTCCGTCTTGCTGAACTGGTCCTTCAACTGAATTCCTTTGAATTCAATGGTCAGTTTTTTTACCATATTAGTGGTGTTGCCATGGGAACGAAGATGGGTCCTAGCTATGCCTGCCTGTTCATGGGCCACTTGAAGCATCAGATATGGCAACAATACTCCGGTCCTTTCCTCGGGTTTTACCGCAGATATATCGATGATGGCATAGGTCTCACAGATATGTCTGAGACTGATTTATACCGCTTCATCGACGTTGTCAACCACTTTCACCCCACCATCAAGTTCACCTCCCTCGTCTCCACAGTATCTGTCAACTTCCTTGACATTACTATTACTATCACGCCCTCCGGCCTTAATACCTCAGTATACTACAAGCCTACAGATGCCCACAGCTACCTCCTGTATACCTCTTCTCATCCTCGGGCCTGTCGTGACTCCCTTCCTTTTTCACAACTTCTCCGCCACCACCGTTTGTGCCAAGACGACGATGACTTCCACTTCCGAGCAAATGAGATGTTGGATTTCTTCCAGCAGACTTTATCCGGAACATGTTCTCACGTCTGCTGCCAACGTGTGCTCCCCATCTCTCGTCAGGAGGCCCTCAAACCTCACTATAAATCCACTTCGGATAGAGGCAAATTAATCTTGACCCATCACCATCACAGTACTTCTGTCAAACAGATCCTTTTCAGCCACCTCCCTATCCTCCAAGCAGAGCCTGTGACCCAAGAAGTATTTGGTGAAGCACCATTGGTGGCATATAGACGTGACAAGAACTTGAAGGATCTTCTTGTTCACAGCCGTCTCCCAAAGGAGAATGCCACTCACTTTGGCACACTACCATGTGGTCGGACACGATGCAACACGTGTAAGTATGTCATCTCAACCCAGAAGGTGTCCTTTCCTAAGGCTACGTACACCATCACTAGTAGCTTCACGTGTGAATCGCGCAATGTCATTTATACTATCATATGTCAACGTTGCTGCAAAACCTATATTGGCCAAACAGGCAAACGACTGGGGGACAGATTCAGCCAGCACTTAAATGACATCTCTCAGCAAAAGTCCACACCAGTTGCCATACACTTCAATGGTCCTGACCACCATGGTCCCATCGACATCCAGGTCACAGCGATCCGATCCTGCTCCTCTGACACTGCCAGCCGAGAACAGCTTGAGAACCGTCTTATCCACCGCATGGGGTGTCTAAAACCAGCCGGTCTCAACACTTTTCACACCTTTGTCTGAGGTCACCCTTTCCTCTCTTGCTCTATTTTGACTCTTTCCACTCTTATCCTATTCTTCTATTTTTTTTATGCCATCCTCCATAATATATATGAATATACACTGTTTCTAATTTGTCTCGATTTTTTATTTCATATTTATTTATCTCCCACTCATTCTGTCCTCTTCTATTTCCAGTCCCCACTTTTATTACGTTGGGGTAGTTCATTATTCAGTTTCGTATTTTAGTTTCTTAGTATGTATTGTGTACTTCCGGGGCAGAAGTCACTTCCTTTCCAACCACGCGGTCCATCAGCGGACAGCAACAGTGATAGGATTTATGCCTTGCCTTCAGGGAAGTACCTAGGTTTTATTTTTATATTTATTTTAGTTCTTATGTGTCCTATCTAGCCTTCACTTTCTTTCCTTTCCCGATGAAGGCCTTGTGGCCGTAACGTAGACTATTTTCTTTGTCTTTTGTCCTCGTAAGACGAATCACCTTTTTTCGATTTTTTTTCCATACCCATCCATTGTGGAATATAAAACAATCAAGTTTGGGCACACACGTCTCTCTGTATTAAATAGGTGTCAAGCGCAAAATACCATTTGAACAATCTGCTTCAAATATATTGTCATGAAACATAAATATATCGGGAATTAAATGATTTTTTGTTCGTCTTTTTGCACTTTTTAAAAATAATTAATTAGCCATTCCTGCCCTACACCTGTCGAAACTGTTCGAACTGGGCCGCCACACTTCCTAAAGCAGGCCCTGTTTACTAATATATGACACGGCCGTTATAGAATCTGTTATTGGTGCGAACTTTTAATGCCCGGCATTTTAATGTCTAAATGTCTTGATAACACCATTAAATTTATGAGAATCTGTAGAAATTAAACACCTTACAACTTTTCTGAACCTTTTTATCCAGGAGGAACCCTTGAAATAATTGTCAGGTCTTGGGGAACCCCTGCATACAAATTATTATATCTACAGCTCTCACTGTATGTTAGCGTGATCTTTAAGTTGTAAATAAAATAATGCAATGATAATTGTCAATGCTCTTTTGAGTAGGGGATGATTCTTTTTTTTTCTGTAGATCAATTTATTTTGACCAACTTATCAGCCTACACTTTTTGTGTAGTTCCCCCTCCTCACAAGGATATCAACTCGAATACAAATCAGAAGGGTAGTGTAGGTAGAAGAAACTTCAGTTTTTCCTTTTTAATTTCCTATTTGATTTTTGTTTTAAACGTTATCCAAGTAGGCATACAAGTTTTGTCATAAATTTCTATTCTGCAAGATGCTAGTAAAATATGGTATTTTTCCCTATTTACAACTAAAAATGACTTTTTAGCCTTCCTTTCTTGAAAAATAAAGGGTAGTTGACTTAGCTTACTTTTTTTGAAATTAATCTTTTTCTTTACATTTTATAAATAAAAAAAAATAAACTCATAAAGCTAACTTGATATATTTATATTAAATAACTGGCTAACGCCAAAATGGGATTAATATTTGTAAGGTAGGCTCGGTAGATTTAATTTAAATAAGAGTTGTAAATTGACTTTAATTAAATGCTATTTGCAACATGATAATTTATTGAGAATGGTGTATAGTAAAGTTACTAACAACGATAGGCCACAGCAAAATTAATGTTTTACACAAATATAGCTCAATACACAGTCTTATACAAGACATTGATATAAAAAACACGTTTATTTATTTATTTCAATTAATCACGATCACTCGCGGAACCCTAGCAACCTCTCGCTGAACCCAAGGGTTCCCTGGAGCCCAGGATGAGAAACCCTGTCTTAGACAGATGTTACTGCTAACATTAAATTAAATATGAAAAAGCAGCTAAGGTAGTCTGTATTGGTGTACAAAACTTGTCGTGATCAGAGGCATTTTATTTACAAGAAGCTCGAGAACATTTGACTTGAAAGTTAGATCTTGTGCCAGAAGATCTCAGGACTTCAAGAATGGTATGTTTTTCTTTTCTTTTTTCGTTTTTTAATTAATACCAGCTGGATTCAGTTTTTAAATTAATTTATTCACGCATTTATCGTTTAGTTGTCACGGAAACACAAACCTTCGACAAACTCATGAAAATGTCCTCCTGACCCGTGCCAGCACCTCCAGTAATCTTCCATATGTGTCTTTTAGCTTCCCTCTACCTTTCTTTCCATAGTGGTTCCAGACCAAGAACTGTCTTATAATGCTATCAGCCGGTTTCTCCAATGTGTGTCCCATCCATTGCCAACGTCTTCGTGTCATCACTTGTACCATGGCACTTATCTGGGTCTTGTCATCACTTGTACTATGACACTTATCTGGCTCTTGCCATCACTTGTACCATGGAACTTATCTGACTCTTGTCATCACCATATTGGTAATCTTACTGTACCATTCCAATCCTCCTATTCAACGCAAGAATCCATTAACGAAAGTCTGTAATTTCTAGAATGTTTAAACACGCAGTACGTTTCTATATATTATGATGCATGTATATATACTGCTCTCTCTCTCTCTCTCTCTCTCTCTCTCTCTCTCTCTCTCTCTCTCTCTCTCTCTCTCTCTCTCTCTCTCTCAGAGTTGTATATCTGCCTCAGGAAAATGCTCCTTAGAATTTGGTTTTAAAGACCATCTTCAGTGCACACAAGCAACCACATTTCCTCCCTTAGGTCACACAAGGAGGATCTCAGCACAGTGAACAAACTCGCAGCACCGGCGTGGATCCCAATGTGTGTGTGCAATAGTCACACATTCTATAAATATTTTTATGGTGGGTAGGTTTTGACAATTTTGCCACGGCAGCGGCCATGTGGCCTACTCTTTACAATGTCTAACTGCCGAGAGATTTTTTAACGAGCGCTACTTGCACACGGGACCTTCTTATTTTTTTTGCCCTTATCCGAGACTTTTTGGCATCCGATCTCACTACCCAAGAGATCATGGAGAAGTATGTTTCTGAAAAAAATGTCCATCAAATATATTCCCTGTACTAGGAACCGAACCTGGTACCTTTAAAATTAGGGGCGGACGCCAAACCGCTTAGCCACTTCGACCACCAAGGACACATGTACATGTACTAAATCTAGCTTTATAATGTATGTTTGATGATGGCCACTAGAACCTTCTTATTTTGAATCTTTTCATATGTACGCCCATTGCAGCCCTGAAATAAAAAAACCTACGTATGCACACTAAACATAAAAGTAGTTCCATTGAAGATACTGACGTAGAGGAATAAAGCGCTAGATACTTCACCTATAATAGATTGACCTTTATGATGTAAAGTGACCAGCTCCTTCCTCGTTGTCGTTGGCTTCCTTTTAATTCAAAATCAGAATCAGGTACCCATTTACCGCTGGGGGTGGGGGGGGGGGAACTGTAGCGTGACGCTGTCAGGTTTTGATCTTCGGCATAAGGTAACTTTGCCGCCAAGACGCCAGTACTCCAACTGTTTATCCAATCGGAAGCTCCATGCACACTATTTAAAAAAAAAAAAAAATGTTGCCTCGTATTGGCGAGGCGCGCCCGTTCAACCTAGTCGAGTATATTAGGGCGCATGTCCAAACATAAAAGACCTTTATGTCTGATAACTTCGTTTTATGCTCATTACAAACTGTTTATGTTACTTACTTGGCCTTACTTGGCAACACACTGCCGGCTTGTCATGTCTGTAGTATTCGCCTTAGCTGATCAAGCTCCAGTCTCTGTCGAGATAGGATTACACCAACCGAATCTTTCTTCCATTAATTTTAAAAAATATTTCCTGTGTTAGTTTACCAATTTAGATTTGTTTCCCGTTTATTTCTGTACTATTTATGACTGTCCCGTGCGTGACGTTAACCTCTTGGTAGGAGGGTAATGTTTTATTTACCCACTTTTATTTAACTCGGTACGAAGTTCCTTTATGTGGGTCAACCACATATGACGTTATGCAATTTTGGCTATTTTTAACACCGCCCTTCCCCTCTCTTGTTACACTTTATCGCAAAAACCCCACTTATGTGACGTCATAAATATCAAAAGCTCCCACCTCCTTTTCCCTTATTTGTGTTCTACTGATAAGAAAGAATGTAATCGAATGTAAATTAGTTAACTAGTTCAGACAAAATATCAATCTTTTAAGTAAAATAGTGTTCAATTAATCAGGCTTTTAGAATATCTGCTTTGCTGGTCAAAAGTTGCTAAATTTTTTTTAAAAATATGGCTAATTTTTTGTCTTAATTTAATTTCAAACAACAAAAATTATATTACATTTAGAGTAAACACATCAATAACTTCAGTTCTTACTTCTGTTATAGTTTCATAAAATAATGTTCAACTTGAGAGAAAATCCGCCGAAACAAACACAAAAAAACTGACGTTGTTATCAGTATATTTATTCTCTTCTTTATCATAGCAAAGAAAGATGATCCACCATTTAAAGAAATAGAAATCGATTAACTTAGAGATAAACATCGTATTTAAAAAAAACAAAGAAATATATAATTAAAAAACAATTTAAAACAGTAAAAGGTTATAACAACTATCCGATATTTCAGCTGAGATTATTGTCACGAGTGGAGAAGTGAGTCTATCTGAGACAAGATAACGATCTGAGTGAGGAGTAAGAAAAAGAGGAGTCTGAAATAGCGAATGTGAATGTTGAGTTGAAGTGTGACAGTTAGGCGTACACACATGAAAAACACTCTTTTACACTGCCACCCGGACTTATATCGATGTCAACTCCACTCACCCCCTCTTTCTTATAAAAGTAATATAAGAAATATAAATTACTGTAACTTCCCGATAGCAGGAATTAAAAATCAATCTAAACAAAGTATAGTTTCACTGTAAACAAAACACAAGAATAACAACAGACAACCTTAAACCGATTTTAGTTTATAATCCAAAAGGGCAACGAAATTCGTACAATGTCGTGGTTGAGTTAAAATTTTAGAGTATTTGTCGAGTCAGACAATTGTAGTGAAATCGACAGTGAGAGTGAACTGACAGAATTATATTATAGACAACACGCAGATAATGTGTAAAATGGGGTGAACTTGAGACAAACCTGGAAGAGGATTCCTTAAAGCTATCTCTCTTTCCAAGCCTCAACACACTTATATAGTCTTAATAACCACTCGCTCTCTCTCCTTTCTCTGGTCAAATAGAGACAATAGTAAGAGTTGCAATATTAAGTATGGAGGAAGGTCGTGAGCAGAGCGTTAATAAATGAGTTAAATGTTCTTGAGGGAAGAAAATATATGAAAATAAATATATCAGTACAACAACATAAGAAAGGCATCAATATTCACATCAAGTTAACAAATATCAAATTAAACACCAACGAACTAACAATCCACCAACTCACACAAAAAACCATCCTGCAGAACACCGACAAATAAATAAACAGAGTTTCTAATCCTTCCGCTTCTGTGGAACCAAATTCAATAACTCCATTTAGTGTCTTTATATGTATATCCTCCTATATGTGATGAATTCCACACGGTAAAAATCCACTGTAGGCGCTATCCATGCACCGTTGGTCACACACTAGCAACGAGATCGGCTGTAGATTACTCTGTCTATATTCGGCTTACCGCTAATACGTGCGGGGGTTTTGAATGACCAGAAACACACACACCACGAGGTCAATTTAGGACAAACGGTCCACTGCGCTGTTATCCAGCACGCGAAATTAGGCCTGCGTACTTAATGTGTAAATCCGGTTTGGCTTGTTTCAACTTTATTTGTGACTGAGCGCTCAGTTTAAGCACACAGTCTGGTGCTTTCAATTCCCCGCGCCAAGGTAAAAAAAATTTATATAATATCAATTTTTTTCTTTCAATCACCAGAATTGTGATGAACAATCGCAATTAAACCGAGAAGGGATCGCAAAACACCCAACCAGTAGCCAAATCTGATTACATACATATGTCAATGTCTATCATCTACAAGAAACTGTGAGTCAAAAGAAATACATCCGTATCAATATGACTAATGTTAAAGAGAAAATTCTCAACAGTTGAGTACAGTACCGATCATAGATAATAATTAACAGTCAATTAAGAAAGTATGTAATTAAAGATAGTTACTAACTATAGTTCCTATCTCTAAGAATAATAATAAATAAGAAATAGGTGTGTGTGTATCTAATTATAAGCAAAGTATGGTTGACACTATACAAATGTGAAATATTAACAATATCTAAGTTACTCTTAACCATTAGAAAAGAGTATGGTAATATAGAAAAAGAATAAGCACGAAATAATAACGAAATAGAATAATGAGATCAAATTTAAGGAGTATACAGGTCAGATTACAACAAAGGGAAGTAAGTAGAATAAGTCTAAGAGAAAAAAAATCACGAGTTATGTAACTTAGAAATAACTGATAAAATCTTCATGTAATGTGTTGTAAATGTTATGTTATACATGTGAGAACAGTAGATTAATTATAAATACACAACTGACATACTAAGATTAATTTAATAACTAAAGTTCTAAGAATGAATAAAACTACAAACAAAACTATAATATAGGTCCATGAGAAATCGTTCAGTCCAGCATAGTTCAATAACAATCTGCATTTCCAGGAACAATCCTCTGGAAGGTGCTGCGTACGTCAAAGTCACGAACCAAAACTTGTGAAGTGGTGTTCTTACGAACGTCAACATTGTTAACGAAATACGAATGTGTAAGGTTCTCATCCATCTCTGTCGAATTCTGATATGCAATTAGAGTCCATGGAAGGTGTACGTATATAATATTTCATTATGGCTTGATCAGCCAGTGCAGATAGATTTCACCAACACAATAAGCGAAAATTCATGGAACCAATCCAACGTCTAATAGAGTTATTATCATGTACCAGTATCGGGTACCAACCTGAGTAGATATGTCCTTGTATAGTCCTGTATGACTTCCTGTAAGTTGAACGTAAGGATACAAACGATAGTCAGTAAAACATCATCAGATAGCAGGTAAAGAAGGTGTACATCAGGATAGCGAATCCGCTACAACGTTATCTGATCCAGATATTGATTCGATCTCAAAGTTGAATGACTGGAGTAAAATCGAAAACCGAGGCAATTCGTGGTTGCGATGATCAGCTCGTTTCAAAGTCGCAACCGACTTCTGGTCTGTTTGTATGAGGAATGGCGCTCCAAAAAGATATCTTTCGAGTTTCTGGATCGCCCAGACAACTGCTAAGAGTTCTTTTTCGACGGGGGAGTATTTCTTTTCTGCCTCTGTCAACTTTCTTGGAATATACAAGGTAGGATGAAGGACATTGTTGAAGGATTGCATCAGAACTGCTCCCAAGCCGTAATTGCTGGAATCTGTTCGAAGTATATACACTTTTGTAATATAAGGAAACCTCAAAATGGGAGGTGATGAGAATACATGCAAAAATTTATTAAAAACGATCCGACATTTTTTCGACCAGTGCACTTTTACTGGGAGACCCTTACCTAGTAAGGATTACAGGACAACAGTGATGTCATAGGTATTAGGTATAAAGCGACTGTAAAATTGAACCAGTCCCAATAAACTTCGTACCTGCTTCTTTGTCGTATAGACAGATAGATTAAGGATCTTAGAAACATTTTGAGGGATAGTTTGAAGCCGACCAGAACCAACAGTGTGACCAAGGAAAGTAAGTTCATGGAAAGCAATCTGGACTTTCGTAGGCCTAGTAGTAAGATGATGTAGGCGAAGCATATCCAACAAAGAACGAAGACCTATAAAGTGATCCTTAAAATTTGCACTAAATAAACCAATATCATCTATATAAGTGATGATATCAGATCTATGAGATAGTAGTTTGTGCATCATTGGTATGAATGTGGCAGGTGCGTTGATAAGCCCCAAAAGCATGACATTCCACTTGTATAACCCACGTGGAGTACAAAACGCAGTAAGAGGTTTGGCTCTCTCAGTTTAATGGGATCTGCCAATAACCCTTTGTTAAATCATTTTTTTGTGAATATGACAGCAGTAGACAACCGAGATAATAAATCATCAAGAAGAGGATGTGGTTCAGCATCCGACCTGGTCTTAGCGTTTAACTTGCAATAATCGACACATAATCTAATGTTGTTATCCTTTTTCGGACAATAACCAGTGGTGAAGTATATGGTGACATACTAGGTTCAATAATACCCAGACGGAACATCTGATCTAATTCGAGTTCAGTTTGGCGCTGGTAATGAATGGGGACAGGATAAGGACGTAACCGAATAGGGGTATCATCAATAAGGATGATATCATGTTTAATAACAGATGTGTGACCTGGAAGGTCGGTGAGAACATCTGCAAAATATTCTAATAAATTGGAATCCTGGCGATGTTGTTCAGAAGATAACAAAGAAGAAATAGACACATCTCGCCAAGATTCTGAAGAATCCAAAGAAAGTATAGGAAGAGTCATGTGAACTTCAGGGAAGGAAGATTCTTCCTCATGAATCACAGACAAACTAGAAAAGTGACAGAAATTACTTACATTGTTATCGATGTCAAACCCATAAAAGCCAGATCCAAACCTCAGAAATGAGGTATCTGAGGAAGGTGGTTGAAGTAACAAGAAGAGACATGGTACGCAACCAGACGATACGTCAAGGCCATAAATCCTACCCCCTGCAGACCCAAGTAGAACAGTCCCAATTAAGATGGTTTGGCCATGTCTGCAGAATGGGAGAAGATCGGATACCACGACAAGCATGGGAAACAAAGAGCCAAGGATCCAGACCCCGAGGACGACCCAGAGTCCGCTGGGAGGACAACATTAGACAATCTTTGAAGGATTGAGGACTAGAATGGAACCAGGCCAGGAGGAAGACAGCCGATAGGATAGTCTGGCGCTCTCTCTTCCAAACCTCTACACCTCACGGTAGAAGGGGAACGACTAAGTAAGTAAGTAAGTTATCGATGTCATGGAAGATAGAATGTAAGTGCTCTGGTCTAGTATGATATTCTTTGAGAATATTAATTTGAAATATTTTTTTTTCCCTCTTACATCCACTACATAGTCAACATCTGATATGCGAGATATGACCTTTAAAGGGCAATTTCATGCAATACGCAATCTATTATCCTTCCGAGGAAGCATCACAAAAGCTTCATTACCCGGAAAAAGTTGTCGTAAACGCCTATTTTTATTTTGAAAGATACGTGATCTCATTTTGGCAGCCTCAGACGAATCTGTAGCCAGTTGACATGCGTCCATAATCTTCCGACGAAGATTAACTACGTACTCGTAAGATGACTGAGTGTCCTGAGTCATCTCAGAGTCAGTGAGAAGATCCTTGATCAAACCCATAGGACCTCGTGGTTGAGCATTAAACACTAACTGAAAAGAAGAACATCCGGTCTGCTCGTGCGGCACTTCTCGATACAGACTTTATGCAGCAGTTGCTTAAGTGTCCTATTGAGACTCTCCACGGAACCATTGCCCATCGCGTGATAAATGCTACTAAGAGATTTATCTATTTAAAGAGTCCTCATGACAGATTCCATGGTATCAGATACAAATTGTGAACCATGATCAGTAAGAAGTTTTCGAGAAAACCCTAGTCTGGAAAAATAATAAAAGAGCATCAGCCACATCAGAGGTAGTGGTGTGCTTAAGAGGTATGGCCTCCGGCCAACGAGTGCATAAATCAATGCACGTGAGAATAAATCTGTGACCTCTAGCAGATGGAGCAGACGGAGGACCGATAATGTCGACGGCCATCTTATTAAAAGGTCGAACCGAGATATCAAAAGCTTGAATAAGAGCAACATGAACAGCTCCCTAGATTTCACCTCTTGGCAGGTAACACAGGACCACACATATAAAGATACGTACCTGGAAACTCCTGGCCAAAAAAAAGAAGATAACACTCTGGCCCGTGTACTAGTGTAACTCACACGACCCGCACAATGTGAGTCATGTGCATGTCGTAAAATGTATGGGCGAAGTTTAAGAGGCACCATAACTTGGTGACGAACAGTAGAGTCATCTATAAAATGTTTCACTAAAATATCATTCTTAAGAGGATACCATTGTTTATGACTTACTTGTAAATCATTATCATCATTATCCTTGACTAGTGAGAAAATTTTTTTTAAAGAGTCATAATCTCTCTGAAGTTTAGCAAACGATACCCTGTCAATAACAGAATGTACCTCAGTATCATCCTGAGTTATTGTCTCAAGAACTAAATTGTCATCATTTTCCAGTGCCTGAGCCTGGGCACGTGTGGTAACTGCATTGGCAGTCAGTAGATTATTTTTCTCCCATTCTTCAATCTCTTCTGGTGAGCAGTCTTTGCTCCCATATATGAGACCAACTGTTAAATCAGCCACTGGATTTTTCAACAAGCATACCTTAACCCTTCCTGAAAAAAATAGAGTGTGAATATCAACAATAGCTGTGGGGTACAATTCACTTGTCCCCCAAATGTAATGCATTTAACACATTCTCGTGTAGAGCAAGAAGGGTGGACTAGCGACTGCCTTATTCCTATCGTCGTTGACCCTGAATCCCTGAGCACAGACACTTGGGTACCGTTCATGAATCCACTGTGAAACATAAGACTACCTGTGCCATCGTGAGCAGATAGGCCTACTGCAGGGATGGGGTGTCCGCACTTCGGCACTGTAGTACTGTCTTTCTGAAAAAAAAGAGTTAGACATTCCTGGCAACGAGAAGCAATGTTAAAATCGAACGAGCAGCATGCAGCTGACTGATTTTGATTACCCAATTCTTGATTAACCATTGGAGCATTAACAGTAAGAGCCGCCCCTGCATTATGTTCAGACCTCACTGGGCCACGTGAACGAGATCGTTGCCTCTGACGATCAAAAGAGTTACCTTGATTTCTAAAGTTCTGTGAGTTATTTCTACTTTGGTAATTTTGATTATTGGAATTGTTATTATTCCAATTGGTTTGATTAGGAACAAAATTATTTTGTCTTTTCCAAGTTGAATTTTGTTGGAAGTTATTATTATTAAATAAAGGTGACTGATTTCAGAATTGTTGCCTCCCTCTATTAAAATTGTCCCTTCTGTTAAAATTACAGTTTATGTAATAATTGTTGTCATTACACCTTCTTGGCATAAAGCTTCTATTTAACTATGGGATCTGAATCTACCATTATTATTCCAAGTTGCATCTGAGCCAACCGGAAGTGCATCCATAATGAGACTATTGCTAATACAAGCACCTGGATGTAATGTACAAAAGTGTTTTGAAAATTCTTCTAAAGAAAACAGAGTCAATGGCTTGCGTTCCTACAATAAAGACCAAAATGGCGTACTTACTGAGGATAGCACCTTATCTCTCAACATCAAATCCATAAGATTTTCATATGTTTTCTCAATTCCTGAGAGCTGAATCCATCTATTAAATGTACGTCATGTGGCAGAGATAAATACCGAGAAATCTTTCCCAGTTTCTGGAATCAAAGTTTTAAATTCCATTAGATATCCTTCTTCATCAAGTTGATATAGTTTTAATAGTAATGCTCTTGCAGCATCATAGTTGTTTTTGACAGACTCATCCATTGTGTTAATAGGAGTCATAGGTTCTCCATTTAAAAATGCCATAAGTTTAGCAACTCATAGTGACTTATCTAATTTGTTTGCTTCACATACACTTTCATAGCGCGAAAGGAAGCACGAAATGTCATCAAAATTTTGGTTAAATACTGGTAATTTTAATTTATCATTACCCTTAATGTGACCTGAGGAATTAGTAGTATTTGCATTACCATTACTCACATTTGGCCCTCTTAATGTTAATTCCTCCAAATGAAGAAGCGTCATTTCCTTCTCATGGGCTAAGGTCTGAGTTTTCATCTCCTCCATTTTTCTATCATGTTGCATTCTAATATTTCTCTCTTCTATCTCATGGAGACGTTTCTTTTCTTCAGCAACAAGTCTTTTTTCTTCTAACTCCAATTCACGCCTCTTTTCAGCTTTCTGTCTCTTCTCCTCCTGTGTTGACTTAGCTTTTTGTTCCTCTAATTTTGCTTCTGCTTTAGCCAACTCAGTCATGGCAAACTCCCGTAATGCTTCACTTTTATAACCAAAAGCCTTGCCCAGCTCGAAAAAATAATCTAGAGTGGCCATTTTAAGTAATATTGTGCCTTACTTAGTCAAAAAAAATAGTGGCATGGGCCTTACAATGCTTTGTAAACAATGAATATTGCTATTTTCTAATTATTGTTGCAATCGTCACTATGCAAATATATTATTATCATGCAATGTATATAATATCATTTAAGAAAGAACACGAAATAGCAAGAATGTATAAGGACAGCAATATACAACAGAAGTTCACACGACAAGACTAAATGACGCACGGAAAAAACGTTAGCAGTAAAGAAATAAAATCTAATCAATGAACCGAAAGATAAAACCACAACTAGGTCAATTTACCGCTAAAAATAGACATAGACTGGACCCAACAGGATTATAAACAGCTGAAAAAAAAACTAAGCGAAAGGCAGATAAGACTAACAATTCACATACAAATTATTACCAACTAAGACAAATAGAACTATTACAACAATGTATTTACCGAAGAATAGACAGAACATCACCACTTAACATAAACTATTGAAAAAATCAGACAGTAGTCAGACATCGGTGAGTTTTTAGGATCAAAGCCGGAAAAAAGTACTGCATGCCATTTACAAAATTTCTCTACAGAAAGACCATGAATTTTCTCGACCATACAGACGGGGTATTGAGAAAATTCACAGTTCCCGCCAACCGCCCACGAAGAAAACTATACAACATGAATACATATAGAACCATAGAAGCATAAAATACGTAAGAGTCTAGCCATTTAGTACCCTGACAAAAAAGACATCACTTATAGATTGACTTATCTTTTTAGCTGAAACTCCTTCCAAATGCCAGTATATGCTTGATTCTGAGCAGCCTTGAAAGCGTGGTCCACCAAGCCGTGTAGGGTTTGATCGTGTGGAAAACAAATGCCAAAACATCAGTCAAACAGGATACTAAATTTAAGCACTTTGATAGCAGACTTGATTGCAAGCGAACACTTCAGGCATTTTGAACAACTGACGGTGAAATATTTGACGAAAGCAGACATGCGCAATACAGTTACAATTATGTAAATGAGTCTAACGGTGACAAGTTCATCCGAAGTTCTTGAATATTTTTCTTCAGTAATTTTCTTTCATTTGATGAAGAATGAACGTTCCTGAAATCGAAATTTCCCCAGCTCTGGCCTACCAAGTTCTCCTGTTACGGCTGGGAGTTTAGTTGATAGTTGTGGGTGTCGATAAATGAATGACACATAAGATTATTCTAAAGTTGGTCATGCAGATAACGCTTTGATGAATGACGTGGGTTCAATGGAACGTTCAAATGAAATAATAATCTCCGAATGCCTTGTTGGATGGGTCCACAAGCAAAGACATTTTTATTGGAACAAATAACAAGTTCACTCATAGGTATTATGGAAATACATACATGTAGATAATCCTCATACAGTCTCCGTCTCATCCATTCATATCTGGCCTCTGTACTAGCGGTGCCTATTGTAGGTTAACGCTGAAGTAATGGGGATTAGAAAATGAAGATAAAGTTACTCCCGTTGGAAATTCTTCCTTATATCGCACGGAACTTGAAGCATGCGTCCGGCTTATTCTGCATTAAGTGGCGATCTTCGTATCTCCTTAAAAGCCACGTTATAACTGATGCAATCTTTAAATATATAGTGGGCTCTAATATCATTGCCTACTCTGAAGGAATCTTCTCACGAAATGTCAAGAACGACCGTTAGCATAAATTACATGTAGAACGGATTACGTCATTATCACTAAGTGACGTATTAAATTATATCGCGTTCGCTTATAATACAAAAGTGTGCAATATCATATCAACACTCTTTAACGGGTATAGATGACAACATGTGGTGCTAATTGCTTTCAGGAACGGTGAGATCGATGAGAATGTTACGTTCTTCGCCTGACTGGAATCCTGCAGGAGCAATGGGGTACCCTAGAACTGAGACCCAAAACAAACAACCTTTATATCAAGAAAACAATAAAATTACAATAACGTAATAATAAACAGTTATGCCCCACTATGGGATTTATAATTATTGTTATCATTGCTAGGATAGTCTCGGGCTGTCTTTATCCATATGAGTCACGCTCCGGTTACTTCCACTCTATCAATTATAAGCCTTCACCGGCATAGGCTAATATATCTTGTACATACATGTACCGGTCAGCAAATGCCCTGACAGCAAAATCAACTCCGTCCTCTTCCAACTAAGCATAAGGGAAACCTATCTCTATAGTTCCAGCTGAGTAGATATGCGATTTTTTTAAAAACATTAAGTGAATTTACGTAAAATACAGCACTAGACGTTACATAATAAATGGTATGCGCCCCTTGGGGTCGATACACAAAAAGGGAAATGTAATAACCTCCCAAAATTGGATACATGGAAAATGCAATATTATTGCTATAATAATACACTCTGACCCAAACGTATGGCATAATTATATTTCTGGCTGGTTGCGGCTTTATGGATAGCCGTGAACGTTCTAAACTGGTGTCTAACTAAACAAGTAGGCATATAATAATTCCACACTCAACCACTAGAAGTTTCTCTCAGAAAGTAATAAATGACTTCCTCTTATAATTCAAGTGTTATAGGGCACGCAAACCACTATTCAGGTTTAAGTGAATAACTTACACCACTGACATTTCTTTAAAGTAATGGTTGCTTTTTAACTTACACTTTAACCCATGGTAAACACTGAACGGACTATGAGGTTTTTCGCCTAGTAAGTATCTGTTAGCATAAGTTTACCATTGACCCATTGTAAACAATAACACCAGGAGACACCTAAGAGCTTAAAGCACCAGTTAAATTAAGTGGTGACGGCGCTACATTATCACATAATTAATTACCGGGGAGAAATCCCCTAAAATAATTCAAGTCACACTGCTATTAGTTATATATTAAAGCTAACATGAATTATATATTACAAAGGATGTCAACTTACCCCGAGATGATGAGAATAGGCAACAAAATCTAGTTTTGTGCCCACATCTGCCTTTTTCTCATTTTGTCATCTTCGGGCAGGAAACATTTACGAGTGTGCTTGACTGAGTAAAACTATCTAGATTTATAGTCTACTGGAGACGCTACCCCCAGCCACGTGGCATTGCATGTTTTCACAGATGTTCGGCGTGTACCGTAATCATGAGCAACACAAATGTTATTCTAGAGTCTTTATCAGAGACAACAACCGCGAGAAAGTTTCGTAGATAAGACATAATATTATTCTATGAGCTCACTGTGCCGATCAAGGGCCACAACAAAAATCTCAGAACGAACGTTAGCTTTTCTCCCTTGAATCGGAGATGAAAGCGGGTACCGAGACCTCAAAGAGTTGCTTCACCTTTGCTCCCGCTACCGACTTTAGTAGGATAGCGGTTCGCTTATTCAAATAAACTATTTCTCGCTCGTGATCAATGTTGTTACGAGCTACAAGCGTTCCCCTAGTCAGACAAACACCAGGTGCAGATTAAGTAATATTATCTTAAGCTGACAACTTCTGACCAAGTGGTGAATTTATAATGAAGGCCAGAACGAAATCAAAGCGCGGGGTGGGGTCTGAGAGGGGAATAATGGGCTACGTAGGTAAAATCCGAAGGAAAAGAAACCGAAAGTGCAACAAATCGAGGACACCAGAAACATTAAAAGAGTAAGAAAAATGGGACGTGTTGGGAAAATAAAATTATCAGTCAATCCGTGACAGATTACCCCGACGTTTTAAGTTCGTGCACCACGGACTAATGGACAGTAATTTAATTTGTTCATATACGTCCGTTATATGTCCTTGAAAAAATCTTCTTCTCATAAACCAAATTCGTATCCAAGCTACTGCCTTGTCTGTCCGCATGGCTACGAGTTCACCTTTCTTCACTCTGTCTAGTAGTCGCTCGGCAAATGGGAGTTTGCTAGGCCGACCCGGCAATTGAAAAATTTTGCTAGCCGAAGAAACGCTTGCTCATTTCTTCTTCTTCCTCTCCACACCTACTGGCCTGCTTCGGTGGAAGCATTGGTCAGTCTTCAGACCTGTGCCGTCTAAAGGCGGGTCTGGAACATTCCTTGCCTTACCACTCACAATTCTGGCTTGGTCAACGGAAATGATCATGTGGCTTGGTAGTATCCTGGCGCAGTCGACTACGCTGCTGCACGTCAGCAGGTTTGAGACCGCTGGTATACTGTGATTTCAATGAGAGATCTCTGATGCCTCTAGCATAGAGTCTCCGATTGCATTCTGGGGTACTACTAAATCACAACCGATGTAAGTAGTTTCTATCTTTGGAAAAAGATAAGTATTATCTGCTACTTGCAGAATTTCTTGAATCGCTTTACCCCTACCAACATGAAGTGAGCCAGAGCTGTCAACAATAGCTCCTTGCAAATTCGGAAGGCAGCTTTTCTCACTATCTTCTACCCTGAGAAGTATGTGAGATTCAAGAGGAGTCCCAGGGATTCCTCCGTCTGAAACCCTGTTTCTACCAAAATTATCAACTTTGCATTCCCTTGAGGGAGTTAATGGCGTCAGTTAGAAAATGTCCCGCAATGACAGATCCTGGTTTACAGGCTCTGCAGTCTGCAAGCAAAGAACTGGACGGTTTAAGATCACGTGTGATCGCGGATTGTCCGAGATAAAGCTCTCGGTGACTTTTTCCATAGTCCAGTGGAACAAATTGGAAATTTTAACCATTTTAGCAGGTGCCTCATTCTTGCACCTTAGCAGCTCAGGGTGATGAGAGGGGCGGCACCTCCTTCCTCCGATTGTTGAGTTGAAGGGATGCACTTCTGCATATTTTTTTCGCTGTCCCGTCGGGGAGCTTGCGAAATATGACGTGATAGGGTTTCGGACCCTTTTCTCGACGTCTCGTGTAGTTTAGGTGTTGCTCGATCTCGAGCATGAGAGGTTCGGGGTTCTCCGACTTGCAGACGGTAACTATCCTAATTATAATGCTTGTTAGCCCCTCTCCCACTTTTGTGCAGTTTTCGAGTCTGGGATAGATTCGTACCATTTCCCGTTGTTTGAGGACTGCTTTCCCTACATAAATCCTTTCCTTGTTTGGGCCTCGGATCCAGGTCCAAAGGAAAGTCAATTTTCTAAAGTTGGTGCGCAGTGTTAGCAGACAAGTTGTCCTTTAAGGGTGCAAGATTTACATTATCTTTGTTCGATAAGGACTCAGTAGCTTGAGAACTAGAGTAGTTAGAGTGGTCGGCTGTTTCAACCCTACGGAATCGGATTTCCAGTTCATTCAGTTTGATTTAGTATAACCTTTCCATTTCTTGTCCAGCTATCTTAATCTGCACCACCTGTCTTTCAAATTCTTAGCGTCTTTCTCGTCGTTCTATTTCCCTTTGTTTCATCTGTCTTCCATTTTCTAGCCGTTCCTCAACAAACTCTCGGATGCCTGATTCGTCCATCCCCAACTGTTTCGCGAACCATGCCCAGTCTATACGTGTTCGAAATAAGTCATATACTTCATATTGCCTCTGCATGCTCATTGTATGTTCTAGAAAGGGCTGAATTTCGCTTTCATCGTGCTCCATTTTCTCAGCTACCCTAAGTGCAATCCTATGCGCTTCAGCTAGATCGGCCATTGTACCCGGGTGAGCAAACACTATGCAAGTTAAACCCTAGAGATCTTTAATGCCTAGTCTACTAGATGTTAATAAACTTCGCCTGTGAGTTAACACTCAAAGTCAATAAACTGTTTGGCTAGACTGGGACAAATTTAAGTCGAGAAGATAATAGCTACTAAGATCGTGCAAGGAAAAACTCCAAAACTCCAAAAAATAATTCTAAGGGATGTAAAACATATTTACCATCACTTCTGTCAGTACTCAGCTATTGAGAGGATTGGTTACTATCATACGACTGAACACCCTCCCTTATTACATAGGCAAGTTAGTAAACTGACTATCTGTAGCTTCTTATCCCAGATTAAAGAGCTACTACCTGGAAAAATATTTAACCCCCCAAAAAAATCGCTTACTTTAACAACAATAGTCGTCAGCCTTTGTAGCCTAAAACTCAGCAGTGATACCAGGAACCTTAACCAGCTGTGTCATGTGTAAAATGAACAATAATTGTAACTTGTGATTTATGATTGCTATGGTAAAAAAGCGCTGTTCAGACTTCTTCCAAAGGAAATAGCTCCGTTTGTTTAGGGGATAGAAATTCCTATAATCTGCAAAACACTAAACGCCAAGAATCAAGATAGATTCTTGTGAGAGATTCATCTCGGACCGAGACCCCATCTGTCGTGGTTGAGTTAAGGTTTTAGAGTAGTTGTCGAGTCAGACAATTGCAGTGAACTCGACAACGAGAGTGAAGTGACATAATTATAGACAACATACAGATAATGTGTAAAATAGGGTGAACTTGAGACAAACCTGGAAGAACATTCATTAAAGCTATCTCTCTTTCCAAGCCTCAACACACTTATATAGTCTTAATAACCACCCGTTCTCCCTCATTTCTCTGGTCAAATAGAGACAATAATAAGAGCTACAATATTAAGTATGGATTAAGGGTCGTGAACAGAACGTTAATAAATGAGTAAAATTTATTAAAGGTTCTTGAGGGAAGACACTATATGAAAATAAGTATATCAGTACAAGAACATAAGAAAGGCATCAATATTCACATCAAGTTAACAAATATCAAATTAAATACCAACGAACTAACAATCCACCAACACACAAAAAAAAACCATCCTGCAGAACACCGACAAATAAATAAACAGAGTTTCTAATCCTTCCGCTTCTGTGGAACCAAATTCAATAACTCCATTTAGTGTCTTTATATGTATATCCTCCTATATGTGATGAATTCCACACGGTATAAATCCACTGTAGGCGCTATCCATGCACCGTTGGTCACACACTAGCAACGAGATCGGCTGTAGATTTCTCTGTCTATATTCGGCTGACAGCTAATACGCACGGGGATTTTGAATGACCAGAAACACACACAACACGAGGTCAATTTAGGACAAACGGTCCGCTGCGCTATTATTCAGTGCGTAAAATTAGGCCTGGGTACATGATGTGTAAATCCGGTTGGGCAGGTTTCAACTTTATTTGTGACTGAGCGCTCAATTTAAGGACACAGTCTCGTGCTTTCAATTCTGTTGAAGACGTTGTGCTGATCGATATGCTGGAAGCCACTATGCTCTGACTGGTGATCAAGAAGCGAGTAGAAAACCACTACTGCTAAATACGATTTCAGATTTGCTATGGCTCGTTATACACTGCATAAGCTCATTTCCCGTTAGAGGGATGATCGCCGAAAAGGGTTGTACTTCAGGTATAGATGACAACTCGTGGTGCTAATTGCTTTCAGGAACCGTGAGATCAATGAGAATGTTACGTTCTTCGCCTGACTGGAATCCAGCAGGAGCAATGGGGTACCCTGGAACTGAGACCCAAAACAAACAACCTTAATATCATGCAAACAATAAAATTACAATAACGTAATAATAAACAGTTATGCCCCACTGTGGGATTTATAATTATTGTTATCATTGCTAGGATAGTCTCGGGCTGTCTTTATCCATATGAGTCACTCTCCTGTTAATTTTACTGTATCAAATGTCAGCATGCACCCGCATATTGTAATATATCTTGTACATACATGTACCTATCAGCAAATATCCTGACAGCAAAATCTACTTCGTCCACGTCCAACTCAGCATAAGGGAAACCTAAAGCCGTAGTTCCAGCTGAGTGGATATGCGATTCATCTTACAACATTAAGTGAATATACAGAAAATACAGCAATAGACATTACATAATAAATGGTATGTGCCCCTTGGGGTCGATACACAAAAAGGGAAAAATAATCACCCAAAATTGGATACTTGGAAAATGCAATATTATTGCTATAATAATACGTCGTGACTTAAACGTAAGATTAAATTATATCTCTGGCTGGTGGCGGATTTCAAGATCGCTGTGAACGTTCTAAACTGGTGTCTAACTACACAAGTAGGCATATAATAATTCCACACTCAACCACTAGATGTTTCTCTCAGAAAGTAATAAGTGACTACCTCTTATAATTCAAGTGTTATAGCGCACGCACATAACTATTCAGGTTTACGTGAATAACTTACACCACTGACATTTCCTTAAATTAATGTTAACTTTTTAACTTACCCTTTAATCGATGGTAAGCACTGAACGGACTATGAGGTTCTTCGCCTAGTAACTGTCACAGGAGCAGTGACATACGGTCCGGCATGACACAAAATAGAGAGTAATGGGACGGCTGTCGGCGTCGTTGGCCTAATGGATATGAACGCAGTTTCATAATCCAGATATACCAGGTTCGAAACCTGCTGCAGGCGGTTTGGTAGCAGATCGCTTTGTGTGGATTTTTAGCAATGGTATAAGCGCCGTACCGTTCAGAAAGCAATGGCAAACTACTGAATGTAAAAATTGCCTAGAAAAATCACAAACAGCCAATAAAAGCTGGGGTTGATTGCCACGTCCTGTAAAGGATAAGCTACTAACTTTTTAATGGGACGGCTATGAGAAAAAAAGTATACTCTCTAGGCTGGCTAAAAAAAAAGAAAAAAGATAGCGGTCCATGTCAGAAGACAACGATGACGCTGTGACATAAGTATCTGTTAGCATAAGTTTACCATTAATCCATTGTAAACAATAACACCCTGCCATCACTGGTGTCAATACCTTGTCGAGGTATGGCGGCTAGCGTACCCTGATTACCCACAGAGCTATGCCAGCGGGAGTTTTACTCCTGGAAGGTTCTACCAAGCTGGACAGGTTTTCACTGGCAGGGGTCAGACTAAAGCAGAAACCCTGGTCCTCCAGGTTAGGGGTTTTAACATATGGCTGACATCCCTGTCTATGTAAAAAAAAATAAGTTACGGAAACGACAACAAATGAACAAACTTTGCTGCGGGATGAACATCCGGAGTCTGAGGCTTGTATGACTGTCAGTGGTGAAAGCCGAAAGGAAGCCACTGACACGAAAACGGACGTCCTGACCGCAAAATGCGAAGCACGAATAGGCTATTGGAATGTCAGGACAATGAACGAGACGGGTAAACTAAAACAGGTCACAGCAGAAATGAGAAACTATAGGTTACACATTCTAGGGATAAGCGAGATCAGATGGACAGCGGCAGGAAAAGTTAAAACAGCAACAAGAGAAACAGTATTTTACTCTGGAAGAGAGGATGCTCAGCACAATGAAGGTATAGCCATTATTCTACAGAAAGGAACAGAAAAAACATTACTGGAATTGAAACCCATCAACAACAGACTGATTAGAATAAGATTGAGAGGGAGATTCACTAACACCACAATAATACAATGCTACGCACCAACGAATGACAGCGATGAAGAGGTCAAGGATGAATTCTATCAACAACTGCAGAAAGAAATGGAAAACACGCCTAGCTATGATCTTATCATAGTAATGGGAGACCTCAATGCGAAAGTTGGAACACACAATACATAGAATGAAAGAGTAATGGGGAAACGGGGCAGCGGAACAGCAAACGAAAATGGGGATAAATTTAATAAGTTTCTGTAGCCTTAATAACATGGTCATTGGAGGAAAATTTTCCCATACAAAGAAATTCACAAATTAACATGGGAATCACCAAATGGTCGGGACAGAAACCAGATAGACCACATCATGATTAACGGTAGATGGAGACATGCATTACAAGATGTGAAGGTAAGAAGAGGTGCAGATGTGGTAAGTGATCACCATTTAGTAGTAGCAAAACTGAAAGTGAAACTCAGAGCGGCTGGAGCAACTGCAACTACACAGAAAATGTTTGACACCAGCAAATTGAAGGATCCCCTTACCAGAAAAGTTTTTGTGGCTGATACAAAGAAGCAATATCAATTTGCCAAAAGTCAGGAAAAGACATTGACTGTTGATATAGACCAGAAATTCAACACCCTTTCAACAATATATAAGGAAAGCTGCAAATTATGCTTGGGATTCCAGGAAAGGAAGAAGCAAGACTGGATAACACCAGAAACATTTAACACCATAACGATGAGAAAGGAAATGAAAAGAAAGTAAACAGAAGAGAAGTTCCCCAGGTTAAAGCAACTATATAGCGAACAGTACAGTCAGCTGGACAAGGAAGTTAAATGACAAACCCAAGCCAGCAAAAGTAATTTCCTAGGCAATCTTGCAAGACAGGCAGAAGAGGCTGCACTGAGAAATGAACAAAGCACTGTATACGAAATAACTAAAATCATCAGCGGAAAACGAGGTGCAAACAATATTACATTAGTAAGAGATAAGCATGGAAATCTCATCACGACAGCAGAGGGACAGGAAACAAGATGGGCAGAGCATTTCAGAGAAACTCTGAACAAGGAACCACCAGAGACACAATTGAATGTTCTTAAGGCTGAAAACGATCTAGATGTTAATACAAGTTGTATCACTGTGACTATTAGCCCTATTGTTCTTAAAACGTCTGTTTAATATAAGGCTACTGACGCTCACGGTTTCCTTCTTTATACTTTATCGCATCCTCTTAGTTGTAAAAATTCCATTCCCTTTTCTCAGCTTCTTCGCTTGCGTCGGTTATGTCACGATAACGATGATTTTCATCAGCGAGTTCAAGAAATGCTCGAGTTCTTTCTTGTTTTATCTGATGCTATTAATCGTATCACACGCGTCACTCGTCAGATGGCACTCACTACTAAACCTTCTGTCCAATCTGACAGACTCAAACTGGTTCTTACTTTCCATCCTCACTATCTGGTGGTGAAGAGAATTCTGTTTCGACATCTGCCTATTCTCCACTCTGACCCTGATACCAGAGAGTTGTTTCGTGATACACCTTTGGTGGCATATCGTAGGGATAGGAATTTTAGGGATATTCTTGTACATAGTCGCTTGCGACATACTAACCCTTCATACTTTGGTACTAAACCGTGCCAATGCCGTATATGTAAGAGCTGTCCGTTTGTACTCCAAACTCAGACAGTAACTTTTCCGAATTGAAACTTTATCATTAGAGAGTCTTTCACGTGCGAATCCAGAAACCTGATTTAAGCTATCATCTGCAAGACTTGTGGCATTACCTATATTGGTGAAACTGGCAGGCGTTTGACAGACAGGTTTCGTGAGCACTTGAATGACATCTATCATATCAAACAAACATTTACCGGTGGCTCTTCATTTCAATAGGCCTGACCATTCAGGTAAATCCGATATTCATGTTACTGCCATTCTTTTTTATGTGTCGGTGATGACCGGACTCGCTTTTCGTTGGAGAATCGTCTTATTTTTCAAATGGGCGTTTTATCTCTTGAAGGCCTTAATGTTCAACATCATTTTGCATAAATTCTGGTAGCTTTTCTTTCTTTTTCATTCTTCTCTATTCGTTGTTTTTTCGATCTATCTTCTTATGTTTTGGTTTTGGTTCGTTTCGTATCCTTTTGTATCTTTTTAAATTGTCGTTATCCTGTACGCCACTTCCTTCGAGATTTTTTTGGACAGAATGCTACGGTTTTCTTTTCCAAGCATCTACGGATCTAGCTAAGTGAAAATTTTACTTGTTCCGAAGTTTTGTTCATTTTTTTTTCGTTTCGTTGGTTATTTCCTTTCTTGTTTCGATATTTTTTTTTAGGTTTTACGATTTTCTTGTGTAATTATTGTTCTTTTTTTCTCTCATTACTGTGGGTGTTTACTTTTTCCATCTGCTTGTATCGCTCATTTGATATTGTTTCTCATCATCGTATGTTTTTGTAGTGCCTATATTTAATTCTTGTCTTTGTCACCTGTTTTTGGCTGACGATGGGTAAAACCCGAAACGTCCCATGTTTCACGTGAACCGTTATTTGTAAAACTGATTCAATACCGTTTTATTGGTTTATATACTTAGATGTTAATACAGACATTCCACGAAAAGAAGAAATCATCACAGCAATCAAAAGCTTAATGAATGGAAAAGCTCCTGGCCATGATAACTTAAATGCAGAGCTATTTAAGACAGACCCTGAGCTAGCAGCAGAACTATTCGAACCACTATTTGCCCAAGTTTGGAAAACAGGGACAACACCAACGGTGTGGAACAAAGGAATAATCGTCAAATTGCCCAAGAAGGGAGATCTTGCAGAATGCAATAATTGGAGAGGAATCACTCTTCTCTCAGTTCCCAGCAAAATACTAGGCAGGAAAATTATACAGAGAATTTCAAAAGCAGTAGACCACAAACTGAGGAAAGAAGAATCAGGATGTAGAAGGAACAAAAGATGTGTAGATAATATATTTACCTTCAGGAACATTATAGAGCAGTGCTCAGAATGGCAAAGACAGCTGAACATTAATTTCAATGATTTTGAAAAGGCTTTTGCCAGTATACATAGGGACAGTTTATGGAAAATACTGAGGGCTTTTGGAATTCCAAGCTGCATAGTGTCAATCATAAAAAGCATATATGCCAACTTTACGTGTAGCGTAAGGCAGAGCACCCTAACCTTTGAGGTGAAGACAGGAGTACGACAGGGATGCCCCTTATCAACCACTCTATTTTTAACAGTCATAGACTGGGTGATGCGCCAGATAACAGAGGGCAGTCCAAGAGGAATAAGATGGACTACATTTTCTACATTAAAGGATCTTGACTATTTAGATGACATTGCACTACTAGCACATTCACATCAACACATCCAGGAAAAAACGGATAGACTAAATAAGTATAGCCAGCAGGTGGGCTTGAACATCAATCTAAAGTAGTCAGAGGTCATGACGCTCAATGTGAGCAACCCTGAGCCCATATCAGTAAGAAATCAGCAACTGGAACAGACAGACACCTTCACATACCCAGGATGCATAGTAACACCAGACGGCGGAGCAAGCAAAGACATCAACAACAGAATGAACAAAGCAAGAACAGCCTTTTTTAATCTGAACAACATCTGGAAGTCCTTCCAGTACAGCACAAGGACAAAATTAAGATTATAGCAGAGCTGTGTGCTTTCTTCTTCTTTATGATGCGGAATGCTGGAGAGTTACAGAGAAGGAAATGTCGAACTTGTCATCTTTTCACATAACGTGCCTAAGAAAAATTCACCGAATCCTTTGGCCGAATAACATCACAAACCAAGATCTGCTTACTCGGAGCAAGCAAGAGGTCATGCACACCATCATAGCTAGCAGACACTGGAGCTAGGTTGGCCATGTCTTCAGAAGAGACCCCGATGCCATCACAAGAACAGCTATGCTATGGACCCCTAAAGGAAAAGGAAAGAGATTCAGACCAAAAAACAACTTGGCGGAGGACTGTGGAGGCTGAGATGCAAAGAATGAACCAGAGTTGGGGTACTGTATAAAGGATGGCCACCGACCTAGCAAGGTGGAACCAATTTGTTGTTGCCCTACAAGACGCCACCAGGCGTGATGGCCACTGACTGCTTTGACTGTCGGCTGCTAAGGATCAAAGAAGAAGAAGGAGAAATAAAAACACCAGGATAAACCTAACAGCTTAGCTTAAAGCTACAGTTAACTAAGGCGGTGACGACGCTACATTATCACATAATTAATTACCGGGGAGAAATCCCCTAAAATAATTTGTCACACTACTATTAGTTATATATAAAAGCTAACATGAGTTATATATAATACAAAGGATGTCAATGTTAAACTCTTTCTTTGTGTGTAGTTGTTAACTCATACTGGCTACTAGTTGTTGAATCATGCTTTATTTGCTAAATGATGTGAATGTCCACCAGTGGATAAATGTAGATGTTGGGACTGGTGTAGTAAAGTGTAACGATTGTCAACTCATCAAACCCAGCACAGTTTTGGTCATACAGGTCATCTTGTCCTGGAACGTGATGAGGCTCCGACAAGAATGTGAGTGTAAACAATGAGTGTGTATCTGAATGTCAGTACGCGAATGGTAGAATGATTCGATAGAGTTGACAGGTTGGTAGTACATCACTCATACTCACACTGTTCGAATTCAAGAAGTACTGGAACTACGGTGGTCTTTTTATAACATTTAATGGGACGCACACTTGGACAGTACGTGTATGGTTACAGGAACAAATGTCGACATAGACAGCATAATGTTGATCACAGGAATATCATCTTAAGTTAGCATTCATGCTTGGCAAATATCATAATGGAGCATTCGTAAATAAGCATTCAGCGTTCCATCATGTAAATCATCTGGCTTTACTGACTGGGCACGTCAGACCATAACCAATACATAGGAAGGCTCCTAGACCTAACCTCGTCTAGCGAATATTCCTTCACGTAAAGTTCAATATATATATATTTCATAATATAGGAATCCCAGACATGGGTTCTCACATGTAGCAGTGATCTCTTGGTTCATCGAGCGATAGTACAGGCATCCCTTTTTCTCACTCGATAAATACAAAGTATATGAATTTCAACATGGCTGTTCTCTCTCTCGTGAGCTTCACTCACTATAGAATATAGACCAAAATTAGTCATTCATTAAATGTCCTCATTTCTTCATAGCTTCTCTCATAGAGGTAATTGAATAATATCATACAATCCAGTGCTGATACATAGGAATGTCTTCTTCCTTTGAATGGATATTCTTTTTAAAAGTACCACTGTGCATCTGCTTATCAACAACGATGGCGAAGCCCAAGTTCATAATAAATTGTGGTTTTACCTTTTTATGCGAAATATAACTTTGCCATTCCTTGGCAAAAGAGAATAAACACTGGGGTAAAGTACATACAACATGTCTAAATGATTATCACTTTTCCCCATCCATATATAGATCACTATTTCGGCAAAAAGCCTGCTACAACAAAACTCGGCATCCTCACAGGATGACAGCCATGGATCACACCCTTGCTAGCGATACTTCCGCTGCATAGCCTTTGACCTTTTCTAGCGACAACCAAATTAGTTCGACTTAGAAATGCAAAGATATCCATATATAAGACAGACTCGTCCTACTCATACAAACACTACGTATAAATTCAGGCCATAGATATACTGAAGCAAGAACAATCTATTCCTACCCAGCCACAGAATAAATCGCAGTAGGCCTAGAGTCGTCTGCGGAGTCCGATCGAAGATGACAGAACTATTTTCAAGGGAAGCAACCCAAAAATGACTTCTCCTTAAGCACTTAAAAAGGAAATACTTTGCTTACAAAATATTTGCGAACATAATAAGAATATAAATGTATTATATTGCAAGATAGTAAAAATTGCCCTTTACAGTCTTACCACACCTCCCGGGAAAAAAAAAATAAATTTTTTTTTTTTAAATACATCTAGGAGCACCGTAGAATAGGCTCACAACGCAAGAATACTGCGCAGATGAAAATATCAGGAATAACTATAATTCCTAATATGACTGGTGAGAATATATATCTCAAAATCTGAGAGAAATTGTTTCCCTACGAATAAATGTTTCCAGGAAGGTGTGATGTACGTATAATACAATTCTGGTAATTATACAATGCATACCAAAAATTCACACTACAATCTTAAATTTATGATTTATGAAGAAACAATCATCAAAGAACAGCGGTGAATTAACATCAATAAACCGCTAAGTAGCGATACCATCATTCTATTATTAAATTACAAATGTGTATCTTAGTAAAGAAACAAAAAATAACTGTTGTAAAGTTATACATATTAAAAAGATCCAATATTTAACAGTTAAGTGGCATCATGTGGGCATCTGGACAGAATGTCCGCCATCACATTTTCTGAACCACGGATAGCTCGTACCGAAAAATGAAAAGGTTGAAGAGCGATTGCGTATCGAGTTGATCTCGAGCTCTTCAAGTTCTTACTTTGGATAGCCGTAAGAGCTTTTTGGTCAGTTTCCACTACGAAATGCGCGCCCAGAAGGAATCTTTGGAGTTTGAGAATTGACCAAACCATTGCCAATAATTCACGGTCTAAAACCGAGTAATTCCTTTCTGCAGCATTAAGTTTTCTGGATATGTACATTACAGGATGCAGAGTTCCAGAGTACTCTTGCATTAGTGCCGCTCCAATCCCAGTGGATGAAGCGTCACTACGAAGAACAAATGTCTTATCTGTTGTAGGTAACACTAAAATAGGTGGTGATGAAAACATAGTTTTGATCTTCTCTAGTGAAGATTGGCATTCATGAGACCAGTGAACCATGTTAGGCGACCCTTTCTTTAATAGTGTAGAGAGAGGTGCCATGATAGAGGACAGATTCGGAATGAAACGTCCATAAAATTGTATGAGACCTAAAAGACTTCGCACTTGCTTTTTAGTCCTAGGGATAGAGATGTTAAGTATCTTAGTGATATTATGGTCTTCTGTCTTCAAGAAACCGTGACCTACTCGATGGCCTAAGAAAGCAATTTCGCTAAAGCCAATACAAGCTTTAGATGGTTTTGCTGTCAGGTTATACTCACGCAGAGTTGATAATAATTCAACTAACCCTGAATAGTGATCTTCCCAAGTATCGCTGAAAAGACAGATGTCGTCTAGATAAGCAATGACATCTGACCGATACGACAGGATTCGACGCATCATGCGTACAAATGTAGCTGGTGCGTTCATAAGGCCGAAAGGCATAAAATTCCATTGGAAAAGGCCTCTGGGAGTAGAGAAAGCGGTAAGAGGTTTGGCGCGTTCGGATAATGGAACTTGCCAATATCCTTTAGACAAATCAAGTTTAGTGAAAAAATGCGATTTAGAAAGACGAGTAAGTAACTCTTCTAGTAAAGGCATAGGTTCAGCATCGAACTTCGTAACTTGATTCAATTTGCGATAGTCAACGCAAAGACGTATGTTATTGTCTTTTTTTCGAACAATAACCATCGGCGAAGAATATGCAGAAGTGGATGGTTCGATTATTTGTAAATCTATCATTTCATCCAACTCCTTTTCAACCTGTGTTTGGAAATGTATAGGGATAGGATAAGGCCTAACCCTAATTGGAGTATGTTCAGTTAGAACAATGTCATGCTCAATGACATGAGTTTGTCCAGGGATGTCAGTGAGGACATCCTGAAATGTTTGTAACATAGACGAAACTTGTCGCCGTTCTCCTAGAGACAAATCAGGAGAAACAGTAACGTCTTTCCATGATTCACTAGAATGAAGTGGGATCATTGGAAGCGGGAGATTAACATCCGAAAAACTTGTTTCCTCATCCTGTATTACAGACAGTGATGAGTAATGACCATGTTTGACATGAGAATCGTCCGTTGCCTGGAAAATAGGCTGTAGATAGTCAGGACGTTCATGGAACTCCGTAAGCATATTGATGTGGAAGGTTTTATGCTTCCCGTTAATATCGACGATGTAGTCAACATCTGAAATTTTCGATATTATATCGTACGGACCTTTCCAACTAATAAGGAGTCTATTTTCACGACAAGGTAGCAAAACAAATGCTTTGTCACCAGGACAAAGTTGTCGTAAAGTTCTCTTCTTATTAGCAAATTGTCTTGCCTTCTGCTTAGCAAATTCAGAAGAGGACGTTGCCAATTTGCATGCTTCGATAATCTTTTGTCTCAGCGCGATGACATACTCGTAAGAAGATTTTGTGTCATCGTCAATATTGTCAGCTGTTATAAGATCATGCAGCAAAGACATTGGGCCGCGCGGTCGCGCGCCAAAGACAAGTTCAAAGGGCGAAAACCCTGTATGTTCATTGGGGACCTCTCTGTACGCGAAGAGGGCCGCGGGTAAAACCCTATCCCAATCTTGAGGATGATCCTCAGTTATCTTCCCTAATAAGTTCTTAAGTGTTCTATTTAGTCGCTCGACCATCCCATTGGACATAGGATGATAGATGCTACTCAAAGATCTCTCTATCTGTAGAGTAGACATTACTTGAGACATGGTATCCGATATCAGTTGGGTGCCATGATCTGATAATATTTCTCCGGGGAATCCCAGCCGAGAAAATATAAGCCAAAGAGCATCTGCAATGTCAGCGGTAGTAATGCTCTTTAGAGGGATAGCCTCTGGCCAACGTGTGCACATGTCTACACACGTTAAGATAAACTGATGTCCTCTAGCAGATTTGATCTTGAATGGACCAATGATGTCTATCGCCATTTTCTGGAATGGACGAATAGGAATATCTGCAGCCTGAATAGGCGCAGCATGACGAGGACCTTTGGATTTGACTTCTTGACATACTTTACAGGATCGACAATAGATCCGTATGTCCTTGTTCACAAAAGGCCAAAAGAAAGCCGCAAGAACTCTTGACTTTGTACGGGAAAAACCCATGTGACCAGCACACTGAGAGTCGTGTGCGTGTTGTAAGATCTTTACTCTCAAATTCTTGGGTACAAGAATCTGAGAATGACTTGACTTAGTGGAGTCTTGCACCATACGTACAAGTACGCCATTCTTCATTGTAATCCAAGATTTACAATTTGAATCTTTATTCGGATCACCTTTCGTTACAAGAGTGAAGAATTTCTTAAGAGTCGGATCTTCTTCTTGTTGTTTTATAAACGAGTCACGAGAAATTACCAAGGGATCATCTTGGTTATGCACTTCATTATCTTCAACAGATGAAGTTTCAGGCATATTGAGAGCTTGAGCTCTAGTGACTACTGCATTAGCAGATTGCATATTTTGATTTTCCCAAACGGAAATTTGCTCCGGAGTGCATTCTTTGACTCCGTGAATGCGACCGATGATAAGATCAGCGATCGGATCCGGCAAAAGACATGCGTGTACATCTCCTGTGAAGAAAGGAGTAGCAATCCTAATGATAGCGGTAGAGTATTTCTCTATGGTGCCGCCAAATGTTACGCATTTGACTACTTTGCCTGTAGAATGAGAAGGATCTATGAGTGACTGCCTAACCCCAATAGTTGTGCATCCAGAATCAAAAAGTACTGAGACTGGATTGTCATTTACTAAACCTTTGTGTAAGACAAGAGAACCTCTCCCATCATGCGCGATTGACGCAGGAAGAGCGGGAAGAGGATGGCCACAGCTTAAAGTAGACACTGTGGTTGGCTCAAATAATGTTTTGCATTGGGGGCACTGAGATGCTCTCCCAAAATCAAAAGCGGCACATGCCATATTATTAGAGTCATCATTATCTTTATTTTGTTTATAGGCTTCGTGGGACTCTTGCTGTGCAGAGTTCGCCTGGTAATGAGCTTTATGTTTTTTGAATTGTGCTCTACCTCTGTTATTATTGCCTCTGTACTTATCATTGTTTCCACTATTATAACCCCTACTCGGGTTTGAATCATAGCTCCTTTGGTTACTATCATCATATTCATTATAATGAGTATCTCGGTAATTATGATCCTGTTGTCTCCATGAAGGAAAACTTGGATAGTTTCTAGAATGACTTCCTTTGCGAAAGTTCCTGTAATTATGACCACCCCTGAATCGAGGGCTGTCAGCTCTTCTCCAGGTATTCGAAGAAGAACCCTGAAATGATTGGTTACCTTGGTTCTGATAACTGTAATAGTTACCTTTTTTATTAAACCTATTTTGAGGTCCTTGGAATTTGTGAGAGTGATTAGGGTTGTATGGTGTTGCAGAAGCAACTGGCATACCTTCTTTAACCTTACTGTTGCTAATAGCTACGTCCGGATGTGCAGTGACGTATTGGGTACAATACTGTTCCATTTCTTTTAGAGACTTAGGTTTACGCTCATGTAAGAATTCGAGGAAAGGTTTATTTATACTTGACATAATCTTGTCTCTGAGTATCAAGTCCATAAGGGCTTCATAAGTCTTTTCTGTTTTGGATAGCTCAATCCAACGATCAAATGTAAGACGTGTCCTTGCAATGAATTCTGAGAATTCTACACCTGCCTCAGGCACCATTGTCTTAAACAACTTCCGATAACCCTCTTCAGACAACTGATACTTCTTTAATAAGGCTGCCCTAATAACATCATAGTTATCTTTGTCAGCCTCTTCAACCAAACTTAAACTAGTCAGAGAATCACCTTTCAGATTTTCTGATAACTGGTTAGCATATTGTGATTTGTCCACATTATGTGCTCGACACGAGCGTTCAAATCTGTTTAGCCAGAATGTTATGTCATCACTGGAAGGGTTGAACGCTGGTACCTTGACCTTGTAAGTAAAGGGTTTACCATTACCACTAGATGCTTGATTAACATTACTTATGTTTGTTAACTTTAACTTTTCTAACTCAAATGCTAAAAGTTCTTTTTGGTGTTCATGTTCTCTTATTGCTTTTTTTTCTTGAGCTTCAGCTTGTAATTTTCTCTCTTCTGCAGCAGCTTGTAATTTTTTCTCTTCAGCAGCAGCTTCATCTTTTCTTTTCTCTTTTTCCATTTCCATCTGGAATCTTTTTTCATCAGTCTGTATCTGCAATTTCTTTTGTTCATCCTCTCTTTGTAATTTTTTTTCCTCAGCTGCTAATTTCTTTTCTTCAATCAATGCTTTTCTTTCTTCAGCAGCAGCAAAGTTTTCTCTCTTCTGCAGCTAATGCTTTGTCATATTGAGCAACTGCCCATTCTTCTAATTGCTGACCAGTCTTATCAAGAGCCCTGCCTTGTGTGATAAAATAATCTAAGGTAGACATCTTGTCTAATAAGATCAGTAATTTGCAAAAGTAAATAAATTCACTTTCTTAGTCTTAATCAAAGACCTTGTATGATAACTTTGTAACCTGTGGAAAAATAGTACTTAACTATCCCAATCACTGTGGGAAACAAGCCTTACAAAGGTCTTGTATAAATCCTTATATAATAACAGCTATAAGTTGCTGGTTCACTCTATAATATAAGTGCAGTGCACCAGAAATAGTGTTTTATATCATCAACTGTGTACCTTTAGTAATAGCAATTAACTATCAGTTGATTCTTGTACATCAATTTATATGATCAACTATATTTTAAATAGTGTATGTCGATCAGGCACAAAACAAAACAGTTATACAGAAGAACATGAAAACATTTGCGGAAATGAAATAAATCAAATGGGAAAAACAATAAAAGATAAACCGCAAGAGGATAACAAATACAAATAACGCCACAGTATATAAATATAAATTGAGAATAGAACTGAAAGATAGAATAGGGTAGACCAACAAATTACAAACAAATCAAAACAAACTAAAGAACAGAGGAATATTACAAAAACAACAATGAGTACAGACTTCACAGCTAACACTAATAGCAACAGCTGTCGCAGCAAATTTTCAATGAAGAAAATTGCACCTATAGAAACGCACACATCAGACCCTCTATTACGTGGGATACTCTGCTGTGTGACACCGCCCAACCGAAACAACAACCCGCTGGATACAAACAAATATCACATATAAATAGTTAAACATAAATACATAAATGCATAAATAGTATGGCAATATGATGTAAATAGAGTGTTGCAGAAAGAATGTGTTGGAATGAAGGCTCAGTTACACTGCCTAATAGTACAGTACTGTGGTACTTTATTAAACAAATACTTCTGGTCTAATTATTTTAAATTCAACACAGAAATAGAAGCTCCATCGTTGATTTGAATGATAACAATCAATGTAGGACTTCTCAGTTCAATAACATTTTCTTTCGCAAACACTGTCAAATATTCTCCAGTCCTGATGTGTAATGTTCTATGTTTCAACCAAGCTTGCTGTGTAACACTGTCAGTTGTATGGCAAATGTCCAATGAACCAAATGTCAACAAACCCTGACCTAGTTACTGCATACTCTCGACAGGACAGGTCACGCTGACATCACTGTAGAGTTGTACTGTTGATGTATTTGTGTGTCGTAACAGACCCCAAGGAACGTCTGGTCTCAGTAGTTTACTTCTCAATATGGTCACTGTGCAGGTTGACCCAGGAAGCTGGCACACCAGTTGTTAAACTCTTTCTTTGTGTGTAGTTGTTAACTCATACTGGCTACTAGTTGTTGAATCATGCTTTATTTGCTAAATGATGTGAATGTCCACCAGTGGATAAATGTAGATGTTGGGACTGGTGTAGTAAAGTGTAACGATTGTCAACTCATCAAACCCAGCACAGTTTTGGTCATACAGGTCATCTTGTCCTGGAACGTGATGAGGCTCCGACAAGAATGTGAGTGTAAACAATGAGTGTGTATCTGAATGTCAGTACGCGAATGGTAGAATGATTCGATAGAGTTGACAGGTTGGTAGTACATCACTCATACTCACACTGTTCGAATTCAAGAAGTACTGGAACTACGGTGGTCTTTTTATAACATTTAATGGGACGCACACTTGGACAGTACGTGTATGGTTACAGGAACAAATGTCGACATAGACAGCATAATGTTGATCACAGGAATATCATCTTAAGTTAGCATTCATGCTTGGCAAATATCATAATGGAGCATTCGTAAATAAGCATTCAGCGTTCCATCATGTAAATCATCTGGCTTTACTGACTGGGCACGTCAGACCATAACCAATACATAGGAAGGCTCCTAGACCTAACCTCGTCTAGCGAATATTCCTTCACGTAAAGTTCAATATATATATATTTCATAATATAGGAATCCCAGACATGGGTTCTCACATGTAGCAGTGATCTCTTGGTTCATCGAGCGATAGTACAGGCATCCCTTTTTCTCACTCGATAAATACAAAGTATATGAATTTCAACATGGCTGTTCTCTCTCTCGTGAGCTTCACTCACTATAGAATATAGACCAAAATTAGTCATTCATTAAATGTCCTCATTTCTTCATAGCTTCTCTCATAGAGGTAATTGAATAATATCATACAATCCAGTGCTGATACATAGGAATGTCTTCTTCCTTTGAATGGATATTCTTTTTAAAAGTACCACTGTGCATCTGCTTATCAACAACGATGGCGAAGCCCAAGTTCATAATAAATTGTGGTTTTACCTTTTTATGCGAAATATAACTTTGCCATTCCTTGGCAAAAGAGAATAAACACTGGGGTAAAGTACATACAACATGTCTAAATGATTATCACTTTTCCCCATCCATATATAGATCACTATTTCGGCAAAAAGCCTGCTACAACAAAACTCGGCATCCTCACAGGATGACAGCCATGGATCACACCCCTTGCTAGCGATACTTCCGCTGCATAGCCTTTGACCTTTTCTAGCGACAACCAAATTAGTTCGACTTAGAAATGCAAAGATATCCATATATAAGACAGACTCGTCCTACTCATACAAACACTACGTATAAATTCAGGCCATAGATATACTGAAGCAAGAACAATCTATTCCTACCCAGCCACAGAATAAATCGCAGTAGGCCTAGAGTCGTCTGCGGAGTCCGATCGAAGATGACAGAACTATTTTCAAGGGAAGCAACCCAAAAATGACTTCTCCTTAAGCACTTAAAAAAGGAAATACTTTGCTTACAAAATATTTGCGAACATAATAAGAATATAAATGTATTATATTGCAAGATAGTAAAAATTGCCCTTTACAGTCTACTTACCCCGAGATGATGAGAATAGGCAACACAATCTAGTTTTGTGCCCACACCTGCCTTTTTCTCATTTGGTCATCTACGGGCAGGAAAAATTTACGAGTGTGCTTGACTGAGTAAAACTATCTAGATTTATAGTCTACAAGAGACGCTACCCCCGGTCACCTGGCATCGCATGTTTCCACAGATGTTTGGCGTATACCGTAATCATGAGTAAGACAAATGTTATTCTAGAGTCTACATCAGAGACAACAACCGCGAGAAAGTTTCGTAGATAAGACATAATATTATTCTATGAGCTAACTGCGCCGATCAAGGGCCACAACAAAAATCTCAAAACGAACGTGAGTTTTGTCTCCCTTGAATCGGAGATGAAAGCGGGTACGGAGACTTCAAAGGATTGTATCATCTTTGCTCCCGAAACCGACTTTAGTAGAATAGCGGTTCGCTTCTTCAAAGAAACTATTTCTCGCTCGTGATCAACGCTGTTACGAGCTACAAGCGTTCCCCTAGTCAGACAAACACCAGGTGCAGCTTAAGTAATATTATCGTAAGCTGGCCACTACTGACCAAGTGGTAATTTTATAATGAAGGCCGGAACGAAATCAAACCGCGAGGTGGGGTCTGAGAGAGAAATAATGGGCTACGTAGGTAAAATCCGAAGGAAAAAAACCCGAAAGTGAAAAATTCTAATCTGTGTCCCCGTCACAGTCGCCATCCTCAAATATAGTCAACTGCGATCTAGGCTACAAAAACAACACCGCACAGCAAAGAACACACCACCAAAAAACACATAACCCCAACGAATGATGTAGAGAGTTAAACACCCTCTTATAAGCACAACCAAGTACTTCTTGAAAAGATTAATTAATTTCCGCCACACGTCTTTGAGTTAAATTCCCTGTCTATAAGTGAGGTAGTATCATGTACACTTGAACCAATTATCGTGCTAATTCTTGCATTTCTGACAAGGTGAGAATTCAGATACGTCCAAGGTTGACGAGGACAGTGGGAAATACATTTTCAATGTGAATCATTGATAATTAACCCTAATATTCGGTGGGCTGAATGAGTCCAATCTCATGTTTGCACAAGTGGAGCGCCTTAATGTACACGAGAGACGCAGCCAGTGTGGGTGTGAATGTAGTTTAAGGGAAGAGTTAAAATGGATAGAACAGTAAAATATGAACATTTGAGAAAATATTTAAGTAAGAGGTAGGGGTCATAAAGGTTAGGTAATAAACAGGTTGGCGTGATAGTCGTGAACTCACAAGGGCTTCATAAAAAAAATAGATGGCTAAGAATAGAAGGAGATAAGTGATTGGCCTTAGGTCAGATGACCAGACCAATCAGAGGGGAATCACACTTAGCGGTCAGGGGGAATAGGAAAGATAGGTTTTTCACGGGCAGTTGGAGCAGAGATAGTCAGAGCAGTTGGCTCGATATGAATTAGTTTTAACAGACGCACATTGGTGTTCACGAGATTTTCGTAGATGCAGCGTGTGCAGGCTGCAAACAAATCTTTAGCACCTGTAAAGCACCAAAGCACAAATAGATTCTTTGAACTAAAAAGGGGTGGGGGGAATTTCTTAACGTTGAAGATATGTGCTGTAGAGTAAGGAATTAAAGTTTCCATTTACACGCTACCAACCATCAATTGTGTAGCCGTCTGGTGAGATTGCAAAGTCTAGCATGCGTTTGTATATAATCATGACTGTATTGGATCAACTTTAAGGTTGGAAATAAACGTTGTAACATCTTTATGAAACCTGAGTCCTAAACTAGTGTAAGACGGCCCGAGTGCACCTGTCGAGTTACTTACAAAGAAGTATGACTGCCTGTCCAGTTGGTACGAAGTATAGTTAACACAACCCCTATTACCGTCTGCCCTAACCTAGAACCTGGTGTCCCGAGCGTATACCACCAGATCGCGGGCCTGTAAATTACCATTCGAACGAGTCATCTCGAGCGGCAGCTCGTCACACGAAAAGGTCTAACTTCTGTAAGCAGCGGAAACTAGAAGAGACAGATTTATACAGTGCCATCGTTATACCAGTAACCCGTTGGCACGTACCAGCATGTACTGGCTGCCACACTAGTTCAATTGTAACTGGGCGCATGATGAACAGAGCCCACCGGTCTACAAACGAAAACAGAATGGGCGCTCTATTCTGAAGTTTGGTGAGCTTGAATGTTGGTGGTCCCAGAGGTTTAGCAGCTACAGGAGCAGAGGTTATCAGCAGCTGGGTACTGAACTCTGCCTTCCTGGTAATAGTTTTTAGGATTTAACCAACTAGTCCCCACTCGAGAACTCAATTAAGGCTATGATACCAGACCTTTGACTTAATGCTGGTACCAGATGCAAAGAAATCCACTAACATCAACAGTAGCTGGTCGAATCTTTCAAATAAATATGACACGTTCACTCTTCTAGATTTCCTGGAGCGTTAAGTGCCAGACAACTACAGAGTTCTGATTTTATATCAAAACTCGGTTACGGGTGTTTGGGCACCTGCGATTTAGAGCGAATCTTTCGCCTGGGTTGCAACATAACGTGACACAACCACTACGTAATCCCGAGAACTAGTCTTCCGTGTTTCGCGGACGAGAGCCGAGCTAAAAGAGAGAGAGAGACTGCCATTTCTAGCGTAATCGGGTCTACCCGTCGACCCATGAAAGGCGATGGCTTTCCTGGGTGTCAAAGGCCAGTTAATGTCGGCCGCTATACTCCCAGAAACCGAGTACCGGGTTATAACTCGTGGTCAAAGAACTCTAAGAAATATGCCGCCTACCGTGACAGAGAGTCCTGGACGCGTCAAAAATTTCTCCTACCAACATTACAGAAAAAGGGGAGTAAAACTGTCCGATTACATCGACAGGCCAGTTTCCCCACTTTACAACTACAGGAGACCGATAAAAGAAATTAAATGGGCGGGCCAAAATTAAAAAAAGGAATTAAGGGAGGTCTTAGCCCCCTGAGTACCAAAAATTATAACCAATCGTCACAATTATAATATTAATGTAAGTCTTCCACAAGGGAGTTGCTTTGGCCGAAAAGCGTGAGAACCAGTGTCTACCACATCTTAACCAGCATTGATACAGCCCAAACTGCCACGTCGCCATCATCTCCATGCTTCGCTCCATATGAAGCATGGAGTCAACATTGCGGGTAGCCCCCTTGCTGAAGCCCGTTCTAAAGCATGAACTCTTGCAGTCATAATTTCTGAAGCAATTTGTCTTACATGACGAGCTTCCCATCCCCACTGACAACTTAATATCATTCACGTTTTATGACATTGACTGCGCAAGTTCATATTATTTATTTATCTTCTCGGAAACCCCAGGAAAGTACACTGGGTTAGTTGTGACTTCGAACATCACACAAACTTCATTGAGTAGACTACACGATAAAATGGGTTCATAAACATTCTTTCTATCTCTGCTGGTTTCGTTTCGCATAGACGGACACTACAGCGCCTTCTTCTTCTTCGTCGTTCGTTCTCAAATAACCACATCTATCTCTCTTATAAAGCTGGCAGTCTGTCTCAGGCTTCTCTCGTCACCATGCAGTTTCTCCTTCAACTGGGTCATGCTTCCACCCTGCTCCTGTCATGGAGCCGACAGTTTTGTAGTACATGTTCAACTGTCTGTTTGTCATCACCACATGGACGCATATCTGGCTGTTTGTCCTACCCTCATGGACACACATTTGCCTGTCTTCCCTATTCACATGGATACTTTAGCCAGTTTAAAAGACGCACTGTGAAACCTAGAAGTGACTATATTTTGTCAAGATACATTTGGCTTCAAGATGCCCATCTTTTTCCACACCGTTTGAGAACCACTCTAAAAAAAATATGTTTTTGCCAAAATGTCTCCTATGAAATCGCCCATAAAGTCTGCCTGCTGATTTTTTAGCGGCAATACACCCATAATTACCAAGACGTTATAGAAATTTATAAATGGCTGCTTGCGTCAAATAAAAGGATTGAAGTGATATGATCTGATCACTTACGTGGAATTGATGACAAGAACCGACACGTGTCAGTACAACAAGAGATGAGAAGACGACGCTAGCGAAGGATAAGACACACATGGTTTAAACTTGTTGATGGCATTACAAGGTAGTTCTTATTGTGGAATACCAATGGAAAGGCTGGTAAAAGGAGACCACAAAGCACATGGAGAAGAGTACTGGAGATAGATATGAAAGGGATGATGAGTCAAAAGACCATGAGTTGATGGTACGGAACATGAGTACTTGCCCTAGTTGTGTTGGAAGCCTATGCTCCTAGAGGAGCTAAAAGTCGACGATAACAATGATGATACCCATCATTCAACGCGGTTTCTACGTGGGTTAGATCAAAATAGATTTAGACGCAATGCGGTTCTCATAAATTACATCTAATGACTCTCAGCACAAATATTAATGTTTAATCTATGACATTTATCAATAAAACTACAACCACCTCAATCTATAAACTTCACAGTTATTACTGCGTGGTTTATTTATTATTATGATCATCCAAATTTAATTCGTCTTGTTCAAGACTGGCTAAATTAAGGTGTCAGTAACCCTCAATGATACGTCATCATTCAACGCACAGAGAGACAGAAAAAGAGAGTTATATAGAAAAATCGTTAGAAAGGTGTGGCCGTATGACCTACCACCATCAGCATTTATTCATGCTGGAGACTGGTTATAATGATAATAAAACTATCATTAGTCATTATAGAAAAAGCAAGCACAATTTTTAACAAATATAAAAATACCCCAGACAGCTAAGAGCGGGTGGAGCAAGGCGAAACTAACTGCGTCAATTTTGGGTAAGAAGCCACGTGACAAATCGGCGGCAGTTGGCATGGAAGTGTAGTGACGCAAGTAGGGACAGCTACATCACGCTATGAGAACGTGATGTTTGACCAATAATTTATCAAATAGAATAAGCTTCCAACTAATGGAAACGTAGCCAGCTCAAGGCACTTCGAAACGGTCGGCAGGAAATTATTAAACCAGCAGAGTATTGGAAAAGTGAGCAGTGTAGAAGGACGTGTAAATGACTGTCCAGCTCGCAAGTTGAGCTATTCAACGATTTTAAGAAAATATTTTATGCTTGTGTATTTGTACACATGGGAAGGTTACTCAGTTAGTTATCCAAGTAAGTTGTACGATCGCCCTATCATTTTATATTTCAGCGTATTTTCGTATAATGAAAACATAATAGCAGAAGAGAAACAAAATGGAGGATACAATAGATATTACGAGAGAAGAGGAATTGAAACTGAGTATAGACAAGATGGCTATCAAGAATACATACGGAAAAGAAAGCAAATATGAAATTATGATTATCCAGGAATTGGTAAAACTTGATATTGGGAAAGAAAATTATGAAGCAGCTTGTATTGAGCTTCATGAAAGGAAACAATAACTAAGATTTGTTTGATGTACAAAATGTCTAATTGCTGAACATTGTTTGACACTATTTGACCAGTTTGCTGTTAAATAAAATTCATTTTAAAGGACCAGACTGTTGAAAATTGATTGTAAGTTGGATAACCTAGATGTATTGTCAAATTTCACATTTCTCAACCACTAATGTTCTCCATCTCACAACACCTATAAAAGGAACGAACGAACCACATCACTCAGACAGAGTCTAAGAAATAACCACCTCTGGCGAGCTATAAACCAGTACTAGATCACACATAGACATGAACTAAATAAAAAGGAGAAAGACAATTTCTATAGATAAAGTAGTCCTACATCAAACTGCACCCCGCCACATATAACATAATTGATACCGTGCCCAGTCACGCAAGGAAATAATACGGCAACACTGAGTGAGACGGTTACATAAGACATAATTGGTGCCGAGTTCCAGTCTTAAGTAAACCCCACACTGCCACAAAGGCTTATATTAGATCATAGATAGAAGAACGCCGCGAACGAATAAATGAATCTATTAATTTGTGTGTCAAACGGTTGAAAACTCGGAGCGCAGATTGTACTAACTTTCTGCCCTTCTTTTTTTTAAATACTGAATCCATTTATTCTCACAAGTATTTTAAATATTAATTTAAAGATGGCAGGCGGAGAGATATGCAGATAGACAGACAGACCGACCGACTGACAGACCGGCCGACCGACCGACCGACAGACAGACAAACAGACAGACAAACAGATAGATAGAAAGATAGATAGATAGATAAATAGATATATAGATAGATAGATAGATAGATAGATAGATAGATAGATAGATAGATAGATAGATAGATAGATAGATAGATAGATAGATAGATAGATAGATAGATAGATAGATAGATAGATAGATAGATAGATAGATACACCCATGCATGCATACATAATCAGAATCTTTATTATCCCAAAAAATACATTAACTTTACTTTCTTAGTCGTTCCACTTCTACTGTGAGGTGTAGAGGTTTGGAAGAGAGAGCGCCAGATTATCCTATCGGCTGTCTTCCTCCTGGCTTGGTTCCATTCTTGTCATCGGTCTTTCAAAGAGTGTCTACTGTTGTCCTCCCAGCGGACTCTGGGTCGTCCTGGGGGTCTGGATCCCTGGCTCTTTGTTTCCCATGCTTGTCGTGGTAGCCGATCTTCTCCCATTCTGCAGACATGGCCAAACCATCTTAGTTGGGACTGTTCTACTTGGGTCTGCAGGGGGTGGGATTTTAGACCTTGGCGTATCGTCTGGTTGCGGACCATGTTTCTTCTTGTTACTTCAACCACCTTCCTCAGATACCTCATTTCTGAGGTTTGGATCTGGCTTTTATGGGTTATAGTACATTAACATTTACTTGATATAGTATAAAAACACTATATCATATCAGATAATCATTTAGAGTCCGCAAGTGTGCTAAACTCCGCCCAGGAAACAATCGCCAAACGTTCATAATCCGTTGAATTTAATTCGTACACAGTTGACAAGCTGACATCAAAAGTCTCCAGCCTTCAGTTACCGTCACCGTCTTTTGATACATTTCAGAATCTTTATTCTCCATAAAATACATTAATATGTACAGACATGATATAATAGATACAACATGGCATATAGGAGAATCATTAGAATTTACATGAAGTGTTGAAGACGTCTCGAGTAGTTCTATGTGGGTGTTTTTACATCTAATGTTTGTGCTACACACACAAAACAATCTTTAAGCTTTCTAAAAGACATTGGAATATAAAGATATGATATGATATAACCTGCCGAAAATGAGTATTTATAGTTTTTTTTTTTACATGGGGGTGTTATCAGATTTTTTTTTTGCCATAAAAAGCTTTGACAGCTAATGGAGTGAGATATTAAATATAGCTTTAAATGCAAAAGTCGTTTGGTAAAGTAGACAGAGGAGCACAATTGAGTTTAGACTGTGTGGAAAACATCTCCGCCAATTTACAATGGGTGTTTTTTACATCGAAGTTTCCATATTCTGTAAGAACCTATAATTGCACTAATGCTGACATATTTACATAGAACTTTCGCTTCAAATTTCCGCAACCCTAGCGACATTAATCCACTCACACATTTTGCATGCACGTGACCCAAAGTACCAATTATCAGTACGATTACACGCGTACGATTGCCTAGTTCGTTAATTTCTGCAGTCAATGGATAGTACTTATCAAATTTATGTTGGTAACATTTATCTAAATGGGCGTCATATTGTATTGCTGTCTCCTCTATAAAAGCTGTTTTGTTCTGTCGATTGATTATTGTTAAATCAGGTTTTTACGGCATGAGTCTTAAATGAAGCGTTACTGCTGCCGAAAAGGGATGGTTTAACTATTATTTCTTTATTTATTGTTATGTCACTCTTATTAATGTATGAGGATTTCAGTTTCTCATAAATAATGTCTACAGCTCTATTGTGCCTTTGTTGGTATAATGTTTTAAATTTGGTACATCCATTTCTTCTTCTTCTTCTTCGTTCGCCCTGAAAAGGACGGTGGTTGCGTAACAACATTAAGTGCGAAAACAGGGAACTCGGAAATGCAGCAATATTACGGGAAGAAGTGGAAGAGGCTATATGTTCGATGAAAGGAGGGAAGTCACCGGGTGTGGATAATATACCAGCAGAGCTCTTGAAATATGGAGGACCAGATATAGTAAAAATCATGACAACAATTTGCCAGAAGATATGGAGTACAAAAAAATGGCCAAAAGAATGGACGCAGTCATTAGTAATACCGCTTCCAAAGAAAGGAAATCTAAAAATGTGCAAGAACTACAGAACCATTAGCCTTATTAGTCATCCAAGTAAGGTAATGTTAAGGATACTTTTGAACAGAATAAAACAGAAATCAGAAGAAATCTTGTCAGAGGAACAGGCTGGCTTTAGACCAAAAAGAAGTACCTCAGAACAAATCTTCAATATTAGATTACTTATCGAAAAACATCTCCAACATCAACACGATTTATACCATAACTTCATCGATTTCACAAAAGCCTTCGATCGAGTCTGGCATGAAGTCTTATGGCAAGTAATGAGAAAATTCAATTTTGATACCAACATCATAGATATCATTGAAGCACTATACAAGGACGCAAGCAGTGCTGTTTTTGTAAGCAACGACATTGGAGAATTTTTCAAAACAACTGTAGGAGTTCGCCAAGGATGTATCCTGTCACCAGTGCTCTTTAATATATATCTAGAACATATTATGCAGGAGGCTCTCTACGATTATAAATCAACCATATCGATTGGAGGCCGACCTCTGTGCAACCTACGTTTTGCTGATGATATTGATCTGATAGCTGGATCAGAATCAGAACTTCAAGACCTTACCTCTAGACTGGAAAAAGTAACAAGAACGTATGGGATGGAAATTAATATAGAAAAAAGCAAGATATTGGTGAATAGCCATAAGAAACATGTTCCGACCAACATTACGTTAAATGGGCAAACGTTAGAAGAAGTTAACACCTTTAAATATCTCGGGTCCACTATATGTAGTGATGGAAGATCAATTAAAGAAATCAAGACAAGACTTGAGATGGCCTCAGCTGCCATGACAAGGTTGAATGTGATCTGGAAAAGTAACATCAGTTTTCCTGTGAAGATCAAATTATACAAATCACTTGTATTATCTATTCTCTTGTATGGGTGTGAGGGCTGGACACTCACTGCAGATACGGAGCGAAGGATTCAGGCTTTCGAGCATAAATGTTATAGAAGAATTTTGCGCATTTGCTATAAAGAGCACAAAACAAATGTCTATGTTAGAGAGAAGATAAACATCTATGCAGGTCACCAAGAACCACTTTTGTCAGTAGTGAAACGTCGAAAGCTTGCCTGGTTTGGGCATGTAACTCGTCATGACTCCCTTTCGAAAACGATCCTTCAGGGAACAGTCGAAGGTAAACGGAGAAGAGGAAGGCAGAGAAAATCCTGGGCTGATAACATCAAAGAATGGGCAGGACACGGTTTTTCCACACTTGTACGCATTGCTGAGGATAGAGAGCAGTGGAGGACCCTGTCTGCTGATGCTTCCACCATGGCACCCCTACGACCCATGACGGGTTACGGGTTGAGATGATGATTTAGCGAGTTTTTTGCTGCAGTTTTTACAAGACTATCATACATATATAACAACATATATACATACATATATACATACATACATACAATACATACATACATACAAAAATACATACATACATACATACAAAAATACATATCAGAATCTTTATTCTCCATAAAATACATTAATATGTACAGACATGTGTCGTAGGTTTTTGATAGGGGAATTAAGACATAGATTGGTCCCTTCTGAATAGAAATAGAATAGGTGATAGCTCTATTGTAGATAATATAGAAGTAGATTTTCACGAGTGAGATGGTGGAAATTAGGTAATTCTGTCCCTGAGACTCGAGAAAAACATCTCTCGCTCAGCCTATCTCTACAACAGAAAGTTTTTGTCAGACAAATTACTCAGTTATATGGAGGTACTATATATCAACCACTCAAGACACACACACATAAGTGACGACAGTTTGACGTACAAACGTGAAAACTATAACAATGGAATATAGATATTTTTGAGACGAGCTGACTGACTCGCTTTGAATAAAGTTTATGTAAATTTTATATTATCATAAGAAAATTTACCATCACCATAAATTTGCATATCAATCACATATAATTACACATAGGTTAAAGAATTACTAAAAGAATAGATCCATAGGTGTAATCCTTTCCCTCTATGTTGAGCCACGATCCCGTTAGCAGAAAAGTTATAGTCCCCAAAGAGTCACAGATTTATAAGCTATGGTCTAGGATTTCCCTCTACAGTTAAGAACAGAGTTGATATATTAATCTATCCTATGAGGAAAACATCATTAGCAACTACTTGCATAAAGAAAATACAAAGTGGGTGTCAAAATTATAAAAATGAAAGAATCACTCGTTCCTGCTTTCGTTCTACTCATTCAGCAGTGGCCACTGGCTTACTTAGCTACAAAACTGGACTTTTCACCTTCAGGCGCAATCATAGGACACACACTCACTGCACATCCAGTGTTCTGTTAGCAAAAACAACCCCAGCTCTACAGTGACCGGTTAATTCCAAGACTCCGTTGAGCGTTATCTTCACTGGTTATATTTTTATTGGATGACTGTTTATGTCGCTAGAAATCAGTTCATGTAAGAGATGCCACAGGGCTCACAGTGCCAGAATTCATGAGATTTCTAGTACTTCGGAAATTGCAGGTTGATAACTTCGAATATAATATTATTGTTCACACCACAATTGGTCAAACGTCGGAAATGTTACTGTTAGTAATATCGCCACAGGGGCTGAATGTACATGAGATTTAGGGAAGAAATATAATCCTGCTCTATAGGCCCAGTTACATCATTTAGTCTTAACGTTCGTGAGATGGGTACGCTGTCTATTTCTGTATGCAAACACAATGCCAGACAGGTTTTAACTTGTAAACCCACGTAGTTAAATACAAAAATGTTTTCTTCTAAGTTAGTCTCAAATGTACTGAAACCAAACCGCTGGTAGAGGTTGGGCTGACCCAAATACTGTATAAGGAAGAGAAAGGTACAAAATGCTTAACCCTAACAGTATTTACAATCCTATCCTACCTCTCGTAAAAATATAATATTCACTTCGGTTATTTAACTTAAATCGGAAAGTATAAGCTTAGAGCTTGTCTCATCGTTTAAACTCCCGTGAAATAAACTCTAGTCATGTAAAAAAATCAATCATCATGAATTAGAAATATATATATAAATATATTTCGTCAATACTCACAATGCTCAGTGCATTACCCGGTAGCTAAAATATTCTCTGACTGGTTACTAGCAAATTCATTTTAATTTATTAATAGCTGGATGAGTTTTAGCTAGAAATTATAATTTATTCTGATATCTACTGTAACACAGTAAACGTTAGAGAATTATAACGGAATGACTGGCCTATTCTAGAAAAAACACTTCGGCACAGAAAATCTAGTGAAATATAAATTCGAATTAACAATTAATCACTCGACAATACAAGTCAATATTATTATTTACCTCCACACAAACGTCTGAGATTATCTCCACGAGAAACTAAAGAACTTCTCTTTATATAATGTATTCTAGAACTCAGCTACATGTCTCTAACGAGAAACTAAGAACTTCACTTTATATAATGTGTTCTAGAACTACGAGCTAGATGTCTCTCTAAAGCTGTGGCAGTACTGAATGAATAAAGTTAGATTTCCAGAGAATATATATCTCTGAAATTAAAGGAAAAATATTACGTCTAACACCCGAAAACCCGACTCATTTGCCAGGTGTAACACCTACGTCCAGATTTACATATTTCCTTGCTCATTCTACCAAATGAAACGAATTCTACACACCCTTACCGAAACCAGACTTAACACCTACAGTACATTCTCTCGATCTGATCAGACATCGGCAATAAACTCACAGTGTGCGTTTTACACGTTCTGCTTCATATGGCCGTTTCCAGCGATCAATGTCTTTCATCTCAAATCTCTCACCGAGAATAATTACCTATAGGCGGACAGATCCGAGAAAAATGAAAGACGATAGTCTTCCTTCTTATCCCTGTCGAGAACGAATTAACACGATCTCTGGTGTTCAGAATCAAATGAAACTGGTTCACACGTGCTAATCGGGTCTGCTGGAAATCGTACATCAAAGGAATGCAATTAAATTCTAACAGCCATAAACTGCGTGTTAATTTAGAAAAGAAAGACAGAGGTTTGAATATGGGAGGGTTTTGAGTGGACAAAAGTAAGAAGTTTAAAGTATGGTAAAAGAGAATGTAGATGATGAAATAGATACATAAATCTATTAAACATAATCTGTCACAACATGATATAATAGATACAACATGGCATAAAGGAGAATCATTAGAATTTACATAAAGTGTTGAAGACGTCTCAAGTAGTTCTATGTGGGTGTTTTTACAGCTAATGTTTGTGTTACACATACATAACAATCTTTAAGCTTTCTAAAAACATTGGCATACAATGATGCGATATGATGTGATACAACCTGCCAAAAATTAGTATTATTGAAATTTACAAAATGTGTGTGGAATACCATTCAAGTAGAGCAATATGGCATTTTTACATGGGGGTATTATCAGAATTTGTGTTTGCCATAAACAGCTTTGACAGCTAGTGGAGTGAGATATTAAATATAGCATCAAACACAATAGTCGTTTGGTATAGTAGACAGAGCACATATGAGATTAGACTATGTGGAAAACATACCCAGCAATTTACAATGGGTGTTTTTTACATCGAAGTTTCCATATTCTGTAAGAACTTATAATTGCACTAATGCTGAAATACTTACATAAAACTTTGGCTTCAAATTTCCGCAACCCTAGCGACATTAATCCACTCACACACTTTGCATGCACATGACCCAAACTACCAATTATCAGTACGATTACATGCGTACGATAGCCTAATTCGTTAATTTCTGCAGTCAATGGATAGTACTTATCAAATTGATGATGGTATAGTGCGTTTCACAATGTTTGCCGCTGTTTAATATTCAATATCTCTGCAACCACTTGATAGTAATTGTTGCAACTTTGCATATGACCTAATGATCGCTATGTCCAGAGGGGGGAAATTTTTTTCCTCGTTAACAAACTTATGGTTTTAAATTTTCTTTATTTAAAGTATACAAAATCGACCACCTCCTAGTACAACCGTGTATTGAGAGGGCTTACCCCTTCATATCTGTGCTGCGCTATTTCGATTTAACATCTTGAACGCAAGTTTACGTGATTTCCCAGTGTTTCAGCTCACTATCGCACTGTTTTGAACATTACATTGATCCTTCCTGTGCGTTCAGTTACCGTTCTACTGATTGTGTATTTCAGTGCATAGGCGTATCTTGCGGTATTCTAGGTCTGTAATACAATGGGTATGAATGTCAAGTTCCTTACACTGCATACAATGGCAGTGAAGATGTATAAATATTTATGCAGAGACGCTAAGCGTGGTAAACTGCATCGGAAACTCTCAATCCCTGAAAAAAGAACTGTTCACGCTTTGGGTTTAAGTAAACGCTCATTTCATCAATCACTCATAGCAAATGGAATTTTCAGTTCAATCAATACCAGGACGCAAGGAAGAAAGGAAGTAGTAGATATTTTTGGCAGGGATATGATTAGAAGAGAGATTTGTATAATTTTCACTTCCAAAGAAACTGTGACACTAAGAAAACTGAAAATTTGGCTGAGAACACACAATGACATTGATGTGTCGAAATCAACATTATGGAGAACTGTTAGAAGCATTAACTTTCCGTTTAGGAAGTACACTAGTGGAGGAAATGTCATCTGCGAGAAGCCGCACTTAGTATCTATGAGAAGAAAATATTTACGTGAAGTGCGGAATCAAGATTATGATATTGTGTATGTGGATGAAACTTGGATCAATGCACACCACACAAGTGAAAAGGAATGGCAGCTATCAGATGGAACGATTAAAAGATGTGTACTCAGTGGAAAAGGACAACGTCTGATAATGGCACATGCAGGCAGCAGACACAATGGGTTAGTGAAAAATGCTGAACTTATTTTCACTTCCAATTATACGGACAACTGGGACTATCATACCGAGATGAACGGTAACATATTTAGAGAGTGGATTGAAAATACTCTTCTTCCATCCCTAGGCAGACCATCCTGAATGATAATGGACAACGCATCATACCGCAACGCTGTGGCAGAAGAAGACAAAATCCCGACATCTTCGAGTACAAAAGATGCTATAAAAATTTGGCTTAGAAAAGAAGACATTCCATTTAACGAGTGGTTTCTGAAACCTGAATTACTGTCCCTTGTTAAGAAATCACAAAAGACCAAGATATTCCATATAGACAAGTTGATTCAACAGCATGGTCAAATGTGTTTGAGACTGTCACCTTATCATTCACATTTAAACCCAATTGAACTCGTTTGGGCAAAAGTTAAAGGACAGGTGGCAGCTGAAAATAAAACTTTCAAACTATGCAATATGAAAGAACTAACATGTGCCGCCCTCTCGCAAATAGACAAAGATTATTGGTGTAGATGTGAAGACGATGTCTTAAAAGAGGAAAATGACTAATGGAAAAAAGATGGACTGTCGTTCGTTCAGCCGAGAATAGTCATCAATTTGTTAGACTCGTCTGACTCAGAATAAGTGTGTAAATACCTTATATGTTTTATATGTTTTCTCTTCCATCTATGTGTATATGAAAACTAATTCATTTCTCTTTTATCTCCACGATTTCACTACTATTTTTAACATACACAGTACTTTCATCTCTTCATGCATCCATTCACATTTTAGTATAAAAAGTAACATTTACAACGAATAGGCGTTAATATTCTCTCAAATATTTCGAAGAAATAAAAAAGGACCTCACGTAGAATCAGTTAACAAACCCCTCTAACATTCGAATTGTATAGACGCCTTTGCCGAAAATATGTAACTTCCGTCATTTACGGTAAATCATTTTCTTACAGGACAAAATAAATGCTTCGTTAAAAAGATCAAAGGAATTAGCCGTTGCAAGAAAAGAACACTGCCTGCAACATTGAATTTTATAAAAACTTTGGGACATTGAAAATATAAGACCACATGCAAAAAATCATGTATATCAGTGCAGGAATATGGAGATATTTGAAGTCAATCGTTGACCGATCGTTTTGAAACGCACTATAACATTTATCTAAATGGGCGTCATATGGTATTGCTGCCTCCACTATAAAAGCTGTTTTGTTCTGTCGATTGACTTTTGTTAAAATCAGGTTTTACGGCATGTGTTTTAAATGAAATGTAACTGCTGCCGAAAAGAGATGGTTTAACTATTATCTCTTTATTTATTATTATGTCACTCTTATTACTGTATGAGGATTTCAGTTTCTCATAAATAATGTCTACAGCTCTATTGTGCCTTTGCTGGTATAATGTTTGAAATTTGGTACATCCATTCAATAGATGTGACACTGTTTCGTATGGGTGGTTACATATTTTGCACATTTTCGTGTATGTCTGTGGATAGTATAGATGTAAAAGACTTTCGCATTCAAGCAACTGTAACCTCGATCTCACAGCAAATAACAGTATATTATCACTTAATTTAACTTTAGATAGAAAACTAGATGACAATGAATGGTTTACACATTTAATTTCGCGCACTATTCTCCCTTGTGACGATTTACCTTTTAGTTCACTTAAAATTAGGTTAAGTTTATGTGATTTAAATCCAGAATAAAAAGCATTTGCTGACTTGTATGTTAGACTCACATCTTCATCTACGTCTAAATGTACAGTGTAATGGCCACTGTAATCCACTTTCACACTCACTCCGTCACGCGCGCATTCTTCATTCAATTTTACCCAAAATGATCTTCGCCTATTCACCTTCGATCTTTTAACTAGATGGTTCGTTTCGTTTAGCTCGTAACTTGCAAAGTTATTCCTATCTTTGTCTACTTTATCTATTTTACGCTTTTTCAAATGTTTATCTAACGAGTTTATTGCTGCAGTTTTTTACAAGACTATCATCACAATTTAGCATACTGATAAGGAATGAAATATGTCGAGAGTGGTATAATACAATGGAGTTTGGTATGCCAAGACCACCCTTCGATTTGGGACAACAGAAATAGCTCCTTGTGGATGATTCATTTAGCGCCAGCCATGTTCTAACGTGTTGCACAATTTCATCTTCAATTTCTTTAAGTTGTTTTTCTGTGAAGTGTATGTTAGAAAAATAAAACACGAGAGGGCCGAAACACATCGGGTTAATTAATGAGATCTTTGCTGATGTCCACAGCTTAATTTTGTTAAATTTGACCTAAATTCTAATTTAAGGCTGCTTGCTTGGAACTGGTCCGATGTATTATCAATTGTAATGGCATGTCCTAGGTATCTGTAGGAACGCCCTCGATCAGAAGAGAGGATTTCATGATCTTGGATATTAATGTCCGCTTTACGAGTTTTGACCCAATTGTTTCCGCTTCGCTGACCGCTGAACACTGCACACTTTTGTAGCTTGACCTCCATCCCGCTGGTCTCCATAAATACTGTTGTCTTGTGCCATTGATTGTAAGTCGTGTATGTTGGTGGCGAAGAGACTTACGTCATCCACATACCCTTGAATGGGATTCGGCACGTGATGTATTTGATAACCTTGCGCAATCCACCTCAGCCATTTAGCGATGCCTTGCTCAAATACAATGACACTCATACATACATACATACATATGTACTTACATATCAGAATCTTTATTCTCATTAAAATACATTAATATGTACTGACATGATTGTTACCGTCATTTGTGTCGGTTCCAGAAGATGTAAATCTATTTTATACTCTTGATAATCGAAGGTACAGAACTGTATGTTAACTCCCTGACACAGGTTGATTAGGGGTTACCTTCCCTGTGTTTATTCTTTCTTAAGACGGGATAGTTAACTGTTCTCAAATCTGTTATGTCTGCGCATGCGCTAGCTTTTAGCGCGAACCGAGCAGACTTCCGTCTGAGAGTTATGAGCTGGTTCTGCCGGACGAAGAAGTCCGTTGTTTCTTCTCTGCATTATCTGGGGAAAAGATAGTCTTGTCATATTAGTGATTTCTCCAGTGTTATTCTGTTCGTCTGGAATGACGACAGGTGTTATTTGTGTATTGTTTGGAATTCTGTCCAAGGTAAAATTACTTTATTATTACGCAAAGTTTGCAGAACATTTAGTATGAACATGTGAGTAGCGCTCACAGTTCTTGTGATCCAGAGTCCATTATGTGTGCTTGACGTAGCCAGTTAGGTCTATTCGTTTAAGTACTTTACAGAAGCACAATAAAAGTATATTGTTATGAAACCCGCAGGATGGCGGTATGTTTCAGCATGAAAGATAATACATGCGTATGGAAGAATGTACAGTTGTTTATCAACCATTATAAGGCCCGTCATTACGGCCTATAACTTTGAGCAGAAGAAGAAGTACCTGAAAGGTGAAGCCAGATGAAGTCTTGACTTTATTAACAAGTTTACAGACTTCTATATTAAGCAACTATATTTGTTAAAGGACTACCTGACGCGTTCAGTCAGGGGCCATGAGCTACAGTAGGAAAAGAATGGGTTGTCAAGCCAGCGTTATTAGCATCATACCTACGAGCTATACAGAACTGATGATGTTCGATGTTATTAATTATTACCACCTATGAACAGTTGTTAAAGGACAGACCATTGTCGATAACGTCCTTATAGATGAGTGGTTCAAGCTCTATAATACCAGATGTTTTGCCAGTCATATCCAATATACATGATGTTCTTGATTCTCGTCCATTTGACTGTAACTGTTGATGTCACTGTGTCACGTAATTAAATGGTAGAAAGTTCCAGCAGTTTTCTACAATTACTGACTACTGCATGTGAGTGAGTGGGTGCCTTATTTACCTATCAAAGATTCTAAACGCATTCGTGTCTCTACACATCCACAACACTTGTCAACCACATAATCTTCGAGTACCTTACATACAAGAAATGTCTGATGTTCGGATGTCAACATGACACCCTTTTAGCGCCTCAACGCCTGGTGAGCTATTCATGCGTAACAAAGCTGTTTGGCCCTGGTCGGACTGACTACAACAGTACACAGGAAAGAGATGGTTACGTTCCTACATCACCTAACGTAAATCCCACCTTAACATTTGTGGTGGCCGTAAATATACGGTAACAATGATATAATAGATACAACATGGCATATAGGAGAATCATTAGAATTTACATAAAGTGGGGGTTTTTACATCTGATGTTTGTGTTACACATACATAACAATCTTTCAGCTTTCTAAAAGACATTGGCATATAATGATATTGTGGCCGTGTATCGCATTTGAAGGTTCGGACCACTGCCCTTTCAGTAGATAGTATGTAGTAAGGTAAATGTGACAAACTTCCTTCTCTCAGACTGACAAAAATATTTTCTCACACTCTGTTGATTCAAAACGAATTTCACCCGAGTAATAGCAGTGAAGATGTCAAAGGTCGAACTTTATTAACAAGGTTAGCAGTCTTTCATAACAACAGCTTCTTCAGCAACAAAAGTATTCAATATTCAAAAATGCAATTTCTTATCTTCTTACTACTTGCTTTCTTCAGCTATCACAATGTCATATAATTCTTCAGGTAGAAACTTCTTGTCTCTCTTCTGTACTGACTGTTTATTTTACGTTTCTTTTCATATGTCTCTTGGTATATCTCACTAAGAGAAAACTGTCCTTACCGCCAGGGCTGTCGTTTTGCCAAGACTATTTCTATTGTTCTACTTTGCTCTGACCTTGTCTGCTGAGCTACACATGCTAGTAATAGATCAAAAATGTCAACGTACCTGCTTTTGTTTTCAATCAAAATACACTTTTTCCTTTCACAACCACTTCTGTCCTCAGAATAAATACTATCACAAAAATACTGTCGTACACCAATTTATGATAAGTAATGTACTGAGCGGTTTCTATCACTCTTTAACTCACAGCACATTCTTGCTGACCACCTACGCTGAGCATGTTTTTCTCACACAAGTCTTACGCTGAGCGCGTTCCAAATCTAACTTTAACACTTGGGAGAATACCCTTTTCTCTTCCTACGCCTAGCGCGTGTCAATATCAACTGCTTAAACAACCCCGTTCTCACATTCTTTTTCCCCCTAAATTGTGTTCACTTATCTCGACTTTACCGTACATACTTTTTCCCTCAACTCACTAAAATCCGCAAGGGACCCAATCCTACATTATCTCCCTTTGCTGTTTTTAACTGCACACCATACCCTCTTCTTTAAAAGCTTACTACTAATTCCTCATATGCTAATTTACTAAACCATAACTGATAACCCACTACATCTGCTTAACTCAAATCCAACACTTTTATCCACCAACCGAAATATGTGGAGTTTCCTCCCTTGTCTCAAAGCATCCCTTCACTCATTTTATCTCCCGTCAACTAAGACAAATAGTCTTTATCTACACCCATTCATATTTCCTAAACCATTTTTCTACACTGTTTTGCTCTACTTAAACCAAACCCCAGTTCGCACATCTCCCCCCTTTAAAAAAAAAAAAATTCTCGCACAGAGAAAATTTCCCGAAAAAAATCTCCACTCACTCTCTTCCTTCCCTCTTCCACTACCAAGTCCGTCCCTCTCTTCATCAACACCTGTCCCAATGCGAATCGCCGTTTTCCACTTCCAATCAACCTCACACATCTTCCTGTCTACAATTTCCATTTCATAGTATACATTTTTCATCATGGAACTGTTTTCATATTATACATTTGTCTGAATACAACTCTCTTCATGTTACAACTTGCAATTCATTTTATATTACACCTTGTACAGCTCATTTCATAATACACCTGGTCGTTTGCTCCTTTACTACTCTTACTAGACCTTTCTAACTTCATTAGCCATTTTCCAACCCTTTATATCTAATCCTAAGTTTATTATCACGCCTACGCAAATTATCTTGAAATTCCGCCTGTCTCATTAATCGTTCTTCTTAGTAGCATATCTTTCCTACGTTGTCTACATTTCAAAGTCTTCACAAGACTCTGGCAACTGCCGAAACATTTTTCTGCATCTTCCTCAACTCCGTTATCAGCTCCCTCTAGACTATCACTTCTAATTATCCAATTTTCTCTATATCTTCGCCATTTCCCTATGGCCCTCATCTACCACCATATTCTCTATTGTTTCTCCAATACTACTTTAGTTGTCTCGTAATTCTTTTTCGTCTCCTCTTTGTGACTTCTCACTTCCTCCCATTTTCTACGTCTCTCTCCTTTAATCTATGGCTTCCCTGCCTCTTTCCTCTTCTCTTCCACCACCGCAGTAGTCCATCGTTCGGACCTACTTAGCTCACTTTATGTTCAGTGTAGAACGATTGCATCTAGTTTCCATACAACTAGACTCCCGCTGCAATTTTTCTACTCTTTACCTTTTTTCTGTATCTCCTCTACCTTTCGTTCCCTCCCTGGAACTGTGCTGTCCAATTTCTCCATTATAACTGTTTATCTGTAATATTTCTCCCTATCATTGCAGTCTTCTTCAGCAGTTTCTCAATACCCCCATTTTCATTTATCTCCATACTCTCCATACTCTCCATATCTCTGCCGTCCTCCTCTACGGCTTCACCAAAATCTTAGTCTCCATATTTCTCCATATTTCCAATTTGTCCATATTTCTGCCGTCCTGCTCAACGGCTTCTCAAAATCTTATATTTCCCTTATTTCTCCGTATTTCTCCCAGAAAAACCCATAATACTGCAGTCCTCCTCAACGGTTTCTTCAAAATCTTCTCCATATTACTGCGTCATTGTCCCTACTTCATAGTGCTCCATAATTGCCGTCTTACTCTACGACTCCTCAAAATCTGTACATCCATATTTCTCCACATTTCACCATAATACTCCATGTTTCTGCCGTGTTCTGCTCTACGGCTTCTCCAACCTCTACTCGTCTAACCTCAACTCTTTGATTCCTTTCTACTTCTCCATCTCTCGTCTCTCCAGAATTTCTCTCAATCTCTCTACTCCTTACTCCTTCAACCGTTTGCATTGATTTTTGTCTATGTTCAATTTCTTTTTTGTTTTCGTGCTCCCTGAGTTTCTTTCAGGTTCTATGTCGCTACCTCGACCTCTAGTTATACCTTCTCCATCCTTATTTCTCGTCTTTGACTCCTCTCTACTACTAGATCGGTATCTCCTTCGATCCTTAGTAGTTTCTTTAGTTCTACTACTGTTTCTATAAGCTTCTCGGCTCTTGGATCGGTAATCCCTTCGATCCGTATCTCTTCTCTCTTCTTCCTTTCTGCCTCTTTCTCTTAGCCTATCTCGGCTCTTGGATCGGAAATCCCTTCGATCCGTATCCCTCCTCCTTTCTCTAATATTATCTCTCCTATTCGCCTCGTTCTCTCTAGTCTTGAACCGGTATTCTCCTCGACTCGTATCTCTCCTATTACTACCTTCTCGGCTCTTGGATCAATATTCTCTGCGACCCGTATCCCTACTTGCCTCTATAATTTCTCTACTCTTAGATTGGTATTCTCGTCGATCTGTACTTCTTCTACGTTCATGTTTGTTAATTTCCTCCTGCTTCTCCTTCCCAGTGGCTTTATTTGTATCATCACTTGCCCCAGGTGCTGTTATATCTTCCGTTTTCATTTCCTGTTTGCTTTCTAACTCTTCCAACTTCCTCTCTAAATCTGCACAAAGTGCAGTTAACTGTTCTTTTTTTGTTCTGTCTTTATTTCCTTCGTCCTCTTTATTCTTCCTTGACCTTCCATGGTCTACACTACCTATTTCCCATTTACCCTTTGCTTTGGTCTTTTTATCTTGTTCCTCTTGCACTTCTCTATGACTACATTTCTCCTTTTTCAATTCTTCAAATTTCCTGTCCATATATTGAACAATTGCTTTTATGTCCTTCATACTACACTACTATTTCTTACTTTATTCTTCCTCTTTAGTCTGACCTCTTCTACATGTCTCAACTTTGCTAGACGCCTTCTGTAATCCTCTGAATCGTCTGATGACGACGACCGCTGTCTCTTCATCCCTCTTATATTCTCTTCCTCCATCTCTTCCTGCGTATCTGAATCTTTAGCTGATGTCTCCTCTATGTTCTGAGTTTGACTCGTACCACTTTGTTGTTTAGTCTCTATCCTTTGCTCCATTTGTTTCAATAGCTGCTGCTCCTGTGCTCTATTTCTTTGTTCTGCAGCTCTCGTATGTTTGTTCGGTGCATCCATTTCTGTTACAACACTATTCCATTGTTTCCTTATTCCTGTCGTATCTTCTAGATTCTCATTGTACTGTTTACTCTCTGTATCCTGCCCTAGTTGTATCCTGTCTTCCTCCGGCCTATATGTGCCCATCTCCTCTTGTTCCCTGTTTAAGATTTGGGCGGTTGGGGTTAACCGATCAGATGTTGTTCCCGGTTCTGCATGGACTTGTGCTCTCGTAACAATCTGTTCCCGCGCTAGTGTTGGTCTACCGCCCTCGCTATCTATGATCTCACTGGAAATAATATCTATTTCCTCGTCGCTCTTAGTCATTTGGACTACCCAGTTGTCTCCTCTCGTAGTTATACCCCAGTTTTTCACTTTAGGTGTTGTTTCCATCCTATGTATCCCTATCCGTTCCTGTGTTTTGTTGTGTCTCCTCTGTGTTTGTGTATTGTGAAGTGTGTAATTGGAAATCCGTATACATCCTTCCTTTACTTCTGTTTTCTTTTTCCTGTTGTTGTCCACTTGCTGTGATGCTATTTTCATTTTATGTGAGAGTACTTGATCCTGCACATAACTATTGTCTGTCTGTGTTGACACATCTCTTCTTATTTCTGACTGCGTAGCAATACAAATCATGTTCATCCGATTTGTTTCTATTTCTTTTTTTCTTGTCGCTTGAATACTGTTCGTCTGACAGTTCCATGGTCTATGCGTATTACTTTCTTTTGTTGTGACATTTCGATGGCAAAATCCTAATGTCTTTCTCCAAGCTCTTACAGCTTCTATATTCATCTTCCAACCATTCTGCGTTCGTATCTGGCATTTGTGTTCATTTCTTATGTCTATGTTGTTTATTTCTATTGCTTTTCCTTTTCTGATTTCTCCAACAAAATTCCTCACATCTATTCTAGTTCTTATCCTATTCACGCTGTCCCAATGTCTTGATCCATAGCTGCTATTAAAACGTGGGAATGTACTCTTACTGCTATTGCATGTCCTATTTCTGTACTTTTGACATGTTTGTTTTTGACATCCTCCCTTGTCAAACCAATTCCTATGATGTACTCTTTCCCATTGACTGTGGTATGGTTGGGCTTCATATCTACCCTGTGCCCTTCTTATCTTATGCACTTGCGGTTGTCCTCCACTTGTTGTATCAATATATCCTTTCTCCGTCTTGTGATGTGGTTGTACTATCTCTCTGATGAGTCTCCCTCTCTTGGTATTTACTTCATTCCCTTTTCTATTCTTTTCGGAATGGTTGTAATATTGTTGTCCATTGTGTTGTCTACTACGTCTCGGGTTAAAGGTCTCAACTCTTCTTACTGAGTGCTGCGGCTCTAGTGGCCTATAGTTGCACTCAAATTGTTTATGTCCTAGTCTATTGCAAGCATAACACACGACTGGCTTGCGGTCTACCTGTCTTGATCTACAAGACGTTTCTGTTCCTCTCCCTCGTTTTGACATTCTTCTTTGTTGACAATGTCCTATCTCCATAGGTTCTTCCTGTGTTTCTTCGCATGGAACTACTCTACCAAGCCTGAGGTCCAATCTTCGTCCGAGGTTCTCTTCGGCTGTAGCAAGTGCAATGGCCTGTGACAAATTGTGTGGGTCCTTCCTGAGGAGATGTAATTTAATTGGTATACCATTCAACCCATCTACGAATATGCCCACTAACTGTTTTTCCACCTCTTGTTGGTTAATTTGTTGCCCCAAGAAAACCTCTTCAGCTAGGTTTTAACAACCTGTCGCTGAACATTTGAATAGGTTCTCCTACTTGCTGTAGTATGCTCCTCAGCAGAGTCCAGGCGTACGATGCATCCGTAATTTGTGCATATGTCCTTATTAGTTCTTTCCTAAACTCCTCCCATGTCTCGTCTGGGAAAGTGTCAAACCTGCGTCTTATGAAATCTACTACTAACCCACACGAGGAAAGCTATGCAACTTGTTTGTACTCACTTTGGTTCATATTGACCGAAGTGCAATATCTTTGTATCTCGAGCAACTATTTTCTACATAAAGTAGGATTCCCTGAATATGGTGTTATGCTGTTCCGGATATTCTGGAACTTACTTTCATTCCTAATGGCAGTCATAGCCTTGGCTACCTGCTCAAGAGCAGCCACATTGGGATCCAAACCCACCATAAGTTGTTGTTGTTGTTGCATCTTGTCTTGACCTGTAAGTGTTAGTGTTAATAGAAACACCTGTAACAAAAAGCAATATAAATCTCTTGGTTGACCTGTAAGAGAATTATTATCCAATATCTGTGTACAATACTTATAATTTTTATGAGTTACAAAACAATTTTGTTTCCCTCGATAACGTTGTGATTGTAATTATCGATCCAATTCTCATAATTTAACTGACTACACTAATAATTAACTTAATTTGTCTCTAAATGTTTCAGTGCTACATCATCTGTTTTTCTTGATTGGGATAAACACTTGCTCCTCCATTTTTGAATTAATCAACACAATTTTTGTCTTATACGGCTGTGTACTATTATTTTGGGCGTTGGGCCTGTTGATCATTCAGATTGTTATCTAATGCATGTTCCTGCATTCTGACGGTTGTCGGGTGATATAGTGAACTTCACCTTCGTGATGTTTTGGCTAGACTTCGTGGTTCTTGATGTCGATTCACTTGACTTCTGTGTTGTCTTGCTTTGTTTCTTCAGCTCGCAGGATTCTTTTGATTTGTATCTTCTTAATGAACTTGACCTTCGTGATGCTTTGGATAGACTTCGTTGTTCTTGATGTCGCTTCACTTTACTTGACTTCTGTGTTGTCTTGATTTGTTTTTTCCCTCTCGCAGGATTCTTTCTGATTTATCTCTTCTTAGTGAACTTGACCTTCGTTCTGTCTGTAGTCTTTTACATCTCTATCTTGCATAGGGCTGGTCAGGTGCACCAAAATAGTCTGTGACCGTTGTAGGGCTAGATACGAAAATACTTGATGCAACCATACCTAATATGTGATGCCCAAACCGACATCTGAGGGGAGGCTGTCTTGATTTATAAATGTTTCTTGAACTATCATAGTGTATGGCTGGTCACGCGCACCATCCAAAATCTCCCTTTGCTGTTTTTAACTGCACACCATACCCTCTTCTTTAAAAGCTTACTACTAACTCCTCATATGCTAATTTACTAAACCATAACTGATAACCCACTACATCTGCTTAACCAAAATCCAACACTTTTATCCACCAACCGAAATATGTGGAGTTTCTTCTCTTTTCTCAAAGCAACCCTACACTCATTTTATCTCACTTAAACTAAGACAAATAGTCTATATCTACACCCATTCATATTTCCTTAACCATTTTTCTACACTCTTTCGCTCTACTAAAACCAAACCCCGTTCACAATATTATATGATATAACATGCCAAAAATGAGTATTATTGACATTTACAAAATGAGTGTGGAATAACATTCAAGAAGAGCAATATGGGTGTTTTTACATGGGGGTGTTATCAGAATTTTTATTTGCCATAAAAAGCTTTGACAGCTAATGGAGTGAGATATTAAATATAGCTTTAAATACAATAGTCGTTTGGTATAGTAGACAAAAGAGCACAATTGAGTTTAGACTGTGTGGAAAACATCTCCACCAATTTACAATGGGTGTTTGTTACATCGAAGTTTCCATATTCTGTAAGAACCTATAATTGCACTAATGCTGACATATTTACATAAAACTTTGGCTTCAAATTTCCGCAACCCTAGCGACATTAATCCACTCACACACTTTGCATGCACAAGACCCAAACTACCAATTATCAGTACGATTACACGCGTACGATAGCCTTGTTCGTTAATTACTGCAGTCAATGGATAGTACTTATCAAATTTATGTTGGTAACATTTATCTAAATGGGCGTCATATGGTATTGCTGCCTCCACTATAAAAGCTGTTTTGTTCTGTCGATTGATGATTGTTAAATCAGGTTTTATGGCATGAGTCTTAAATGAAGCGTTACTGCTGCCGAAAAGTGATGGTTTAACTATTATTTCTTTATTTACTGTTATGTCACTCTTATTATTGTATGAGGATTTAAGTTTCTCATAAATAATGTCTACATCTCTATTGTGCCTTTGTTGGTATAATGTATGAAATGTGGTACATCCATTCAATAAATGTGACACTGCTTCGTATGGGTGGTTACATATTTTGCACATTTTTGTGTATGTCTGTGGGTAGTATAGATGTAAAAGACTTTCGCATTCCAGCAACTGTAACCTCGATCTCACAGCAAATGAAAGTATTTGATCACTTAATTTAACATTAGATAGAAAATTAGATGACAATGAATGGTTTACACATTTAATTTCGCGCACTATTCTCCCTTATGACGATTTACTGTTTAGTTCACTTATAATTAGGTTAAGTTTATGTGATTTAAATCCAGAATAAAAAAGCATTTGCTTACTTTTATGTTAGACTCATATCTTCATCTACGTCTAAATGTACCATGTAATGGCCACTGTCATCCACTTTCACACTCACTCCTTCACGCGCGCATTCTTCATTCAGCTCTACCTAAATGATCTTGGCCAATTCACTTTCGATCTTTTAACAAGATGGTTCGTTTCGTTTAGCTCGTAACATGCAAAGTTATTCCTATCTTCATCTACTTGGTCTATTTTACGTTTTTTCATATGTTTATCTAGCGAGTTTATTGCTGCAGTTTTTCCAAGACTATCATCACAATTGAGCATACTGATAAAGAATGAAATATGTCGAGAGTGGTATAATATGAGAGGGTTTGGTATGCCAAGGTCACCCTTCGACCTGGTGTGACAGTGGTGGTTTATGAAGTGAGTACTGGTCACGACATCAATTAGATGATATGTCACCGCTGGACTGGGTGTGTTAAAGACTGGTCCAAGAAGGCACCAATTAGAGAAATTATGTGACCGTGTCAATCTGCTAACTGTTGTTACTTAACTAGGTGACTGTTGGCAGGCCTAGTTATGATACTATTCAGATTGATTATCTCCTATTTTGTATTATCTTCCAAGTAGGTAGAGGTTATCTTAATACTGGCCCTCACCGCCAGAGTTATTGATTCCTGGATGATATTTTCTCAAACTTCCAACCTAAATTCGTTCCATCTCTTCTTGTGATGTTACTTAAGTGACACCTTCGTATAGTAGTTATTTTCTTTATATCCAGTATCTTGTTTACTCTAGCACTCAACAACCTTTTAGAGACTTAACCCAACTTGAGAAACGTTCCATCAAAACAAACATTTTATTTACATCTCATAAGTTCATCATAACAGAGGCATGTGGTACTAATTCCAGGTACAAACATTTCCCATTCCTCCTGGGTATATATTCATGTACCTATGCATATATATATATAGCTCTCCACCTGAGAACACCATCAGATATGGTTTATACCTATTTTCTTCCCTTAAGGCTTTTCTATTTATTCTGGCTTCTCCCAAGCCTTTCATCAACTCTTTCCTGAGTTGGTTTCTTTCTTCTACTAATCCTGTCAGATTTGACTCATATTAATCAAAATACCATCATCTTAAAATTCATATATGCAAATCAATACATTGGGTACACCTGTTGCAGTATACTCATACGTATACCTGCTAGAGAGCTCATGTTTCATCCTGTAAATACAATCACCCTTCAATTTCTTACTCATCTTACTTGTAGCAGTCGATATTGCAAAGTTCATTATACAATAGCCCAGCACGGCTATTAAATCCATGTTCTTCTGTAAATCTTCTCAGCTGCTTACTTAGTCTCAGTTTATTCACCTCATAGTCAATTTTGTAGCTTCAGCTTCGTTTCTCATTATTCTGCGCTCACTTAGTTGTAAGCGTCGTTAACCTTGTAATACTTTATTTCAGCTTCTGAAATCATTCTATTCAATGTCTATCAAAAGTTATGAGCCAAAGGACCCACTTACTTTGGTTTCACAGAATCCTCACAACACTCATATTTCTTACTATCACCCCTTATCACTAAACCTATATTTTAAACACAGTTCTGTTTTTTATATGTGAATAGATTCTACTACACTAACTAGGTCTATAGGATTCTTCAGAAGTATTCATTCTGTTTCACACAGAAATTGAACTTGAGCCTGGCAGAAAACACATTACTGCCACTCTATGTCCTTAACTAGGACTGCTCCTCCGAAAAATGCGACCCCTCACCAGCGTGTCTAAGTGCGCTTTCCTCTATAAAATCATTATCAGCTGATCTGTCCTTGTTTACTGTAAATTGATTGATCCCTCCTATTCTCCACTCAGCTGGAATATGTTCACGCTTATACGCTGTGTAAACAACTCAGTGAAGTGTCATCCGTTGTCCTGGTAAACTTCACTCAGACTTTCCACGTGCATATTTTTTTCTCTCAACTCACTTAATCATATAAGGGAGGTAATTAACCGTTGTCTCCCTTTGCATAATTTGACTTAACCTTATATTGTCTTCTCTAAAGTTTGCTATACAATTCTTTTATGTACATTTTCTAAACCATAATTACCAACTCACCAATCTACTTAACTTAAGTGTAATTAAGCACTTTCCTCCCCTGACCTTAATATTCAGAGTCTCCTCCCTTTGATCAAAGTATTATTTCACTCATTTTATCTCCCTTTTAGTAGACAAAAAGTCTTTATTCAAATCCATTCTTATTTCTTAAACCATTTTTTTTATACTTTCCCCCTTAACCAAAACCAAATCACCGCTTATAATTCCTGCCTGAGCATTTATAATGCCCCTACAAAGTCAACGGTGACACTGGGACAAAAGAAATAGCTCCTTGTGGATGATTCATTTAGCGCTAACCATGTTCTAACGTGTTGTACAATTTCATCTTCAATTTCTTTTTCTTTACGCATGCATACATACGCAAACATACATACAAAAATACATACATACAAGTAGTAAAGTATGCGCAAAACTGGTATCATTGTGGAGGCGCGTGACTTTTATATAGCAAAAAATAGCAAAAAACTCGATCGATTTCAGGCGTTATATTTCAGGCGGAGGCGCAGGCGGATGCGCGTGACTTTTATATAGCGATATATTTTAGCCGGGGGACTTCCTCTGACGATCAAACGCATGACTTGTTATATAGCAATAAATTTGTTCGATAATGACGGGCGTGTTGTTTACTAATGGGAGATAAGTAGGTTGTTTTATTGCATGACTTTTTATATAAGGTAATACACATTGCGCAGGTGGAGCATCAGGCGTTGGTGCATGACTTTTTATATAAGGAAATACTCATTGCGCAGGTGGAGCATCAGGCGTTGGTACATGACTCTTTATATAAGGAAATACTCATTGCGCAGAAGGAGCATCAGGCGTTGGTACATGACTTTTTATATAAGGAAATACTCATTGCGCAGGTGGAGCATCAGGCGTTGGTACATGACTTTTTTATATAAGGAAATACTCATTGCGCAGGTGGAGCATCAGGCGTTGGTACATGACTTTTTATATAAGGAAATACTCATTGCGCAGGTGGAGCATCAGGCGTTGGTGCAGGACTTTTTAAATAAGGAAATACTCATTGCGCAGGTCGAGTATCAGGCGTTGGTGCATGACTTTTTATATAAGGAAATACTCATTGCACAGGTGGTGCATCAGGCGTTGTTGCATGACTTTTTATATAAGGAAATACTCATTGTGCAGGTGGCGCATCAGGCGTTGGTGCATGACTTTTTATATAAGGAAATACTCATTGCGCAGGTGGAGCATCAGGCGTTGGTGCATGCCTTTTTATATAAGGAAACACTCTTTGCGCAGGTGGAGCATCAGGCAGCGCGGATGACTTTTATATAAGGAAAATGTGGCGGCGCACTGTGGTGGCCCATGACTTTTTATATAGCGCTATATTAGTTCTCTAATAGTGTGTTGTTTTTATGTGTTACACCATGTATTGTGGTTTATTTTACATACATTTAGGTATACATATATTTATACAATAGGAAGACGATGTTACAACAGTTATACGATATATTTAGACAATAGGAAGGCGATATATTTAGCCAATATATTTAGACAACAGTTAAACGATACATATTTACAACAGTTAGACGATATTTATGTTTCAATATTGAGACAATAGTTAGATGTATATTTGGACTTGAGATAACAAGAAGATTTTTAGATAATAGGAAGACGATATATTTAGTTATACATATAGACATATATTTAGTTAGACATATATATATGTATATATATATATATATATATATATATATATATATATATATATATATATATATATATATATATATATATATATTCACACTAAGAACAATTATAGAAGAATCAGTAGAAAGGCAATCGCCACTTATTATCACCTTCGTTGATTTTCAAAAAGCCTTTGATAGTCTACACCGCCCATCATTGTGGAAGATACTTACAATCTATGGTTTTCCAACAAAATATGTGAATATAATCAAAGCGCTATATGACAATGCAAGATGTTGTGTTAGAACAAATAAAGGGAATACAGAATGGTTTACAGTAGAAACAGGGGTTAAACAAGGCTGTATTATGTCACCACTACTTTTTGGAATAGCTATTGATTGGGTTATGAGAAACTATACCCACAATGAACAATTGGGTATAAAATGGACAAATGGAAAATTCCTGGGGGACCTGGATTTCGCAGATGATGTAGCATTCTTAAGTTCAACACCAAGACAATCCCAAGAAGCAATAAATAATTTGTGTCATCTCTCGGTTAAAATAGGTCTCCAAATAAATGCCTCTAAAACTAAAGCTATGAACTTTTCTAACGAGACCTTTGATATCATCTTGAACGGGGAAAAACTACAGAAAGTTGAAAGTTTCAATTATTTAGGCAGTAAAATGACTCAGGATGGTGACACAACAAGAGAAATCCATACTAGAATTGCTTTGGCAGCTAGCGCCTTCAATAGATTATCTAACATTTGGAAATTACGATCATTGAATATACATACCAAGCTTCGTCTGTTTAATTCAAATGTTATCTCAGTGTTAACATACGGCTGTGAGAGTTGGAAAATAACAAAATCATTGGAGAACAAGCTGAATACATTCGAGAACAAATGTCTTAGAAAACTCATGAACATCAGTTGGAAAGAATTCAAGACTAATCGACAAATAAGAGAAGACTCTAGGCAGAAATATGTCTCCGACTATATAAGGAAAAGACGATGGTCATATATCGGTCATGTCCTACGAATGCAAAACAACAGAATACCACTACAGGCGCTCACTTGGGTTCCTGAGGGTAAGAGGAAAAAAGGAAGACCAAAAGAAACACTCAGAAGAACAATAATAAGAGAAGGAAGAACGTTGGGCCTAAATAATGTGCAAGAGCTAAGAGGAGTGGCGTCACAACGAACAACCTGGAGAGCACTGGTTTCTGCCTTATGCGCCGTGTTTGGTGCTTAAAGAATTTATTATTATTATTATTATATATATATATATATATATATATATATATATATATATATATATATATATATATATATATAATATATATATATACATATAATATATATAATATATATAATATATATATATTATATTATATATATATATATATATATATATATATATATATATATATATATATAATATATATATATATATATGATATAAGAGGGAGGGTTGTTTTATATATTTAGACTGGCTTTTATATAGTAATATATTTGTTCGATAATGGCCGGTGTGTTGTTTATACTAAATACTTAGACAATATATATATATATATATATATAATATATATATATATATATATATATATATATATATATATATATATATATATATATATATATATATATATATATATAAAAGTCGATAATGACGGATAATATAATAAAAAAATCGATAATGACGGAAAATATAAAAAATCGATAATGACGTAAAATAACAAATAAAAATCTATAATTTTGAATTAGGTTACTGAGAGGGTTTTTCGATGCGAGTGGAACCTTTTTGTACTGACGTGGGTGACGATGTATGGTAGGGTGTGTTGGGGTATGGTTTTTTTTATGTGTGCCGGTATTTTAATTGTTGTGTATACAATATTTATATAACGGAGTGAAGTGTTAGAGACATGTACTAGGTCTACCATCGAGAGGTGGGAGCATCGAGAGGTGGGGGTGAAGTGTCGATTGCGCAGGGGGCGCGGCAGGTGGTGGCGCAGGAAATTTTATATAGCGATGTGTTTTAGCCGAGGTGACTTCCTCTGACGCTCAGCTTGCGTCCTATATTGTATGTAGGTTGTTGTTGTGTTATAAGTTACAACAGTTAGTCAACAGTTATACGAGATATTTATACATATATTACAATATTTAGTTATACATACACCATACATTTACAACAGTTAGACTTATATTACAACAGTTATATAGACATAGGTAAGAAAGATGTTAGTTAATATATTTTATTTTTCAAATAACAATATCATATAGTAGCATAGTACAATATTTTATATATATTTATATTGGTAAGATTCGTGGAAAGTATTATTCAAATAACATTATATGAGTATAAATTGGTAAGAGGTGTGTACATTTTTATATATTGGAAGACGGGAGGTGTGTTTTCAAATAACATTATATGATCACAGATTGGTAAGAGGGAGGGTTGTTTTATTGGAAGACATAAAAGGTAATATCACCGGGTACAGCTGCAGACCAGACCAACTATAGAGGTTGAGGGAGATGTGTCGTCACATTGTCGTCATTGTCGTCGTAAAAAATAGGACAGAGCGTGTATTGTGTTGGGGTGATGACTCATGGGTGTGTGTGTGTTCGTCTGTAGGTATCTGTGTGGTATGGTTTTTGCTTGGTGTACATAGTGGAAGAGAGATATTTTTGGGTAGGAAGTTTGTGTATTGTATTGGGTTTGTTTTGTCTTGTGAGTGCGCGTGCATATACCTCGGTATCTGTGTGTGTGTGTGCGTGTGTGTACATGGGTGGTATGGTTTTTGATTGGTGTACAGAGAGTTTAGACGTTGAGAGAAGAGGTGGTGACATTGTCAGGATGCACCTGTCTTTTGAGGTAAAAGTAAGACAGGGAGTTGCGGTGTTGTTCATATGTGTAGATGGCAGAGTTATGTGTTTTGAACCGAATATTTTTTCCCGCCCTGGTCTTGTTGGGTGTTGAGGACTTCTAAAACGTATTTTTGTCTATTTTGTTGTGGTGTTTGATCAATCGATTGGGTGGTCTTGAATGTGGTAGAGGTAGAACGAGGTCGCCGGGACTGATTCGACATAATATTTTGTGTTTGGTCTGTTTAATTGTGAATGTGTGATAATGTCGCTGTCGTGTAATTGTGAGACAAAAGACTTGAAATCTGTAATGTTCTTTACTAAGTGATGGTGTTCTAACACACACGTGTTATTATGTGAGGCCTGAAATAAGCGTAATTTGTTTGTTTCTCTGTTTCTCAAAACTACGTGGTGACTGAAGTTAACCTTGAAGCGTTTTGTCTGTTGTGTAAAGACAGGGAGCAAAAGACTTTCCCATTCAATTCTTTGGCTATTATGGAAAAAAGTGAATGTGGACAAATATTTGTGGTTGTTTGTATGTGTCTTGATCGCACTCCAATTCCGTGTATATATTTCTTTAATGTCAGCTGGTAAGTCACCTAAACTGTCTTGGTCAGAGGACAAGCGAGTTTTTTTATTAGAGATTTGATGACTAGACATTGGTCATTTCTTGGTCTGGCCTCCAGCTTTTGTATAGGCTGGTTGAGATGGGGTGGAGGGAATTGTTGCAGGTGAAATGGCACCTGATGTTAGTGTGTGTTGGTGCGCTGATGTTACAGGTGCTGATGATGATGTTCTGGAAGAGACTGTGTCGCCTGCCGCAGCAGATGATGGTTGATAGTACTGCGCCGATGTTGAAGGTGGTGACATTCTCGATAAGTCTGGTATTGCTGTGGCACCTGAGGATGTTGGATTCTGTGTTGTAGCTGACGTGAAAGGGCTCATTGTTGAAGTAGGTGTTGTGGGACCTGATGGAGCTGGTTTCTGTTGATGGTAGAGTAGGGATAGAGGCATGTTGTTGTTTTAGGTGTACCCGTAGGTTATCAGCCCGCGTAAAGTTTTTGCCACAGAGCTCACAAGACAGCAGAGTCAATGAGTGCGCGACCTTGCAGTGACGCAATAGGTCGACACGGCGTGTGAAAGTCTGTCCCTATCGGATACATATTATGTTGTTTTGTACCACTGATGTGTCTGTCTGTTCCATGCTAGAAACGGGTCGATGTTTATTTTCTATGTGCACGTGGTGTTAAGTCAGCCGGCTCTCCACAGCATCGAGCCGGCTGCCTTAACCGTCCCAGAGTTCCTCTGGTACCATTTCTAACTGGGTCTGCCCTGTCGGGTTGTGTGCAGTGCATCACACATACCTTGTGTATATCATCAATGACAAACTCTCTCTGGGCACAGAAATTGCTCGTCTCATTAACAAAGCTGCAGCTACCTTTGCCTGCCTCAAATCACGGATTTGGGGAAACACCAAACTCGCAACGTCGACCGAAGCTGCACTATATAAAGCCTGTATCATCAGTTTACTTCTATATGGCAGTGAGTCCTGAACAATCTATGCTAAGCAAGAAAGAAGGTTCAATACCTTCCATCTACCGTGTCTGCGCCACCTCCTCGGCATTTTGTCGAAAGATAAAAGTGTACAAATTCAAAGGAACATAAACTTGTTTTCGCTAGTCTATATTTAGCGCTGGCGTTACCCACCCTAACCGATTACAACAGTATGACTCATTCATCGACTACATTTGATAATGTTTTCCTCGGGAGCGCAGACCATCGCTCGATTTTAACAACGAGTAATAAAAAGCACGTGGGTGTTGGGTTTTCTTAAAATGGTTGAAACTGACCTCGATATTGTCCCGATTGGAACTTGTAACACTAAGGAGTATCTATTTGGGTTTTCCTCTTTATTCTATAGTGGGTAGGAAAAATGAACCTCCACAATAATTGGTCAATCTACACAACTCTTTAAAAGCGACAGTGAAAAATCATAATCTAACCGCTCCTGTACTGTTACCTTGCGTCGCGCACTCACGTTCATACTTTACTGAAGAGACGGTGTAATAACGACAGACACTCGCGCTCATACCTCGTTGAAGATGACTTACACTCCCGCTCATACCTCGTTGAAGATGCGTTCCATTTTTTCACCAACCGAGTGTACATGACAAGAAGTGATGCAATACTTGTACCGTTGGAGAGTGGACTGAAGATCGCCGCTGTAAGTTTTACCGAGACCATCCTTTGATACACGTGCGAAAATACTTTGGTGAGTTATATCTAAAGTTTTCTACCAAAACCGTGGTCATATTTCTATTATCTTGCGGGCATATTTCTATCATCTCACATGTATATTTCTATCGTGTCGAGGGCCTATTTCTATCACGTCGAGGGCATATTTCTATCGTCTCGAGGGCATATTTCTATCATCTCACATGGATATTTCTATCACGTCGAACGAATTTTAATTGATAACGGTTTCCAATCGTTCTGAGTACGTCGTGTGACTAACAAGGCCGCACGTGAAGTTTTCGCCCGGAACAACTTGTACATCCATGCGCAGTGCGAACGCCAAAATTTTGTCTTAATCAAGAATTGTTTTAGACCTGTCTCATTCTTTAACCAACCTGCGACCAGCAAAAACATCCAGCCGTTTTGAAAAATCAAACGTTGAAACCAAGAAACACCCTTCTGAAAAACCAGACCACGTCAAGATCACAACGAAACGTATGTTTCTTTTATATTTATAGTCGCCTGTATATTGTGTTAAATATCTCTATTTAGAAAATATTAGTTGTCTGTTTTCGTTAAGTGTACTCGGTGGAGAAATATTCTTTATTTGTTTGTTTCTGTATTTGTTTATATACATAAATAGTCGTCTGTATATTGTGTTAACAGTTAAATATCTCTATTTAGAAAATATATAAAGTATTACTTGTCTGTTTTCGTTAAGTGTACTCTGTGGAGAAATATTTTTATCGGTTTGTTTGTATTCGTGTGTTGTGTTAAATATAAATATCTTTTTCTATTTTAAAAATATGGTTGTGTGTTTGTCTTTTCGCTAGGAAGTGTTGTTAAATGTTAATCTTTTTTCAACATTATTATGTTATGTGTCTAGACTAATAGGTATTTAAATAATATTTGTTTGTTAAGTTGTTAAGTTGTTACATGTGTGTATGTTTTCGATAAGTTAAGGCTTAGCCGGTTTATTTGTTATGTGTTAGGCACAGTCTTGTTTCTGAAAAAAAATTTCCTTATTTTAAAACTTATCAGTGTTTCTCGTCTATTGTTAAACAAGTGCTTTGTTCATTGTATACATATAGTATGAGTCATCGAGATTGCATCATCAGAGTGCCATCATACTTTCTGATCTACAAACTAAAATCGTACGAAATCAAATTATATTGGGGTCTTGAAAAAAAAAATTGTCCGTGATACTTACAATATCCAACCCGGACACAGAGTATCTGCTATAAAAACTACCTGACGGTGGATACAAACAGAAAATCAATATCAAGTTTTTTATGAGCCCTGTTTTGTTCATACTTGGAGTTCAGCGCGTGGACACCTGCCTATTAGTCAATCGATATCGGACGTCAATATAAGAAATAGAGAGAGTCAGATAATAACTCTGCTTCATTGTTGTTAGTTTTTATTATCTTTCGTGAAACAAGAAAAGAGAGCCGACAGCTCAATAACTCTGTTTCCACTACTTCGTGGCGACTTATTTTAGTATCACAGAATAAAAGAAAAAGCAATGGGTCTGAAACACAAATGTATTACAATAAGGATCCGAGTCACTACATACAGATTAACCAGCCAGTGAAAATTTAAAAAAAAATAGTTTAGAAAATAGCATATTTTTGGATTTAAAAGCAATACTGAGCTACACAAGGAAAGACGCCCTGCTATAACCAGCAACCATGGTTGACAGTTGGTTGGTACAAACTAGCAAAACACGTTAATATTTATATTTTTATTATTTTAAAAGATAGGATAGATCGTCACTTGTCTCGCGAACTTGGTGGTTTTTAAATCAATATCTTTGCTCCCACAACGAGCGCGCGCGGGCCTTTGTGATATGTTAACACCTCTTTCATTTGATAACAGAATGAAAATATAAGACTGGTTATAACTAAGAGTAGGCGTGTGTATACGTGTCTGTCTTTAAAACTGGTCTTTCTATTTACCTGTTTATTCTCTCTCTCTTTCTCTTTCTCTCTCTTTCTCTCTTTCTCTCTCTCTCTCTCTCTCTCAGTTTGTTATATGTTTAATTTTAACGTTGTCTAAATGTTATGACTAACTTCTTCTGTTCCTCTTTTCTCAGATGTCTTCATCTCGATATACTTGCACACACTGCATTCGGTCTTTCACCCGTGACCACGACCTAACTCGGCATATGAACACGGTGCATGGGGAGCAGAGCTACGATTGTTCTTTATGTGGTAAAAACTTCACCCTATCGACCAATCTGAAACGGCACATAGAAAATAAACATAGACCCGTTTCCAGCATGGAACAGACAGACACATCAGTGGTACAAAAAAACATAATGTGTATCCGATGTGGACAGACTTTCATCCGCCGTGCCGACCTATTATGTCACTGCAAGGTCGCGCACTCGTTGAATCTGCTCTCTTGTGCACTCTGTCTCAAAAACTTTACGCGGGCTGATAACCTACGGGTACACCTAAAACAACAACACGCCTCTATCCCTACTCCACCATCAAGACAGAAACCAGCTCCATCAGGTCCCACAACACCTACTTCAACAATGAGCCCTTTCACGTCAGCTACAACACAGAATCCAACTTCCTCAGGTGCCACAGCAATACCAGACTTATCGAAAATGTCACCACCTTCAACATCGGCGCAGTACTATCAACCATCATCTGCTGCAGCAGGCGACACAGTCTCTTCCAGAACATCATCATCAGCACCTGTAACATCAGCGCACCAACACACACTAACATCAGGTGCCATTTCAGCTGCAACAATTCCCTCCACTCCATCTCAACCAGCCTATAAAAAAGCTGGAGGCCAGACCAAGAAACGACCAATGTCTAGTCATCAAATCTCTAATAACAAACTCGCTTGTCTTCTGACCAAGACAGTTTAGGTGACTTACCAGCTGACATTACAGAAATATATACACAGAATTGGAGTGCGATCAAGACACATACAAACAACCACAAATATTTGTCCACATTCACTTTTTCCATAATAGCCAAAGAATTAAATGGGAAAGTCTTTTGCTCCCTGTCTTTACACAACAGACAAAACGCTTCAAGATTAACTTCAGTCACCACGTAGTTTTGAGAAACAGAGAAACAAACAAATTACGCTTATTTCATGAGTCACATAATAATGCGTGTGTGTTAGAACACCCTCACTTAGTAAATAACATTACATATTTCAAGTCTTTTGTCTCACAATTACACGACAGCGACATTATCACACATTCACAATTAAACAGACCAAACACAAAATATTATGTCGATCAGTCCCGGCGACCTCGTTCTACCTCTACCACATTCAAGACCACCCAATCGATTGATCAAACACCACAACAAAATAGACAAAAATACGTTTTAGAAGTCCTCAACACCCAACAAGACCAGGGCGGGAAAAAATATTGGGGTCCGAACACATAACTCTGCCATCTTTACATATGAACAACACCGCAACTCCCAGTCTTACTTTTACATCAAAAGACAGGTGCATCCTGACAATGTCACCACCTCTCCCCTCAACGTCTAAGCTCTCTGTACACCAATCAAAAACCATACCACCCATGTACACACACACACACACAGATACCGAGGTATATGCACGCGCACTCACAAGACAAAACAAACCCAATACAGTACACAAACTCCCTACCCAAAAATATCTCTCCTCCACTATGTACACCAAGCAAAAACCATACCACACAGATACCTACAGACGAACACACACACACCCATGAGTCATCACCCCAACACAATACACGTTCTGTCCTATTTTTTACGACGACAATGACGACAATGTGACGACACATCTCCCTCAACCTCTATAGTTGGTCTGGTCTGCAGCTGTACCCGGTGATATTACCTTTTATGTCTTCCAATAAAACCACCCTCCCTCTTACCAATCTGTGATCATATAATGTTATTTGAAAACACACCTCCCGTCTTCCAATATATAAAAATGTACACACCTCTTACCAATTTATACTCATATAATGTTATTTGAATAATACTGTCCACGAATCTTACCAATATAAATATATATAAAATATTGTACTATGCTACTATATGATATTGTTATTTGAAAAATAAAATATATCAACTAACATCTTTCTTACCTATGTCTATATAACTGTTGTAATATATGTCTAACTGTTGTAAATGTATGGTGTATGTATAACTAAATATTGTAATATATGTATAAATATCTCGTATAACTGTTGACTAACTGTTGTAACTTATAACACAACAACAACCTACATGCAATATAGGACGCAAGCTGAGCGTCAGAGGAAGTCACCTCGGCTAAAACACATCGCTATATAAAATTTCCTGCGCCACCACCTGCCGCGCCCCCTGCGCAATCGACACTTCACCCCCACCTCTCGATGCTCCCACCTCTCGATGGTAGACCTAGTACATGTCTCTAACACTTCACTCCGTTATATAAATATTGTATACACAACAATTAAAATACCGGCACACATAAAAAAAACCATACCCCAACACACCCTACCATACATCGTCACCCACGTCAGTACAAAAAGGTTCCACTCGCATCGAAAAACCCTCTCAGTAACCTAATTCAAAATTATAGATTTTTATTTGTTATTTTCCGTCATTATCGATTTTTTATATTTTCCGTCATTATCGATTTTTTTATTATATTATCCGTCATTATCGACTTTTATATATATATATATATATATATATATATATATATATATATATATATATATATATATATATAGGGCTGGAGTGTGTAAGGGATAGTACCTCACGGTGAGAGGCAGTCACTTCCTCTTTTTGAGGATGGCCTGGATCCTATTTGGTTCCCCCACTCCAGTTCAGCTCATGTATGGCTCCTCGAGTCTGCTTGTGTACGGCAGCGCCACCCCCCGGGCAACGGCTTTGACTGGCCGGCCGAACTACATGAGTAAATTGAAAAAGGGAGGTCCCCCTTAAACAGTACACACAACTGCTGGCCGAACGGGCGGATGATCAATAATATTTTGACAACGGCTTCTAGGGCAGGAGTTGGAAAGGCCTGGTATCGGGCTGAGGGCGCACCATGGACTGTAATGGTAAGCGGCCAGAACCATCCAGAAAGCAATGGCAAACTACTGGATGTACAATGCCAAGAAATCCATAATGGCTAATCTGAATACTACACAAAGATCTGGTGGTGAGGCCCCCAGGCCAGACAGATCATATTTAACTGGGGAAGAGATCGTTGGCAGCGTCAGTACAGGTAATCGTGATGACGGCCAAAAGCCTGACTGTGTTACCACGGAAAACCATGTCATCGGTCTTAGAAAAATAATCAAAATAGGAACATGGAACGTCAGAAGCTTATACCAAGGAAAACAGTACATAGTGAAGAACGAGATGGAAAGGCTAAACATCGATATCCTGGGCATCTCAGAGCACAGATGGTCGGGCCAGGGACACTTTTCGATTCCATCAGGAGGAACATTCATATACTCAGGCAAAGAGAGAGGAGGTCAGAGCGGCGTCGGCTTCTACCTGTCTAAAAGGACAGCTGCCTCCCTATTAGGATATAATCCCATAAATGACCGCATTGTCACAATCAGACTGAAAGGAAAAAGAAAGAACATCACAATTATACAAACATATGCGCCAACAGCAGCTGCTGAAGAACAGGAAATTGAAGATTTTTACAATGAACTGCAAAATGCATTAGAGAAAGCAAATAAGCAAGATATTAGGATAATAATGGGAGATTTTAATGCCAAAGTTGGAAACGAAAGATTAGAACATGAAAAAAGAGTGAAAGGAAGTTATGGATTGGGCCAGAGAAATGAGAGAGGAGAACGCTTGACAACATTCTGCCTAGAAAACAACCTAGTCATCACGAATACTCTTTTTATGCAACACCCTAGAAGACTATATACATGGACGTCACCGGACGGAAAAAGCAAGAACCAAATAGATTATATCTTAATACAACAAAGGTGGCGATCTTGTATCTCATCCATCAAGACGTTCCCAGGAGCAGACTGTGACTCCGACCATGAACTTCTTGCTGCAAACTTCAAGATCAAATTGAAAAAAGTCGTTACAAGCGACAAAGTAATACGTTATGACACAAGCGCCATACCAGAAGAGTACAGTGTCGATATTCAGAACAAATTTGACATTCTTATGGCAGTACAGGAGGAAATGACACCAGATGAACTTGCTAATAACATCAGAGATGTATATATTACAAATGCACAGAGGTTAATTCCTAAAAGAAGTATAAAGAGACGAGAATACATCTCAGACGAAACACTGAAGTTGGTGGTAGAGAGAAGAAAAATGAAGTCCAAAAAAGATACAGAAAATCAGGAGTTGTACAAGGAATACACAAAGCAGATTAAAAAACGAGTCAGACAAGACAAACAACAATACATAAACGACACCTGCAGGAAAATAGAGGAAATGCGCGAACAGGGATTGAGTAAGAATATGTTTTCTGAAGTAAGAACATTGAAAAACAGCAACTTTAAATCATCACCCCGAGCAATAAACGACAAGAAAGGCGACACTCTAACAGAACGTAAAGATATTCTGAACAGATGGAAGGAGTACTGTCAAGAAATGTATACGGAAATAAACAAAGCGGCAGATAACAACGTCATGAATGAAGCGGAACGTGAACCAGAACCTACCATAGAGGAAGTCCGGAATGCAATCAAACACTTAAAAAGTGGAAAATCTCCTGGTTGTGATGAAATAACAGCTGAAATGATACAGGCAGGAGGAGAAGGCAGCGCTCGTATATACCATGCATTATGCTGCAAGATCTGGCAAAGCGGAATTTGGCCCAAGGAATGGAAACGATCAATTTACATACCCTTGCCAAAAAAGGGCAACCTGAAACTGTGCACAAACTACAGAACTATAGCTCTTATAAGCCATGCCAGCAAAATACTTTTACAAATCATAATGAAAAGGATGCAACAAAAGCTAGAAACAGAAATAAATGAAGTACAGGCGGGTTTTCGACCAGGTAGAGGCACTAGAGATCATATATTCAACATGAGGATCATCATAGAAAAGTGTAGAGAATTCAACGTTGACCTACATACTTGTTTCATTGATTACACCAAAGCTTTCGATTGTGTACAACATCAGCAGTTATGGGCTATTATGAAAAATATGGGATTTCCAAACCACCTTATACAACTCATCGCACTGCTGTACCAAGAACAACAGGCAGCCGTAAGAATAGAGGGGGAAACATCAGAATGGTTTGAAGTACAGAAAGGAGTAAGACAAGGCTGTACCCTTTCCCCTTACCTGTTTAACATTTATGCCGAGAATATCATGAGAAACGTAAGAGATGACCAAGAACACACAGAGTTTGACTCATTTAACATCGGCGGGTACCAGATCCCGGAAATCAGATATGCTGACGACACAGTCCTCCTATCGACCAACCCAAAAGGACTTGAACAATTACTTCTGTCCACCAAAAAACACAGCGAGGCCCAGAATCTATACCTAAACACCAAGAAGACCAAAGTATTGACAACAGACAAAGTAAAGACCAAACCAGAAATTGAAATTGATAACGAAGAACTGGAAAGTGTCAATGAATTCGAATACTTAGGATCAATCATTAACAGCTCTGGCGACTGTGCAGTAGAAATTAAAAGAAGACTTGCAATTGCTTCACATAAGCTAATACAGATGAAAAACCTATGGCAAGGCACAAGCAAAGAAACAAAGTTACAACTGATCAGAGCATGTATATTCCCAGTAGCAACATACGGCTGCGAGACTTGGACACTCAATAAAACTGTTGCAAAAAAGATTACATCATTCGAAATGAAATGCTACAGAAGGATGTTGAGAATACCCTGGACAGAAAAAAAGACCAACAGAGAAGTACTGCACTCACTAAACGTACAGGAACATTGGCTCCTAAATACCATCGCAATAAGGAAGCTGAAATTTTTCGGTCATATAAAAAGACATAATAGTCTGGAAAAAACAGTGATGGAAGGCATGGTCCCTGGAAAAAGGGGAAGGGGTCGACCTAGACGACGGTGGACCCAGGACATCACAGAGAGTCTGAACTTGTCTTTGGCTGATGCAGGTCGAATTGCCCAGAATCGTGATGCGTTCAGAGCAGCTGTAATGGAGACAACGTTCTGGAAAGAATATGTCACATGATGATATATATATATATATATATATATATGTCTAACTAAATATATCGTCTTCCTATTATCTAAAAGTCTTCTTGTTATCTCAAGTCCAAATATACCTCTAACTATTGTCTCAATATTGTAACATAAATATCGTCTAACTGTTGTAAATATATATCGTCTAACTCTTGTCTAAATATATTGTCTAAATATATCGCCTTCCTATTGTCTAAATACATCGTTTAACTGTTGTAACATCGTCTTTCTATTGTATAAATATATGTATACCTAAATTTATGTAAAATAAACCACAATACATGGTGTAACACATAACCACAACACACTATTAGCGAACTAATATAGCGCTATATAAAAAGTCATGGGTCACCACAGCGTGATGCCACATTTTCCTAATATAAAAGTTATCCGCGCCGCCTGATGCTCCACCTGCGCAATGAGTATTTCCTTATATAAAAAGTCATGCACCAACGCATGATGCGCAACCTGCGCAATGAGTATTTCCTTATATAAAATGTCATGCACCAACGCCTGATGCTCCACCTGCGCAATGAGTATTTCCTTATATAAAAAGTCATGCACCAACGCCTGATGCTCCACCTGCGCAATGAGTATTTCCTTATATAAAAAGTCATGTACCAACGCCTGATGCTCCACCTGCGAAATGATTATTTCCTTATATAAAAAAGTCATGTACCAACGCCTGATGCTCCACCTGCGCAATGAGTATTTCCTTATATAAAAAGTCATGTACCAACGCCTGATGCTCCACCTGCGCAATGAGTATTTCCTTATATAAAAAAGTCATGTACCAACGCCTGATTCTCCACCTGCGCAATGAGTATTTCCTTATATAAAAAGTCATGCACCAACGCCTGCTGCTCCACCTGCGCAATGAGTATTTCCTTATATAAAATGTCATGCAATACAACAACCTACTTATCTCTCCTTAGTAAACAACACGCCCGTCATTATCGAACAAATTTATTGCTATATAACAAGTCATGCGTTTGATCGTCAGAGGAAGTCCCCCGGCTAAAATATATCGCTATATAAAAGTCACGCGCATCCGCCTGCGCCTCCGCCTGAAATCTAACGCCTGAAATCGATCGAGTTTTTTCTATTTTTTGCTATATAAAAGTCACGCGCCTCCACAAAGCGCCTCCACAATGATACCCGTTTTGCGCATACCCTACTACTCATACATATAAAATAATTTTTCTCCTATAGATTGCAGCTGTGATTTTGTTGGGGCTAAATATCCCGTTTGGTAAGTAAGTTAAATATCCTTTTGGAACAGCGTATCTGATGTTTGTACATAAACGTTTTGACATGTCAAGTGTTCATTAATCAGATCAAATCGGGCCGCACCGTATTTACACAAGGCACATGTTACGTTCATGTAAGAGTTTATGTAAGTGTTCAGTGGTCAGAAAGGATATACGAACTAGATGTTAATTTCCACCATCATGAGAATGTGTGTTACCTTGTTCAACCCAGGTTCGTTCTTCCGGATGTGAATGCAGCTACTTGTTGGTGTTGCATGGCACGTGATGTTGCGTATAATGTAATGTTAGTGCTCACCTTAGTTTTTTTTAACACGATTCATCTCACAGTAGCACATAAGTCATTGACGACACTTAACAAAGTCACCACGTTAACTAACTGTTTCACTGACAAACATTTTCTAAAAACATTAACAATAATTAGCTTAATCACTGACGACAATCCAGTAAATAATAAAATGTTTATTAAGATTAAAAGTTGGATATAAGAATATTAAAGCATGCCTATTTACAAAACCATCTATATTATGTATAGTTTCATTTCCTTCTAACTCTAGTTCTATTTGGTCCTATTCTATACAATGTGAGAATCCTTGTTCTTAATTATCTCGAATTTTATATTCTTGTTTCCATAATGACAATAACCTTGAGAATTATTGTTCTCATTATTATATAAAAATGTCTCATCTCAAAACTCAAAAGTTACAGTGATTCTTAAAATCTCATATAGATTACCAACATCACCTTTCTTAATGTTCAGAGAACATTTCTCATTAAGTTTTACAAAATCTATGATTATGTATCGAGTCAGTGGGTCTCAATATATTTACTTACAAGTGGCATCAACAGCTGAGCGCTTGATATAAAAATCTCCACTATTTATTTATTGCCTGACAGTCCGCAGGATCACACATTATCACTTCACTACAACCGCTTCACCAACAGTGTGAAGATATAAATATTCATTACATATTCTATTGCGTTAACACGCAGAATAATTTTTCCTTTAAAATGACTTAAGAGCTGTCTGTGATTCACAATTCACCTTAGCGGGTTAAGATCATTGGTTAACAGCTTGAATACCACTATCTCTCTTTCTCACTTCTTCTCTCCAATTATCGGTACTTATAGTTATTCAAACTCTAGCTGAGATTATCTAAAAATTCTCTTCTTACCACTTATTATCATTATTAGATATTCTCTACAAAACACTATCTATAAAAGTCTACGCTTCCTTCCTACATCATTTCAAATGCCGAACACTGGCTAATCCAGCGCAAAACCTATGACAAACTTCCTACATTTTTAGTTCTCTTCACTACAAATTCTTCTCAACTCTTGTTCCCCTGGCCTGGTTCTTGTCATCAATTCGACATTTGTGACTTGGTCATACCATGTCAGTCCTTCTATTCTACGCAAGCTCCCGTTTATAAAAGTCTGTAGCTTTTTGGTTGTTGTTTTTGTTGCTCTCCATGTCTCTGAGCTATACAGTAGGACTAACCTGACATTTGAGTTGAAGATTCTTATTTTCGTATTGGACTTATATCTAACTGCCGGCCAGGAAAAGTTCTCATGTGTCTCTGAAGAGTCAAAGAAAGAACAGTACTACTGTACCCTCAGGGATGTCGCACAAAGTGACCAATATGAGGTTTACATAAGGTCTGCTAACCTCATGATGTAAAACCAATAGCCACAGAAACCACATCTGCAAGAGCTTGTGTATGTTTGGTGTATGCTTCCTGCCAGGGGAATAATGGCTCCAAACACCGTCAGAAGCGCAAAGGAAAATGATGATGGTGATGATAATGACACAACAATCATTTGAAAATAATCTAACCACAACACACTCCAGAGTGCTAGCTATGTACCTACCTATGTTGACCTCCACCTAATTGAGTGCCCAGCCCTCGATGATGTTAGGAGAATGCTCCTTCCTCAGAGGCCAGATCAGAGAAACATCTTGTACGGAGAAATAAAACATCTTGCGAAAACATGCAGATATCACTACATGACATCGGACCGAAGGGCGAGAGCCCAAACACTGCTGGATCAATAACAACTACAACCACATGATGATGATGATTATGGTGATGATGTATTAAGTGCTGCATTGTTCTAGATCAGGGGTCTTCTTCTTCCTTGATCCTTAGCCGCCGACCGTCAAAGCAGTCAGTGGCCATCACGCCTAGTGGCGTCTTGTAGGGAAACAACAAATTGATTCCACTTTGCTCGGTCGGCGGCCATCCTTCTTACAGTGCCCCAACTCTGGTTCATTCTTTGCATCTCAACCTCCACAGTCCTCCGCCAGGTTGTTTTTGGGGTCCAAAGCATAGGTGTTCTTGTGATGGCATCGAAAACTCTTCTGAGTACATGGCCAACCCAGCTCCAGCGTCTGCCAGCTATGATGGTTTGCATGTCCTCTTGCTTGCTCCGAGTAAGCAGATCTTGGTTGGTGATGGCATTCGGCCAAAAGATTCGGTGAATTTTTCTTAGGCATGTTGAGGACAATTTCGACATTTCCTTCTCTGTAACTCTCCAGCATTCCGCACCATAGAGAAGCACAGAAATCACACAGCTCCGATATAATCTTAATTTTGTGCTCGTGCTGTATTGAGAGGACTTCCAGATGTTGTTTAGGCTAAAAAGGCTGTTCTTGCCTTATTCATTCAGGTGTTGATGTCTTTGCCTGCCCCGCCGTCTGGTGTTACTATGCATCATAGGTATGTGAAGGTGTCTGTCTGTACCAGTTGCTGATTCCTTACTGATATGGGCTCAGGGTTGCTCACATTGAGCGTCATGACCTCTGACTTCTTTAAATTGATGTGCAAGCCCACCTGCTGGCTATACTTATTAAGTCTATCCGTTTTTTCCTGGATGTGTTGATGTGAATGTGCTAGTAGTGCAATGTCATCTGCATATTCCAGATCTTCCAATGTAGAAAATGTAGTCCATCTTATTCCTCTTGGACTGCCCTCTGTTGGCTGGCGCATCACCCAATCTATGACTGTTAAAAATAGAGTGGTTGATAAGGGGCATCTCTGTCGTACTCCTGTCTTCACCTCAAAGGTTAGGTTGCTCTGCCCAACACTACACGTAAAGTTGGCATAGAGGCTTTTTATGATTGACACTATGCAGCTTGGAATTCCATAAGCCCTCAGTATTTTCCATAAACTGTCCCTATGTATGCTGTCAAAAGCCTTTTCGTCGTCTTCTTCTTCTTCTTCTTCCTCGTTCGCCTTCAGACTTCCACATGTATGACTCTAATAAAGGCAGTAGTCAACCCAAGAATCCCAACATCTCCAAACAGTTTTTCGTTGACAGAAGTGGGTTGTTGCCATATGCTACTCCGTTCATTACTGTAGGTTGGGCAGTATTGCAGCAGGTGTTCAACTGTCATTGGGCTGGTACCGCAGGTGCAGAGATCTGTTGCATCAATTTTGTATTTGTGGTACAGATGGTATCTCAGTCTGTTGTGACCAGTGCGTAGCCGAAAAATGATGACCTGTTCTTTTCTGGATAGTTGATGATATACATCATTTTTCAAATGTCCCGGGTGCTCTCTTTCCCATTTGGACTTGAATGTAGCCTTTATAGTAGTCTTTGCCGTTGCGTAAGTTGTCTCTATATCATTTTGTAGTAAGGTACCTCCTTCCTTAGCAAGTCTGCCTCCTCATTTCCTGGTATGTTGCAATGGGCTGGTATCCACTGGATAGTGCACTTCTTGAAGCATTCGGCTAGTCTTTCAAGGGAGATTATCAGATCTTTCAATCCTTTAGTTTGGTGGCTCTTCAGCGCTGATATTATTGAGAGGGCATCTGAAAAGATTACTATCTGTTTTTCTGCCTGTGCTTTGCATTCAATAAGAGTTTCAGCTGCCTGTTTCAGGGCTTCTGCTTCAGCACAGAAGTTATTGCAGTATTTTCCCGTGGCAATTGCCATAGAGTGAATTCTATTCTTTAATTTTATGAGGATGCCGGCACCCCCATTTTGAACTGCATTTGTTGCCGAACCATCAGTATATGCATGTGTCCAAAGCTTTGCTGGAAATGTTTGGTCAATATACTTGGTTGCTATACACTTTCTTTGTGTTTCTGTTTGTGTTCCCTTACCTTCAATGCCTGGAATATCAGATTTTAACTTAGGAAAGCATCTTATTTTCCACAGTGGGATAGTTGAGCTTGTTGGGATTTTCTTTGCAACTGAGCTTGCTAGTATGGTATTATTGTTAATTTTTTCTTTTGCTTGGGCGACAAAGTTAGTTCGCTTGAGCCTGCCTCTTTCTAGCCTATTCATTCTTTGGTACATGGGGTGTCCTTCGAGCCTCTTAAATTTTTCAGCTTGTTGTAAGACTCTGCTGTCACGTCTATCCTCCATTGACTGTAGTCCTGTGATGTTTTCCATATGGTTGATTTGTGTAGACTTTAGGGCCCCTGTTATAATACGTGCTACTTGGTTTTGAAGTCTGTTTACTCTGTCAAAATTTGACTTTGCTGCCGTCGACCAAGCTGTGATGCCATATTCCATAGCAGGTCTGACTCTGCCTGTGTACAGCTTTTTGAGGATATTCTCATCAGCACCCCATGTGGTACCTGCTAACTTTTTCATGATGGCCATGCGAAGTTTTGCCCTTAGCTGTATTTTGTTAATCTGTGATTTCCATGTCATTCGGCGGTCTAGTGTGATTCCTAAGTATGTTGGTGTTTCATCTTCTCGTACTGCCTGCCCATTTAGTTGCAGCTTTGCTTGCTGTGGTTTATTTGAGAAGGTAAAAATAGTGTGTGTAGTTTTTTGTTCATTTATTTTGAGCAACCACTTTTTGGACCAACTTTCAAGGGCTAGCAGTGAATCCTGCATGCGCACTCTTGCTGTGGTGATGTATTGTTCTGAAGTCCACATGGCCAGGTCATCGGCGTAGAGGGAGTTGTGGACATTCTTGTGGATGTTTTCTGTTATGTCATTTATATATATGAGGAAGAATGTTGGGGAAAGGACCCCACCCTGTGGAACTCCATGTTCCATTGTAGTCTTTTTGCTTAACTGTCCGTGCACCTGCACTCTAGCTGTTCTGTTTGTTAGATAGTTGCTGATCCAGTTATACATTCTTCCACAGACTCCATATTTAAGCATTTTAACTCTTAGCCCATCTTTCCAAACTTTATCAAATGCTTTCTCCATATCTACCCAGACTGCTAAAGTGTGCTTTCTTTCTTGGAAAGCATCTTCGATTTCCTGTGCAATGTAGGTGACTTGGTCCTCTGTAGACCTATGTTGCCTGAAGCCTGCCTGTTGGTGCAGTAAAATTTGTTTTTCTTCAAGGTGCCAGCTTAATCTGGTATTGATCATCCTCTCCATAAGCTTTCCCGTGCAGCTTAGAAGGCTGATGGGTCTGTAGCTGTTGGGGTCCATTCGGTCTTTGTCCTTTTTGGGGATTGGAACTAGTACTGCTTCTTTCCAGGCTTGTGGTACTATTCCACGCTTCCAGCTATAGTTCATAATCTTGAGGAGTACTTTCTTGGCCTTAGGCCCTAGCTCTTTAAGCATGTCATTTGTTACCCTGTCTTTTCCAGCCTTTTCAAAATCAACTAAATTAATGTACAGCTGTCTTTGCCATTCTGAGCACTGCTCTATAATGTTCCTGAGAGTGAATATATGATCAACACATCTTCTGTTCTTTCTAAATCCTGCTTGTTCTTTCCTCAGTTTGTGGTCTATTGCTTTTGAAATTCTCTGCATAATTACCCTACTGTAACTGTCTTTTTTTTTCTTGTTGAGGTGATCACTGGCCCAAGACAGTATACATGTTGTTAGATGTGTAGTGCGAGCGTATGATGAATTGAGTGTGGGTGCGAATGAAGGCGCGAATGTGTTTAGGCTCGTATAGATGTAGATCCTGCAACCCATACTCTCACATGCAGTAATCAAGGATGCTTTGACACTGCAGGCATGTTTCAAGACATTTATTGACGGGAACACACATAGTATCAACAGGAACAGTCAGTGTAACAAGGTCATGCTGACCTGACATCGATAGGTATACATTTGGCATTCAAAAAGGTAAACATCAGAATAGACGTGCATGGTCAATAGCAAAGTTCTTCAATAATGACAGTTCGTAGCGTCGCCCTTGGCGTCTCTGACTAAACGCGTCAGATGCCTTAGTTACGTTGACACACAGGTGCAACTTGGCACTCCCCGCCAATTGCACATATCAGGCTGTAGTATAATAGCCGAAAGCACAGGCCTCGTTCTGACGTCGGCCGTGTACTTCTGTTAAATAGGTTATCATCAACCCTGCAGTAATACTTATTGTAGATAGAAGTTCCGCCAATCTGCGGCTCCCACAATATATCTTCGTCACTGGATTTCTGGACAATATAAGACTAACAGTCTTGGATGGCTACCTCGAGCACAAATATATAAGTTCTGAAATGGCGGATCAGTGAGCTGCTGTTCACCCTAGGTAATCCTTTACATGTTCTGCCACCGAAAAGCGTAATAATGCATAAAGGTCGGTATTACCTGGTAAATGAATCCTCAGAACTACACAAGGAATTCTGTCGTCATCCCGACGCACAGAGATTCACTGGGGAAAACTGCCATAGCAGTTACTTCGAAGATTCTCCCCGAAAAACAATGGACTCTTGGTCCCTTCAGAAAAACAGGACCTCCCGGCTTCCCGGAAGTATATCTCACTCCCGCTTAAAAAACCTTCCCATAGGCCTACGCCGAACTGTCAACCTCTGACCCTAAAGGTCAAACACAATGAATGAATAAACAAGGGAAGACAACCCCTAATCAACCTGACATCGCAGGTAAAGACACAATTATACTTATGATACAAACATAAGCAAATAACTTGACAGATGACTCCGTCGAAAATGACAGCAACATTACTACCACCCCCCTGTAAAAAAAAAATGCAATTTTTTTTTTTAATATGTTCATGAGCAAGATAGCACCAGTATCACTTCTGTGCTCATGCAAACAATGAACCTAATATCAGGTACAATAGAAGAGGGTACAAATCATCTCCCAACATAGGAGAAAATATTTCCTTTAAGCCAAACAAACTAAGGGATACCATTCAAGAAACCTAAGTTGCTGGCAATACCAATCATATATCAAACATTACTAAATAATATAATCATAGCAATATACAAATGTCAATGCTATTTTAGCAACATATCACTGATGGATGGACAAAATGAAATTTGTTAAATTATCTAAACATCATCCAAATACATTTGTATTACAACATATTATGATATTAAGGACAGACCTAAGTCTGAAAATATATCAGGAAAAACTAGGACACAAGATTTAACTGGAATCATGTGGGCATCTAGACAATATGTCCGCCATCACATTATCCGAACCACGGATAGCTCGCACCGTGAAATGGAAAGGCTGAAGAGCAATAGCATAACGAGTAGATCTCGAGCTCTTCAAATCCTTACTTTGCATAGCCGTAAGAGCTTTTTGGTCGGTTTCCATAAAGAAATGCGCGCCCAGAAGGAACCTTTGTAGCTTAAGAATGGACCAAACCATAGCCAACAATTCACGGTCCAAAACCGAGTAATTCCTTTCTGCCGCATTCAGCTTCCTAGAAATATACATTACAGGATGCAGAGTTCCTGAATATTCCTGCATTAGTGCCGCTCCAATGCCAGTGGAAGAGGCATCACTACGAAGGACAAAAGTCTTATCAATCGTCGGTAGTCTTAAGATAGGATGAGATGAGAACAAATTCTTAACCTGATCCAATGAAGATTGGCATTCTTGGGACCAACGCACCATATTAGGAGAACCTTTTTTCAATAACGTTGAAAGTGGTGCCATAATGGAGGACAGATTCTCAATGAATCTTCCATAGAATTGTATCAATCCCAAGAGACTACGCACTTGCTTTTTTGTCTTCGGAACCGAGATATTTAATATCTTTGAAATGTTTTGGTCCTCTGTCTTCAACAGACCATGACCAACTCGATGACCTAGGAAGGAAATTTCACTAAACCCAACAAAAGCTTTAGAGGGTTTAGCAGTCAAACTATGCTCACGTAGAGTAGATAGCAATTCCTTCAGACCCACATAGTGTTCTTCCCAAGTATCGCTGAAAAGACAGATGTCGTCTAAATATGCAATGACATCTGCACGATCTGATAGAATTCGTCGCATCATGCGCACGAAAGTCGCTGGGGCGTTCATAAGCCCGAAAGGCATAAAATTCCATTGAAACAGACCCCTAGGTGTCGAAAAAGCAGTGAGAGGTTTGGCGTGTTCCGTCAATGGGACTTGCCAATAACCTTTCGACAAGTCTAGTTTAGTAAAGAATTTAGCTTTAGAAAGTCTAATAAGTAGATCATCTAATAACGGCATAGGTTCAGCATCGAACTTCGTAACTTGATTTAATTTGCGATAATCAACGCAAAGACGTATGTTATTGTCTTTCTTTCGAACAATAACTATCGACGAAGAATAAGCTGAAGTGGATGGTTCAATTATTTGTAGTTGAATCATTTCATCCAATTCTTTCTCGACTTGTGCTTGAAAATGAATAGGTATTGGGTATGGTCTTACTCTGATCGGATTACGATCAGTAAGTATGATGTCATGTTCTATGACATCTGTGTGTCCAGGAATGTCGGTAAGGACATCCTGATATGATTGTAACGTAGAGGATACTTGACGCTGTTCCTCAAAAGACAAGTTGGAAGAGACTGTAACGTCTCTCCACGATTCCGTTGAAGTAAGTGGAATCGCAGGAAGAGGTAAGTTCACGTCAGAAAAAATAGTTTCCTCATCCTGTATAACGGACAGGGATGAGATGTGACCATGTTGAACTGGAGAGTCGTCCGTCGCCTGGAAAATAGGCTGTAAATAGTCTGGACGTTCAATAAACTCTGTTAGCATATTTATATGGAAGGTTTTATGCCTTCCATCCACATCGACAATATAGTCGACATCAGAAATTTTCGAGACTATAGTGTATGGACCCTTCCAAGAAATGAGAAGTCTATTCTCTCTTGAGGGCAGTAAGACATATGCTTTGTCTCCAGGACAAAGTTGACGTAGGCGTCTTTTCTTATTAGCAAATCGCCTAGCTTTTTCTTTCGCAAATTCGGAAGATGAAGTTGCTAACCTGCACGATTCGATAATCTTTTCTCTAAGAGCTATAACATATTCATATGACGATTGTGTATCATCGTCAATATTATCGGAAGTTATCAAATCGTGTAACAAGGACATTGGCCCGCGCGGTTGCGCGCCAAAGACAAGTTCGAAAGGAGAAAACCCTGTATGCTCGTTGGGAACCTCTCTATAGGCAAAGAGGACTGCAGGTAAAACCCTGTCCCAATCTTCAGGATGATCCTCCGTTATCTTGCCAAGTAAGTTCTTTAGTGTCCTGTTAAGACGTTCTACCAATCCATTGGACATTGGATGATAAATACTACTGAGAGACCTTTTAATGTCTAGCGTAGCCATTACCTGAGACATAACGTCCGAAATTAACTGAGTGCCGTGATCCGACAGTATTTCTCCGGGGAATCCCAGACGAGAAAATACGAGCCAAAGAGCATCAGCGATATCGACAGTTGATATGCTCTTCAGAGGAATAGCCTCTGGCCAACGCGTGCACATGTCCACGCAAGTGAGGATAAATTGGTGTCCTCTGGCTGACTTAATTTTGAACGGACCAATGATGTCTATAGCCATTTTCTGAAACGGCCGAATCGGAATATCTGCAGCCTGAATAGGAGCAGCATGTCTCGGACCCCTAGACTTGACCTCTTGACAAATTTTGCAAGATCGGCAATAAATTCGGATGTCTTTATTCACGAATGGCCAAAAGAATGACGCAAGGACTCTAGTTTTAGTTCTGGAAAAACCCATGTGTCCCGCACACTGAGAATCGTGTGCATGCCGAAGAATTAAGGCTCTCATACACTTAGGCACAAGAATTTGCGAATGCATAGACTTGTCCGAGTGTTGTACCATTCGTACCAATATACCATTCTTCATAGTAATATACGATTTGTGATTCGTATTTTGATTGGGATCCCCTTTCTTTGCAAGAAGGAAGTATTTCTTCAAAGAAGGATCCTCTTCTTGACGTTTAACAAACGAGTCATGGGAAATCACCAAGTGCTCGTCTTGGCTATCAACTTCATTACTATTATCAGATGAAGTTGGGGGATTAAGAGCTTGAGCTCTTGTCACCACTGCATTGACCGTTTGAATGTTTTTTTCTTCCCAACTAGAAATTTGTTGCGGGGTGCATTCCTTAACCCCATGAATACGACCGATTATAAGATCCGCAATAGGATTAGGAAGAAGACATGCATGGACATCTCCTGTGAAGAAAGGAGTGTCAATCCTAATAATAGCAGTAGGATAGCTTTCCATAGTACCACCAAATGTAACACATTTGATTGTTTTTCCAGTGGCACAGCAAGGATCTATCAGAGACTCCTTAACCCCGACGGTAGTACATCCCGAATCGAAAAGTACTGAGACTAGCCTATCATTTATTAGACCTTTATGTAAGATGAGAGATCCTCTCCCATCATGCGCAACTGTAGCAGGTAGAGCAGGAAGAGGGTGACCACAACTTAGCGTAGATACAGTTGATGAGTCAAACAATGTTAAGCATTGGGGGCATTCAGTTGCTCTCCCAAAATCGAAAGCACAACCAGTGATAGCCCTAGAGTTACCACTATCATTTACTGTATTACAGGCTCCATCAAACTCTTGTTGCGCAGAGTTTGCCTGTTGGTAAGGTCTTTTCTTGTTAAACCTAGGTCTACCTCGATTATCATTTCCCCTGTAATTATTTTGACTATCATTTCCCCTGTAATTATTTCGACTATCATTTCCCCTGTAATTGTGATCATATTGTCTATTGTACTCATCATTCCGGTTTGAATCCCGGTTTCTAAATTCACCATCGTCATAATCTTGACGTCGAGAATGATTACCTCGAAAATTTGAATAGTTATTATTTGGATAGCCTTTGCGAAAGTGTCTCAAATTATTACCACTAAAATTACGAGAACTACCATCTTGTCTCCACTGCATAGACGAAGAACCATCATGTGTTGGATTACTCCGCTTCTGAGTGTAATTTTGATTACTTCCCCTATTCCAATTTTGTTGAGCACCCTGAAATTTTTTTTCTGAAATTAGGGCCATATGGTGTTGCCGAAGCAGCTGGCAACCCTTCTTTCACTTTAGAATTGCTAACTGTAGCATGGGGATGTGCTGTGGCATACTGACAACAGTATTCCTCCATTTCTTTTAAGTTTTTAGGCTTACGCTCATGAAGGAATGCAAGAAAAGAATCATTAACAGATGACAAAACCTTATCTCGCAATAATAAGTCCATTAGACCTTCATATGTTTTCTCAATCTGAGACAACTCAACCCATCGTGTAAATGTACGACGTATCTTTGTAACAAAATCAGAGAAATCTACTCCATTTTCTGGCAACATTGTCCTAAAACGAAGACGATAGTCTTCTTGTTTTAGTTGATATTTTTTTAGTAATGCTGCCCTGACAACATCATAATTAGTCCTCTCATGTTCGTCTATTGTCATAAGAGTAGTCACTGTGTCACCTGTAAAAAATGGCATCAGTTGTTCAACATATTTTTCCTTTTTTATGTTATGCGTATCGCACAAAAATTGGAATCTATCTAGATAATCTGCTACGTCATCCTTTAAAGGATTGAAATGAGGCAATTTAATCCTACTAACAAACTCCTTTGTCGTACCCGAAGTTGTTTGCTGAGCACCCGTACTCGCCAATTTCAATTTCTCTAACTCCAAAGTTGCGAGTTTTTCATCAAGTTCCATCTTCTGTTTTCTTTCCTCATTGAGCTTTCCTCTCCTCTGTAGCAGCTTGAACTTTCCTCTCCTCTGCAGCAGCTTGAGCTTTCCTCTCCTCTGCAGCAGCTTGAGCTTTCCTCTCCTCTGCAGCAGCTTGAGCTTTCCTCTCCTCTGCAGCAGCTTGAGCTTTCCTCTCCTCTGCAGCAGCCCTTTGTCTAATCTCTTTTGTTCAGCTTCAAATCTCCTTTCCTCCACCTGCATCTGCAATTTCTTTTGTTCAGCAGCAATATCAGCTTCTCTGTCTAGCCTTTTTTGTTCAGCAGCTGCTTCTCTTTCTAATCTCTTCTCTTCAGCCATAGTTTTTTTTTCTCTGCAGCCGCCCTTCTCTCTTCAGCAGCTAATGCTTTGTCATACTGAGCAACAGCCCATTGTTCTAACTGTTGACCAGTCTTATCAAGGGCTCTCCCTTGTGTAATAAAGTAGTCCAATGTAGACATCTTGTCTACTGAGATCAGTAACTTGCAGAAGCAAATATATTAAATTATCCCACTTTAATGGGAGACAAGTCTGAAATGATAGACTTGTATACTCACTTCACTTTCTTTCACACTCTTAGTCTTGTTTATAATGTACCCAAAAAATCACCTGAGTACCTGTGGAAAAAAAAATTCCCTTATATCCCACTCACTATGGGCACAAGTCTTTTTTATAAAGAACTTGAATATGTATTTCACCTTGTCTCAATCTTTGTAGATAACAAGTCTTTTATCAAAGAACTTGTATAAATATCTTATATAATAATATTTTATTAACAAACTCTATATGAAGAGTCTACCTTATCAATAATATCAAAACATGACCAAGTATGTGTATGTAGACTGTGCATGACAGTAATGTAGTACAACCAAAAAAAAATACAAAGACAAAAATACAAAACAATACAAATGGCAACACTGTTTTAACCAAAAATGTGTAGAGAAATACACAAGAAAGGAGAGACCTACAGAATACAAACAAAACAAATCGACAATCAAAACTGAAAAACAGACAAAATATTACAAAAACAACGTTAAGTACAATTACATCACAGCTAACATCAATAGCGACCAATTGTCACTAGCAAATTTCCAAATTAAGAAAATTTGCACCTACAGAACGCTTACAGTAAGCCTCGATCAAGTGGCATATTTACCGTAAGACCCACCAACCGAAAAACCCGCAGAAAAATACACAAAAACAGTAGAAGTGACATAAACATATAGCAATCAATTTCAATGTGTTGCAGAACAAGTTCAGTCACAGCTGAAACTAAAATAAATTCCTTGCTCCTTGCGAACACAGAAACGAAATGTCAAACGCGCACTGAACGTCAAATCCACTGTAACATAAAGTGGTATTCACGAACCAAAGTTACTATGACCTTCTCAAATTAGGGCTTGCACATTGAATGTTTACAATTTCCACGTACTGTTTACAGACACTTGACCTCCAACAATGTAGCTTGAATGCTCTGACCTAGAAAAGTCTGTTGTTGAATGAAACGTGTAACAACCAGCAGTACTGTTTACAATAGGAACCCGCCTTCTATGCAGTTATGGTCCACGTAGCAAATGCCTAGTAGTTAACTTCAGTACATGTCTTGTTATGCTTTATGTAGCATTATAATATAAATGCTCGTACTGTTTATTTGGGTCAACCGTTGATGACCTATATCTGTCCTGTTGTAGCCAAAACTTGCAAGTGTAGAATTAGCGCTGTGTGTTACGGCTGTCCCGTGTGTAGCTTAGACCCACAGATCAGAAGTGTAATGTGTACTTGTCCTTCTTGTAACTTTCTCGACAAAACTGGAGACATCATACATGTAACAGCCAACCAGGAATGTAAATTTCTGGATCCATAAATGTCAACAATAATGTCAAATGCTCGCTCTGTTCTTTTTAAACCCACAGATCTGGTCCATCAGAAATGTAAGTTTCTAGGCCACATTGGCGACAAGAAATGTATCATAAGAGCCCACGTAACTGGTCCACCAGAAATGTAACTGTCTTTTTTTTCTTGTTGAGGTGATCACTGGCCCAAGACAGTATACATGTTGTTAGATGTGTAGTGCGAGCGTATGATGAATTGAGTGTGGGTGCGAATGAAGGCGCGAATGTGTTTAGGCTCGTATAGATGTAGATCCTGCAACCCATACTCTCACATGCAGTAATCAAGGATGCTTTGACACTGCAGGCATGTTTCAAGACATTTATTGACGGGAACACACATAATATCAACAGGAACAGTCAGTGTAACAAGGTCATGCTGACCTGACATCGATAGGTATACATTTGGCATTCAAAAAGGTAAACATCAGAATAGACGTGCATGGTCAATAGCAAAGTTCTTCAATAATGACAGTTCGTAGCGTCGCCCTTGGCGTCTCTGACTAAACGCGTCAGATGCCTTAGTTACTTTGACACACAGGTGCAACTTGGCACTCCCCGCCAATTGCACATATCAGGCTGTAGTATAATAGCCGAAAGCACAGGCCTCGTTCTGACGTCGGCCGTGTACTTCTGTTAAATAGGTTATCATCAACCCTGCAGTAATACTTATTGTAGATAGAAGTTCCGCCAATCTGCGGCTCCCACAATATATCTTCGTCACTGGATTTCTGGACAATATAAGACTAACAGTCTTGGATGGCTACCTCGAGCACAAATATATAAGTTCTGAAATGGCGGATCAGTGAGCTGCTGTTCACCCTAGGTAATCCTTTACATGTTCTGCCACCGAAAAGCGTAATAATGCATAAAGGTCGGTATTACCTGGCAAATGAATCCTCAGAACATCACAAGGAATTCTGTCGTCATCCCGACGCACAGAGATTCACTGGGGAAAACTGCCATAGCAGTTACTTCGAAGATTCTCCCCGAAAAACAATGGACTCTTGGTCCCTTCAGAAAAACAGGACCTCCCGGCTTCCCGGAAGTATATCTCACTCCCGCTTAAAAAACCTTCCCATAGGCCTACGCCGAACTGTCAACCTCTGACCCTAAAGGTCAAACACAATGAATGAATAAACAAGGGAAGACAACCCCTAATCAACCTGACATCGCAGGTAAAGACACAATTATTCTTATGATACAAACATAAGCAAATAACTTGACAGATGACTCCGTCGAAAATGACAGCAACACCTACCTAGTATTTTATTGGTGACTGAGAGAAGAGTGATTCCTCTCCAATTATTGCAGTCTGCAAAATCTCCCTTCTTGGGCAATTTGACAATCATTCCTTTGGTCCACTCTGATGGTGTTGTTCCCGTTTTCCAGACTTGTGCAAATATTGGTTCTAATAGTTCTGCTACTAGCTCAGGGTCTGTCTTAAATAGCTCTGCATTTAAGTTTTCATGGCCAGGAGCTTTTCCGTTCTTTAACCCTTTGATTGCGGTGATGATTTCTTCTTTTCGTGGAATGTCTGTATTTTCTTCTAGATCGTTTTCAGCCTCAGGAACATTCAATTGTGTCTCTGGTGGCTCCTTGTTCAGAGTTTCTCTGAAGTGCTCTGCCCATCTTGTTTCCTGTCCCTCTGCTGTCGTGATGAGATTTCCTTATTTATCTCTTACTAATGTAATATTGTTTGCACCTCGTTTTCCACTGATGATATTAGTTCTTTTGTATACTGTTCTTTGTTCATTTCTCAGTGCTGCCTCTTCTACCTGTCTTGAAAGATCGTCTAGGAAATTCCTTTTGTTAGCTCGGGTTTGACGTTTAACTTCCTTGTCTAGCTGACTGTACTGTTCGCTATATAGTTGCTTTAACCTGGGTGACTTCGCTTCTGTTTTCTTTCTTTTCATTTCCTTTCTCAGTGTTATGGTGTTTAATTTTTCTGGTGTTATCCAGTCTTGCTTCTTCCTTTCCTGGAATCCCATGCATGATTTGCTGCTTTCCTTATATATTGATGAAATGGTGTTGAATTTCTGGTCTATATCATCAGTCAATGTATTTCTTGACTTTTGGCAAATTGATATCGTTTCTTTATGTCAGCCGCCGCAAAAGCTTTTCTGGTAAGGGGGTCCTTCAATTTGCTGAAGTCAAACCTTTACTGTGTAGTTACAGTTGGTCCAGCCCTTCCTAGTTTCACTTTCAGTTTTGCTACTACTAAATGGTGATCACTTCCCACATATGCACCTCTTCTTACCTTCACATCTTGGAATAAGCATATTGAAAATGCAGAAGGAAAGGCCCGAAGACGACTAGGCATACTCAGGAAATTAGCAGGTACCAACTGGGGAGCAAAAACGAAATCTAAAGAAGATTTATAATGGAGTAATAAGACCACACTTAGAGTTTAGCTCAGCAGCATGGTCATCAGCTGCTAACTCACATCTGCAGTCTTTGGACAAGGTGCAAAATCAAGCTCTCAGGCTTATTACAGGAGCCAAGAAAACTACACCAATATCAGAGATGCAGAAGGTTGCTGGATTACAGACATTGTCCCATAGAAGAGACACAAAAACCATGATCCAGATGGAAAAGTACAACAGTATGCCAACGCACCCAATGAAGGCAAGACTAGATGATCTGGCATTGGGACGTCTAAAGCGTAGCATCTTTGTGCATCGGGGAAAAAGACTTAAAAGACAGCATCAAGAAGACCTATCCATGAAGACAACACCACTGAAGCCCACCCTATACCCTGTACCATGGGAGCAGGCCAGCAATGCCCTCCAAATTAATACATCAGTCAGTGGTCTCACAAGTGGATGTGAGTATAATGATCTGCAAAAACGAACTGCTACATTGAGTATGATCCAAGAAAGCTACCCCGATCAATCATGGATACATGCCTATACAGATGGATCAGCAACTAATGCTGTTAGGAATGGAGGTGCCGGTATCTATATCTCATATCCTGACAACCACTATGAGACTAGGCACATTCCCACTGGTAAATTTTGTTCCAACTATACAGCTGAGGTTCAAGCTCTAGAGCAAGCTGCAAATATGATTTATAACACCAACTCTGACTGCCACCAGGTAGTCATCCTCACAGAAGCAAGCTCTCAAGGGTGGTAAACTCCCGCATCTGAGAAATGAACTAAAAAAGGTAGCTGCCTAAATGAGAACCATACTTCAGTGGGTACCATCTCATTGTGGTGTACCCGGAAATGAAAAGGCAGATAAACTTGCAAAAAAGGGAGGAGAATGTGAACAAGAAGATAATGAAGTCACATACTTTGAGAAAAGGAGAGCTAACCAGACAATCAGAAGAGAACAGAACCAACCCAAAAACGACTATCACACTCTCGACCGGCAGGCACAGATAACTATTTTTCGCCTCAGGACAGGGCATAACAAACTGAATAAACACATGCACAAGCTACGATTGTCTGCTTCATCACTGTGCACATGTGGATTAAACGAACAAACTGCTGAGCATGTTCTACAGGATTGTCCTCTGTATAACCAGTTAAGAAAGATATACTGGCCCAATGACTCAACACTAAACTCAAAGCTATATGGAGCTAAAGAGGAACTTCAAACAACAGTCGAATTCATCATGAGAACTAGTCTAACGGTGTAAACATCAAAGATGCGATCGCAAGAAGAAGAAGAAGTAATGCATGTCTCCATCTACCGTTAATCATAATGTCGTCTATCTGGTTTCTGTCCCGAACATTTGGTGATTCCCATGTTAATTTGTGAATTTATTTATGTGGGAAATGTTCCTCTAATGACCAGGTTGTTAATACTACAGAAACTTAATAATTTATCCGCTTTTTCGTTTGTTGTTCCGCTGCCGCATTTCCCCATTACTCTTTCATTATATGTATTGTGTGTACCAACTTTCGCATTGAGGTCTTCCATTACTATAATAAGATCATATATAGGTGTGTCTTCCATTTCTTTCTGCAGTTGTTGATAGAATTTATCCTTGACCTCTTCATCGCTGTCATTCGTTGGTGCGTAGCATTGTATTATTGTAGTATTGGCGAATCTACCTCTCAATCTTAATCTTATCAGTCTGTTTGTTGATGGGTTTCCATTCCAGTAATGTCCTTTCTATTCCTTTCTGTAGAATAATGGCTACACCTTCATTGTGCGGTCCATCCTCTCTTCCAGAGTAAAGTACTGTTTCTCCTGTTGCTGTTTTAACTTTTCCTGCCCCTTTCTATCTGCTCTCGCTTATCCCTAGAATGTGTAACCTATAGTTTCTCATTTCTGCCGTGACCTGTTTTAGTTTACCCGTCTCATTCATTGTCCTGACATTCCAAAATCATATTCTTGTATCATGTTTTTTGGTCAGTACGTCCGTTCTCATGTCAGTGGCTTCCTTTCGGCTTTCACCACTGACAGTCATACGAGCCTCAGACTCTGGATGTCCGTCCCGCAGCAAAGGTTGTTTATTCGTTGTTGTTTCCGTAACTTCAATTTTTTTTACATAGACATGGGTGTCAGCCCTATACTAAAACCCCCAACCTGGAGGACCAGGGTGTCTGCTTTAGTCTGACCCCTGCCCGCGCAAACCTGTCCAGCTTGGTAGAACCTTCCAGGAGTAAAACTCCCGCTAGCATAGCTCTGGGCGTAATCAGGGTACGCAAGCCGCCATACCTCGACAAGGTATTGACACCGGTGATGGCAGAGATCAGGGGTCCCTGTACATTTTATCTCAGATCCTCCGTGGAATTCTTGATCCTTTATCGACCCCAGGTAAAAAATGAATAATATAAAATAATTGATTGAATACAGAGACTCGAACCAACGAACGAAATCTTTTATTTCATCAGGGTAAAGAAATAGGCATTATTTCCTTGTTACATTTCTACCCTCAGATAATGAAGTGAACTAACAATACATTTTTATTGAACTGGTTCAATTCTTTAATGGTAAGAATGTGGTTGATGTGACATTTGATTGGAGATCGGTTTGTTTTAGTCGTTAGTCACCACGCTCCTCCAGGTTCAGTATGTTCCTTTGCTTTGACACACACTGCGTTTGTGTGTTTATAACCAGCTTCATCCATGTACAAACTGGTTAATGTAAGTAGAAACGGTTGTTTAACCCAAAAGTTTAATCGACCCTCCGATGTTAATGAACTTTGTGTACGTCACTTTGGTGATCCCCGTTCTAGATGGTACATTTATGCTTGATTTTAATGATGATTAGAGTTGTGTTTACGGCAAAAACCTTGGTAATGATCTGGTAATGAAAGTCGTTTTCTTCAAACCATTATCAAATTTTGATGACTGTGTACTGACTATATTAATGCTTGATGTTGGAAAGGTAATGCCACAGATGGTGACGGTTCCTGTACAACTGATGTCAAAGAAGACTATATATTTTGTAATTAAATGATATGATAATGATTCTCGCTGTAATGCAATTCAGTTCATTGCAAATTTTTTTTGAATAAATTTTTTTTTAGCATAACTCAGTTGACGGAATTTTTTTTTTTGTGTTGGTTAATATAGAACAGAACGGCATATTTGACCTCTATTAAAGTGACAAGACAAGATCTCTAATATGGAACTGATGACAAGTGCCAGTGGAACAAGAGATAAGAAGTAGATGATTGCGATAGGTATGACACACATTGGGCAAAACTTGTTGATAGAATTACTAGGTAGTCATCATATTGGGGAAAACTTGTTGATAGAATTACCAGGTAGTCCTGGTTCTGGAATCACCATGGTAAAAAAGGTAGAAGGAGACTGAAGAGAACACACGGAGCAGAGAAAGACATGAAGGAAATGATGAACATCTGTAACAGTGTAGGCCAGGGGTGGCGAACCTGTCTTAAAGACGTATATGTACCAACAAAATGGGCTAATCACCTATTTGTCCAACATTTTGTTTGAATGTTTTGCACAGAAGCTTGGGCTCTTTGGGTCACCTCTTGTCGTAAATATGAGAAGATAGGACTGATATATTTAAGGTCCCGCTGGAGCAGAGGTGATAGTGACAGCTATGCAAAAGGAGGGTGTAAGAAATAGTATTGTTTCACGAGGAGGGGTAAACGTGTAGGGAAAAGGTGATAGTGTAGAGAGAAAAAGGCAGTCTTGGATTGAGTAATTGCTCTAATCCAGCCTATCTTACGACTCTATTTAACTTTCAGACGCCCTTACTCTCCTTGTGCAACATACAAGGTACAAAACACATAAGTACACATACTTCTGTGACATATAACTACTAAGTACAGATGTGAAACCAAACTATGAATAACATATATATATATATATATATATATATATATATATATATATATATATATATATATATATATATATATATAATCAGGAGTTTGACCGACACTATAGAGTGAAAAAAAGGTTTATTAAATTTATTTTCGCTAAAATATCACAACATCAAGCAAAGCATTACATTAATACATTTTAGTTACATCAGAGGAATGAAAATATAAATCTAATAGGCCTTCCCTCTTGTATAGGAAAATTGAGAAAGATCCCACCCGAGGTAATATAACCAAAAGATCAAATAATTAGCAATTGGAGTCAGGGCAGTCAGGACGGGTAAAGAATAAGTCCTTGATTTAACTATCCCGTGTGTATTCAGATTAGTGAGAGATAAATAAAAGAAGATGTTATTAGTAGTAACTTAAGAAATAAGTTCTTTCGTTCTGTTTCACTCTCTACACACATACAGTGAGCTCACTTCAGTTATGCTTACCCCTCTGCCGACACTGCATACATTCCGTGGAATTTATCAAACACATTGTATTTAAGACTATTATGAGTCCTATTATTTGTCCAGTTCAGCCCCAGACTCTCCGTTTAGGCAACTGCTATTTTTATCGGAGAGTCACTGAATTGGTGCGTTGATTTTTTTTCCTGGGTATTCCTCTTCGTACTACAGGTATTGGTTTGGGATAAGTTTTTCTAGGTGGTGGCACTGACCTGGAAATTTATAAGTTAATATAGTTTTTTTGTTCGGAGTGGTCTAGCCTGCAGTGGCTGTGACTCTCTGTCGTAGTGAATGTGTAAAAAAACAACAGAATGTTACTCCCATGCTGTACTCGGAAGGAAATAGCCGAGTTTGACCCGTGAATTCTCTCTGTAGACTTTGGTGGTAGGAAATCTTTACTGTCATATGGGTTTTAAAGAAAATTAGTGCTGTAAGTTCTGCAACATCAGGCCAGTAATATTTATATGGATAAGATGGAAAAATCTTCTGACATAGTCCCGTTCCAGTTTAACATTTACAAATTTTTAACATTGAAGTGTTCTGGTTATTTAACCACTCTCATGGATGGAGAAGATGGACCGCAAAGGGTCTCCAACATCAGATTTTCACCGACAATGTTTGTATGTTTAGGAACATATAATTGGAATGCCATAAGACATCTGGCCATAGAACTCTAAAAAAACCGCTGGATCGCAAAGGTATGATCAACCTATATAAAAGAGAATAGATAACAGGTAATCATACTATAATTATATTCTAACACCCGTGTTTTAAGTAAGACCTGTAAATCACTCCAGTATTTAATTATCTATATAAAAAAACCACGAGTTATGAACACTAGTCATTTAAAATTTACGCATGATGAAAAATAGAAATACATGGTATCAAACAAATTATCGATCGTCTAGCGTCTTATAATATTTTAAGCCTCTCCTACTGGGGAATAGCAAGAAATTAAATTACGTTTATGGCTGGAGAGAATTTAGCTATAAGTTAATTTAGTACGTTATTCAGCTTAACACAAAATCCCAGTGAAATATAATGAAGAAACGTTAACGATTAAATCCCTCAAAATCTAATATATTATTACCGCAGCACAAAGAATGAATTAATCTCCACGTATAAAAGAAATCCAAAATTCTTGTTTGGCTCTCATATATGAGCTAGGTACTTTCTTCAAATCTCTGACGCTATTGATAACTGAATTTTTAAGAGACGCCTATATATATTAAATGAATGAAAATCGTTAGCTACATGCGAGATTTTTCATCTCTCCTGATTCTCGGGAACTTTTGCGGTCGGACCATGAATCAAAGCTATTTTTCACAACTTCGCCACCAGGCTCCGCTGTTCCTGCAGAGATTTCTTCCCCGCGTAGACAGTTCTCGCTCTGGTGTTAATCAGAGGTGTTACAGAACGCTGCTCACTCTTAGTTACTACAAAAGACGTCGATAAAATGACCGCCGGTGCCGCCTCTGGCCCGCCTCTTTGAAGGAATGACAGTAAGAGGTTCAGAGATTGCTAATTATAATGGGTCGTGAGAGAAGACCGTAGGCGTGGCTAAATTAAAATTAAGACAGAGGGCGAATAACATGGCTTATAGCAAGCTCACCTGGATATGCTAATTAGGGAAGCACGTGGAACACACGTTGGCGATTTTGATTTCCACAAAATGAGGGGTGCCGGTGAGATTAAAGTGTAGCTTCAATTTTCAACTGTCACACTTCTACATCTTGTTTACGGGGTAGAAGAGGTTCCGATTAAGAAAGAAAGTATGCACCAACATTGGCGATGATCTTCTAAGAAAAACTATCCCGTGTGCATGAGAACTGTGCGCAACAGACATCATTTATAATTATTATATTTGTATTTTGTCCTGGGTAATCCCCCCCCCCCCCGTGTCTCTGACAGACAAAGAAAGAACACAACTACTGCTCTCTCAGGCATGTCGAACCAGGCCACTAATATGAGGCTGTGCATGAGGCTGGCAACACCATCAAGTACTAGTAAAATAAATTGCCATAGAAACCACAGCGGTTAGATCATTTGAATGCTTGGTGCAGGCTTCTGTTACCGGGGTTTTTCTGTCTTTAGGTTGGCATTGATGTTGTCTGGTTTGTCGGCCTTACAAATGTGGCCGACGTACTTCTGATTACGCGAATAATGTGGGCCGTTTCTTTGGCTTACAGTGATGACCTGGTTAATGACAATAGGGGCCCGGTAACGATGTAGGATGAGTCAAGACTGTGTGACTACACCGAAGAGAAAGTAGACGCTGGACTCGTAGGGTACATGGTGACGATACAGTTTATTGAAGACGAAACGTAGACGATCATCATATTTCATGGCAGACAAAGTACATCGTTAATTATCATCAACATGGGCGTTGATTGACAGCACTGGCCGTTACAACGTCAAGGTTAACGGCTTGGTAGAATACATGGTTCTGTCGAATCGACCATGTTCATCTTCTTTACGTAGACATATATATATTAATTTAAACATCCATCCGCTCCTGACGTTAGAGGGACACTAGCAGCTTGACACATCTGGTCAAGCTGAAGCTCTTCCGTAACACTACAGAAGATCAAGTATCGGAGGCGAGATATTTAAAACGAGCCGTTTCTGGCTAAATATTTATAATGAAACGATTCTTGGAAAAGCTCTTCAAGAATGACTTCTTCATCTTTCAGATGATTGCCGTGGTTGGAGAGCTTGAGTACCCCAATGATCCCGGGAGCTATGCCGGCAGGAGTTTTACTCCTGGCAGGGTCACCCAAGCTGGACAGGTCCTTGTTGAGGGGTCAGACTAAATGGGCTGAGGAGTAGGTGGAAACCTATAGGTGTAGATGCAGAACCCACCGGCGAGTGGTACATGCTCTGGTCTGCTCCAATCCACCCCCACTTCATGGAACAAATGCTTTCTTGCCTCTTTCTTCACTGTTTGTCCTCTATTCTTTAAAGCCAGGGAGTAAACCCTGCAAAAAAAATCAGTGCAGGAGGAGCACGACAGTCTTGGTTGACAATCCATCTAACAGAAGGACAACTTCACACAAACCCGGGTAAGAAAAACTCGTTAGTCCGGAAAAATAGCTCTCCTAGGAGAGACAACTGTGATGTAAAACAACTGCTGCTTTGCAGGAAGATCACGGAAAACCAGAAGCTAGGGAAGCAGTCCCGAACAAATGCATGCTGAAGACAGATGCACTGGGCTGCAAGGCGCACAACATAGTGCAACGCAAACCACCTGAGATGACAGACACAAATATGACTCAACGAGATGGTGCTCGACCCAAGGAGTCCCGCCAGGTGGGAAGAGTGCCGGACCCTCTGCCTCGAAGGGGTCCACCCAAAGCTACTGGTGGTCACCTATCTCCGCATCGTGCAGCCAGGGCGCGGAATATTAGGGAACATGCGACTGGTCAAAACACCCAGGAAAGAACACTTAATATACTCCAATGGAATGCAGAAGGTGTCCTAAAGAAGAAACTACCGCTCGCAAAGAAACTACATGATGAGCAAATTGACATAGCCTGCATTCAGGAAATACACCTAAACACAAACCACAGATTTTCTGTAAGAGGATATGAAACCCTCCGGCTTGATAGAGAGGGACACAAGGGAGGAGTACTCATGTTAATCAGAAACTCCTTGCCTAGCAAAGAGCTTTCTGTTGCTACAAACGGTCAGGCGGAAATTATAGGAGCTGATATCAATATAGATGACCATACCGTTAGAGTGTACAACCTGTATGCCCCCCAGATAGAGATCTTTCACTACCCACAATGGAGATTAGGCGCACTAACTGCCTGGTTGTTGATGATTTCAACAGCCATTCAGAAAGGTGGGGTTACACAGAGGCTGATACCCGTGGCATTGAGGTAGAGGACTGGGAGATTGACTCAAATCTACAACTCATCAATAGAGCAGATGATACACCCAGCTTCTACTCAAGAATATGGCAATCGACCTCGACACCCGACCTTGCCTTCTCAATAGGAGACATCAACCATAAGATTGAACGCACTGTGCTCAACCAATTGGCAGGCAGTGACCACAAACCGATAAAACTAATGATCAGTATGGAACATACACTCTACTTCCATAAACCATTACCCCGCTGGAACTACAAAAATGCCAACTGGAACAAGTTCTCAGCACTGACAGATGAAAACTGTGGTTCCATAAACACCAAAAACAAAAGAATTGGAGAAATAGCTGACGGATTTAATAAAGCAGTTCTAAAAGCTACACTAGAATCAATACCACGTGGGGCGAGAAAAGATTATTAGCCGTACTAGACGGAAGAACTCAAAGAACTAGAAGAACAGGTAACAGAGGCCAGACACGTAGCAGAAAAGGACAAAACCGTTGAGGCAAACATCGCTTACAAAGCTGTCTCTGCAAAATACAGGAAAACGTTAAACTGTTCAGCCAAAAATAGTTCGATCAAAACAACAGAAAGTCTTAACCTCGAAAAAGATGGAAGAAAATTATGGAGGCTCGCCAAAGCCTTAAATGATGAGGAATGCAAAAATAAGGAAATAGCCCTACAACAAAATGAGAAAATACTCACAAAGAAAGAAGCAGCTAATGTTTTTGCTCAAAAATTCTCACTTGAGAGCCAGATAAATGTTCCACCGGACAGAAAACTGGAAATTACTAAAGAGCAAGAAATTTACCAAAATATACCAACTGTTCCAGAAGAGCACATGACATCCAACCTCACCATGAGAGAGCTAGAGGCAGCCATTATATCCCTTAAACAAAGAAAGTCACCTGGAATAGACAGGGTAACAAATGACATGCTTAAAGAACTAGGGCCTAATGCCAAGAAAGTCCTCCTCAAGATTATGAACTATAGCTGGAAGCGTGGAATTGTACCACAAGCCTGGAAAGAAGCAGTACTAGTTCCAATCCTCAAAAAGGACAAAGACAGAATGGACCCCCAACAGCTACAGATCCACCAGCCTTCTAAGCTGCACGGGAAAGCTTATGAAGAGAATGATCAATACCAGATTAAGTTGGTAGCTCGAAGAAAAACAAATTTTACTATACCAACAGGCAGGCTTCAGGCAACATAGGTCTACAGAGGACCAAGTCACCTACATTGCACAGAAAATCGAAGATGCTTTCCAAGAAAGAAAGCACACTTTAGCAGTCTGTGTAGACATGGAGAAAGCTTTTGATAAAGTTTGGAAAGATTGGCTAAGAGTTAAAATGCTTAAATATGGAGTCTGTGGAAGAATGTATAACTGGATCAGCCACTACCTAACAAACAGAACAGCTAGAGTGCAGGTGCACGGACAGTTAAGCAAAAAGACTACAATGGAACATGGATTTCCACAGGGTGGCGTCCTTTCCCCAACACTCTTCCTCATATATATAAATGAAATAACAGAAAACATCCACAAGAATGTTCACAACTCCCTCTATGCTGATGACCTGGCCATGTGGACTTCAGAAGAATACATCACCAAAGCAAGAGTGCGCATGCAGGATTCACTGCAAGCCATTGAAAGTTGGTCCAGAAAGTGGTTGCTCAAAATAAATGAACAAAAACTACACACACTATTTTTACCTTGTCAAATAAACCACAGTAAGCAAAGCTACAACTAAATGGGCAGGCAGTACGAGAAGATGAAACACCAACATACTTAGGAATCACACTAGACCGCCGAATGACGTGGAAATCACAGATAAACAAAATACAGCTAAGGGCAAATCTTCGCATGGCCATCATGAGAAAGTTAGCTGATACCACATGGGGTGCTGATGAGAATATCCTCAAAAAGCTGTACACAGGCAGAGTCAGACCTGCTATGGAATACGACATCACAGCTTGGTCGACGGCAGCAAAATCAAATTTTGACACAGTAAACAGACTCCAAAACCAAGCAGCACGTATTATAACAGGGGCCCTAAAGTCCACACAAATCAACCATATGGAAAACATTATAGGGCTACAGTCAATGGAGGTTAGACGTGACAGCAGAGTCCTAATACAAGCTGAAAAATTTAAGAGACTCGAAGGACACTCCATGTTCCAAAGAATGAATAGGCTAGGAAGAGGCAGGCTCAAGCGAACTAACTTTGTTGCCCAAGAAAAGAAAAAATTAGCAAAAAAACCATGCTAGCAAGCTCAGTTGCAAAGAAAATCCCAACAAGCCCAACTATCCCACTGTGGAAAATAAGATGCTTTCCTGAGTAAAAATCTGATATTCCAGGCATTGAAAGTAAGGGTACACAGACAGAAACACAAAGAAAGTGTATAGCAACCAAGTATAGTGACCAAAAATTTCCAGCAAAGCTTTGGACACATGCATATACTGATGGTTCAGAAAAAAAATGCAGTTTAAAATGGAGGTGCCGGCATCCTCATAAAATTAAAGAATAGAATCCACTCTATGGCAATTGCCACTGGCAAATACTGCAATAACTTCAGTGTTGAAGCAGAAGCCCTGAAACAGGCAGCTGACACTCTTATTGAATGCAAAGCACAGGCAGAAAAACAGATAGTTATCTTTACAGATGCCCTCTCAGTAATAACAGCGCTGAAGAGCCACCAAACTAAAGGATTGAAAGATCTGATAATCTTCCTTGAAAGACTGGCCAAATGCTTCAAGAAGTGCACTATCCAGTGGATACAAACCCATTGCAACATACCAGGAAATGAGGAGGCATACAGACTTGCTAAGGAAGGAGGTGCCTTACAACAAAATGATATAGAGACAACTTACGCAACGGCAAAGACTACTATAAAGGCTACATTCAAGTCCAAATGGGAAAGAGAGCACCCGGGCCATTTGAAAAATGATGCATATCGTCAACTTTCCAGGAAAGAACAGGTCATCATTTTTCTGCTACGCACTGGACACAACAGATTGAGATACCATGTATACCACAAATACAAAATTGATGCAACAGATCTCTGCACCTGCGGTACCAACCCGATGACTGTCGAACTCCTCTTGCAGTACTGCCCAACCTACAGCAATGAACGGAGTAGCATATGGCAACAACCCATTTCTGTCAACGAAAAACTGTTTGGAGATGTCGGGAACCGTGAGTTGACTGCTGCCTTTATTAGAGTTATAAATGTAGAAGTCTGAGGGCGAACGAGGAAGAAGAAGAAGATGCTTATAACATTTTCATCCGCGTGTGTGTCCTAGACTTAGGACAAGCACACACATAATTCACGTCTATATAAGACGGAGAATATCGGGATCTGCCTACAGTATATTTGCTGGATAGCAACTGTCACAGGATAGATATTCGCCGAAATATTAAGTTGGTCCCGTTGGAGAGTGGCAACGCTGTTAGAATAAAAACACCGGTTTGGTCAGTTGAGCCAGAACGGAAGAGGATATAAAACTTTTGGGCGCAAATCATTAGACGTGATGCCTGCCGTCCTGAGAGGACGTGGTCCCTTTTTCAGCGGTTTTTGCTGGGATTATTTGAATGCCGTTGTGGTTCACATTGCTTGCCGGTATTCTTGTGATCAGGATTATTTTGTATATCGCAAGAACGATGGTGTAATTTCTAGTGGTTTTTTCCTGTCGATCATTTACGTTAAGTATCGTACGTTTGAGTACTGCTTTACTACAGTACAGGGCTTATCCGGTGAGCAAAAGTCATGGTTTATTCACTGGATAGGATATGTCGGTGATTATATACTGTTATATTAAGCTGTTGATTATGGCAAGTAGATTGGCATTTCCATTGCATTGTTATTTCAGGTGTATTGCTAGCCGTGTGCGGCTTTTGTGTGTGTACAATATTTATTAAAGGGTCCTTACCGGTTCCAGGTGTTATTGGTTATTTAATGTCAGCTATTGTGTGCTGTGGTTATACCTGTAGATAGTGAGCCTAAGTCTATAGATTTTCCATGTGTTAACCTGTTAAATCCACAGTACAAATAGGGCTTGATCCGACAACACAAGTAGTCTTGTGTGTGTTCTGACAGCTGCGGGCTCGTCCATTCTTTTGGTCGTGAGGCCTGTATTTTGTAATATTAATTCCCAGCTAGCTGACATCTGAATGGCGTGTCTATTTTATAGGCCGTGGGGCCAGTGGTTTTGAAGTATCTTATAAAATTTGATAGCAAGGCCGTAGAGCCTGTGTTTGCTATAGTCAGGCCATTAAGAATTGTACACACAGAGTATTAGGAGTTGGCAGCCGTGTTGGCGCCTTCCTAGTTAGTATCAACTCACGGGAGTGAGTTATTTTTGATCGTCCAGTAGAAAGTCAGTGTGTTTGTCAGTCAGTGTAGTGTACTGTTTACGGTTGTTTGACCTGACCTCGATTACGATTGCTGACCTACTTACAGCGTCTCAGTAATGATGGCTATTTTTCAGTGAATAAATATTATTTCAGTCTGTCGTCGTTAAAGTATTGTACATTTGAGTTTCAAGTTGTTTGCACTGTTATGTTTCCAGTTCTAGCTACGAGTGTGTTGAAGTGATAGGCTAGAGTTGCAGCGTGCGTCAGGAAGGTCAGTTTGGTGTATCTCTAAGTCTTATTGGTGGTTGATGACAGTGATCCAGGTGGAGCAGCGGAGCTTGGGGTGTTGGTATCATCTAGCTGGATTGGCCCAGACGGCAAATGGAGTGTCATATGGCAGCTATCTTGGTCAACCTTGGTATAGGGTGGAAGGAGATTGGTGTTAGGAATTTGTAGTTGTTAGGAGGTTGATAGGGTGTCTGGTACATCAAGTGATCGTGTTGGACTTTTGGTCTTGTCATTACTACTCAGATGTGCCCAAACAGGGGTGAAAGTCAACGCCTCTGACTTGACCTTACTACTTAGATGTGCCCAACCAGGAGTAAAAGCCGGCGCCTGTGACGTTTCCTTACCACGCAGACGTCCCCGACCAGGGGTGAATTCTTATGTGCAGTGTGTCCTGCCGACCTGCGGGGGTCCAGTCCTTGTAGACTGCTGTGATCCGTGGAGTGTCGAACTGTGAAATAAACTCTCCGTGTTACAGTCATATTACAGTGCCAAGGGACTTACATGTATTTATCCGACGTATAGACTGGTGATAATAGCTGTGCAGCTGATCTTGTAGGAATTTAGATAGTTCTGTTTATATTGTGGTCAGTGCTGTGTGAGCACCGTATAGAACAGTGTCGTCATCGTGTTAGAGGTTACCATACCGTGACAAGGAATTCTGTTGCGAGTTACTGACACACAGACTTTCAGAGAAGCTTGTTTCTTGGACTTAGATTCTTTTGGATTTTACGTTTTCTAGTGTGGAGTCTGGTTTGTACCGTGTTCATCATACATCATCAGTGCTGAGGATACTTCTTGCTCAAGCGTCGTTGGACTTTCAGATAAGTTATTGTTTGTTTGATCTTGTATAATGTATTATATTGATATTTTCTTGTTTTTTTTTTTGAAACTCTAAATTTTCTTGTCTGTCTTTCCATGTGGTACTAACTATCATTTAGCCTAATCTGTATAGTAATATTCTGCTGATTCTTTATGTGCTTCTTGGTTTGTTATTGTTTTCTTTCCTTTTGTTGTGTCTTTTTTTTCTATTTTCCAAGTATGACTTAGTTTGTATATATGTACGTGAATAGTTAGTTGGAGTAGATCTTCCCCTGTATTCTTTAGTACATGGAGTGATTAGTTGATTTAGTTAAAGTGTTATAGAGTTAATTTTGCTGATAAGTTATTTAGTTTATTTCACTGGAGTGGTTCATCAGTGTTCAGTGGAAGAGATAGCTTCCAGTACCTCATTGTTATATGTAGTTTTTGTTAAGTCTTTGGTGTTATACTGTACTGGTGTGTTCAAGGGAGGAAGGGAGGTGAGTTTAATCCAGTCATGGCCTCTTGTGGAAAAGATTGGATTAGACCGATTCTTTTAGGGTGTGGCTGTGTTTGTTTTGTGGTGGAGTCAGGCAGACGGGATTTCCTGCGACTGCCCTGCTTAACATTCCAAGCCCTGTTGGTGTTAAGTGTATTCGTGTAGTGTGTATTTATATTGTCGTGTACATCCAGTAATTCTTTTGTTGTGTTTAAGTGGTGTATTCTCTTGTTTCATCTTTCTATCTTGTAAATACGTTTACAGGTATCCCTTGTTTTCGTTCGTTTGCAGTCACGCATTGTATATATTAATCTACCTCTTCTCTTCTTGGTCTATCATCTTGTTTCTCGTGATTGGAATTGTGTTTTCGTAATGTGATGTATGTGTTTCTTTCATCTGTGTAGTGCTCATTTTGCCATAGGTAGTACTTGCATGTTAAGGGTTATTGAGATTAGTTGTAAGGGAAGTATTATCTGAGTATAGCACCAGTGTGGGTGCCAGTAACAGACTTTGAAGTAAAAGTTGATTTATTGTCAAGTTGGTATAGTGGTGTCATAGCACCATAAAGGTGAAGTAGTTATTATACAACTGTCGACTATTGTAAGTTTGTGTGAGAGTATCTCAGAAACTAAGGGGTCAGGAAGACCAAATTTTCAGAGTGATGAGATAGCAGCCAAGTGGCAAAGTAAAAATATATTTACATTCTAAGAGGCAAAGGTTGATGTTGTGTATATAGTGAGAGGTGAGGTGATATATACGTACATGCATGTTTATATGCGTAGATTGAAGTAGTGATATCAATATTTATTACTATTACCGCATATTTTGTAACCAGACTTATCTGGTGATATAGGTGAAATCCATACGACTGAGTACTTCTATAGCAAAATCTATAGCCAGAGATAAAAGTGAACATTCTGAGTGTACACCGTGGATCTACAGGCTTTTATTCAGATTGGGAAAGAATGTGGGTACACTGGCAAAGAATTAAATGAATATGCCAAAGCTGAATTTTTTTCAGTTGAAAATCAAAAAGCTCTAGAGAAGGAGAAGAAAGAGAAGGAAGAGAAGGTGAAGAAAGAGAAGAAAGCGAAAGAAGAGAAAGAGAAGAAAGAGAAGGAAGCAAAGGATGAGAAGGTGAAGAAAGAGAAGAAAGCGAAAGAAGAGAATGAGAAGAGAGAGAAGGATGCGAAGGAAGAGAAGGAGAGGATTGAGAAACAGAATGCTCTAAGAGATGCTCGAGCTGAAGTGCTAGAGCTAAAATGGAAAGAATTTGAATTACAAGAAAAGAAGATGAAAGAAGATAAAGAGTTACAAGAAAAGAAGATGAAAGAAGATAAAGAGTTACAAGAAAGAAAAATGAAAGAAGAAAACGAGTGGAAACAGAGAGAGTTCGAATTACAAGAAAAGAAGTTGAGAGAAGATAGAGAATTGGAAGAAAAGAGGATAGAGCGAGAATTGCAAGAAAAGAAGATAGAGAGAGAATTGCAAGAAAAGAAGATGAGAGAAGATAGAGAGTTAGAGTTAGGGAAGGAGATAATGAGAATAGATCTTGAGGAGAAGATGATGGATAACGAAATATAATTGAAGAAATTGGAAGTGGGTGCGAGTGGTCAGAACTCGACTCCGGGAGGGGCTCATCGTCCCTTTAGGCTGCGTCTGCCAAATTTTAAGGATAAAACTGATAGTTTAGATTTCTTCCTTGAAAGATTTCAGGCCGAATGTGTGGCATATAAGGCTGACAGAGATCAGTGGCCATCTCTGTTATCAACGCTGCTAGTGGGGCCTGCGATGGAGACTTTCTATAGCCTATCTTTAGAGGAAAGGGCCGATTACGACAAAGTAAAGGAAAGGTTGCTCTAGAAGTTCCGTCTGACTGCTGACGGCTACCGGACGCAAATTAAAAACGCGATGCCAAGCGCAGACCAGGACTTCGATGATTTTATCTCAAAGATCAAACTTCTGCTGAATAGATGGATTGAAATGGAGGGAAATCCTAAGGACTATAATGGCTTGCTCGCATTGGTGCTACGGGACAAAGTGTTGTTCTCGTGTTCAAGTGAGTTGGTGGCATTTTTTCAGGAACGTCACCCAAAGGACATTGAGTCCATGGCCCAATTCGGGCATCATTATGTCTTTGCCGACCCGGGCAAACCTATTCAGAAGTCGGGTCTGTCAGAAGACTTTGTTGCCAATTTCGGCAAAGTTCAGCGCCATCCTTGGCGAAATCAGTCAGACAGGAGCTAAGAGCAGAAGTATGAGAAGCCCTCCAGCTTCTACCAGCCACGTAAAGGAAATTATGGGAATTTCCGTTCTCATAGGAATGGTCGGCCGAGTTGGCAGAGCCAACAATTCAGAAGTAATAGCGACGGAGAGGAGCGCCAAGCGCGTAAACTGGTACGTTTTGAGGATTCTCGGGACGAAGAACGGTTTTGGTATAAAACCAAACATCACAAGCAGAGGAGTTGTTCATCAGAGAGTCGATCTTCTGACTCTGATGCGATGTCTTCGTCATCGAAAGGCTCCAGCAAAAGTACACGCAATGAGAAGAAGACAGAGCGCTTGCGTACCATTTGTGGTGGAAATAATCATTGTGCAGACAGGTGTCCCACCCCGATTAAACACGTGAATTCCGCGTTTGTGTTGGATACAATTAATAGTGAGGACTGTGCCGGATGTCGCGCTCTGTTTCACGCTAACGAGAGGGTAGTGCTTCAATGCGGGCACGCGGCACCATGCCTATCGCGGTCCATGAGACTGGCATGGTGATTCTCCACGAAGGCAAGGTGGAGAATAGACCAGTCAGGGTGTTGAGGGACACTGGATGCACCACAATTGGGGTGCGTCGGTCGTGTATCGACTACTCCTGCCTTACAGGCAAAACTGTAAAGTGCACCACGTTCGGGAGTAAAGTTGAGTCTAACCCCCAGACGAGTATTAATGTGGACACTCCGTTTCTCTCGGAGAGAGTAAATGCGTTCTTCCTCGAGGACACCATTGCCGATTTAATCATCGGCAATGTACGCGGAGTGCATAGTGCAGTGGGTGTGGCTGGAGCAGAAGCTCAGCATCACCAAACTCCCAAGGGGGATGACCAGAAGGTACATCGTTGTCGTGTGTCGCAGCAAGTACTAAATGACATGAGTAGAAGCAGTAGGAACTTATACGAGGGTCCGAAAGCTAGTGATCGCACAGATTGGGTGCGTAACGTTCCCCTGAGTGCTAGCTGGCGTACACTCAGAAGAGTGTTTGATGTGGTTGCGCCGGTTAAATTTGTAGATGAATTGTCGTTGCGCGACAAAACCAAAATGGCACGGGTGACTTTTGCGAATAAATGGGGTGCGCGTAATGCAGTTAGACAGAAGCATATGTCGTTGTTTCAGAACTATCTGCTAATAGTCCAGAAATAGCTATAGTTAGGTTTCGGGGTCGTGTTCAGTAAGGTGTTTCGGTTGATCCGAACCGAACCTAAGAGTCTGATCCACATCCCCAGTTCTATTCTTATATGAGTATGAGGATTTTGTAAACTTGTAAGCATTATGTAATGCTTTGCAATGCATGTTTATGCTATGACATGTTATGCTTTACAATATAGGTTAGTCGAAAGTGGTTGCCAACAGAAACCAGATACTCCACGATTGAGAAGAAGTGCCTTGCAATTGCCTGGGCGGTGTCTAAGATGGCACGATATCTGTTGCGGGCGCATTTTTTCCTCCAAACAGATCACAAACCACTGCTATTTTTGCAGTCGGCTAAATCCACCAGTGCTAAATTGACACGCTGGGCATTATTGCTACAGCAATTCAACTTTACTATTTTACCAATTCAGGGTGTACATAACATTGTAGCAGATGTTCAGTCCATGTTATGAGGTTGGTGGGGGACAGGAACATCTGAAGAGAGTATTCATTATGGTCGATGTAAGAAATGTATTATAATCATTACATTTGATGTTTATGAAGATGCATTATGGCAAATGATTGATATGTCTTGATGCCATAAAGGCAATATGTATGAAGTTATGTATGAATCATGTTACCCGATACCTATGTCTATATTGTGTGGAAAACGATTGTTTATACGATGACATGATGCCTTATTATTGATGTTTGCTGTGGTATTACTGAAAAATAAGATGCATTGTGTGTGAGAGACCAGGGTAGGACAGTCGTTGTTATTTTTCACAACTGCTTGTACCTGGGTGTTTGGTTCATGTCTGTTTCGTATTTAGTCCATTGAGTGAGAAGGCATGAACGACAATGGTGTTGGAAAACTTTGGCATTCTCTAGGTAGATGAGGAGGTGCCGTCTCTGCATTCTGTTCGTCCATACTCCGAAGGGGTTGGGCGTGACTCCTCCGGTGGAAGAAAACTTCGTTGGAGAGTGGCAACGCTGTTGGAATAAAAAAACTGGTTTGATCAGTTGAGCCAAAACTTAAGAGGATATAAAACTTTTGCGCGCAAATCATTAGACGTGACGCCTGCCGTCCTGAGAGGACGTGGTCCCTTTGTCAGCGGTTTTTCCTGGGATTATTCGAATGCCATTGTGGTTCACATTTCTTGCCGGTATTCTTGTGATCAGGATTATTTTGTATATCGCTAGAACGGTGGTGTAATTTCGGGTGGTTTTTTCCTGTATATCATTTACGTTAAGTATCGTACGTTTGAGTATTGCTTTACTACAGTACAGGGCTTAGCCGGTGAGCGAAAGTCATGATTTATTCACTGGATAGGATATGTCGGTGATTATGTACTGTTATATTGAGCTGTTGATTATGGCAAGTAGATTGGCATTTCCATTGCATTGTTATTTCAGGTGTATTGCTAGCCGTGCGGCTTTTGTGTGTGTACAATATTTATTAAAGGGTCCTTACCGGTTCCAGGTGTTATTGGTTATTTAATGTCAGCTATTGTGTGCTGTGGTCATACCTGTAGATAGTGAGCCTAAGTCTATAGATTTTCCATGTGTTAACCTGTTAAATCCACAGTACAAAAAGAGTTTGATCCGACAGCACAAGTAGTCTTGTGTGTGTTCTGACAGCAATAAATCGCTTAGCAAATCAATTAATTGCCTCTCAAAATTCTTCAATACAATCCACTGCAACATTTCCAAATTTAGTTTGTCCAATGTTACACTGTCTGCATAGTGTATGCATTTGTAGTTTCTTCAAATGACCTGAACTTAGTAAATCTTGAAGAAATTGCACAGTAACTGAATCAATTTACAAACAACTAATGATATTAAGCATAATAACAAATTTGGTGTGTATATTGGGCTTGCGAGGATTTCGAACCGCATTATCCGATTTCACGTGTTCTCATTACCGCCTAAATGGGGCCATGCCAGCTTAAAACGTCTCCAGTGAGCACCTCACTGCTTCCAGTTAATTAAAATTCACTCATTGGCAGTAATGATAATTATTAATTATTTATTTATTATGGGTTGGGTTACAATAAATTTTGGGTCCACACTACATTCTATATGCCCCAAAAATATGTGTGTGCCGCCTTTGGGCAAACATGCCACAGGTTCGCCACCCCTAATGTCGGTAATATGAGATTACTTCGGGCAGAAGTCGGCAACCGGTCGATCTTGACCATCTGTTGATCCTAAAGCAGCATTTAGTAGATCTGTCACAAGAAGGCCTACTTTAACGCAAGCTAGAACGTTAACAGTAGTTATAAAAATAGCAAAAAATCTTGAGCAAGACTAGTTGGTAACAAAACATCACTGGTCGAACATGACCAATGAAATCATCGATGGCTTTTTTTACCACGACAGTCAGAACAGAGTTCAGTCACGCAGTTCACAGTCCAGTGATGTAGACGTGTTTTACGGGATATGTTTCAACCTTAGTGCGGGCCCCGTGTTTTTAAAGGTTGTGTGGTTAACCTCTGGTCGAGGAAATACTGACCCTTGAGAAGATTCAATGTTTCAAAAGTTATGTTATTCTAGGAGATTGTGTTTTCCAGTTTTGTGGGCTGTATTTACACGGTTTGTATGAACTCGATTTTTCTTAGTAGAATGATTATTCTGGTATGTAATGTATAATGAGACTCTAGGCGAAGCCTATCGACATTTATAGAAGAGCTCAAGCAGACATATTATTTATGACGATGTCCTCTTACAAAGACATCTTGATTTATGTAAACCACAAGCGTTCTGGCCGCTGATAGCCAGGATATTGAGTTTTGTAATTGCACACGCCATTAGTCCCTTAGACTCTACTAATAAACAGTTTTCTATGATAAGTAACTATTACTTCCTCATGCATGTGAGTATGGAAGCACTAGGAAGATACAAATGATAACTGACAACTTGCGTTGAGTAGAAAGAATCTGGTCATGACCAAAGTCAATTGAGTAATTACACCTCTGGCAGTCGCCAGTTAACACTCATAAGATAAATCTGCAAACTAGTAACCACTACGATCACTTGAGAAAAATAACAACAACGAACTCAGAAGAAATATGTACCACCTGTGACGAAAGGTCTACATGGTGTGAAGGTTTGGCATATAACCTTGGTAGATTGCAGTAACGGTCACATTAGTTTATTTGGTGCCGTCACCAGCGGTGACATAGTTTTTTTGGTGCTCGGTACCAGCTCACGCCCTTGTCATTGTGATCGTACTTTGTATCCTGTATTTATCATGGATCTTCAAAGTGCCCCCGAGGCCTTAGATCAACAACAAATGCGCACACAGCAGATGTTACAGCCACATCTGTCACAAAATCAACAGCAACAGGGTATACAACCTCAAAATATTTCGTTGCCTAATGAATTAGACCCGACAATGCTAGCCCTGATGCAGATTATAGAATCGCTTTATCAGGTAGATCACTATACTAAGCTCAATTCAATTAAATCGATTGTCACACCATTTTCTGGAGACTCCGCAGTATTCCGCAAATGGCTTATTGACATGGATAAGTTCTCATCCATCATTGACACAGCTACTGATTCCGACCGCAAGCGAGTTGCCTTTTTATCTTCTGATGGGTTGGTTACAGACTTTTTACGTCGTCGCAGTAAAGCCTTCCCACAGGAAACGTTCGAAAGCCTTCGCAAGGAATTGGTAAGTCGATAGTCAAACATCACAGACTCTCAGGATGCTTGGACGCTTTTAAGGAAGATAAAGCAAGAACGTAATGAGCCAGTGCAAATGTTCGGAGACCGGTTGCTCAACCTAGCCGAAGAAGTTTTTTAGGAGGTTCAATCCCCACCGAAGAATTGGAGCGACACTTAGTAGGCATATTCATTGATGATTTGTGGGCAGACAATTTGAAACTCCACCTATTGAGAAAAGATTCGAAGTCAATCACAGAAACAATTCAAACGGCTGTATACGAAGAGAATGTTCGGAAAAGATTTCATCAAAGGATTGGCAAAGAACAGCAATAAGACTATCTTCCCGACTCAATGGAAGTTGACCATTATTGTCCAAGATGGCGAAGAGACAATGCAACCTTCAACGATCATCAAGGCTCATATTATTCACACAATGTACGCTAAAATGACTCATTTCACAGGAACGAAGACAAGAGACACACTACCACATTGAATTCGCGTCCTTCTCCAGTTCACCATGTTACTCAGATTACATGTTACAATTGTGGGATGATTGGACATATCGCACGCAACTGCAGACAACAATCACAATATCGCAGTCGACAGCCATTAAACAATCCTCAACAAAGAACTTCCAACAATTATTCCCGTGGCCATACTCAATTCAATTCATCTCAATACACCGGGAAACGCTTGAACCACTCATTAGTGGAGATGATAGTGAAGGGTTCGAATCATCAGTCTCATACATGGCGGAATCACCAGCTACATTCTACAACCAAGAACACTACGAAACAGTATTGTACAAATTTAACTAACACGGATATACGACAAAACAACTGTGATGTAATACCTGTCCCCAGTTCATGCCTATTTACCATCGCAAGAAACATATACCGGGCACTTATTGATACTGGTGCTACTATCAGTCTAATTAGCGAAAAATTATATCACAAAATACATCGTCACGTACGTTTCAGACCTTTTCATACCTATATGGCTTCCGTAACAGGACAAGTATTGAAAGCTATTGGTACTGCACATATCGACTTCTACATCGGATCACAACGACTTTGCCACCCATTCATCATCACAAGGTCTATGTCTAGGAACCTCATTATCGGTCGAGACTTCCTCACCCAACACGATGTCAGAATTTTTTTCGATCTTCATAAAGTCAGAGTTAATGGAGAATATGTTCCACTGCAGGATGATGTGCATATAGCGTCGTTAATTCGTTTAACGGCACCTGTTACCTTACAGCCCCAGTAACTTACAATAGTCAAGGGTAGGATAAAGACATCTCCATACATCCACATAGGAGAAACTGTTTGTATCAATGGACTATCAGACACAGACATCAATGATGATCCACATATCATCATCAAGGACGATATAGTTGAAGTCTCCACTCATCGTGATTTCCCCTTGATGATTGTTAATGCTTCAGGAAAGATGACATCCATTGCTCGTGGTGCCATAATTGCACAAGTTAAAGCACAGAATCCTGTTCCTACTTCACCACAATTATCGGACGTACAGCTGCCACACACACAATCCGAAGATGTTCCTTTTAATTCTCTCCATAATCCCCACCCCTCAAGTCTACCCCCACAACCTAACCCACGATATTCCCATGACCCATATCCTGTAAATCATAAGCATACAACGAGATATTATTCAAACCCGAGACAGAATGATTTGTATGATGGATATCGTCGTCAGAGACTTCGCGACTATCGAACGGTAGGTCGATCAACCGACTTCCACTCTGATGCTTACGCGGACATCATTGATCAAGATATTTTACGCTTTGCTCATAGATACACCGGACACAAGTTGTCTACACGAAACATGATATCTCATGGGAACGCTAGGCGAAACTTGCGATATGCAAAGACCATGAATAAGGATATTGGCAGGACATTTAATAGACGAAGTATTCCCACACAAGCTTATAGACAGCGCTGTTTCCAAACAGGTGAAGTTGACGTTATTACCAGATCACATACACCTTGTCCACAAGCCAGTATTTTGCCATCCACTAGAATAGACCAGTTGATAGAACAACTAAATACGTGCGAACCCCATATCCAGCGTTTACAACGATTTATTCGCAAACATTAGGATATCTTTGCTCTTTCCGATATGGAGCTTGAGCGAACATCCACTGACGCTATGGACATACCTACCACCTCTGACGTTCCCATCCATCTTAAACCGTACCATACTCCTTTAAAGAATCAGGAAATTGTAGAAAAGGCTATTAATGAGATGTTAGATGCTGGAGTCATTGAAAGATCCCGCTCACAATGGTCCTCGCAGGTTATTATTGTCAACAAAAGAGACGGGTCATACAGATTTTGCTGTGACTGCCGGGCACTCAACAAGATTACGCGTATTATTTCCTTTCCGCTACCACGAGTCGACGACATATTAGCTACTGTTGGGAAGTCCACATGGTTCACTACCCTCGATGCACGCCCCGGGTTCTGGTGTATACCTATGACTCCAGATGCAAAAGAGAAATCTACATTTTGCACCGACATCGGCAGTTACTCTTCGAACGTCATGCCGTTCGGTCGCAAAGGCAGTCCTGCGACTTACATGTCACTTATAGATGACGTACTTAGAGGAATGCAAGACTTCGCCCTAGCGTATTAATATTTTAATTCATACTGCTGGGTCCATTGAAAATCATCTAGAACATGTTGAAAAAGTTTTTCAACGCCTTCGACAACACCACATCAAATTGAAGCTGAGCAAATGTACTTTCTTAAAGGACGAAACTAAATATCTAGGATTTATTATCAACAGCAAGGGTATAAGACATGATGACGATAAGGTAGCCGCCATTTGTGACATGACCACTCCAAAACGATTCGACAGTTCAGCGGATTTCTGGGTTGCTGTTCTTATTACCGCAAGCACATTATAAGTTTTTCCCGTGCTGCTGCCCCAATAATAGATCTAACAAAGAAATATGCTAGATTTAGATGAAACGAGACTTGTCAACTGGCTTTTGATTATTGGAAAATTGCTTTGACCGCCATTTCTTTTCTAGCGCACCCAGATACGTCCAAACCCATAATCTTATTTACGAACGCCTCCGATAATGCTGTAGGTGGATGCCTAGTACAGAATTGCGACACACATGAATTTCCGATTCTGCCCCACATTCCAAACGAGAAACCAATTGCTTTCATTTCACATGTCCTGAGCCGCTCACAACGAAAATGGACCACTACTGAAAAGGAAGCGTTTGCGATCCATTATGCAGTACACAAGTTGTGCTTTTACTTACGAGGTACTATCATCACTGTCAAGACGGACCATCAGCCTTTAGTCAATTGGATGTCCAAGACTAGAGAGCAACCTAAGAAACTTCAAACTTAGGCTCTTAATCTACAGTCCTACGACATTCAGATAGAATACATTGCAGGCTCGCTTAACACATGTGCTGATCTATTGTCTAGAATTCCTTACCCTGTGGATACCCCAGATAAACCATGTACGAAAGCTGAATTAACTGACATTAACGACAATAGTAAGGAAGTTAACCTTCTTGATTCTGCCCGAGGTAATAACACGACTCCGGAAGAAATGCCCGTTATTGATGATAACATTTCTACACTTAATATGCCGTTGGAACAAGCTAAAGATCCAGTGCTTGCCAAATTGATCAAACAAATGAAAATTGACCCAGAGAAATGCAAACATTTCGTCATCCTTTCCGATAATGGCGTACTCTACTATGTTGATGAAAAGTCTGATATTACATTGAGAACCTGCATTCCTCATCATCTAGTTCCGAAAATAATGACCCAATTTCACGACGAAAATGGACATTTAGGTCGAGACAAAGCTTTGGATGTTATAAAAAGAAGATACTATTGGGACTCATTATCTCGAGACGTGATTGAGTATACATCGAAGTGCAAGATCTGTAAAATACGCAACATGAAATCCACCCTTTGCCATTATTCGTCTTCCACCTCACTTGCCTCTAGCATTGATGACATGTCCCCACAACCAACTGCCCCCACGTTAGTCAGAGATACGATAGAACGATATCGGCGCGAACGAGATAACTCATCTGAAGAGGATGACATTCCTTTACAAGAGCTCCGACAATGGATCCAACACCGCAACGACCGTTTACTCCATGACAATGAACCACGAACAGAGGATACACCTCCAAACGCTGAACACTCTGGTTTGATGCCATCCACAGTTACTGATCCACCACATTCATCAACTGTACATTCGGATTCTTCGGCAACCATCACAGAAAACTCAAGGCAAGATATTATGCCTGACCAGACAACACATTTTGCAGCCTCTGATGATGATATCTATATTGTTCCCATGGACACACATTCCAGAACAGCCATTAAACGCCACTGTTCGTCATCGTCTGACGTTTCGTTTCCTTTAGCGAAGTTGATTCGTCCCTCACATGAACATGTTCGTGTACAGATTCGCAGGAAGAGTCGTTCTATGCATTCCAACCGTCACGACAGTACTGAACCATGTACTGCTAATCGTCACGTTGCTCATTTCACAGCAACTGCTTCCCATCCTAAAGGACACACGTATGATCAGCGCCTGTCATCGAAGGAAATTGCCGGTTTGGAACTGGCACAAATGTTTTTTAACAAGCACTAACTTTTTGCAATACATTTTTTTTCTATTACAGGTTGACAATGGTTAGTTCATTTCTTCTCTAAGCCTTGCAGTTTGCGATAGTCGTCCGCACCAAGACGTACAGCCGACTGCTTGGGCGAGATGCAACATTATTTGAGAAGACAAAGATGCCCCCGACTAGTCTTCCACATGGACTATTACTTAAGTCACCATTACGAACAGAGTTACAAGAGATATTACATTATGTTGTTATGATTGAAAAGTATATTACTGCGACTATGCAGCTTTATAGTAGATTTTATATTACTCCTTACGTTGATTTTATTGGTTATGTCACATAGAGAGTCAATACGGTTACGACATACTCTCACCGTATTTCAAACTAGATTTCAGGCTCTATGTAATGTACATAGATAGAGCAGAGCTATCGTTCCTTTTGTGGCACAGGCTCTTGAATTGTTTTATTATGGAACGTCCACAGATGTTAATATTAATAGTCTCACTTCACAAGTGTAGACTATAGCTGCAAATCAACAGCTCATCTATTATGTTCTTAACGCCAGCCTCACAATTATAAACAACACGTGTACGGCTGTTAATTCAAATCGGTTACGTATTAATATGTAGGAGGTATTATTACACAACTTGTAAATTTTTTTATGATGCATTTATACTGACCATGATTGTTTTGACATAATATTTTGTTTTATGTTTTTTGGTTATACTTGAGTTTGCTATGTATATATTTTTGGGTTTTGATAGAATTAAAATGTCTCTCGTTAGGATACATTTTTATAGCCCCGGGACGTATGTCACCGGAAGGCTTACTTTAACGCAAGCTAGCACGTTAACAGTAGTTATAAAAATAGCAAAAGATCTTGAGCAAGACTAGTTGGTAACAAAACATCACTGGTCGAACACGACCAATAAAATCGTCGATGTCTTTTTTTTACCACGGCAGTCAGAACAGAGTTCAGTCACGAAGTTCACAGTCCAGTGATGTAGATGTGTTTTACGGGAAAGGTTTCAACCTTAGTGCGGGCCCCGTGTTTTTAAAGGTTGTGTGGTTAACCTCTGGTCGAGGAAATACTGACCATTGAGAAGATTCAATGTTTCACAAGTTATGTTATTCTAGGAGATTGTGTTTTCCAGTTTTGTGGGCTGTATTTACACGGTTTGTATGAACTCGAGTTTTCTTATTTGAATGATTAGTCTGCTATGTAAGGTATAATGAGACTCTAGGCGAAGCCTATCGACATTTATAGAAGAGCTCAAGCAAACATGTTATTTTCGACGATGTCCTCTTATAAAGACATCTTGATTTATGTAAACCACAAGCGTTCTGGCCGCTGATAGCCAGGATATTGAATTTTGTAACTGCACATGCCATTAGTCCCTCGGACTCTACTAATAAACAGTTTTCCATGATAAGTAACTATTACTTCCTCATGTATGTGAGTATGGAACCACTAGGAAGATACAAATGATCACTGACAACTTGCGTTGAGTAGAAAGAATTTGGTCGTGACCTTGTCAATTGAGTAATTACACCTCTGGAAGTCGCCAGTTAACATTCATAAGATAAATCTGCAAACTAGTAACCACTACGATCACTTGAGAAAAATAACAATAACGAACTCAGAAGAAATATGTACCACCAGTGACGAAAGGTCTACATGATGTGAAGGTTTGGCATATAACCTTGGTAGATTGCAGTAACGGTCACATTAGTTTATTTGGTGCCACCACCAGCGGTGACAGATCTCTAGGCGACGGAAGAGTGGGGGGGGGGGGGGGGGCGGGGGGGGGAAGAATTTTTCACCTTGGGTAAATTTAGGAATAGTCTTCTCCGACTGGCAATTAAAAGCGCGGTATCTCCAGGTTTAAAGGTACTTGTATCGCATTCCCAATGAAAATTTGGAAATTTGCTTACTACAATTCGTTTTTATTCGCGAATTGTAAAAGATAGTAAAAGATCTTTTATTTTAATAGAAGATCGTTACTGTTTTCGCCTTTCACCCCTCGTTTGATGGGAATGCATGAGGCAGATCGCGCGGCAGAGATAAAAAGTTACAAAAATGTCAAGAAGTTCTAAAACCTGAAAACAGACATGATTTGATCAAAGTAGATCTTGAGAGCTTAGTGTTTGTAAAGTAGATCCTCATAGCTGCTGGGTTGTCTAAGGGGTATTCATTGTTCTAATTTTCATTCCGTGGCTTAGATGTGTTTGTATTTTCATTCTATGGCTTAGATGTCTTTGTATTTTCATTCTGTGGCTAAGATGTTTTTGTATTTTCATTCTGTGGCTTAGATGTCTTTGTATTTTCATTCTGTGGCTTAGATGTCTTTGTATTTTCATTCTGGCGTTACTATTCTTACTGTGTTTTACCGAGGTCTGAAAGGGATGCAAAGAACAGTGACACCATAATCTACCATGCAAGTCGTAAAGTGCTACTAAGGAGGAATGGGCACTGGTCCTGTTTCCGCATCCTGTAGAAATACTTAAGCCACATACAACAAAATGGACAGTTCAACTAAAGAAAATAATTGAATTCAGCCTTCCAAGACAGAAGAAGGTCCTCTGGAAAGGAAGTTCACGACCAACACAGAGAAAGCCGAAACGAATCTGCGTTTTCCGACTGACCTGTTTTTTGCTTTTTTTTTAGGCTAGGAAGATCTTCAGGCTTGCCACATGGAATGTTCGTATATTAAACGAACAAGGGAACCACTACACAAGTGGCAGGAGAAATGGGGAATTACAAGCTCACTAATTCGCTATACTATTTAACAAAATCGAGCCGCGGCAGTACAGTGGTTAGTGCACTGGTTTCCCAGCTCGGCGTTCCTGGTTCGAGCCCCAGTTGAGGTGGGATTTTTTAGACTGCTAACGGTTCCGGGGTCGACCCAGCCTCAGGAGAGCAACTCTGTGAAGGTTAAAGGCTGTAGGCGTGATGCTGACCACATCACCCCTAGTGTGCTGATGGTCAAGAAAATATGGGCCTTACACCATATTCCCAATATGCCTCAGTTGGGCGTGTAACGGGATCCTTTACATTTTTTTTTACTTTAACAAAATATTGAAATTAATGAATGACATGAAGAAGTACTACTTAATGATTACTGTCAATCAACGAGTATTCTTTGCGATACAATGTAAAGCCCATCTATCTTCTGTCTATTTACCATCCATCGTCTGTTTGTTGACCATCTATCGTCTGTTTGTTGACCATCTATCGTCTGTTTGTTGACAATCTATCGTCTGTTTGATGACCATCAATCGTCTGTTTGTTGACCATCTATCGTATGTTTGTTGACCACCTATCGTCTGTTTGTTGACCATTTATCGTCTGTTTGTTGACCATGTATCGTCTGTTTGTAGCTGCAATTTGATAATAATAATAAAAGTGGTCCCAAAACGTGTTTATTCCTTTACCTGTGTGACTCTCAGTACCAGCTCATATCTATATTGCACTGTATTTTAGTGTCCAGTTACTGTGGTAATGGGTGGATCGAGAATGATGGATCCTGCTACCTCTTCGCAAAGGAAAAATTGACTTGGAGCTCTGCTGAGGTTAGCCATCATGCTGTATTCTTCAACGTTCAGATTACATAGCTATTTATTTAGTAACATAATGATATTTTCTATTTAGGTTACACAACTTATTCTAAGTCTTCTTCTTCTTCTTTGATCCATAACCGCCAACCGTCAAAGCAGTCAGCGGCCATCACGCCTGGTGGCGTCTTGTAGGGCAGCAACAAATTGATTCCACTTTGCTCGGTCGGCGGCCATCCTTCGTACAGTGCCCCAACTGTGGTTCATTCTTTGCATCTCAGCTTCCACAGTTCTCCGCCAAGTTGTTTTTGGTCGGCCTCTCTTTCGCTTTCCCTCGGGGGTCCATAGCATAGCTGTTCTTGCGATGGTATCAGGGTCCCTTCTGAGGACATGGCCAACCCAACTCCAGCGTCTGCCAGCTATGATGGTGTGCATGTCCTCCTGGTTACTCCGAATAAGTAGTTCTTAGTTGCTGATGGTGTTTGGCCAAAAGATTCGGAGAATTTTCCTTAGGCAGATTGTGTGGAAGGAGGACAGTTTCGACATTTCCTTCTCTGTTACTCTCCAACATTCCGCACCATAGAGAAGCACAGAAAGTACGCAGCTCTCATACAGTCTTAATTTGGTGTTTGTGCTGTACTGGGAAGACTTCCAAATGTTGTTGAGAATAGCAAAGGCTGTTCTCGCTTTATTCATTCTGTTGTTAATGTCCTTGCTTGTTCCGCCGTCAGGTGTTACTATGCTTCCTAGGTAAGTAAATGTGTCTGTCTGTTCTAACTTCTGGTTCCTTACTGTTATTGGCTCAGGATTGCCCACATTTAGTGTCATGACCTCCGTCTTCTTCAGATTGATGTTCAGGCCAACCTGCTGGCCATACTTATTCAGTCTATCAGTTTTGTCTTGAATGTGTTGGTGTGAATGCGCGAGCAGTGCAATGTCATCTGCATATTCCAAATCTTCCAGTGTAGAAAACATTGTCCATCTAATTCCTCTTGGACTGCCCTCTGTTGTCTGGCGCATCACCCAATCTATGACTGTCAAAAATAATGTTGTTGATAAGGGGCATCCCTGTCGTACTCCTGTTTTCACTTCGAAAGTTACATTACTCGATCCAACACTGCACGTAAAGTTAGAATAGAGGCTTTTTATAATGGAAACAATGCGGCTGGGAATTCCATAAGCCCTCAGAATTTTCCATAGGCTGTCCCTGTGTATGCTGTCGAAAGCCTTTTCAAAATCAACAAAGTTAATGTACAGCTGTCTCTGCCATTCTGAGCACTGCTCTATAATGTTCCTGAGGGCAAATATATGATCTGCACATCTTCTGTTCTTTCTGAAGCCCGCTTGTTCTTTCCTCAGTTTATGGTCAACTGCTTTTGAAATTCTCTGGATGATTATCCTGCCTAGTATTTTGCTGGGAACTGAGAGGAGGGTAATTCCTCTCCAGTTGTTGCAGTCTGCAAGGTCGCCCTTCTTGGGCAATTTGACAATTGTTCCTTTACTCCACTCTGTTGGTGTTGTCTCAGTTTCCCAGACTTGTGCAAATAGTGGTTCTAATAGTTCTGCTGCTAGTTCAGGGTCTGTCTTGAATAGCTCAGCATTCAGATTGTCGTGACCAGGCGCTTTTCCATTTTTTAGCCCTTTGATAGCTGTGATAATTTCTTCTTTTCGTGGAATGTCTGTATTTACGTCTAAGTCACTTTCAGCCTCAGGAACATTCAGCTGAGTCTCTGGTGGTTCCTTATTCAGTGTTTCTCTGAAGTGCTCTGCCCACCTTGTTTCCTGCCCCTGTGCTGTGGTGATGAGATTTCCTTGCTTGTCTCTTACTAACGTTATGTTGTTTGCACCTCGTTTTCCACTGATAGCTTTAGTTATTTTATAAACTGTGCTTTGTTCATTTCTCAGTGCTGCCTCTTCTGCCTGTCTTGCAAGGTCATCCAGAAATGTCCTTTTGTTAGCACGGGTTTGACGTTTTACTTCCTTGTCCAGCTGACTGTACTGTTCACTATATATTGCCTTTAACCTGGGAGACTTAGCTTCTGTTTTCTTCCTTTTCATTTCCTTTCTCTTCGCTATGGTGTTTAGCGTTTCTGGTGTTATCCAGTCTTGGCTCTTTCTTTCCTGGAATCCCAAGCATGACTTGCTGCTTTCTTTATATATTGTTGAGATGGTGTTGAATTTCTGGTCCACATCGTCGGTCTCTGTTCTTTCCTGGCTTTTGGTAATCAGATATCGTCTCTTTACGTCGACCACAAACGCTTTTCTGGTGAGGGGGTCCTTAAGTTTCGTGATGTTGTATCTTTTCTGTTTGACTGCAACTGGTCCAGCAGCTCTGAGTTTCACCTTCAGTCTTGCTACTACTAGGTGATGATCACTTCCCACATCTGCGCCTCTTCTTACTTTCACGTCTTGTAGTGCATGTCTCCATCTGCCATTGATCATTATGTGATCTATCTGGTTTTTGTCTCGTCCGTTTGGTGATTCCCATGTTAACTTGTGCACTTCTTTGTGTTGAAAAAGTGTTCCTCCGATGACCAGGTTGTTAATACTGCAGAAGCTTATTAATTTGTCCCCATTCTCATTTACTGTTCCACTGCCGCATTTCCCCATTACTCTTTCGTTATAATTATTGTGTGTTCCAACTTTCGCATTTAGGTCTCCCATTACTATAATAAGATCGTACCTGGGTACAGTTTCCATTTCCTTTTGTACCTGTTGATAGAACTCGTCCTTGATCTCTTCGTCGCTGTCATTTGTTGGTGCATAACATTGTATAATTGTGGTGTTGGTGAATCTCCCTCTCAGTCTTGCTCTTAATAGTCTGTTGTTAATGGGTTTCCATTCCAGTAGAGACCTTTCCATTCCTTTCTTAAGGATAATGGCTACACCTTCGTTGTGCTGACCGTCCTCTCTACCAGAATAAAGTACTGTTTCCCCTGTAGCTGTTTTTATTCTCCCCATCCCTGTCCATCTGCTCTCGCTTATTCCCAGGATATGTAGTTTGTAATTCCTCATCTCTGCTGTAATCTGTCTCAGCTTTCCTGCCTCGTTCATAGTTCTGACATTCCAAAAACCAATTCTGGTTTCGTGTTTTGCGGTCTGGGCATCCGTTTTCATGCCAGTGGCTTCCTTTCGGCTTTCACCACTGTCAGTCATACGAGCCTGAGACTCCGGATGTCCGTCCCGCATCAAAGTATTTCCATTAATTGCTGTTTCCGTAACGTGTGTGATTTTTTACACAGACAGGGGTGTCGGCCCTGTGCTAAAACCCCCAACCTGGAGGACCAGGGTACCAGCTTTTGTCTGACCCCTACCCACGCAGACCAGTCCAGCATGGTTGAACCTACCAGGAGTAAAACTCCCACTGGCATAGCTCTGGGGATTGTCAGGGTACACAAGCTGCCATACCGCTACAAGGTATAGGTACCATTGATGGCAGTTATTCTAAGTGCCAGACCGTAATGATGTATGGCAATCGATGTTTGAGTATTTAATGCTTCTTTGGTGTGCTAAGTATTTACATTGTTAGACAGTGACAGACAGACAAACATACAGATAGACTGGTGTGTAGGTAGATAGGCAGGTACGCAGGCGGGTAGGAAAGCAGACAGACAGGTAGATAAGGGGAAAGGCAGGTAGATAGTAGATAGATAGACAGACACACAAACCGAATACAGACAGATAGACAGATAGACATTTAGATAGACAGTTAGTTAGTTAGTTAGATAGATAGATAGATAGAACGAACGAACGAACGAACTAACTTTATTTTCAAAGGGTTAAGAATTGGGCACGCAGGCCCGTCTGACATTCTGCCCTTCCTCTCTCTCTCATCATGTATACTGTATCCTTTCATCCTCACATTTACTTTAAGCATTATTAAGGCATTTATCATCATAAAAGTAATATAACATCAAACATTTGCAATAATCATCATAATTAAAGTATGTTTTTAAAATAAATAAAGATAGATAGATAGATAGATAGATGGATAGATAGATAGATAGATAGATAGATAGATAGATAGATAGATAGATAGATAGACAGACAGACAGACAGATAGATAGATAGATAGATAGATAGATAGATAGATAGATAGATAGATAGATAGATAGATAGATAGATAGATAGATAGATAGATAACGAACGAACGAACGAACGAACAAACTATATTTTCAAAGGATTAAGAATTGGGCACGCAGGCCTGTCTTACATTCTGCCCTTCTTCTCTCTGTCATCTTACATACCGTATCCTTTCAATAGCACATGTATTTTTAGCATTATTTAAGCGTACAAAATTATCGAGGTAAAATAATAACATACATTTGTAACATCCAGACATAATCAAATTTAAGGGGGGAAAAAATTATTAATTAAAATAGATTAACAAAAATTAATACCTTAAAAAAAAAAAAAAAAAAAAAAAGAAACTAACAAACACAATCAAAACAATTCATACAGTAAATAAGACATAATTAGAAACGTAATCAGGTAATGGTGGCATATAATAAGAACTCGTGACAATTTGGAAATCTGCTGAAATAGCTGGGACTTCATGTGTTGTCAGCGCATGCGGAAAATGTTCCCACAGGTGAGCAACTTTGAGTCCCAAGCAGATACTGCCACAGGGAGTGAATTGTTGACGCCTCCACTACACGAGATCCAGTTTTATGACCTATGCTCCTTAGGGAGGTAAAGGGTATTGACTGAAAGATGAGAATCATGCATATAGGCCCGTCTTGCATTTATCCCTTCCTCTTACTCATCTTTTATTGCTAGGTATCCAGACATTCTCCAGCATACTTAAGGTATTAGTTCAGAGGCGATGCAACATTATAAGTAGTATAAAAGCATACATTACAGTATCTGATTACAATTAAGAAGTAAGGTATATTAAAATGGAAAACTAGATCATCAGACACTCCATACAGTGTATTAGATAATAATAATTCGAAACATAATCCCTTAGGGCGGCATATAATCCGCACTCATAATGTATTTGAACAGTCTACGATTATATGAGTAGGGACTGTGCATGTTTTTCAGGTCATGTTGAAGATTGTTCCAAAGATGAGCAGCTGAGTAAGCCAAGCTCTTCTTGTACAAATCTAGCCTCGGCTTGGGTAAATCTAACTGGTTTAAGCGCTGACTACGTTTTTCATTGAATTTGAAAAGTGGCCACAGATACATTGGAGCATTATGTGACAAGATTTTGTGAGCGAATTTAGCTTTGTTAAATAGGAAGCGCTTTCTAAGGGGTAATATTTTAAGATAGTTATATAGATCTATACAATGTGTTTGGTGTTTATCAGCAACTAGGCGCACTGCACGTTTTTGAAGTGAATGAAGCCTTTTTGTGTTGGATATGGAACAACCATCCCAGATTGTGGAACAATAGTCTAGGTATGTTTGTATGTGAGATGTATAGAACATTTTCCTTGCCCCCTCATCCAGGAAGTGTTTGATTTTGGCTAATTGGTAAACTTTTTGTGCCGTTAGCTTTGTGAGTGCACTTACATGTGAGTTCCAACTTAGGTGCTGGTCAACATTACTTTGGCAGTCAGCGTCCAAAGTCCAAAGATAGATAGATAGATAGATAGATAGATAGATAGATAGATAGATAGATAGATAGATAGATAGATAGATAGATAGAAATATAGATAGATAGATAGATAGATAGATAGATAGATAGATAGATAGATAGATAGATAGATAGATAGATAGATAGATAGATAGATAGATAGATAGATAGACAGATAGATAGATAGATAGATAGATAGATGGATGAGTAAGGAGTGTCATTTACGTACTTAGGATGCATAGTAACACCAGACGGCGGAACAGGAAAAGACATCTGCAGCTGAATGAATAAAGTCAGAATAACCTTCGCCAATCTAAAGAACGGCTGGAAATCTTCCTTGTAAAGTACAACCACTAAATTAAAAATATACGAGAGCTACGTAATTTCTGTACTTCTGTACGGTACAGAATGCTGGAGAGTAACAACAAAGTAAATGTCCAAACTATCCTCTTTCCACATAACCCACCTAAGGAAAATCCTTCGAATTTTCTGGTCGAACATCATCCCCAACCAAGAACTGCTCACTCGGAGCCGGAAAGAAGACTTGCGCACCGTTATAGCGCGTGGATGCTGGAATTGGGTTGGCTACATTCTCAGAAGAGATCCCTACACCATCACCAGAACTGTCATGCTATGGACTCCAGAAGAAAAGTGAAAACAAAGCCGGCCAAATGCCACCTGGCGGAGAACTGTAGAGACAGAAATACTAAGCATGAACCAAAGCTGGGGCACCACACGAAGGATGGCTCCCGACCGAGCAAAGTGGAGACAGTTTGTTGCTGCCCCACAAGACGCCACCAGGTGGGATGGTAACTGATTACTTTGGTAGTCAGCGTCCAAAGTCCAAAGTGGAGACAGTTTGCTGCTGCCCTACAAGACGCCACCAGGCGTGATGGTAACTGATTACTTTGGCAGTAAGCGTCCAAAGTGGAGACAGTTTGCTGCTGCCCTACAAGACGCCACCAGGCGTGATGGTCACTGATTACTTTGGCAGTCAGCGTCCAAAGTCCAAAGTGGAGACAGTTTGCTGCTGCCCTACAAGACTCCACCAGGCGTGATGGTAACTGATTAATTTGGCCGTCAGCGGCCAAAGTCCAAAGTGGAGACAGTTTGTTGCTGCCCTACAAGACGCCACCAGGCGTGATGGTAACTGATTAATTTGGCAGTCAGCGGCCAAAGTCCAAAGAAAAAGTGGAGAGTGTCAGCTAGTTGTCGTAGTAAGTGAGGGGAAACTTCATATACATTTTCCTGATAAAGAATGCTACAGTTGTTGATAGACAGTTATCTGATAATGAAGTGAAAACTGTGTACATTATTGACAAATCCAACAGTGAAAGAACATCCGGTGTTACTGCAAAAGTGTAAAGATTAGATTAAGAATAGCAATTCTGAACTGGGAAGAGGCAAAGTGAACAATCTTTCGACAGAAGAGAATGTTGATCCACAATAACTAATCCACTATGAAAAGTTAGAACATCCTAGCATAGTCGAAAGTCGATGTGTCAATGTATACAGACTGATCTCAATAGTCTCCATGAGTTTCAATGACATAACTCGGATTGTTCAGTATAGTAGTTCAGAATAGTAGTTCAGTATGGTAGTTCAATATAGTAGTTCGGTATAGTAGTTCAGTATTTTAGACAGGCTGGCTGGCTCATAGCAAAATATGATTTTTTTCTACTTTAATTTGTTTCTTCTTTTCCCCTCCCCTTTTCAAGATCTAAATATCTAGGCATACCGCATTATTGTTCTGTTTTAAGAGTACAAATCCAGTGTTGTTTCCGTGGACTTCTGTAATGGTGAAGAAACATGTCACTTCTGCTGCCTCAGACACGCCACAAATGGCGACAGAATCGAGGTTGTTGCATGGGGTTGTCAATCTGAGCATGTTTTGGTTTGAATGATTATCTTCATTGCATACGGACTACTCCATCGGTGCTCCAATAAACCTGAGCGTGTAAAACACTTTACTATACATACCACTACTGCAGTAACACATACTGTTTTATCGTGTAGGCTTCCTACAAGGGAGTCAACGCTACGGTGACCTCACGACCTTCATGTGAATGGAAGAACCAAAATGGACAAACAAATTTCCGCACATATCAGGACATCACATTTGGTTATAGAGAAGATATTCTTCTCAGTGATGGCTAAAAGGTTCACCACATCTCTCCTGGAGAATGGATACCTTGATACTACCATCAAGAAAGGAGGTATCCCAGGTACACCAGGGTGTCTTGAGAATGTCACAATGATCTGTGAAGCAATTCAAAAGGCAAAGATGACAGAATAAATCTTCATGTAATCTGGTTGAATCTAGCTAATGCTAATAGATCCGTTCCACATCAGATGTTATGGTAGGTCCTGGAAATGTAAGTTGTCCCACAAGAAATTGCAGCAATACTGATGCTGTATTTGTCAGGGTTCTATGTCAGATTTTCAACCAGAGAGTACACAACGAGGTGTATTGACCTACAAGTTGGATGTGCGATGGGATGTACCATCTCCCCGATACTATTTGTGATGGCTATGAAGGTTATCCTCAAGGTGGCTGAAGGATCCGTAATAGGTCCAAAGCTCAATGGGAAGTGTCACATGCCACCGCTTAAAGCATTCATGGATGACACAACAATTCTGACATCAGATGAACACCAGGTCCGGAGAATGTAAGCACGCCTGGATGAACTAGTCAGCTGGTGTAGAACGAGCTTCAAACCTAAGAAGTCGAGAAGCCGATCAATCAGGAGAGGGAAGACATTGGAGGTCACATTCATGGTTTCAAAGCAAAGAATCCGTACTGTCATTGAGGAACCTGTTAAAAGTCTTGGCAGTGTGTATGAATCCTCATTAAAAGACTCAAAGACAGTTCAACAGACAATAGAAATGGCAGACAGAGGATATATAGACCAAAGCAGACTTCTAGTAAAGTTCAAACTGTGGTGCCTCGTGTGCTATGGCCACTGCTTATATATGAAATGAGCACCAGTCCATACAGTAAAAGGTCAACATGAGGAAATGGCTACGAGTACCACCAGGTCTGTCAGACGTAGCACTGTACTGCAAGAAGACAAAGCTTCTGCTTCCTTTCAAGTAATCTGTTGAAGAATACAAAATAGTAATGACGAGGTTCGCAATGATACTGTACGAGTCAGCAGATGACATAGTTAAGGCCATTCAGCACAAACTAAAAAACTGGAAGGAAGTGGAAAGTGGATGAAGCTGTTGGTGCGGCCCAAGACTCTCTGAAGCTTAGGAAGGTACTCTGATACACATAGACAAATAGACAGGGATTTGGCCATGGTGACATCCGCTGGTGGTCCAATGCGTCAAACAGGGAACGCAGAGCCCTGGTAGTTCAGGAGATACGATAAACTGAGAATGATAAGACAATGCAAAAGGCGGTGAAGCAGGCCCAACAAGACCAATGAACAACATGCGAAGGAGCCCTGCGAAGGTCCTTGACGTGGAACAATATATGGCATATGGTACCTCTTAGACTCAGCTTCATTATTAGATCAATGTATGACCTCTTGTCATCATCTGCGAATCTTGTGAGAAAGTCTGATAATGCTCAATGCCCCATATGACAGGAGAGGCAGACACATGAACAAAAATTATCAGCTTGCAAGGTGTCGTGCTTAGATAGGTTTTAAAGTTATGTAAGGTACTGCCTGAGTATAGGAGATGGTGATTATACGTGAGAAGTAAAGGTGTAAGAAATAGATTTTCACGAGTGAATAGTTAAGGAGAAGATCTGTCTCTGGATTGAGGAGTTCCTCTAGTCCAGCCTATCTATACGACTATAATTTAGTATAAGACAATCTTGCACCCCCTTATATTGAGAAATATATGTTTACTAAACACATACACACACACAGCTATGTGACAACAAGACACACAACGTGAAAAAACTATGGCAAAATGGGTATAGGTCAGACCAACACACACAAAGTTAGTTATTTTGTTGTTTATTATCACTAAACTCTTTACAACATCCAATATCTAAAAGACAAAGATCAAATACATCAGAATTACACACACACACACACACACACACACACACATATATATATATATATATATATGTGTATATATATGTATATATATATATATATATATATATATATATATATATGTGTATATATATGTATATATATATATATATATATATATACAGAATACCTGTCCCCTCCCCTACTTGAAAAGATAAGTACCCAACCAGTTACCAACCCACAAAGGTTAAAGGTTAGCACTAGGTTACAGCATAGACAGTAAAGAAAGAACACAGTGCCCACTTAACATTATCCAATAAAATTAAACAATAGTCAAACAGAATGTATATGATACAGTTTTACCTGTACCAAAGAAAAGATTTAACTCTCTCTCTGTCATACGTTGCCTCACAATTTTGCTTCTTACCATATTTTTGGTGAAACAATCTGTTGGACGTAAAAATCCCTGAATATATTGATAAGGTCCAGAGTAATTATCGTTCGAATTGGGCCCCAGTCCCTCCTTTCAATAATTAAATTGTATAAGGGGAACGCCTAATTTGGTGGTTGATTTCCTGGATACACAATGTCACCTTGGATAGTTAATCCGAGACTCTCTGAGATCTGGTGTTCTCGTAACAGTAGGAAAACATCTGATTGCTAAAAACCGTTAATTATTGTTATTTGATGATAATGGTAAATCCTATCGGCTCGCTCTGGAGAGTACCGATTCTGAAATAGTAACTTTTCTGGATAAATATCCACATGGAAATGACTATCTAATGTCAGGAGAATTTTGATATCTTGCAAACCCCTGTGGGCTGATAAAAATGCAAAAAAATATATCTGGGTATTTTGTAAGTCCAGTTAAAATTTACTATTAAAATGTTCGTTAGTCTCTGTGGCCCGTCCTGTTCACAACTGAAACTTGGAGACGCATAAGCCAACAGAAGACAACTTTAATCCAATCAGTAAAATGGAGACAAGGCCCAAGATAAAGCCAAATAAAAAATACGATATAGGAACATTATGAAAAAATTACTGCTAATAATATCTACATATAAACACACGTTGTCTCTAGCCTATTCCTTTCTGGTCAGAGATTATTTAATTATCCCTACGCGCACTCAGCAAATATTTCTTGCCATTAATAACTATTTGATTGTCGGCGTCTGTTTGTTTAGTCGCATGATAGTCAAACACTGTCACTTACTAAATTTCAAAATGAAATAAACGTGAATCCTATTCGGTCACTATAGTCGCGCTTAACACTTAATCAGTCACTAAACCGTATCTTCTGGTGAGAGAAGCGGATGATACAATTATCATTCTAACCTGGCAAAGAAAAATAGTTATTTATTTCGCTAGTTTTTAACGCTAGAAATCACTGTGAATTATAATGGTAACCTTAATCACGTAAATGCTAATTTCTATCACCACAAATCAGAAATGAAATAATCCCCACGAAATGCTATTAACACACTCCCATAATGGTTCTAGAAAAACGTGTTCAGATTATCCAAAAAAACTCTGAGCGACTCTGATGACTGATTTAAGAAAGACGCAGTTTGTATACGATCACGTTGTCATGATCTCTAAAACATGTGAATTCTCACACTCTGCTTCCCAGCAGAGAAATCTGAAACTACGTTTCCCAGATAAGAGGTTTTTCGGTCGCTTCTGTTGGCCGTTGCTAATACGACAACAAAAGCTTAACCCGTGTAGCTGGTTCCGTCCGAGATTTTCCCTGTTTGTACGAACATCAAAGGATTAACTCTCCGTATAGAAAATCTCCAAAGGTCGTAACATTTCCACGTGCAATCTGCCAGTTATCGTAATATTGACAGCTCAGATCGCGTGAGAAACTTGCGTAAACGAACGTGGTTTGCCCCCTGCTATGAATGACAGGTTGCGAAAGTTGGTAAACAAGCTCTTTCGATATGGTCAAGTAAAAAGAGGCGTGGATTAAAACGTGAGTCAGACAGGCAGAGAAATGCGTGACTTAGTTAGCGAATCTTAAAACTACGCCGAGGTCACACAAAGCTGTAGGATACAGGAGGGTATATTTCCATTATACGCCACATAAGATGTCATTAGGGCAAGGGCGATACACATGGCGCTACAACAAAATACTAAATGAGCTGGCTGCTGCAGGAGACCTGGCAAGGGGGAAGACAAATAGCAAAGTCAGACCGAGCACCGCAAACACATACTTTCTGATAGTAGGAAAGTTAGCACACTCCAACCCAAGCAAATCAAGTAGCACTTTACCATCTCTTCTTGACCGTGACAATGACGGGGAGATAGCAGCACACATACCTGGGCTAGGGGCATATCCAGAGAGTATCAGAAGATCTCGAAGACGGCCACATATAGTTTTGCACTCCTTATCATCGCACCAGATTATAATGATTGAGCTGATCATGCCATTGGAATCTAGATTGGACGAGCAACACTCGTTCAAAGTGTGCAAGTAAAATGATCTGGCCACTGATTTGAGACAAGATGGTTTCACTGCTACGGTCATGGCTGTTGAGGTGGCTGCAAGAGGGCTCGTGGCGGCCTCAGTGTATGATCTTCTGAAACTGTTGGAGTTAAGGGGACAGTCAAGAGCAAGGGCACTGAAGAGGCTCAGCGAAACTGAGGAGAAGGCATCGTGCTGGCTGTGGAACAACCGCAACGGGCTATGTAAGTCGGGACAATAATTCGTTTTCTACATAGGGTTTACTTTCACAATTGCCTCCAGCTGGCAGGAAATAGGAGTGGACTTGAAAGCTGCAACCAAGGTGGAGTGGGTTCAATTATCTGCACTAACAACAGGAGGCTAACACATGTGAGTCATGACCCATTTGGGTCTTCCCCCCCCCCCCCACCCTTAGAGTGTAAAGGAGATTAACAGATTAAAGGGCCGAAACACTTGATCAACGGGGGTAATGTTCTGATGATCAGATTGCCTCCTGTTGTATCGCTCTGTACAGTTTCCTATCATCATCAAAGAAAGTATCAATAGAGGATATGTTACGAACAGCAGATGGTAATGCAAAATAATCGTTTTCAGATATGCTGATGATATTATCTTAATAAGGTAATGTAACACAAACTTTTTAAGATATGCTGATGATATAACTTTAATAGGGGTAATGTAACATAAACAGAGATATGCTGATAGTATAATCTTAATAGCTAACACCAAGAATAAAAATCCCATTATTAGATTATTTGCAGGCATCAAATTTACCTATACATATAGAAGAGGTGTTAAAAATAGACAGACCTAGGGAACTGCATGACATAGTCTAACAGTACAGTATTTAAAGAGAACAAAAGTTAAAATTTAGTAATTGGGAAGGCGAAGGTCGGATGATGGTCTTACAATACTTTGGACTTACGGCAAGTGAAAGTCAGTTAGATATCTAACTGAAAGCACTTGGCCTTTAGATCCATCCCCTTAAATATTATATTTGTTTGGGGTTTTTGTTCGATTCTGTTTTGTTTTATGTCATTTATGTTGGTTTGGTTTGGTTTTTTTTTTTTTTGAACGTACAAGCAAAATTAGAAATTTTAATTTGCCAAATTTACAAAGATTTGACAGATGTGATGCCACTTTTTCGTATTTGGCAGTTATTCGTCTTATTTGGAATTGAAAACACTATATATCCTAATTATAATCCATCAGAGGTTGAACGGGGTATTTTTCATCATGAAAAGACCAAAAAAAAAAGAAAAAAAGAGTTCAGTGGATAATTGTTACAACTGTGACAACAAATGTAAATAACAGCCCAAGAAGAGTTCTATTAGAAGTGTCATATAATGAAAAAGAGATTTTGATTGGCTCGAAAGGGACTTGAGCGTTGGAAAGAGTTAGAGGTAAAAGGTGAGTTGAAAGTGAAATCTCGAAGCATTCAGACGGGTCTTAAGTGCTGTGCTCTGTTTGTGAGAAACAACGAGACAAGGAGCTTGGCCTCTGCTGTGGGAGGAGCGGATTTCTGTTAGTTTTTTTTAGCAAATCTGATAGGATCAAGGTGTGGTGCGTCCATGTTTCCACAGAGCTGTTGAAATGCGTTGTGAGGTATGTAAGTATCTGACTGTTTGTTTCATCGCAATTTCTGACTGTGCGTCAGTTGAGCCACGCACGTGTTGTCCGCTGTCACCAGTATTGTAGCGACAGAAGTCTGTAGTATACACTTATCAACAGATGTAGGCAAAAACTTCGATCTTTTTCCAGTGATATGTGTCTCTGAATTTTATGATTCCTTGTGGTATTAGTTTATTACACTTATTGCAGACTCTATGGGTCTTTGATTTGTGATATGTGTGTATGATGTGAGTGTTATGTGGAAAATCATCATACCTCAAAATTTAATTCGTTGTGTGTCTAAGTGTGTGCGCGAGCGCACAACGGGAATTTCCAGTTTTTAAATCCTTTACAGTTTACGTGTCAACTCCACAAGAGTAACCTGGCAAGCATAGAGACAGCTTCTGAGAACGCCTTTATTGAAAGATACTTGGAGTCGAAGTCGTGTAAGTTTTTTGCGGGTGTTTACTGTGATAAAAATGTTCTTCTAATTCATTGAATTAAGATACGTAGACCTATACTTAGACAATGCGAGAGTTTTAAGAAGATAACTAGATGTCTACGTAGATAATATATTACAAGATCGTACCTGGACGTTTACACAAATAATATATTATAAGAGGACTAGCGGTCATACCCGGCCCAGCCCAGGTCCATGTCGGAATGAGTGCAAGTCGGGTTTGGTGCGAATTGTTTTAGGAAGGTTTTACTTTTTTTTTTTTTTGTACTGTTGTATTGAGGTGTGCTTCTAAGGGAAAAAAAAAAATTCTTCTTTGTAGACGACATTGGTATAACAGTCACTTGACGTGTAAGTGTTCCGACGCAGGCAAATCATAGGGATTCTTGGTATGCAGACTTTCTCTCCGCTACCACAACCACCAGTCTACTTTTTTTATTTTTTTATTCCAGGGATGAGATTTTTTTAAATTGTAAAAAGTCAAAGCATTTAAAAACAGACATAAATAAGAGAAAAAGTACATGCAATCTGCACCTATATATATCTATACATATATAGACATACACTCACATACATACTCGTACATGTGTATTCATGCACATACGTACCTTCACACACACGCTGTTATGTATTGAAATGTATGCACGTACACTACTAATGCCCTTTCATCTATAAAATAATGGTGTAAGCGGATGCATGACATATAAAAGCACACATGTAGTTTCACATGCATACTTAAACATAAAAATGAAGGAGAATAGTACTAAATTAAATAAAGTCATTATTTCATTCAAAAAATATTTTGCGCTTCCCTTCTCATTCTCATTCTCTTTCCTCTGTTGCTAAGTCTCCTAAGTGATGAAGTTCTGTTGGACGATGTGATTGGCTTAGAGTAAAGCGAAAATGAAATTACATTAAAGTACCTAAGAATAAATACACCTATGTGTTAAAAAAGGAGACCTACTATTTCCGAGAAGTGGGATTATTGTCGCGTTTAGATAGGTTTTAAATTTATTTATGGTCCCGCCTTAGTATAGGGGATGGTGATAATACGTGAGAAGTAAAGGTGTAAGTAAAGTAGATTTTTCACGAGTGGATAGTTTAAGGAGAAGATCTGTCTCTGAACTGGGTAGTTTCTCTAATCGAGCCTATCTATACGACTATAATTTAGTATAAGACAATCTTGCACCTCCCTATATTTAGAAATATCAGTTTACCTAAACACTCACACACACAGCTATGTGACAACAAGACACACAGACGTGAAAAAATTATGGTTAATTGGGTATGGGTCAACCAACACACAAAGTTTAGTTCTTTTGTTGTTTATTATCATTAAACTTTACAACATCGAATATCTAAAAGAGAAAGATCAAATACATCAGAGTTACAAATATAGAAAAATAACAGAATACCTGTGTCCTCCCCTCATTGAGAAGAAAAGAACTCAACAAGATAATAACCCCAAAGGTTAAAGGTTAGCACTAGGTTACAGTATAGAAAGAACACCGTTCATACTAAACGTTATGCAATAAAGTAAACAATATTTAAACATAATTTTGATGGTACGATGTTTCCTGTAACAAAGAAAATATTTCACTCTGTCATAAGATGTTTTGATGTTACTAAAGTAAAGGCTATCCTGGACAAATAGGTGTATCAGAGGATACCAGGATAGTGCCAGATAAGAGACTGGTCTTATAAGCAAGACCCCTTTCGTTACGAGAGGATAGATGATTCGTAGCAACTAGGTAGTGAGCTCGGATAAAAGTTGCACATTTTAGTTGTTGAAATACAATAGAGGTATATTATAGTTTTTGCGCTTCACGATGTTGAAAGCGAGGAGTATAATTTGCTTAGTTTTAATGTGACGTGTCACGTTGGTAAGGTAGCACGTGACGACATTGTAATGGTACCCATATTTTGTTGTACTTGGTCCTAGACGGACGGAAGTTTGAAGTCTCCCAGTAGAAGGATATTTATATAAAGGATTTGCTTGATGAATAAGTGTTTGGGTCAGCCTATAATTTGTGGATACAATATTATACCTCAGTGATGAGAGGAATTATGTTTTGAAGTGTAGAATATATATTAGGGAGCAACATTTGATTGAAAGTATCCAAGAAGGTCACCTTAGTCGCGTAAGTTGAGTTGTTCAATACCGGATTGCCAATCTAGGAATCACGAGTAAATAGCTTGACCGTACCCGACTTAAAGAATATGATTCAAGTGACGAATTATGATGTATTGATTGAATTCTGATGAACTGTATTTACTTGGATGTGATGTGCTATTAAATTGTATTTGTTCGGACTCTGATTCCCACGGACTTATCAGTTGATATTATTGAAAGTTCAGACCGTTACCCCACTATTCGTGTTTGTCAGCACGGCATTAGAAGCCCTACCAATTTGAAGTATTTCTAAAATTAATAATACAAACAAGAAAGTGGTCAGAAACCGGCACACGTAGAAGTTAACTGAGAATACAAGAATAAAACTGGTAACAAAAATGGAACAATACAGCACAATAGAAATCTGTGTCAGTTGTGGTAATAAGCTTTGTTCATCGGATGGGAAATCCGATGTAACACCCTTCTCTGAAAAGAGCAAGGGTGTATTGACATCAAAGTGGGGTCAAGCTATGTAAGTTCCCAGAGAAGATGATGATGATGTATTCTGAGTCTCTAACTGCTACCTCTTAAGATCCCACTAAGCTTAATTCTTAACTGTTGAGTTATATTTAGCTACTTGTCTAGAGTAATTTGTTTATTTTAATAGTTAATAATTCCAAACAGAACTTAACTTTAATAAAATTATTAAGCAAGACTGTACGAAATTTATATACAATTTAATTGTCCTGAACCTCAATCTTTTCAGGTCAGGAATACTCAAAATCAATGAAATGATATTTACAGTTCCAAATAAATAAACTGGAAAATTTCTTCCATGATGAATATTGTTCACAGGGGCTACTGTTCACACTTTCTGTTCTTCTAGTTGTTAATTTTCACTGTCACAATACTATAGGTATTATCTAGATATGTTCTATGTCCTTTAGGTCTCGTCATAGAAGGTTTTTCTATTTTAATGGATATTTTCAACTGTGGTGATTCTTTTGGATGTGCTTTCAATGGTCTCTAGATGAGAATTATCTTGTTCGGCTGCTGAACTTCGTTCGACAAGTTTGGACCACAAGACTTGCAGTTTCTTGATGAGAAAAGTTGGGTCTTGCTCCTAACATATGCGGAGCTCTTGACACACACCGTCTTCCTCACGAGTGATTGCAGCTAAGTGGTAATGGTGAGACAGAACCTGGAAGAAAGGATAACAACATACCCTGTAGGTATCTGCTTCAATCCACACACCCATATATAACACCACATCTTACCCTTCTCCGTTTCTGTGCTAACAATTTGCACAGGACATATAATTTCTTTTCCTACAGCCAGTTCCATGTAATTATTCTTTTTCGGTACTATTCCAACGATAGTGTCCTTCTCCCATGATTGTCTTCAATACGATAATCAGGTTAAGTACCATATAGCATGTAACATCTTGATTACTTCATGCCCCCAATTCCTGTACATCTATTTCATAATCTTGGAACCGTGTACCACTCCAGAAGAAATTACTTATTTAAATCCCTACTAAAACTTATTGTCGTAATTGTGCCACATTTGCAAACATTATACACATTTTTTTTTCATTTTGAGCCTGTCTGTAAAACTACACACGTTCACAAGTTAGGTCAATTTAACCGCAACACATCTGTGCTGTAGTGTCACTTTCTACTTAGCATCGAACACACAGTTTGGTTGTACACACTAACTATCAATACTATAAACAAATATATATATATATATATATATATATATATATATATACATATATATATATATATATATATATATATATATATATATATATATATATATATAATTACATAGATATCTCTCTTACCCTCAGGCAAGGTAAACACAAGCTGAGCAGGCCCTCAAAGGAACTTTAGATCTGCTCTCAGGTCAGACTGGCAAAGGCTTTGCATTTACCGTGTGCTAGGTTCATGCGCTTGGTGTAAAATTTCAAATCGAGTGGCGGAATTCCGTAAGACCCTGTTGCTATTTATAGAACTCCACCCGCCCAATCGAAAGTACAGTCAAAAAAGTCTTCTAAAGAATTATGACTTAGGCGTTCCTCAGCTTGCTTGGACTAATTTTAATATTTTATAGTACAGTTATTATTGGACCGATTCAATTTATTAAAAGTGATAATTAAACGGCCAAATGCTCTTTATCATTCTATATGGATATTCATTATTTATTTCTTTGTATTTCAATCTGGGTAATTTTTAAGTAATTAAATCGGGTTATACCCTGATATGTAAATATCACTAAAATCAATTTTTGTACTATAATAAAATGTTTTTATGAAGGAATCTTTATGCTTATATCTTAAGTAATATCAGCCCTATAGTTTGAGATATTTACTTCTGTTTAACTATCTTTAGTTGTTTAGAAATAAAATATCATAATTCGGTCAAAAACACAAAATAGGTACTGTTATCGAGTCTAAAAGGTTTCTTTATCACTACTAAAAAAAAGAAGCAATATGATTGGTTGTTAAAATTGTACCCCACGCTTAGATATTTTAGGGCGGTAAATTTAACTGGGTTGTAAAACTGATTCAAATAAGATAGTTATTTTTAGATTCTAATAGTATAGATAGTTTTGAGCGAGGAATTTGAGCGTGGTGTCATACAGATTCACAATTTGTACGACATATCTTTCTCGTTACAAAAGCGTGAACCACTAGTGCAACTTTCATGTCTGTATTACCTACACGTTCAAATTACGTCAAATTGACTTTACTCTGCCTTAGTATTTTCCGGGTTTCCTGCAGGTGTGTCACTTCAAGAAGGCACTACTCAAGAAATCTGCCTCAGCCCTCTGCAATCCAGGTATATGCTGCATGATGTGTTAATAACCAGCTCAGGTACTACTGCCTGTCAAATGCTGATTATCAATCACTATTCACCATTAATCTTCTCTGAGTCTGTTCACTGACATGTCCAGAGGTTTTTAGATGTTCCTCAAGGTTGCAATATTTATGAAGAGGAGATCTCTAAAATTGGTGATAGCTGAGTTAGGTAAAGGATCCAGTAATTTCCTTATCATCCTGGATAAAACACTCGGAGTAATATCCAATCAAAAAACAACATATGAATTCAATGTGCCCTTCCGATGTGATCACATCCATCTATTGGTCTGAGCTCAGGCTTGAATGGAATCTGATATTACCCTTTATTAATATTCGCTAAGGCTCTGTTATTCTGTAATAATTTCCCAAATCCAGGCAGAGTCCATATTCACCAGCTGTTTTCTCAGCCTAACGTCACTGGTGATATCATATTATGATATGTGGGGAAATGAATTTTCCTGCTACAGGAAAGTGATTCTCCCGCCAGCTCTGCTGTTATATATGTAATCTTAATCCAATGTCCGTACACTACTTCCAATGGACTGTGTAGGGCCGGCCAACTACCACTGTCCCCGGTACCCTTCATAATGCTAATTTAATAGCCATATGTCGAAGTGATCTTGACATTAGGCCAATTGGCCAAACGCCCACTCCCAAATTTTCTGGGGAAATCCCTCAGTTTCGTTTTCATAGTGGACTGACTAACCACACTATTTTTAGCCAATTCCAAGAAATTCGGACAACGTTGTGTCGGGTGGGACTGGTCTGTGTTTACTCTGCGTACCATAGGAAAAGTTGCCATAGTCACTGGCTTTCTGGAAGACTGGGTGTGAGAAGGTGCATGCCTCTTCCCGATGTCTACCTGGTTATGTTTACTTTCAATTTCAGGCCTAAGGTGGCCACAATGCTTTTCTCGGCCCTGATTATTTTCCCAACTTGGGGATTTCACTTTGCTACATTGGTCACAAGCATTTACATACTAGACAATGTCCTCAGCTACGCCTGGCCAGAAATAGTCCATAGATGCTCTTTGACAGGTGGTACCAATTTTCCTATATCCACCGTGTGATGCAACCTGTTCTATTTCCATAACTTTTCCCCTATATCTCCATAGCAGTACTAACTGTCCATATCCTTTGGTTCCTGCTCCAGCTTTCCTGTAAAGCAGTCCATCCTACAAATAAAATTCTCTTTCTTATGGGTGTTATGGCTGAATGGCAATGTGCCAAAGCAAGGTTTTAACGTTTTATCTTTGGCCTGGGCCTTTTTCATCTCTCTCGGATGAATATTAAGTGGTGTTTCCTCCTCCTTTCTAGGGCTAGACCTGGTCTGGAGCGTTGTTATGATCACAGGTTTTCTAGGTTCACCCAAGAAGACATATTTCCTTCCTTACTCTAGCGGGTAATTAGGTTCATCACACACTGCTGCACTAATCACTTCTTCCACATAGCGAGTCTTGACATTGATTCTGGCTAGGGGAAGTGTCGTGGTCGCTGTTCCCTTTAACGCCCCTTGTATCTCCACTTTGCCTGTGGTATACTGCTCAGGGTGCACCAGAGTTGCTCTCACAACTGAGTCATATTCCAATCCTGAATCGTAAAGGCACTTGACTTTAGTACCATTACATACTACTTCTTCACAGATGGGGGGATGATGAAGTTTATGCTGCCCTGTAGACAGTTCCTTCTTTCCCTTGTTTCCCACTGTTATCTTGCATGCAGCGTGATATGGAGGAACTTTCCTACCACATTCAATTGTATTGTGGTTGCTCATACGGCACATTTTGCACCACTTATCACTTTGTCGATAGGATCTTTTATCCTGTACCTGAGGGTTTCTTTCTCTTTGTTCATATCTAGTCCTGTCATAACTTTGTTTGAATCTATGTGGTTGATCCCTATTATTATACTCATCTTGGACTTGTGGGGTTCTACTACTATCTAATTGTTTCTTCCTGATACCAGCTACTTCTTTCTCAGCTGCTAGATATCTTTCAGCAACTGTGAGTATCTCCCCCAACCTCTCTGCACCTTGTTCCATGAGAAATTTTTTCAAGTCTGGAGCCATGGACTCTCTTAACTGCTCCATCATAACCATTTCTTTCAGATCTTGGGTCTTCCCCAGAGCTGTCCATTTCTCCAAGTAGGTTTCTAGTCTTGCAGAGAAATTGTGGTAAGTTTCTCCAGACAGCAGCTTGGTAGTTCTATATTTCTTAGCCTCATGTTCAGCCTCCATCTGCAATCTGTTAGCCTCAACCTCCATCTGCAATCTCTTAACCTCAGCCTCCATCTGCCTAGCCTCTTTTTCAGCCTCTATTCTCCTAACTTCCCTATCAGCTTCTAATTGTAATCTTTTCTCTGCTTCTAACCTCTTATCTTCCCTGTCTATAAATTTATCACATTCAGTAGTACCATACTGAAACAGAGCGTCCCCACTCATACCAAATCCTTTGCCGCCTGCACTGTAGCAGATCTAAACTTTGCCAAGTCTGCCATTATCTTGCAGTCTTATACAAATTAGAACTTCTAACAGGAAACCACAATTTTACAAAATAAACTTGATTAATTATTACCACCGACAGCTCATCCAGTTCACCATAAGTTGATTACTTTTATTTACAGACTTTCTTTGTCTATTATTACTTTTACTATTATTCTCTACATTAAAAGCCCCAGGGCATGATGGAAAAATCACTGACTGGACCCCAATATGTCATAAGAGGTTTTGATGTTACTAAAGTACAGGCTATCCTGGACTAATCGAACAATAAGAGAAGACTCTAGGCAAAAATATGTCTCCAACTATATAAGGAAAAGACGATGGTCATATATCGGTCATGTTCTACGAATGCAAAACAACAGAATACCATTGCAGGCACTCACTTGGGTTCCTGAGGGTAAGAGGAAAAAAAGGAAGACCAAAAGAAACACTCAGAAGAACAATAATAAGAGAAGGAAGAACGTTGGGATTAAACAATGTGCAAGAGCTAAGAGGAGTGGCATCGCAACGAACAACCTGGAGAGCACTGGTTTCTGCTATATGCACCGTGTTTGGTGCTTAAAGAATTTATTATTATTATTATTATTATCCTGGACAAATAGGTGTATCAGAGGATACCAGGATAGTACCAGATAAGAGACTGGTCTTATAAGCAATACCCCCTTCTCTGAAAAGTGCAAGGGTGTATAGACATCAAAGTGGGGTCAAGCTATTTAGTTTCCCGGAGAAGATGATGATGATGTATTCTGAGTCCCTAACTGCTACCTCTTAAGATCCCACTAAGCTTAATTCTTAACTGTTGAGTTATATTTAGCTACTTGTCTAGGGTAATTTGTTTATTTTAATAGTTAATAATTCCAAACAGAACTTAACTTTAATAAAATTATTAAGCAGGACTGTAGGAAATTTATATACAATTTAATTGTCCTGAACCTCAATCATTTCAGGTCAGGAATACTCAAAATCAATGAAATGATATTTACAGTTCCAAATAAATAAACTGGAAAATTTCTTCCATGATGAATATTGTTCACAGGGGCTACTGTTCACACTTTCTGTTCTTCTAGTTCTTAATTTTTACTGTCACAATACTATAGGTATTATCTAGATATGTTCTATGTCCTTTAGGTACTTTCTACTTAGCATCGAACACACAGGTTGGTTGTACACACTAATTATCAATACTATAAACAAATATGTATATAATTACATAGATATCTCTCTTACCCTCAGGCAAGGTACACACAAGCTGACCAGGCCCTCAAAGGAACTTTAGACCTGCTCTCAGGTCAGACTGGCAAAGGCTTTGCATTTACCATGTGCCAGGTTTATGCGCTTGGTGTTGAATTTCAAATCGAGTGGCGGAATTCCGTAAGACCCTGTTGCTATTTATAGAACTCCACCCGCCCAATCGAAAGTACAGTCAAAAACGTCTTCTAAAAAATTATGACTTAGGCGTTCCTCAGCTTGCTTGAATAATCTGACTAATTTTAAATATTTTATAGTACAGTTATTATTGGACCGATTCGGGACCTAAAGATGCAGCAATAGAGAATGCAGTCAGCGACCCATAGCTTGACTGCTTGCGTCAGGGTCAGCGAACCAGAGCTGACCAAGACCCTACTCCACCTCCACGTGGTGGTCCTGGAAACAGGCTGCATCACTGCAGTCTGGCTGAGAGAGTAGAGATCGAAGAGGGAAGGCAAATCCGGTCCCAAAAAAATGCCGTGCTGAAGTCGGATGTGTTGGCCGAAAGGCCCAGATATCACAGCTCCGGCATAAACAGACACAACTCAACCAACGTTCTTTTCAGGATGAACGAAGAAGAAGAAGAAGAAGGACCGATTCAATCTATTAAAAGTGATAATTAAACGGCCAATGACTCTCTATCATTCTATATGGATATTTATTAGTTATTTCTTTGCATTTCAATCTGAGTAATTTTTAAGTAATTAAATCGGGTAATACCTTGATATGTAAATATCATTAAAATCAATTTTTCTACTATAATGAAATGTTCTTATGAGGGAATCTTTATGCTTATATCTTAAGTAATATCAGCCCTATAATTTGAAATATTTCCTTCTGTTTAACTATCTTTAGTTTTTTTAGAAATAAAATATCCTAGTTCGGCCAAAAACACAAAATAGGTACTGTTATCGAGTCTAAAAGGTTTCTTTATCACTACTAGAACAAAGAAGCAATAAGATTGGTTGTTAAAATTGTACCTTACGCTTAGATATTTTAGGGCGGTAAATTTAACTGGGTTCTAAGACTGATTCAAATACGATAGTTATTTTTAGATTATAATATTATAGATAGTTTTGAGCGGGGAATTTGAGCGTGGTGTCATACAGATTCAACATTTTTACGACACTCTCCTTCTGTCATACGTGGCCACTCAATCAAGCTTCTTCCCCTATTCTTGGTGAAACAATCCCTTGGACGTAAAATCCATGAATATTTATATAAGGTGCATTGGTTTTATCTTCCGAGTTGGGGCCCAGTCCCTCCACTAATAATTACATTTTATAAGGGGGACGCCTAATTTGGTGGTAGATTCCTGGATAAAAAATGTCACCGTGAATAGTTAATGCTGAAACTCTCTGAGATCTGGTGTTCGCAGTAAACAGTAGGAAAACATCTGATTGCTAAAAACTGTTAATTATTGTTAATTGATAATGGTGGTAAATCCTATCGGCCGTCTCTCTGGTTAGTGCCGATTTTGAAGCAACGTAACTTGCTGGATAAATCCGATGATACGACTGTCAAAAGTCGGGATAAATTGTTATATCTTTCACACCCCAGTGGGCTGATAATTACAAAACAATATATCTGGGAGTTTTGTAAGTCTAGTTAAAATTTACTAATAAAATGTTAGTTAGTCTCTGTGGCCGGTCCTGTTCACAACTGAACTTTGAGACGCGTATGCCAAATGAAGACAACTTTAATCCAATCATTAAATGGAGAAAAGGCCCGACATACAATACAATTGACCAAAATAAATAAAAAAGAAATACCAAAATAGGTCGCTGGTCGACGTTGATCAGGTCATGCCTAAGGTTGGAGAAACATTATGAAAAAATGCTACTGATAAAATATCTACATATAAGCACACGGTGTCTCTAGCTTATTCCTATCCGGTCAGGTTTTGCTAGCACGGTGTCTCTATTTCATGTGAGGGTATGTGCCTTCCCGCTCCTTATGCGCGCGCTAACAATTAGCGTACGATGTTAGTTATTATTTAATTTATCCATAAGCGCACGTTAACAAATGTAGGTTGGTAGCTAATATTCCCCAGCAGAATAGTAACTGAAAAAAAGCTAAAGCTACTTTCCTTTTCTCCATATTCAAATAAATCGCTAACCAATTATTACGTCAGAACATACACCAATCTTCTAGAACATACACAAATCTTCTAGCACAAATAATTTACATGAAGGGTTCTGTGTGCACAAAATTGGTAGTAAGAACTCTACATAGCTGAGAATTAAAAAAACTTTCCTTGTCAGGAATCCAGATTTTTTTTAAAGTGCATAACAGTGCAACACACTTGTTTATTTTAGTTAGAACTCTACAAAGCTGAGTATTATTCAAAGTTTCCGTGTAAGGAATCCTGGTTTAGAAAACTTACATAACAGAAACCAACGCATTTCTTCAAAATTTAACGAAAAAGGATACAATTTATGACTTGGTAAGCGAAGGTCATAAGCCCAAGAAACGGCAACGTTTTTACGTCCCTTACCCCTTGTGATGGTTGTGTTTAATTTTAGAACTATTTGTTGAGTCAGACAATTTTAGTTAATACACAATGATAATGAACTGACTGAATTATAGAGAAAACACTGATTAAGTGTGCAATAGACTGTTCTTACGACAACCTGGAAGAGGATCTATTAAAATAATCTCTCTTTCCAAGTTGACAACTCACTTACACAGTCTTACGACTCACCCGCTGTCTCTTCTTTCTCACTGACAGATAGAGAACATGGTAACAGCTTAAATACTTATGGATGAAAGTTGTGAACAGCGCAGTAACAAAAGGTTAAAATTTATTAGTTCTCCTTTGCTTGTATAGAAGAAGAAGCATAAATATCTGAGCAAAATAATTTATTAAATAACAAAGTTATCAAATATATCAATTCATGAAGAAACCCAAACCACCAGCCCCTCTTGTAGAACACCGACAAAATATGTAAACAGAGAATTTATCCTCTGGCCTCGTGTGAGAATTACCAAATACCACAGTCAGTGTCTTTTTATGTCAAATCCACTGGGGACGCTATCCATGCGCCATGTTCACATACACACACAAATCAACCAAGCTAGGCTGTATATAAACTCTGCTTATATTTTGAATACTACTACACGCAGAGTCCGTACTGACCAATAGACTTAACAAATCAGGGAGGGGGGGGTCTGTAGCGAGATTTGGTACCACTTGCTTCGTTTGTGAAAAAATACGTAACCCCCCCCCCCCCACACACACACACACACACACATACACACACAAACACACAGCGCAGGAAACGCGACGGATCTTGCTTTAAAGTTTGAAGAAGGCGGAAAAATGTGAATTACGTTAAGCCCGACGGTATTGAAGAAGGTAGGAAATAGCGAATATTGGAATGGCCGACTTAAAATGTTTGCATTTACAGAAAAAAAATTTAAAGCTACAAGAGCAAGCCTGGTTGGAATACATTTAAATAATAATAATTCACCAAAGGAGATAGACTATGAATGATATCCAAAAGGATATTATTCAAATATAAATAACTTTAAAAATAATTAACATTTTTCATCGTCATCACATCTGCTAAAAGTAAGCTAGTAATTTTTAAAAAATTTATTATAACTACATGCCTAAACGGATTTCAATAAAACTTGGATAGAATGAAAGCTTCATATGAGGAAAATGAAAATGAAAGGAGACCTAGGAAGGAAGGAAGGATATAAGGGTATAGTGAAAAGAAGAGAAAACAAGTACAGAAAAAGCACAGATCGCCTCAAAATCTCCTCAAACCGTGAGATTAAACGAAAATTTTATGGGACTTCAAAGGGTGCTTTCTCGTACGGGTGAGAAGCCCAAATATAAGGACAGAGCAGCGCATTAAAAATCATACACACCAAATCCAGAAGCCAGAGTGAGAAACTGGAAGACAGTATCAACTAATAGAGTCTCACAGTTAGCTTATTAATCCTAAGAGGGTATGTAAGTTTATTAAATATATATGTATGAATAATATCATTTTATTTCAGATTTTATTTACGATTTGATTATATCAGACATAATAAAACGGGAATGACGCTAACCTGAGATAACCTCCACCGGCATTGTCAGGAAGCATAACCATTAATTGGTTAGCCAAATATATCATGGCTAGTTCTTGCCTGGAAGCTTACGATATACAAGCAAGTACATAAGTGGCTTGGCATCCATAAGTGGAAGGCAAAGGTTATATCGTACCCAAGTATCATAACATGTGATTTATTCATGTATTTTGTTAATTCTGCACAGTAGACATTATCTTATCATGCTATCTCTGTAACATACAACCATGATTCTTTCATTTATATACAAACACTGAAGACATGGTCGCCTCATGAACAGCAGTGGGTGGTGAGATTGTTGGAACAACATGGCCACATATTACCTTTTGTTCCAGGTTTTTATGATCGAGTTTTATGATCATTCCTGATCGAATTTTAACTGGAGACTTGAGGACCGTTGATCCTGCTAACTGAAGCCTAGAGGTCAACCAATCTTCAACACCTTAGTCCCCCGTAGTTATAAGGCGGGCTGAAGGACAGTCTATTGATTCAAGTGTGTCTCAGGAACCACGAGCAGACGCTGCTAATAACAGATGAGTTTTATGTTTCACCATCTAACAAATCATGTGAGCAGTTTCTAAAGCGAATGTCGATGATGATAACAGCTAAGAACTATATAGATAGCCAAATATATCAAAATATACTGTGACAGACTGTTCTAAATCCATTGGAAGATTCATCCAAGACTTTTTAAAATATAATTTTTTTTTTAATTTGTAACTATAAATAATCATACATTTTACCATCTTCCAACACCCATTTCTCATTACAAGAATATATAGATGTACATAATAAATTATGAAATTGTACTCATTTGACTTTGTAAATTTTTAACTGTTAAATTTTGAGTTACCTTTTCTAATTTAATTATATTATCACATAGGGTTACTATAGCGAAAGTGGCACCGTATACTTCTGAAGTCTAAATCTATTGTCCAGCTCAGAGTATTCACAGCCGTAACGCAATATTAATACCAGTGTACTTCTCGGGCACTGAAACTTCATACTTTCTGGAGTGAGAATCTACCTCTTCTCTACCACTATCATCACACTATGAAAACCTTTCGCTACATTGGGGGCTCGTCCGGGATATTATGTTTTTTTCTGAGCCACTATCTATGTATTCTTCTATCGAGAGCCACAAATAGTTTGTAATAATAAATTTTTTTGAAAAAAATTCTAGAACTTAGAAATTTTTTCGTAATAATAGTACCAGTGAGGATCAAGTAAATAAGAGACGCTTGTCGCAAAAATTGGTTTCAATACATTGCAAACGTGGTCGAGGAGTTTACAGTTAAAGCCACCGATCGATTGTCAACAAAGCGACCGCTGTCAAAATGGCGGTGTATCAGTGAAATGTGTATCAGACAGAGGAAATCGCCTAGCGTAAATAAAAGCAGAAGGGAATCATTATGAAAAGGATTTCACATTTTAGTCCAGGGAAGGATTGTGTATAACTGCATATAAGAAGAAACGGTAGGAAGTTATCCTTTACGGAGCTATATACGTATTTTGGCTGCCCACAGTTAGACTGGAAGCCTGTAAACCCACTTCTGTACTAAATACTAAAATCAACAAATAACAGTTTGGGAAATTACATGGATAGGAAGGTAGAGATTTATCAACTGTATAAAAAAAGATAAGATGGAAAAGTATGGATAATATATAAGCCGAGGATGAGAAAGGAGAAGTTCAGGCAACGCACAGATCGAGTGAAGTCGCTGCTTCGAAAAGAGATTTTCCGCAGAGGCCTAAGCTGTGACGTCACTGCTCTCCGATACGGCCGCGTGATGCGTATAAATAAGCGTATCGGTACACTGAGACACACACATCGAAAAAGTTTTGAGACAGACTGACGGTGATAACGCCACTACGCAAAATCCATCTGAAGTGTGAGTGGATCGCCAAAAGTTTCAGTCGATGTCTGGAGTCTGAGGGTAAGCGAAATTAGGATAACTACCGTGTATAATATTTTTCTTTATTTCAGGTTCATATAGAATTCACAAAATATGCCTGTATAATATTCATTGATATAACGTATTGTTATTTTAATATGATTTAAACATGTGCTTTGTGGAAGATGGTTGCTTGTACAAAAACGTATCAAATCTAGCCCCACAGCCAAATGAAGAAAATATTTATTATATTAAATGCTGGATCTTGTCGAAGATAAAGGCAGTCCCATGACCAGAGATTGTCATAGAGAAATGAATTGTTAGAAGCTTCAGCAGGGAAGATACCGCTTTTACGAGGTTAGGTGACTAGTCCCCTTCCTCGCTGCCTTTTCTTTCCCTAGTTCGAGCACACAACTTTGTACCCATTTACAGCTGGTAAACTGGAGTGTTCTACAGCCAGTTTCAGTAGAAAGCAACCTAATCACGTGGTCACTCACTTTATTTATTTATGTATTAATTTTGTGTAGATGCTAAAAATAGCATCAGTATTTGAATTTGTACTTGATATGGTTTGGAAGGATCAAGTTATAGATCAGACAAGGATGTATAGGAGCAGAATAAACCAGATGATGTTTATTACTGATAATGTTAATATTAATCCTGTATCATTGAAATGATGTTACTTGCTATGACTGTATAACTTTGACATCTGATGACTGACTAGTCTGACTTATGTACTAGTCAGTTACAATTAACTGAAATGTTAATACTTCTGTATCACTGAAATGATGTCCTTACTTACTATGATTGTATAACGGTGACATCTGATGACTGACTGGTCTGACAGCTGTGCTAGTCAGCTATAAGTCTAGCCAGATACTAGCCAAGGCTGATATGATGTTTCAGGTCCCATGAAATAACTCAAACCGGACTGTCAAGTATCAGAAGCCTGTGTTGTTCATCAGAGGCAATCCCACAAAAGTGCAGGACCCCAAAGAGTGAACTTCAACTGGTCATTGGCATCCCTACAGCTGGGTCTACCAAATCTGATATCCACCAAGGACAGTTCAGTATCAGCATTGTCAAGTTGAAAGATAAGTGTCATTTAAGACACTGACCACCCATAAATGAAACACAGCTAATAGTCAATTGATGACAGTTATCAGAGGACTAAGAACAGTGATATATTTAAAATGAATGCAGTTTTCAGTAACTTTATTATCCAAGATCTTGCAGTCTAAATAGACAATAATAGGAATTGTGTGACTTACTTTTATATATATATATTTCAATGCTCTGTTCCAACTAGCAGTAATAGAATATTAGTGTAAATATTAAATTATTTTAACTGTACCTGAGGAATTATTCACTTCTTACAGTTGTGGTTAAAGTGAATGTTCATTTTATTTATTCCCTAGACATTACTAAGTAATCATAAGATAGTCACAGGGAGGAGACACCTTAAATCCTGGTACAACTTCTTTCCAACTGGCCAGGGTTTTCACAGTCTGACTATTTCTATGATATCCATACACCAGTGCTTATTTCTAAGACTGGGGTATTACTTGTAAGACCAGAACTCTTTACTGGCATACTATCCTTGTAGCCTATGAGATACCTGGATTCTCACATAGATCATAATTTTAATTAACCTCCCGCTACAACGCTCACAAGGTTTTAAGGATGTGTCTTGTATTGTTTTTAATTAAGTTAGTTGGTTAGTGAAGATACAATTATATACCCTCTGATAAGTAAGCATCATGGCTGATTTGGTGAAGTTTCTATCTGCAATCATGCAGGAGGGAAATGGCGTAGGATTAACAGGTGTTGCTCTTATCCAGTATGTCGCAACTGAAGTGGACAAATATATGGATAGAGAGGACACAAGATTGGAATCTGAAAGAGAAGCCAAAAGACTGGAAGCAGAAAGAAGACAAATAATGAAAGCAGAGGATAGGAAATTGCATGCAGAAAGAGAAGCCAAAAGATGTGAAGCTGAGGCTGAAGAAAGAAGGTTACAAAGAGCTCATGAGTTACGTTTAAAGGAATTTGAACTCCAGGGAGCAGTTAGCAATCATGGTGCTAGCTCACCTCACTCTGAGAGTAACTCCAACCATAGCACGGCAAATGGAGCCATAAGTATCCACCTGGATCAATTTATTGAGAAGAAGGACGCAATTGAGTCGTACCTGGATAGATATGAGAAACTGGCCTCTACCTATTGATTGGAAAATGAAAAAGGGAGCCTTAAGCTATCTCAGGGGTTGAGTGGAGTTTCATACGATGTTTATTTAAAACTCTCAAAAGAAGACCAGGAAAATTATGAAATCTTATAACAAGCTTTACTGGTCAGGTACGAAAAGAATTCTGAATCTTATAGAAAGAGATTCCAAACTGCTAAGCTACTTCCAGGAGGAAGCTATCACCAGTTTTCTGCCAGATTAGAAACATATCTGACAAAATGGATTAGCTTAAGAAAATGTCAAGATATAAACGAAATGGTCATGATGGAACAACTGAGAGAATCCATGCCTCAAGAAATGAGAAAATTTCTCATGGAGCAAGGAGCAGAGAGATTGGAAGATATTTTAACCATGGCTGAGAGATATCAAGCAGCTCAGTCAGTAGTATCAGGAAATAAGAAGCAGGGTGAGAACTTCAAACCTTCACAAAACTATACCAACTATAAAGTAGGGACAATTCCAACAAGAACAAACACAGAACTTATTATAAAGACAAAAACACTCTAGTTTCAGATAAGAAACCTTCAAGAAAGTAAGGAAAGTGGTGTAAATCTTGCCAAATGAGTAACCACAATACTGCGGAATGCAGACGGAAAAACCTTCCTCATCACGCTGCCTACCTTACAACAGGAAACAAGGGAATGACGGACCTGGCAAATAGTCAGAAAGACCTCCATCATCCCCTGTCTATGAGGAAGTGACCATGAATGGCACCCAAGTACTGTGCTTATATGATGCAGGCTTGGACTTTGACTCAGTAGTGTGCTCTTCTCTGGTGAGACCTGAACAGATAACTACCGAAACAGTGGAAATCAGAGGGTCAGTCAAGAGAGCAGGAACCATGACACTGCCCATAGCTCGAATCAACATAAGATCTCGCCATGTGGAAGGAGAGATCAAAGCAGCAGTGATGGACAACCCTATCCACCCATTAATACTGGGATGTACATATGTCTTTCTAGGAGAAACTATAAGACCCATAGTGATGGCAACAGTCCAGACCAGGGAAAGCTCTAGGAAAGAGGAGGACACTAGCATCAATACTCATCCAGAAGAAATGAGAAAGGCTCAAACTGCTGACAGTACATTGAAGCCTTGCTTTGGCAAATTACATAAAAGCCATAACCCTCCAGAGAAAGGAGACTTATATATGAAAAAGGACTTCTATATAGAAAAGCTGGAACAGGACCTAAAGGACGTGGACAGCTTGTAGTGCCAAAATCATACAATGAGCAGGTTATGAAGCTAGGACATGCTATACCCTTCAGTGGACAATGGGAAAGGGGCCAATGGACAACGGATAGCCTGTCACTACTTTTGGCCAGGGATCACAGAGGACATAAAGAGGTATGTGAGATCCTGTCCAGAATGCCAAAGAATAGCCCCGAAAGATAGAACTGCACCAGCAACACTGGGAGAAATGCCCATTATGGGAACGCCATTCGAACGTGTTGCCGTGGATATTGTTGGACCCCTCAATAGGACCAAGAAAAGAACTGCATATATCTTAACCTTCGTTGATACTTGCTCTATGTGGTGAGAGGCAGTAGCAATGCCATCGATAGATTCAAAACATGTGGCAGAGGCACTGTTAAAAATATTCACCCAATTAGGTTTCCCACATCAAATATTGACTGACAATGGTTCTCAGTTCAGGGGAAAGCTAACACAAGAAGTATTCAAGATATTTCAAGCTAGACATTATCACTGTAGCCCGTACCCCACCCAAGGGAAAGTTCAAGTAGAGCGGTTCAATGGCACGCTCATTTCAATCCTTAGAAAGTTGGCTAGTGAGAAACCTGAAACTTGGGACACATACTTACCCTCTGCAATATTTGCATATAGGGAAGTCCCACATAACTCCACAGGATTGGCTCCAGCTACCTTGTTGTTTGGACGACCAATCAAAGGTTCACTGAAGCATTGTTGCTGACATGGACTGATGAAAAAGCAGAAGAAACCGTGACTTCTTCATACCAATACGTCAACAAGTGGGCATCTCGATTGAAAACAAGTTGGAAACAGGCCAATGATAACTTGAGACAGGCCAGGAGGAAGCAGGCTGCTTACTACAATAAAACAGCAAAAGATAGGGAACTTGAGGTGGGAGAAAAAGTTCTGTTACTGTTGTCCAGCAGAAATAATAAATTGCAAATTGGATGGCAGGGTCCCTACGTCATATTGGAAAAACTTTCCAAGACTAATTATAAGATTGACAAGAAACGAAAGGAGAAGGTGTATCATGTTAATCTTCTTAAAAAGTATTATGACAGGGAAGCATAAAAGGTGCACATATCATTACCCTGGCCATTGCAACAGAAATGCAGGATGAGCCAATTTCCCCCATGGAATACCCCTAAAAACTACAGAAAGTTATGCTCAGGTTAATGTGAGTGAACATTTAACTCTTGAGCAGAGGAAAAAGGTTCAGGAGGTGTTAGAAATCCATGCTAATGTACTCACAGATAAGCCGGGGTGTACTAATCTGTTAGAGTATGACATGACGATTACTGACCCTACCCCAGTATGTATGCGGACATACCCTATCCTTATGCGAAAGGACAAGCGCTCAAGGATGAGATTGACTATCTCTTAAAAGAGAAAATTATTTTAAAGTCTGAATCTCCCTACAGCTCAAGTGTGGTGCTATTAAGGAAACCTAGTAGTGAACACAGGTTATGCATTCACTATAGGAAACTAAATGCTATCACTAAATCTAAGGTAGACCCATTACCTGACACCAATCAGTTGTTTGCTACATTGAGTAAGGCTCGGTATTTTTCAAAAGTAGATCCAAGCAAGGGATACTACCAAATACCAGTGAAACCAGAAGTTAGGAAACTGTTAGCTTTTAGTACACCGGATGGACATTACGAGTTCATTGTACTCCCATTTCGTTTAAAGAATGCTCCAAGTATCTTCTCCAGAATTATGAGGAAATTGTTGGAACCATAACAAAATCCTTATATCACCAACTTCATGGATGATATTCTGATTGCTACCACTACATTCGAGGAACAGATAGTAGCGCTCTCCATGTTGTTAAATAGACTGAGAGAAACGGGATTGACAGCACGTCGAACTAAGTGTCATATTGGATGTGAGAAATTGGAATTTTTAGTTCACACTCTCTCTACAGGGCAAATGTCTCCTGACCCAAAGAATGTAGAGAAAATGAGAAAAGCACCAAGACCACAAACTAAGAAGGATGTAACATCCTTTGTATCACTGTGCGGGTTTTATCAGAAATATGTACCCCATTTTAACTCATTGTGCGCGCCATTAACCGACTTAACCAAGAAAGGACAGCCGGATAAAATACAACGGACCGCGCAGTGTGAAAAAGCTTATACGGAGTTGAAAAATAAGCTGACAAATAAACCTTTCCTTGCCCTTCCCGATCCCACACAAGAATTCGTACTAAAAACGGATGCTAGCAATGTAGGCATCGGAGCAACATTACTACAGTGGGCAGACACACCGCCACATATGCTTCTACCAGTAGCTTTTGCCAGTAGAAAGTTAAATACAGCTGAAAGAAATTATTCTACAGTTGAACGTGAATGCCTCGCTTTGATCTGGTCGATCAACAAATTCGCCCCTTTTCGTTACGGGAAACACTTCATTGTGGAAAGCGATCACCAGTCTTTGATGTTTTTAGCAGTGTCTAAAAAACGAAATTCACGACTTTAAGGTGGAGTTTACTGTTATCTCCATATTCGTTCAATGTGAGATATATTCCAGGACGGGACAATCTTGGACCCGATTCTTTAAGTCGTCATCCTATCAAAGGAGATAGAGAGAGACAGAAAAGTAAGGAGAAACTGCAGCATGAGTTACCAAAAAGTTAACCGTGCATGCACTGTTTTAAAGAAGAGGGCTCTGTAGCGAAATTTGGTACCACTTGTTTCGTTTGTGAAAAAGTGTGCAACGCGACACACACACACGCACACACACACATACACACGTACACACTCTCTCTCTCACACACACACACACACACAGCGCAGGGAACGCTACGGATCTTGCATTGATGTTTGAAGAAGGCGGAAAAATGTGAATTACGTTTAGCCGGACGGTATTGAAGAAGGTAAGAAATAGCGAATATAGGAATGGCCGACTTTAAAAGTTTGCATTTACAAGAAAGAAAAGTTTAAGCTACAAAAACAAGCCTGGTTGGAATACATTTAAATAATAATAGTTCATCAAAGGAGATAGACTATGAATGATATCCAAAAGGATATTATTCAAATATAAATAGTTTTAAAAATAATTAACATTTTTCATCGTTATCACATCTGCTAAATGTTAGCTAATAATCTTTAAAAATTTATTATAACTACATGCCTAAACGGATTTCAATAAAACATGGAAAGCTACATATGGGGAAAATGAAAGGATACCTAAAAAGGTAGGAAGGATATAAGTGTGTAGTGAAAAGAAGAGAAAGCAAGTACAGAAAAAGCACAGATCGCCTCAAAATCGCCCCAAACCGTGAGATTAAATGAAAATCTTATGGGACTTAAAGGGTGCTTTCTCGTACGGGAGAGAAGCCCAAATATAAGGACAGAGCGGCGCATTGAAAATCACACACACCAAATCAAGAAGCCAGAGTGAGAAACTGGAAGACAGTATCTGCAAGACAAGTTCTTTTTTCACGCTGTATGCAGGGCAGATTAAATTCAACCAATACAGTCTCACCGTGAGCTTATTAATCCTAAGAGGGTATGTAAGTTTATTAAATATATATGTATGACTAATATCATTTTATTTCAGATTTTATTTACGATTTGATTATATCAGACATAATAAAACGGGAATGACGCTAACCTGAGATAACCTCCACCGGCATTGTAAGGAAGCATAACCATTAATTGGTTAGCAAAATATATCATGGCTAGTTCTTGCCTGGAAGCTTACGACATACCAGCAAGTACATAAGTGACGTGGCATCCATAAGTGGAAGGCAAAGGTTATATCGTACTCATGTATCATAACATGTGATTTATTCATGTATTTTGTTAATTCTGCACAGTAGACATTATCTTATCATGCTATCTCTGTAACATACAACCATGATTCTTTCATTTATATACAAACACTGAAGACATGGTCGCCTCATGAACAGCAGTGGGTGGTGAGATTGTTGGAACAACATGGCCACATATTACCTTTTGTTCCAGGTTTTTATGATCGAGTTTTATGATCATTCCTGATCGAATTTTAACTGGAGACTTGAGGACCGTTGATCCTGCTAACTGAAGCCTAGAGTACAACCAATCTTCAACACCTTAGTCCCCCGTAGTTATAGGGCGGGCTGAAGGACAGTCTATTGATTCAAGTGTGTCTCAGGAACCACGAGCAGACGCTGCGAATACCAGATGCGTTTTGTGTATCACCTTCTAAAAAATAATGTGAGCAGTTTCTAAAGCAAATGTCGATGATGATAACAGCTAGGAACTATATAGATAGCCAGATGTATAAAAATATACTGTGACAGACTGTTCTAAATCCATTGGAAGATTCATCCAAGATTTTTTTAAAGAAAACTTTTTAAAATTTGTAACTGTGACGATATTCTAAATACAAAAAGCTAAATTAAATAATATTATAGTGCATAAGTCAAAAATAAGATAGAACATAAAAATTGAGTCCAGCTTCTTCGTCCCCACGCCAGCCGGTATGTGGATTTTGATAAGCCTTATAGCTGAATGAAAGATACTGTCTTTTCGAAATTCGTCCTTGAGATTAAATGTAACACTTGTGCAAGTTCAAGACGATAGAGTTATAGAATAAAAGAAAAGGAGGGGAGGGATAGAAAGACAGAACTTAGGGGACGCAGTCTCGCGTTGATTTCACAAAAAGCCAACTCGCGCGACATAGCCTTGGGCGATTTTCAAATTACGATAAAAAACTAAAAAAATGTTCGTCAATTGAATCATGTAAACAACCTTAGCTCTTATAAGGAATGACGTAATTCTGACATCATACGAGAGACTCTCGTGTTTAGTTTGAAAATAGTTAGAAAAAGAATGGAACAGGTGGTAGTTTCTAGATTTGAACGACTAACATAGAAAAAAATATGGAATTATGAACCATAATAAATAGGGCCATAAAAATTACATATTCGGATGCCTTATGATCTCCTGAGCAATAATATGATGTCGGTTACCCACTAGTACAAAAAATAACCAAGATAATGGCAATAATATTATGTACTATAAGACGGACTGACGAGGAAAAAGATCATGCCTGCTTAATTTTTTATAGCACGTTTTTGAAAAAAACTTTTGGGGAAATGAGGACTAAAAGGTACCTATGATTTGATTAGTTGTAGTTTAAAGAAAGACTAGATAGGATTGTGATAAGGGTGGATTTGTGCTGAAGTGGTAACTTGCCACCCTTATCGACACCTGGTATTAAAGTGCAAGATGTAGGTGTCTTCTCTGATTTAGGATGTTGCTGTGTATGTGGTAGTGGAACAGTTCACAGGGTTATCACACAGGCAACATGACGTGTAGAGTCATAGAAAGGGTAACTTCGTTGTATAAGTTTCTTTCATTTATTGCACGCCACAAAACAGTCATGATACTTATGACATCAACATAGTTAACGAGTTCAGCAAGATGATATGGCACATTGAAAACAATTTCTGTAGTCAGCAATGACAGCTGTTGTATATATGCGTCATAAGACATCACAGTTCAATAGATTCAGAAATTCATAAATCATAGAGTTCTAGTTCGTGAAGCTGTATAAATAATAATAATTTCTATAACTTCTGCAACAGTGTCAGCTACAGATCTTCAATGTTCATAAACAATAATAAATGCTCCCATTCTGATGCTAGCAGATCAGTTGTATACAATAAGTCCGTTCACTGTCTGCACGTGAATAGCATACATGGGCTACAGGTCAGCTCGACCTTTATAATGTTCCTAAGTCTAACCATCTGACTTGGACGTGATCTCTGATATAACGAATCCTGGAACACAGACAATAGTCTTGTTGGTCTAGAGCGACCCATATATATTTAACTAGTTCAGGTATACAGATACCGGTGACTTAATCCTAGTCAAAGTACCTCTCCATTTTGCATCACACAGGCGAGCAAATAGGCGACAAAATGACGAACCTCTAGATGATAGCATAAAGTTCGATACAAGAGGAATTACCTTATTTCGGAAAATCAACCATGAACATATGCCTCCAGGCAGGCGTGAATAATACTGGGAAATAGTCTAGTTAGCTAACTAACTCACAAAGACACTGTATTTCCCTCAGAGAATCACAAGACGCAGTTGCGTCTGCTCGCTTCTTAAACCATTTCTAAACTGCCGAACTGGGCGGAACACACAGAACGAACTCCCAGCTTTTGACATGCGCAGAACGACAATCTCTGAGTTGCCGTTCACAATAAGACGATTCTAAGAACATTCGAGATAAAAGTCTTACACAGTCGCGCCTTTTATGGTCATGAAAAGAAGCGTTAAGAAAGGTTTCAGACATCTACCATAGTTGACTGATACTACCAAATAAGGAGATGTGGTCACGCTTCGTTCAAGAAATTATAGACCGAACGTGTCTCTATACAAGAGAAGGCAAACTCCTAAAAAATTGTAGTTTCGATAACTCGGATTATGTCCCTTTGACCATAGAAAACATAATACACACTTCAGTCAAAAAATGATCATACATATGAAAAAATGTTTATACAAACGAAAAATAATAATGATCCGTGCGTAACATTACCGCACCCTCCCTGGAAAAAAAAAATGAAACATTTTTTTTTTTAAATCCTGGAGCCGGAAAAAATCTAGGCTCCTAACGCACGTATGATGCGTGGATATATACCTAACAAATTAGCTCAACGCATGGAGCGACACTGAGATCATATCTCAGATCCTTAGAGAAAAAATTTATCTAAGTATACGCTGATATATTCCAGGAAGGTGCCACCAACACACGCCACAATGATGGCAACAACATAATGACAATCAAATTATTCTCATACCAATATATGAAATTAAATATATTATGTGTTATCATACAATGTGTTGCAAATAGCGGTGTAATTTACTAATATACCGCACTATATTATTACATTATATAAAGTAACAGTAATTAATAAGTAATACATGTGTTGATCTTCGGTGACATAAAACATTCAATAGAAGAAGATGTGGACATCATCCGCTCCCAATGTAGGACAGGACTTGATATCCTCAAAGTTCCACAATGGACATAAACTCGCAGACTTCAATGATGTGCTGCGAAAATATCAATAACACAAATCTTAAAGACAACTGGTAAATTTCTTAATACAATCCTGAAAATAATTTATTTAAATGTGGCCGAGTGATCTTTTGGCCCGTATATCACTAACTAAGCCTTCTTAGATAATTACATGGTACAATGTTATAAATTTCCCTCAAAAAAAAAAAGTGAGACAAAATCTACTAACATGTCATTATAACATTGGACTGTATATCAGGAAATATATATATATGACAGAAGAATCATGTGGAATCGTGTGGACATCTGGACAGAATGTCTGCCATTACATTATCCGAACCACGGATAGCTCGAACCGAGAAATGAAATGGTTGAAGAGCTATGGCATAACGAGTGGACCTCGAGCTCTTCAAGTTTTTGCTCTGAATAGCAGTAAGCGCTTTCTGGTCGGTTTCCACAATGAAATGTGCGCCTAGAAGAAATCTTTGTAACTTCAGAATAGACCATACCATAGCCAATAACTCACGGTCTAAAACCGAGTAATTCTTTTCTGCAGCGTTTAATTTCCTAGAGATATACATCACCGGATGCAAAGTATCAGAATACTCCTGCATTAGTGCTGCCCCAATCCCTGTTGACGAGGCGTCACTTCGAAGAACAAAAGTCTTCTCAATAGTAGGTAACTTAAGAATAGGTGGAGATGAAAATAGGGCTTTAACCTGGTCCAATGAGGATTGACATTCTTTAGACCAGCGGATCAGATTAGGCGACCCTTTCTTCAATAAAGTAGAAAGCGGTGCCATAATGGAGGACAGATTCGGAATGAATCGTCCGTAGAATTGAATCAAACCTAATAGACTCCTTACTTGTTTCTTCGTCTTAGGGACCGAAATGTTAAGTATTTTTGAAACATTGTGGTCCTCTGTCTTTAAAAGACCATGACCAACCCGATGACCTAGGAAAGAAATCTCGCTAAATCCTATAAAGGCTTTAGAGGGTTTTGCAGTCAAGTTATACTCGCGAAGAGTAGACAGTAATTCGTATAAACCCAAATAATGATCTTCCCAAGAATCACTGAATAGACAGATATCATCTAGGTATGCTATGACATCTGTACGATATGCGAGAATTCGCCGCATCATGCGTACGAATGTAGCAGGGGCGTTCATAAGACCAAAAGGCATGAAATTCCATTGGAATAAACCCCTAGGTGTAGAAAAAGCTGTAAAAGGTTTGGCACGTTCAGTTAGCGGGACTTGCCAATAACCTTTAGACAAATCTAGTTTGGTAAAGAATCTAGAATTAGAAAGTTTATTGAGTAGCTCTTCTAATGAAGGCATAGGTTCAGCATCGAACTTCGTAACTTGGTTCAATTTGCGATAATCTACGCAAATGCGAATGTTATTATCCTTCTTTCGAACAATAACCATAGACGAAGAGTATGCTGAAGTGGATGGTTCAATGATTTCCAAACGTATCATTTCATCCAACTCTTTTTCGACTTGAGACTGGAAATGGATAGGTATTGGATATGGTCTGACTCTGATAGGATTGTGATCAGTTAGCACAATGTCATGTTCTATGACATGTGTGTGTCCCGGGATGTCTGTAAGAACATCCTGAAATGTTTGCAACATCGAAGAAACTTGTCGATGTTCCTCAGCGGAAAGATTTGGAGAAACGGGCACGTTTTTCCAAGATTCCGTAGAATAAAGTGGGACCATAGAAAGAGGAAGATTGACATCAGAAAAAGTAGTTTCCTCATCCTGTATAACTGACAGAGATGAGTACTGACCATGAGTTGCTTGTGAATTGTCCGTAGCCTGGAAAATAGGCTGCAAATAGTCAGGTCTTTCATAAAATTCTGTGAGCATATTTATGTGGAAAGTTTTATGCTTTCCATCAATATCGACAACATAGTCGACATCAGAAATTTTGGAGACTATTGCATATGGACCTTTCCATGCAATTAGAAGTCTGTTCTCCCTTGAAGGAAGTAGAACGAGAGCTTTGTCACCTGGACAAAGTTGTCGTAGACATCTATTCTTATTTGCAAACTGCCTTGCCTTTTCTTTAGCAAATTCTGAAGACGAAGTTGCTAGTTTGCATGCCTCGATGATCTTTTGCCTAAGAGCAATGACGTACTCATAAGAAGATTGAGTCTCATCGCTAATATTATCGGCAGTGATTAGATCGTGAAGTAAAGACATAGGGCCGCGCGGTTGCGCGCCAAAGACAAGTTCAAAAGGGGAAAACCCCGTATGTTCATTGGGGACCTCTCTATACGCAAAGAGAGCCGCGGGTAAGACCCTGTCCCAATCCTGAGGATGATCCTCAGTTATTTTACCAAGTAAAGTTTTCAGAGTCCTATTTAAACGTTCGACCAACCCATTAGACATTGGGTGATAGATACTGCTGAGAGACCTTTTAATGTGTAGCATAGACATTACCTGTGACATAGTGTCTGATATAAGTTGAGTGCCATGGTCTGACAATATTTCTCCGGGAAAACCCAAGCGAGAAAATATCAGCCAAAGAGCGTCTGCGATATCAGCAGTTGAGATGCTCTTGAGAGGTATTGCCTCTGGCCAACGTGTGCACATATCGACACATGTAAGGATAAATTGATGTCCTCTAGCCGACTTAATTCTAAAAGGACCGATAATATCTATTGCCATTTTTTGAAAAGGGCGAATAGGAATGTCAGCAGCCTGGATAGGCGCAGCATGTCGTGGTCCTTTAGATTTGACCTCCTGACATACTTTGCAAGAGCGACAGTACATTCGTATGTCCTTGCTCACAAATGGCCAAAAGAAAGCCGCAAGAACCCTCGACTTTGTACGGGAAAAACCCATATGTCCAGCACATTGCGAGTCATGAGCATGTTGCAATATTTGCAATCTCATGCTCTTAGGCACAAGAATTTGTGAATGAGTGGACGTAGTCGAGTCTTGTACCATACGTACAAGTACGCCGTTCTTCATAGAAATCCAAGATTTCCTATTAGTGTTCTGATTAGGATCACCTTTTTTTGCTAGAATGAAGAATTTTTGTAAAGAAGGATCTTCTTCTTGCAATTTGATAAATGAGTCACGTGTAATAGTCAAGTGACTATCTTGGTCATTTACTTCATCATTATTAGTTAATGAAGTTTGAGGTGGATCCAGAGCATGTGCTCTTGTGACCACCGCATTGGTAGCTTCAATGTTTTGCTCTTCCCAAACAGCAATCTGCTGTGGGGTACATTCCCTAACTCCGTGAATACGACCAATAATAAGGTCCGCAATAGGGTTTGGAAGTAGACACGCGTGGACCTCTCCCGTGAAGAAAGGAGTAGCAATGTGTATTATAGCAGTAGGATACTTTTCTAACGTGCCACCAAATGTGACACATTTGATGACTTTTCCTGTAGCACAGGATGGATCTACAAGAGATTGCCTAACGCCGACAGTAGTACATCCAGAATCAAACAACACTGAGACTGGATTACTATTTACTAGCCCCTTATGTAATATAAGAGAACCTCTCCCATCATGAGCAACATTAGCAGGAAGAGCGGGCAAAGGATGACCACAGCTTAGAGTACTAACGGTTTTCGGATCAAATAAAGTACTGCATTGGATACATTTATTTGCCCTACCAAAATCAAAAGATGAGCATCCGATAGCATTATGGTCTTTATCATTATTAACCTGTTTATCTGCTCCCTGAGATTCTTGTTGAACAGAGTTTGTCTGTTGATATCTTTTTCTCTTATGTTGCGATCTACCGCGACCATTATTGCCTCTGCAATTATCATTAAAGTCCCTACTGTAATTTTTATCCTGGTTTGAGTTCCAGTTTCCATAACTGTCATTACTATCTCTATGCTGTTGAGAACCTCTATTATCTTGGTATTGAGGTCTCTGCATAAAATATTTCCCTCTATACCGATTACCTTTGTGAAAATTTCTAAAGTTAACCGGAGTAGAATAACGTGTAGTATTAGGTTGTCTCCAGTTCTGGGAAGAAGAATCACCCTGGAATTGATCACTATGGTTCTGGGCATAATTACGATTACTCTTTTTATTGAAATTTTTCTGGCTACCCTGAAATTTACGCATAAAATTTGGGCCATAAGGTGCTGCCGAAGCAACTGGCAGACCTTCTTTCACCTTAGAGTTACTAATGGTTATGTGCGGATGCGCAGTAACATACTGGCTACAGTATTCTTCCATTTCTTTTATGTTTTTAGGCTTACGCTCATGAAGAAAAGATAGAAAAGCTTCATTAACAGAAGACATAACCTTATCTCTAAGTAGTAAATCCATAAGAGCTTCAAATGTATTTTCTGTCTTAGACAACTCAACCCATCGTAAAAAAGTAAGACGGATGCCTGAGATGAATTCAGAGAATTCAACTCCAGTTTCTGGTAACATGGTTTTAAATTTAAGACGATATCCGTCCTCGTTAAGTTGGTACTTCTTTAACAATGCCGCCCTGACAACCTCATAGTTGTTTTTGTCAGGCACATCTACCATACTCAACAAAGTCAAAGCATCACCTCTAAGTATCTTGGACAGATGATACACATATAATGTTTTATCTATATTATGCACATTACATGCACTTTCAAATCTATCTAGATAAAATGTTATATCATCGATTGAGGGATTAAATGCTGGTAGATTAAGCTTGAAATCCTTAGCATTAGTCTTATTTGACACCTTATTTGCATCATTAGCATTACCAGTGTTCAATAACTTTAACTTCTCTAACTCTAAAGCTAAGACTTTTTCATCATGTTCCATTTTTGCTTTTCTCTCATCAGCCTCTCTTTGTAACCTTCTTTCTTCCGCCTGTAACTTTTTTTCTTCAGCCTCTATTTCAAGTCTCTTATTTTCAGCTTCTTTTTCAAGTCTCTTATTTTCAGCTTCTTTTTCAAGTCTCTTATTTTCAGCTTCTTTTTCAAGTCTCTTATTTTCAGCTTCTTTTTCAAGTCTCTTATTTTCAGCTTCAGCCTGAAGCCTCTTCTCCTGAGATTCTGCTTCTCTTTTTTGTTTTTCCATTTCCATTTGAAATCTTTTTTCCTCCACCTGCATCTGCAGTTTCTTTTGTTCTATTTCAGCCTCTATTCTCTTTTGTTCAGTTTGTTCTTTCATTTTCTTTTCTTCCGACTTCAATGCCTTGGCATATTGAACAGTCGCAAATTCTTCTAATTTATCACCTGTCTTCCCAAGGGCTTTACCCTGCTCAATAAAGTACTCAAATGTAGACATGATGTCTAAAATGTGAGTACAGAACCTGAAATAATTAATTATCTTATTTCAATGTTAAATAGCAACAAGACTTAATAAAGTGCTTGTATAATCTCTATGTTGAACCCAATCTCTGTGGGAAACAGGAGTTGACACCAACTTGTATTATCAAATGTATAATAATATCACAAGTCACCTCTTAATTATCAGTGCACTACCCAAATCAGTGCATAACCATCAGTTATTTATCATAACTGCACTACAATAGTGCATAAGCAAAAAACACCAGTTTGTTATGATAAGTGCACTATAGACCAATAGTGCATGAGCATATATTAACAATAGTGAAAGCTAACTATGCAAGAACTATGTAAACAATAACAAGACAATGTAAACAATAACAAAGGTCACCAACAATGTAAACAATAACAAAGATCAAAGTCAATGTAAACAACAACAAAGATCAGAGTCAATGTAAACAACAACAAAGATCAGAGTCAATGTAAACAATAACAAAGATCAGAGTCAATGTAAACAATCAACAAAGATCAAACAATACGAAAACATTCGCATAAGTCAAATACACAAACAGCAAAACTAAAAAGAAATATGCGAAGATATGACTAACAAATGACGCTACAGTGTATACACAAAAATATACGTAAAGAACTGAATAATAGCAAAGGGGAGACCTACAAATACAAACAATCGAAATCGAAACTAAAAAACACAAAGAAAGAGAGAAAAGAAAAAAGAAAAAAAAATATATATATATACAAGAAACAAAAATAAAGCACAACTCGTCACAACTAAACAGATATAGCAACGATTGTCGCTAGCAAATTTCACTGTAGGAAATTCGCACAGTCCCTAACGAAAACGCTAACAGTAGAACCTCTGTGACGTGGTATCTTCTACTGCAAGACTCCGCCCAACCGAGAAAACCCGCTGAAATATAAACATATAAATATACAAATAACAAATAACATATAACATATAAACATGTATCATGAAAACAATAGGAGAAAGTGTGAAAGTACAGAAGGCTCAGTTAGAACATAAGGGCACAGTTCACAAACAAAACAGGCCACTTAACTTCTATAAATCCAGCGTCAGCACGGTGCAGAACAGGATGTAATCAGCATTCTGAGGATAATGATCCAACGTTGATTAACTTCTGCTCCCATAAACAGCCATGACGAAGGAAAAGAGCTTCTAATACTGCAACAGTTGTTACGGCACTTGACCTTCTGAATCTTCTAAATTGATTTAACCGGCACTTGACCTTCTGAACCCGCAACAGTACCCCTGAGACCGGAACAGTTGTTACGGCACTTGTCCTTCTTTTCACCAGATCAGGAAATCCATTCGCTCGGTACTTGTCCTTCTAATTTTACATAAACTTCAATATTGCCGAGCAGCGCCGGGTAGTTTCAAAATCAGCAACTGTCAGAAAATCCGGATACTTTCAATAAAATTTCTTGTAAGGTGGTAGTTGATGCTGTAGTTGTATCTAGTATGATGATGATGTCTGGGTTTGCTGACCCCCTTGATAGCTGGAATCAGAGTGAACCAACCTATGGCCACCAAAAATGATATGGTGCGCCAAAATATCAGATGATAGAACCAGCTCTGGCCACCAAAAATGATAAGGGTGGATTTGTGCTGAAGTGGTAACTTGCCACCCTTATCGACACCTGGTATTAAAGTGTAAGATGTAGGTGTCTTCTCTGATTTAGGATGTTGCTGTGTATGTGGTAGTGGAACAGTTCACAGGGTTATCACACAGGCAACATGACGTGTAGAGTCATAGAAAGGGTAACTTCGTTGTATAAGTTTCTTTCATTTATTGCACGCCACAAAACAGTCATGATACTTATGACATCAACATAGTTAACGAGTTCAGCAAGATGATATGGCACATTGAAAACAATTTCTGTAGTCAGCAATGACAGCTGTTGTATATATGCGTCATAAGACATCACAGTTCAATAGATTCAGAAATTCATAAATCATAGAGTTCTAGTTCGTGAAGCTGTATAAATAATAATAATTTCTATAACTTCTGCAACAGTGTCAGCTACAGATCTTCAATGTTCATAAACAATAATAAATGCTCCCATTCTGATGCTAGCAGATCAGTTGTATACAATAAGTCCGTTCACTGTCTGCACGTGAATAGCATACATGGGCTACAGGTCAGCTCGACCTTTATAATGTTCCTAAGTCTAACCATCTGACTTGGACGTGATCTCTGATATAACGAATCCTGGAACACAGACAATAGTCTTGTTGGTCTAGAGCGACCCATATATATTTAACTAGTTCAGGTATACAGATACCGGTGACTTAATCCTAGTCAAAGTACCTCTCCATTTTGCATCACACAGGCGAGCAAATAGGCGACAAAATGACGAACCTCTAGATGATAGCATAAAGTTCGATACAAGAGGAATTACCTTATTTCGGAAAATCAACCATGAACATATGCCTCCAGGCAGGCGTGAATAATACTGGGAAATAGTCTAGTTAGCTAACTAACTCACAAAGACACTGTATTTCCCTCAGAGAATCACAAGACGCAGTTGCGTCTGCTCGCTTCTTAAACCATTTCTCAACTGCCGAACTGGGCGGAACACACAGAACGAACTCCCAGCTTTTGACATGCGCAGAACGACAATCTCTGAGTTGCCGTTCACAATAAGACGATTCTAAGAACATTCGAGATAAAAGTCTTACACAGTCGCGCCTTTTATGGTCATGAAAAGAAGCGTTAAGAAAGGTTTCAGACATCTACCATAGTTGACTGGTACTACCAAATAAGGAGATGTGGTCACGCTTCGTTCAAGAAATTATAGACCGAACGTGTCTCTATACAAGAGAAGGCAAACTCCTAAAAAATTGTAGTTTCGATAACTCGGATTATGTCCCTTTGACCATAGAAAACATAATACACACTTCAGTCAAAAAATGATCATACATATCAAAAAATGTTTATACAAACGAAAAATAATAATGATCCGTGCGTAACAGATTGGTTGACCTAAAACTAAAAATATATTTGCAGGAGTAAACATAGTAGTTGGGAGTTTTTTTTTTAAAGTTTGATTCAAATGTGCATGGTCCGATTGGCCAATGCATTACATATTATCGAAAAACGTAGACTGCTCGTTGCCATTTTGAGAAAAATCTTTGATAAACAAGGAGCGATGAGAGCAGGCTTGTGCTTTTAAAACTAATAGAAAGCAGTCTGGACGGAAGGCAGATCAAAAGTGTGCCATTATTGTTTGCCAGTCATCGTTTACTTGTGTATAATTCATTGAAATCTGTGGTAAGAATGATTTTATTAACCTTTTATTTAAAATAAAGTTTGAATGTGTGATATTAACATACGACTGTAAGTAAGTGAGTCGATGGCAGACTTAGGCAAAGCCTAGAGATTGATCCATCATATGATAGACTATCAGAGACGTGTAGAACTACAAAATTATATATGATTGTCATCAAGGAGCACAACACCTATCCTATTGTATGGAAAAAGATTACTGCTGAAATTACAGAGGCGTTGTAACAATTAGGGGAGAGGAATACTGGTATACATTGTCCCGTCAAATTATAATGGTAAAATAGGTTTGTTACGAGTAGATCCTATAGAAGGGAAGTGATCTTTGGAATGTTTTTTGGACAAGCTAAATTATGGGTTGTGGCACTTGATGCCCGATTAAGCTGATGCTTGTTTAAATTTAGGATAGGAATAATATCTCTCGTATGTTCGAGAACAGAGCGATGATCGCTACTCACAGCGTTAAGTCACGCCTGTGAAGAATTTATCCCTGAGCTGTGATTAGTTCGTGGCTAGCCTGCATGCATTTTGACTGAGTGGGGTTTCAAACCGTCGAGTCTCGTGACATGGAGTTCTAAATGTGTGCCCTGGGTGTGTACGAGAGAGGATTGTGTTCTAGTGGTTGACTGAGGGAGTCAGCCTATAAGTGTGTGTCTGCGCAGAGCACTAGGAATATGTCTAGCGATGGTTTTCGCTGTGTTTTTTGGATAAGTGGATATTTGATGCGAAAATGTTAGAGGCCTTAATATGTACAGGCTAGCATTTCCTAGTAGAGGATATTTTGTGAAGATATTATTTAAGAGGCCATTATTTCCCGCGGAGGCAGAGTTTATGGATATTGCAGTCTTATGAGTCGTGAGGACATTATAGCGCTGATATTATTATTAACTGCCGTGAGTGCAGTCTTATGAGTCGTGAGTACATTATAGCGCTGATATTATTTTTAACTGCCGTGAGTGCAGTCTTATGAGTCGTGAGGACATTATAGCGCTGATATTATTATTAACTGCCGTGAGTGCAGTCTTATGAGTCGTGAGGACATTATAGCGTTGATATTATTATTAACTGCCGTGAGTGCAGTCTTATGAGTCGTGAGGACATTATAGCGCTGATATTATTATTAACTGCCATGAGTGCAGTCTTGTGAGTATACTGAATTCGTACCTTTTGTTGTAACGGTGTATTCGTCTTATGTCTACGTGATGATGTGCTGTGACTTAATAAACCATTGTTAAATGTCACCACCGTTCACAACCATCTATGACTTCTATGTGCGTACCTGTGTTGTGAGTGACTGTTCTGGCACACACTCACTAATACATACCTAACACAGATACGACGGCCCACCTACGCCTCCCACACACCACATGCCAGCGTTCTTAACAAGGTTGTCATCAAGAGCTGACCCTATTCGTTTGTTTGTTCTGTACCTGTAATAAATTGTGGAATATTATTGCATGCTTGTTATAAAGAAGGATGCATAACCTTCTTATTTCAGGGTTTTTTGTGGCCCTGTTATTAACGTAATACCAAGTTCGTGTTAACTGATTGATTCCTGACACTGTTTGCATATGTCGGGCACGTGCTGGATGCCATTGCCTTTCACAAAGTGGGACAGATTGTCCAGCGAGCCTAGGAAAAGATCTACCGGTGTTATCCTTCGAAGATAAGTGTTTGTTCGGCACCAGGAAGCTCAACCTCTATGAACTCCAGTTTTTAAGAATAGAGACTGAAATATTAATAAAAACAATTCCACCTGTGACAAATGAAAAGCAAATGAACTATAGGGAGGGATGTTAACCAACAACTTACCATTATATATATACCAGTATTAACCTAATTTAGAAAACTACCCCTGCACACTTTTATTATAATAATATTTTTTATTATGGACAGAAGATCCATTGTGTAAATTGATTAATGTAAATAATTACCTTGATTTCACTTTGATTGTCAGTCCTGATTTAACCAAATAGTCAGGACAAAATAAAATGGAAAAAAATAACGTTACACAAAATTCAACCACTGACTTACTTAAGATAGTCTTTTAAAGTGTAGTATGTATGTGATTGTCGTAGTATTGTTGTGTTGTGTTGGATAATAAAATAGTTGTTTATATGTTTAGTTGGCTAATGCAACAGTACACTACATATTCATAACCCTAGACACCAAACGTAGTCATCATACATTTTAGTCAAAGAATAAGTCTGAATGAGATCATAAAGGTGGTAGCAGAAAGGTACCCTGTACACTTACCATAATAATTTGTTATATTCAGGGACCTTCACAGCTGACCTCATTCAGTACACTAAGAGTACATAACAACAACATTTCTTAACATCAAATCCACCACATATATTGGGTAGCTCGATTCCAGGATTTTACATTCTTATAAATTATATTAGGGTTTCAGGTTCCGGGAAATTTTAAATACCTATAAAATAAAACTTAAAGTATTCTTTTGTGGAATTTAAATAGTGGTTGAGCTATCAGATCCTGTGGTTGTCCTTAGTCATAATTAGAACTTGTTAGTCACAATTAGAAATTTGTCTAGTTAGAAATTTTAAAGGTTGCGTAGTACAGAGTGGCTGATCTGGCAAAGTTTCGATCTGCTGCTGTGAAGACTGCTAAAGAAATGAATATGGATGGGCCAGAGCTGGTCCAGTATGTAACTTCAGAATGTGACAAGTATATTGAAAGGGAAGATAGGAAGTTAGCGGAAGAAAGAAATTTACAGTTACAAATTGAGGCTGACAAAGAAATTAAGAGGTTGAATATTGAGGCTGACGCTAGGGCATTGGAGGCGGATAGGGAGGCGGAGATTTAAAGGCTCCAATTTGAGGAGAAGAAAATAGAATCAGAGGAAAGATGATTAGCTACAGAAAGAGAAGAACAAAAATTAGCCACAGAAAGAGAAGCAGAGGAAAGAAGATTAGCTGCAGAAAGAGAAGAAAAGAGACTGGCTGCTGAAAGGGAAGCAGAAGATAGGAGATTGCAGCTGGAGCACGAGTTACGACTAAGGGAGTTGGAATTACAAGGCCATGCTCCAGAAAATGGTGCCAGCCCCTTTACCTCCAATGCCACAGCTAGTAAGGGAGCCTCACCCTCAGCTATGGGGTTTCATTTAGACCATTTTGTTGAGAAAGACGATGACATAGAAAATTTTCTGGGGAGATTTGAACTTTTGGCTACCACGTATGGGTTAGAGAGAGAAAGGTGGAGCCTAAAGTTATCCCAGGGTCTTAGGGGAACAGCTTATGAAGTTTTTGCCAAAATGAGCAGGGATGATCAAGACAATTATGACATGTTAAAGCAGGCTCTTTTGTTAAGGTATGAAAAGAATGGAGAATTTTACAGAAAAAAAATTAGACATGCCAAGCTACTGTCGGGTGAGACATATCACCAGTTCTCTGCACGTTTAGAGACCTACTTGGAGAAATGGACTGCTCTGGGGAAAACCCAAGATCTTAAAGAAATGATCCTTATTGAGCAAGTGAGAGAGTCCATGGCTCCAGACTTGAGAAAGTTTCTCATGGAGCAAGGTGCAGAGAGGCTGGGTGAGTTACTCAATGTCGCTGAGAGGTATCAGGCAGCCCAAGCAGAGGTAGCTGGCACAAAAAAGAGACAGGTAGACAATTATAGGGCTCCACAAAACTCTAACAGATTTGACAACAAAGATCAGGGAAACAAAGGTAAGCAACATTTTGATAGGCCACGCAATGATTATAGAAATAAAAACCCACCATTCAATGACAGAAAATATGAGGAAAGAAAACCTTTTCATAAAGCTAGATTATATTGTAGATGGTGTAAGATGGACAACCATAACACCGAAGTATGTAAAAGGAGACCTCCTAACTTTGCTGCAATGAAAACGGGGAGAAAGGCAGTAAAGGCCAACCCTACTAAACAGCAAAAACCTTATCACCCCCCAGTGTGTGAAGAAGTAATATGTAATGGAGTCACCATAAGGTGCTTGTATGACACTGAATTGGATTATGATTCAGTTGTGAGTTCTCACCTGGTGCAAGCAGATCAATACACCACAGAAACAGTGGAGATCCAGGCTGCAACCAAGGACGTAGCAACCATGACACTTCCCATCGCCAGGATAAATGTAAAAACGCGATATGTGGAAGGAATCATCAAAGCAGCAGTGATAAATGAACCAATCTACCCTTTGATATTGGGGTGTAGATACGTCTTCTTGGGGAATCCCAAGAGACCGGTGATCATGGCAACAGTGCAAACCAGATCACAGTCCAAAAAGGAGGAGGAAAATCCAATAAATACTCATCCAGATGAGATGAGGAAGGCGCAGGCTGAGGATAAGACCCTCATGCCTTGTTTTAAGAAATTGCCCAAAATGTCATACACCTCCAGGCAACGGAGACGTCTATATGAAAAATAAACTGATATATAGGAAGGCTGGAACTGAATCAAATGGTCACGGACAGCTGGTTCTTCCCACGTCATATAGGAAGAAAGTGTTGGAACTAGGGCATGCGATTCCCTTCTGTGGTCATATGGGGGTCAGCGCAACAGAACAGCGTATAGCTTGTCATTATTTCTGGCCAGGGATAACTGAAGATATAAAGAGATATGTAAAATCCTGTCCAGAATGCCAACGGGTAGCTCCAAAGCATTGGACTGCTCCAGCAACTCTAAGGCAAATGCCCATAGTGGGAACACCTTTTGAGAGAGTTGCCGTGGACATTGTGGGACCTCTAACTCGGACCAAGAGGAGGAACAGTTATATTCTGACTCTGGTGGACACTTGTTCAATGTAGGGAGAGGCGGTAGCCCTGTTGTCAATCGATTCGAAGCATGTGGCAGAGGCATTACTCACAATCTTTACAAGGTTAGGCATTCCCGCAACAAATCTTGACTGATAATGGCTCACAGTTCAAGGGAAAACTAACGGAAGAAGTGTTCAGGATCTTTCAAGCCAAACAATTTCATTGTAGCCCGTACCATCCACAAGGAAATGGCCAAGTGGAAAGATTTAACGGGACACTCATAGCGATCCTGAGAAAGTTGGCACATGAAAAACCAGATACATGGGACCAGTACCTTCACGCCGCCCTGTTTGCTTATCGGGAGGTACCCCATAGTTCAACCGGTATGACACCGGCAACCCTGTTAATCGGGAGGCCAATAAAAGGTCCATTGGAAGCCTTGTTAAGGACGTGGACTAATGATAAGGCAGAAGAAAATATTACCTCATCATATCAATACGTGAACGAGCTGACCACTCGTCTTAAAACTGGCTGGAAACTTGCTAATGATAATTTGAGACAAGCCAGAAAAAACATGCTGCCTATTATAATAAGAAGGCGAAGGATAGAGATTTAGCTGTGGGAGAGAAGGTGCTCTTTATATTTCCAGGCAGTAGTAACAAGTTGCAAATTGGATGGCAAGGTCCATATACAGTTCTAGAGAAGGTGTCTAGAACAAATTATAAGATAGATAAAAAGGGGAAAGAGAAAATCTATCATGTGAATCTCCTGAAGAAATATCTGGAAAGAGAAAATCAGGACGAGACACACTTACTAACCTTGTCCATCGCAACGGGAATGAAAAACGAACCACTCACCTCTCATGAATATCCCCTACATCCCTCTGAGACAGCCGCACAGGTAAACATCAGTAACCACTAAACGAAAAATCAGAGGGAGAGAGTTCAAAAGGTTTTGGATGATCATACAGATGTGTTAACGGACAAACCGGGGCATACGAATTTGTTGGAATATGATATGAAACTTGTAGACCCAACACCAATCTGTATGAGAGCCTATACGATCCCTTTTGCAAAGGAGACCGCTTTGAAGGGGGAGATAGATTATTTGTTGAAAGAAGGAATTATTTCACACAGTGAATCTCCGTACAGTTCTAGTGTGGTTCTGTTGAGAAAACCCTCTAGGGAACACAGACTGTGTATAGATTACAGAAACTGAATGCTGTCACAGAAGGTCAGGTGGATCCATTACCTGATACAAACCAGCTGTTTGCTAGGCTGAACAAAGCTAAATATTTCTCTAAGGTGGATCTGAACAAAGGCTATTATCAGATTCCAGTAAAACCTGAGGTTAGACAGTATTTGGCCTTTAGAACCTCGGACGGACATTATGAATTCAACACATTGCCTTTTGGGTTGAAAAATGCTCCAAGTGTGTTTTCTAGAATGATGCGAAAATTGTTGGATCCCCTGAATAATCCATGTATCACGAATTTCATGGATGATATTCTCATTGCTACAGAAACATTTGAGGAACACATTAACTCTCTGAATATGTTGTTGGATAGACTCAGGGAGGCAAACTTGACGGCTAGACCGACCAAATGTTATATTGGATGTAAAGAGTTGGATGTCTTGGGACACACAGTATCTTAGGGAAGCATGATCCCTGACCCCAAGAACTTGGATAAATTGAAGAAAGCTCCGAGGCCACAGACAAAAAAAAATGCGAGATCTTTTGTCTCGTTGTGTGGTTTTTACCAGAAGTATATAAAAAATTTTAACTCGATATGTGCACCACTGACGGATTTAACGCGCAATGGAAACCCTGATAAAATTACTTGGTCCGCTCAGTGTGAATCGGCCTATCAAGAGTTAAAAGAAAAACGCACAAGCAAGCCTATATTGAAATTGCCCGACTTGAGTCAAGAATTTGTTGTGAGAACGGACGCTAGTAACGTCGGATTAGGGACAGCCCTATTACAGAGATCCAATTCACTTAATGGGGAATTAACCCCAGTTGCTTATGCTAGCCGTAAGCTGAATACAGCGGAATAAAAATATTCAACTAGTGAAAAGGAATGTCTGGCTTTGATATGGGCGATAAAGAAGTTCCAGGTCTATCTCTATGGTAGATCATTTAGGATCCAAAATGACCATAAACCACTCGTATTTCTGTCGCAAGCAAAGCATGAAAATGCTAGATTATTACGTTGGTCATTGCTCTTACAGCCATACCAATTTATCATAGAATATATCCCCGGGTCGGAAAACGAGGTGCAGATTTTTTAAGTAGACACCCATACGACGAAAATCAGAGTAGTCACCAGGCATAATGATTTAAATTTATCTATGTGTATTTCGAATTATGAACTGACATTAGGTAGTCTGTTCTAAAGTGGGGAGATGTGTGGCGATATTCTAAATACAATAGCTAAATTAAATAATATTATAGCGCATAAGTCAAAAATAAGATAGAACATAAAAATTGAGCCCAGCTTCTTCGTCCCCACGCCAGCCGGTATGTAGATTTGGATAAGCCTTATAGCCGAATGAAAGATACTGTCTTTTCGAAATTCGTCCTTGAGATTAAATGTAACACTTGTGCAATTTCAAGACGATAGAGTGATAGAATAAAAGAAAAGCAGGGGAGGGATAGAAAGACAGAAGTTAGGGGACGCAGTCTCGCGTTGATTTCACAAAAAGCCAACTCGCGCGACATAGCCGTGGGCAATTTTCAAATTACGATAAAAAACTAAAAAAATGTTCGTCAATTGAATCATGTAAACAACCTTAGCTCTTATAAGGAATGACGTAATTCTGACATCATACGAGAGACTCTCGTGTTTAGTTTGAAAATAGTTAGAAAAAGAATGGAACAGGTGGTAGTTTCTAGATTTGAACGACTAACATAGAAAAAAATATGGAATTATGAACCATAATAAATAGGGCCATAAAAATTATATATTCGGATGTCTTATGATCTCCTGAGCAATAATATGGTGTCAGTTACCCACTAGTACAAAAAAATAATCAAGATAATGGCAACAATATTATGTACTATAAGACGGACTGACGAGGAAAAAGATCATGCCTGCTTAATTTTTCATAGCACGTTTTTGAAAAAAACTTTTGGGGAAATGAGGACTAAAAGGTACCTATAATTTGATTGGCTGTAGTTTAAAGAAAGACTAGATAGGATTGGTTGACCTAAAACTAAAAATATATTTGCAGGAGTGAACATAGTAGTTGGGAGTTAGTTTTTTTAAAGTTTGATTCAAATGTGCATGGTCCGATTGGCCAATGCATTACATATTATCGAAAAAAGTAGACTGCTCTGTGCCATTTTGAGAAAAATATTTGATAAACAAGGAGCGATGAGAGCAGGCTTGTGCTTTTAAAACTAATAGAAAGCAGTCTGGACGGAAGGCAGATCAAAAGTGTGCCATTATTGTTTGCCAGTCATCGTTTACTTGTGTATAATTCATTGAAATCTGTGGTAAGAATGATTTTATTAACCTTTTATTTAAAATAAAGATTGAATGTGAGATATTAACATACGACTGTAAGTAAGTGAGTCGATGGCAGACTTAGGCAAAGCCTAGAGATTGATCCATCATATGATAGACTATCAGAGAGGTGTAGAACTACAAAATTATATATGATTGTCATTAAGGAACATAACACCTATCCTACTGTATGGAAAAAAGATTACTGCTGGAAATGCAGAGGCGTTGTAACCATTAGGGAGAGGAATACTTATATACATTGTCACGTCAAATTATAATGGTAAAATAGGTTGTCATCAAGAGCTGACCCTATTCGTTTGTTTGTACTGTACCTGTAATAAATTGTGGAATATTATTGTATGCTTGTTATAAAGAAGGATGCATAACCTTCTTATTTTAGGGTATTTTGTGGCCCTGTCATTAACGTAATACCAAGCTCGTGGGAACTGATTGATTCCTGACACTGTTTGCATATTTCGGGCACGTGCTGGATACCATTGCCTTTTACAAAGTGGAACAGATTGTCCAGCGAGCCTAGGAAAAGATCTACCGGTGTTATCCTTCGAAGATAAGTGCCTGTTCAGCACCAGGAAGCTCAACCTCTATGAACTCTAGTTTTTAAGAATAAAGACTGAAAACATTAATAATAAAAAATTCCACCTGTGACAAATGAAAAGCAAAGGAACTATAGGGAGGTATGTTAACCAACAACATACCATTATATATATATATACCAGTATTAACCTAATTTAGAAAACTACACCTACACACTTTTATTATAATAATATTTGTATTATGGACAGAAGATCCATTGTGTAAATTGATTAATGTAAATAATTACTTTGATTTTACTTTGATTGTCAGTCCTGATTCAACCAAATAGAGTCAGGACAAAATAAATGGAAAAAAATTAACGTTACACAAAATTCAACCACTGACTTACTTAAGATATCCTTTTAAAGTGTAGTGTGTATGTGATTGTCGTAGTATTGTTGTGTTGTGTTGGATAATAAAATAGTTATTTATATGTTTATTTGGCTAATGCAACAGTACACTACATATTCATAACCCTAGACACCAAACGTAGTCATCATACATTCTAGTCAATGAATAAGTCTGAATGAGATCATAAAGGTGGTAGCAGAAAGGTACCCTGTACACTTACCATATTAATTTGTTATATTCAGGGACCTTCACAGCTGACCACATTCAGTACACTAAGAGTACATAACAACAACATTTCTTAACATCAAATCCACCACAGTAACTATAAATAATCATACATTTTACCATCTTCCAACACCCATTTCTCATTACAAGAATATGTAGATGTACATAATAAATTATGAAATTGTACTCATTTGACTTGGTAAATTTTTAAATGTTAAATTTTGAGTTATTTTTTCTAATTTAATTATATTACCACATAGGGTTACAATAGCAAAAGTGGCACCGTATACTTCTGAAGTCTAAATCTATTGTCCAGCTCAAAGTATTCACAGCCGTAACTCAATTGTGATACCAGTGTACTTCTCGGGCACTGGAACCTCATACTTTCTGGAGAGAGATTCTACTTCTTCTCTACCTGTATCATAACACTAGGAAAACCTTTCTCTACAGGGTCAACTGCGCGGAAAGATATAATAGGCGTGTATCGTAGACGAAACTCGGTGAATAGATCCCGTTGGGTCTCAGTTGAAACCTGGAGGTTGGAAACTGCTCCTCATTGTAAGGACGCAGTATGATAATTTCAATTCAGCTGGCGACGATTAATAAGAATGACGTATTGGATGCCACTAAAGCTCTGACTTGTATTAACTAGGCGAGTAGTAAACCACTACTGCACAATACGATTTAAGATTTTCTGTTGCTAGTTGTACACTGCGCGAGCTCAATTCCCGTTAGAGAGATAGGCGCTAAAAATGGTTGTACTTCAGGTATAGATGACAACTCGTGGTGCTAATTGCTTTCAGGAACCGTGAGATCGAGGAAAATGTTACGTTCTTCGCCTGACTGGAGTCCTGTGGTATCAGGGGGTACCCTGAAACCCGCGATACCAAGAATGTTGCCGACACAAGTCGTATGTGTCTCATTAGGACCATCAACGGGCAGGTAAAATTCACGAGAGTTCTTGACTGAGTAAAAATATCTAGTTTTATAGTCTAAAATCAAACGCTGACCCAAACATCTGGCATCGCGTGCTTCCACAGGTGTTCGGAGCATAGAGTAATCACGAATAAGATAATTATTAGCCTAGAGTCTACATCAGAGACAACAGACACGAGAATGTCTCCTTGAATAAGGCATAATATTATTCTCCCGCTAACTGACATAGAAAGCGACGGCTACCAACGGCCACTACCAAGGTACGAACGAAATCGACGTTCTCTTCCCTGAACGGAGAAATGCAAAGTTACCCAGATATCACAGAGCAGCCGCAGCGTTCAACTACACCGTAGTAAAACAGCGGCCCACTTCTCGAAGAATCTAATGCTCGGTCAGCGGTCAAAACACTGTTACGAGTAAAAGAGAGATCCTGAGTCTGGCAAACACCAGGTGCACTTATGCAAGATTACCACACGTTGCTGGCAGCTACAGACAGAGTGATGCATTTTTAATGAAGGCCATCAGCGAAAATCAAAAGCCAGATGCCGCGGGGTGGGGTCTGAGCGAGGAATAATGGGCTACGTAGGTAAAAATCAGAAGGAAAAGAAAACGAAAGTGCAAATAGTCGAGGAAACCAGGATTTGAAAAATTAAATTATTAGGCAATACGTGACATCCCTTGAGATAAGAATGAATGGAGAAAAGAAATTTTCACTGCTCAGCCTTCTAATGTTGTACCTTAATGATGTATAGCTTAAAACCTTATCCGGAGCAATGTCCAATATGCTGAAGCAAACACCTCATCAAAATCGGTTCAGCGGTTCTCGAGTTATGAGATAACAGACAGACAGGTGTTAGATTATATATATATATATATATATATATATATATATATATATATATATATATATATATATATATATATATATATATGCTAACTCTAGCCAATAATAACTTCTACTTTAGTCACATGTCATTACTATTGTCTAGCTATCATACAATATTACTTGTAAAAAAAATTAGTTATCTCGTTCACACACACTCACACACACACACACACATATATATATATATATATATATATATATATATATATATATATATATATATATATATATATATATATATATATATATATACATACATACATATGTCTATACATCTATCAATGGCCTGACTTAGTTCCTCTAATGTTGGTTTGGCATCCAGCTCCTCCATAGTTGGCAGACTATTGACAGCATCAAGGACTGCAGGCGTAGCGGTATTGTCTCTAGCAAAAAGCTCAGAGTAGTGCTCGACCCACCTCTCCATCTGCTTACCCTTATCGGTTAGCTTCTCTCCGCTGATGGTTTTTAGCGGTGCCGTCTTACTTTTATGGGGGCCAAGGGCTTTCTTTATACCGTCATACATTTGTCTATTGTTGCCTGTTTGCGCTGCGATCTGGATGCTCTCACTGAGCTGGAGCGAATAGTCATTTGCACAGCGTCGAGCAGTTTGTTGAACTTTGCTTCTCGTAGCCCTCAGGATCTGTAGGGTTCTGGCTCTCGGTGAACGTTTATATTCATTCATAGCACTGCACTTAGATTCAATGACAGGTGCCATCACATCTGATGAAGCGTCAAACCAGTCATTTGACTTTGCTGTTCTCTTACCAAAGGTGGCAAGTGCAGTACTTTGAATGGCGTTCCGTAAATGCTTCCAGTTCTCTGTAATAGTATCACCATGCGGAGGGCTACTGAGCCATTTCTTGAAGGTCACAGTGAATTGAGCGATCATGAAAGGGTCTGACATCTTGCTGGTATCAATGCGTGATTTCCCTTCATGTCTGACACGATATAGTTTTCTTGGTTGTGCTCTGATTTTGCAGCAAACCAAGGAGGGATCTGTGTCACAGTCTGCACTATGGTACGAGCGCGTGGAGAGCACAGACCTGAGGAGTGGCCTTCTGACGAGAATCAGTTCAAGTTGGTGCCAGTGCTTGGATCGTGGGTGTCTCCATGACACCTTATGCTGGGGTTTTGTCTGAAAGTAGGTGTTGGTCGCGCAGAGGTCATGGTGGACGCACACCTCTAAGAGCCGTTGTCCATTTTCATTCATCTTGCCAATACCAAACCTGCCCAGACATGAAGGCCTTGAAACATTATCGGCACCCACTCCAGCGTTAAAGTCACCAAGGAGAACAAGCTGTTCTTGCCTAGATATGCTTTTGATGACTGCTGCTAGATTCTCGTAGAACTCATCTTTAGCTTCTGAGGCAGAGTACAGAGTAGGAGCATACACACTGACAAGGGTGATGGGACCTGTGCTAGTTTGCAGGCGGAGCGTTAACAGGCGTTCTAATCCATTCTCGCCTGGTTCAACCATGTTAGTTAGCGATTTTTTGACCGCAAAACCTACTCCATGTTCTCTTTGCCAATAAAATGTGTAGTCCTTCTCGCTCACCGTTCAAGAGCCCGCCAGGCACGTTTCCTGAAGTGCAGCTATATCCACTTGAAGTCGTTTAAGCTCATCATTAATTATTGCTGTCTTCCTTACATCGTTTACGTCCTGTAGGTTTTCGGATAGTCCAGTCAACATAGTCCGGACGTTCCAGCATCCCAATCTGAGAGTTTGCTTATTTCTATTTTTTCGATAATTGCTTGGTGCAAAATTTTCTGTCCACAGTTCGGGTTTGACCCTAATCCCCATGCACCCAATGGGGAAAGCAGACAGTGCCGGGACAACACCTTATTGACTGGGGGCTGCCCAGCTTGAAGCGGGCGGTAGCTGTCCAGTGAGATCCTAGAACCTCTCCCACTGTCGGAAGTAGCCCCTGGGGCCATGCCCTACGCCAATTGGCCAAAATGCTTATAACCGGTAACTGCTACTTCCCGTGTTTTGCCGACACCTATAGGGTGAAGCTGGAGTGTCCTCTCCAGGGTGCGAGCTTGGGCACAGTTATATGGAGATCAAGCTGTTGCCCATGCAGCATGTTACCCTTCTCCACACAGCCGGTAGATCTAAAGGAACGGCAGTAGCCGATACAGTTTGGTAACAGCTATGTAGTAGGCGTTGCCAGAATAATGTCGAATCGACATTAGACTGCCTTAGGGTCTCCGACTCCGGATTTATCCTCAGGGTTTACTCCCGAAGCCAATTCCACAAATGGATATTCCCGCAAGGCAGCGGTGGTTTGAATTCAGAGTTCCTTCTCTTAGATAAGCTACCAACCAAGGATCAAGAGCCCTATCTGTGGGTGTGTGTGTGTGTGTGTGCGTGAGTGTGTGTATGTGACAGGGGCTAGGTTTTGTTGAGGCGAACTTATGTCGATGTGGCTACCTCACATCCAAGACCATACACACACACAAATTTATTACGGATCGTTTGACAGGTTGTGCAATTATTGGCTGCTTGCAACCCTCTCAGCAGCAGACTTCGCAATTCAAGCAACACAAAGCCTTATACAGATCAACATTTTATACTACCAAACACCCAGCCAGTGTTCGTAGACTTTAAGTCCTAGGTATGTTCTTGCTTGAACTAGACTTCAGATCTCAATAGCTTGTTCTCTCTCCGCGACAGGCGATCACAATGATAAAGAATAGCCTTGACGCTTCTCTTCTCTGATTGCCGGCTACTCCATCAGCGGCTTTATTAATGTTCTACTTTTTAGATGTAACCTAAAATAGCTGCCACATGCTATGTTGTGGTAGAAGGTACAGAACAATCGAAGAAATGGTAATGGACAACAGACGAGATGACGATGGCGCTGTCACATATTTCCCGCCTGATTTTGTTGTCGTCCCGACAACAGCACTAAGCTAGGAGCTTCAGTCGTAATCTCTCAGAACGTCTCGGGGCTGGACTCTCTATCGGCTGCAGGGCATACCAGCCTATTTCGGGCTTTAAACCATGTGCGTCCTCCCCAGGGTCTGTCTCTGGCAAAGCTGGTGCTTCAGGTAGGCCTAGTGTCGTATCTACCAAATCTGGAGAATCATCTTTGTCTTCGTCTCAGTTCGTTGCCAGTGACTCTAATGCTCGGACTCGCTCTATCTGTTCGTTGGATGACATATGGACCCCCTATCATTGTGGGAGCACGAACAAAAATGGGTTCTTGTGTCTTTATTCACCGGCGATGAAAATTGTTGAAATGTTGAGGGTAAACGGAGCATCGTACTTTTTCTTCAGTTCGGCAAATCCAATCGCAGTGTCAAGGCCATGCAGTTGTCACATTTCAACAAAAAGACTTTTGCCACCCCTTTACGCGACGTCACAAATCTCTTCCTCCCCCCTTTCCCCTTCATATTTTTAACATTCTGTTTGTATCCGTTATCATATTTTTTTAATGAGTGTCCGATTGACAGAGTGGTTAGAGCGCTGGTCTCTTGCGGCTAAGGTACCGGGTTCGATTCACGGTATCATCGTGCTCCAGTCGTCCCAGCTGTTAATGGGTACCTGACTTTGCCCTTCAGTTAGGGAAGGAAAAGGCAGCGATGAAAGGAACTGGTCACTCACACCTCTCGATGCTGGACCTAGTATAGTGAAGTCTCTAACACTTCACCCCCTTACGGCAGTATCTGCTTTGCGACTACCTATACCTTTTTTTCATCATCATCATCATCATGTTCCTTTGCGATCTGTAGGGCAGTGATGATAAAGATATACGACCTATTTTCATGTCTCTTTTTGAATACTTTCAACGATTTAACGTGTAGTTCTCGAAATTGTCTTGTTAAGATGATTGTCAATAAAAAAAAAAATTTGGTGGTCGGGGGAGGGGGGGGGCGGGGGGGGAGACAACAAGACTATTCATCATCATCAGACATATCAATATCTTAGATCGGCTGGAATGGATCTCAGGCGTGTTCTGTTTTTACTCTTGATATTGTGATGGACTCTTTCTTGTCCATCTCTTGGTGTTACATTTCCACTAATAGCGCTGTCTTGCTGTCTTCCTCTTGCACGTTTGCCTTTAACTCCGCCTTCTATTATGGTCTTTAGTAAGGTACTGTGTCTTTTTACAAGGCCAACATATTTTTTACTGATACCCCCATGGAGAAATATGGAGAGTTCAAAACAAGCTAAACAATTGACCGGAGGATACCTGGAAGCACCGAAAAGAGAAATGGTACACACGGATGGCACAGACTATTATCAGAACACCCGCAAATATCGAACACGAACACAACCAGAAATCGATTATTAGTTTAAATACCCAGATATGGTTGATCAAGAGATCATTTTAGAAGCCTATCGGAATACACAGTCTCCTAAGGAAAAACGTAGCCCCACGAGGAACACTGTAAACCTAGTTATACAAGATCAACCCAGGTTGCAAAGATGTAGAGTAAGCAACCTTCGCAAAATCCCATACACTTCGAATCGATGTAGATCACAGAACGGTCGAGCTGTTTCATTCCCTACACAGGACCATATAAATTACATTGCTACAAATCGACGTCACTTCAATCCACAGAAGAGAGACTCTTACCACCACCATCACCCAACCAGAGGAATAATCAGTTTGATGTCCTGCCACACAACCGGATGGATAAATTGCCGTAGTGAAAGAGAGAGCGCACAAATGCATTGCCGTAGTAAAAGAGAGAGCGCACAAGTACATGGCCGTGGAGAAAGAGATAGCGCACAAGTACATTGCCGTAGTGAAAGAGAGAGCGTTCAAGTACATTGCCGTGGGGAAAGAGATAGCGCACAAGTACATTGCCGTAGTGAAAGAGAGAGCGCACAATCTTGGCTGACTGAGAGAGAGATTTGCCGCGCGGAGACGATGTTAGATTTTTCGCTCGAATTTAAGAAAAAAAATGTAAGAAGAAAAATGTAAGAAAAAGTACGGAGCTCGGTTTGGGTTCGAAATTTCAACAATTTACATCGACCGGTGAATAAAGACACAAGAACCCAAAAATGTACTCCTCTTCTGACCACATGTCCCGAATTGTGGATTTTTTAGCGTAGCGCATTCTTTTCCTCACCAATTCTCCCACCTGTAGTGGAATAGAACACGTTACCTTGTCACCATCTCTTTCCGGACTGCTGCCAACTTCTTCAACTGTGTCTCTGCTCTTACGTGCGCCTCTCGTAACGTGGAAATGTGCCCTTCAAGCCACGGTCAACCGTAGCTGGTTCTTCGTCACCGGATGAATGGCCCAATATGAAATCGATGGGCATTTTCGGCTCCCTCCTAAACAAAAGATAGTAAGGGGAGTAACCCGTAGATGCATGGGGAGTAGCGTTGTAGACTGCAAGGACCTCTGCCTGGTGGTCAGACCATCTCCGTTTCTCATTGGTGGACAATAGCCTTAAGAGATCATGCAATGTCCTGTTAAACCGCTTACACTGGCCATTTCCAAGAGGATTGTATGCCGTGTTCGACTTTTTTTGACGCCCTATACTCTGCAAAGTTCGGATATGACAGTTGATTCGAAATTTCTACCTTGGTCGGAATGAAGCCTCTGCGGTGCACATAGGTACAATAACTACTTATCTACCAACGCTCGGGCCACGGTGGTTGCTTTTTGGTCTCTGATTGGGACGGCAACTGCAAACTTGCTAAATACATCAGTTATAATGAGTACATTCTCGTAGCCTCGTGCGTCTCTTTCCAGCAGCGTAAAATCCATGGCGACTACTTCAAATGGCTTTGATGCCAGCAGGTTACCCAATGAACCTTGGATCTTGAGATGCGGGGATTTTGCTATATTGCACCTTCTGCAGAATGTCTCTATATCATACGTTTTGCCATCCCAGAAACACCTGTTCCTCAGTATCTGCAACAAGCGGTCGCGACCCTGATAACCAGTGTTGTACACTGCCTCCAGAACTCGCGTTTTTAAAGATTCTTGAACCACAAGCTGCGTGATCGTAGTCCCATTTGGTCCGCGTACTGTCCGATACAGCAAGCCTCCAATTAGTGTTAAGCGCCTACGCTACCTTAGTAGCTTCTTTGCTGGCTTTGATAATCTCCTCATTCCTCCTTGTGCTTTCTAGTACCATCTCTCATAATTCTGGAGACTGTCATTATATCAGTTTCAGCCTCCTGCAGTGCAAACAGTTCTTCAAGCGAATAGGATGGAAACGTTAGTGCCCCACCTGTGCCTGGATCTGGGCCTGTTGCATCTCCCATCACCACTGCTCCACACATGGCCCTTAACTCCATATTCTGCAGCAAACCTAAGCTTGGGAGTAGAGCTGTTGAGCGGACTGGCCCTAATGCTATGTGACTGATGGCGACATCATCATCTTTATCGGTGTGTTCTGGATTCTCAATAGGATACCGGGAGAGGTAGTCAGCATTTCCGTTCGTTCTACCTGCCTTGTGTTTTATAGAGTAATTGAACATCGACATCTGTTCGATTGTGACAAGCTTAGACTCTTGCCACAGAGCCAAACTCCTGTTGTCGGTAAACACCTCAACTTGAGCACCGAGCAGATAACTCCTGAACTTTTCCGTCACAGCCCATTTCATACTTAGCAACTCTAGTTTCATGCTACTTTTGGCATTTTCTCTGATGGTCGCAAAGTGCGAGTGGCATATGCTAACACTCTTTTCTTGCCGTCTTGCACTTGTGAGAGCACGGATCCCAATCCCTGGTATGAGGCATCCACTTCCAGGGCACAGAAAAATCTGGGAAACCAAGAAGAGGAGTAGACGTAAGCATAGCTTTCAGTTGCTTAAAGCAACATCACACTCTTCGATCCACAGTCCTCCAATTGCAGTTTTCCTGGACCTCCGTATACCCTCTGGATCTTGATCTTCATTTAACTGAGCAACCAGTTCATGCAGTGGACGTGCCATAGTGGCAAACCCGGACACAAACCTCCGATAATAACTGGCAAGACCGAGGAATGCATGTAACTCTGCCTGTGTTCTGGGTATTGATGCCTCTTTAATAGCTTGTATCTTATCCTCCATCGCTCCAATGCCCTTTTCAGATACCGTATGACCCAAAAATTCCACTTTTGGCTTGCAGAAATGACATTTAACCGGATTCAACTTCAGGCCTAGTTGCTGCAACAGAAGGAAAAATTTTCAAACCGCTGCAGGTGTTCTGTAAAGCCGGTAGAGTACACGTGAATGTCATCTAGATAGACCAGTAACAGCTGGAACATCTTATCGTGCATGGAACTCTGCATCAGTCGCTGAAAAGTACTTTCTGAATTAGTTAGTCCCATGGGCATTCTAGTGTACTCATACAATCCAAATGGTGTGGTGAACGCTGTTTTCTTTTGATCGTTTACCCTCATAGCTACCTGGTAGTGGCCACTTGCTAGATCTAGTCAAAAAAATATTTTCGCTCCTCCTAAACTGTCTATATATTCCTCCACACGAGGAAGAAGGTATGGGTCCTTTTTGGTCTTGGCATTGACAGCTCTGAAGTCTACACGTAATCGCAGTTTGCCATCTTTCTTCCTCACGAGCACAATAGACGAAGCCCAAGGGCTTGAACTTTCTCTTATAATTTGTTTGTCGAGGAGACTCCGAAGGTGGTCCTGCACCTCTTTGTAGAAAGCTGGAGGAATTCGCCTGTATGGTTGTGTTACTGGAGTATCATCCGTCAACTGAATCGAATGAGATGCCTTACTTGTATACCCTACATCATTCTCGTCTTTAGCGAACAGGCTGTCATATTGTTGTAGTAACTTCTGTAGTTGGCGCTTTTCGTCTTGACAGCCCTCAAACCCATTTAAATCAACTGGGCTGCAAACAGGGACCTTGGCTGGGCATCCTGGCTGTGCAGATATCTCCACTTCCTGGGCTCCAACAACTCTGAAGTGTCTCTCATATATATATATATATATATATATATATATATATATATATATATATATATATATATATATATATATATATATATATATATATATATATATATATATATATATATATATATATATATATATATGTATATATGTATATATATATATATATATATATATATATATATATATATATATATATATATATATATATATATATATATATATATATATATATATATATATATATATATATATATATATATATATATATATATATATAATATATATATATATATATATATATATATATATATATATATATATATATATATATATATATATATATATATATACGAGTATCTTCCCTTCCAGTCATTACTGACCATAGGAGCGTACGTCACGAAATAACTTTCGGTGCCACGAGGTTGGGCAATTGTAGATCGAGCTGTGGCCAATGCAGCAAGACCCGGCCTGGACGTCAGCGGAACGGTCTGGCCTCTACAGTCTGACACCAGTAGCAACCGCCTGTCACTAGTAGGATACCGAACTTGCCCTCCAAACCGTCTTCCCTTTTAGTCATTTGTGACTTTATAAGGGATACTGACGCCTCGAGAGCAGAGGGTCTGGGAGATGCCGGACATTATGCGTCTCTTCCAGTCGTTGTTGACCATATATAGGGGATATAGACGCCACGAGAGCAGAGGGTCTGCGGTAATGCCGGACAATTTGCGTCCCTTCCAGTCATTTCTGACTTTATAAAGGACGCAGACACCTCAAGGCCCGACGGTCTGAGGAAAAGCAGGTCTGTGCGAGCGATATCTGGAACGGATTCATCTCTCTATCTTGGATGCAGATACTGGGAGGGCCCGGAGGCGGGCACCACGCACAGTCGATAGAGACAGAAGTTCGCCTGGTAAGCATGTATTAGCTCTAGAATTGCCACAGTTATCCAAGTAGTATCGTGTCATTTAAGGAACCTCACTGCTTTAATGAGCCATTCGCGGTTTCACCGTGAGATAGTGTGAATTTAGACATGCATGGCTTAATCTTTGAGACAAGCATATGACTACTGGCAGGATCAACCAGATAACTGTCCGAACAGACGTGCGTCTTCTTCGTTCATTTCGTCGCTCGCGCGGGGAGATAGACAGCGCTCTGTGCAGAGCGGGTCCCGGCGGCCCCGGTTATTTTATTTCTGCGAGAACCACTGGCCGCCTGCCGACAATACGTTCTCCTAGTCGGACAGGACGGGCCGAAAGCGACACCAGCTTAGAGACTGCCGGCCCACGACTCATTGCGTGAGCGGGGCCTTTTTCGAGACTGTTATCGAGCCACGATACGGAGATGCGACGCCTTGCTCACATCACGACCGGGGGCTGCGATTTACGGACACAGGAGCCAAACTACTGCCTCGCTAACCGATGAACTGGGAGGGCCCAGTACCGGGATCACCACGCGCAGTCTCTTTGAGTTCACTTATGTATTGCTTTGTACAGTGTGTAAAGGTGTCCTCTGGACAATATTATTGTTGTTTTAGATTAGCTGTAACAGCGGTAGTGCCGCTGTTGTCAGGGACAAAGGTGTGCGTGTAAGCACCTTTTGCCTCGTGACAGCAATACACCTTAAAGTGATCAAAACCATTCACCTTGACGATGGTCAAAGCAATACCCATTGATGATTGTCAAAGCATACACATTGACGATGGTAAAAGCTACACTACTTGAAAATGGTAAAAGCCACACATCTTGACGTTTGTCAAAACCACACGTCATTACGATGGTCAAAGCAAGACACCTGGTAACAATAACAAAATAAGCTTTTCTTAACGCCTCTTAAAAGCAGGCATGGCAACAAATAAAGTTCACATCTCTGATTTGCTTTCAAACAGTCGGGTCGGTTTGGGTTGGAGGTTCCGATAGTGGAGGTACTAGACACTGGAAATGGATAAAACTTTCCGCACCGTTTACATACACGAACTGGGGCAGCTGGGAACCAAGCAGCGACAGTAAGTTCATGCTCAATGTGTTAGTGTGTGTGTATACTTATGTGCTGTAGTATTGCTTCAACACAGACACGAAACGATGTAATCTTTTTATGTATACATATACACATACGGAACAACACAAACAATGAAACATACATACGCATGTTTATACATAATAACATAATACATATTATTTTAAATGTACTTACCTACTAAGCGTTTAGTGACAAGACGGTTAGAGCGCTTAATTTTCGAGATAACGTTACTGGGTTCGAAACCTGGCAGCGTCGCGGGCAAGTCTACCGTGCTATAAATGGGTACCTGACTCGGTTCTTGAGTTAGGGAGGGCAAATGCAGCAAGTAAAGGAACCGGTTACCCCACCTGATAAAGTTGACAGCCAGTATAGTCAAGTCTCAATACTTCACTCCTCTACGGCAGTAATTGCTGTCGGACTTTCTTGACCTAGTCCTAACGAAGTGGTAGCCGTTAAAAACTCTAAAGCCCAGGCACAAGAGACAGCTTCTTCTTGTACAAAGCAGAAACCCGATTCCTGTTCTAACCATGACCGGAGGTAGGAACAAAGGAAAAAGACGAAACTGACAAGCGAAACAGATATGCTTTCAGATGGAACGATTTGCAACCCAGCTAGGTCACATAGAACCTGTTGTCCAGAGACGGAATTAATTAAAATCACGCAGATGTCCGGGAAAGAGGTCACCCTCAGAGCCTTGCCAGGAGTCGGTGTCTCGAAGGATAAGTCGGCAGAAGAGTCATAATAAGTATCAAAAGGCACCATAAGGGAGTTATTCTAGCCCTTAATGCAACTGACAAGACCACATCTCTGATGGTTACACTAAAGTCAGGCTAAAGACAATTTCATCTGCGTCACCAGATCACTGTACTAGCTGAGATTCACATAGAAAGCAATACGCCAGAAATCAGAGGGGTTGACACAAGCTTGACAGATTAATAAGTACTCAGACGCCTGCAGGCCGAAACCTCTGGTATCGTAACCATGCAAGTCGAGTGTACGTGAAGCCAGAAAGAGACCAGCCTCATTATAGTGACTGTTCAATGTACAGCTGTGTCGCAGATGATCACTCTACAGAACAGACCTCGAAGGACAAAAGCATACAGAAGTTATACAATGTTTCAGGTGCCAGGGATTCTCGCACATCAAGAGCTCATTTAGAAAAGAAGTAGCCTGCAGATACTGTGCGGGAAGCCACACATGTAGTGACTGTTCCAAGGCAAAGACGGATGCCAACTACAAAGCACCCAAAAGAAATAGAACGTGTGGGAATTGCCTGGTGAGCGCAGTGCAAGATACTGCTTTTGCCTCGCAACCAGAAAACAAGAAAGATATTAAAAGCATCAATCGGAAAGGGTGTATCATTCAGTGAGGCAAAGAACACAGTAACAGGAAATGCACTATCAACACCAAAACAGGAACAAGGTCTTGCAACTCAAATAAGACAACTATCATCTGAGTTGAAAAGGATCCAGCAAAAACTGCGAGAAGGAAAAGAAAACACTTACCCGAACCAAACCCGAACTGTCAGATGTGGAGAAATCCCTGGCGACTTGGATAGTGCAAAGCAAATGATCCGCGAGATGAAAACAACACAACAACAGATCCAAGATGACACAGCAAAGTTGGCAGAAATAAAAAAGGAACATGAATAAATCCTTAAAAGAATTGAAGTGGAAAGACAAGTCATCATAGAAATAAGAGATGAAACAACACAAAGATACAAGCGTCAACCAATGGAAAAAACAGTGCAAGAAATTCTAGAGGACCTTGTCCCAGCTGTAATCGACAAAACTGTACGACAGCAGAAGCTTAGAAAGATGACACCAGAAGTAGACACCAGAGGTACACACAGGCTGGGCACACCAGAAGCAAACACTGATATACATTTCCCACCTCATAGCCCTTTTCAGGACTGCCAATGAACAAGACAGAACAGGTGGAAATAAGAAATAACACGTTTGCAAAAAAATGACAAAATGATTGCAAAAACCGCAATATTAGGACATGATAACGAGACGACTCCAGGCAGTAAGCTATGGGTCATTCTCAGGACTAACCGTTTTCATGGCAAACACTGGCCTAGTTTCAAAATAAAGTACTCATTATTCCCCAGTAATAACCGAAACGGCCCATTTTGAGTATGGTTGAAATGGGTATAAAAAGCGCTATAAGGAAGCAGAAAAAAAAATCCAACAGATCTAGCAAGGTTGAAGGAAACAGTACAACCAGGCCTTCTGTTGATAACACATATTTTGTTTAGAGCAGACAGCCAATACATCCCAAAGCTACAACTATTAGCTTATTTATTAATCAAAATAGGCCAAACAACTGTGAAAACAGATAATAAATACTCGGTATTAGACAAAATTTCCGTGCGACTACCCAACCTAGCTATGCAAGCGAATCACACTATCCTCCCTACCATCTAGGCATCACGAAAAATGATGCTTCGATGACGGGTCATTAGGGCGACCCGCAACACATAATACTGGAAATTTACCATGGGCAGTCCAGCCTATTAATGACGCAATCACTTCTGTTGTTTCCCTATTATATAGTATAGGTCAGACCACACACGACAAAGACCTTAATACTGTGTCTATTAAATGATAGAAGACTAGGAACAGTAAGTACAGGACAGAGGTTAGGTTTCGGTATTGTATAAACATTTATAACACATAAGGAAATGAAACCCGAGGCCTGTAAACAGTAAATAATTATTAGACAAACATAAAGTTATGTTTTCATTTACTCGTAAGAAAAAAAAAGAATTAGAAATCTAGACCACAGAAAAACAACAGACGTGAAAACATCAGTCAATCAATCAATACCCTTTAGCTCCCCAAGGAGCATAGGCCTTCAACAAACACATGCCAAGTCTTCCTGTCCTGTGTCATCCGCTCACGTTCTTTCCATGTTTTCCTCATCATTTTCACCTTTGCTTCCAGTTCTCTTCTCCATGTGTTTTTCGGTCCACGTCTGCGTCTCTTTCCCTGTGGATTCAAGAACAAGGACTGCCTTGTAATGCTATCAACATGTTTCCTCAATGTGTGTTCTATCCATCGCCAACATCTTCTTCTCAACTCTTGTTCCACTGGCACTTGTCTGGTTCTTGTCATCAATTCCACATTTGTGACTTTGTCATACCATTTCAGTCCTTCTATTCTATTTTACGTGTTCTCCCTATCTCATGTCTAGAGGCCCTCAAACCCAGCCAAAAAACCTCCTCTGATAGAGTCAAGTTAATAATGACCTATCACCCTCACAGCACTGCTGTCAAAAGGATCCTGTTTCGCCACCTACCTCTCCTCCAAGCTGACCCAGTGGCGCGGGAAGCATTTAGTGAGTCACCCTTGCTGGCATATAGACGGGACACAAATTTGAGGGACCTCCTAGTCCACAGCCGTCTGAAAACCGTCAACGATGGCCACTTTGGAACCAAGCCATGTAACCGTACACGATGTAAGACATGTCAGTATGTAATCGAAACACGTTCAGTCTCGTTCCCTAACGCCAAGTTCACCATCACCCATGGCTTCACATGTGAGTCACGCAACGTCATTTATGCTATTATATGCAAACGTTGCACCATTACGTACATCGGCCAAACGGGCACACGACTGGGCGACCGATTCTGCAGACACCTCTATGACATCTCTCAGTTTAATTCCACACCTGTGGCCATCCACTTCAATGGCCCTGACCACCACGGTGCCACTGACATCTAGGTGACAGCCATCAGATACTGTTCCTCGGACGCCAACAGTCGGTTTCGCCAGGAACAACGCCTCATCCATCTTATGGGTTGCCTCAAACCACACGGTTTGAATACCCAACATTCTTTTGTCTGAGACGCCTTTCTCTATCGAGTCCCTGTTGTATGACTTTCTACTTTGATGCGATCACCCTTTTTTTTTTTTTTTTTTTTTTTTTTTTTAAATTACAATTTTTTTAATTTAATAATTTAATTTTATTAATTATTTATTTTTATTTTTTAAAATTTGTTTATTTATTTTGTTTTATTTAAATTTTTTTTTTTTTTTTTTTTTTAAATTATTTTTTTCCTTTATTATTTTTTATTTTATTTATTTCTTTATTTAGTTTTTATTTTTATCTATTTATTTATTTGTTTTAAATTTATGTATTATTATTATTTATTTATATTTTATTTATTTATTTTTATTTTATTTATTATTTATTGATTACTTTTTTCTCACTCTTTTCCAGTCCTTGTTTTCATTTTTCTTATTTTTATATACTATCAACTTCCTCTTTCCAGTTTAGTAGCAGCCATCTTGCTTTGCTTCACATGTGACTGGACTTAATATTAAGGGAGTTTCTTTTCTCTTATTTTTATAGTTTCATGTTCTCTACTTAATTCTCATTTTCTTTCCCTCCTGTCTCTTGTTTGTCTGTCCCTGACGAAGGCCTTGTGGCCGTAACGTAGGTTTTTCTTGTCCTTCTCCTTGTAAGACGTATTACTATTTGTGTGTGTGTGTGTGTTTTTTTTTTTTTTTCAACTCCTTCTATTCTACGCAAGCACCCGTTTATAAAAGTCTGTAGCTTTTTGGTTTTTTTTTTTTTGGTTGTTCTCCAAGTCTCAGAGCCATACAATAGGACTGACTTCACATTTGAGTTGAAGATTCTTATTTTTGTGTTGTACTTGATTTCTCTTGTTCTCCATATGTTTCCCAATGCACAGAAAGCTCCTCTTGCTTTTTGTATTCTCTTTTTGATATCACTGTCTGTCCCTCCAACTTTGTCTATATTACTTCCAAGATATGTGTACGATTCTACATCTTTTAGTGAAAACATGTTTGTCTAATATTTATTTACTGTTTACAGGCCTCGGGTTTCCTTTCCTTATGTGTTATGACTGTGAAAACACAATAGTTGCTTCTGGGCAAAGTACACGCATTGAAGTCATTACAAAACATCAGACAGTCTTTTATAGTGCTACACTTTTTGTCATCATACCAAATAATAATGGTTGAGCTGACAGTCCTATTTAAATTCAGATTAGATTTTTGTTTCCTCCTTAACCAGCGGCACTTGGGCTTTCAGCCCTTCGGCCCAATGACATGTCATTGCGAGGCTGGGGAGCCGGTGGACTTTTCTTCCAACGCTGTCAGGAGCTTCGCCCCTTCTTATCAACAGAGGGTTTATCTCAGGAACCGTTCAGGTTATTCAGTCAAAATCCCGGTCGCTGACACTGCTTCAAATGCTGACGCCCGGGCTTGAACCTTGAACACCTGGTCGCCAGCGCAACGTTGTAACCATTACACCAGCGTGGCTCCCATTGAGTTTAGATAAACAGCATGATTTAAAAATGGTCAAATAAAATGATCTGGTTAAGGAAAAAAATAGATAACACTCGTAATCTAGAGGATAAGAAAGGTCAATGATCTGCTTACGGGATCTGAGAAACGAGGAGTTCACATCAAAAGAGCATAGATATAGAAGAAGCATGATTGATAGTAGCGGCCTCAGCATATGATATCTGTGATAGGGTGGGCGAGATGATGATGACGCTGTTGTGATATGTGATCACTTTCTTGCACACTCGCAACCGTCCCGATCAACAATAAAACTCTTGATTCTAAGGCAGGGGCTGCATTTTTTCATACGGTAATGACATTTCTAGTCCTTTCTTTAGAATAATGGCTGCGCTTTTATTGTGCTGTCCATCATCTCTTCCAGAGTTAAGTACTAACCCAGAATGCAAACTAATGAACAAACATTAAACCAGTAAGCAAACAAACAAAACACCCAGCCAGTGCTCAATTGCTAATAAGTCCAAGGCATCTACAGATCGAGTCTGGTTTCTTTCTCTGAGTGTCTCACATCTTGCCTCTACCGCGAATTTCAGCAAACTGAAAACTTCTTCTGCGTTAGACTTTTCATACGCCAGCGATGAGGGCTCGCGCAGTCACGTGGGCTTTTGGCTTTATTGTGGCCCTCGCGTAATCACGTTGGCTGGCGTACTCGTTGGAGCGTGCACATCAAAAATATATGGCGTTAAACGCGTAACTATGACCTGAAGGGGCTGTTTTTATGGCCCCATCACAGATCTATCGAAGCAAATGAAATTGAAAGGACAGGCAAGAACAAGATTTCGCGGAGCTGCTGAAAAGGCATGTTTCTGACACTGGAATAATCGCAATAGGCTACGGAATTCAAAATAGAAAGTTAAAACTGGTTCGTGTAAAGCCTCCTCATAGAATGAATGAGTAGAAGGCCAGCGCATGCAAAGAAAAAAAATAACAGGAAGATGACTCAAGAATTAAGGACCGAAGCATATGTCGTACAAGAGTGCACGTCTGGTGATCATATGTTGCCGTCTGTTCTAATGCTTTGAACAGTTTCCTGCCATATTTTCGCTTTTTAAGTTTTTTAGGATATCATTATGTGTTGTTTTTTTGCGTATACATGTATACATATAGATATCTGTGTGATTATTGCTAAAGAAGGTACTCAGTCTTCACCATTGTTTTCTGCAAATTTTTAGAAGAAAACTGCTTGGAGGTGAGAGGAGGCTGGTTTCATGGCTACTATTGGAACGATGAGTCGTGCGACACAAAAAACAGATTCATCTGTGAAGCACCGTAAGTAATTTGGTTTATTGATCGATAAACTAATACGTTTCTGTAGCATTAACAACCTGGTCATTGGAGGAACACTCTTCCCACATAAAGAAATTCACAAATTAACATGGGAATCACCAAATGGTCGGGACAGAAACCAGATAGACCACAGCATGGTTAACGGTAGATGGAGACACGCATTTCAAGATGTGAAGGTAAGAAGAGGTGCAGATGTGGGAAGTGATCACCATTTAGTAGTAGCAAAACTGAAAGTGAAACTAAGAAGGGCTGCACCAACTGTAACTACACAGAAAAGGTTTGACATCAGCAAATTGAAGGACTCCCTTACCAGAAAAGCTTTTGCGGCCGACATAAAGAAACGATATCAATTTGCCAAAAGTCAGGAAAAGACATTGACTGATGATATAGACCAGAATTTCAACACCATTTCAACAATATACAAAGAAAGCAGCAAATCATGCTTGGGATTCCAGGAAAGGAAGAAGCACGACTGGATAACACCAGAAACATTAAACACCATAACGATGAGAAAGGAAATGAAAAGAAAGAAAACAGAAGCGAAGTCCCCCAGGTTAAAGCAACTATATAGCGAACAGTACAGTCAGCTGGACAAGGAAGTTAAACGCCAAACCCGAGCCAACAAAAGGAATTTCCTAGACGATCTTGCAAGACAGGCAGAGGAGGCAGCACTGAGAAATGAACAAAGCACAGTATACAAAATAACTAAATTCATCAGCGGAAAACGAGGTGCAAACAATATTACATTAGTAAGAGATAAGCAAGGTAATCTCATCACGACAGCAGAGGGACGGGAAACAAGATGGGCAGAGCACTTCAGAGAAACTCTGAACAAGGAACCACCAGAGACACAATTGGATGTTCCTGAGGCTGAAAACGATCTAGATGTGAAAACAGACATTCCACGCAAAGAAGAAATCATCACAGCAATCAAAGGGTTAAAGAACGGAAAAGCTCCGGGCCATGATAACTTAAATGCAGAGCTATTTAAGACAGACCCTGAGCTAGCAGCAGAACTATTAGAACCCCTATTTGCACAAGTCTGGAAAACGGGGACAACACCATCAGAGTGGAACAAAGGAATAATTGTCAAATTGCCCAAGAAGGGAGATCTTGCAGACTGCAATAATTGGAGAGGAATCACTCTTCTCTCAGTTCCCAGCAAAATACTAGGCAGGATAATTATACAGAGAATTTCAAAGGCAGTAGACCACAAACTGAGGAAAGAACAAGCAGGATTTAGAAAGAACAGGAGATGTGTAGATCATATATTCACTCTCAGGAACATTATAGAGCAGTGCTCAGAATGGCAAAGACAGCTTTACATTAATTTTGTTGATTTTGAAAAGGCTTTCGACAGCATACATAGGGACAGTTTATGGAAAATACTGAGGGCTTATGGAATTCCAAGCTGCATAGTGTCAATCATAAAAAGCCTCTATGCCAACTTTACGTGTAGTGTTGGGCAGAGCAACCTAACCTTTGAGGTTAAGACAGGAGTATGACAGGGATGCCCCTTATCAACCACTCTATTTTTAACAGTCATAGACTGGGTGATGCGCCAGACAACAGAGGGCAGTCCAAGAGGAATAAGATGGACTACATTTTCTACATTGGAAGATCTGGAATATGCAGATGACATTGCACTACTAGCACATTCACATCAACACATTCAGGAAAAAACGGATAGACTTAATAAGTTTATCCAGCAGGTGGGCTTGAATATCAATTTAAAGAAGTCTGAGGTCATGACGCTCAATGTGAGCAACCCTGAGCCCATATCAGTAAGGAATCAGCAATTGGTACAGACAGATACGTTCACATACCTAGGAATCATAGTAACACCAGACGGCGGGGCAGACAAAGACATCAACATTAGAATGAATAAGGCAAGAACAGCTTTCTTTAGCCTAAACAACATCTGGAAGTCCTCCCAATACAGCACAAGCACAACATCAAGATTATATCAGAGCTGTGTGCTTTCTGTGCTTCTCTATGGTGCGGAATGCTGGAGAGTTAGAGAGAAGGAAATGTCGAAATTGTCCTCTTTTCACACAACATGCCTAAGAAAAATTCACCGAATCTTTTGGCCAAATACAATCACTAACCAAGATCTGCTTACTCGTAGCAAGCAAGAGGACATGCACACCATCATAGCTGGCAGACGCTGTAGCTGGGTTGGTCATGTCCTCAGAAGAGACCCCGATGCCATCACAAGAACAGCTATGCTTTGGACCCCTGAAGGAAAACGAAAGAGAGGACGACCAAAAACAACCTGGTGGAGGACTGTGGAGGCTGAGATGCAAAGAATGAACCAGAGTTGGGGCACTGTACGAAGGATGGCAACCGACCGAGCAAAGTGGAATCAAATTGTTGTTGCCCTACAAGACGCCACTAGGCGTGATGGCCACTGACTGCTTTGACGGTCGGCGGCTAAGGATCAAAGAAGAAGAAGAAGAAGATCGAAACAACAGGTACTTTTGTTTTTGAAAGTGCATCAGATAATTTCTAAAATAATTTTAACAATCGTGCTGATGAATTTTCAACCATGTGCAAAACAAATCGTTTATCGTATGTCCTAATGATGGCGACGAATTGCGATAGTGGCGGTAAACGTATAACAAACTGTTACATCAATATCGCGTCGGGTAGCGAACTGACACCCGTGAGCTTATGTCGTGAGGTGATTATAATTTGAGTTGATGAAAATGAATTTTCAAGTGAGCTGCTTGACAGTAAACAAATACAGTTTCACTGAATGTGAAGGTAGAGTGTTGTATGACAGCCAGGAGAAAAGAAATACATATATTAAATTTCTTGTTGCATGTTACACACATTTTAAATATCATACACATACCACTTCTCTCGGAGGTACACGAGATATCCACAGAAAGAAGAAATGTCAGTGATAAGTTGTCAGATGTAATATTATAGTGCTTCTGATATATATATATATATATATATATATATATATATATATATATATATCTATATATATATATATATATATACATACATATATATATATATATATATATATATATATATATATATATATATATATATATATATATATATATATATATATATATATATATATAAGCAACAGCAACACATGAAAAAGCTTTGATGGGGGACATCTGGAGTGTGAGGCTCGTATGACTGACAGTGGTGAAAGCTAAAAGGAAGCCATTGCCATGAAAACGGATGCCCTGATCGCAAAACACGAAACCAGAATTGGGTTTTGGAACGTCAGAACTATGAATGAGGCAGGAACATTGAGGTAGATCACAACAGGCATGAGAAACTACGGATTGCATATCCTGGGAATAAGTGAGAGCAGATGGACTCTGTCATAGACTGAGTGATGCGCCAGACAACAGAGGGCAATCCAAGAGGAGTAAGATGGACTACATTTTTTACATTGGAAGATCTGGAATATGCAGATGACATTGCACTGCTAGCACATTCACATCAACACATCCAGCAAAAAACGGATAGACTTAATAAGTATAACCAGCAGGTGGGCTTGAACATCAACCTAAAGAAGACAGAGGTCATGACGCTCAATGTGAGCATCCCTGAGTCCATATCAGTAAGAAATCAGCAACTGGAACAGACAGATGCCTTCACATACCTAGGATGCATAGTAACCCCAGACGGCGGAGCAAGCAAAGACATCAACAACAGAATTAACAAAGCAAGAACAGCCATTTTTAGTCTAAACAACATCTGAAAGTATTCTCAGTACAGCACAAGCACAAAATTAGGATTATATCAGAGCTGTGTACTTTCTGTGCTTCTCTATGGCGCGGAGAGCTGTAGAGTTACAGAGAAGGAAATGTCGAAATTGTCTTCTTTTCACACAACATGACTAAGAAATATTCTCCGAATCTTTTAGCCGAATACCATCACCAATTGAGATCTGCTTACTCGGAGCAAGCAAGAGGACATGCACACCCTCATAGCTGGCAGACGCTGGAGCGGGGTTGGTCATGTCCTCAGAAGAGACCCCGATGCCATCACAAGAACAGCTATGCTATGGACCCCTGAAGGAAAACAAAAGAGAGGCCGACCAAAAACCACTTGGCGGAGGTCTGTGGAGGCTGAGATGCAAAGAATGAACCAGAGTTAGGGCACTGTACGAAGGATGGCCGTTGGCCGAGCAAAGTGGAATCAATTTATTGTTGCCCTACATGACGCCACTAGGCGTGATGGCCACTGACTGCTTTGACGGTCGGCGGCTAAGGATCAAAGAAGAAGAAGAAGATGGACCGGGAGAAACAGTACTTAACTCTGGAAGAGATGACGGACAGCACAATAAAGGTGCAGCCATTATTCTAAAGAAAGGACTAGAAATGTCATTACCGGAGTGGAAACACATCAAAAACAGACTGAAGCGAACAAGACTGAGAGGGAGATTCACCAACACAACAATAATACAATGCTATGCACACAAAAAATATAAAAATATATTTTTTAAACACATGCTTTTAATGCACTAAAAATCCAAAAATAATTTTTCAACGAGTTTATAGCTTGCAGTAAACAAAAAGTAACATCAAATTGACAAAAAAGCGTGGAGCTTTTAAGCGCTTATCGGATATTTTATACATCTGTGTCTAATGATGTATAAAGCAGAAGTTAATTTCATGCTGAATCAGTGCCCCATGCTTTTTGTCAATATGATGCTAATCTTGTGACTGCAAGCTATAAACTCCTTGAAAAATTATTTGTGGCTTAGTGCATTAAAAGCCTGTGTTTAAAATATTTTAAAAATATTTTTTTTATTTTATTCTTTTTAGTTTTTTTTTTTGTTGGGGGGAAGGGGGGGGGGGGGGTAGTGCATTAAAAGCGTGTGTTTAAAGTAAATTTTACAATACTTTGTAACTGACTGTGACTTACTCGAGAAAGAAAGAAGAAAACGGATACACTGCTTCCGTAACAGATTACGAGAAAAACCAAAAACAAAAATTCCGCTTTATTTAACTGAGATACCTCCTCCGGTTGTCAGTTATTAATCTATCGGTGTTATTAACTGGCAACGAGGCTCCTATTACAGACGACGTTCATCATAAAAATGGTTGATCAGGCTAACAACAGCAAAACTACTATTACTATGGTGGAAAAAAATGTTTGTTTAAAAATTAAGGAGAAAAAAAAAATTCCATTAATTTATAAATCCACCAAAACTTGCCCACACCTGAAGTCAGTTTAAAGAGGTAAGGGACGCCATTAACTTAACGAGTAGTCAGAATTCCCTCCTTTAGCTTAGCTCACCCTCTACTGCTTCAAGAAAAACCTGGTGATTGTCAGACAATCACGCGCTACCAGCGGCCTTGTAGTACACATTTATTACATAACATATCTCCGACAAAAGATCACCCACAAAATCTAACTATTTTTAACTCTAAAATGCTGTGAAAAAAAAACCCCAATAACAGGATGTTTGTCTTGGGGATAATTATTATTAGTATTGCTTAAACTCACGAGACAACCACACCCTGCTCTATTTAAACTATAATTAAGATTTAATATCAGACTTTAGTCATTTATCTGGATACAGACTTAGATCAAAATTAGGAAACGAAACTCAATCTGTCGTATTAGAAAAAAAATCTTAGGACATAGCACCCTTTCTGTGGTACTTGTTCCAGATCTAGCTCAAATCCTGCGAACGAACCAACCCATTCTGTGGTGCGTGCTCCAGATTTTAGATCAATCCTACGGATGAGCCGACATTCTGTCGTAAATGTGGATAGGTGTTTAAGATAGATTTGGTCGCGTCTGAATAAAACTGATAAAGGTTGTAACTCAGAGAGAAATAAAGTATAAGAAATAGATTTCACGAGTGAATAGGTTAAGGGTAGAATTTGTCACTGGATTGAGAAGATACTCTAGTCCAGCCTATTTTTACGACTGTAATTTATTATCAGACCATCCTACTCTCCGTACATAAAACATATACGTTTAACCACTCACACACACACACACAGTTATGTGACAACAGGACACACAAACGCGAAACTATTATAAATGAAGTATGAATATGAGCTGAGCTGACCAACATAAGTAATTAAGTTTTGTTAAGTTTTTTATCATATAAACTGTTCACAACATCAAAACGTATATATATATATATATATATATATATATATATATATATATATATATATATATATATATATATATATATATATATAGATATATATATATATATATATATATATATATATATATATATATATATATCAATGAAATCATAGGTTACAGAATTTGGATAATAAACCCATAAGTGCAATCCCCTCTGTTGAGACAAGATCCCGTAAGAAGTTAATAACCCCAAAAGGTCAAAGATTAGCGCTAGGGTATAGAAACCAAAACTATGATAATTAGCAAAACTAACGATAAACCCACATTAAACATAAGCGTAAATGGGAAAACCCTGGAACAAGTCAAGAGCTACGTATATCTTGGTGATATAATAACAAAATATGGCAGATGTGAAACAGAAATCAAGAAGAGAATAGGAATGGCCAAGGCTACATTCAACAACATGAAACATATACTGACATCAAAACAGTTATCTCACAAATTAACACTGAGAATCATAAAGTATATACATATATTCTGCACTTCTGTATTAGGCAGAAACATAGACGATGTATAAGCATTTGGAAGAAAGAATTGAGGGTCTTGAAATGTGGATATATAGGAGAATGGGGCGTATCTCATGGAATGAAAAGAAAGCAAATAAGGAGGTCCTAGAAAATCTAGGTATGAAAAGAGCTAATGAGGGAGATCAAAGTTCGGCAGCTAAAGTACTTTGGCCACATAAAAATGCATAACATCTTTCAGAAGACCATAATAGAAGGAAGAGGTGAAGGCAAACGTCCAAGGGGAAGACAGCGCTATAAGTGGGAAGATAACATCAAGAGATGGACAGGGAAGAGCCTATCAGAGTGCACCAGCAAGACAAGAGACAGAAGATGTTGGAGATCATTTACAGCCAACCTTCGTTGTGGAAATGGCAGCTGATAATGATGATAGAAGTAAACGATAACGTCCAACAGAGTTCCTAGTTAATATATCCTGTAAATAATAGTATTAGCGTTAAAAAAAGAAGCGGGTAGAACGATTATACAATTAGAAGAAAATCTTCACTCCTCTTTCCTCACACTCTGTCAATCTGTGGCCACATTCAATCTCGCTTACCTACTAGTTGTTTAACAACATCTTGAAAAAAATGACCAGGGTACATGTAACAAACTCCAGTGTTGTGCTTAGCCGAAGTGAGCCCCAGTTCCTCCACGAATAATTAATCCTCCTAAAGGGGAAACGCTTACTTTGGTGGTGATTATTGGATATGCTAATGTCACGTCAGATAGTTCAGGTAGCAAAATAATTACCAAAATCTAGTGTTCACAGTGGACAGTAGTTAGTACTTCCAATAGTTAAAGGAAATGTCTGGTGGGTAAATCTTTCTGGATAAATCCACTTGACAACACAATGGTCAGTAGTCGGGAACAATGTTATGTATAGATATTTTGCCACAGCGGGCTGATATAATTGAATGGAAGAAATCTGGATATTTGGTGTCTCTAGTTATAATTTAATTCGTATTGTCTATACGTTTTGACTCTCTCTGTGGATGAAGCAAGAGGGCCGCACATGTCAACATCGAAGATCCGATAAAGACTAAGATTTGTTACTGGTTGAATTTAGACTTAGACCTAGACCGCTAGTAGGCTGGTATGTGATCTGTACTAAATTTAGGAGAAAACAAAACATTTAATCACACTATCAATATCCTATTCGATCACGCGCAAGGATAGATCTCTTATCCACTCTGTCATTTAATTAAATTAAAAGCACACAGGTCTTAGCGTATCTTATCACTCTTCGCTCAGCTGTTACGGGTTGGGTTTTAAGGTATGCGCCTTTTGCCCTTTCCGCCCCGGTAACTCTCAGCGCACAATATCAGTGATAATTTAATTATGACTACTTTACAAATATCGCTTGTCATTACTAGCTTTTTGTTTCGCCACATGATATTACACTAGTCACTTCCACAATTACGCGTAATGAATTGGAAGTAAATTTATATTCCGTCAATAGTCAGTAGCCTAGTGTATTTATCAGTCAATTAAAACATCTTTTTTCTGTGTGATAGCGAGTGATTAAATTTACATTACAGCAGGAAAAAAATTAGCTCTATGTTATTTAATACGCCAGTCTAAGCACTTAGAAAAATCCCAGTGAATTATAATGATAACCTATAACACATTAAATCACCTAAATGCTAACATATATTACCGCAATCAGAAATTGAACAATCTTCACGGAATGCTAAGACACACTTTCACAATGGCTAGAATCACGAGCTAGATTTCCAAAATATCCTGACCGAACTGATAAACTGACTTTGGGAGTATTGAGTATATATATACGGAAATGGTGTTTTTTCAATAACTGGTGCAAGAATTCGCGCCTTCGGCCATATCATGGAAAATCAAGAAGCTTCATTTCCGAGATAAAGAATTCTCCGGTCCCTCGGTTCGACGTTGCCATCGACAACAAAGGCTTCTGATATCAGCGATTGTTTCCCTGTTGTACAACATCACAGGATTTGCTTCCCCTTGTAGAGAAATTCAAAGTTGTTTACTTTCCACGTGTTTTGGGCACGTCCAATCTTTCAGACATCGTAATACTGTCTGCTCCGCTGTCGTGAGGACTTCTGTTAGACAAGCGTTCTACGCTCACCTGAATGAGTGACAGTTTCGAACGTATGTAAACAAACTCGCAGCTCGTGCAAGCAGAAACAAATAGGGGTGGCTTCAAAGGTGAGTCTACAGTCAGTGAATTTCTTCATCGAATGGCATGTTTTTGGGTCACAAAGATTATAAACCTAAGATGGGAAAGCAAGGTGGACGGGACACTGCTGCACTATTTACATACATATGTGACAGGTCGTCCGGGCTTGAAGATGTGAAATCCTGTCATGTCTAATTTATGGAAACAGAGCTGCAGTTATCAGTATCTTCCGGATTATTGCTATCTTCATCCTCCTCCTCCTTACTTCAATTTCGACTCATAAACTCCGCTCCTACGTTTTCTTTTTATGGGATGTATTGAACCTTAAATAAATACACGCTTAGCAGCAAACCCCAACGCATGATCTTCGCATTAAATTTCTTATTGGCTCCCAGAAACGCCAGTTGGGCATGATCTGTCTGCACTGTGAACGACACTCCATACAGATATTCATGGTGCCTTCTGATGCCGTGTACAAGTGCTAGACATTACCGCTCCACGGTCGAATAATTTCGCTCTGTTGCATTCAATTTTCTGCTGCTGTATGCCACCGGGAATAACAGGTTCGGATTATTGTCGGCTGCTTGGAGCAGAATTGACCCGATCCCTTGACCCGATGCGTCGTCCCGCAATATAAAATGTGTGTTAAGGTCAGGTAACCGTACAATTGGATATTCAGACAGCTGTTAATTAAGAGTGACGTGAGGGTGTTCGCACATAGCATCCCAAATAACTTTCTCATGTTGCCCCTTCTTTGACAAGGTCCTTAAGGGGTGCTGTCAACCCATTGACATTTTAAATGAAATTCTGGTAATATGCACACAGTGATAAGAAAGAACGAGTGTCTCTCTTCGTTGTAGGCCTTTTTGCTGCACGTATTTTCTCTACGTTCTTGGCAACTGGCCACATGGAACAGTGAGAAATGGTATGCCATAGGAAGTCAAGCTTTTCATATATGATTAAACATTTGCTCGGTCTGGCTGTCAGGCTAATTTCCTGTAGTCTCCCGAGGAGCATAGCGACCGTAGCAATATGTTCGTCGTATGTTTCCGTTGCAATCAATTTTTCATCCATAAAGTTGTGGATATGAGCACTTTGCAATGGTTCTAAAAGCATTTTCATCATCCTGGTGAAGACTCCTGGTGCGTTGTACAACCCGAAAGGCATCACGTTGAAAGTATAGTGTCCTCCACTCGGTGCTAAAAGCTAACAGAGGTTTAATTTCCTTCTTGACTGGTATTTGGTATAAACCTTTACTCAGGTCAATCTTGGAGAAAGTTTTTGCCCTGCTAAGCTTGGTGAACAGTTCAGAAGCGCTCTGGAGTGGCTCAGGTTGGAATTCCGTTACAGTATTAAGTAGACGGTAATCGGTACACATCCGAACTTCTTTATCGGGCTTCTGTAACAGTACTACGCTCAAACTATAAGGACATGTAGACTCGCTAATAATTCCAGCTTGTAGCGATTTGTCTATCTCTCCACGGAGCGTATCAGCTTTAGCATACGGAATAGCATAAACTCTGGTTCGCACGGATGTCTGGTTTGTCAGTTTCGTATTGAACTCTACGACATGCGTTCGATCAGGTATGTCCGTTAAAACTGCTGTGTTCTGTTCCATTAGCGCCCTCGTTTCTGTCTGTTGTGCATCAGAGAGAGTGTCACCGAATTGTACATCTCTGAAAGATTCCGTTCGTTGCAATGGATATTTCATGCAATTATCGTCATCTTCCTCATCTTCGGTTGCTATGGCGACCGCCAGGAGATGTTCGGGGGAAGGTACCGGTCTTTCTAAGTATTTCTTTAACAAATTTACGTCGGAGACCTTTTCATTTCCTTTAACAGAGATCTTATAGTTGGTCCGTGAGATCTTTTTAAGGACGGTAAACGGCCCTTGCCAACCGATACGTAGTATGTTGCTTGCGGTTGGAAGTAGCAACAAAACCTTCTCTCCTGGTTGTAATTCTCTCTCTCTCTTTCGCGGCTTTATTGTATCGTTTAGCGTGCTTCATGCGCTGTCGCTTAAGGTTGGTTGTTGCTAGATCCCATCCTTGTTGTAACCTTTCCTTAAGTTCCGATACATATTTGCTTGCTGAGACGACTGTCTCATCAGCCTTTTGGTCTGCCAGTGACCGGAGTAAGGCTTCAAGCGGGCTCGTAATAGGTCTGCCGAATAAATGTGTAGCTGGAGGTAAACCTGTAGAGGTGTGTGGGACTTCCCTGTAGGCGAATAAGGCTGCCGAAATGAAAAGGGCCCAATCTTCAGGTTTTTCTTGGCCCAGCTTACATAACATCATGGTGAGGCTTCCGTTGACACGATCTACTAACCCACTTCCGGCCGGATTATAGGGGCTGGTGTAGATGTGCTGATTCCTCAAGATCTTAAAGATCTCCTCCATTAACAGGCTACAGAATTGAGATCCTTTATCCGTCAAAACTTGTTGAGAGAATCCCAACCGTATAAAATTCTGCAATAGTGCTTCTGCTACATGCTTGGAATCCGCGGTTGTTAGCGGTATAGCTTTGGTACATATAGTGCATGTGTCGACTAAGGTCAGGATAAACATGTTCCTTCTTGTAGTCCTTTCTAGGGGTCCTATAGTATCGACTGCAACCCGTTTAAATGATGTCCCCACTATTGGCATTTCACCCATGGGAACTGGGGGTGTCCAATGCTTGGGTGCCACACGTTGGCACGTGGCGCAGGATTTTACGTATCTGATAATATCAGTGTTCATTCCTGGTCACCAATAGTGAGTTGATATTAGCCTAATAGTGGTGTTTTGTCCCATATGTCCGCTAAAGGGAAGAACGTGCCCCATTTCTAAGATTTGGCTTCTGTACTTCTTCGGTGCTAGGAGCTGATTATGCCCTTCTTCAGGTTGCCCGTTATACGATACAATACGCCATCCTTAGAAACAATGTCTTCGTTGTGTCTGGGGTCCTTGGCCATGGGCAGTTTCCTAAAGCAGAGCTCCAAAGTAGGGTCCTTTTGTTGCGCCTCTTTTAGTTCCTGAGGTAACATATTAGGCGTAGGCTCCCGTTCCTTCTTGGTTTGCCCTCTTGTGGTTAATGCTGCCACAATCAGCTCTTTCGGTCTCCCAACAAACACAAATCTGCATCCTATATGACTGGGTAGATAGAATCATCCATAATAGCCGCTTTGATAATGTCGTAGCGTACGTTTATGTTTTACAAGTTCTTTCTTTTATCTATTCTTTCTTTCTCTCTGAGTTATCTTAAAAGTTATTTAGTTGATATCATTACTGGCCATCTCCGCCAGAGGTGTAAATTCCTGGATGATACTCTAATCCTTTACTTGTACACTTCAGGTTCGTTCAGTTGCTTCTTTGATGTTAATAGTGACTTCGTATTGTGGTAGTTTAAATGTACATGGCATACAATTAAAAACTCATAAAGATGGAATCAAATTCGTTCTGATCCTTCAAAACTTTTAATACATTAATAAAACAACACGTATAATGAGTTATTCAAATGATAGAGTTCGCATAGAGGCCTTTACTGGGTCTTTGTACTTCAGGTTAACTCATACATGAATTCTATTTCTTGTAACTTCCGAATTCCTCTTTAACTTATTCTTTTCTCCTGTATACTTCCTTAGTCTTCCCAAAACCTGCTCCTATTTCCTCACATACCAATGCTCTTTAGTAGCATTCTATACTTGATTTGTTACTTAAATATCTTCCTCGACGAACTGGTCAGACAGGTCTCTATAACTGCTCCTAGCAACAAAAATCATCTCATGCATATTTAACTGAATGTACACCCTTCTGATACTTAAAAGTGATAGAGCATATTTGAAGTTCTTCTATAAAAGTCGACATTCACTTTTTCTTGAAGATCATATGCAATTCTGGATACTTCAAACCTTGTTCAATATGGCTGCTCTATAATATCTCTAGTTTCCTTCAAATGTTTACAGCCTTTTGGTTACTTTACACATTGTCGTTATAACCATCCGTTTTTCTTGGTACATAGCCGTAAAGTTCTTGTAATGAACTGGCAAATCGTGCTTCTGCAAGATTCTCCTGTGAACAAAATTCTACTCTGTGCAAAATATAATCATAGTTCAATAATTACAACAACAAAAAACAGCCTAAACGCTGATATTTTTTCAGAAATACACCTTAACACAGAATCAAATCAAACTATCTCCCGATAGAATAACACTGGCTAGTGATGGCTGGAAATCTAAACATATTCACATAAACCCTAACTGTAAAACCACAGAAGGTTCATCTTGTCCGCACAGCGATTACACCTTCGTCCTGAAGCACAACCCAGGACTGCCTGTAATCTAATGACCTATGGTGATTTTTCGTGGTGTGTTTTCTTGCCACTCTTCTGATTCGCTGACCCAAATCTTTTTACTTAAATTTATTGGTCAAGCCTTTTTTTTTCTTGTTATCGAACTTTCTATTTACAACTCACTATAATCACTCACTATTAGTTAACATGAACCGGTATTCTGAACAGTTGTAAGTTAGAAATATTATTATTTTCATTCATTATTTTCTATTGTGAGCTGTCCTAACTGTTTCTCTCACCTTAACAATAGCATGAATAATGCTTGGGCAAACCCCATGTGACAATAACACTTCTGACAAAATCAGAGTGTATCTCCACCAATGCATTGGGAAGCGTCATGGGTGCATCTCCTTTGAAAACTCCACATAATTTGACGGTTTCTTCTGTCTCTTGACCAGGTTTGACCAAATGCATTGCGATAATACATTCAAAAGATAACACTGTGTCAAAAAGACAAGATGTTGAAGTCCCGTTCAAAATAACAGTTCCTCGCGTTGAGGGCCTCTCACCCTCACGTTGAGAATCACTGACACTTATTATCCTTTGCGAGTCTGTTAGCAAGCAACCGATTCGATTTGTCCCGGTGTGCTTGCTCTGATCAGATGTCCCTTGTGCAGGGGTCTTTCCCTTGTCTTGACCTTTCTGGCTGCGGTACCATGTAGGCCTTTTGGGCTGATCACAATTGTTGTTGGTGGGGTATCTGGTTTTGTAGAATTTCGATTTTTCCTGGGGAGGATACTGGGGTACAGTTTCTCGTTGGTTATGGTGATAGGAAGAATGAGCCGTGAAGGCTCATCTGTGGGTTTGCGTTTTGTGCCTGGCAGTTTGGCCTGCGCATTGGTATATCGCCCAGACTTGCTCAAGATGTCTTCCAGCTTTACTGCGCTTTGTTCAGTCAGAAATCTACGGGTTTCATTTGACAAGGTGTTTTTTATTTGTTCGGTAAGAACAAACTCCTCAAGCCCTTCATAGGAGCGAGGAAGCTCTGACAGCTCCAGGCACTTTGTCAAATATCCCTTCAGGCGTGAAGAGAACTTATAAATGTCTCAGTTCATTCTTTTCTGATGTTTCTGAACAGTTGCAAAAATTTGCGAGCGTTCATTTCGAAACGCTCCAGTAAAGCCTTCTTTAACATGTCGTAGTTGTCTTGATGGCAGCTTCCTAGTTTTACGTAAACATCATAAGCCTTACTTTTCAAAGCCTAGGAAAGCTTCAAATACCATGGCGAACTTTCCAATCCGTACAGATTTGCCATTCTCTCAAATCTTTCTAGATATGAGTCAATTTTTTCATTGGGGCTTGGGAAGGGTTCCAGGGCGAAAGACATAGCTGCGAGTTGAGGAGATTGAGTACTGGATTGATCGGTTAGGAGTGACTGAGGAGACAACGGCTTTCCATTGTGGAGGTAGATGCAGCGCTACGACTTTGGACCTCTAGAGCCTTAAGCACCAATTCATACTGTCTCTCCTTCTCTCGTTCCTCATGCTGTCTCTCCTTTTCTCGTTCGTTTGCCCTGCGAGCTTCCATCTTTGCCTCAATTTTCTTCTGCTCCAATCGACGCTCTTCTCGTTCTTTCTCTATCTGCCTAGCTTTTTCTTCTCTTTCTTTCTCCCTAGTTTCTGCTTCTTTCTTCTCCGCGTCATATCTTTCGAGTTCTTCGTTGACAAAAGCTATCATTTCTTCTCCCTGTAATCCAGTTTCCCTTGCTTCATCTCTTAGCATTGTTCTAAGTTTTGCACGCTCAGCCATAACAAATCACTGACTATGACTTACCCGAGAAAGAAAGAAGACAACGGATACACTGCTTCCCTAACAGATTACGAGAAAAACCAAAAACCAACATTCCGGTTTATTTAACTGAGATACCTCCTCCGGTTGTCAGTTATCTAATCTATTGCTATTATTAACTGGCAACAAGGCTCCTAATACCCTGTTCACAAAGTTCCGGGACTAATTTTTTATCCGGAAAACCGTTATAAGGAGCTAGGTGATATTAACACAGTGCACGTGTCAACCACGTGCCACTATATGTACCAAACCTGAAGTTTGTAATTTCGCGCATGCGCTGTGTGGTAGCGTATAAGCGGATAAGACCTAGTAGTGCTCGTCGCGTTTCAAAAATGGATGGCAAAATTCAACAACGTCTGTGCATTGATTTCTGCTTTCGTCTAGGAAAAACTGGTTCCGAAACTCTCGAAATGTTGCAAACAGCTTTCGGAGAGTCCTGTTTAAGTAGATCTAAAACATTTGAGTGGTATTCCCGTTTCAAAAGTGGACTCCGATCCTTTGAAGATGGCCCCCGTCAAGAAAGACCCTCCACCTCCCACACCGATGAGTTCGTAGCACGTGTGCAAGAAATGATACGCGCTGACCTACGTCTGATTATCAGAGAGGTTGCTGATGATATTGGAATATCAATTGGTTCGTGCCATAAAATCGTAACTGAAGATTTGCACATGAGACAGGTGTCAGCGAAACTCATGCCATGCCATCTGACTGAGGACCAGAAGGACGATCGGTTGTACATTTGCACTGACCTCCTTGAGATAGCAAAAAACGACACAAATTTCATGTCCTCGATAATAACTGGTGATGAAAGCTGGGTGTATGGATATGACCCGGAAACAAAGCAAATGTACTCCCAGTGGCAAACACAATCATCTCCTCGGCCGAAGATGGCACGACAGGTCAAGTCCAATGTCAAGAACATGTTAATAGCGTTTTTCGACATTGATGGCCTGGTGCATCATGAATACGTCCCTATAGGACAGAGCATCTATGCTGAATTCTACAAAACAGTCCTGCAACGCCTTCGCGACGCTGTGCGCAGACATTGCCCTAAGAAGTGGCGCACAGGCTATTGCCTTGTTCATCATGACAATGCACCTGCATACAGGTCTGTCACCCCAAATTCATTTTTGATGAAATACAACATTCCATTGCTCCCGCATCCTCCATACTCACCCGATCTTGCTCCGTGTGACTTTTTCTTGTTACCGCAACTTAAGAAAACAATAAAAGGTCGTAGATTCGATGACATTGAGCAGATTCAAGCCAACGCGACAAGACAAATGAGGGATATTCCGCAAAGTGACTACCGGAGGTGCTTCCTTCAGTGGCAGAAACGTTGGAATAAGTGTGTACACTCACAAGGGAACCACTTTGAAGGAGATAGAACCAACTAGTATGTAAGTCTACTTATTCAATTCCAAAAAAATGAGTTTTGGAAATTTGTAAACAGGTATATATATATATATATATATATATATATATATATATATATATATATATATATATATATATATATATATATATATATATATATATATATATATATATATATATATATATATATTATTATAATAATAATAGCCCCTTCAGTCATAACTGACTATGGGAATGCGCCCCTGAAGTGGCAGCCCTCAGCTGCTTATTTTCCTGGTGCTCCTTTCGACGTTTTCTCCTCACCTCTGCTTCTTGTGTGAGCCTCTCTTCGCCCAATCTGAGGTGCCGCCGTAAATAGCATCGCCACTTATTGCGATCGGCAGCTTCATCCTCCCATGTTGCTGGATCCATGTCCAGTGCCCTCATATCTCTCTTGCACACATCTTTGAACCTCAGCTGTGGTCGCCCAACTGTTCTCTTGCCATCTGCTAATTGTCCGTAGAAGATATCTTTTGGGATGTGACCATCTTCCATGCGGCGAACATGGCCAAACCAGCGAAGTCTGCGCTGTCTAAGCAGCGTATACATACTTTGAAGGCCAGCACGTGACAACACCTCGACATTTGTCATTTTATTATTCCACGAGATGCCGAGGATGCGGAGTAGATACCGCAAATGGAAGGTATTGAGCCTTCTTTCTTGCTTAGCATAGGTCGTCCAGGTCTGGCTGCCATATAGGAGTGTGCTGGTGACGCAGGCATTATATACCGCAGCTTTGGTCTTCATTGTGAGTTTAGAGTTTCCCCAAACACGCGATGTGAGGCGGGCAAAGGTAGCTGCAGCTTTGCCAATGCGGCTGTCGATTTCTGTATCCAGTGAGAGTTTGTCATTGATGGTAGACCCTAGGTATGTGAAGTGGTGCACCACTGCCAATTCATAGTTATCGATAGTGATAACTGGTGCAGCACACACATCCTGACTCAGCACATTCGTTTTCTTTAGACTTATTGTGAGGCCAAAGTCCTTGCATGCTTTAGTGAAGCGATTCATCAAGCTCTGAAGCTCCTGTTGGCTTTGAGTGACGACTGCAGCATCATCAGCGAACAACAAGTCTCTTATAGTGACCGTTCTGATTTTTGTTTCTGAATTTAGCCTTGAAAGATTAAACAGACGGCCATCTGACCTAGTGTGAAGGCATATTCCTTCAGTTGCATCTCTGAATGCATGTTTCAAGAGTAAGGCAAAGAAGATTCCGAAGAGGGTCTTAGCCAGAACACAGCCTTGTTTAACGCCACTTCGTATATCAAAGGGCTGTGACGTGCTTCCAGCATATTGGACTGTACCCTTCATGTCGTCATGGAATGACTTTATCATTTCCAGCATTTTAGAAGGGCAGCCTATTTTCAGGAGGATTTTAAAGAGTCCATCCCTACTAACCAGGTCGAATGCTTTTGTGAGGTCTATAAAAGCGATATATAATGGTCTTTTCTGCTCTCTTGATTTTTCCTGAAACTGGCGGAGAGAGAAGATCATGTCGGTTGTTGATCTGCCAGCTCGGAATCCAGACTGTGCCTCTGGATATATGCGCTTAGCTAACTTGTGTAGTCGCATTAAGATGACTTTGGCAAAAACCTTACCAACAAAACTAAGAAGAGAAATGCCTCCGTAGTTATTGCAATCACTTCTGTCTCCTTTATTTTTATACAGTGTTACAATCTTGGCATCTCACATGTCTTGAGGAATAGTTGTCTCTTCCCAGCACTGGCACAGCATCCTATGCAGGGGATGTAATAGAGTGCTCTTACAGCATTTGATTAAATCAGGAGGAATCCCATCACTGACTGGTGCTTTGCCAGAGGCCAAGCTATCAATGGCCTTACTGAGTTCCTCTAATGTTGGTTCGACATCCAGCTCCTCCATAGTTGGCAGACTATTGACAGCATCAAGGGCTGCAGGCGTAACGGTATTGTCTCTAGTGTAAAGCTCAGAGTAGTGCTCGACCCACCTCTCCATCTGCTTACCCTTATCGTTTAGCTTCTCTCCGCTGATGGTTTTTAGCGGTGCCGTCTTACTTTTATGGGGGCCAAGTGCTTTCTTTATACCGTCATACATTTGTCTAATGTTGCCTGTTTGCGCTGCGATCTGGATGCTCTCACTGAGCTGGAGCCAATAGTCATTTGCACAGCGTCGAGCAGTTTGTTGAACTTTGCTTCTCGTAGCCCTCAGGATCTGTAGGGTTCTGGCACTCGGTGAACGTTTGTATTCATTCATAGCACTGCGCTTAGCTTCAATAACAGGTGCCATCACATCTGATGAAGCGTCAAACCAGTCATTTGACTTTGCTGTTTTCTTACCAAAGGTGGCAAGTGCAGTACTTTGAATGGTGTTCCGTAGATGCTCCCAGTTCTCTGTAATAGTATCACCATGCTGAGGGCCACTGAGCACTTTTTTGAAGGTCGCAGTGAATTGAGCGATCATGAAAGGGTCTGACATCTTGCTGGTATCAATGCGTGGTTTCCCTTCATGTCTGACACGATAGAGTTTTCTTGGTTGTGCTCTGATTTTGCAGCAAACCAAGGAGTGATCTGTATCACAGTCTGCACTATGGTACGAGCGCGTGGAGAGCACATACCTGAGGAGTGGCCTTCTGACGAGAATCAGGTCAAGTTGGTGCCAGTGCTTGGATCGTGGGTTTCTCCATGACACCTCATGCTGGGGTTGTGTCTGAAAGTAGGTGTTGGTCACGCAGATGTCATGGTGGACGCACAACTCTAAGAGCCGTTGTCCATTTTCATTCATCTTGCCAATACCAAACCTGCCCAGACATGAAGGCCATGAAACATTATCGGCACCCACTCTATCGTTAAAGTCACCAAGGAGAACAAGCTGTTCTTGCCTAGGTATGCTTTTGATTACTGCTGCTAGATTCTCGTAGAACTCATCTTTAGCTTCTGAGGCAGAGTACAGAGTAGGAGCATACACACTGACAAGGGTGATGGGACCTGTGCTAGTTTGCAGGCGGAGCGTTAACAGGCGTTCTGATCCATTCTCGCCTGGTTCAACCATGTTAGTTAGCAATTTTTTGACCGCAAAACCTACTCCGTGTTCTCTAGCTTTATTAAGATCTTTACCTTGCCAATAAAATGTGTAGTCCTTCTCGCTCACCGTTCCAGAGCCCGCCAGACGCGTTTCCTGAAGTGCAGCTATATCCACCTGAAGTCGTTTAATCTCATCATTAATTATGGCTGTATATATATATATATATATATATATATATATATATATATATATATATATATATATATATATATATATATATATATCAATGAAATCATAGGTTACAGAATTTGAAAAAAAAACCCATAAGTGCAATCCCCTCTGTTGAGACAAGATCCCGCAAGAAGTTAATAACCCGAAAAAGGTCAAAGATTAGCGCTACGGTATAGAAATAGACGATAACGTTCCAATAGAGTTCCTAGTTAATCTATCCCGTATAATAAAAGTATTAGCGTTAAAAAAAAGAAGTGGATAGAATGATTATACTACTAGAAGAAAATCTTCACTCCTCTTTAATCACACTCTGTCAATCTGTGACCACATTCAATCTCGCTTACCTACTAGTTGTTTAACAACATCTTGAGCATAATCATCAGCGTACATGTAACAAACTCCAGTGTTGTGCTTCGCCAAAGTGAGCCCCAGTTCCTCTACGAATAATTAATCCTCCCAATGGGGAAACGCTTACTTTGGTGGTGATTATTGGATATGCTAATGTCACGTCAGATAGTTCAGGTAGCAAAATAATTACCAAAATCTAGTGTTCACAGTGGACAGTAGTTAGTACTTCCAATAGTTAAAGGAAATGTCTGGTGGGTAAATCTTTCTGGATAAATCCACTTGACAACACAATGGTCAGTAGTCGAAAACAATGTTATGTATAGATATTTTGCCACAGCGGGCTGATATAATTGAATGGAAGAAATCTGGATATTTGGTGTCTCCAGTTATACGTTTGGAGTATCTCTCTGGATGAAGCAAGAAGACCGCTGAGGTCAACATCGAAGACCCAATAAAGACGAAGAATTGTTACTGGTTGTATTTAGACTTAGACCTTAACCGCTAGGAGGCTGGTTTGTGATCAGGACTAAATTTAGGAGAAAACAAAACATTTAATCACACTATCAATATCCTATTCTATCACGCGCAAGGTGAGATCTCTTATCCACTCTGTCATTTAATAAAATTAAAAGCACACAGGTCTTAGCGTATCTTATCACGCTTGGCTCCCCTGTTACGGGTTGGGTTTTAGGGTATGCGCCTTTTGCCATTCCCGCCCCGGTAACTCTCAGCGCACAAAATCAGTGATAATTTAATTATGACTACTTGACAAATATTGCTTGTCATTACTAGCTATTTGTTTCGCAACATGATATTACACTAGTCACTTCCACAATTACACGTAATGAATTAGAAGTAAACTCCGCCTATGCCTGTCCCAAGCCCGGATGAAAAAGGAGGAGGGCGGCCTGCATGGAGGCCTTAAGGAGGCAGCCCCTCCACCATGCAAAGGCACAACAGGCCAATCACCTGTTTGTCTTAAACTATGATTACAAGCAATTTAAGAGAGAAAACTGGACTGATTCTAAAGACGACGAACTGGAACGGACTACGGACTACGACTTATGGAACATGGAACACAAGAAGTATAAATGGGAAAGAAGAGGAGCTGATGGAAGAGATGAGGAAAGCAAAACTAGAAATCCTGGCTATTACCGAAACAAAGAAAAAGGGACAAGGAGTCATGGATCTCGATGGCAACACTCTGCTGTACAGTGATGTACCCACATCTGAAAGAGCTAAAGGGGGCGTGGGTTGCATTGTGGCCAAAAACCAGAAAGATAGTATCAAGGGATGGAACTTTGTCTCGGAGCGCATTATGGTTGTAAAACTAAAAGAAGGAGAAACCATAGTCAACCTGGTCATTGTGTATGGGCCAAATGAGGATGAGAGAGTAGAAGTCAAGGAAGAATTCTTCGAGCTGCTTCAAAGTACAGTGGATGACTGCCTAGATGAAATTATCATGCTCGGAGATTTCAATGCCAGAGTTGGAAATGACCATGCTAGATGGGGTGGAGTTATCGGAAGATATGGAGAAGATACTCTCAATGACAATGGAAAGCGACTCCTCAGATTCTGCAGTGAGCAGAATCTGATCATTACAAACACAAAGTTCCCCCATAAGCGCATATATGCATACACTAGGTGTGAACCAACAAAGAATGAGAAGTCAGTGATCGACTATGCCATTGTTAGGAGGAGCTCGTTCAAATATGTCCGGGATGCTAGAGTCTGGAGGGGGCCAGAGATTGGAAGTGATCACTACCTGCTTACAATCAAAAGAACAACTGAAAGAGTTGCTCAGCCTAGGAACTGCCCAGCACCACGCAAGAAACCAAGTAAACGAACGGAAGAAATGAGATTAAGACCTACAAGCTGAAAGAGCCAGAAATTAAGACCAGATATCAGGGACTTATTGCTACAGCGGTGAGAAACACAGAATAACAACCTGATGACTTGGAAACCCTGTGGCTTAAATTCAAAGACATCATAAAGGCAGTTGCTGCAGAAGCATGTGGTTAAGTCCGATTTGGGAACAATAGAAAGAGGACACCTTGGTGGACAGAAGAAGTCAAAGAGAAAATAAGAGAGAAGAAAATGGCATGGAAACAATACTTAGGAGCTAAAACCACAGCAGGACAAATATAGAAATATAGAGAATATGTGATACTCAGAACAGAAGCAAAGAACAAGGTGCTAGCAGCAAAACAGAAGTCCTGGGAAGAATTTGGAGAAAAGCTAGAAAAGGATGCGAAAGAAAACCAGAAACTGTTCTATAAGACCCTAAAGAACAGGAGGAAGGAAAAACAATGCCCTCTTAAATTTATAAAGGACAAGCAAGGCAAACTGCTTACTGCCCCGAAGGAAGTAATGGAAAGATGGAAAGAATATTTCTCAGAACTCCTTGATAGTGAGCAAGGTAGAACATCAGAAATGATAAGCACTAGCACAGAAGAGGATACACATGGTGATGAAGATGACATAAAGATGGAAGAACTGAAGGCAGCACTGGAGAAAATCAAGATGGGCAAAGCAGCAGGGCATGATGGTATAACACCAGAAACGGTTAAGTACATGGGAGCATCAGGTGACCTATTACTCCTAAGGGTCCTACAGGCAGCATGGTGCAACAAGGCCATACCAAAGGATTGGGAGATTGCCATCATAACACCGATTTTCAAAAGGGGTGACAATCGACAATGTGGAAACCACAGAGGCATATCCCTTCTCAGTGTCCCTGGTAAAATCTACTCTAGAATCCTAGAGCAGAGACTCCGATGCCTAGCTGAGCCACAATTGGATGAAGCCCAGTGCGGATTCCGAGCAAACCGAAGTACTCAAGACCTAATCTTCACACTCAGGCAGCTGAGTGAAAAGGCCCTTGAGTACAAGAGTGAGATCCATCTTTGTTTCATAGATCTGGAAAAGGCGTTTGACAGGGTCCCCTGGAGCAAACTTTGGGACTGTTTGGCAAGGAAGAACATTCCAGCACCTCTGATTCATGCTATACAGAGCTTCTACAAGTCTTGCAGAAATTATGTGAGGACAGCAAACTATAAGTCAGAAGAGTTCAGGACCACCACTGGTGTAAGACAAGGCGATATCCTGTCACCTTATCTTTTCATACTCCTCATGGACGATGTCATCAAGGCATGTAAGGAGAGAACAAGAAAGTATTCAGTGGGGTACTGGAAGATGAGACAGGTCTGTATTTCAGAGCTGGCATTTGCTGATGATGTTGTCCTGATTGCTAAATCAGAGACACATCTCCAATCCAACCTGCAAGTCTGGAAGGAAGAGCTGGAGAAGAGAGGGATGGTCATAAGCAGCTCTAAAACAAAATCCATGGTGATATCACGAGAAGAAGGAAAACATCAGATTAAGTTGGGAGAACCGGTCCTGGAGCAGGTCGACCACTTTAAATATCTCGGAGCTATTATAGACCAAAAGGGGGGCATCAAAGAAGAGTTGGCCACTCGAAAAGCAGCGGCTGGGAGACTTTATCAGGCCATAAATCGAGGATTCCTCAGCAAGAAAGAGGTTGGTAAGAAAACGAAGATGGCTGTATACCGCTCCACCTATGTCCCAGTCTTGACATATGGATGCGAGTCATGGGCAATGACTACAACCCACAAAAGAAAGATCCAAACCTCAGAAATGAGGTATCTGAGGAAGATGGTTGAAATAACAAGAAGAGTTAAGGTCCGCAACCAGACGATACGTCAAGGCCTAAAATCCCACCCGCTGCAGACCAAAATAGAACAGTCACAACTAAGATGGTTTGGCCATGTCTGCAGAATGGGAGAAGATCGGCTACCACGACAAGCATGGGAAACAAATAGCCAGGGATCCAGACCTCCAGGACGACCCAGAGTCCGCTGGGAGGACAACATTAGACAATCTTTGAAGGACCGAGGACTAGAATGGAACCAGGCCAGGAATAAGACAGCTGATAGAATAGTCTGGCGCTTTCTCTTCCAAACCTCTACACCTCACGGTAGAAGGGGAACGACTACGTAAGTAAGAATTAGAAGTAAATTTATATTCCGTCAATAGTCAGTCGCCTAGTGTATTTATCAGTCAATTAAAACATCTTCTTTCTGGATGATAGCGAGTGATTAAATTTACATTACAGGTGGAAATATGAGCTATATGTTATTTAATACGCTAGTCTTAGCACTTAGAAAAATCCCAGCGAATTATAATGATAACCTTTAACACATTAAATCACCTAAATGCTAACATATATTACGCAATCAGAAATTGAACAATCTCCACGGAATGCTATGACACACTTTCACAATGGCTGGAATCACGAGCTAGATGTCCAAACTATCCTGAGCGAACTGATAATCTGACTTTAGGAGTACTGAGTATATATACGGAAATGGTGTTATTTCAATAACTGGTGCGAGAAATCGCGCCTTCGGCCATATCATGGAAAATCAAGAAACTTCGTTTCTGAGATAAAGAATTCTCCGGTCCATCTGTTCGACGTTGCCATCGACAACAAAGGCATCTGATATCAGCGATTGTCTCCCTGTATGTACAACATCACAGGAATTGCTTCCCCTTGCAGAAAATTTCAAAGCTGTTTACCTTCCACGTGTTTGTGGCACGTGCAATCTGCCAGTCATCGTAATACTGACTGCTCCGCTGGCGTGAGGACTTCTGTTAGACAAGCGTTCTACGCTCACCTGAATGAGTGACAGTTTCGAACGTATGTAAACAAACTCGCAGCTCGTGCAAGCAGAAACAAATAGGGGTGGCTTCAAAGGTGAGTCTACAGTCAGTGAATTTCTTCATCGAATGGCATGTTTTTGGGTCACAAAGATTATAAACCTAAGATGGGAAACAAGGTGGACGGGACACTGCTGCATTATTTACATACGTGACATTGTCATATCACTCTCTGTTTGTGTCTCCCTCCAGCACGCTAACAAATCCCTTTGTGGCGCTGCCTATTGTATTACATGGCGGTAGGTTTAAACAGCATGAGATGACTTCTTCACCTGGCCAAGCTGGGCATTTTCTCGTGCCATTGTCCCAATGTGGTGACCCGTCGCTTGTATGGACGGCGGCCGAGCAATAAAAAGACTAAGCTTTTGTGTCAGCTGCGCTCGCTTCAATGTTAACAATAGTCCACATAAATTGTACCATGCCCAGATGTTCGATTTTGATGAAACCAGATGTGTTTCACCAGATTTATCACGATGCAATGTGGACTTCAAAAGATGATGCAAAGTATGGGATCAATCAAAAGAATTTATTTTACCACCGATGAAAAAACAAATAAAAAATTATCCTTATTGTAAATCTGGCTTAACATTTCTTAAGCAACCCATTTCTTTTAGAGCGTGAAAATTACATTGCTTTGTGCCAGTTAATTTGGTGCAATCAATTTCTTCAATACAAAGGCCATCTAGAGATCGAGCTCGACTTTCCCTTGATTCATAATTTTATAGTTTGGATTGTTTCCCTTGAGTTATCTAGACACGTTAGAGTACTGCCCTGTTTTACGCATAGAAAAAAATAAAGCACACAACGTACTCATGAATTTTTAAGTAACTTGATTATGGCCCCTGATTTGTTTACATTTCTTTTCGAAAAACTTAAATTACTCATAATGTCATAATTACAATATTAAATTATTAAATAATTGACTGATTATTGTATTGTCATCGGGAATACTAAACTATACCGAGTTCAAGAGCTATTGCTCACCTGGAAGTGATTGAAAAATCGATTGCAAGATATGAAAGTGACATACAAGTGAAGTTAAATAAAAGCGTGTAATAACAAAATAAGAGTAATGAAAAAGTCAAGGACGATTTATATCAACAGTTACAAAAGGAAATGGAAACCGCACCTCCTAACGATCTTATCATAGTAGTGGGAGATCTCAATGCGAAAGTTGGAACACACAATACATAAAATGAAAGAGTAATGTGGAAATGAGGCAGCGGAACAGTAAATGAGAATGAGTACAAACTAATAAGCTTCTGCAGCATTAACAACTTGGTCATTCAGATACGCTTTTTCCCCACACAAAGAAATTCACAAATGAACGTGGGAATCATCAGACGGCTGGGACAGAAACCAGATAGACCACATTATGATCAATGGTAGATGGAGGGATTCATTTCAAGATGTGAAAGTAAGAAGAGGAAGCTTCTTCTTCTTCTTCCTCGTTTGACCTGATAAGGACGTTGGTTGCGTTGTGTCCGTTTACAGCGAAGCACCTTTCGGCCGACACATCCGACTTCAGCACGGCATTTTTGGGAAGAGGAAGCGATCATCACTTAGTGGTAGCAAGACTGAAGGTGAAACTCACAACTGCTGGACCATTTGTAACTAAATGGAAAAGGTATGACTTCATCAAACTGAAGGACCCCTTAGAAGAAAAAGCTGTTGTGGTTGATATAAAGAGACGATATCAGATAGTTAATAACCAGGAAAAGACAGCAACTGATAAAATTGACCAGAAATTCAATACCATTTCAACAATACATAAGGAAAACAGAAAATTATGATTGACATTCCAGGACAGGAAGAGACAAGATTGGATAACAACAGAAACATTAAACACCACAGCGATGAGAAAAAGAAATGAAAAGAAAGAAACAGAAGCAGTCCCCCGGGTTAAAGGAAATATAAAGCGAACAGTACAGTCAGCTGGACAAGGAAATAAAACGTCAAACCCGAGCCAACAAAAATAAATTCCTAGACGATCTTGCAAAACAGGCACAAGAGCAGCACTGATACATGAACACATTATATAAATTAACTATAACCATCAGCGGAAAACGGGGTGCAAACCACATTAAGTTAGTAAAAGACAAGCAAGGAAATCTCATCACCGCAGCTCAGGGACATGAACAAGATGGGCAGAGAATTTCAGAGAAACACTAAATAAGGAACCACCAGGAACACAGCTGAATGTTCCTGAGGTTGAACATGATGTAGACGTAAACAGAAACATTCCACGAAGAAAAGAAATCATAACAGCTATCAAAAGGCTAAAGAATAAAAACGCTCTTAGTTCACGACAATTTAAATGCTGAGTTAATTAAAGCAGACCTTGAATTAGCATCAAAACTATTAGAACCACTATTTGCGCAACTCTGGAAAACAGAGACAACACCAATGGAGTGAATAAAAAAATAATTGTCAAATTGCCCAAAGGGGACGACCTTGCAGACTGCAACAACTGGAGAGGAATTACTCTCATCTCAGTTCCCAGTAACATTCTAATCAGGACAATTATCCAGCGAATTTTAAGAGCAGTGGACCATAAACTGAGGAAAGAATAAGCAGGGTTCAGAAAGAACAGAAGATGTGCAGATCATATATTCACCCTCAGGAACATTATAGAGCAGTGCTCAGAATGGTAGAGAGTTATACATTTAACTTTGTTGATTTTGAAAAGGCTTTCGACAGCATACACAGTGACAGCCAATGGAAAATACTGAGGGCGTATGGAATTCCCAGCCGCATTGTTTTTATCATGAAAAGCCTTTATGCTAAGTTTACATGTAGTGTTGGGCAGAGAAACCTAACTTTTGAGGTGAAGACAGGAGTGCGACAAGGATGTCCCTTATCAACAACTTTATTTTTGACAGTCAAAAACTTGGTGATGCCCCAGACAACAGAGGACAGTTCAAAAGGTATAAGATGGACAACGTTTTCTACACTGTAAGATCAGGAATATACAGATGGCATCGCACTTCTTGCACATCCACATTAACGCATCCAAGAAAAAACAGATAGACTGATTAAGAATAGCCAGTGGGTGGGTCTGAACATCAATCTAAAGAAGACATGACACTCAAGGTGGGCAGTCCTGAGCCCATAACAATAAGGAATCAGAAGCTGGAACAGACAGACAAATTTACATACCTAGGTTGCATAGTAACACCAGATGGCGGAACAGGCAAAGACATCATCAACAGAATGAATAAAGCAAGAACAGCCTTTTCTTGTCTAAACAACATCTGGAAGTGCTCTCAGTACAGCACAAACACCAAGTTAAAATCATATGAGAGCTGTGCACTTTCTGCGCTTCTCTATGTTGCGGAATGCTGGAGTGTAACAGAGCAGGAAATGTCGAAATTGTCCTCCTTCCAAACAATCTGCCTAAGGAAAATGCTAAGAATCATTTGACCGAATACCATCACCAAATAAGAAACGCTTACTCGGAGCAACCAAGAGGACATGTACACCATCGTAACTGGCAGACGCTGGAGTTAGATTGGCCACGTCTTCAGAAGAGACCCTGATGTCATCACAAGAACAGCTATGCCATGGACCCCTGAAGGAAAACGAAAGAGAGGCTGACCAACAAACTTGCTATCAGTCCAAGTTCCCTCCATACTCCCATCATCATTTTCACTTCTCTCTCCAACTCTTCTCTCCATGCCCTCCCCCCCCTAGTCCACCACCCCGGTGTCCCAGAACAAGGAGTGCCTTGCAATGCCGTCCAGTTTTCCTCAACTTGTATCCAATTTATCGCCAGCGCCCTCCTCCCACTTCCTACTCCACCGGCACCCGTCCGGCTGCAGCGATCAGTCAAAGCAGTCAGTAGCCATCACGCCTACTGACGTCTTGTAGGGCAGCAACAAACTGTCCCCATTGTGCTCGGTCAGTGGCCATCCTTCGTGCAGGATCCCAACTCTGGTTCATTATTTGCATTTCAGCCGCCACTGTTCTCCGCCATGTTGTCTTTGGTCTGCCTATCTTTCGCCGTCCTTCTGGGTCCATAGCAAAGTAGTTCTGATGATGATGTCAGAGTCCCCCGGTAACCCTATCGTACCATTGTAATCCTCCTATTTCATGCAGGCAAGTATCTATGAAAATCTGTAACTCCCTGGCTAATGCCGCTCATCATGCCCCAGAGACACATAACATGACCGACGTGAATCCTGAGCCAAAGAATCCCATTTTAGCATTGGACTCGACCTCTCCCCATCGCCACCCAATGCAATGAAAACATTTCTTGCCCCCAGCATTCCCACCTTTATATCGCTGTCTGTCATAAGAGGCGACTAAATATACCGTTGTGCATGGGTCTGTCAACATCATCATGTAAAACCAATTGCTACAAGAGCACATTAATGCTGTGTTGCATTCTTCCAGCAACGAGGCCGTGCTTCGTAAGACGCGAAAATGGAAGACGACGAAGTAAAATACAGAACCACAGTCTCATATTTACTATTCATTTGTACTATTTTACTTAAATGTGAAGTTAACTAAAATAGTCTATTTGAGTAGCAGTAGTAGACCCTTCAATCATAACTGACAATAGGAATGCGCCCTTGAGATGATTGCCCTGATATGATTGTCCTGAGATGATTGACCTGAGATGATTGACCTGAGATGATTGACCTGAGATGATTGCCCTGAGATGGTTGCCCTGAAATGATTGCCCTGAGATAAATACCCTGAGATGATTGCCCTGAGATAGTTGCCCTCAGTTGCTGGTTTTCCTGGTGTTCTTTTCTGCTCTGCTTGTTGTGAGAGCTTCTTTTCGTCCAATCTGAGATGGCGCTGTAGGGAGCATCGCAATTTGATGCAATCGGCAGCTTCATCCTCCCAGGTTGATGGATTTATGTCCAGTGCCTACATGTCTCTCTTGCACACATCTTTGAGGCTCAGCTGTGGTCGCTCGGCTTTTCTTTTACCATCTGTAGAAGATATCTTTAGAGATTCGACCATCTTCCATGTGGCGGACATGGCCAAGCAAGCGTAGTCTGCGCTATGTAAGCAGTGTATACATGCTTGAAGCCCAGCACTTGTCAGTACCTTGACATTAGTCACTTTGTCCTTCCACGAATACCAAGGATATGTGGAAAGAGCCGTAGATAGAAGGTTTTGAGCCTTCTTTCTTGCTTAGCATAGGCTGTACATATTTCGCTGTTTTATAGATGCATGCTGGTGACACATGCATTATATGCAAACAGCTTTTGTCTTCATTGTGAGTTTAAGGTGTTCCCAAACACGCATTGAGATGCAGGTCTTTATGGACTAGCATCGTAGTTATGTTTTTTCTTGTTTCATTAGCATCATTTTTCTTTGTGCTCTTTACGAAGCGTTGCGCCACTTTACAGGAAGCCCACACCAAGCGGTCACAAGCTCTTGCATTAGTGGTTTATTTGGCAATTTGGTTTACATGATGACGTTGCGTGTCCCTGCACACCCTCATATCAATCGCCTTGTACGACATGCCTGAGTATGCAGTAGTTCTATTCTGTCTTTGTCTTCTCATAGACCCCGGGAACTACACGGGGAACATAGACCCCGGGAACTACACGGGGAACATAGACCTCGAGAACTACACGGGGAACATAGACCCCGGGAACTACACGGGGAACATAGACCCCGGGAACTACATGGAGAACATAGACCCCGGGAACTACACGGGATGTTTTCTGGTTTATTATGGAAATAATCATTGAGACCAAAGGACCAAAGCTGTGATACACAATGCCTGCGTCACGAGCACACTGCTATGTGGCAGTGAGACATTGACAACCTTTGCTAAGCAAGAAAGAAGGCTCAATACCTTCTATCTACGGTGTCTACGCTACATCCTCGGTATTTCGTGACAAGTAGAGGTTTTGTCTGGTGCTGGCATTCAGAGCATGTATACACTGGTTAGACAGTGCATACTACCCTGGCTTCTCCATGTCTGCCGCATGGATGATGGTCCCATCCCAGAAGATATCTTATATGGACAACTGGCAGATGGCAAAAGAACAGTTGGGTGACAGCAGCTGAGATTCAAAGATGTGTGCAAGAGAGACATAAGGGCACTGAACAAAAATCCACAACCTGGGAAGGTGAAGCTGTTGATCGCACCAAGTGGCGATGCTATCTCCCGGCAGCACCTCAGATTGGGCGAACAGAAGCTCTCACAGCAACCAGAAGAGAGAAGAAAACATCGAAAGGAACACCAGGAATATAAGCATCTGAGGTATGTTACCTTAGGGGCACATTCCAATAGACAGTTATGGCTAAAGGGGCTATTATTATTAATCATTGAGCCTTTCCGTGTATTTGGAATTGTTCATGTGTTCCAAAGCCTGTTAGGCACGATATACTTTCTGTGATATCTTTTTTTCAGTATTTCATAGCTTAATATATTTTGTCATGGTGCCCCTATATGTAGGAAAAAGATGTCTGATTAAATCATACATTGTATTCATTGTTCGTGCGTACAAAGTACATGTGTTAACATTTTTAACAAACTAATAGGTCATTGGCTTAGCATGCTTCTAATTTTGTCTACATGCTTTATTATTTTTCAGGTCTGTAGGAGGGAAATAAAAAAATAGCTTAAGCTATTTTTAATTTTAGAGACGCCACTTTGACAGTATATTCAGATCTAAAACATGGATGTATTAATACTGTAATACTGAGTACTATTGCACTTTTTTTCTCTTTCACTTTAATTTTTATTTGCAGCATTGTTCCCCCTGTAATCTGAATCACGTAAATATTTCATTACTTCTTGTTAAGTGATAAAAAAATTACAAGGGCCTAACAGTTAACGATGACAAATACCATTGCTTATTTTGAAACGACAGTACTTCAAAATTAAAAAAAATGTACAACCATTACAGACCAGACAAAAGGCAAGAAACCGATCTAAACAAACACCTCTTCTGCATGATTGAATTATTGGATTAGTTGTCGTGTGAATATATCATTAAAAGAAATATATTTATAAAGTTATCACATTTACGAGCCTTGTAGATCAACAACTTATAACGGTATTTAACTAACACTAGCAATTGAGAGCTCTTACACTCTTGCTTACAAATTACTAAACACAATATTTTGTGATAACGAAATCCATGTTTCATTTGCGGCATTGTTCACTCTGTAGGAGAATAGACTGCTGACTTGAAAACAACATTATATTTGTTAGATTTATGTGTAAAAAAGTACTTTGCGAGTCATTAAAAATGATATACAACTATTATTTGCAAGTATAAAACCTATAATCACTAATAATAAAGTAAATTTATTATTTAATCTATACTAAAACTGAGTTGTTATGTCATTTTCATAATTATTGCAATTATTATTGTATTTCTAGTTAGATGTTTTCTATTATTTGTTTAATTATGATTCCTGTATTCATTTTTGTGTTGTTCCGCTCTGTCATAATCGTGAAACCGCTGTCTAAACATGCACGCTAATGTTGTTGTTGCTGTTGTTGTTATCGATATTCTATAGCTGATAAGCTGTCTACTCTTGGCTGCTGAATGCTATTCTTAGACAAGTGCAGGTTTTCTGCAGTTGGTCCAAGATTCCATGCAGTGAGATAGCGATTATCGGAAGCATCTGTGGTAGGTTTTTCCAGGCGTTTGTGAGTGGTGGGCACTCCGTGAGAAGGTGGCTGGTTGTTTGATAAGGGTAAGAGCAGTGTCTACACATGGGTCGGTGCTGAGGACACACTACGGTAACAAATTCGTCCTCGTGACATACGACAAGGTATAAATGTTCCCGTTTTTTGACAAATCTTGCAAAACCAAACAAAAGTTTAGACATTATCATAAAAAATTATGGTGTGCGATTCCTGCCTCACCTCCAGAGAATATCACCATTTCTCCTGTATTCAGTTTCTTATTTTCGATTTCCACCGTGGATGAAGGCCCGCCAACTGACACACGCACCCTTAGAAACTATTATTAACAAAAACACATTTATTAAAAAGTGACCAGCTGACTAAATTATCATTTTAAAAAGCTTGCACCGAGCTATACATGCGATCTTGCAGAGGTGGCTTCTGTAGACACTTGTTTTACGGGATAGAGTAGTCAGCCTAAAACAGAACTCACATTAGTCCCCTCGTTCGGTACCCTTTATATTTATATATTTATTTATTTATTTACTTTACATCATGCACACCGTCATTTGCGCACTATTCTTTTTTCGAGAGAGTACATTAACTTTCAACCACAGCCAAGGGGTGCAAATGTGGTTGAAAGTTAGACAATAATTGTATAGTTTCTCTTATATGTACCCTCCGGAAAATAAAAAAGTGTGCAAAAGACGGTGTGCATGAACAGTTTGATTATGGAAAGTCTAGATTTTAAAAGATGCACGAACAATTACGAGACATTTCGTCATAAAAGAAATGTTAGTTATTTAGTCAATTTCCGGTCCATTAGATCATTATCAGACATATATATATAAAGATATATATATAAAATATAAAAAAATAGATAATGACGGAAAAATAAAAAATCGATAATTAGCAGGTTACTAAGGGTTTTTTTTTAAGCAAATGGAGGTTTTATGTGCTGGCGTAGGTGACGAAGCATGGGTGTAATGTAGTGGGTGGGGTTAGGTTAGGGGGGATTTTTGTGTGTTGTGGTATTGTTTTTGTTATGTGTGTTTGTTTATACAGTCTGCAGGCGCGTGACTTTTATGTAAGAAAAATGTGGTGGAGGAGCGTGGAGGAGGAGGAGACGTCTTGTTATATAGTAATATATAAGTTCAATAATTGCGGGCGTGTTGTTGTTGTGTTATGTCTTGTGTGTTGATTATTTTACAAACAGTTATACGTACATATTACAGACAGGTAGACAATATTTATATTTACAATATGTAGACGATATTTAGTTATACTTATATTTAGACATATATTACAACAGTTATATATAAAAGAAAACACTAGATATATTTTATATATATTTATTGACAAAGAACGGTCTATGGGTGACGTCTAACCCCACATCTTTTTCATGTACGCACAGTCGGCTCGGATTACTTGACGAGTCTGTCACTTCTTTTTCGTGTAGTCATCTTCAACAAGGTGAGTGTCTGTCGTTATCACGCCATCGTTTATGAAGTAAAAACTGTCTTGTGGCGTGCTAGCCAGGGTCTGACTAATCGAAAAACTAATCGATCGTTGGCGTGTTGTCTAACCAAAAAGGGCAGTAAGACAAGTCACATAGTACCACCGCGAGTTTTTACCGTCATTTTTGTCGGTTCCAGAAGATGTAAATCTATTTTATACTCTTGATAATCGAAGGTACAGAACTGTATGTTAACACCCTGACACAGGATGATTAGGGGTTACCTTCTCTGTGTTTATTCTTTCTTAAGACGGGATAGTTAACTGTTCTCAAATCTGTTCTGTCTACGCATGCGCTAGCTTTTAGCGCGAACCGAGCAGACTTCCGTCTGAGAGTTATGAGCTGGTTTCTGCCGGACGAAGATGTCCGTTGTTTCTTCTCTGCATTATCTGGGGAAAAGATAGTCTCGTCATATTAGTGATTTCCCCAGAGTTATTCTGTTCGTCTGAAATGACGACAGGTGTTATTTGTGTATTGTTTGGAATTCTGTCCAAGGTAAAATTACTTTATTATTACGCAAAGTTTGCAGAATATTTAGTATGAACCTGTGAGTAGCGCTCACAGTTCTTGTCATCCAGAGTCCATTATGTGTGCTCGACGTAGCCAGTTAGGTCTATTCGTTGAAGTACTTTACCGAAGCACAATAAAAGTATATTGTTATTAAACCCGCAGGATGGCGGTATGTTTCAGCATGAAAGATAATACATGCCTATGGAAAAATGTACAGTTGTTTATCAACCATTATAAGGTCCGTCATTACGGCCTATAACTTTGAACAGAAGAAGAAGTACCTGAAAGGTGAAGCCAGATGAAGTCTTGACTTTATTTACAAGTTCACAGACTTCTATATTAAGCAACTATATTTGTTTAAGGACTACCTGAAGCGTTCAGTCAGGGGCCCTGAGCTACAGTAGGAAAAGTATGGGTTTTCAAGCCAGCGTTATTAGCATCATACCTACGAGCTATACAGAACTGATGATGTTCGATGTTCCTAATTGTTACCACCTATGAACAGTTGTTAAAGGACAGACCATTGTCGATAACGTCCTTATAGATGAGTGGTTCAAGCTTTTTAACACCAGATGTTTTGCCAGTCATATCCAATATACATGATGTTCTTGATTCTCGTCCATTTGACTGTAACTGTTGATGTCACTGTGTCATGTAATTAAATGGTTTAAAGTTCCAGCAGTTCTTCTACAATTACTGACTACTGCATGTGAGTGAGTGGGTGCCTTATTTACCTATCAAAGATCCTAAACGCATTCGTAACTCTACACACCCACATCACTTGTCAACCACACAATCTTCGAGTACCTTACATACAAGAAATGTCTGATGTTCGGATGTCAACATGACCCCCTTTCAGCGCCTCAACGCCTGGTGAGCTATTCATGCGTAACAAAGCTGTTTGGCCCAGGTTTGACTGACTACAACATTACACAGGAAAGAGATGGTTACGTTCCTACATCACCTAACGTAAATCCCAACATTAACAGGCGTAGAGACCACCAACGTTGGTAACTACATCTTGTAAATGTCTAGCATTGTAGTTAACAGGTCGGGTAGAGTTATTTAATTCTTTTAAAATAAGATGAAATGTCGAGCTAAAGCACAAGTCTCAGCCGCTGGGTAGGTTTCTTCTGCTTCTTCGGTGGTAGATTAGAGACATCGATCAGGTGGTTGTCTGTGAGTGTGTGCGTATGTTCGCGTGTGTGTGTGTGTGCGTGTTTGCGTGTGTTCGTGTGTGTGTGTGCGTGCACGTATTTGCATGTGTATATGCGTCTGTGAGTGTGTGTGCGTGCACGCGTGTGTGTGTGTCTGTGCGTGTGTGTGTGGTCGTGTGTGCGCGCGCGTGTGTGTGCGTGTGTGTGTGGTTGTTAGTGTGTGTGTGTGCTCGTGGTTATGTGTGTACGTGAGCGGGTGGTATGGCGATTCGGCTTCTGTGCTATTTTTGTGAGTAGGTATTGGTAAGTAGTAGGACATGTATCCATGTTTGGTAACTGTAGTCGCTCAAATTCGGCGAGGCTTTCACCCTGTAAAGCCAGCAAATGTTCAAATTCAGGACGAGTTAACGTAATGCCGGTTTTGGTAGGAATTTTTAGATATGATTCACCAAAGTATTTTCGCACGTGTAGTAAACGCTGGCCTCGGTAAAAACAGAAAGTTGCTTAGTTGAAAAACTAATCGATTGTTGACGACTCGTCGATTTGAAAAAAAAATTTTGTGCGCCACGTCAAGACATATCTGAAACATGTCCAGGTGATGGTCTATGGTATAGCAATATGTTAGTTCGATAATGGCGGTTAGTACATTCTTTCCCGCCCCGCGCTTGTAGTTTAGTGAGAACCACCAAAAACGTGTGTTTGTCTAAGGTGTTGTGGTTGTTTATTGAGTGAATTAGGACTAGCTTTATCGTGCTCCCCGAATCAAACCAGGGGTTCTCTTATCGTATAATGTTCTACCCTGACATTTCTGACAAACGATTCAGGTTTTACCCTCACTAGTAAGAAACTCAGATCGATGGTCCGCACAAATCCCGCTGAATATACGCTAGATGTATATTTATCAGATCAGTGAGGGCGGATACCCATGCGCGCATAACTTTACACGTCAAAAAAAATCTTTACAGGAGCGATTATATGTTGATATTTCACTGTCGCTGTTAAAGAGACCATACCACAGACTTGTGTAGATTGACCAATTATTTTGGGGTTAGTGTATTCTTAAGCAATAACAGGAGATTTTTATGTATTTCGTGAAAGTTTAGGTATAGGTACACTATTTAAAAGTGAGCTCATCAGAGCGTTGTTATCTATGTGGATGTGTTGTAGTCTTGTTACAAACAACAACAAGCTGATTTAGACGTAGCTTTAAAATTTTTTATTGGAAGGAAGTTGTGCTTTTACCCTTTTACATGAATATAACAACCGATTTGATCCAAAACCTTCATACAACTCTGTTGCTACCTGACTTGAGAAGACGGAATTTTTATAAGCACTCACTAAGTGAATTCCCGATATAGAATAAAGAGGAAAATATAAAAAAGTAATACATGTTATAGAGGAAGATGACGAAGGAGTGGTGGGGATGGTTTGGTTTTTGTGTTACATTGGCGTGTAGGTATTGAGAATATAAGACGATGATAGGTGCCGCTTGTAATTTTCGGAGGTAGCTATTCTTGTGATGTAAAAATATGACAGAGAATTTCCAGTTGTTGGGTGATTGTAACTACATATTGAGACGGGCGCTGGGTCACGTGGTAGTTTTCTTTATTATTTATAGTATATCATGAGTAATAAATCTAATCACCCATCTAGTGGTATGTAAGTGATCCTGCACACAGCCGTAGTCTCCAACATAAAAAATAATGTCAAACGCTGGACAACTCCAAATAGACAATTTTATTGAACACAACCGAAGAGATACATGTCACAGGCAGACTAGCTTATGGTACCAACTAGATCCTCCTTAGTGTTGCAGTCTGTAACTCGAACACGCTCGAGGCCAGTTTCATTCATTTTTAATAAAGTTCAAACTCGAGCTTTTACACTCCCTAGTTTTGGAACCAGATCGATGACCCGCACAAAACATTGCGCGTAAATTTCTATTCACAGCACAAGGTCAAAACACAATCGAGCAATAGTATAAATTTATAAAAGAAACATTCCTTCGTTCATGTGTTCGAATCCCCGCTACATAAGGTTTCACTTTTTTCATAAGGGCGATATCTGGTGATTGGTTTTATATTGTCTCCCAAGCGGTTCAGATATGCGGCGACCACGGAAATGTAGTACATTAAATAAATGTAACTAAGTATTTGTTCTAGTTATCAAACGGGTGTCTATGTTTTGTCTTGCAATTTTCAAAACTTTAGTAAAAGCTTTTCTTCCAAGCAGCAAAGAGGGTCCCAAAATTTTCTCCCAGGCCTGTGCAAAAGATCCAACCTGTTGGTAAATAGATAAACTGACAAAAACTTCTTTAAATATTTCTTACCGGTGTCAAAATATTTCTTACCGTTAGGCTTTTTTAGTCTATGTTCCATTTCATAATTTTTGCGTACGACATTCACACTGCCATTTCTTTCTTTTGGTATCACAGTTTTCGTATTGCCATTTCTTAATTTTGGTATCAAAATTTTCGTATTTCCATTTCTTAAGTTTGGTCTCACAATTTTCATATTTCCATTTCTTAATTTTTGTATCCCAGTTTTCATATTTCATAATTTTTGCGGCACGACATTCACACTGCCATTTCCTACTTTTGGTATCACAGTTTTCGTATTGCCATTTCTTACTTTTGGTATCACAATTTTCGTATTTCCATTTCTTAAGTTTGGTCTTACAATTTTCATTTTTCAATTTCTTAATTTTGGTATCACAGTTTTCATATTTCAAAATGTTTCCATTACAACACTCACACTTTAATTTCATAATTTTTGTATCACAGTTTTCATATTTCTTACTTTTGGTATCACAATTTTCGTATTTCCATGTCTTAGTTTTGGTATCACAATTTTCATTTCTTAATTTTGGTCTCACAATTTTCATACTTCCATTTCTTAAATTTGGTAGCACAATTTTTCTTACTGTTAGCAATATATTTCTTACCGGTGTCAAAAAATTTCTTACCGCTGTCAAAATATTTATTCCACTTGTCAAAATATTTCTTACAGTTGCCAAATATTTCTTCAAAGGCTAGCATCTTTCATGCGGTGGATATGACCAAGACAGCGTACGCTTTTCAGTATCAGTCGACTATACAGACTTTGAAGGCCAGCAGGAGACAACACCTCAACACTTGGTACTTTATCTTTTCACGAAAGACCGAGGAGGTGGCGCAGACACGGTAGATGGCAGGTATTGACCCTACTTTCTTGCTTAGCATAGATTGTCCAGGTCTCACTAACATATAGAAGTGTACTGGTGATACGGGTGTTATATACCGCAGCTTTGGTCTTCGTTGTGAGTTTGGCGTTTTCCCAAACACGTGATGTGAGGTGAGTAAAGGTAGCTGCAGCTTTGTTAATAAGGCTATCAATTTCGGTGCCCAGAGAAAGTTTATCATTGATGATATACACAAGGTGTGTGTGAGCCACGTGGTGTTAAGTCCACAGAAGTGACGCTAACTGTGTTACCGCTAGTTATGAAACCAGATCGAGGGTCGGGGCAGACTTCGCGAGGAAAACCATTGAGCATAGACCGCGTGAAACTCCATTAGCATAGAGGGTCAAATGGCTTCGGTTAGGGTGGGTGTCGTCAGCGCTAAATATAGGCTATCGATTGCGCATGCGCAGATACATGGAAACAAGTTTATGTATAAAAACAATACTACAAGATCAAAATTAAGACATGGAAATACGAAAATTGTGATACCAAAAGTAAGAAATATGAAAACTGTGATACAAAAATTATGAAATGAAAGTGTGAGTGTTGTGATGGAAACATTATGAAATATGAAAACTGTGATAGCAAAATTAAGAAATGGAAATATGAAAATTGTGAGACCAAACTTAAGAAATGGAAATACGATAATTGTGATACCAAAAGTAAGAAATGGGAATACAAAAACTGTGATACCAAAAGTAAGAAATGGCAGTGTAAATGTCGTGCCGCAAAATTATGAAATATGAAAACTGTGATACCAAAATTAAGAAATGGAAATATGAAAATTGTGAGACCAAACTTAAGAAATGAAAATACGAAAATTGTGATACCAAAAGTAAGAAATGGCAGTGTGAATGTCGTGCCGCAAAAATTATGAAATATGAAAACTGTGATACCAAAATTGAGAAATGGAAATATGAAAATTGTGAGACCAAACTAAAGAAATGGAAATACAAAAATTGTGATACCAAAAGTAAGAAATGGCAGTGTGAATGTTGTGCCACAAAAATTATGAAATGGAACATAGATTAAAAAAGCCTAACGGTAAGAAATATTTTGACACCGGTAAGAAATATTTAAAGAAGTATTTGCCAGTTTATCTATTTACCAACAGGTTGGTTCTTTTGCACAGGCGTGGGAGAAAATTTTGGGACCCTCTTTGCTGCTTGGAAGAAAAGCTTTTACTAAAGTTTTGAAAATTGCAGGACAAAACATAGATACCCGTTTGATAACTGGAACAAATACTTAGTTACATTTATTTAATGTACTCCATTTCCGTGGTCGCCGCATGTGTGAACCGCTTGGGAGACAATATAAAACCTATCACCAGATGTCGCCCGTATGAAAAAAGTGAAGCCATAAGTAGCGGGGATTCCAACACACGAACGAATGAATGTTTCTTTTATAAATTTCTACTATTGCTCGATTGTGTTTTGACCTTGTGACGTGAATATAAATTTACGCGCGATGTTTTGTGCTGGTCATCGATCTGGTTCCAAAACAAGGGAGGGTAAAAGCTCGTGCTTAAACTTTATTAAAAATGAATGAAACTGGCTTCGAGCTTGTTCGAGTTACAAACTGGAACACTAAGGAGGATCTAGTTGGTACCATAAGCTAGTTTGCCTGTGACATATATCTCTACGGTTGTGTTCAATAAAACTGTCTATTTGGCCTTGTCCAGCGTTTGACATTATTATTTATGTTGGAGACTACGGCTGTGAAGGGGTCACTTACATTCCACTAGATTGGTGATTAGATTTATTACTCATGATATACTATAAATAATAAAGAAAACTACCACGTGACCCAGCGCCCGTCTCAATATGTAGTTACAATCACCCAACAACTGGGAATTCCCTGTCATATTTTTACATCACAAGAATAGCTACCTCTGACAATTACAAACGACACCTATCATCGTCTTATATTCTCAATACCTACACGCCAACGTAACACAAAAACCAAAACCATCCCCACCACTCCTTAGTCATCTTCCTCTATAACATGTATTACTTTTTTATATTTTCCTCTTTATTCTATATCGGGCAGGAATAAGGGAATTCACTTAGTGAGTGCTTATAAAAATTCCTTCTTCTCAAGTCAGGTAGCAACAGAGTTGCATGAAGGTTTTGGAACAAATCGGTTGTTATATTCATGTAAAAGGGTAAAATCACAACTTCTTCCAATAAAAAATGTTAAAGCTACGTCTAAATCAGCTTGTTGTTGTTTGTAACAAGACTACAACACATCCACATAGATAACAACGCTCTGATGAGCTCCCTTTTGAATAGTGTACCTATACCTAAACTTTCACGAAATATTTAAAAATCTCCTGTTATTGCTTAAGAATACACTACCCCCACAATAATTAGTCAATCTACACAAGTCTGTGGTATGGTCTCTTTAATAGCGACAGTGAAATATCAACATATAATCGCTCCTGTAAAGATTATTTCTGACGTGTGAAGTTATGCGCGCATGGGTATCCGCCCTCACTGATCTGATAAATATACATTTAGCGTATATTAGGCGGGATTTGATCGGACCATCAATCCGAGTTTCTTACTAGTGAGGGTAAAACCTGAATCGTTTGTCAGAAATGTCAGGGTAGAACGTTATACGAGAAAAGAACCCCTGGTTTGATTCGAGAGGCACGATTTAGCTAGTCTTAATTCACTCAATAAACAACCACAACACCTTAGACAAACACACGTTTTTGGTGGTTCTCACTAAACTACAAGCGCGGGGCGGGAAAGAATGTACTAAGCGCCATTATCGAACTAAAATATTGCTATACAAAAGACCATCACCTGGACATGTTTCAGATATGTCTTGACGTGGCGCACAAAATTTTTTGTCATATCGACAATGCGTAAACAATCGATTAGTTTTTCAACTAAGCAACTCTGTTTTTACCGAGGCCAGCGTTTACTACACGTGCGAAAATACTTTGGTGATTCATATCTATATATTCCTGCCAAAACCGGCATTACGTTAACTCGTCCTGAATTTGAACATTTGCTGGCTTTACAGGGTGAAAGCCTCGCCGAATTTGAGCGACTACAGTTACCAAACATGGATACCTGTCTTACTACTTACCAATACCTACACACAAAAATAGCAGACAAGACCAAAAGCCATACCACCCGCTCACGTACACACATAACCACACGCACACACACACTAATAACACACACACACGCACATACACACATACACACTCGCGTGCGCAAGCACACACACTCACAGACGCATATACACACGCAAATACGTGCACACCACACACACACACTCACAAACGCAAACACGCGCACACACACACACGCGAACACACGCACACACTCACAGACAACCACCTGATCGATGTCTCTAATCTACTACCGAAGAAGCAGAAGAAACCTACCAAGCGGCTGAGACGTGTGCTTTAGCTCGACATTTCATCTTATTTTAAAAGAATTAAATAACTCTACCCGACCTGTTAACTACAACGCTAGACATTTACAAGATGTAGTTACCAACGTTTGTGCTCTCTACGGCCTTTATTTCATCTTGGTCAAGGCTCGCGGTGGTACTATGGGACGCGTCCTCCCCTTTTTGGTTGAACAACACGCCAACGATCGATTAGTTTTTCGATTAGTCAGACCCTGGCTAGCACGCCACAAGACTGTTTTTCCTTCATAAACGATGGCGTGATAACGACAGACACTCACCTTGTTGAAGATGACTACACGAAAAAGAAGTGACAGACTCGCCAAGTAATCCGAGCCGACTGTGCTCGGCCTCTCCTAGGCGTACATGAAAAAGAAGTGGGGTTAGACGTCACCCATAGACTGTTCTTTGTCAATAAATATATATAAAATATATCTAGTGTTTTCTTTTATATATAACTGTTGTAATATATGTCTAAATATATGTATATAAGGTTGTTACAGCCGGGAGTTGTAGTGAGGATAAGCTCTCACTGCAGATAAATGATTCTATGGCACGTGCCTCAAGCAGCCTCTGACAACCAAATCCAGCTCCCGGCCTTCACGTGTGGTTCAATTTGAGCCCGGCGGAACTGTTTTCACTGACGGGAGAAGGGGCAAAGGCGAGCGAATGGCGCCTTAAAACCAGCAGCTTCGGGCAGATAGTGCTCGTGATCCTTGGTTGGTAGCTTATCTAAGTGAATGAACTCTGAATTCAAACCACCGCTGCCTTGCGGGAATATCCATTTATGGAATTGGCTTCGGGAGTAAACCCTGAGGATAAATCCGGAGTCGGAGTCCCTAAGGCAGTCTAATGTCGATTCAACATTATTCTGGCAACTCCTGCGACGTGGCTGGTACCAAACTGTATCGGCTACTGCCGTTCCTTTAGATCTACCAGCTGTGTGGAGAGGGTGAACATGCTGCATGGGCAACAGCTTGATCTCCATATAACTTTGCCCAAGCTCGCGCCCTGGAGAGGACACTCCTGCTTCACCCTATAATTGTCGGCAAAACACGAGAAGTAGCAGTTACCGGTTATAAGCATTTTGCCCAATTAGCGTAGGGCATGGCGCCAGGGCTACTTCCGACAGTGGGAGAGGTTCTAGGATCTCACTGGACAGCTACCGCCCGCTTCAAGCTGGGCAGCCCCCAGTCAACAAAGTGTTGTCCCGCCACTGTCTGCTTTCCCCATTGGGTGCATGGGGATTAGGGTCAAACCCGAACTGTGGACAGAAAGTTTTGCACCAAGCAATTATCAGAATAATAGAAATAAGCAGACTCTCAGATTGGGATGCTGGAACGTCCGGACTATGTTGACTGGACTATCCGAAAACCTACAGGACGTAAACGATGTAAGGAAGACAGCCATAATTAATGATGAGCTTAAACGACTTCAGGTGGATATAGTTGCACTTCAGGAAACGCGCCTTTCGGACTCTGGAACGGTGAGTGAGAAGGACTACACATTTTATTGGCAATTTAAAGATCTTAATAAAACTAGAGAACACGGAGTAGGTTTTGCGGTAAAAAAATCGCTAACTAAAATGGTTGAACCAGGCGAGAATGGATCAGAACGCCTGTTAACGCTCCGCCTGCAAACTAGCACAGGTCCCATCACCCTTGTCAGTGTGTATGCTCCTACTCTGTACTCTGCCTCAGAAGCTAAAGATGAGTTCTACGAGAATCTAGCAGCAGTCATCAAAAGCATACCTAGGCAAGAACAGCTTGTTCTCCTTGGGGACTTTAACGCTAGAGTGGGTGCCGATAATGTTTCATGGCCTTCATGTCTGGCAGGTTTGGTATTGGCAAGATGAATGAAAATGGGCAACGGCTCTTAGAGCTGTGTGTCCACCATGACCTCTGCGTGACCAACACCTACTTTCAGACAAAACCCCAGCATAAGGTGTCATGGAGACACCCACGATCTAAGCACTGGCACCAACTGGACCTGATACTCGTCAGAAGGCCACTTCTCAGGTCTGTGCTCTCCACGCGCTTGTATCATAGTGCAGACTGTGATACAGATTACTCCTTGGTTTGCTGCAAAGTCAGAGCACAACCAAGAAAACTCTATCGTGTCAGACATGAAGGGAAACCACACATTGATACCAGCAAGATGTCAGACAATGTCATGATCGCTCGGTTATTCTTACGACCTTCAAGAAAGTGCTCAGCAGCCCTCAGCATGGTGATACTATTACAGAGAACTGGGAGCATCTACGGAACACCATTCAAAGTACTGCACTTGACACTTTTGGTAAGAAAATGGCAAAGTCAAATGACTGGTTTGATGCTTCATTAGATGGGATGGCACCTGTCATTGAAGCTAAGCGCAGTGCTATGAATGAATACAAACGTTCACCGAGTGCTAGAACCCTACAGATCCTGAAGGCTACGAGAAGCAAAGTTCAACAAACTGCTCGACGCTGTGCAAATGACTATTTGCTCCAGCTCAGTGAGAGCATCCAGATCGCAGCGCAAACAGGCAACATTAAACAAATGTATGACGGTATAAAGAAAGCACTTGGCCCCCATAAAAGTAAGACGGCACCGCTAAAAACCATCAGCGGAGAGAAGCTAACCGATAAGGGTAAGCAGATGGAGAGGTGGGTCGAGCACTACTCTGAGCTTTATGCTAGAGAAAATACCGTTACGCCTGCAGCCCTTGATGCTGTCACATGTCTGCCAATTATGGAGGAGCTGGATGCCGAACCAACATTAGAGGAACTCAGCAAGGCCATTGATAGCTTGGCCTCTGGCAAAGTACCAGGCAGTGATGGGATTCGTCCTGATTTAATCAAATGCTGTAAGAGCACGCTATTACATCCCCTGCATAGGATGCTGTGCCAGTGCTGGGAAGAGACAACTATTCCTCAAGACATTCAAGATGCCAAGATTGTAACACTGTACACAAATAAAGGAGACATAAGTGATTGCAATAACTACAGAGGCATCTCTCTTCTTAGTATTGTTGGTAAGGTTTTTGCCAAAGTCGTCTTAATGCGATTACACAAGCTAGCTGAGCGCATATATCCAGAGTCACAGTGTGGTCTCTGAGCTGGTAGATTAACAACAGACATGATCTTCTCTGTCCGCCAGCTTCAGGAAAAATCAAGAGAGCAGAAAAGGACTTTATGTATCGCCTTTATAGACCTCACAAAAGCATTTGACCTGGTTAGTACGGATGGACTCTTCAAAACCCTCCTGAAAATAGGGTGCCCTTCTAAAATGCTGGAAATGATAAAATCATTCCATGACGACATGAAGGGAACAGTCCAATATGCTGGAAGCACGTCACAGCCCTTTGACATACGAAGTGGCGTTAAACAAGGCTGTGTTCTGGCTCCGACCCTCTTCGGGATCTTCTTCGCCTTACTCTTGAAACATGCATTCAGAGATACAACTGAAGGAATATGCCTTCACACTAGGTCAGATGGCCGTCTGTTTAATCTTTTAAGGCTAAAGGCAAAAACGAAAATCAGAAGGATCACTATAAGAGACTTGTTGTTCGCTGATGATGGTGCAGTCATCACTCAAAGCCAAGAGGAGCTTCAGAACTTGATGAATCGCTTCACTAAAGCATGCAAGGACTTTGGCCTCACAATAAGTCTAAAGAAAATGAATGTGCTGAGTCAGGATGTGGGTGCTGCACCAGTTATCACTATCGATAACTATGAATTGGCAGTGGTGCACCACTTCACATACCTAGTGTCTACCATCAATGACAAACTCTCACTGGATACAGAAATCGACAGCCGCATTGGCAAAGCTGCAGCTACCTTTGCCCGCCTCACATCGCGTGTTTTGGGAAACTCCAAACTCACAATGAAGACCAAAGCTGCGGTATATAATGCCTGCGTCACCAGCACACTCCTATATAGCAGCGAGACCTGGACGACCTATGCTAAGCAAAAAAGAAGGCTCAATACCTTCCATTTACGGTGTCTACGCCGCATCCTCGGCATTTCGTGGAAAGATAAAGTGACAAATGTCGAGGTATTGTCACGTGCTGGCCTTCAAAGTATGTATACACTGCTTAGACAGCGCAGACTTTGCTGGCTTGGCCATGTTCGCCGCATGGAAGATGGTCGCATCCCAAAAGATATCTTCTACGGACAATCGGCAGATGGCAAGAGAACAATTGGGCCACCACAGCTGAGGTTCAAAGATGTGTGCAAGAGAGATATGAGGGCACTGGACATGGATCCAGCAAAATGGGAGGATGAAGCTGCCGATCGCACTAAGTGGCGATGCTATTTTTTGCGCCACCTCAGATTGGGCGAAGAGAGGCTCACACAACAAGCAGAGGAGGGGAGAAAACGTCGAAAGGAGCACAAAGAAAATAAGCAGCTGAGGGCTGTCACCTCAGGGGCGCATTCCCATAGTCAGTTATGACTGAAGGCGCTATTATTATTATCATATATATAACTAGATATCGTCTACATATTGTAAATATAAATATTGTCTACCTGTCTGTAATATGTACGTATAACTGTGTGTAAAATAATCAACACACAAGACATAACAACACAACAACACGCCCGCAATTATTGAACGTATATATTACTATATAACAAGATGTCTCCTCCTCCGCCACGCTCCTCCACCACATTTTTCTTATATAAAAGTCACGCGCCTGCAGACTGTATAAACAAACACACATAACAAAAACAATACCACAACACACAAAAATGCCCCCTAACCTAACCCCGCCCGATACATTACACCCATGCTTCGTCACCCAAGCCAGCACATAAAACCTCCATTTGCTTTAAAAAAAAAACCTTAGTACCCTACTAATTATCGATTTTTTATTTTTCCGTCATTATCTATTTTTTTTATATTTCATATATATATCTTTATATATATGTCTAATTGTTGCATTATATGTGCCCATATCTGAGGGAGCTGGAGGGGGCGTGGGTTGCATTGTGGCCCAAAATCAGGAAGATAGTGTCAGGGATGGAGCTTTGTCTCGGTGCGCATTATGGTTGTAAAGCTAGGGGAGGGAGAGGCCATGGTCAACCTCGTCGTGGTGTGTGGACCGGGTGGGAATGGGAGGGCGGGGATCGGGGGGGGGGGGGAAGTTCTTCGAGCTGCTTCGGGGGACAGTGGATGACTGGCTGGATGAAGTTATCATGCTCGGGGATTTTAATGCCAGAGTTGGTGATGGCCATGCTGGATGGGGTGGAGTTGTCGGAGGATGTGGAGGGGATGCTGTCGGTGACGGTGGAGGGCGACTCCTTGGTTTCTGCAGTGAGCAGAGTCTGATCATTGCAAACACAAGGTTCCCCCATGGGCGCATACGTGCGTACACTAGATGTGAGCCAGCCAGGAATGGGGGGTCAGTGATCGACTATGCCATGGTTCGGAGAAGCTCATTCGGATATGTCCGAGATGCAAGAGTTTAGAGGGGGCCGGAGATTTGAGGTGATCGCTGCCTGCTAACGGTCAAACGATTAACTGAAGGGGTTGCTCGGCCTGGAATCTGCCCAACATCACGCAGGAACCTAAGTAAACGAGCAGGAGAAATGAGCGTTGGGACCTACAGGCTGGGAGAGCCGGAGATTGAGACCAGATGTCAGGGGCTTATTGCTGCGGCGGTGGGCGGCACGGAGGAGCGGCCTGATGACTTGGAAACCCTCTGGAATAAATTCAGGGATATCATGGAGACAGCTGCTGCGCAGGAGTGCAGTGAGGTCCGACTTGGGAACCAGGGAGGGTGGGCACCTTGGTGGACGGGGGAGGTCGGGGAGAAGATGGGAGAGAAGAAAATGGCATGGAGGCAGTACTTGGGGGCTGGAGACACAACGGGACAGGTGGAGAGATATGGAGAATATGTGGCGCTCGGGGCAGAGGCGGAAAGCAGGGTGCTCGCAGCAAAACAGAAGTCCTGGGAAGAATTTGGAGAAAAGCTAGAAAAAGATGCACAAGAAAACCAGAAATTGTTCTATAAGACCCTAGGGAACATGAGGAGGGAAAGACAGTGCCCTCTCAGATTTATAGGGGACAAGCAAGGCAAGTTGCTTACTGCCCCGATGGAAGTGGTGGAAAGATGGAAAGAATCTTTCTCAGAACTCCTGGATGGTGAGCATGGTGAGGCATCGGAGATGGTGACCACTGGCACAGGGGAGAGGACCAGTGATGGTGGGGATGACATGGGGATGGAAGGGCTGAGGGCAGCGCTGGAGAAGATCGGGTTGGGCGGACCGGAGGGGCATGGTGGTATAACACCGGGGGTGGTTAAGTGCATGGTAGCATAGGGCGACCTATTGCTCTTGCGGGTCCTACGGGCAGCGTGGTGCGGCAGGACCGTACCGAAGGATTGGGAGATTGCCATCATGGCACCAATTTTCAAAAGGGGTGGCGGTCGACGGTGTGGAAACCATGGAGGCATGTCCCTTCTCGGTGTCCCTGGTAAAATCTGCTCTAGGGTCCTGGGGCAGAGATTCCGACGCCTGGCTGAGCCACAGTTGGATGAGGTCCAGTTCGGATTCCGAGCAAACCGAGGTACTCAAGACCTAATCTTCACACTCAGACAGCTGAGTGAAAAGGCCCTTGAGTATAAGAGTGAGATCCATCTTTGTTTCATAGATCTGGAAAAGGCGTTTGACAGGGTCCCCTAAAGCAATTTTTGGGACTGTTTGGCATGGAAGAATATTCCAGCACCTCTGATTCATGCTATACAGAGCTTCTACAAGTCTTGCAGAAATTATGGGAGGACAGCAAACCATAAGTCAGAAGAGCTCAGGACCACCACTATTGTAAGACAAGGTGATATCTTATCACCTTACCTCTTCATACTCCTTATGGACGATGTCATCAAGGCATGTAAGGAAAGAACAAGAAAGTATTCAGTGGGGTACTGGAAGATGAGACAGGTCTGTATTTCGGAGCTGGCATATGCTGATGATGTTGCCCTGATTGCTAAATCAGAGGCACATCTCCAATCCAACCTGCAAGTCTGGAAGGAAGAGCTGGAGAAGAGAGGGATGGTCATAAGCAGCTCTAAAACAAAATCCATGGTGATATCACAAGAAGAAAGAAAACATCAGATTAAGTTGGGAGAACAGGTCCTGGAGCAGGTCGACCACTTTAAATATCTCGGAGCTATTATAGACCGAAAGGGGGGCATCAAAGAAGAGTTGGCCACTCGAAAAGCAGCGGCTGGGAGACTTTTACAGGCCATAAATCGTGGATTCCTCAGCAAGAAAGAGGTTGGTAAGAAAACGAAGATGGCTGTATACCGCTCCACCTATGTCCCAGTCTTGACATATGGATGCGAGTCGTGGGCAATGACTACAACCCACAAAAGCCAGATCCAAACCTCAGAAATGAGGTATCTGAGGAAAGTGGTTGAAGTAACAAGAAGAGACATGGTCCGCAACCAGACGATCCGTCAAGGCCTAAAATCACATCCGCTGCAGACTCAAACAGAACAGTCCCAACTAAGATGGTTTGGCCATGTCTGCAGAATGGGAGAAGATCGGCTACCACGACAAGCACGGGAAACAAAGAGCCAGGGATCCAGACCTCCAGGACGACCCAGAGTCCGCTGGGAGGACAACATTAGACAATCTTTGAAGGACCGAGGACTAGAATGGAACCAAGCCAGGAAGAAGACAGCTGAAAGAATTGTCTGGCGCTCTCTCTTCCAAACCTCTACACCTCACGGTAGAAGGGGAACGACTAAGTAAGTAAGTAGTATATATATATATATATATATATATATATATATATATATATATATATATATAATATATACATATATATATACATATATATATACATATATATATATATATATATATATATATATATATACATATATATATATATATATATATATATACGTATATATATGTGTGTTTATATGTCTAAACAAACACACCCAACATCACACAAAATGAACCCCTAGCCTATAATCCACTATACATCGTCACCCTCGCAAAAAATACCCCCTAACCTATACCTCTCTATACATCGTCACCCTTATCAAATAAATCCCCCCTAACCTACACATTACTATACATCGTAAACCTCGCCAGCACAAAAACAATACCCCGCTCCCTTAAACAAACACCTTAGTAAACTAAGCCGCCGTTATCGATTTTTATATTTTCCTCTTTAACCCAAGTACTCTTTTAAAAGAGCTCATTAACTATATATTTCTATTTATAAACCTTTGTATCTATGTTGTAAAATAAATACACGTCTAACTACATATTTTATTTAAACAACGCACTAACAGGACAACAACACGCCCGCCATTATTGAACTTTATTTGTTACCCATGTCTATGTAACTGTTGTAATATATGTCTAACTGTTGTAAATATATGTCTATATAGTTTACTATTGTAAATATATCGTCTTTCTATTCTAAATATATCGTCTAACTGTTGTCTCAATATGTCTAAACGTCTTCCTATTGTCGAAATATATCGTCTTTCAATTGTCTAAATATTGTCTGTAAACACACCATTATCGAACTAATATATTACTATATAAAGTCACGCCCCACATTTTCCTTATATAAAAAGTCACAATCCTCCTGCCGCTCCTCCTTATTTTCCTTATATAAAAAGTCACGCGCCTGCAGACTGTATAAACAAACACATCAACAAATAACAAAACAATACCACAACACACAAAAAGCCCCCCTAACCTACAACTGCCAGCTACACCACATTACACCAATGCGTCGTCACCCTCGCCAGCGCAAAAAGCCCCCACTCGCTTCAAAAAACACAGTTAGTAACCTACTACCCGGCATTATTGATTTTTTATATTATCCGTCATTATTGATTTTTTATATATATATATATATATATATATATATATATATATATATATATATATATATATATATATATATATATATATATATATATATATATATATATTATGTAAGTATTTTGTATAAACAACACGCCCGCCATTATCGAACAAATTTATTGCTATATAAAAAGTCATGCGTCTGATCGTCAGAGGAAGTCCCCCGGTTAAAATATATCGCTATATAAAAAGTCATGCGCCTCCGCCTGAAATTCCTCCGCCTGAAATCGATCGAGTATTATGTTATATAAAAGTCATGCCCCTCCGCCTGAATCCGCCTCGGTTTGCGCCTACTACACTACTAACACACCCGTGTGTTCCCGGGGGCCCGAAAGGGGAGCAAAGAATAGTAACACTGCACCCTACCACGCATGTCGTAAAAAGCGACTAAGGAGGGTTGGGCATGGGGCTGTTTACCCCATCCCGTAAAAACTTCGCACAGTGGGCTGATCACTTGCTTGCCAACCAATCTGATTACGGAAACAACGATAGATTGTTTGGTCTGTTTTTGTTCTACAAAGACGCCACTAGGCGTGGTGGAAATAGCGATAGATTGATCAATTTGTTGTTGCCCTAAGACGCCACTAGGCGTACTGGCCACATACTGCTTTGCCGGTTGGTGGCTAAGGATGGAAGAAGAAGAGAATACTACTAACAACACACTATAATTAAAAACCTGTCAATTTTGACGGGTTATTGCTAGGAAAAAAAAAAAAAAAAAAATATATATATATATATATATATATATATATATATATATATATATATATATATATATATATATATATATATAACCCACATCCTCAGCAACATATTGCGTCATGCCTTCTTCTTCTTTCTCCTTGTCGCTCCTTGCTGAGCATGGAGTCAGCACTTCAGTTGTTCATAGAAAGTCTGCACTAACTCTTTTGCGCTTCACAAGGAGCATGTAGTTGTTTTTTTTAAAGCCGTCCCCAATGAAGCTTGCACCTAGCATTCGCATGGGCCTGCAGCTGTTGCTTTTATGGCGATTAGTTTTAGATGATGAGAATGCCAGCCTTATGAAAATCCTGATGTGTGAGTGATTAACAGTTTTTAACTGCATCAACACTTTATATACTCTATATAACATCGATCCTTCGGATTTGAATAGCTTTTAATTGCAAACGTATGTGACTCTAAATACCTAGACAAAGTTGCATAATTATGTGTTATCTACACAAACACCTATCCTTCTTTTATACCTGATCAGCAGCAACATCAACAACAACAACAACCGCGGGATGTACGCTAGAGCTGACATCAGGCTTTTATCATACCTATATAAGGAAAGATACCACTCTGTCAACATAAGTAAATAGCTAAATAAATATAGATAATTAACAGGCACTCGTTGGACATACAGGGCGACACCAGACAACAGAAAAGAAAATATAAATGATTGGCTTACCGGGAATCAAATCAATGACCATCATTACGGCACCATCGTCTAGCTGTGAAAACCATGAAAGGACCCACAGCGAATTTTGCACAATTTTGCAATGCTCGTTTCCAATCTCTCTCTCTCTCTCTCTCTCTCTCTCTCTCTCTCTCTCTCTCTCTCTCTCTCTCTCTCTCTCTCTCTCTCTCTCTCTCTCTCTCTCTCAATCTCTCTCTCTCTATCTCTCTCTATCTCTCTCTCTCTCTCTCTCTCTCTCTCTCTCTCTCTCTCTCTCTCTCTCTCTCTCTCTCTCCATTGGCGTATCTTGGTAATGCGAGCTAGGCGTGCTGCTACTTAAAATGAATATGTACGCCTACTATTTAACCCCTTCCCCTCTTAATTCAAAAACCAACGAGATTCAATTACGCAACGATAGTTATTTGGCTGGAAGAAAAACATTAACTAAATAATACATATTTTCACTTACAGGTTTCACTTGAAGATCAGATCTATTCTTCTTTCCTTTTGCAGAAATTTCTCTGTTACAGCTTCGTAAAATGTATTCTTCATTCTAACCTTGCTCAAAAGTTCCTTTTCAATGGACAATAGGCTGAGACTGGAGAGTCGATCTTGACCTTGTGTAGATCTGTGGTAACTGTGGATTCGCTTTAAAGCTGAAAACGATCTTTCTACAGAAGTAGTAGTTGCTGGAAAATGATCTCAGTTCAGGCTTTAAAGAAGTGTTCAAACTGGCAGAATTATCAATTCTGCCAGTTTGAACACTTCTTTAAAGCCTGAACTGAGATCATTTTCAACTAAGAACTGCAGTAACGCATGAACTGACTTGTTGCAGAACTCATCCGAACAATAAAGTACAACAAGTTTATTCTTCAATCTGACATAGTCGAACATTTCACCATAAACGTCTTTTAATTTTTGGATGAGGTCCTCTGGACAATTTTTCTTGAAACTGGTATACTTTTGCTCATAAAGAAGGTGGAAATACTCAAGTTTCTTTACAGCTGCAAACCGTGTTTCTGTGTGAACACTAATGTTATCAATGATTTCAAAATACAGTTGGCAACATGCATCTTTTCCTATACAACCACGGCGTCGTTTATTTGTAGGTGATTCAAATTCTTCTCCCCTCCTTCCCAATGCAGCATACCAAATCTCATTAAAGGCAGTATCCCTTGCTCGTTGAAGTTCATTTTTGATCTCTTCTATTTTCTTGCAGCAGTACAAAATATGAAATTTTTCGTTTGAAGTAAATTGTATAAAACATCTGTATATGCAAATAATCTTGAAAATACTTGAAGTAGGAAAATTTTATTTTGGCTCCTCAAGAATGACAAAAAGCCTTGCAATTTAACCACTGTGTCAGCATCCCATTCTAAAGAACAATCAATGACATTTTCAAAAAAGTCAATAAGCTCTAACCAATGATCGTTCACTGTATGTACTAATCTGGAAGTGAAGGTCCACCTGGTAGATGCTACAGTTGGCAACTTCTTAGAAAGAAATTATTGAAGCGCTATTGTTCTCTTAGACGATTTTGAGAAAAATGCAGAAAGACCATTGAGAGTTATAAAAAAAATATTGCAGTCTTTGATATTCATCAAACTTTGATGCAAGACGAGGTTCAATGCATGGGCACAGCAATGAGTAAAGAGTGCTTTTGCTTAAACATCAATAACCTTTTTTTGTAAGCCATCCAAATGACCTGCCATCACAGACGCTCCATCATAAGTTTGCCCAACTAACTTATCTTTAAGTTTGTATTCTTGTACCGTGCTAACTACATGTTTAAACAAACCTTCAGAGGTTCTATCCTGACTAACGTCGGTAAGCCCGACAAACCTTTCATAAACAACACCATCTAATACATATCTTAAGACGGTTGACAGCTGCGATTTGCATGTGATATCACAACTCCCATCCAGAAGTATAGCAGCAAAGTTTGAAACGTGGACTTCCTTCTTTATTTCATCAATGAGGACTTCAGAGATAGCCTGAATGAGATCATTTTGCACAGCTGGAGAGGTTCCGCGGAAAACTGTAGAGCTCTGTAGGTGATGTTCCAAAAGAGGGTCATATTGCTGAAGTGCATCCAGAAACTCTAAATAGTTGCCTCTGTTGAAAGAGTCATTACATTCCTCATGGGTACTTGTGTGATATTTCACCGCTAAAATAAAATTTTCCAAATTTATTACCAAAACTGACTACCGTACTTTTTCCTTACAATTTTTTCTTTTTTTTTTTTGCCTGCGCGACTTTTTTCCCCGCCTGCGCGGGATTAGTCCATTTAACAGGTAGGGGTTATGGGTTAGTATTTGAGGGCTGCCACCTCGGGGGCGTATTATTATTATTATGCATTTATTTTTTTTAATGTAAAATTTTTGCCTCGTCTTGGCGGGGCGCGTCCCGTTCAACCTAGTCATCATCATCATCAGCTTTCAAGTCCCTAAGGAGCATTTGCTTTATACCAAGTCTTCCTGTCCTGTGCCATCAGCTCAAGATCGTTCCATAATTTCTTCATCCTCTTCTTGTCTGTTATCAGTTCTCTTCTCCGTGTATTCCTTGGTCTTCCTCTGCCTCTGTTACCCTGGGGGTTCCAGACCAAGGACTGCCTGGTAAAGCTATAAGCAAGTTTGCTCAGTGTGTATCCTATCCATCTTCAGCGTCTTCTTCTCATGTCTCGTTCTTCTGGCACTTGCCTGGTTCGTGTCATCAGTTGCACATTAGTGATCTTGTCATACCACTACAATCCTTCTATTTTAGACAAGCAACCATTTATGAGGGCGTCCGTGGTTTCAGCGCAGGCTTCTCTCGACAAAGGTAGTGGGCTGGAGACATGGTGGCGTCACGCTACAATCTACCCAGCTGTAAGTGGATGGATACCTGACTCTGCTCTGAAAGGTAAAGGCAGCCAGGAGGGGAGCTGGTTATAGCACTACTCTGAGATCATCCAGTGTAACTGTCTTTTTTTCTTTGTTGATGTGATCACTGGCCCAAGACAGTATACATGTTGTTAGATGTGTAGTGCGAGCGTATGATGAGTTGAGTGTGGGTGCGAATGAAGGCGCGAATGTGTTTAGGCTCGTATAGATGTAGATCCTGCAACCCATACTCTCACATGCAGTAATCAAGGATGCTTTGACACTGCAGGCATGTTTCAAGACATTTATTGACGGGAACACACATAATATCAACAGTGTAACAAGGTCATGCTGACCTGACATCGATAGGTATACATTTGGCATTCAAAAAGGTAAACATCAGAATAGACGTGCATGGTCAATAGCAAAGTTCTTCAATAATGACAGTTCGTAGCGTCGCCCTTGGCGTCTCTGACTAAACGCGTCAGATGCCTTAGTTACTATGACACATAGGTGCAACTTGGCACTCCCTGCCAATTGCACATATCAGGCTGTAGTATAATAGCCGAAAGCACAGGCCTCGTTCTGACGTCGGCCGTGTACTTCTGTTAAATAGGTTATCATCAACCCTGCAGTAATACTTATTGTAGATAGAAGTTCCGCCAATCTGCGGCTCCCACAATATATCTTCGTCACTGGATTTCTGGACAATATAAGACTAACAGTCTTGGATGGCTACCTCGAGCACAAATATATAAGTTCTGAAATGGCGGATCAGTGAGCTGCTGTTCACCCTAGGTAATCCTTTACATGTTCTGCCACCGAAAAGCGTAATAATGCATAAAGGTCGGTATTACCTGGCAAATGAATCCTCAGAACTACACAAGGAATTCTGTCGTCATCCCGACGCACAGAGATTCACTGGGGAAAACTGCCATAGCAGTTACTTCGAAGATTCTCCCCGAAAAACAATGGACTCTTGGTCCCTTCAGAAAAACAGGACCTCCCGGCTTCCCGGAAGTATATCTCACTCCCGCTTAAAAAACCTTCCCATAGGCCTACGCCGAACTGTCAACCTCTGACCCTAAAAGTCAAACACAATGAATGAATAAACAAGGGAAGACAACCCCTAATCAACCTGACATCGCAGGTAAAGACACAATTATACTTATGATACAAACATAAGCAAATAACTTGACAGATGACTCCGTCGAAAATGACAGCAACATTACTACCACCCCCCTGTAAAAAAAAAATGCAATTTTTTTTTTTAATATGTTCATGAGCAAGATAGCACCAGTATCACTTCTGTGCTCATGCAAACAATGAACCTAATATCAGGTACAATAGAAGAGGGTACAAATCATCTCCCAACATAGGAGAAAATATTTCCTTTAAGCCAAACAAACTAAGGGATACCATTCAAGAAACCTAAGTTGCTGGCAATACCAATCATATATCAAACATTACTAAATAATATAATCATAGCAATATACAAATGTCAATGCTATTTTAGCAACATATCACTGATGGATGGACAAAATGAAATTTGTTAAATTATCTAAACATCATCCAAATACATTTGTATTACAACATATTATGATATTAAGGACAGACCTAAGTCTGAAAATATATCAGGAAAAACTAGGACACAAGATTTAACTGGAATCATGTGGGCATCTAGACAATATGTCCGCCATCACATTATCCGAACCACGGATAGCTCGCACCGTGAAATGGAAAGGCTGAAGAGCAATAGCATAACGAGTAGATCTCGAGCTCTTCAAATCCTTACTTTGCATAGCCGTAAGAGCTTTTTGGTCGGTTTCCATAAAGAAATGCGCGCCCAGAAGGAACCTTTGTAGCTTAAGAATGGACCAAACCATAGCCAACAATTCACGGTCCAAAACCGAGTAATTCCTTTCTGCCGCATTCAGCTTCCTAGAAATATACATTACAGGATGCAGAGTTCCTGAATATTCCTGCATTAGTGCCGCTCCAATGCCAGTGGAAGAGGCATCACTACGAAGGACAAAAGTCTTATCAATCGTCGGTAGTCTTAAGATAGGATGAGATGAGAACAAATTCTTAACCTGATCCAATGAAGATTGGCATTCTTGGGACCAACGCACCATATTAGGAGAACCTTTTTTCAATAACGTTGAAAGTGGTGCCATAATGGAGGACAGATTCTCAATGAATCTTCCATAGAATTGTATCAATCCCAAGAGACTACGCACTTGCTTTTTTGTCTTCGGAACCGAGATATTTAATATCTTTGAAATGTTTTGGTCCTCTGTCTTCAACAGACCATGACCAACTCGATGACCTAGGAAGGAAATTTCACTAAACCCAACAAAAGCTTTAGAGGGTTTAGCAGTCAAACTATGCTCACGTAGAGTAGATAGCAATTCCTTTAGACCCACATAGTGTTCTTCCCAAGTATCGCTGAAAAGACAGATGTCGTCTAAATATGCAATGACATCTGCACGATCTGATAGAATTCGTCGCATCATGCGCACGAAAGTCGCTGGGGCGTTCATAAGCCCGAAAGGCATAAAATTCCATTGAAACAGACCCCTAGGTGTCGAAAAAGCAGTGAGAGGTTTGGCGTGTTCCGTCAATGGGACTTGCCAATAACCTTTCGACAAGTCTAGTTTAGTAAAGAATTTAGCTTTAGAAAGTCTAATAAGTAGATCATCTAATAACGGCATAGGTTCAGCATCGAACTTCGTAACTTGATTTAATTTGCGATAATCAACGCAAAGACGTATGTTATTGTCTTTCTTTCGAACAATAACTATCGACGAAGAATAAGCTGAAGTGGATGGTTCAATTATTTGTAGTTGAATCATTTCATCCAATTCTTTCTCGACTTGTGCTTGAAAATGAATAGGTATTGGGTATGGTCTTACTCTGATCGGATTACGATCAGTAAGTATGATGTCATGTTCTATGACATCTGTGTGTCCAGGAATGTCGGTAAGGACATCCTGATATGATTGTAACGTAGAGGATACTTGACGCTGTTCCTCAAAAGACAAGTTGGAAGAGACTGTAACGTCTCTCCACGATTCCGTTGAAGTAAGTGGAATCGTAGGAAGAGGTAAGTTCACGTCAGAAAAAATAGTTTCCTCATCCTGTATAACGGACAGGGATGAGATGTGACCATGTTGAACTGGAGAGTCGTCCGTCGCCTGGAAAATAGGCTGTAAATAGTCTGGACGTTCAATAAACTCTGTTAGCATATTTATATGGAAGGTTTTATGCCTTCCATCCACATCGACAATATAGTCGACATCAGAAATTTTCGAGACTATAGTGTATGGACCCTTCCAAGAAATGAGAAGTCTATTCTCTCTTGAGGGCAGTAAGACATATGCTTTGTCTCCAGGACAAAGTTGACGTAGGCGTCTTTTCTTATTAGCAAATCGCCTAGCTTTTTCTTTCGCAAATTCGGAAGATGAAGTTGCTAACCTGCACGATTCGATAATCTTTTCTCTAAGAGCTATAACATATTCATATGACGATTGTGTATCATCGTCAATATTATCGGAAGTTATCAAATCGTGTAACAAGGACATTGGCCCGCGCGGTTGCGCGCCAAAGACAAGTTCGAAAGGAGAAAACCCTGTATGCTCGTTGGGAACCTCTCTATAGGCAAAGAGGACTGCAGGTAAAACCCTGTCCCAATCTTCAGGATGATCCTCCGTTATCTTGCCAAGTAAGTTCTTTAGTGTCCTGTTAAGACGTTCTACCAATCCATTGGACATTGGATGATAAATACTACTGAGAGACCTTTTAATGTCTAGCGTAGCCATTACCTGAGACATAACGTCCGAAATTAACTGAGTGCCGTGATCCGACAGTATTTCTCCGGGGAATCCCAGACGAGAAAATACGAGCCAAAGAGCATCAGCGATATCGACAGTTGATATGCTCTTCAGAGGAATAGCCTCTGGCCAACGCGTGCACATGTCCACGCAAGTGAGGATAAATTGGTGTCCTCTGGCTGACTTAATTTTGAACGGACCAATGATGTCTATAGCCATTTTCTGAAACGGCCGAATCGGAATATCTGCAGCCTGAATAGGAGCAGCATGTCTCGGACCCCTAGACTTGACCTCTTGACAAATTTTGCAAGATCGGCAATAAATTCGGATGTCTTTATTCACGAATGGCCAAAAGAATGACGCAAGGACTCTAGTTTTAGTTCTGGAAAAACCCATGTGTCCAGCACACTGAGAATCGTGTGCATGCCGAAGAATTAAGGCTCTCATACACTTAGGCACAAGAATTTGCGAATGCATAGACTTGTCCGAGTGTTGTACCATTCGTACCAATATACCATTCTTCATAGTAATATACGATTTGTGATTCGTATTTTGATTGGGATCCCCTTTCTTTGCAAGAAGGAAGTATTTCTTCAAAGAAGGATCCTCTTCTTGACGTTTAACAAACGAGTCATGGGAAATCACCAAGTGCTCGTCTTGGCTATCAACTTCATTACTATTATCAGATGAAGTTGGGGGATTAAGAGCTTGAGCTCTTGTCACCACTGCATTGACCGTTTGAATGTTTTTTTCTTCCCAACTAGAAATTTGTTGCGGGGTGCATTCCTTAACCCCATGAATACGACCGATTATAAGATCCGCAATAGGATTAGGAAGAAGACATGCATGGACATCTCCTGTGAAGAAAGGAGTGTCAATCCTAATAATAGCAGTAGGATAGCTTTCCATAGTACCACCAAATGTAACACATTTGATTGTTTTTCCAGTGGCACAGCAAGGATCTATCAGAGACTCCTTAACCCCGACGGTAGTACATCCCGAATCGAAAAGTACTGAGACTAGCCTATCATTTATTAGACCTTTATCTAAGATGAGAGATCCTCTCCCATCATGCGCAACTGTAGCAGGTAGAGCAGGAAGAGGGTGACCACAACTTAGCGTAGATACAGTTGATGAGTCAAACAATGTTAAGCATTGGGGGCATTCAGTTGCTCTCCCAAAATCGAAAGCACAACCAGTGATAGCCCTAGAGTTACCACTATCATTTACTGTATTACAGGCTCCATCAAACTCTTGTTGCGCAGAGTTTGCCTGTTGGTAAGGTCTTTTCTTGTTAAACCTAGGTCTACCTCGATTATCATTTCCCCTGTAATTATTTTGACTATCATTTCCCCTGTAATTATTTCGACTATCATTTCCCCTGTAATTGTGATCATATTGTCTATTGTACTCATCATTCCGGTTTGAATCCCGGTTTCTAAATTCACCATCGTCATAATCTTGACGTCGAGAATGATTACCTCGAAAATTTGAATAGTTATTATTTGGATAGCCTTTGCGAAAGTGTCTCAAATTATTACCACTAAAATTACGAGAACTACCATCTTGTCTCCACTGCATAGACGAAGAACCATCATGTGTTGGATTACTCCGCTTCTGAGTGTAATTTTGATTACTTCCCCTATTCCAATTTTGTTGAGCACCCTGAAATTTTTTTCTGAAATTAGGGCCATATGGTGTTGCCGAAGCAGCTGGCAACCCTTCTTTCACTTTAGAATTGCTAACTGTAGCATGGGGATGTGCTGTGGCATACTGACAACAGTATTCCTCCATTTCTTTTAAGTTTTTAGGCTTACGCTCATGAAGGAATGCAAGAAAAGAATCATTAACAGATGACAAAACCTTATCTCGCAATAATAAGTCCATTAGACCTTCATATGTTTTCTCAATCTGAGACAACTCAACCCATCGTGTAAATGTACGACGTATCTTTGTAACAAAATCAGAGAAATCTACTCCATTTTCTGGCAACATTGTCCTAAAACGAAGACGATAGTCTTCTTGTTTTAGTTGATATTTTTTTAGCAATGCTGCCCTGACAACATCATAATTAGTCCTCTCATGTTCGTCTATTGTCATAAGAGTAGTCACTGTGTCACCTGTAAAAAATGGCATCAGTTGTTCAACATATTTTTCCTTTTTTATGTTATGCGTATCGCACAAAAATTGGAATCTATCTAGATAATCTGCTACGTCATCCTTTAAAGGATTGAAATGAGGCAATTTAATCCTACTAACAAACTCCCTTGTCGTACTCGAAGTTGTTTGCTGAGCACCCGTACTCGCCAATTTCAATTTCTCTAACTCCAAAATTGCGAGTTTTTCATCAAGTTCCATCTTCTGTTTTCTTTCCTCATGTTCCATTTTTCTGATTTCAGCCTCAGCTTGAGCTTTCCTCTCCTCTGCAGCAGCCTCTTTGTCTAATCTCTTTTGTTCCGCTTCTTTGTCTAATCTCTTTTGTTCAGCTTCTTTGTCTAATCTCTTTTGTTCAGCTTCTTTGTCTAATCTCTTTTGTTCAGCTTCAAATCTCCTTTCCTCCACCTGCATCTGCAATTTCTTTTGTTCAGCAGCAATATCAGCTTCTCTGTCTAGCCTTTTTTGTTCAGCAGCTGCTTCTCTTTCTAATCTCTTCTCTTCAGCCTGAGCTTTTTTCTCTTCAGCCTGAGCTTTTTTCTCTTCTGCAGCTAATGCTTTGTCATACTGAGCAACAGCAAATTGTTCTAACTGTTGACCAGTCTTATCAAGGGCTCTCCCTTGTGTAATAAAGTAGTCCAATGTAGACATCTTGTCTACTGAGATCAGTAACTTGCAGAAGCAAATATATTAAATTATCCCACTTTAATGGGAGACAAGTCTGAAATGATAGACTTGTATACTCACTTCACTTTCTTTCACACTCTTAGTCTTGTTTATAATGTACCCAAAAAATCACCTGAGTACCTGTGGAAAAAAAATTCCCTTATATCCCACTCACTATGGGCACAAGTCTTTTTTATAAAGAACTTGAATATGTATTTCACCTTGTCTCAATCTTTGTAGATAACAAGTCTTTTATCAAAGAACTTGTATAAATATCTTATATAATATTTTATTAAGAAACTCTATATGAAGAGTCTACCTTATCAATAATATCAAAACATGACCAAGTATGTGTATGTAGACTGTGCATGACAGTAATGTAGTACAAACAAAAAAAAATACAAAGACAAAAATACAAAACAATACAAATGGCAACACTGTTTTAACCAAAAATGTGTAGAGAAATACACAAGAAAGGAGAGACCTACAGAATACAAACAAAACAAATCGACAATCAAAACTGAAAAACAGACAAAATATTACAAAAACAACGTTAAGTACAATTACATCACAGCTAACATCAATAGCGACCAATTGTCACTAGCAAATTTCCAAATTAAGAAAATTTGCACCTACAGAACGCTTACAGTAAGCCTCGATCAAGTGGCATATTTACCGTAAGACCCACCAACCGAAAAACCCGCAGAAAAATACACAAAACAGTAGAAGTAACATAAACATATAGCAATCAATTTCAATGTGTTGCAGAACAAGTTCAGTCACAGCTGAAACTAAAATAAATTCCTTGCTCCTTGCGAACACAGAAACGAAATGTCAAACGCGCACTGAACGTCAAATCCACTGTAACATAAAGTGGTATTCACGAACCAAAGTTACTATGACCTTCTCAAATTAGGGCTTGCACATTGAATGTTTACAATTTCCACGTACTGTTTACAGACACTTGACCTCCAACAATGTAGCTTGAATGCTCTGACCTAGAAAAGTCTGTTGTTGAATGAAACGTGTAACAACCAGCAGTACTGTTTACAATAGGAACCCGCCTTCTATGCAGTTATGGTCCACGTAGCAAATGCCTAGTAGTTAACTTCAGTACATGTCTTGTTATGCTTTATGTAGCATTATAATATAAATGCTCGTACTGTTTATTTGGGTCAACCGTTGATGACCTATATCTGTCCTGTTGTAGCCAAAACTTGCAAGTGTAGAATTAGCGCTGTGTGTTACGGCTGTCCCGTGTGTAGCTTAGACCCACAGATCAGAAGTGTAATGTGTACTTGTCCTTCTTGTAACTTTCTCGACAAAACTGGAGACATCATACATGTAACAGCCAACCAGGAATGTAAATTTCTGGATCCATAAATGTCAACAATAATGTCAAATGCTCGCTCTGTTCTTTTTAAACCCACAGATCTGGTCCATCAGAAATGTAAGTTTCTAGGCCACATTGGCGACAAGAAATGTATCATAAGAGCCCACGTAACTGGTCCACCATAGCAGTTACTTCGAAGATTCTCCCCGAAAAACAATGGACTCTTGGTCCCTTCAGAAAAACAGGACCTCCCGGCTTCCCGGAAGTATATCTCACTCGCTTAAAAAACCTTCCCCTAGGCCTACGCCGAACTGTCAACCTCTGACCCTAAAGGTCAAACACAATGAATGAATAAACAAGGGAAGACAACCCCTAATCAACCTGACATCGCAGGTAAAGACACAATTATACTTATGATACAAACATAAGCAAATAACTTGACAGATGACTCCGTCGAAAATGACAGCAACATCCAGGTCTGTATTATTTTGGCTTTTCAATGCCGCAATTACTGACTGTGCATCATAAAAGAAAGCAGCCCTTCTCTCTGCGCTTTCTTCTGTCAATATAACCTCTGCTACAGTTTTCAGGGCCTCTGCCTCTGCTCTGAAGTTGTTGGAGAATCGTCCTGTCGCCACTGACAGCATTTTTTTCTGCACCAGTGCTTAAGGTCAGAAAGACGCCCCCACCTCCATTTTCTGTTGCATTTGTTTCTGATCCATCTGTGTATGCATGGGTCCAGGTGTTGCGTGGATAATGTTTCTCTATGTATTTTGTAAACGACTGTGACTGACGAATGAATCCAAATACATCATTCAACTTTTGATAAGCTTTCTGGCGTTTTGACAAGGTAGCAAGCTATCAATAAGGACAAGAAATGTTCGGCTTTTAAACTGCTGAGAAGGCGTTTGAGATTCATCAATTGTGCTGGAACCACTGAAATCATCATACTCTCGATTTCGTTTGTGTTTCCTTCGAGTTTGTTCTTGATAATGTTCACACTCAGTCACATCCTTGGCCTTTTGCTCTATGTCTGCAAAAGTAGACCGTATAGCTTGAATATACCCCCGCAGGGATTCATAGAGTGCACAAGCCGTATTCAAATCTTGGTCAGAAGATTGCAAAGAAGCACTGGTCATTTGAAAACGGTATAATACTTGATCCCACAGTAGGCGCGACGTCACAAATCTCTTATCCACCCCGTCCCCTTTTTTGTCCTTATTTTTTGTAATCCTGAAAAAATACAACTTACTCGAATGTTTTTTTTTTAAAGTTTTGTCTCGTTTTGGCGAGGCGCGTCTCGTTCAATCTAGTCGGTTATATTAGGGCGCATGTCCAAATATAAAAGACCCTTAAGTCTAGGAATTGCTAGTCATCGTAATCATCATCATCATCAGCTTTCAAGTCCCTATCAGAGTCAGGTACCCATTTACAGCTGGTTAGACTGATGCGTGACACCTGTTCCCGTTCTCGTTGCTGTTGCCTTCTCTAACTCAAGATCAGAGTCAGGTACCCATTTACAGCTGGTTAGACTGATGCGTGACACCTGTTCCCGTCCTCGTTGCTGTTGCCTTCTCTAACTCAAGATCAGATTCAGGTACCCATTTACAGCTGGTTAGACTCTACCAAGCTTTGAACCAGAAACCCGGTAACTTATCGCGGTAGTGGATCACTGTTGACGCATCTTAGGTCCCAATTCAATACCGTTTTATTGCTTATAAACTTAAAATACCGGGGGGGGGGGGGGGGGGGGGTTGAGGGCGGGTTGCTCGTAAGCGTGTCAACTATGAATGCACGACGAACTTGCCCTCCCAAATCACAATGTGAAATCAACCTTTTCCAGTCAAGAAAAAGTACGGTTGTCAGTTTTGGTAATAAATTTGGAAAATTTTATTTTAGCGGTGAAATATCACACAAGTACCTACCTCGTCATGTCCTCGGAAAGGAAGCTCTTGTTTACCAAGGAAGCATACCGCATCAATCAGACGTTTCAAGATATCTCGATTCTTTTTTACAAGTTCATTATGTTGGCTGATACTTTTATCGAGCTGATCATTAAGCAAGACGTCCACTCTTTGTCGGCCAAACATTTTCAGCTGAAAAAAACAGTGGACATGGCTTTTAGTCTTTTCGTGTCTCTGTGCAGCTGTACTTAAGTGGTTAAGATCATCAAAACCATTTCTACTCCATACGTTGCCTTCTAAAGAAAATAAAAAACAATGCCGACAGAAAAATTTATTCCTCTTTTCACAACCAGTTAACCAATCCACCGACTTGTAATGAGCTGGTGAAAAATGGCGTGTGTATACTTCTGTTTTAGTTTTATGTACTGTTTTTAAGAGTGGTAACTCAGGACATGGTTTACCGTTACGCACAATTGATAGTTTTTCACTAAAACGTAGTGAACAAAACTTCTTTTTAGCGATGTCGTCCAACACTTGCATTTTGGGTATATGTCAATTATCTCCGAAATACTAATTAACTTACAACTTGAAACTCACTGTCACTGTAATAATCTGCACTCCCAGCAACTAACAAAAATTAATCACAAAAACACTGAACTTGGGACACAGCCAATTTTACAACTCGAGAGCTGCAAAACGGACCGCACGCATGTTTGCATTGTATTGACGTATCTGGCCATGACCCCGTACCACACAAAGCAGTCTTTAGACGTGAATCCGGAAGGTGCAGCAAGCATTGTGACGGAAATACCCGAGAAACGTCGGGCGATTGCAACCAACCAATAAAAACTGCACTATAAAACGCGTCTGGTAAACTGAAACTAGGTTCTATGCGGGAAAATCCGTTATCCTGATGCGTGCGGCCCGAAAGCAGAAAATTAGAAGAGAAATATTTTATAGAATAATAAATTAAATTTTTATTTTCCTTCGCGCATAGGTGTGCGCAGCACGCATAGCACACATAGAGAATACGCCACTGTCTCTCTCTATCTCGCTCAATCTCTCTCTCTGTATCTCTCTCTGTATCTCTCTCTCTCTCTCTCTCTCTCTCTCTCTCTCTCTCTCTCTCTCTCTCTAATCTATATTTTTAAACGTCAATCGGTTTGTCCCCTTCAGAACCAGGGGCGGAATGTCTTTTGGTAATGACAGTTAGATATTGATTGTATTGTTTCCCTTTAATTTAATTTTGGGTCAATATTTCAATGAATTTCACTTTAAAAAAAAAAAAAGAAAAAAAAAAGGATTCAATCAGATCAGTGGTCGTAACTTTTTAGGTTCGTCTGCTTTTCGAGTCTTCATTATCGCACACAGCAAGAAACATCAGATGCCATTCGACTTAGAACCTGTGGACCCACCAGCACTACGGATGTAATACAAAGATGATCTTATAGAAGATATTAAACATCAGGCTCAGTTAATATACCCTGATATCGAAATTGGTCACAGTGACGAAATTGTGAAAGTAACAAAGAGAAGACAAATTATTGCGGTCGTTCCGTAGCACACCACTGACACGCCTGCATGACGCCGACGAGTCTTGAAATCTTTGCGAGCCAGATTCTAAAATCTACCTTCGCCCCATATAATGCCGCCGTCTTTTCACAAATACAATGAAAAACTCGATGTATTGCGGACTTTGAAAAATTTCAGGGTGTTTCCTATACCGCAGGTGGGGTTAGATTTTACTGTAACGAGTTCCATAGGCCATTGTGGTTGTTCCACAGCCAGCATGATGCCCTTTCCGCAGTTTCACTAAGCTTCTTCAATGCCCTTGTTCTCGACTGTTCTCTCAGGTCCAACAGTTTCAATAAATCATGCACTGACGCAGTCAAGAGCCCTCTTGCACCCACCTCAAAAGCCATGACCCTTGCAGTGAACCCATTGTGTCTCAGATCCGCGGCCAGATCACTATACTTTGCCGCTTTGAACGAATGTTGCTCGTCCAATCTGGATTCAAATGGCACTGTCATTTCAATCATTTTAACCAGCACGATTGTGGTGAAAAATTCTAATACCCATATATAAATTAGAACATAAATATAAAGCAGAACGAAATAAAACGATAGAAGAAGAATGGAGAAAGACCAGTGCTTTCCCAGTATAGATAACGCCTTAGTTGTATAACGCCGTAATGGCTAACACAAGATTTCTACTTGTCTTAATTCGTTCGTTCCTAAATAAAATGCTTAAGCCTAACAATACGGCGATACCCGTAGTTCTAAAAATATAATGTGTAATAAAATCTTTTGGACGACCTTGATTTTAAAAACTAACACTAGTGCTAAATCGCGCACAAAGTTAGCCTCGGAAAGACAGACGGGCTTAGAAGAAGAGAGAGAGAGAGAGAGAGAGGTAGACGGACCATGGAACACAGTAGCGCAAGCAGCTCGCCGTGTGTTTAAAAAATAAACCAACTCGCAGTGTGCATGGCCTAAATTCTTCAAATAAACAGTGATGAAAAAAACTAACGATACGAGGTTAAGTTTTGAAAACAGGTTTAAATTCTTATTAGGAAACCTGATTTTTTCGCAGGGCTCCTGACTTTATACTGATAGTACAGTCGTAAAGGATTGAACAGGTGGTAGTTGAATTAAACACTTAACATCGAGAAAAGATCGTATTCTTAACTACACCACTTAGCCTCTTGAAAATCATATATTCGTGTACAGAAAGGCTAGTGGACTAGGAATATGTAATAAATTATCTAAAAAGTCCATTAGATAATTAAATATTGGTAATAAAACATATAGAGAACAGAGATACTGTCATGTTTGGTCATATCTGATTGGGATGGAAATCCCTCATTTTTGTGAAACATAGTAGTGACAGAAAGTCTAAGATAGTACGTGGGATGCCATTGACTGAACTTTGAAGTTAATAGAAATTGGATCGGGTGACCTATGAATAACAAAAAAAAAAATGACTAGAAACGGAGTAGAAGTGAATGAAAATGTTGTAATGACTGGGTACTCTTTTGAATATATTCAAAACGATTGGTCAATACACTGGATATCGGCAGAAGAAATCTTAGAAGGGACGCCATATCGTTACACATTTGAGAGATGAGAGCAAGCAGTGTTATTCTAAATTAAATATAAGATAACAGCTTGGACATACCGCAGATCAAACTGTGTCAGTCATCTTTAGTGTGTTTTCCTTACGAATTGTGGTAAGCTAGACATTTTTGATCTGTATTTTTTATTGAAAATCGAATGTGAAATGATAAATTATGTCTGTATGTGTGCGGTTCAGTAGCAAACATGAGGCAAAGCCTAGATATTGCTCCACCATGTAAAAGATTGTCAGAGAGGAGTATAACTGCATATATATATATATTGGATTGCCATATAGTAACATAACACCTATCCTATTCTATGGAAGGGATTACAGCTGGAATTGCAGAGGCGTTGTAACCATTAGGGAGAGGAATACTGGTGTATATTGTCACATGAAAAGCTAGCAGTTGGCCTAAAGCGCTGAACTTTATGTTTGTTTGTACTGTCATGTACTTCAGTGTGGAATAATATTGTATACTAGTTAGTAAGAAGGATGCATAACCTTCAATTTCAGGGACCGTGGTATAGATGGTGATATTGCATCGTCCGGTCTGAGTACTGCGTGATCCAGAAAGTTGGCAGCAGACTCCCAGCACAAGATAGCGGCCATTGCCTATCCTATTATCAAACTGAGAAGCAAGCGAGCAGAGGATACAGGTTTCCTGCAGCTGCAATATGAGATAAGAGCATATCAGCACGTAAAGCCCAACCTTGAATCAAATACCCCTGAAGTGAACTTTGTTAAAAAGACAAAAGGGACAGAAATTGTAAAGAAACAGAATCTGTGAATCCCTTAATATTATTTCCACCAATAACAAACACATGAAGTCGTGATGACAAACAACAACCTAGCATTAAAAGCCAGTATTACCTCATCATAATACATCACAACACTACACTTATTTTACAATACTATTATAGATCTGGACAAAGATCTTTTGGATACATTTTTGTACATAAACATTGTGCTTACATTTGATTATGATTCCTGATTCACATTGTAGTAGGATCAGGATATCTATATGTTGAAAAATTAATAGATTATATAAAATTTAACACTTGACTTACTTAAGGTAAATCTTTAAAGTGTTAGGTGTTTGTGATTGTCGTAGTGTTGTAAATTGTTGTGAATGTTAACTTAGGTGTTTATCTCTCTGTTGGTTGTTGTGAACTTACACTTCATCACTATCATAACCCTAGACATTAAACGAAGTCATCACACAATTCAAGAATAAGTCTGATTGAGGTCGAAATGTGGTAGCAAGCAAGGTCCTCTGTAATACACCAACCTTATTAGATACAGAGACCTTCACAGCTGATCTCAGTCAGTACACTAAGTCCCCTATAAATATTTATATAATCCCAACTCACCACATATATTGGGGGCTCGTCCGGGATTTGAAATTTTCAAAGTACCAATTATATTGGGTAGCTCACTTCAGGAATTATAAAAATTAAAAAAGGTATTCTTGGGTGGAAAATAAATAAGGTTGAGCTTTCAGTGCTTGTGGTTGTCCTTAATATAATTAGTTATAGATAAAATTGTTTAGTTAGACATTGTAGAAAATGGCTGACCTGGCAAAGTTTCGATCTGCGGCTGTACAGACTGCCAGAGAAATGCACATGGATGGTAAAGTCTTGATTGACAATGTGACCTTAGAATGTGATAAATTTATTGCCAGCGAAGAAAAAAGATTAGAGAAAGAAGCAGAAAGAAAGTTAGAGGCAGATAAAGAAATTAAGAGGTTGCAGATTGAGGCTGACAAAGAGGCTAGCGCATTGGAGGCGGATCGTGAGGCGGAAATAAAAATGCTCCAGTTGGATGAGAAAAAGGCTGAAAGGGAAGCAGAAGAAAAGAGATTAGCAGCAGAAGAAAAGAGATTAGCGGTAGAAAGAGAAGAAAGAAGATTAGCTGCAGAAAGGGAAGCAGAAGAAAGAAGATAAGCTGCAGAAAGGGAAGCCCAAGATAGGAGATTGCTGAGGGAGCATGAATTACGATTAAGAGAGTTAGAAATTCAAGGCCATGCTCCTGAAAATGGGGCCAGTCCTTTTACCTCCGATGCTACTGGTAGTCAGACAGCCTCAACCTCAGCTATGAGTTTTCATTTAGACCATTTTGTTGAGAAAGACGATGACATAAAAAGTTACCTAAATAGATATGAACTTTTGGCTACCACGTATGGTTTAGAGAGAGAAAGATGGAGCTTAAAGTTATCACAAGGGCTTCGTGGTACAGCTTATGAAGTTTTTGCCAAGATGAGCAGAGATGACCAAGACAATTATGACATGTTAAAGCAGGCTCTTTTGTTAAGATATGAAAAGAATGGAGAATTTTATAGAAAAAAGTTCAGGAATGCTAAACTACTGTCAGGTGAGACATATCACCAGTTCTCTGCACGGTTAGAGACATACTTGGAGAAATGGACTGCTTTGGGGAAAACCCAAGATCTTAAGGAAATGATCCTTATAGAGCAGCTAAGAGAGTCCATGGCTCCAGACCTGAGAAAGTTTCTCATGGAACAAGGTGCAGAGAGGCTGGGTGAGTTACTAAATGTCGCTGAAAGATATCAGGCAGCTCAAGCAGAGGTAACTAGTAATAAAAAGAAACAGGTAGAGAATTTTAAGGCACCACAAAACTTTAATAAATTTGATCATAGAGATCAGAATAAAGGTAAGCACCAGTTTTATAGGCCACGATATGATAATAAAAATAAAACCCCACAATTCGATGAAAAGAAATTTGATGAAAGAAAATCTTTCAACCAAGGAAGGAAGTGGTGTAAAAATTGTCGGATGAACAATCATAGCACCGAAAATTGTAGAAAGAAACCTCCTAGTTTTGCTGCTATGAAATCTGGGAAGAAGGGAACAAAGGTCAAACCTGCGGAACTACAGGAACCGTACCACACCCCCCCCCCCCCGTGTGTGAAGATGTAATCTGTAATGGAGTCACCATAAGGTGATTATATGGTACAGGTCTGGATTATGATTCATTTTTGAGTTCTCACCTGGTCCAAGCAGATCAATACACCACAGAAACAGTGGAGATTCAAGCTGCAACCAAGGAAGTAGCGACCATGACACTCCCTATCGCTAAGATAAATGTGAAAACGCGATATGTGGAGGGAGTAATTAAAGCAGTAGTGATAAATGAACCAATCTACCCTCTGATATTGGGGTGTAGATATGTCTTCTTGGGGAATCCCAAGAGACCTGTGATATTGGCAACAGTGCAGACCAGATCACAGTCTAAAAAGGAGGAGGATAATCCAATAAATACTCATCCAGATGAGATGAGGAAGGCACAGGCGGAGGACAAAACACTCAAGCCATGTTTCAAGAAATTGCCCAAATGTCATACACCTCCAGGCAAGGGAAAATTTTATATAAGAACAAATTGATGTATAGGAAGGATGGATCTGAATCCAATGGTCGCGGACAGCTGGTCCTTCCTATTTCATATAGGACTAAAGTGTTGGAACTGGGGCATGCGATTCCCTTCAGTGGTCATATGGGGATCAGCGCAACCGGACAGCGTATAGCTTGTCTATATTACTGGACAGGGATAACTGAAGATATCAAAAGATATGTAAAATCCTGTCCAGAGTGCCAACGAGTAGCACCAAAGTATTGGACTGCACCAGCAACTCTAGGGGAAATGCCCATAGTGGAAACACCTTTTGAGAGAGTTGCAGTGGACATTGTGGGACCTCTCACTCGAACCAAGAGGAGGAACAGCTACATTCTGACTCTGGTGGACACCTGTTCTATGTGGGGAGAGGCGGTAGCCCTGTCATCAATTGATTCTAAACATGTGGCAGAGGCATTACTCACAATTTTCACAAGGTTAGGCTTTCCCAACCAAATCTTGACTGATAATGGCTCTCAGTTCAAGGGGAAACTAACAGAAGAAGTTTTCAGGATCTTTCAAGCCAAACACTTCCATTGTAGCCCGTACCATCCCCAAGGAAACGGCCAAGTGGAAAGATTTAACGGGACATTAATGTCGATCCTGAGAAAGTTGGCACATGAAAAACCAGATACATGGGACCAGTACCTTCACGCCGCCCTCTTTGCTTATCGGGAGGTACCCCATAGTTCAACCGGTATGGCCCCGGCAACATTATTATTTGGGAGGCCAATAAAAGGTCCACTAGAAGCCTTGTTAAGAACGTGGACTGATGAAAAGGCAGAGGAAAATATTACATCATCATACCAATATGTGAATGAGCTGACCACTCGTTTAAAAACTGGCTGGAAACTTGCCAATGAAAATTTGAGACAAGCCAGGAAAAAGCATGCTGCCTATTATAACAAGAAAGCAAAAGACAGAGATTTGGCTGTGGGAGAGAAGGTACTGCTTCTTCTACCCGGTAGCCAGAATAAGTTGCAAATTGGATGGCAAGGTCCATATACAGTTCTAGAGAAGGTGTCTAGAACAAATTATAAGATAGATAAGAAGGGGAAAGAAAAAATCTATCATGTGAATCTCCTGAAGAAATATTTGGAAAGAGAAAATCAGGAAGAGACACATTTGCTGACCTTGTCTATTGCAATGGAGATGAAAAAAGAACCACTTTCATCATTTGAATATCCATTACACCCCTGTGAGACCGCTGCACAGGTGAAAATCAGTACACATTTAACGAAAAATCAGAAGGAGAGAGTGCAACAGGTTCTAGATGATCATACAGAGGTGCTAACGGACCGTCCGGGGCATACAAACTTATTAGAATATGATATGAAACTTATAGACCCAACACCAGTCTGTATGAAAGCCTATTCGATTCCTTTCGCTAAGGAGAAAGCTTTGAAGGAAGAGATAGACTATTTGTTGAAGGAAGGAATTATTTCACACAGTGAATCTCAGTATAGTTCCAGTGTGGTTCTATTGAGAAAGCCCTCTGGAGAACATAGACTCTGTATAGATTACAGGAGACTGAATGCTATCACAGAAGGTCAGGTGGATCCATTGCCGGATACAAATCAGCTGTTTGCCAGGCTGAATAAAGCTAAATATTTCTCAAAGGTGGATCTGAGCAAAGGCTACTATCAGATTCCAGTAAAGCCTGAGGTTAGACCTTATCTAGCTTTTAGTACCTCAGAGGGACACTATGAATTTAACAGATTGCCATTTGGATTGAAAAATGCGCCCAGTGTCTTCTCTAGAATGATGAGAAAATTGTTGGATCCCCTGAAAAATCCATGCATCACAAACTTCATGGATGATATCCTCGTAGCGACAGAAACGTTTGAGGAACACATTAACTCTCTGAACATGTTGTTTGATCGACTTAGAGAAGCGAATTTGACAGCCCGACCAACCAAATGTTGCGTTGGATGTAAAGAATTAGAATTCTTGGGACACACAGTCCATCAGGGAAACATGACCCCTGACCCCAAGAATTTGGAGAAACTGAGAAAAGCACCGAGGCCACAAACAAAGAAAGACGTGAGATCCTTTGTCTCATTATGTGGTTTCTACCAAAAATATATCAAAAACTTTAACTCCATATGTGCACCGTTAACTGATTTGACACGCAAAGGAAATCCAGATCGAATTACCTGGACAGCACAGTGTGAATTAGCATACCAAGAATTGAAGGAAAAGCTCACAAGCAAACCTATTTTGAAATTACCTGACTTAAGTCAAGAATTCATTGTGAGAACGGATGCTAGTAATCTAGGGTTGGGTGCCACCCTGTTACAGAAGTCAGATTCACTGGATGGGGAATTAACCCCAGTGGCATATGCTAGTCGTAAGTTGAATACAGCTGAAAAAAATTATTCAACTAGTGAAAAAGAATGTCTCGCAGTGATATGGGCGATTAAGAAATTCAATATTTATCTGTATGGGAAGGCATTCAAGTTACAAACAGATCACAAACCCCTGGCTTTTCTAGCGCAAGCCAGGCATGAAAATTCTAGGTTACTACGCTGGTCTTTGCTGTTGCAGCCATATCATTTCAGTATAGAATATATTTCTGGAAAAACTAACCTAGGTGCTGATTTTCTAAGCCGCCATCCGTGCGATGAGACTCAAGGTAATCACCAGGCCTAGATAGAAAGTTATCTATGTGTATATAGAATTAAGGACTGACATATAATGTCTGTTTTAAGTGGGAAGAATTGTGGTGAAAAATTCTAATACCCATATATAAATTAGAACATAAATGTAAAGCAGAACGAAATAATACGATAGGAAGAAGAACGGAGAAAGACCAGTGCTTTCCCAGTATAGATAACGCCTTAGTTGTATAACGGCTAACACAAGATTTCTACTTGTCCTAATTCGTTCGTTCCTAAATAACATGCTTAAACCTAACAATACGGCGATACTCGTAGTTCTAAAAATATAATGTGTAATACAATCTTTTGGACGACCTTGATTTTAAAAACTAACACTAGTGCAAAATCGCGCACAAAGTTAGCCTCGGAAAGACAGACGGGCTTAGAAGAAGAGAGAGAGAGAGAGGTAGACGGACCATGGAACACAGTAGCGCAAGCAGCTCGCCGTGTGTTTAAAAAATAAACCAACTCGCAGTGTGCATGGCCTAAATTCTTCAAATAAACAGTGATGAAAAAAACTAACGATACGAGGTTAAGTTTTGAAAACAGGTTTAAATTCTTATTAGGAAACCTGATTTTTTCGCAGGGCTCCTGACTTTATACTGATAGTACAGTCGTAAAGGATTGAACAGGTGGTAGTTGAATTAAACACTTAACATCGAAAAAAGATCGTATTCTTAACTACACCACTTAGCCCCTTGAAAATCATATATTCGTGTACAGGAAGGCTAGTGGACTAGGAATATGTAATAAATTATCTAAAAAGTCCATTAGATAATTAAATATTGGTAATAAAACATATAGAGAACAGAGATACTGTCATGTTTGGTCATATCTGCTTGGGATGGAAATCCCTGATTTTTGTGAAACATAGTAGTGACAGAAAGTCTAAGATAGTACGTGGGAGGCCATTGGCTGAACTTTGAAGTTAAAAGAAATTGGATTGGGTGACCTATGAATAACAAAAAAAAAATGCCTAGAAACGGAGTAGAAGTGAATGAAAATGTTGTAATGACTGGGTACTCTTTTGAATATATTCAAAACGATTGGTCAATACACTGCATATTGGCAGAAGAAATCTTAGAAGGGACGCCATATCGTTACACATTTGAGAGATGAGAGCAAGCAGTGTTATTCTAAATTAAATATAAGATAACAGCTTGGACATACCGCAGATCAAACTGTGTCAGTCATCTTTAGTGTGTTTTCCTTACGAATTGTGGTAAGCTAGACATTTTTGATCTGTATTTTTATTGAAAATTGAATGTGAAATGATAAATTATGTCTGTATGTGTGCGGTTCAGTAGCAAACATGAGGCAAAGCCTAGATATTGCTCCACCATGTAAAAGATTGTCAGAGAGGAGTATAACTGCATATATATATATATATATATATATATATATATATATATATATATATATATATATATATATATTGGAGTGCCATATAGTAACATAACACCTATCCTATTCTATGGAAGGGATTACAGCTGGAATTGCAGAGGCGTTGTAACCATTAGGGAGAGGAATACTGGTGTATATTGTCACATGAAAAGCTAGCAGTTGGCCTAAAGCGCTGAACTTTATGTTTGTTTGTACTGTCATGTACTTCAGTGTGGAATAATATTGTATACTAGTTAGTAAGAAGGATGCATAACCTTCACTTTCAGGGACCGTGGTATAGATGGTGATATTGCATCGTCCGGTCTGAGTACTGCGTGATCCAGAAAGTTGGCAGCAGACTCCCAGCACAAGATAGCGGCCATTGCCTATCCTATTATCAAACTGAGAAGCAAGCGAGCAGAGGATACAGGTTTCCTGCAGCTGCAATATGAGATAAGAGCATATCAGCACGTAAAGCCCAACCTTGAATCAAATACCCCTGAAGTGAACTTTGTTAAAAAGACAAAAGGGACAGAAATTGTAAAGAAACAGAATCTGTGAATCCCTTAATATTATTTCCACCAATAACAAACACATGAAGTCGTGATGACAAACAACAACCTAGCATTAAAAGCCAGTATTACCTCATCATAATACATCACAACACTACACTTATATTACAATACTATTATAGATCTGGACAAAGATCTTTTGTATAAATTTTTGTACATAAACATTGTGCTTACATTTGATTGTGATTCCTGATTCACATTGTAGTAGGATCAGGATATCTATATATTGAAAAGTTAATACATTATATAAAATTTAACACTTGACTTACTTAAGGTAAATCTTTAAAGTGTTAGGTGTTTGTGATTGTCATAGTGTTGTAAATTGTTGTGAATGTTAACTTAGGTGTTTATCTGTCTGTTGGTTGTTGTGAACTTACACTTCATCACTATCATAACCCTAGACATTAAACGAAGTCATCACACATTTTAAGAATAAGTCTGATTGAGGTCGAAATGTGGTAGCAAGCAAGGTCCTCTATAATACAGCAACATTATTAGATACAGAGACCTTCACAGCTGATCTCAGTCAGTACACTAAGTCCCCTATAAATATTTATGTAATTTCATCTCACCACAACGATGATGAAGAATACAGCACTATATCCAGCCGTCTTCGAGATTGTCTGATTCTCTCTGGATACGCCTCTCGTCAAGGTAGGTCTACCGCCATCTCACAGTCATTTGTACAGTCAAGAAAAGATAGTAAACTGCCACCTGATTTACTCGGTTTGGGGTGTGCTGACTTCCCTGCTCTCAGAAATTATGTATTTGCGGTGCTCTGCCTGACTTTGCTATTCGCCTTCATCCTTGCCAGGTCTATTGTCGCAGCCAGCTCACTTAGCACTTTGTTGTAGCGCCATGTGTATTGCCCTTGCCCTAATGCCACCTTGCAGACTGAAAGCACATGTTCAAGTGTCTGCCTTTCCTGGCACAGAAGGCACTGCTCATCATCCGACTTTCCCCATCTCACAAGGTTTGTGGCCGATGGCAGGAGATCATACACTCATCTAATAATGAAGCTGAGCCTAAGTGGTGCCATATGCCATATATCATCTCATGTCAAGGACTTTTGCAGGGCTCCTTCCCATGTAGTGCATTGGTGTAACAATCCCAAATTTCGCTAGTGTACAGCAAACCAACAATCAGTGGTGTTAATGATGGGTGTTGTAAGTAGGTGAAGACTGGGCGTGTGATGGAAAATAAAGGTCAACTCGACCGACGCAGGGTTGTGTAAACATGGAGTGAGAGTGCAAGGTACGCGAATGATGGAATGTTCTGTAGAGTTGAAAAATGGACTTGACACACTCACTCAGCTGGAAGTCAATGACATAGACGACTGTGGACGTTTCTATGGTTTAATAAGGACGCACACTTGGACATCACGATTACAGTCAGAGTACAGGTTGGCAAAATATCATCATATATTTGACAAATGGGTGGCAACATCAGCTGTATATTCATGTAGCATATAAATACAATGGGGTGATAGTAGGCAAGCACTCAATGTTCTGGTGGTCTATCGCCACATGCTTCCACTGACTAAACGCGTCAGTAAAAGTAAATACATCATCACAATGGTTCACTGTCAGAATCTTCTTTTGGCTAAGTTTCACAAGCCGTAAGTTTATCAAAACTTGATAGTACAAATGTGAGACCACAACAGTGGGTTTTTCATAATATGTAGATCTCTGTACCATTGTCCGATAATAAGACCTTTTTCTGTTCTCCGACAATGATCCGTTTACAATGACGGGAATTCAAAATGGCTTTCCTCCTTGAGCTTCGCTCACCCAGGATGATAAATGATAATCAGAATTAATTTATAATTCGAGCATAAATGTTCTCATAGGGCTTCCATACATTCTGTTATCAACAAGGCTGCTTCATCAAGTAATCCAGTGCTGCTGGATTACACGTCATCTTCATTTGCATTCAAACAATTCTAATATGCGATAATACATCTGCCATCTTGGCCTAGCCACAAAGTTCAGCAAAAGGGTCTGGTTTTACCTTGATTTAGGAATAAACACAATAGCGAATAACGCACGCCATTCCTTGGCATTAACAAAGAACATTAGGAGAATCTCTGATCATACAATCAGGCAGAGACACCATCTCCTTCCTAGAATCATTCACATAGATCATAATTCAACGTTTCTAAACGACCGGCCCAAAAAACAGCCATGACATGACAGCTTTCTTTGTCGACTCCCTAAATCGACGCATGCGCAGAAAATTCCTTTTGACTATATTCAAGTGAGGCGACTACATATTTACTTTCACTCGAAGCAAAAAATGAGTAATTGCCCTTTGACTAGAATTCTAATCTAGACCCAAAATATTATTACCAAATATTTCCAAACATAACAAGTATACAAACAAAAAAATATCTTCCTATATATATATATATATATATATATATATATATATATATATATATATATATATATATATATATTGCTACCAGTAATCTGTTGGTAACAGACTACCGCAACCCCCGGAAAAGAAATGCAATTTTTTTTTTCATCTAAGAGCAACATACAATAGGCTCACAACGCACGAATAATTCGCAGATGATAAATAACATCAATTTATAATGTCAAATTAAGGTAAAGTCGAAGCATAGATCGACTTGTGAGAATATATCTCATCATCTCAGAGAAAGCATTTCTCTTAAGTATATATATTTCCAGGGAGGTGCCACCAACGTATACCACAATGCTGGCAATGACACAATGCATATAAATATTTCATATTACAATTTCATATTTAAGCACCATAAGTACATGATTGACAAAGAAGAAAAATCATCAAAGAACAGCGGTGAATATATATCAATGAACGTAGTGATAATAGTGATACAATCACTATATTACAAATTACAATGTGTATCTATCTTGATATAGAAAGGAACTATTATAGACTTAGATGTGTTAAGAAGTCCAAGACCTAACATTTAGGTGGAATCATGTGGGCATCTAGACAAGATGTCTGCCATCACATTATCTGATCCACGGATAGCTCGAACCGAGAAATGAAAAGGTTGAAGAGCAATTGCATATCGAGTAGACCTCGAGCTCTTCAAATTCTTACTCTGTATAGCCGTAAGAGCTTTCTGGTCGGTTTCTACTATGAAATGTGCGCCTAGAAGGAATCTTTGTAGTTTGAGAATTGACCAAACCCTAGCCAATAGTTCACGGTCTAAAACCGAATAATTCCTTTCTGCAGCATTAAGTTTTCTGGAGATATACATTACAGGATGCAGAGTTCCAGAGTACTCTTGCATTAGTGTCGCTCCAATCCCAGTTGATGAAGCGTCTCTAAGAAGAATAAATGTTTTATCTGTAGTAGGTAACACTAAAATAGGTGGTGTTGAAAACATAGTTTTGATCTTATCCAAAGGGGATTGGCATTCCAGTGACCAGTGGACCATATTAGGCGACCCTTTCTTTAGTAGTGTAGAAAGAGGTGCCATGATAGAGGATAGATTCGGAATGAATCTTCCATAAAATTGAATAAGACCTAAGAGACTTCGCACTTGCTTTTTAGTCTTAGGAATAGAGATGTTAAGTATCTTAGTTATATTATGGTCCTCTGTCTTTAGGAAACCATGACCGACTCGATGGCCTAGGAAAGAAATTTCGCTAAAACCAATGCAGGCTTTAGAGGGTTTCGCTGTCAGGTTATACTCGCGTAGAGTAGATAGTAATTCAACTAACCCTGAATAGTAATCTTCCCAAGTATCGCTGAAAAGACAGATGTCGTCTAGGTACGCAATGACATTTGACCGATAAGATAGGATTCGACGCATCATGCGTAAGAATGTAGCTTTTGCGTTCATAAGGCCGAAAGGCATGAAATTCCATTGAAAAAGGCCTCTAGGTGTAGAAAAAGCCGTAATTGGTTTGGCGCGTTCAGATAAAGGAACTTGCCAATATCCTTTAGACAAATCAAGTTTAGTGAAAAAATGAGATTTAGAAAGCCTAGTAAGTAGCTCTTCTAGTAAAGGCATAGGTTCAGCATCGAACTTCGTAACTTGATTCAATTTGCGATAGTCAACGCAAAGACGTATGTTATTGTCTTTTTTCCGAACAATAACCATCGGCGAAGAATATGCAGAAGTGGATGGTTCAATTATTTTTAAATCTATCATCTCATCCAACTCCTTCTCAACCTGTGCTTGAAAATGTATAGGAATAGGATAAGGTCTGACTCTAATAGGATTATGGTCAGTTAGAATAATGTCATGTTCAATGACATGAGTTTGTCCAGGAATGTCAGTAAGGACATCCTGAAATGTTTGTAACATAACCGAAACTTGTCGCTGTTCTCCTAGAGATAAATCAGGAGAAACAGTAACATTTTTCCATGATTCACTAGAATGAAGTGGAATCATCGGAAGCGGAAGATTAACATCCGAAAAACTTGTTTCCTCATCCTGTATTACGGACAGTGATGAGTAATGACCATGTTGGACTGGTGAATCGTCCGTTGCCTGGAAAATAGGCTGTAAATAATCAGGACGTTCATGGAATTCCGTAAGCATATTGATGTGGAAGGTTTTATGCTTTCCATCAATATCGACAATGTAGTCAACATCGGAAATTTTCGAGATTATATCGTACGGACCTTTCCAAGAAATAAGAAGTCTGTTTTCCCTACAAGGTAGCAAAACAAATGCTTTGTCACCAGGACAAAGTTGTCGTAAGGTTCTTTTCTTATTGGCAAATTGCCTTGCCTTCTGTTTAGCAAATTCAGAAGAAGAATTTGCCAAATTGCATGCTTCGATAATCTTTTGTCTCAGCGTAAGAAGATTTTGTGTCATCGGTAATATTATCAGCGGTTATGAGATCATGAAGCAAAGACATAGGGCCACGCGGTCGCGCGCCAAAGACAAGTTCAAAGGGAGAAAATCCTGTATGTTCATTGGGGACCTCTCTGTAAGCGAAGAGGGCCGCGGGTAAAACCCTGTCCCAATCTTGAGGATGATCCTCAGTTATCTTCCCTAACAAGTTTTTGAATGTTCTATTTAGGCTTTCGACCATCCCATTGGACATAGGATGATAGATACTACTCAAAGATCTCTCTATTTGCAAAGTAGACATTACTTGAGACATGGTATCTGATATTAGTTGGGTGCCATGATCTGATAATATCTCTCCGGGGAATCCCAGACGAGAAAATATAAGCCAAAGAGCATCTGCAATGTCAGCAGTAGTAATGCTCTTCAGAGGAATAGCCTCTGGCCAACGTGTGCACATATCAACACACGTCAAGATAAACTGATGTCCTCTAGCAGATTTGATCTTAAATGGACCAATGATGTCTATCGCCATTTTCTGAAATGGTCGAATAGGGATGTCTGCAGCCTGAATAGGTGCAGCATGGCGTGGACCTTTGGATTTCACCTCTTGACATACCTTACAAGATCGACAATAAATCCGTATGTCCTTGTTCACATAAGGCCAAAAGAAAGCCGCAAGAACTCTTGACTTCGTACGGGAAAAAACCCATATGTCCAGCACACTGAGAGTCGTGAGCGTGCTGCAAAATTTTAATTCTCAAATTTTTGGGCACAAGAATCTGAGAATGACTTGACTTAGTGGAGTCTTGCACCATACGTACAAGTACGCCATTCTTCAATGTAATCCAAGATTTACGATTTGTATCCTTATTTGGATCACCTTTTGTTGCAAGAGTGAAGAATTTCTTTAGAGTGGGATCATCTTCTTGCTGTTTTATAAATGAGTCACGAGAAATTACCAAGGGATCATCTTGGTTATGCACTTCATTATCTTCAGTAGATGAAGTTTGAGGCATATTAAGAGCTTGAGCTCTAGTGACTACAGCATTAGCAGCTTGCATGTTTTCTTTTTCCCAAACGGAAATTTGTTGTGGAGTACATTCGTTGACTCCGTGAATACGACCGATGATAAGATCAGCGATCGGATTCTGCAGAAGACATGCGTGTACATCTCCTGTAAAGAAAGGAGTAGCAATCCTAATGATAGCAGTAGAATATTTCTCTAAGGTGCCGCCAAATGTTACACATTTGACTACTTTTCCTGTGGCACGAGAAGGATCTACGAGTGACTGCCTAACACCAATTGTGGTGCATCCAGAATCAAAAAGAACTGAGACTGGATTGTCATTTACTAGACCTTTGTGTAAGACGAGAGAACCTCTTCCATCATGTGCTACTGACGCACGAAGAGCGGGAAGAGGATGACCGCAACTTAAAGTGGAGACCGTAGTTGGTTTAAATAATGTTTTGCATTGGGGGCACTGAGATGCTCTCCCAAAATCAAAAGCGGAACATGCCATATTATTAGTGTCATTATTATCTTTAATCTGTTTATAGGCTTTATGTGACTCTTGCTGTGCACAGTTTGCCTGATAATATTATTTATTTTTTTGTATTGTGATCTACCTCGATTATTATTGCCTCTGTAATCATTATTGTTTCCTCTATTGTAACCCCTATTTGGGTTTGAGTCATAGTTCTCATGGTTACCATTATCATATTCATTATAATGAGTATCTCTATAACTATGGTCTTGTTGTCTCCATGATGGATGACTTGGATAGTTCCTATAATGACTTCCTCTGCAAAAATTCCTATAATTATGACCACCCCTGAATCGAGGGCTGTCGGCTCGTCTCCAGTACTTCGCAGAAGAACCCTGAAATGATTGGTTACCGTGGTTTTGATAACTATTATGGTTAATCTGTTTATCAAACCTGTTTTGTGGTCCCTGAAATTTGTGTGAATAATTAGGGTTGTATGGTGTTGCTGAAGCATCTGGCATACTTTCCTTAACCTTAGCATTGCTAATAGCTACGTCCGGATGTGCCGTGACGTATTGGGTATAATATTGCTCCATTTCTTTTAGTGTCTTGGGTTTACGCTCATGTAGGAATTCAAGGAATGGTTTATTTACACTTGACATAATCTTGTCCCTGAGCAACAAGTCCATAAGGGCTTCATATGTCTTTTCTGTTTTGGACAGCTCAATCCAACGATTAAATGTAGGACGTGTCCTTGCAATGAATTCTGAGAATTCTACCCCTGATTCAGGTACCATTTTCTTAAACAAAAGACGGTAACCTTCCTCTGTTAATTGATATTTTTTCAATAAGGCTGCTTTGATAACATCATAATTATCCTGGTCAGCCTCTTTTACCAAGCTTAAACTAGTCAGAGTGTCACCTTTCAGTATCTCTGATAACTGGTTAGCATATTGTGATCTATCCACATTATGATTTCGACAAGAACGTTCAAATCTATCTAGCCACACTGTTAAGTCGTCACTGGATGGATTAAATGCTGGTAGCTTGATCTTATAAATAAAAGGTTTACCACTACCACCAGATGATTGATTAACATTACCCATGTTTGTCAACTTCAATTTTTTCTAACTCAAATGCTAATAGTTTCTCCTCATGTTCCCTTTTTTGCCTTTCTCTCCTCGGCTTCTCTTTGTAGTATTTTTTCTTCTTTTTCCATTTCCATCTGGATTCTCCTTTCCTCCACCTGCATCTGCAATTTCTTTTGTTCAGCTTCCAATTCCATTTTTTTTCTCCTCAGCTTTTTGTTTTTTCTCTTCATCCTTCTGTGCTTTGGTATAATGAGAAAGTGCAAACTCTTTTAACTCCTCAGGAGTCATCCCAAGGGCTCTCCCTTGCTCAATGAAGTAGTCTAAAGTTGCCTTACTATTTAATAATATGTGGCTATTATCACTGAAATAACAAATTTATTTCAACCAAACAGGAGCAAGTTTTTAACCAAAACTTGTATAATCAGCTCTCTATATCCCAATCTCTGTGGGCAAGAAGCCTTTAAATAAGGTCTTGTATAAACAACTGTATACCTCTAATAATAGCAATTAACCATCAGTTGATTCTTTTCCATAAGTTCACTACACAATTAGTAGTGTATGATCAAATATATTTTATATGACGTATGTCAATAAAGAACACACACAAAGGACAATCAAGGAGGACAATCAAGAAGGACAATGCGAAAACATTCGCAGAAATCAAATAAGTTACATCGAAAAACAGAAGAAAATAATAACAGAACCTGTGATGATAACTGCGCCGTAATAAACAAAACAAATAACGCCACAGTGTATAAATATAAAATTGTATGAAACTGAATGATAGGAAAGGGTAGACCTACAAATATACAAACAAATCAAAACAAAACCAAAGAACAGGAAAAAAAATACAAAAACAACGAAGAAAAATGCGTCTTCACAACTAACAGAAATAGCAACAAATTGTCGCTAGCAAATTTTCAATTAAGAGAATTCGCACCTATAGACCACTAATATAAGCCCTATGCTACTTGGGAAATCTTATATTAGTCACCTCACCAACCGCCCACAGAAATATACACAAATATCACATATAAACATGTAAACATAAATACATATAGCATAAATACATATGTAATATAATGCAATGTGTTGCAGAGAGAAGGCTCAGATATACAATATAATGGTACAGTTCAATCAAAATTAACTGCCACTTTAATAAATTAATACTGGCCTAAACTATTAAAGTTCAACACTAGATAATAATGTAGAGAAGATCCACCGTTGAAGGGAACTGCAACAACGACAATAGATAGTGGTCTCCAAAGTATTCTGTTATGTAGCAATGTCTGTTTAATATAAACAATGTCTGTACTTTCCGCGCTGTTCTGTGTAGGAATGTCTGCACAACTTAAATGTCAATAAGCGCTGACCTAGTTACTGCATACGCTGACAGGACAGGTCATGCTGACATCGACTGTAGAGTTGTACTGCTAGTGTGTCGTATGAGGCGTCAGGGAACCATCAGTAGTCGATTTCCAAATCAGTCCTCCGCGAAGGTTAGACCCAGGAATCTGGCCACCAGTGTAAGAATCCCAAATTTCGCTAGTGTACAGCAAACCAACAATCAGTAGTGTTAATGATGGGTGTTGTAAGTCGGTGAAGACTGGGCGTGTGATGGAAAATAAAGGTCAACTCGACCGACGCAGGGTTGTGTAAACATGGAGTGAGAGTGCAAGGTACGCGAATGATGGAATGTTCTGTAGAGTTGACAAATGGACTTGACAGACACTCACTCAGCTGGAAGTCAATGACATAGACGACTGTGGACGTTTCTATGGTTTAATAAGGACGCACACTCGGACATCACGATTACAGTCACAGTACAGGTTGGCAAAATATCATCATATATTTGACAAATGGGTGGCAACATCAACTGTATATTCATGTAGCATATAAATACAATGGGGCGATAGTAGGCAAGCACTCAATGTTCTGGTGGTCTATCGCCACATGCTTCCACTGACTAATCGCGTCAGTAAAAGTAAATACATCATCACAATGGTTCACTGTCAGAACCTTCTTTTGGCTAAGTTTCACAAGCCGTAAGTTTATCAAAACTTGATAGTACCAATGTGAGACCACAATAGTGGGTTTTTCATAATATGTAGATCTCTGTACCATTGTCCGATAATAAGACCTTTTTCTGTTCTCCGACAATGATCCGTTTACAGTGACAGGAATTCAAAATGGCTTTCCTCCTTGAGCTTCGCTCACCCAGGATGATAAATGATAATCAGAATTAATTCATAATTCGAGCATAAATGTTCTCATAGGTGTCATAAAATTAACAAGTGATACAACGTAAAAATATCTCCAAAGGATAAAATGTAAGGATAAAAACATAACGCGTAAGCTGCTGATAGTACATGATCGCCCTGACCGCGGGTCATCACCCTCCATAAAAATTGACTTGTTAGACGGGAAATCAAAACGGTTACCATTTGGAGGGATGAGAACGGCGGATCAAAAGGAAAAAAAATATGACTGAAAAAAAATTGCGTGAGACTAGCAAGGCTAAGGAGACGCACTTGGGGGGGAGGGGGGAAGGGGGGGGAAGGGGTGGGGGGAAACGGAGAAAAAAATTCACGTCCCCAAATTGACACGAGGTACGGAAACGGACGCTTTTGCGATACCAAGCCTTTGATTTGAATTCAGCGGCTAAACGCAGATGCTTGAAATATTACAAAATTTAAAAAGTAACTTTTCTTAATATTAATATTAGGAATATAAAAATTAGCTGGCCGGATGGCCCATTCTGAGCAGTGAAATAATATGTTTTTAATTTTACAGACGGATAGATAATAATGAAAATAATGACAAAAGACAGTGTTGTTCACAACAGCGAAAGACTGCATTGAATCAAAAGTGTCGCTATTTGCACAAAAATCGCGACCTTGAGACGCAGGTGTTCAAATCTACTTAGCATGGAAGAGAAGGGATATTGGTGGGAGCTGTGTCTAAAAATAACTTTTAACGACAAAATTTTGGAGGGGAGAGAAAGGTTGGTTCAAAAATCAAGTACGTTTTGTGAAAACGCAAGTAGAGACGGACAGACTAACAGATAAAAATCCATACTTGACTGAAGCATGACTGAAATGACTTTAGTGTAGGAAATTTGAATTTAAAAAAAACCAAGGCATTGATTGGCCACAGACAATCATATTATCCGCGCTCAGACGAGCTTTTTTGCCATTCCTCAATAGTTGTCCAGTGATAGACACAGTAAATTTCAAGTGTGGTGATTTCCAAATGAAATAAATTGAAATAAGTTCAGGGACGCCATACTATAGCCAGCAGCTCAGCTGAGTTTTGCTAGCATTTCTGTGTTCTTTATTCATAATCTGGTAAGATTGAAATTATTTCTTTGCATGTTTTGAATATTGTTTAAGGTTTCGAGTGATTTGATACTGCCATATCGAAATCTAGCCTTACAAACAAGTAAGGATTCGCTCTGGACCCCCCGCCCTAGTTCAGGGTCTAGGGACAAACAAAATATAAACTACAGCAAGGTTTAGGAAGGGGTGATCAAGTGTTGAGAACAGTGAATCATATCACTTATCCTATTGTATGGCAGTGAGATAATGCACCTATTTCAGAATCTGTAGACTGGGGAAACTTACCCTATGCGAAACCAACTAGGTAAGATGTGCTGTCTGGTCAGAGAGAACTGACCCTGTTTATGTGGTGTTATTGTAATGTGTTATGTGTAGAAGTGGCTTATTAGGTAAGGTTCTGAGCAAAAACCAATACTTTATTTCAGAGCTGTGAGTTCGATCTTGACACTAAGGTGGTGTCAAATGCTGATTAATAATTGAAGTGAGGACCCGTGCAGGGTACATTTCGACAGAACATCTGTGTATTGCTCAAGCACGGAGAGGTGGGGCCATCATATTCCAGCACCAGAACAAATCTGGCAAAGTTAAGTAGGCTAGCTGGCCTGCTGAACTTACACCAACTTCATAAAACTAGCACCCAAGAGAATTTACTACTGAAGCATCCCATTTCCTTCCATCATTAATGGACAATGCTGTGTAGGCATAAACAGGGAGGGATGAAGCCACCCCAACAGCACGTCCATTCATAGTTTTCCCAGGAAAATTAACATTACGAACAGTAATACTATAATTAATCTTGAAGATTGCATATGTAAACATCTTTCATTTAACATGCCATTTATTCATGCCATTCATTCATAAATTTCAAAATCTTTGCATAAGTTCTGGCCAAAATAAAACCTTGGTTCAGAACAAATAAATTTAAAAAAAGATTTTCTATTCTAAATTTAACCAGCTGAATTTAGTTCATTGTGTTATACATTTTATTGATAGTATTAGACTTAATTAATATCTGTGTGTGTTTGTATATGTCCATACAACACATTGCATTCAGTACCCTAGATTTTAACGTAGCCACATTCATTAGTAAAAAAAGATATGTGTGAGGTCATAAAGTGGTAGCACGAAAGGGCCTTCTGTATATTCACAGCTACAATTATCTCAGGAGCCTTCACAGCTGACCTCACGCATCACACTAGGTGATAACACCACCATACAATACCATCAAAATCCACTACAATAGGGCTTCCATACATTCTGTTATCAACAAGGCTGCTTCATCAAGTAATCCAGTGCTGCTGGATTACACGCCATCTTCATCTGCATTCAAACAATTCTAATGTGTGGGGGGTTTGGGATGTCAGCTATTGGTAGTACCTTTGGTTAAGGAGCTGTCATGGACTTTTCAGGGCAGCTCGGCCACCTTTGGTCCAAACCTGGCATTCAGCTCTCACCTGTGGCTCCTCGTAGCTGTCAGTATGCGACAGCGGCCACCCCCCGGGAAACGGCTTTGACAGGCCGGCTAAACTAGGTGAGGGTAGCCGACTGGCTATAAACCTTCGGTGAGTTAGGGTCTGCCTACCCATGCATGCGAAGACTGGATTCGGTAGACTGCGCGGAAGAAACCACCTGTTGGTTCAACGGGCATGACGGCGATTACCAGCAACGCGCTGTCGAGCGTAAGGAGCATGGCGAGGCACGTAGAAAGCCATGGTCATCCACTGCACCTGACTTCATCTCCAGTCGTCTTGACTTGTCTTGCCACTGGATTAAGATGGACCCAGGCGAGAGAGTGAGGTCGACGAATTGCGCAACTCTTCCTCACTTTAAACCAAATCACTGCGCAAGTCACTCTTTCATCCAAATGGCAAGACAAGATCCCAGATACCGCCGTTCTTGACAGAGCTGGTATCCCTAGCATCGATACTATTCTGATGCAGTTACAGATTCGCTATGCAGGTCATGTAGTCCGCATGCCAGACCATCGACTGCCAAAGATATATATATTCATTGCCACCAGTAATCTGTTGGTAACAATTGGCCTTTTTGGGCCTGCTGCACCTCCTTTTGCAACCTCTTATAATTCTCAGCTCCTTGTATTTCCTGAACAACCATGTCTCTGCGCTCCCTCTGTGCTGCCTTGGTCCACCAACGGATGTCTCCATGGCCAAATGCCGGTCTTTTCGTCTGTGTGTATCCAATTACCTCCCTCAGTGAGAGCGACTCTTGGGCAGCATCAACAGCTTCTTCCACTTTCCACTTCCTTCCTGTTTTCAGTGTGGGCTGAATGGACTTAACCACGTCATCAGCTGACTCGCGTAGCATCATTGCAAGCCTTGCATCTCCCACTTTGTACTCTTCAAAAACTGACATGAAAGGAAGCGCTAGTTTTGACTCTTTGCAATACATTGCTACGTTTGGTACTCCCAGCCATTTCCTCATGAAATTGATGACGTTCTGCTCTATAGCTTCCACTGTACTGGTGCTTAGTTCATATATAAGCAGTGGCCACATCAACTTAGGTTTCAACTTGAACTGGAGACATCACAATTTGAATTTTCCCAGGAGTCTGCTTTGGTCTATGATCTGTAGCCCTCTGCCATTTCTATTGTTTGTTGCACTGCCGAGTCTTTTAATGAGGCATCGTACACTCTGTCAAGACATTTAACAGGTTCCTCAATGACAGTAGGGATTCATTGGTTTGAGACCATGACTATGACCTCCGCTATCTTCCCTTTCCTGACTGATAAGCATCTCGAATTCTTGAGTTTAAATTTTATTATGCACCAGCTGACTAGTTCATCCAGGCGTGCTAACATCCTCCGTGCCTGATGTTCTTCTGATATCGGAATTGTTGTGTCATCCGTGAATGCTCTGAGCCGTGGCATGTGACACATTCCACTAAGCTTTCGACCTATAGCCATTCCTTCAGCCTCATTGAGGATAACCTGCATAGCCAACACGAATAGTATCGGAGATATGGCAATTCCAACTTCAAGGCCAATCAACTTCGTTGTGTACTCTCTGCTTGAAAATCTGACAGAGAACCATGCGAAATAAAGCTTCAGCATTGCTGCAATCTCTTGTGGAACATGATACATTTCTAGGGCCTGCCAAAACATCTGGCATGGAACGAATCCATAAGCATTTGATGGATCCAACCAGATTACATGGAGGTTTCTCTGTCAGATTTTGCCTTTTGAATTGCTTTCCAGATCATTGTGGCATGCTCTAGACATTCTGGTGTACCTCGGATACCTTCTGAATGGTAGTGTCAATATACCAATTTGCCAGTAGGTATGTAGTGAGCCTTTTCGCCATCAATGAGAATAATGTCTTCCCTTCCAAATTAAATAGTGAGATTGGCCCGAACTGATTGTTGTCTGTGAAATTTTGTTCCTTCGGGATGTAGAATCCGTTCGCCTTTCTCCATTTCTTGCTTACAAGCTGGGTTTCCAACGCATTCTTCAGTAAACTGAGTAGTCAGGGCATCTCTTATACACAACATATGGAACACCATTAGGAACTGGAGCTGACTTGCTCCTAGCTTTCTGGACAACGCTTTCTACTTCTTGCATAGCTGGGGGCTTGGTGTTAAATTCTGGTCCTGACTTACTTGGCCATTTAAGGCCTGCCATGCTGCTAAGCGGCTCATTTTTGTGACCATCTAAATAAGTCATTCTAAGGTGTTCTTCCAGCTCTTCTTTCCTGATATTTATCGTTCCCGACCGTGGCTGGTCAAACAGATCTTTGGCGAACTTGAAGCGCTCCCTGAAGAATCTTTCCCTATACCTCTTAGTCTTCCTTTTCCTCCTGCACAACCTTTTTGCTCTACAAAGGGCATTATGCTGGCCTTTCAGGTGTCCCAAACCTGTCGTAACCCTTCCTTCTCTGTGGCCACTGCGTTCTTGAACAGTTTTCGAGCATGTTTCTTCAGTTTCATGATTTCTCATATTTTAATTTGACTTCTATTTTTTTGCGATGGGATACTTGTCCTTGCCTCCTTGACTTCAAACACTTTGCGACAGTGAAGATACATTATGTCGCCGATTATTTCCATCTTCTTCTCCTAAGGTATCTGCTCAGTTTGTTATCCAACTCTTTTGACAAGGCTTCGTCCAGCTGTTCCCAAAGCCCTTTTGCACAGGGATGTGGAAACTTGATTGCATCTCTCATCCCGTTCAAGAAGTGTGTGAGATCATCATCAGGCAGATCAACTTGAATGTACTCAGCACTGTGGATTGAATCATGGGTGAGTTCTTCTAACTTCTTACCCATCGAGACAAAGCGCTGTTGATCTCCCTGTGATGAACTCCTTCACCCCATTTTCGTTCTGAGGATTTTCTTTGCTCTCTGACTAGAGAATTTCCTCCCACAGGCACATGGAATAATAAGGAGATACAGTAGAGAAAACGATTGGAATAGATATGCTAGAGGATATGATTGGAGTACATGTGTTGGGGGTTAGAGGTATGGTGGAAGACATGATTGAATTAGACGTACTACAGGTGAAAAGTATAGTGGAGGAAATGGTTGGAATAAATATGCTCGGAGTGAGAGGTATAAGGGAGGACATTATTGAGGTACATGTGTGAGTCAGAGGTATAGTGAAGGACATGATTGTAGTAGATATGCCGGAGGTGGAAAGTACAATGTAGGACATGACTGATGTGCTGGAGGTGATAAGGACAACGGAGGACATGATTAGAATGGATATGATAGGAGTGAGAGGTATCCTGGGGGACACGATTGGAGCAGATGTGCTGAAGGTGAGATGTACAATGGAGGACATGACTGGTGTAGATGTGCTGAAGGTGAGAAGTATGGTGAAAGACATGACTGGAGGAGGTGTAGTGGAGGACATGACATAATTAGCTGTGGTCGTGAGAGGTACAGTGGAGAACATGGTTATAGTAGATATGCTCTAGGTGAGAAGTATTGTTGGCATTGGGTTAATCCAAAAATTATTCGTTGAGGGTTAGTCCTGGTAGCTCAGGTAATAATGGTCGCTCAGAAGTACCGCTACCATGTGATAAATTAAAAGCACAGTTGCATTTTGTTTTAACCGGGCAACGCCGGATACATCTGCTAGTCACATTGATTAAACGTAGCTGCCATTGACGGTTCTGATCCTTCTGATGGGTTGGTAACTGGTACATTGCTCACAATCGTTGCTGGTCAAGGTTTTCGACTGTAGCTCGTTCCCCAGAAATTTCAGGTAGAGTCTACAAAGTTGGACCTTCGCCTTAAAGCATAAGCCACTGTTTCCATCTTGTTCCAGAGATAGTACTTTCTGCTGGTACCCGCAATAACAATGGTAAAGAATAGAAACGAAACGCTCTTCTGAGCATTGTGTTTTCCAACCCATGGTTATGGGTACTTATCTTCCCATTCCACCATCACATTTAACTCATAATTTACCCTGCAAACTAAATTTACTCCCTCAGGATAAAATTTTCTTTACATTTAAATGAAAAGGTTAATAGTGCAGAAATAATATGTTTACATGTACATTTCCATTGATTGAAAAGTGCTCACAATATAAATTGAATATGTTTTCATTTATGTTTACACTGATTTAAAAAATTTGAAACTTCCATTAATTCTAAAATGAATATTTTCACATAGACATTTACACTGGTTTGAAACTGTAAGTATTATACTTAGAATGTACATCATTTCTTTCATCTTTTACTCCCTACTCCATGTGGAACTTGGAACTATTTTATGCTTTTAGTTCTCTTTACTAATAATAAAGCGATAATAAAGCAATCACCAGCACGTGCATTGGTGGTTCATGAGCGATCATTCGCCAGTTGCCAGCCTCAATTGACTGGATCATTCACTAGCGATTTTCACATATTAAAATTCACATGGCAAATAAATATGTATATATGTTAGTGCACATGTTAGTAATATAAAATCACACGCCAATCCTGGCTCACAGACGTTTTGCTCAGATGATTAAAAGAGACTTAAATCGGCCTCTTATATGCGTCTGGGATGTCGTTAATTTAATAAGTTCCCTCTCTGACTGTGTGTGTTTCGTTCAGTTTCCTCAGACCGCGGCTTTCCTTATTAAATTGATAGAGATTTCCTGGGCTTTTTTTGTAAGTCCTGATAAATACTCAAATAAAAGGTGTCCGGTCTGATAAAATGGAATTCTGAATTCTAGGCTTCACTCTGGCAAGGTCTGGTGTCTTGGCAAGTGATCTTCACAGTAGTTTTGACTGACTGGAGCGTCAGGTTATATTTACTGCTTTACCACGCATTCGTTGTTATGAAAATGTGATGATCAGCAAATCTGGTTTGAATATTTTCCATGACTCATTGTCGTAGATTTTCTGATAGGAGTATTAAGACTTGAGTTGGTCCCTTCTGAATAGATTAGAATATGTGATATACACAGTGAGAGTAGTAAAAAAAGAAGTAGATTTTCCCAAGAGTGCGGTGGTAGCGAATCAAATAGAGCTGTTCCCCTGAAAAAAAAGAATCTTCTCTCTCTCTCTCAGGCCTATCTTCTACGACAGATATATAAGAGTCAGACAGACTATTGACAACATAGGTTACTATGTATGAACATACAACTCACGTGCACACCCCTTCAAGTGACAACAGTTAGACACACAGACGTGGGAAAACTATAACAATACTTATGTAAATATTCTAGAACGAGCTGACCAACACGCTGATTAGTTCCAGAGAGATTTTTATTTATCATCTATAAAAAATTCTCACAACACCAAAACAAACAAAAAATACATCAAGGAAAACATATGCACATAGTCATACAATATCAAGAAAATGCTACAAGGGTGATAGCCCCGCTATGATCTTAACTCTAGGTTTAGCCCACAGCCCCGTTAGGATGACAGATGATGGCCCAAAGAGTTATAGATACGTAGGGTTTAGGCTAAGAGTTTTTCTTCTTTTCTCGTAAATGTATGCACAGAGTTGAATAATCTGGTTTAGCCTAAGAAGTAAAGAAACTCTAGCAAATAGTAACAAATTCTGCAGGTTAAACAAAAAAAAAAGAATTACGACAGTAAATGTGTGACGATAATACACCGGTAAAATAACACTCAGACCTGTGTACTCTCATTCATCCAGCCATGGCCTTTCTTACACATGTATACTCACACTTTGCTCGCTGCCTCTTGGAACTCAATAGTTCTAGGACATTCACACAGACCCGAAAATGCAGTCCTTGACCAAGAAATCCCCAGTTCCAAAAGACGTACTAAACTCTAAGGGAACGATTCCTTGGGGGTTCTAATTTTTCGAATGTCTGATTAAGTCACATAAAATTTTGTCCAGGCACGAAAGTTAGCAGAGCACAATGTCATTAGCTTTGGATTCTAGAATTAAGGAATGTCAGATCGGTGTCTACTTCCAGGAAGGTACTATATTTTGTCACCACAATACTAGTCACAATCTCTTGCGGAATGTTAATCTTGTAATATTCTCGCCGCCAGGCAGCATGTACATTTAAATTTGTGGAGCAATATGAACTGGCTCAAAAGCCCAATATATATATTTCTAGTCTTTAGAAACCGTTAGTGGGGTTGCTATTACTGTCTCTCTCTGATGGCTTATGCACTGTCAGACCCGTGTTTCTTGAAACAAAGAAACCCACGTGGTTAAAGATAGGAAATGTCTATGCTTCTCACAAATATGTCTCTCAGGTTACTAAACACTGGCAAGTTGGGTACCACCGTTTCACTATATAAAAGAAAGAACACATATCAAATCATTTACATATATGTACTCATTATAACTTACATTTTAAATAGCACGCCTACAGCTTGACTTATATTTAAAACTTCCCGTAAAGTAAGTTATATAAAAATCAAACATCATGAATTAGAAAATACATACATATTTCGTCAACAGTCAATGATGTATCTAGCGTTATAAGTTAGTTTTAAAATAGATTCTCTCGTCTGATTATTTAGAAGTTAAATTAAATTTCTTTATTAGCCGACTGAATTTAAGCAAGAAATATAATTTCTGTTTTCCACTGTAACTCGTCACTATAAATAATACGGACTAGATAAATTAAGCACTCTGCACAAAATCTAACTAGTGAGATAAAATCGGCAATTTAACACTTAATCACTTCACAAAATACTAGAAAATAATATATATAATATTAATATACCTCAAACACAGAATTACTAAGAACGTTAAACCACTTCGACCAAACTAAGGCCATCTCTATTTACAGAGATTATTTAGAAATCGAACGAAGGTTGTTCTAGTCTAACTGCAAAGTTACTGAGTGAAATGAAATAGTTTCAAACGTGGGTTAATATTTTAAACCAGACAAAGGATGAACTATTATTTCGTAGAACGAAATGCTCTCCCCTTTCCGGCTTAAACGATACGTTTCACACCTAACATGTCGTAACTGCCACCACTGACCAAGATGTACGCGTGTCAGTTTCAAATCTCAGACAACCTGTCTCCAATGCAGGGCAGTTTTCACACTACAGCTGACCATGGCCCACAGTGAGCGCCGTGTCAGTTTGGGGATTTTTCAGACAAATGTCTGAATACTGACCGGTGCAGATGTAAAGTATCACACCTCACCGGGACTTATGCCGAGAAGAAACTCGCGCGCTCGGTGAGAATGTAGACTATTGTCTACGTCCTATGTTCAGCGAACCGACTTATCACGCCTTCTGACGCCCTGCAGCCCTGACATCTACGTAATATCGTCCTAGCGCGATTCTCAGTTTTGAGAAAGAAACAGGTAAAGTTTAAAAATACTGAAGAAAATATTTTTCGCAACCGAGTGATGCGAAAAATACAGGAAAAACAAGTATGGAAAGAATATAAATGAAAGGATTAGGGTGAGAGAATAGGAAGAAGATGTAGGTAATTTAATGACATAAAGACCTACGTGACAGGACGTCCCCCCTTAAGATATGGAAGCACTCCATGTCTACGTTATGGAATTAAATTTCCTATAACCGTAGCTTCGGGGTGTCTGTCTTCTTCCCTCTCATCTTCCCCCTCCATCTCTGTCCAATTCCTACTCAAGTCTACTCCCCAAAGTTTCCTTCCTCTGGAATGTCTCCCATGCGCGCTTGAAAGAGCGTCGCCGCTTCTGACATTTTTGAAAGATTTCCTGTGATAGCGGTGGAATATCCCTGCCACTATCGTCATCTTCGTCAGTTTTGGCGATCGTCAGGAGATGGTCGGAGGTTGGCACTGGTTTTTCCAAGTATCTCTTTAAGAGATTTAAATGGAAAACCTTCTCCTTTCCTTCAATAGAGATCTGGTAGTTAGCCTTAGAAATCTTTTTCAGGACGGTAAACGGCCCTTGCCATCCGATCTTCAGTTGGTTGTTCTCGGTAGGGGGCAACACCAAAACTTTCTCTCCTGCTTCCAGTTCTCTCTCTTCCGCGACTTTCCTGTATCGGTTAGCGTGCTTGATGCGTGCTCGCTTAAAGTTAGTCGTTGCTAGGTCCCACCCTAGTTTCAACCTTTCCTTTAAAACCGACACATATTTACTGGCTGAGACAACTGTCTCATCCGCCTTCTCGTCTGTCAGAGACTGAAGTAAGGCTTCAAGCGGGCCCTTAATGGGTCTGCCGAATAAGAGTGTAGCTGGCGGAAATCCTGTGGAAGTATGAGGAGATTCTCTGTAGCCAAATAATGCTGCAGGAATACAGAGATCCCAATCTTCAGGTTTCACTTGTGCCAGCTTACTTAGCATCATGTTGAGGTTTCCATTAGCACGTTCCACGAGCCCATTTCCGGCCGGAGTATATGGCTTAGTGTGGATGTGTTGGGTCCTCAAGATCTTAACGATCTCATCCATCAACAGGTTTCGGTATGGAGATCCGTTATCCGTCAACACTTGCTGAGGGAATCCCAACCGAGTGAAAATCTGCACGAGGGCTTCTGCGACATGCTTGGCATCTGCGCATGTTAGCGGGATAGCTTCTGCCCATAAAGTGCATGTATCGACTAAGGTCAGGATGAAACTGTTCCTTCTTTTAGTCCTTTCGAAAGGCCCTAAAATGTCGATCACAACCCGTTCGAATGGTGTTCCCATTATTGGCATTTCACCCATGTGGACTGGGGGTGTCCGTTGCTTGGGTGGTACACGTTGGCACTGGGCACAGGATTTGACATACCTGATAATATCAGTATTTACTCCTGGCCACCAATAATGAGTGGTTATACGTTGGTTTGTGGCGTCTGTCCCATATGTCCGCTGAAGGGAAGAGAGTGCCCCATTTCTAGGATTTGGCTTCTGTACTGTTTCGGTACTAGGAGCTGGTTGTAACCTTGGTCAGGCTTGCCCGTTCTCCGATAAAGTACGCCATCCTCAGAAAAAATGTCCCCGTGCTGTTTGGGTTCCTTAGCCATGGGCAGTTTCCTAAAGCAGGGTGCCAAAGTAGGGTCCTTGTATTGCGCTTCTTTAAGTTCCATAGGTAACAAATTAGGCGCAGGCTCCCGTTCCTTCTTGGTTTGCCCTCTTGTAGTTACTGCTGCCACAATCGGCTCTTCCGGTTTCCCAATACACACGTATCTCCCGCCAAGTATGACTGGGTAGATGGGATCATCCATAACAGCCGCTTTGATCACACCTCTGACAAAGTCAGAGTGTATCTCCACCAATGCGATGGGAAGCGCTGTAGGTGCATAACTCTTACGAACTCCACAAAGTTGGACGGTCTCTGCTGTCTCTTGACCGGGTTTGACCAGGTTTCTGGCAACAATGCAATCGTAAGAAAGCCCCGTGTCAAATAAGCAAGAAGTTTGAGAACCGTTCAAAGTAACAGTACCTCGCGTTGAGGGTCTATCCCCAACAGATTGGGAATCACTGTCAATAATTCCGCCTTGCGAGACTGTCAATAAGCATCCGATGCGTTTCGGCTCGGTGTGCTCGGTCTGATCATATGTCCCGTGCTCAGGGGTTCTCCCTTTGCCACCTTGTCCTTTCTGGCTACGCTGCCATGTAGGGCGGTCGGGTTGATCAGACTGTTTGGGGTGGTTGGGGTACTTGTTCTTGTAGAACTTGGATTTTTCAGGAGGGGGGTTTTGAGGTCCAGTTTCTCTGTGGTTATTCTGATTAAAAACCTGAGAAGATTGCTCTAGATTATTTTTTCGAAAATGCTCCTCTGTCGGTTTCCGCTTTGTGGCCGGTAGTTCAGCCAGCGCATTATGGTAACGCTCAGACTTCTCTAAGATGTCTTCAAGTTTTTCTGCCCCCTGCTCAGCGAGAAATCTCCGGGTATCAGCAGACAAAGTGTTCTTTATTTGTTCTGTTAGAACAAGTTCCTCAAGACCTTCATAGGTAGAGGGGAGCTGTGAAAGCTCAAGGCACTTTGTTAGATATCCCTTTAGACGAGATGAGAACTGGTGAAAAGTTTCAGAATTCTCTTTCCGGCTGTTGCGAAACAGTTGCAAAAACTTGCGAGCGTTCATTTCAAAGCGCTCCAGTAACGCTTTCTTCAACACATCGTAGTCGTCTTGTTGGCTACTTTCCAGCTTAGAATAAACATCATAAGCAGAACCTTTTAGGGCCTGGGAAAGTTTCATATTCCAACGCGACCTCTCTAACCCGTACAGAGTTGCAATTTTCTCAAATTTTTCTAACCATGTGTCAATCTTCTCATTTGGACAAGGGAAAGACTCAAGAGTGAAAGACATAGCATTTAGTTGAAGAGATTGAGTGTTAGCAGGGTCAGTTAAGGAAGAATGAGGAGAAGACTCTCCATTGCTGGAGGTAGAGGCAGCACCACGACTTTGGAATTCTAGAGTTTTAAGAGCCAACTCGTGCTGTCTCTGTTTCTCTTTTTCCTCATGCTGTCTTTCCTTCTCTCTTTCCTCATGCTGTCTCTCCTTCTCTCGTTCGTTCGCCCTGCGAATTTCCATTTCTTCCTCAATCTTCTTCTGCTGTAATAGACGGTCTGCTTCTTCTTTCCTCTCCGCATCATATCTCTCAAGTTCGTCCCTGACAAAAGCTTTCGCTTCGTCTCCGTCCAAACCTTCTTGTCTTGCTTCGTCCCTGAGAAGCTGTCTAAGCTTTGCTCTCTCGGCCATATTATGTCAGTGACTGAGACTAGTGGAGAAAGAAAATAGGAAAAAGGATACACTGGTTTCTACCACGTACGAGAAAAAAATTTCCAAAAATTTAAAAGATGATATCCTTAACCCTGGGATACCTCCTCCAAAAATAAAATCTAACTATCGCTGCTATTATCGGCAATAAAGCACCTAATGCAAACACGACTACGCCAAATAAATGGTAGTTAAGATTAATCCCTGAAAAATAAGTAGCTACAGTTGAAACGCAAAATAATTATTGCAAAAATTAAAGAGAAAAATAATCCCTTAATTTTAAAATCCACTATCAAGTTTACCCCTGAAGACAGTTAGGGTGAGTGAGGCAATTAATCTGGACCAATAGTCCGAAACGCACTCCTTAACTTTAGTTCAAACACCTTCCTGCTTCAAAACCCTTGTGAATGTTATACACTCACAAAACTTTACCAGCGTTTAGTATTACAAAATCATTAATTAACATGTATTCCGACACAATCAACCTGTAACTGAAATGTATATTATTTCTTAATGCTGAGGAAAAAAACAACTTATCAGTTTGTGTGGTCAGCACGCCCGTAAACAGATCGTTAGTCTAGGGGATAAATTATTTAAAGATATAACAACTCACAAGACATCACACTCTTACTCTATTTCAGAAAAAGAATCTAAAGTACAAAATCCAGATAGACGAGTCCACGTTTGTCGTACTCGTCTTCCTATTCTAAGTTCAAAAATCCTACGGACGAGAACCCATTTGTCGTAGATCCTTAGGATTTCGGGTTCAATTCCCGGTAACGAGCGACCATTTGTCGTAGATTTTCTGATAGGAGTATTAAGACTTGAGTTGGTCTTTTCTGAATAGATTAGAATATGTGATATACACAGTGAGAGTAGTAAAAAAAGAAGTAGATTTTCCCAAGAGTGCAGTGGTAGCGAATCAAATAGAGCTGTTCCCCTGAAAAAAAAAGAATCTTCTCTCTCTCTCTCAGGCCTATCTTCTACGACAGATATATAAGAGTCAGACAGACTATTGACAACATAGGTTACTATGTATGAACATACCACTCACGTGCACACCCCTTCAAGTGACAACAGTTAGACACACAGACGTGGGAAAACTATAACAATACTTATGTAAATATTCTAGAACGAGCTGACCAACACGCTGATTAGTTCCAGAGAGATTTTTATTTATCATCTATAAAAAATTCTCACAACACCAAAACAAACAAAAAAATACATCAAGGAAAACATATGCACATAGTCATACAATATCAAGAAAATGCTACAAGGGTGATAGCCCCGCTATGATCTTAACTCTAGGTTTAGCCCACAGCCCCGTTAGGATGACAGATGATGGCCCAAAGAGTTATAGATACGTAGGGTTTAGGCTAAGAGTTTTTCTTCTTTTCTCGTAAATGTATGCACAGAGTTGAATAATCTGGTTTAGCCTAAGAAGTAAAGAAACTCTAGCAAATAGTAACAAATTCTGCAGGTTAAACAAAAAAAAAAAGAATTACGACAGTAAATGTGTGACGATAATACACCGGTAAAATAACACTCAGACCTGTGTACTCTCATTCATCCAGCAATGGCCTTTCTTACACATGTATACTCACACTTTGCTCGCTGCCTCTGGGAACTCAATAGTTCTAGGACCTTCACACAGACCCGAAAATGCAGTCCTTGACCAAGAAATCCCCAGTTCCAAAAGACGTACTAAACTCTAAGGGAACGATTCCTTGGGGGTTCTAATTTTTCGAATGTCTGATTAAGTCACATAAAATTTTGTCCAGGCACGAAAGTTAGCAGAGCACAATGTCATTAGCTTTGGATTCTAGAATTAAGGAATGTCAGATCGGTGTCTACTTCCAGGAAGGTACTATATTTTGTCACCACAATACTAGTCACAATCTCTTGCGGAATGTTAATCTTGTAATATTCTCGTCGCCAGGCAGCATGTACATTTAAATTTGTGGAGCAATATGAACTGGCTCAAAAGCCCAATATATATATTTCTAGTCTTTAGAAACCGTTAGTGGGGTTGCTATTACTGTCTCTCTCTGATGGCTTATGCACTGTCAGACCCGTGTTACTTGAAACAAAGAAACCCACGTGGTTAAAGATAGGAAATGTCTATGCTTCTCACAAATATGTCTCTCAGGTTACTAAACGCTGGCAAGTTGGGTACCACCGTTTCCCTATATAAAAGAAAGAACACATATCAAATCATTTACATATATGTACTCATTATAACTTACATTTTAAATAGCACGCCTACAGCTTGACTTATATTTAAAACTTCCCATAAAGTAAGTTATATAAAAATCAAACATCATGAATTAGAAAATACATACATATTTCGTCAACACTCAATGATGTATCTAGCGTTATAAGTTAGTTTTAAAATAGATTCTCTCGTCTGATTATTTAGAAGTTAAATTAAATTTCTTTATTAGCCGACTGAATTTAAGCAAGAAATATAATTTCTGTTTTCCACTGTAACTCGTCACTATAAATAATACAGACTAGATAAATTAAGCACTCTGCACAAAATCTAACTAGTGAGATAAAATCGGCAATTTAACACTTAATCACTTCACAAAATACTAGAAAATAATATATATAATATTAATATACCTCAAACACAGAATTACTAAGAACGTTAAACCACTTCGACCAAACTAAGGCCATCTCTATTTACAGAGATTATTTAGAAATCGAACGAAGGTTGTTCTAGTCTAACTGCAAAGTTACTGAGTGAAATGAAATAGTTTCAAACGTGGGTTAATATTTTAAACCAGACAAAGGATGAACTATTATTTCGTAGAACGAAATGCTCTCCCCTTTCCGGCTTAAACGATACGTTTCACACCTAACATGTCGTAACTGCCACCACTGACCAAGATGTACGCGTGTCAGTTTCAAATCTCAGACAACCTGTCTCCAATGCAGGGCAGTTTTCACACTACAGCTGACCATGGCCCACAGTGAGCGCCGTGTCAGTTTGGGGATTTTTCAGACAAATGTCTGAATACTGACCGGTGCAGATGTAAAGTATCACACCTCACCGGGACTTATGCCGAGAAGAAACTCGCGCGCTCGGTGAGAATGTAGACTATTGTCTACGTCCTATGTTCAGCGAACCGACTTATCACGCCTTCTGACGCCCTGCAGCCCTGACATCTACGTAATATCGTCCTAGCGCGATTCTCAGTTTTGAGAAAGAAACAGGTAAAGTTTAAAAATACTGAAGAAAATATTTTTCGCAACCGAGTGATGCGAAAAATACAAGAAAAACAAGTATGGAAAGAATGTAAATGAAAGGATTAGGGTGAGAGAATAGGAAGAAGATGTAGGTAATTTAATGACATAAAGACCTACGTGACACTCATCTAGTGTAAAATTTCAATTATCACTTTTATGAAAATATGCTGTAAACATCCGATTGCAGGGCAGACGCACTTACAGACATATCGGCAACCCCACACGACAATGTGTGTAAGATGTAACAAATTATTACTTTCGCTAAAGTAATGTCTTATCTGTCTTTTAGTACATAAAAAATCCGTCTCTTTACAACCTTGGCGGAGACGCACCCATGCCTTGTCAGTGATTTAGCAGATTGCCCGGGGCGATGTACGTGTTAATCTGTGTACTGATATCGGCCGCGCCTGTGATTAAGCAACTTGGTTGTCTATAATGTTCCATGAGCCGCTTCTGCAATTGTTTAGTTATATCATCCACTAATATGTCAGATGTGGTGTCAGATAAATAGACAAGACACAATATACTGAAAGTAGCGGAAGAATGTAGATTCAAAATATCTGCTACTTAGCAGAGAAAGAAAAAAGTGCGACAATTGAAAGCACTAAAAAAAAATCAGTACTACAAATGTACCGATTCCTGCCGTAGTGAAACAGAGATTAGGAAGAAGAAGGCGTCGCTCCAATCCATTATGTGACACTGTCAATGGTAAGCAGATGATCTTCTAATGTTACGTGTACTGCCAATGGTAAGCACACGATCTTCTAACGTTACATGTACTGCCAATGGTAAGCAGACGATCTTCTAATGTTACGTGTACTACCAATGGTAAGCAGACGATCTTCTAATGTTACATGTACTGCCAATAATAAACAGAAGGTCATCTGTTTGAAACGCATGCTGCCAATCTTATCGTGGTTCGGATTCGTTTATTAGTGAGTAGGAACTGTGTTGAGCTGATAATGACTGATAGAGTGGTTAGAGCGCTGGTCTCTTGCGGTGAAGGTGCCAGATCGATTCACGGTATCGACACGTTTCAGTCTACCTAGCTGTAAATGGTTACATGACATTTCTCTTGAGTTAGTTAATGAAAATGAAGCGAGGAAGGGAACTGGTTACCGCACCTCTCGATGCTGAACCTGGTATTTCGAAGATTCACACTTCTCTCCCTCCGGCAGTATCTGCTATGGGACTACTGCACGTTTTTACCTTTTATACTATGAACAATTAGCAGAACGTCTTCTTGATGTACCAATAGTAGGCAGACGTTCTCTTGGTGGTGCGCATACTACTGATGTTTAGTCAAATGTCTCTTAGCGGGTTGCACGTACCGCTAATTTTAAACGGAGGATCGTCTGGTGTCGCCACAAGATATTTGAAAATTATAGTTCTGAAATCAGTTTTAATAAAGTATCATATATCAACATGCTGGAATAGAAATGACTCCGCGCCTTAATAAATATATATATATATATATATATATATATATATATATATCTACATATATATATATATTTACATTAATATATATATATATATATATATATATATTTATATACGGTTTAAAACCAACGATGCGTTAAAACATCTTTGCTACAACCTAAAAATAAACTTAGAATTTTTGTGTTACAATAGATTTAAAATTATGGTTCTATGAAAAGGACCACTGCTGTTGTTACAAGTATGTTCATGAATAGTGGTACTTCTAGCTGATTTCTTTATATTTTGTGGTACGTATGTATGCTTTATAGTATAACCGTATATACTCGAGTATAAGTCGATCCGACTATAAGCCGACCCCTAGACTTTAAGACCTAAAAAGAATTCATGAAAACCTAGAAATTTTTTCCTCCAAAGCTGCTGCTATGTACGTTGGCGAAGAGAAAGCGAAAAGCGGCAAATAAAACGGACCACTAGCCTGCAATAAATAATTTAACATTGATTATCAACTATGGGTCCAGTGTACGTTGCTTACCCGTTGGTCAATCTTTATGACGCAACTATCACCGTGATGTTCATCTTGTCACCATTAATTGAATCAAAGAAACGACCCACACATTAAACATTCGCACCAACAACAAGACGACAACAATAATAAACCCACACACCACATCAACAAAAAGGGTGACAGTAACAGCTTCCTTGCTCATGGCAGACGAGACAATTTTGGGAGCTTTGTCTGCATGGGGGCGTGGTTACCGAATTTGCAGTCAGTGATTGAATAACAAATGCCATGTACATGTTTCCAACTGTTCATACCACGTTTTCAGATCTTAAAAATAGGTGGCTGTATCTAGACTGGTGCATGATGAGGCCTGTTTAAATTAGGTCTGTATAACGGTACAGTAATATTGTCTTGGGAGAAGATCTTGGGCTGTAATCTCCTAAGATGGCAAGCTTACTGCAGATAGGCGGGTTGCTGGCAGCATGTATTTTGAACTTATTAAATGCTGAGAAGTGTTGTGGTAAATATTTATTCTTAATAGACAATGTGTGCGGCTCGTGTTTTGTGGAAACTGCACTGCTTCATAATAAATACCATATGTAATCTTTTCAATATTATGTCTGAGATGGAACTAACGGTCCGTTGATTACATGATTTTGATCTCTTCATCTGCCTTGTTTGATCATATTCTATTTTCTTTTTGGATATTCTTTTCTTTCTATTTCCGTGTAAATTTTGCCCCGTACTTTCTGTTTCTGCTTTCTTTTCTCCTTCTTCAATCGTCTAATTTAGAGCTAGCTATTATGATGCTTCTCAATCTGTCATTTGATCTTTTGTTTTCTGTCATATGTTCTCATTGAATAACAACCAAAAGGATACAGACTTTCATAAACGGGTGCTTGTTTAGAATAGAAGGATTAAATGGTATTAAAAAGTCAAAAAAGTGGAACTGATAGCAAGAACCAGACAAGTGCCAGGGGAACAAGAGTTGAGAAGAAGACGCTGGCGATAGGTTGGACACACATTGAGGAAACATGTTGATAACATTACAAGGCAGTCATTGTTCTGGAATCCATAGGAAAAGAGAGGCACAGGAAGACCATAAAACACATGGAGCAGAGCACTAGATACAGAAGTGAAAATGATCAGAAAAACATGGAAAGAACTTGAGCGGATGGCACGTGACAAGAGGACTTGGTTTAGCGAAAGGTTTTTCTGGTGTGATGATAGTGGTAGAGAAGAAGTAGAATCTCTCTTCAGAAAGTATGAAGTCCCAGTGCCAGAGAAGTGCACTGGTATAACAATTGAGTTACGGCTGTGAATACTCTGAGCTGGACAATAGATTTAGGCTTCAGAAGTATAAGGTGCCACTTTCGCTATAGTAACCCGATAAGATAATATAATTAAATTAGAAAAAGCAACTCAAAATTTAACAGTTTAAAATTTACCAAGTCATATGAGTACAATTTCATAATTTATTATGTACATCTATATATTCTTGTAATGAGAAATGGGTGTTAGAAGATGGTAAATGTAAGGTGTAGAAGATTGGTTGACCTCTAAGCTTCAGTTAGCAGGATCAACGGTCCACAAGTCTTTAGTTAAACTCGATCAGGAATGATCATACAACTCGATCATAAAACCTGGAACGAAAAGTAATAGGTGGCCATGGTGTTCCAACAATCTCACCCCCACTGCTGTTCATGAGGCGACCATGTCTTCAGTGTTTGTATATAAATGAAGGATTCATGGTAGTATGTTACAGAGATAGCATGATAAGATAATGTCTGCTGTGCAGAAATAACAAAATACATGAATAAATTACAAGTTATGATACATGGGTAAGATATAACCTTTGCCTTTCACTTATGAATACCAAGTCACTTATGTACTTGCTGATATGTCGTAAGCTTCCAGGCAAGAACTAGCCATGATATATTTGGCTAACCAATTAGTGGTTATGCTTCCTGACAATGCCGGTGGAGGTTATCTCTGGTTAGTGTCATTCCCTTTTTATTATGTCTGATACAATCAAATCGTAAATAAAATCTGAAATGAAATGATATTAGTCATACATTTATCTTTAATAAACTTTCATACCCTCTTAGGATTAATACGCTCACGCTGAGGCTGTATTGGTTGACGTTAATCTGCCCTGTTTGCAGCGTGAAAAAGAACTTTTCTTGCAGATGCTGTCTTCCAGTTTCTCACTCTGGCTTCTGGATTTGGTGTGTGTGATTTTCAACAAGCCGCTCTGTCCTTATATTTGGGCGTCTCTAGTACGAGAAAGCACCGTATGAAGTCCGATAAGGTTTCGTTTTATCTCCTGGTTTGAGGCGATCTGTGCTTTTTCTGTACTTGTTTTCTCTTATTGCCACGACACACTTATCTCTTTCCTTCCTTCCTACGTATCCTTTCATTTTCATCATATGAAGCTTTCATTCTATCCAAGTTTTATTGAAATCGGTTTAGGCATGTAGTTATAATAAATTTTTAAAGATTATTAGCTAACATTTAGCGAATGTGATGACGATGAAAAATGTATATTATTGTTAAAACTATTTATATTTGAATAATATCCTTTTGGATATCATTCATAGTCTATCTCTTTTAATGAATTATTATTATTTAAATAACTTTCAACCAGGCTTGCTCTTGTAGCTTTAAACTTTATTTCCTGTTAATGCAAACATTTAAGGTCGGCCATGTTTCATATATTCGCTATTTCCTACCTTCATTAATGTTGGTTGGCTAGACGAAGTGCAAATTTTTCAGCCACTTTCAAACTTCAAAGCAAGACCGCCGCATTGTCCTAGCGCTGTGTGTGTGTGCGCTACACATTTTTTTCACAAACAAAGCTGTAGTAAAATCGGCGAAATAATCGCTAATTTCAGTAAGATTTTAGTCCTATGATAATAAATAACCCAGCCCGTATGTGTCTGACTATAAGCGTCTCACACGCCAGCATCGCGCTGAATTTTGTGCCATGGTAATGTTTAGAAACGATCCCGCTGTACAAACCTACTCGCTTTCCTTGTGACGTACAATAAACATTTTTAACATTTTGCCCGATCTGATAGAGACTGCGGCAAGACTTATAATTAACGATCTGCCAGAAATGTGCCGCCAAACAACTGTCTGAATTAACGTAATACTTTAACTTTAACGCCTTTAATTGTAGTGATCCTTACATTTTTCAGTAGTGTAACACGAGGGGCTTTGGGATGTCAGGTATTGGTAGTACCTCTGGTTAAGGAGCTGTCATGCCCTTTTCAGGGCAGCTCGGCCACCTTTGGTCCAAACCTGGTATTCAGCTCTCACCTGTGGCTCCTCGTAGCTGTCAGCATGCGACAGCGGCCACCCCCCGGGAAACGGCTTTGACAGGCCGGCTAAACTAGGTGAGGGTAGCCGACTGGTTATAAACCTTCGGTGAGTTAGGGTCTGCCTACCCATGCATGCGAAGACTGGATTCGGTAGACTGCGCGGAAGAAACCACCTGTTGGTTCAACGGGCATGACGGCGATTACCAGCAACGCGCTGTGGAGCGTAAGGAGCACGGCGAGGCACGTAGAAAGCCATGGTCATCCACTGCACCTGACTTCATCTCCAGTCGTCTTGACTTGTCTTGCCACTGGATTAAGATGGACCCAGGCGAGAGAGTGAGGTCGACGAATTGCGCAACTCTTCCTCACTTTAAACCAAATCACTGCGCAAGTCACTCTTTCATCCACTCATCCACTCATCCATCCACTCACAACAAGTCCTGTGGCGATGGGCGAGCGGCGAAGCGGCAGGCGTGGGTGCGCTGGCAGTCGTAGTCGCAGACCTACACACAGGCGGCTCAGGCCATATGGTCGTCTTCCACTGATCGGAGCAGCAGTGGGATTCGGCAGCCCCCTGAGTGACTGAGCAGCCCTCTTTAGGAAAGCACTGCTCCCCTCCATGGCATGAGGAAGGGGCTAGAAAAGGTGCCCTAAACATTGCCTGCTCCACCATTACCTAACCAGCTTACCGCGGTTGGTGGGTACCCTACTTCAGCGGGCGACACACAAGAAAAAGAAAGGACAGATTTTTTCCCCCTCATTCTAGGCGCATGGAATGTGCGCACTCTACTCGACAAAGACTTTAACACAAACAGACCCGAGAGGCGAACTGCCCTGATTGGGAGAGAACTGGCCAGATACAACATTGACATAGCAGCACTGAGTGAAACTCGACTTGCAGGCGAGGGCCAACTTTGCGAAAAGGGTGCAGTTTATACATTCTATTGGAGCGGAAGAAAAACTGAAGAAAGACGAGAAGCAGGGGTTGGATTTGCAATCAAAACAGCAATTATTGGCAAGCTAGCGGAGCCCCCAAAGAAATAAATGACCGACTCATGACGGTCAAGATCCCGCTGCTTTATGGAAGGAAACATGCCACCATCATTAGCGCGTATGCACCAACTATGACAAACCAGGATGACGTCAAGGATAAGTTTTACGAAGAACTACATGCAGTCATTGCATCAGTTCCTAAAGCAGATAAGCTTATTATTCTTGGTGACTTTAATGCAAGAGTAGGCTCAGATAACATCTCCTGGAATGGCACTATCGGAAAGTACGGCGTGGGTCGCTGTAACAGCAATGGACTTCTTCTCCTCCAGACTTGCGCAGAACATAACCTCCTTGTCACCAACACCATTTTTCGACTTCCTATCCGCAACAGGACCTCCTGGATGCACCCTCGCTCGAAGCATTGGCACCTAATTGACTATGTAATTGTTAGGAAGAAGGACAGGCAAGATGTCCGGGTGACCAAGTCCATGTGTGGTGCCGAATGCTGGACTGATCATCGCCTCATTGTGTCTAAACTTAAAATTCGTATCCAACCTGCCAGGCGCCCTCAGGGAAAGAAAACTCAAAAACGGCTGGATATTACCAAACTAAAGAAGACAAAAATTAAACAGTCATTCACTGACACCCTAGAAGACCGTCTCAAATCTATCTCGTTAGACGGCCAAAGTGCGGAAACAAATTGGACAGCCCTAAGCGAGCAGATCTACAACACTGCTACAGAGGTCCTGGGTCCCGCCATCAAGAAACAAAATGACTGGTTTGATGAGAACTCAGATGATATAAAGAAGATGTTGGCTGAGAAACACCATCTCCATAAAGCATATTTAAATGATCAAAAATCGACATCCAAGAAAGACGCTTTCAACAACATGCGTAGAATCGTCCAACATAAACTACGCCAAATGCGGGATTCATGGCTGAGTAATAAAGCAGATGAGCTCCAAGGCTTTACTGACAGCCATGACTTGAAAATTTTTTACCATGCACTCAAAGCGGTCTATGGTCCAACATCATCAGGATCATTTCCCCTAGTTAATGCAGATGGAAAAACACTAATTACAGACAAGGAAAAAATCCTCCAACGCTGGGTCGAACACTTTAATAATATTCTGAACCAGCCATCATCTATTAACGATGAAGCCATCAACCGACTGCCCCAAATTCCTATAAATGAAGCACTGGATGATATACCGACTTTGGAGGAGACTCAAAAAGCGATTCGTCAACTTTCTAGTGGAAAGGCCCCCGGCTCCGATTCAATTCTTGTTGAAGTCTATAAAGATGGCGGTACAGTTCTGATAGAGAAACTTCACATGATCTTCCAGCAAATGTGGCAGAGTGAAACCATCCCACACAATCTCAAGGATGCGTCAATTATACATCTTTATAAACGTAAAGGTAATCGCCAAGACTGTAACAATCATCGAGGCATCTCACTACTATCAATCGCTGGGAAGATATTTGCCAGAATCCTTCTTAATCGCCTTACGGCTCATCTTGACAAAGGTCTTCTACTTGAAAGTTAGTGTGGATTCCGGAAATAACGTGGAACCACCGATATGGTGTTCGCTGCAAGACAGCTTCAAGAAAAATGCCAAGAACAGCACTGTGACCTGTACACAGCTTTCATCGACTTGACAAAGGCGTTCGACACGGTCAGTAGAGAGGGTCTATGGAAGATCATGGCAAAATACGGCTGCCCAAAGAAATTTATCTCAATAGTGCAGCAGCTGCATGATGGAATGCAGGCTAGAGTTCAGGAAAACGGTGAGCTATCGGAGCCTTTCCCAGTCTCAAATGGAGTTAAACAAGGGTGTGTACTTGCATTGACTCTTTTCAGTATCATGTTTTCTGCTATGCTGACTGATGCTTTCAGAGACGGGGACACAGGAATCGACATCAGATATCGTATTGATGGAAAATTGTTTAACCTTAGGAGGCTTCAAGCAAAAACCAAGGTCAAATCACACACCATCAGGGATCTTCTATTTGCTGACGATTGTGCCCTCAGTGCTGGTTCAGAGGCTGATCTGCAGCGTAGCGTTGATAGATTCTCCGAAGCCTGCTCCAACTTTGGGCTTACCATCAACACGGGGAAAACAGAAATCATGTACCAACCAGCTCCTGGCACAATTTATACTGAGCCAGTCATCAAGGTAAATGGTGAGAAACTGAATGTTGTGAACAGGTTCACATACCTTGGTAGTACACTATCCCAGAACATCGTCATTGATGATGAGGTGAACACCAGGATCTCCAAAGCCAGCAGCACATTTGGCAGACTATACACCAACGTTTGGCATCGAAGTGGCATTAGTCTACAGACAAAGCTGAAAGTATACAGAGCTTCGGTGCTTCCAGTGCTGCTATATGCATATGAAACATGGACTGTATACAGGCGCCACGTAAAAAATGCAACCACTTCCATACAGTCTGTCTCAGGAAGATAATGAACATCAAATGGCAAGACAAGATCCCGGATACCGCCGTTCTTGACAGAGCTGGTATCCCTAGCATCGATACTATTCTGATGCAGTCACAGATTCGCTGGGCAGGTCATGTAGTCCGCATGCCAGACCATCGACTGCCAAAGATACTCTTTTATGGTGAGATGCAGAAGGGTAGACGCTCCCATGGTGGCCAGAAAAAGCGCTTCAAAGACACGCTTAAGGCTTCATTAAAAACCTGTGACATAAACCTAGACACATGGGAAGCTGCTGCGCAAGACCGAACTGCCTGGCGTACATCTCTTCGTAAAGGTGCAGTGGCATGCGAATCTTCCAGAAGAGCAGCAACGGAACAGCGGAGACAAGCTAGAAAAGATCGTGAAATAAAACCTTCACATGAAGCAAACATTCCCTGCCCACACTGTCCGAGATCCTTCCAGGCCCGCATCGGGCTCATCAGTCACTTTCGTACTCATAGACTATCCTAACATCCTAATAATTGGATGAACAGAGTGGTCTTCATCACCTGTGATGGACGAACAACAGTGTAACACGAGATGGCAGAAATATTTAACGAAAATTGTAACACCCACAACGCAAAACCCCGCTTCGCTTGACACGTTGTGCCATGCATATTTCCACGCTGTGGGATTGACCCGATGATATATACACCCAGACAGTTTAAATTCTCGCCGAGTAATGTATTTCTGACGTCACTCAAACAAGTTAGTTTATTTGAATAAAAAATGCTAGAGAGAGATAAGGGGGAAAGATGGTCGACTTGTGTAAAAGTTATATTTGACGATTGACAATGACAGAACTGAAAATCTAAACCATAATGAATCTGACCATAAAAATCATATATTATTATAGCTTAGTATCTCCTGAGCACAAATATGTTTTAAAATATATGGTAGTCCAATTATTAGCCAAGTTATTCAGATAATACTAGCTGTCTAAGAACACTAGAACGGACAGACTGTGGTTATTGCATGTTTTTTTTCGTAACGTTAGTGGGGACGCCAGCTTAGAAAGGGGCATTGAAGTAAATTCCAATCCGATTGGGTAATAAGAGTATTGGAGTAAAAGGGGAGCGGTTGGAAAATGTTAACCAAAACTAAACATCTTTTTGTATTGGCATAACTAACGCAGACTGACAAATCGACTACCAGACACAGAGTTTGTTTGGAATTTTGTTTTCGTTTTTCAAAAACTACATTTGAATTCTGGTAGTCGCAAGCTTTCCATTGGCCAGTACTAATAGATACTAGCAAAAAGCTTTCAATGCTCATCGCCAGTTGACAAAAACTTTTTCTATCAAATACGCTGAGATCAGCTGTGTTAATGTGTAAAATAAATACTTAATTCGCAGTCTGGGCAGGGCAGAGAAAAACTGAGGCCATTCTTTGCAAGTCAGCGTTATTTGTTACATATTTCTTTGAAATTGTGGTAAGAATGCTTTATGTATTAATATGTTAATTACAACTGCCAAAGTTAGATACTGCTATTGGGAAAAGTGAAGGACATGCCGGGAGCAGACATTATTGAGTCCTCACATTGAACTGTATTTAACTGTTGTATATTGTCATGATTTTGTTTTAATATTATTGTAGTAGAATATGTTAGTAAGCCTCCGTGTTCCATGAATACTGTTCAACATGCCTGGAGCGTTTATAATTAAAAAAAAGAAGAGCAAATCATACAAAAGGAGATGTAGTTACTCCACGTTATTGTATTGAGGAAAACTATGTAATCGTACAGTGGCGTATCTGCCATAGGGACCTGAGGTGTAGTCACAGCAAGGTGTGAGTCATAAAATTAGGGGCGAGTGCACATGTATGCATACGAGGCTGACCCCATACCACCATATGTAAATAATAATAATAAAGTGTGATCAGATATAAAAAGGCCATGGTGTCTTTTTATTGCAGAGGTTTTATTTCCTGTTACCAGCCGGTGACAGGAAACCTGATGAGTGAGTGTAAACCCAACAAGTCTCCGGTAAAACGATTATGCTGTCAGCAGATAGCTGGAGGAGCTTGTGCGTGTTGAGATATCTATATTTCTCTGCAACGACATACTGAATTATCCTTCTACAAAGAATCCCAGGTGATGTGTTAGCATCTGGGTATATCTGACACTTCAGTTACAATAAACTTTGGTATTTCCAATCATACCCAGAAGTTTTGGGGGCGTGATGAAACTACAGCCCCTCTTAACCAATGACAAACACTATTAGATAATAAAGTTGTAATCTGTGAATACTCCAACAGGAGATATAGAGTGACATTATACTTATTGGACAAAGTGTCCACACACTTTAGTTAATCCTTTTATGTAAACTATCTTTTCCTCATTTTCAAAGACCTGTCCAAAAGAGATGGCGGGACAGGCAGATTAATACGTAAAAAGAAAATATTCCATTTTAAAGAAAACTTTAACCACTGACTTATTTATTTATTTATAGTGAGTTAAATTGTATTGTGTTGATGTACCATCATTTTCATTTCACCCCTACACACTAGGCACATCATACACCAGACACTAGAGCCAACATACGTACCGTGTGAGATCTAAGGAGGTAGCGTTAGGTTCCCTGCAAATACATCATCATCATCTTTTAGAGTCAGGGGCCTACATGTGCTTGACCTCACATGGTTAACACCGACACAGATTTCTTTCGTTTTAGGTATAACATCTTAACCTTCCCAGAAAATTAAACTTGCTACATATATTGGTAGGCTTGTCCGGGAATTGAATTTCTCCTAGTACTACATACATTGAGGTCTGGGTTTTAGCATTAACATCAATTCTATTTTCCCAGGGAATCCCAATAATTACTATTGCCCAAGATTAGGGAATGAATGAAGTGTCAGAGCCTGGAATTAATTAAGTAAATTTGCATTTATTTTAGAAATTAAGTTAGAACAGCTTTGTATTTATCAGATGGCAGATTTGGCGAAGTTTCGCTCTGCTGCTGTGCAGACTGCCAGAGAAATGAATATGGAGGGTTAAGTCTTGATTGACTATGTCACCTCAGAATGTGATAATTTTATCGCTACAGAAGAACATAGGTTAGCGGACGAAAGGAAAATACAGTTAGAAGAGGCTAGGGAAATTAAAAGGTTACAAATTGAGGCTGACAAGGAGGCCAGGGCATTAGAGGCTGATAGAGAGGCTGAGATCAAGAGGCTCCAATTTGAGGAGAGAAAATTGGAGGCAGAAAAAGAAGTAAAATGACTGCAAAGGGAAGCAGAAGAAAAGAGATTGACTGCCGAGAGGGAAGCAGAAGCACAAGAGAAAATATTACAGAGGGAGCATGAGTTGCGACTAAGGGAGTTAGAGTTGCAAGACCTTGCTCCGTACAATTGTCACAGCCCCTCTACCTCTGATGCTACTGCTAGTCAGGGGGCCTCCAACTCAGCCATGGGGTTCCATCTAGATTATTTTGTAGAAAAAGATGATGACATTGAGTCATATTTGAGCAGATTTGAAATATTAGCCACTACTTATGGGTTAGAAAGAGAAAGATGGGGCGGTAAAGTTGTCTCAAGGTCTTCGGGGAACCGCTTATGAAGTTTTTTCCAAAATGAGCAGGGATGGCCAAGACAACTATGACATGTTGAAGCAGGCTCTTTTGTTAAGATACGAAAAGAACGGAGAGTTTTATAGAAAGAAAATTAGGAATGCCAGGCTACTTTCGGGTGAGACCTATCACCAGTTCTCCGCCCGGTTAGAAACGTATATGGAGAAATGGGCTACTTTTGGGAAAACCCAAGATCTCAAAGAGATGATACTCATAGAACAGATGAGAGAGTCCATGGCTCCAGACATGAGAAAGTTTCTCATGGAACAGGGCGCGGAGAGGCTGGGTGAGATAATTAATGTAGCTGAGAGGTATCAGGCAGCCCAGGCAGAGGTAGCTGGCGCCAAAAAGAAACCGGTAGATCATTATAAGACCTCACAAAACTAGAATAAATTTGACAACAGAGGTAAGCAAAACTTTGATAGGCCTCGAAATGATTATAAAAATAAAACCTCACATTTCAATGACAGAAAGAATGATGAAAAAAAACCTTTTCATCAAGGCAGATTATATTGTAGATATTGTAAGAGGGATGGACATGACATCAAATTTTGTAAAATAAACCTGCTGGATTTGCTGCTATGAAAATAGGGAACATGGAAGTAAAGGACAAACCTGCTGAACAGCAGGAACCTTATCACCCCCAGTTTGTGAGGATGTTGTATGCAATGATGTCACCATTAGGTGCCTCTATGATACCGGTTTAGATTTTGATTCTGTCGTGAGCTCGTACTTGGTGAACCCAGATCAGTATACCACAGAAACAGTGGAGATACAAGGGGCGACCAGGGACATACCACTCATGACACTTCCCATTGCAAGAATAAATGTGAAAACTCGATGTGTGGAAGGTGTAATCAGAGCAGCAGTAATCGACGCACCAGGTACCCTCTGATATTGGGGTGTTGTTATGTCTACTTGGGGAATCCCAAGAGACCTGTGGTCTTGGCAGCCGTCCAGACCCGATCACAATCCAGAAAGGAAGAAGATGAACCTATAAATACTCATCCAGAAGAGATGAGGAAGGCACAGGCTGAAGATAGGTCACTGAAGCCGTGTTATAAGAAACTCCCAAAGAGCCATACTCCTCCTAATAAAGGAGAATTTTATATGAAGAATAAATTGTTATATAGGAAGGCCGGCACTGGTTCAGCTGGTCACGGACAGCTGGTCGTTCCCAGTTCATATAGGGAAAAGATGATGGAGTTAGGTCATACTATCCCCTTCAGTGGTCACATGGGGATTAGCGCAACAGGAAAGTTTATAGCTTGTCATTATTTCTGGCCAGGGATAACGGAAGATATAAAGAGATATGTAAAATCCTGACAAGAATGCCAGAGAGTAGCTCCAAAGCATTGGACTGCTCCAGCAACTCTAGGGGAAATTCCCATAGTGGGAACCCCTTTTGAGAGAGTTGCAGTGGATATTGTGGGACCTCTCACTCGGACCAAGAGGAGGAACACTTACATCCTTACTCTGGTAGACACTTGTTCTATGTGGGGAGAGGCGGTAGCCCTGTTGTCAATCGATTTGAAACATGTGGCAGAGGCATTACTTACTATATTCACAAGGTTAGGATTTCCGCAACAAATCTTGACTAATAATGGCTCACAGTTCAAGGGGAAACTAACAGAAGAGGTTTTTAGGTTGTTTCAAGCCAAGCACTTTCATTGTAGTCCGTATCACCCCCAAGGGAACGGCCAGATAGAGAGGTTCAATGGGACTCTCATTTCTATCCTGAGAAAGCTAACGCATGAGAAACCTGATACTTAGGACCAATACTTGCCCGCCGCGTTGTTTACGTACCGGGAAGCTCCACATAATTCAACCGGGATGGAACCCGCAACCCTGTTATTTGGGAGGCCAATAAAAGGTCCATTAGAAGCATTGTTAAGGACTTGGACCGATGAGAAGGCAGAGGAGACTGTTACCTTATCCTATCAATATGTGAACGAACTGACCACTCGTTTAAAAACTAGTTGGAAACTGGCAAATGATAATTTGAGACAAGCCAGGAAAAAGCATGCTGCTTATTATAATACGAAAGCGAAGGATAGGGAGCTTGCTGTAGGGGAGAAGGTGCTTCTTCTATTGCCAGGCAGCAGCAATAAACTTCAGATCGGATGGCAAGGTGCATATACAGTTTTGGAAAAGGTATCCAGTACAAATTATAAGATAGACAAAAAGGGAAAGGAAAAAGTCTATCATGTGAACCTTCTGAAGAAATATCCCGACAGACAAATCCAGGAAGGAACACACCTAATGGCGTTGTCTATCGCATCCGAAATGAAAAAATGACCCTCTCGCCTCATTTGAATATCCACTGAAGCCCAGTGAAACGTTTGAACAGGTGAAGATCAGTAATCACCTGACAAAAGAACAGAGAGAGAAGGTTCAACAGGTCCTTGAGAAACACACAGATGTGTTAACGGATAAACCGGGGCACACAAATTTATTGGAATATGATATGAAACTACTAGACCCAGCACCCATCTGTACGAGGCCTTATTCTATTCCTTTCGCTAAGGAAAAAGCTTTGAAAGAGGAGATAGATTATTTGTTACAAGAAGGGATTATTTCTCACAGTGAATCTCCGTATAGTTCCAGTGTGGTTCTGTTGCGAAAACCCTCTGGGGAACATAGACTGTGCATAGATTACAGAAAACTGAATGCTGTCACAGAAGGTCAGGTGGATCCATTACCTGATACTACTCAACTATTTGCCAGGATGAACAGGGCAAAATATTTTTCTAAGGTTGATCTTAGCAAAGGCTATTACCAAATTCCAGTAAAGCCTGAGGTTCGACCTTATTTAGCCTTTAGCACCTCGGAAGGTCATTATGAGTTCAACATGCTACCGTTTGGTATGAAAAATGCCCCGAGTGTGTTTTCTAGGATGATGCGAAAATTGTTGGATCCCCTGAAAAATCCATGTATTTCGAATTTTATGGATGATATCCTCATTGCTATGGAAACATTTGAGAAACACGTTACCTCTTTGAATATGCTGTTTGATAGACTCAGAGAGGCTAACTTGACCGCTAGACCAAACAAAATGTTGTATTGGTTGTAAAGAGTTGGAATTCTTGGGACATACTGTACATCAGGGTAGTATGACCCCTGATCCCAAGAATCTGGAAAAATTGAGAAGAGCACCTAGACCACAAACAAAGAAAGATGTGCGATCTTTCGTGTCGTTGTGTGGGTTCTACCAAAAGTATATTAAACATTTTAACTCTATATGTGCTCCTCTGACGGATTTAACTTGCAAGGGTCAACCTGATACAATAAATTGGTCCGCACAGTGTGAATTGGCTTACCAGGAGTTAAAAGAAAAACTCACAAGCAGGCCAGTATTGCAATTGCCTGACTTGAATCAAGAATTTATCGTGAGAAGTGACGCAAGCAATGTGGGCCTAGGCGCTACATTGTTGCAAAGGTCCTCCTCACAAGATGGGGAATTAAACCCAGTAGCTTATGCAAGCCGCAAGTTGAACAAAGCGGAAAAAAAAATTCAACAAGTGAAAAGGAATGACTAGCTTTGATATGGGCTATAAAAAATTCCAGATTTATCTATATGGCTGAACATTTGTGGTCCAAAAGATATCATTCACCTCTCGTATTCCTGTCACAAGCCAAGCATGAAAATTCCAGATTATTAAGATGGTCATTATTATTACAGTCATACTAATTTCTTACTTACTTACTTAGTCGTTCCCCTTCTACCGTGAGGTGTAGAGGTTTGGAAGAGAGAGCGCCAGACCATTCTATCAGCTGTCTTCTTCCTGGCCTGGTTCCATTCTAGTCCTCGGTCCTTCAAAGATTGTCTAATGTTGTCCTCCCAGCCGACTCTGGGTCGTCCTGGAGGTCTGGATCCCTGGCTCTTTGTTTCCCATGCTTGTCGTGGTAGCCGATCTTCTCCCATTCTGCAGACATGGCCAAACCATCTCAGTTGGGACTGTTCTATTTGGGTCTGCAGCGGGTGGGATTTTAGGCCTTGACGTATCGTCTGGTTGCGGACCATGTCTCTTCTTGTTACTTCAACCACTTTCCTCAGATACCTCATTTCTGAGGTTTGGATCTGGCTTTTGTGGGTTGTAGTCATTGCCCACGACTCGCATCCATATGTCAAGACTGGGACATAGGTAGAGCGGTATACAGCCATCTTCGTTTTCTTACCAACCTCTTTCTTGCTGAGGAATCCACGATGTATGGCCTGAAAAAGTCTCCCAGCCGCTGCTTTTCGAGTGGCCAACTCTTCTTTGATGCCTCCCTTTCGGTCTATAATAGCTCCGAGATATTTAAAGTGGTCGACCTGCTCCAGGACCTGTTCTCCCAACTTAATCTGATGTTTTCTTTCTTCTCGTGATATCACCATGGATTTTGTTTAAGAGCTGCTTATGACCATCCCTCTCTTCTCCAGCTCTTCCTTCCAGACTTGCAGGTTGGATTGGAGATGTGCCTCTGATTTCATACTAATTTCTGATTGAATATATTCCCGGCCCTCTGAACGTCGGTGCAGATTTTTTTGAGTAGACATCCGGTTGATGAAAATCAGAAGAAAAAGTAGGACTTTATTTGCGCTCAGTTATCTCACAGATTGTAACCTGCAATGGATGCATGTTTTAGGAAAGGAGGTGTGTAGTAAAATCTGCGAGATAATCGCTAATTTCAGTAAGATTTTAGTCCTATGATAATAAATAACCCAGCCCGTATGTGTCTGACTATAAGCGTCTCACACGCCAGCATCGCGCTGAATTACGTGCCATGGTAATGTTTAGAAACGATCCCGCTGTAAAAACCTACTCGCTTTCCTTGTGACGTACAATAAACATTTTTAACATTTTGCTCGATCTGATAGAGACTGCGGCAAGACTTATAATTAACGATCTGCCAGAAATGTGCCGCCAAACAACTGTCTGAATTAACGTAATACTTTAACTTTAACGCCTTTAATTGTAGTGATCCTTACATTTTTCAGTAGTGTAACACGAGATGGCAGAAATATTTAACGCAAATTGTAACACCCGCCGCGCAAAACCCCGCTTCGCTTGACACGTTGTGCCATGCATATTTCCACGCTGTGGGATTGGCCCGATGATATATACACCCAGACAGTTTAAATTCTCGCCGAGTAATGTATTTCTGACGTCACTCAAACAAGTTAGTTTATTTGAATTAAAAAATGCTAGAGAGAGATGAGGGGGAAAGATGGCCGACTTGTGTAAAAGTTATATTTGACGATTGACAGTGACAAAACTGAAAATCTAAACCATAATGAATCTGACCATAAAAATCATATATTATTATAGCTTAGTATCTCCTGAGCACAAATATGTTTTAAAATATATGGTTGTCCAATTATTAGCCAAGTTATTCAGATAATACTAGCTGTCTAAGAACACTAGAACGGACAGACTGTGGTTCCTGCTTGTTTTTTTTCATAACGTTAGTTGGGACGCCAGCTTAGAAAGAGGCATTGGAGTAAATTCAAATCCGATTGGGTAATAAGAGTATTGGAGTAAAAGGGGAGTGGTTGGAAAATGTTAACCAAAACTAAACATCTTTTTGTATTGGCATAACTAACGCAGACTGACAAATCGACTACCAGACACAGAGTTTGTTTGGAATTCTGTTTTTGTTTTTCAAAAACTACATTTGAATTCTGGTAGTCGCAAGCTTTCCATTGGCGAGTATTAATAGATATTAGCAAAAAGCTTTCAATGCTCATCGCCAGTTGACAAAAACTTTTTCTATCAAATACGCTGAGATCAGCTGTGTTAATTTGTAAAATAAATACTTAATTCGCAGTCTGGGCAGGGCAGAGAAAAACTGAGGCCATTCTTTGCAAGTCAGCGTTATTTGTTACATATTTCTTTGAAATTGTGGTAAGAATGCTTTATGTATTAATATGTTAATTACAATTGCCAAAGTTAGATACTGCTATTGGGAAAAGTGAAGGACATGCCGGGAGCAGACATTATTGAGTCCTCACATTGAACTGTATTTAACTGTTGTATATTGTCATGATTTTGTTTTAATATTATTGTAGTAGAATATGTTAGTAAGCCTCCGTGTTCCATGAACACTGTTCAACATGCCTGGAGCGTTTATAATTTAAAAAAAGAAGAGCAAATCATACAAAAGGAGATGTAGTTACTCCATGTTATTGTATTGAGGAAAACTATGTAAAAGTACAGTGGCGTATCTGCCATAGGGACCTGAGATGTGGTCACAGCAAGGTGTGAGTCATATAAAATTAGGGGCGAGTGCACTTGTATGCACACGAGGCTGACCCCATACCACCATATGTAAATAATAATAATAAAGTGTGATCAGATATAAAAAGGCCAGGGTGTTATTTTATTGCAGAGGTTTTATTTCCTGTTACCACCCGGTGACAGGAAACCTGATGAGTGAGTGTAACGCCAACAAGTCTCCGGTAAAACGATTATGCTGTCAGCAGATAGCTGGAGGAGCTTGTGCGTGTTACGATATCTATATTTTCCGCAACGATATACTGAATTATCCTTCTACAAAGAATCCCAGGTGATGTGTTAGCATCTGGGTATATCTGACACTTCAGTTACAATAAACTTTGGTATTTCCAATCATACCCAGAAGTTTTGGGGGCGTGATGAAACTATAGCCCCTCCTAACAAATGACAAACACTATTAGATAATAAAGTTGTAATCTGTGAATACTCCAACAGGAGATATAGAGTGACATTATACTTATTGGACAAAGTGTCCACACACTTTAGTTAATCCTTTTATGTAAACTATCTTTTCCTCATTTTCAAAGACCTGTCGAAAAGAGATGGCGGGACAGGCAGATTAAACTGTAAAAAGAAAATATTCCATTTTAAAGAAAACTTTAACCACTGACTTATTTATTTATTTATAGTGAGTTAAATTGTATTGTGTTGATGTACATCATTTTCATATAACCCCTAGACACTAGGCACATCATACACCAGACACTAGAGCCAAAATAGTGACCGTGTGAGATATAAGGAGGTAGCGTAGGTTCCCTGCAAATACATCATCATCATCTTTTAGAGTCAGGGGCCTACATGTGCTTGACCTCACACGGTTAACACCGACACAGATTTCTTTCCCTTTAGGTATAACATCTTAACCTCCCCAGCAAATTAAACTTGCAACAAAAGCAAGTGGTACCAAATATCGATACTCTTGGCATGTGTTTGCTGAAGGCCTATGCTCCTTGGGGAGCAAACGGGTATTGATTGATACCCACTAGTCATTTCCACTTTCTCTATTATGATGACAGTTAATTTCGCCTTATCTGTATACTCACCAGTTATTTCCACCCTCTCTTGTATGCTCCTCCATCATTTTAACCTTCTCTTGTATGCTCCTCCATCATTTCCATCTTCTCTAGTATTCTCACCCATCATTTCCAACTTCTGTTATACACTAACCAGTTATTTATTTATATCTTCTCTAGTATGCTCACCCATCATTTCCACCTTCTGTTGTACACTAACCAGTTATTTCTATCTTCTCTAGTATGCTCACCCATCATTTCCGCCATCTCTTGATCAGTTATTCCAACCTTCTCTTGAATGCTCACCAATTACGCCCACCTCTTGTAAGCTCACCTGTTATGCCCCCTTTCTCTAGTTTGCTCCCCATCATTTTAACCTTCTCTTGAGCAGTTATTCCCACCTTCTCTTGCATGCTCACCAGTCATACTTACCTTCTCTTGCATGTTCACCAGTCATGCCCACCTTCTCTAGTACGTTCACTGATCATTTCCATCTTCTCTTGATCAGTTATTCCCTCCTTCTCTTGCATGCTCACCAGTCATGCCAACCTTCTCTGTGCAGCATGCTTTAACAAATGCTTGACTTGTATATGCATATATTTAATTAGCCTGAATATTGTGTGACGTGGTATTCTAACTGTTAAGTTTAATTAATCTATTAATTGAATATTTACTTTTGGAATACGTTCTGATCTAATGACCTCGTAAAATGCATAGCTGCCCAGACAACATAATTTTATTCAACATGCGGCGCGCGCTCTCTCTCTCTCTCTCTCTCTCTCTCTCTCTCTCTCTCTCTCTCTCTCTCTCTCTCTCTCTCTCTCTCTCTCTCTCTCTCTAAACGACATTAACATGTGCGAATACTGACCTGCAGCATTTTAACATTATATAAACCACAGTTTTCTGTGTGGTTATGTTTAAACTTGAAGTTCGCCGGTATGATAACTGGTCTGCAGCATTGTATCAAAACTGAGCCACTTGCCATCATATCAAACGTAAGGACTAGAAGAAAATAAATGCATACTGCGCGGGCTTGCGAGAATAAGTGTGTGTGCACACACACACATACACATAAAACCGTTTGATTTTGGCAACATGACATATGCTACAGCTGTTTGAACTTGTAAGAAAACAAACGCTTTACAACTAAATCTGATTAACCACTAACTGCGGTAATGTAAAAATAACTTAGGAGGCACACATGATATATTAATAAACTAAGAACATCTATTTATGTTGTAGTACAGTATATACATTATATTGACCAACCATTTTATTACCATGTTCCATTGCTCCCTACCGAAAATAGGGCGCCCCCCCCCCCACCTGCAGCTGGTGCCCTTTCAGGAAGTCCACACCAAACAGGCATATGGTCTTGCAAGGCTGGTTTCTGCAACAATTCGTTTTTAAATGAAAAAGCAGCCCCAAGAACAACCGCATATCAGTCGCCTAGTGCGTCATGCCTGAAGAAGCATTATTTCGTAGTGTCATAGAGACCCCCGAGGAAATCCACTGGACCAACCATCTTGTAGGTCTAGTGTACTTCTATAAACCTACATTTTGTACATTTCGTCTTCTTCTTCTTCTTCTTCATACACTCTCAAACACCTACGTGTATGTTTTCAAAGAAAGCAGTGGTCAGCCATTTGTATGTCCATAGAGCTTTTTCCAGAAATGGTACTGGTGTCGGCCATATGCGCTTTCTCTGTTCCTCATATGTTGGGCATATTTGAAGCAGATGTTTAGCAATCATTTTATATGTGCCACAGTTACACTCATTAGTAGTTCCTATCTTTAGCTTGTTGAGCAGATGGAAATTATGTACATAACTTTAAAGCTTATACTCTCAAACCTGGTAGCTTCACGCCTCAGTCTACCCAGCTGTTAATGGAAAACTGGCGCTGCTCTTGAATTAGGGAAGCCAAACATAGCGAGGAACGGAACTGGTCACTCCACCACATAAAGCTGGGACATAGTATAGTGAAGTCTGAACAGCTTCATTTTCCTACGTCAGTATTTGTTACGGGACTGCCCGTTGCCTTTTTATTCTCTATACCCTCTGTTTTTTTTATTAACTTAATCCTATATAAGATGTTATCTGTAAACCATATTTTCTTTTTAGTAGATAGCACACAGAAGCTATAGTCTATGGTAACCAGACCATAACAGAATAATAATAAAAAATTTCAGTCTTGCTCTCGCGTATTTACACCCACATTTTAGAAGTATGTGCTTTTCGAAATAAAATAAAAATTTAGAACATATATGTATGAAAATTCTTCCAAAATATAGCTTTGATATTTCACTAATAACTGATTTCAATTTTTCCTTCATACTGACGTACTTACTTAGTCGTTCCTATACTACTATGAAGTGTAGAGAACTGGAAGAGAGAGCACCATACTATCCAATCGGCTGTCTTCCTCCTGGCCTGGTTCCCTTCTGGTCCTCGATCCTTCAGAGATTGTCTAATGTTGCCCTCCCAGCGGACTCTGGGTCGTCCTGGAAGTCTGGATCCCTGGCTCTTTACTTAGCCTCCCATACCTGCGGTGGCAGCCGATCTTCTCCAATTCTGCAGACATGGCCAGACCATCTTAATTGGGAATGTTCTACTTGGGTCTGCAGGGGTTGGGTTTTTAGGCCTTGACGTATCGTCTAGTTGCAGACCATGTCTCTTCTTGTCACTTCAGCCACCTTTCTTAGATATATATGTGTGTGAAATTTCTCCCCAAATATAACTTTGATATTGTACAAATAATGGTTTCCATTTTTCCTTCATCCCTTCATTATTTTTCCATTTGCCCCCAGATGTAATTCAATGACACTCCAATGAACAATTGAAAAAAACAACAAACAAACAAACAAAAAAGACCAGATCACAAGGTTTTTTATATTTAATATGCGCTTTAATATAATCGATGGGCCTTTGTGTAGCTGGAGCGGGGAGTGTCCCCCCAAAACACCTAAACAATTAACAAACCCTAAAATCACAGGACGTTTCGGGATTACTCTTCGACAGCAAGAGTCAAAACTGAGTCACCAGCTGCGTGAAACATAGATGATAAATATAGAAGGTTGTAAAAATGTGACAAAGGACACTGCACACACATGGGGAAAAACGATAAATTGAAACATAAAAATACAAATGAAGAAAGAAATATCAATGCAAAGAAACTAACTACAATAACCCAGCAAAGAAGTTTTTTTTTTTAAATGAGATAAAGAAGAAAAAAAACTATGAAATGTTAAATGTAAACGTTACACATGGCGATGATGCAACAGTGTGACAAGTGCTTTACTTAATTTTTTGCTGCTCTTACTGCTATGTTCAGCTAATACTAGGAGACCATTTCGTCCTCTGACGTCAAAGTTTGGCATGGGCTTTTGTTACAGACTAAAGAGAAGTGTGAAAATATTACAACTGTCATATTTTTAACAACAAATGAATCCGGTTGCACCTGGCATTCATAAACCTGGCTATGAATAACGTAGACTCACTTTATGAAAGAACCATGTGTGGTAAAGTGGGATGTTATAAATATTTATAGGGGACTTAGTGTACTGACTGAGATCAGCTGTGAAGGTATCTGTATCTAATAGGTGTAGTGTTTTACAGATAACCTTACTTGCTACCACATTATACCTCAGTCAGAATTATTCTGGAATATTGTGATGACTACGTTAAATGTCTAGGGTTATGTAAATGATGAAGTGTGAGTCACAACAACAACCGACAGATAAACAATTTAATTTATTCCACAACACTGTACAACACTGTGACACTCACACACATTTAACACTCTATAAGACTATCTTAAATGAGTCACTGGTAAATTTTCGAATATATCTGTATTAATTACTTTGACTATTATATATCCTGATTCAACTACAAAGTGAACCAGGAATCACAATCAAATGTAATCACAATTTATATGTACAGAATTTATAAATATGAACCTTGTAGTGACATATTTTATTAATATTATCCTGTGTGTGTCAGTTGTGTAGTAGTAATATGAAGTAATACTGGTTTTGTTTTTCAAGCTATGTTGTTATTTGTCATCATGACTTCAAGTGTTTGTTTATCTGGGAAATAGTATGGGGGAATAGTTCACAGTTCCTGTCAATTTAAACAAGGTATTGTCCCTATTTTTTACTATAATGTCAATTTTTGAGGGGACACATAATGTTGAGCTCCACTGGCCACAGAGGCTTAACTTTCGTGATGGCGGCAGGAAAAGACTCCTCTGCTCGATTGCTCCCCTGTGTTCTGGAGACACCTCACTGGTCGCTATCTGGACCCAGGAGTATGCTGTCAGCCTCTATATTCAGCAAAGCTCAGACCAGGTGCTGCTTCAATAACATAGGACCACGGTCCCTGAAACAAGAAGGTTGTACCTCCTATTTCAGAACTAATTTATAATCTATTTCCAGACAGAACACAATACATAACAAACACTGAGTTCAGAGCGGTAGGCCAATTGCTATCTTCATCTGAAACAATTGACATCAGTATACTCCTCCCAAATGGTTACTACGCCTCTGCAATTCCAGCATTATTTCTTTCTAGTCAATAAGATAGGTGTCAGTGTACTGTTTGGCTATTCCATGTAGTTTTACTTTCCTCCGACACCTTCTGTTCAGGTTGGAGCACTATATAGGCTTTGCCTCATGTTCGCTACTGAACCACACACACATATATAGACATAAATTATCAATTTACATTCAATTTTCATTAAAAAGATATCAAATATTTCAAGCTTACCACAATTCATGGAAATAATACAGAATTACGTTGACTGGCAATGAATAGGCACAAAATCCGACCTGCCACTGTCTCAGGCTTTTATTTAGAAAAATATAAGCTGAATCTCAACGCACTGTTGCTTTAGAAAGTTTATTTGAAAATGTGGTGCTGACCTGACGCTCCTAATTGACTATATTGGCGGGTCTAACCAATCGAGCCATGTTTACACAAGCGTTTGAAAAAAAAGTACACTTCCTTCCGTCTCCCCTAACAACAAAAGATAGTATTTGTAGCCCGACTAATCGTGTTTAGCCTTACATTTACTTCTATCCAATCAAATAGGATTTAACATGGGGACCTATTTCCCGTACAATGGTGGTTTTAAAATCTGCCACTGAGCGATTCTGAGTTTGGTGTTGTCTGACACCCTCACTATTTCCTTTGGCTATAATTTGTTAATTCCTAGACTATTTGCGTAACGTTTAACATATTATTTGTCAGCAAGTCCTAAGGAACCCAACTATATACATTTTATGGGGCTAAGGGGCTGCGTTCAAAACATGCATTTTCTAGGATAGTCGTGTAGTTGTTTTTTTTATTTCACTGTCGATTTGAAAAAAGCTAGTGCTTGTGGCCTTACACGCGTAATGTCATTAATTGTATAGCGAGACGCGTGTTTAGTGTTGCATGCGTTCCTGCTTTCAGCCCTCCCTTTTCTCTATCCTAATTCCATCTGTCTTTCGTTTATGGTAACTTAGTGTATAAAATGACATGAATGGAATATTAAATATAGGTCAGCTTGCGTATCTCAAGGTTTTTCTTAGAAATGCAGTACACGTTTTATCGTAGAAAGCGTGTATTGAAGCAGTAGGCTTTTACTATCAACGTGAAACGTTACAATTTGCAGACGAAGTAGAAAACAAGGGGGATTTCGAGGACAGTCATTGTGACAGCACTGTTCTTTACCATTCTTCTTTCCTTTTATTTAATTTATGTGTTAGGCTTTACAGTTACCTTTTAATTTATATATAGGGATTTAGAATGTTTTCACGACAAATTCTCCCCTCTTAAAACAGACGTTATAAGTCAGTCTATAATTCTATATACACATAGAGAAATTTATTATTATTTCTGGGGCTTACGGTGATTCTGATCACACGGATGGCGGCTTAAAAAATCCGCTCCCAGATTTGTTTTTCCACTTATATACTCTATGCTTAACTCAAATGGCTGCATCAATAATGACCAACGGAGTAATCTAGAATTTTCATGTCTAGCCTGCGCTAGAAACGACAAGGGTTTGTGATCCTTTTGAAACTTAAATGCCTTCCCATACAGATAAATATTGAATTTCTTTATCGCCCATATTACTGCAAGACATTCTTTTTCGCTAGTTGAGTAATTGGTTTCAGCTTTATTCAACTTTCTGCTAGCATATGCCACTGGGCTTAATTCCCCATCCAATGCATCTGATTTCTGTAGCAGAGTTTCACCTAACCCAATATTACTGGCATCCGTCCTTACTATGAATTCTTGACTTAAGTCAGGTAATTTCAAAATAGGTTTACTTGTGAGCTTTTCCTTCAATTCTTGGTAAGCCATTTCACATTGTGGTGTCCATGTAATTCGATCTGGATTTCCTTTACGTGTCAAATCAGTTAACGGTGCACATATGGAATTAAAGTTTTTGATATACTTTTGGTAGAAACCACATAATGAGACAAAGGATCTCATGTCTTTCTTGGTTTGTGGTCTCGGGGCTTTCTTTAGTTTCTCTAAATTCTTTGGGTCAGGGGTCATGTTTCCCTGATAAACTGTGTGTCCCAAGAATTCTAATTCTTTACATCCAACGCAACATTTGGTTGGTCGGGCTGTTAAATTCGCTTCCCTAAGTCGATTAAACAGCATGTTCAGAGAGTCAATGTGTTCCTCAAATGTTTCTGTTGCTATAAGGATATCATCCATGAAATTTGTGATACATGGGTTATTCAGAGGGTCCAATAATTTTCTCATCATTCTAGAGAAGACACTAGGCGCATTCTTCAATCCAAATGGCAATCTATTAAACTCATAGTGTCCTTCTGAGGTACTAAAAGCTAGGTATGGTCTAACCTCAGGCTTTACTGGAATCTGATAGTATCCTTTACTCAGATCCACTTTTGAGAAATATTTAGCTTTATTTAGCCTGGCGAACAACTGATTTGTATCCGGCAATGGATCCACCTGTCCTTCTGTAATAGCATTCAGTCTCCTGTAATCTATACAGAGTCTATGTTCTCCAGAGGGTTTCCTTAAGAGTACAACACCGGAACTATACGAAGATTCACTGTGCGAAATAATTCCTTCCTTCAACAGATAGTCTATCTCTTCCTTCAAAGCTTTCTCCTTAGCAAACGGAATCGAATAGGGTTTCATACAGACAGGTCTGGGGTCTATCAGTTTCATATCATATTCCAATAAGTTTGTATGCCCCGGTCGGTCTGTTAACACCTCTGTATGATTATCTAGAACCTGTTGCACTCTCTCTTTCTGAGTTTTCGTTAAATGTGTATTGATTTTCACCTGTGCCGCTGTCTCACAGGGGTGTAATGGATATTCAAATGATGAAAGTGGTTCCTTTTTCATCTCCATGGCAATGGACAAGGTCAACAAGTGTGTCTCTTCCTGATGTTCTCTTTCCAAATATTTCTTCAGGAGATTCACATGATAGATTTTTTCTTTCCCCTTCTTATCTATCTTATAATTTGTTCTAGACACCTTCTCTAGAACTGTATATGGACCTTGCCATCCAATTTGTAACTTATTCTGACTACCGGGGAGAAGAAGCAGTACCTTCTCTCCCACAGCCAAATCTCTGTCTTTCGCTTTCCTGTTATAATAGGCAGCATGTTTCTTCCTGGCTTGTTTCAAATTTTCATTGGCAAGTTTCCAGCCAGTTTTTAAACGAGTGGTCAGCTCATTCACATATTGGTATGAGGATGTAATGTTTTCCTCTGCCTTTTCATCAGTCCACGTTCTTAACAGAGCTACATATGGACCTTTAATTGTGTGGACCTATTTGTCCATGCACCGGTATGGTCTCTTCCACTCGAAGCTCTATAGTGATGATTTTTCTTCCCAGAATTATCATTCACAAAACGACCGCTACCAATTTTTCTCTTGGGGCTGTCTCCCCACTTAAAATTCTTGATGAGAGATTTCCTCTCTACATCCTCTTCCTCCAGTTTGTTTAAGTCCGATTGAGGGATTTTCGGCTTATCCTGGGGTAAGACATCTTTTTGCACTCTCCGCATAGTGGCCATTGTAAAACAGTTAATTGAAGCTTGTCCGTGAAAAGGGGCTTCCCATTCCATTTGGTCCACTTTATCAATTTTATATTTCTTTTTTTTTATCAGGCCTAATTTTGACCCTTGGCGTGTCCAGGTCCTGATCAATGTTCCCACTTGTGGGTGTTCCCTCATGTGCTATGCTACACCTTTCTACAAAATTCTCAATGTCCCATCTTGCCTTGGGCCAATAATAATTGTGAGCCACCTTTTGGATGATGGTACCAATTTTTTCATGGTCCCCATCTTGTTTCACATGTAGGCTCCTTATTAATTCTGCCCTATATCTCTTTGGAAGAACCAACTGTCCGTGACCTGTGGATCTAGTTCCGGCCTTCCTGTACATCAACTTGTTCTTCATGTAAAAATCTCCCTTGCCTGGAGTTGTATGACAAGTTGACAATTTCCTGAAACAAGGCTTGAGTGTTTTATCCCCAGCCTGTGCCTTCCTCATCTCTTCTGGAGTGGTATCTAACATAATATCCTCCTCCTTTCTTGAGGTCGACCTGACCTGAAGGGTGGCCATAACTATAGGGTTCCTTCTGCAACGGTCAGTGTCATGATTGTTCATCTTACAATTTTTACACCACCTTTTCCCTTGGTTGAAAGATTTTCTTTCATTATATTTCCTTTCATCGAATTGTGGGGTTTTATTTTTATTGTCATACCGTGGCCTATCAAACTGGTGCTTACCTTTGTTTTGATCTCTAGGATCAAATTTATTAAAGTTCTGTGGTGCCCTAAAATTATCCACCTGTTTCTTTTTATTACCTGATACCTCTGCCTGAGCTGCTTGATACCTTTCAGCAACATTTAGCAACTCACCCAGCCTCTCTGCACCTTGTTCCATGAGAAACTTTCTCAGGTCTGGAGCCATAGACTCTCTTAATTGTTCTATAAGGACCATTTCCTTAAGATCTTGGGTTTTCCCCAGAGAAGTCCATTTCTCCAAGTATGTCTCTAACCGTGCAGAGAACTGGTGATAGGTTTCACCTGACAGTAGTTTAGCATTCCTAAATTTTTTCCTACAAAATTCTGCGTTCTTTTCATATCTTAACAAAAGAGCCTGCTTTAGCATGTCATAATTTTCCTGATCACCTCTGCTCATTTTGGCAAAAACTTCATAAGCTGCCCCACGAAGCCCTTGAGATAACTTTAAGCTCCACCTTTCTCTCTCTAACCCATATGTGGTAGCTAATAGTTCATATCTATTTAGATAGCTCTCAATATCATCGTCTTTCTCAACAAAATGATCTAAATGAAAATTCATAGCTGAGGTTGAGGCTCCCTGGCTAGCAGTGGCATCAGAGGTAAAGGGACTGGCACCATTTTCAGGAGCATGGCCTTGAAACTCAAACTCCCTTAGTCGTAACTCATGTTCCCTATGTAATCTCTTCTCCTCCTTTTCTGTTTCCCTCTCTGCAGCTAATCGCTTGTCTTCCCTTTCTGCAGCCAATTTTCTTTCCTCGGCTTCCAATGCTTTAGCCTCTTTGTCAGCCTCAATCTGCAACCTCTTAGCCTCAGCCTCAATCTGCAACCTCTTAGCATCAGCCTCAATCTGCAACCTCTTAGTCTCAGCCTCAGCCTCAAATTGTAACTTCTTAATTTCCTTTTCAGCCTCTAACCTCTTATCTTCGGCCAATCTTTCACATTCTAGTTTTCTTTCGGCCTCTTTTTCTAATCTTCGTTCTTCCCGTTCAATATATTTGTCACATTCAGCAGTGACATAAGCAATCATAATTTGCCCGTCCATTCCTAACTCTTTCGCAGTCTGTACAGCAGCAGATCGAAATTTGGCCAGGTCCGCCATTTTCTAACAGGTAAATTTATATAATGTCTAAAACAATACAATCTGATATTACTTATCCAAAGACACCACAGGCACTGAGAGCTCAACGTTATTTATTTCCACCCAAGGATACCTTTTAATTCTTATTATTCCCAATATCTATAACAGGAGAAAGTTCAATATCCCGGGATCGAGACCCCAATATATGTGGTAAAGTGGAATGTTATAAATATTTATAGGGGACTTAGTGTACTGACTGAGATCAGCTGTGAAGGTATCTGTATCTAATAGGTGTAGTGTTTTACAGATAACCTTACTTGCTACCACATTATACCTCAGTCAGAATTATTCTGGAATATTGTGATGACTACGTTAAATGTCTAGGGTTATGTAAATGATGAAGTGTAAGTCACAACAACAACAGACAGATAAACAATTTAATTTATTCCACAACACTGTACAACACTGTGACACTCACACACATTTAACACTCTATAAGACTATCTTAAATGAGTCACTGGTAAATTTTCAAATATATCTGTATTAATTACTTTCTCTATTATATATCCTGATTCAACTACAAAGTGAACCAGGAATCACAATCAAATGTAATCACAATTTATATGTACAGAATTTATAAATATGAGCCTTGTAGTGACATATTTTATTAATAATATCCTATGTGTGTCAGTTGTGTAGTAGTACTATGAAGTAATACTGGTTTTGTTTTTCAAGCTATGTTGTTATTTGTCATCATGACTTCAAGTGTTTGTTTATCTGGGAAATAGTATGGGGGAATAGTTCACAGTTCCTGTCAATTTAAACAAGGTATTGTCCCTCTTTTTTACTATAATGTCAATTTTTGAGGGGACACATAATGTTGAGCTCCACTGGCCACAGAGGCTTAACTTTCGTGATGGCGGCAGGAAAAGACTCCTCTGCTCGATTGCTCCCCTGTGTTCTGGAGACACCTCACTGGTCGCTATCTGGACCCAGGAGTATGCTGTCAGCCTCTATATTCAGCAAAGCTCAGACCAGGTGCTGCTTCAATAACATAGGACCACGGTCCCTGAAACAAGAAGGTTGTACCTCCTATTTCAGAACTAATTTATAATCTATTTCCAGACAGAACACAATACATAACAAACACTGAGTTCAGAGTGGTAGGCCAATTGCTATCTTCATCTGAAACAATTGACATCAGTATACTCCTCCCTAATGGTTACTACGCCTCTGCAATTCCAGCATTATTTCTTTCTAGTCAATAAGATAGGTGTCAGTGTACTGTTTGGCAATTCCATGTAGTTTTACTTTCTTCCGACACCTTCTGTTCAGGTTGGAGCACTATATAGGCTTTGCCTCATATTCGCTACTGAACCACACACATATATAGACATAAATTATCAATTCACATTCAATTTTCATTAAAAAGATATCAAATATTTCAAGCTTACCACAATTCATGGAAATAATACAGAATTACGTTGACTGGCAATGAATAGGCCCAAAATCCGACCTGCCACTGTCTCAGGCTTTTATTTAGAAAAATATAAGCTGAATCTCAACGCACTGTTGCTTTAGAAAGTTTATTTGAAAATGTGGTGCTGACCTGACGCTCCTAATTGACTATATTGGCGGGTCTAACCAATCGAGCCATGTTTACACAAGCGTTTGAAAAAAAAGTACCCTTCCTTCCGTCTCCCCTAACAACAAAAGATAGTATTTGTAGCCCGACTAATCGTGTTTAGCCTTACATTTACTTCTATCCAATCAAATAGGATTTAACATGGGGACCTATTTCCCGTACAATGGTGGTTTTAAAATCTGCCACTGAGCGATTCTGAGTTTGGTGTTGTCTGACACCCTCACTATTTCTTTTGGCTATAATTTGTTAATTCCTAGACTATTTGCGTAACGTTTAACATATTATTTGTCAGCAAGTCCTAAGGAACCCAACTATATACATTGTATGGGGCTAAGGGGCTGCGTTCAAAACATGCATTTTCTAGGATAGTCGTGTAGTTGTTTTTTTTATTTCACTGTCGATTTGAAAAAAGCTAGTGCTTGTGGCCTTACACGCGTGATGTCATTAATTGTATAGCGAGACGCGTGTTTAGTGTTGCATGCGTTCCTGCTTTCAGCCCTCCCTTCTCTCTATCCTAATTCCATCTGTCTTTCGTTTATGGTAACTTAGTGTATAAAATGACATGAATGGAATATTAAATATAGGTCAGCTTGCGTATCTCGAGGTTTTTCTTAGAAATGCAGTACACGTTTTATCGTAGAAAGCGTGTATTGAAGCAGTAGGCTTTTACTATCAACGTGAAACGTTACAATTTGCAGACGAAGTAGAAAACAAGGGGGATTTCGAGGACAGTCATTGTGACAGCACTGTTCTTTGCCATTCTTGTTTCCTTTTATTTAATTTATGTGTTAGGCTTTACAGTTACCTTTTAATTTATATATGGGGATTTAGAATGTTTTCACGACACCATGCTAAGTCTCGTTTTCAATCTTAAAAAAAAAAAAAAAAAAAAAAAAAAAAAATTCACTTAAATACAAAAGCTTTGTAACATCTTTCAAACAATTAAAAAAAAAAGTACAGACTGTCAGGAAATAATCCCTAAATCAATATACTAAAACACTTACTTACTTGGTCGTTCCCCTTCTACCGTGATATGGACAGGTTTGGAAGAGAGAGCGCCAGACTATCATATCGCTTGTCTTCCTCGTGGCCTAGTTCTATTCTAGTCCTCAGACCTTCAAAGATTGTCTAATGTTGTCCTCCCAGCGGATTCTGGGTCGTCCTGGAGGTCTGGATCCCTGGCTCTTCGTTTCTCATGCTTTGCCATATTAAAACACACCGGCAAAAACAAATAACGCAGACGAAAATATCAGACTGTGAACTCTTAATTGGATAATTATGTATTTTGTAGCGAAAGGTTTTTCTAGTATGATAATAGTAGTAGAGGAGAAGTAGAATCTCTCTCCAGAAAGGATGAAGTTCCAGTGCCCGGGAAGTACACTGGTATCACAAGTGAGTTACAGCTGTGAATACTCTGAGCTGGACAATAGATTTAGGCTTCAGAAGTATACGTTGCTACTTTCGCTATCGTAACCCTATTTGATAATATAATTAAATTTGAAAATTTAACTCAAAATTTAACAGTTACAAATTTAACAAGTCAAATGAGTACAATTACCCAATTTATTATGTATATCTATATATTCTTGTAATGAGAAATTGTTGTTGTAAGATGGTAAAATGTATGATTATTTACAGTTACAAATCAAATAAACAAGCTAAAAAGTCTTGGATTTATCTTCCACTGAACTTATAAAACAAGTTTGTCACATTATCTATTGCCATCTAGTTGTCATCATTAAACAGTCGTTTTAGAAACTGCTCACAGGATTTGTTGGATGGATACACATAAAACTCATCTGATCTTAGTTCGAGGTTCCTGAGACACACCTGAATCCGGAAGACTTTTCTTCAGCCCGCCCTATAACTACGGGGGACTAAGGTGTTGAAGATTGATTGACCTCTAGGCTTCAGTTCGCAGGATCAACGGTCTTCAAGTCTTTTGGGTAAATTCGGTCAGGAATGATCATAATCTTTATCAGCAATGATCATAAAAACTGATCATAAAAATCTGGAACAAGAAGTAATAGGTGGCCATGGTGTTCCAGCAATCTCACCACCCACTGCTGTTCATGATGCGACCATGTCTTCAGTGTTTGTATATAAATGAATGAATCATGGTAGTATGTTACAGAGATAGCATGATAAGATAATGTATACTGTGCAGAATTAACAAAATACATGAATAATCACATGTTATGATACATGGGTACGTTATAACCTTTGCCTTCCACTCATGGATGCCAAGTCACATATGTACTTGCTGGTATGTCGTAAGCTTCCAGGCAAGAATTAGCCATGATATATTTGGCTAACCAATTAATGGTTATGCTTCCTGACAATGCCGGTGAAGGTTATCTCTGGTTAGCGTCATTCCCTTTTTTTATTATATCTGATACAATCAATCAGAAATAAAATCTGAAATAAATGATATTAGTAATACATATATCTTTAATAAACTTACATACCCTCTTAGGATTTATAAGCTCACGGTGAGACTGTTTTGGTTGAAGTTAATCTGCCCTGCATGCAGCGTGAAAAAATAACTTTTCTTGCAGATACTGTCTTCCAGTTTCTCACTCTGGCTTCTGGATTTAGTGTGTGTGATTTCCAATGCGCCGCTCTGTCCTTATATTTCAGTCTCTCGCCCGTACGAGAAAGCACCTCTAAAAATCCCAAAATATTTTCGTTTAATCTCTCGGTTTGAGGCGATTTGAGGCGATCTGTGCTTTTCCTGTACTAGTTTTTTTCTTCTGTTCACTACACACTTATATCCTTCCTTCCTTCCTAGGTATCATTTCCTTTTCCCCATATGAGGCTTCCATTCTATCCAATTTATATTTAAATCCGTTTATTCATGTAGTTATAATAAATTTTTAAAGATTATTAGCTAACTTTTAGCAGATGTGATGAAGGTGAAAAATGTTAATTATCTTTAAAACTATTTATATTTGAATAATATCCTTTTGGATATAATTCCTAGTCTATCTCCTTTGTTGAATTATTTTTATTTAATTGTATTCCAAACAGACGTTCTCTTGTAGTGAATAATTTAATGTCCAGTAAATGCAAACTTTTAAAGTCCGCCATACATTCTTATTAGCTATTTCCTCATTCTTCAGTAATATTGTCTGGCTTTAACCGTAATTCACATTTCCCGTCCTCAAACTTCAAAGAAAGACCGCCGCGCTGACCTTGCACTGTGTGTGTGTGGGTGTCGCGCTACACATTTTTTCCACAACAAAGCAAGAGGAACCAAAGTTCGCTACATATTTATTATCAGCGAATTTGATCGTTAGATAAAAACAAATATAAAGTAGATACAGCAGTGGTTTTAAGTCTTTTTTTACGACCACGGCCCCAAATATCACAGTTGATGAAGCTGGCGACCACTGTACCAAAATTGACGGGTAAAAATTAACTGTACTTGCAATTTCTTTAATGATAAAGTCTCAGTTAATACTGAAACACACTGAAAAGTGTAACACTGAAAAACAAACAGAGATGACAAATATTTATTCTAAAATTACCAATAAAACATAGCTTAAAACTTCCAGTAAAGTAAATGTAAGGGACATAACTAATCGCAATGTTTCCCGCAATGTCATCCCATAAGTTGAAAATCACTGAGATAGTGACGCTATGGCTATGGAATATACCAGAAAGACGTACCCTACCACAGAATGGACCGACACATATAGAGATGAATCAGCAACAAATGATGCCAAATAAAATGGAAATGAAGGAGTTTACACACAATGGACAAGAAATACATAGCTCGATGGCTACTGGAAAAATTCTCAAACAACTTCAAAACGGAGACAGAAGCACTAAAAACAACTGCAATTACCATCATGGAAAATACAATTATTGCTAGAGACAAGATAGTGCTCCTCACAGACTATCTGTAATTCATCACTGCTCTCAGAAACAATAAAAACAAGGAAATAGACATCCAGCGGCGGTAATGAGAACCAGCTTTGAATTCAAACAAGTAAAAGTGCAGTGGATTCCTGCCCACTACAAGGTATATGGAAATGAGAACGCAGATACACTTACCAAACAGGGAGAACGGAAAACCCAAATAGAAGGCAGGGCTATATATAAGGCGATAAAAACAATAATAAATAATAACTAAAGAGAAAAATGACAGAAGGAACATCCGGAGTCCAGCAATGCTGACCCACGCTATACATAACCAAGAAAAGATCAACATATAATTTTCAGATTCTTCTTTTCTTCTTCTTCGTTCGTCCTGAAAAGGACGTTGGTTGCGTTGTTTCTGTTTATGCCGGAGCTGCGATATTTGCGCCTTTCGGCCGACACATCCGACTTCAGCACGGCATTTTTTGGGACCGGGTTTGCCTTCCCTCTTCGATCCCTACTCTCTCAGCCAGACTGCAGTGATGCAGCCTGTTTCAGGACCACCACGGGGATTTTCAGATTGAGAAACGGCCATTTCAGACTCAGATACCATCTGTTCAACAAACTGACAATTGGACAGACAAATGAGCGTCCACGCGGGGAGAACAAACAGACAGTAGAACATGTACTCCAAAACTGTCCGCTCCATGAGAGGAGCATGGTGGCCGTGTGGCCTTCTCCAGCCTAGTTGAGGGATAAACTGTATGGTAATGAGAGAGACTTGAAACAGAATGCCAGCTTTATAAAAGATATAGATGTGGTTATTTGAGAGCGAACGACGAAGAAGAATAAAACTGAAACAGTGAATGTCAGAATGTGTTCACAAAAAAAGTAGCAACAGTAAGACTACCCAACAGTAAATGTCAGAATGTGTTCACAAAAAAAGTAGCAACAGTAAGACTACCCAACAGTAAATGTCAGAATGTGTTCACAAAAAAACGTAGAACAGTTAGACTGCCAACAGTGAATGTCAGAATGTGTTCACATAAAAAACGTAGAACAGTTAGACTGCCAACAGTGAATGTCAGAATGTGTTCACATAAAAAACGTAGAACAGTTAGACTGCCCAACAGTGAATGTCAGAATGTGTTCACCAAAAAATGTAGAAACAGTTAGACTGCCCAACAGTGAATGTCAGAATGTGTTCACCAAAAAAAGTAGAAACAGTAAGACTGCCCAACAGTGAATGTCAGAATGTGTTCAACACACAAAAAATGAAACGGTGAGACTTCTCAAATCTATATCGACAAGACGGACCTAAAACGGAAAATCAGTACGTAAAATGTGAGAAAGTAACAACTTATGACACTGTACTATACTTGATATGGTTGAATCGCCCTACTTATGTTTTCAGGGACCTTTGAACTCCAGAATTCTCTTTAATAAAATAACAGAATTCGTTGAGTTACCTTTCGTTTTAATTTTAATTCAGTAGGTGACGCACCTGAGACCCAGAACCTGACTGTAACCGCCATTAGGTTAGTCAGTGGTAAATATTCAGTGACTACAAGTTGGCGTGTAGAGCTACAAGGTAGTAATGGAGTCTGGGGAACAATATGTCCCTAGTACTGGAGCAGCAATCACGATGTGGACAATGTCTTTGCTATCTGTTCCATGCTTGGTTTCAGGTATGTATACGTGGTAATATATTCCCCGCAGAAACAATGTATAAAAGTCAAAATTCAAAGGTAACCAAGCCTGCAGTGGACTCAGTTTATCAAAGGATCAATTAAATCAATGCCTGAAGTCTGATTTAAGTCATCAGTCTGTTCCTGATATTGCCTGCAAGCATTGTTCGAAGACTATATTGATCTCATCAGTTAAGTACCACTTTTAGTTCAATGCAATTTTAGGCCATTTTGTTTTTCAGGCACGTTTATCCAACTTTTTATTATTATGCGTCATGTTTTAATATGTCTATGTATTGTTCACCTTTGTGGGCGTATGGAGGGAACTTCGAAACTCTGTTATGTATCTTCGGATGACCGCAGAAATTCGAAGTCGTTCTTTAGGGCCCGTTTGAATATTTTCGGTCTGCATGAGATCCATTGAGAATCTTTCGTGGCATACTCTGTTTGCACCTGAATTTATTCAACGTTGTTTGTTTAGTTGTAAAGTTTTGTATATACACATTGTATTTTTCTTATCCTCAGTTCCATTTTTACTTAATTTTGTCAGTCGTTCGTCATATATCCGTAAATCTAACCTTACTATCTTTCAGTTTTACATGTGAAATATACTGTCAGCTGTTGAGTCCTTGTCTAGTCTATTTTTAGGATCGTGGTAGTTTGACCTAGTTTAGGTTTGTGTAGAATTTGTCATTTATGGAATTTTATTCAGTTCTTACAATCGTTTTGATGTTTGTAACTCGAACCTGTAGTGTGACACTGTCCGTGTAATCCGTTTGTTTACTGTTTCTGTCCTAATTCTTCATTAAATTTGATAATATAATAATAATATTATAATAATCTAGTACACATAGTTATGTATTTCAAATTAGATATGACTGCAATAATTTGATTGCATTGCACTAGTAGTTAAGTAGCCACTAGTTGTTTAGCCTGAGTATGGCATAGTATTATAAAATATTAGTAAAAAAATATTTTTAAGGGCGTAAAGATAATTTGTAAAGCGAATTATAGGTATCTGGTTGACTAAGTGAATCACAGTACCATATTAGCCATAAGGCTTATATATAGTTGACTAAGTGAGTACTTTATTTAGTTAACATGGCTAATTTAGAAACTTTTATGAGAATTGGTAAAGCATTTGCCTACAAAGGGGAGGCACTTAGAGAATTTGCTTAGGCGGAACTAGCCAAATCTTAACAAGAGGAAGCTGAACAGGAAGCTAAGGAGGAGAAGACGAAAGCTGAAATACAGCGTGAATTGGCAGAACATGAAGCTAAGGAGGAGAAGAAGAAAGCTGAAATGAAACAGGAATTAGTTGAACGAGATAGGAGGAAGGCAGAATAGAAGCGTGAATTGGCAGAACAAGAAGCTAAGGATGAATTAAAACGTACTGAAGAAGAGAGAAAATGCAACAGGAAAAAGAATTAATGCTTCTTCGTTTAGAAGAATTGAAATTAAAGGCTCAATTGGCAAATAATAGTAATACTGGGAATTCAAATACTGCTCCTTTATCTGGTAATAACAGGGGCAACGATAGGTTCAAATTACCTATATTTAATCAGACTTTTGACGATATTTCATGCTGCCTGTCAAGATTTGAGGATGTATGTTAAGCAAACAAACTTGACAGATCCTTTTGGGTTACAAAGCTTAGAGAATTTTTGGCTGGTGAACCTATGGCTGCCATTGCTACTATGGATCCAGTATTGAGAAAAAATTATGAAGCTGCAAGGGCGTAACTGTTGAAACGTTTCCAACTTAACGAAGAAGGTTATAGGGTAAAATTCAAAACCATAATTCCAGAGTCGAGAAGGAGATCCGTTATTAACCCCATTGAACCCCTTGGTGGAGCACCAAACACTAGTTCAAAGGGAGAGAAGCCGGGATTGGCAATGGTTATGTTCAGTTGTTCGTCAACACCTCATGGAGTTTTATCAGCAATGACAACTGGGATGAGGCCGATGCCAAAGTTGTGTGCCAGGAGTAATGCTATGAGAAGTAAGAGCCGTTGAGTTTCACTCAGGTCATGCCTTTGATTAATCGCATGCCTGTTGGTCTACTTGTAAACTTGTTGTTGCTATTGATCCAAGCGTTTGGGCTCATGCCCTTCAGCCTAATGCCACGTAGTGGTATTTCCATGTGTATGCAAGTTGTTATTTTGCTCTATATAAGGTATTCCACTTATCTGACCTCGAAGGAAGGAGCGTTTTCGTAACATCATCGAGTGCTTTGCACTGGAAGAAGTGGTGGTCAACAGTTTCATAGGAGTGGGTACATATTTGGCACTCTCGAGTGTATTGTCGTTGGATTCTGTTCAAGTGATTGTTGAGTGGTTTATGTTGTGTTCCAGCCCCCCAAAAATGGTGCTCTTATCCTTCCTTGTAAGATGGTTGATGTGTACTTGTAAATCTCTTTCCCTAAATTAATGGTGTATCTACTGGTCTTTATTACTTCTTTATCATGTGTCATCCCCTTGTGTCTAGATTGTGATTTGAATTTTGATCCTCCTTCTGACCCGTTCTTTCCTTTCTGTATCTTTCTGAATCTACCATTATGAGGTACATTTAGGCTGCTAGCTGACTGACTTTCTCAAGAACATGTCAACTGTGGAAATTTGTGCTGTTCCCTCATGTTATCAAATTATTTCATTTGTTTTTCCACTCTTTTCGTTGCTCTGGACTCTGGCATGAAGTATAATTGTCAGAAGTGCATTAGATCAGGGGTACTCAACACTGTCCTACAAAGGCTTATTTGTGTGCTCGCGGAAGATGTGTGGATGAAAGAATAAACACACAATTTGGCTTGCATAGTCATGATTAATTACACAAGTTACTTGAACACTTCTCCAGTATGAAGACAATTTTTAATGATGGAGATTTCATTTCGTCACCACACACTGTCACCTCCAAATACTACTAGATGAGTTCCAAAGATTGCTTTAACAATTTATCTTTATAGACCCAGTTGTGTCGTATTTTACAAATTCTTTTGTTTACCGGATAGACATGACACTAATTGTTTCATCTATTGGCAGACTACAGAACTAGAGTTAGAGATTATGGATTTTTTGAATGATGTTGTTTTAAAATCACATTTATTTGATTATAACTTTTGAAAGGTCGATATATATATATATATATATATATATATATATATATATATATATATATATATATATATATATATATATATATATATATATATATATATATATATATATATATATATATAGTGTGTATGTGGTAAAAATGAACCTTTTTATTATAAGTGAGTTGCGATACTTGGTTAGTGCCCATCACCTCTTCATAAATCTTACAGGTGCCAGTGGTGTAAAAAAGGATGGATGCATTAGATTTTTATATACCACCATGCAATGTCAGTTTGTATTCTTTTAATGTTCCAAGAAGATTTTCCTACATGATATGGCACAATAGCATCGTGCTTACATAGAATAGATGGATTGAAATGGTATGACAAAGTCACCATAGCAAGATGACAAGAACCAGACACGTGCCTGTGGATGAAGAGATGAGACAAATACGCTGGAGATGGATATGACACATTTTGTGGAAACCTGTTGGTAGCATTACAAGACAATCCTTTTTCTGCAATGCCTTGTGTAAGAGAGATAAAAGGCGACAAATACTAAACACAAAGAAAAGAGAACTGGAGACGGAAATAAAAGGAATGAGAAAGACATGGACAAATCTATGCTAAACTGGTTGTCAGACAGGAAAACAAATTAAATGGGTTTTCTTCTATCCTACACTTGTAGTCAGACAGGAAAACAAACATAAATCAGTTTTTTTTATCCTACAACTTGTGATCAGACATGAAAACAAATACAAACTGGTTTTTTTCTATCCTTCACTTGTAGTCAGACAGAAAACAAATATAAACTGGTTTTTTCTATCTTACACTTGTAGTCAGACAGGAAAACAAATATAAACTGATTTTTTTTCTATCCTACACTTGTAGTCAGACAGGAAAACAAATATAAACCAGTTTTTTCTTTCCTACAACTTGTAGTCAGACAGGAAAACTAATGTAAACTGGCCTTTTCTGTCATATACTTGTTGTCAGACAAGAAAAGAAATAAATGCTGTTTTTTTTTCTTTCTATTCTACAACTTGTAGTCAGACAGGAAAATAAATATAAACCAGTTTTTTTCTATCCTTTACTTGCAGCCAGACAGGAAAACAAATATAAACCAGTTTTTTTCTTTCCTTCAACTTGTAGTCAGACAGGAAAACAAATGTAAACTGGCCTTTTCTGTCATACACTTGTTGTCAGACAAGAAAACAAATATAAGCTGATTTTTTTTTTCTATTCTACAACTTGTAGTCAGACAGGAAAACAAATATAAACCAGTTTTTTCTATCCTACACTTGCAGCCAGACAGGAAAACAAATATACACTGGTTTTTTTATGTCTTACACTTGTAGTCAGACAGGAAAATAAATATAAACTGATTTTTTTATCCTACACTTGTAATCAGACAGGAAAACAAATATAAACTGGTTTTTTTCTATCCTACACTTGTTGTCAGACAGGAAAACAAATATAAACTAGCTTTTTCTAACCTACACTTGTAGTCAGACAGGAAAACAATAGTGAATGCAGTCAGCGACCCATAGCTTGACTGCTTGCATCAGGATAAGCGAACCAGAGCTGATCAAGACCGTACTCCACCACCACGTGGTGGTCCTGGAAACAGTCTGCAGCAGAGCAGTCTGGCTGAGCGAGTACGGATCGAAATGGGAAGGCAAACCAGGTCCCTAAAAAATGCCGTTCAGAAGTCGGATGTGTCGACCGAAAGGTGCAGATATCACAGCTTAGGCGCAAACAGACACAACGCAACCACCGTCCTTTTCAGGGCGAACGAGGAAGAAGAAGAAGAAGACAGGAAAACAAATAAAAACTGGTTTTATTCGATCATCCTATATCACAAGGCCATTCTTCGTGTGCTCTTTTGGTCTCCCATTGTTTTTTATTTCCGACCCTGAATATTCAAGAACACAGACTGCCTTTTAATCCTATGAACTGACTTTTTCAACGAATCCAATTCAGCCAGTATCTTCTTCTCACCTGCTGTTCTACTGATATTTATCTTGTTCTCTTCATCAGTGTCCAGGGGACCTTCTACCTTGATGACGATATTTCAGTTAGCTTTAGTTGACTTGTTCATGTTGTTTTGAAGTCTTTTTGGCTTAAAGGTTTTACAGAACCATGAGCCAGGCTAACCTTCCTTAGCACAATATGTCTGGCATGTAACAGCATTATTATTCTTTGCTGACCGGAAAGATAAGCAAATACTAAATTCACAACACTTTTTATTTTAACAGCTAATATTTAAATTTATCACAACTGGCTGATTACTGGTTTCAAAACAATGCTTTTAAAAGCTGAAAATGTTTCATATCCATCAGCAATCCTGGATTCACACCAATACCAGCTGCCATAACTAAGTCGGTTCCAGATCAGATCAACCCTAACATTCAAGTAGCTGGCTTTAACTGTCAGGGAAGTGAGAACCGTCTTCAGGACTGTTCCAGTTTAGGCACACGTTCAGCGTCAACGTTGGGCATAATCGCATGCGTTCAATGTACATGTGACAATCCAGGTAAGTGGATTTAAGAATCAAGGGAATAACAGTTTCTGTTTATCAACAGCTTGACAAAATGTGGGTTATCATTATCTCATACGTGGAAGGATACAAATGTGTGCTTTGAATATCAAAAGGGTTGCATATAAATACAGTTTATTTAATTAATTAATAAGCATCATGTTCGCTTTCCAAGGGGTGTGGGAAAACGCCTTCTTTAAACTAATGGATTTTCCAAACCATTTGACGGACTCTTGCAGTAGTGATTTCTGTAATAGTTGGTTTAGCACAATGAAGTGTTGGCCAAATTATTGTTAATCATGTAGCCGTCTCACCCAGTGTTACAGTATTTCTTGTGGGACTTGGCACGGTACCATTTCTAATATATGTAACCGGTGTGCCTTCTTTGTTGAGACTGGAACTCTGCACCATTTATAGTTATGTGTAACCGCACAGGGCTATTTAATTTTATTGAGTTGGTATTTGTATTACTTGTCTCGTGAGAGTTTGATGTTTACTGGCTTGAAGCTCGCCAGAGATTGAAATTATCTCACCTCTACTTGGAGAGTGCAGGTTCGATTCACATCCTTCTCAAGCTGTTTATTTGAGAGCTTCTTTAGTGGTTAAATATTAAAAGAGTAAACAGTGCAATGTCTCCAAAGTTCCAACAAGCTTATAAAATCCTCAAGATTGGTATGATTTTATGAACTTTATTTATGTGAAACACAATGTATTCAAAATGCATCCTCAAACAAAATAATTCAGCAATAAGTACAAGCCACGGCAATGTTTCAATGTTGTTCATTTGTTTCTTCTTCAGTATTTTTCATGATTACTGTTTTCATACAAGCGAAGGTTTATCACCCTTATTTTGTTAATTTCATGGTCCTCAATGATTTTCTAGATTATTCCATCTGGTCTGATCACTTAGGGTAAGCTCGAGTTTTCTTTTCATATTCTCCATTTTTCCATCCCTTAGTAAATTATATGCAAATTTGTCTGAAAAGTACATGAAAATGGCGAGGCGAACAAAAAGACTCTACTTACTGGTGGTAAAGAATGCATCTACACATTCCCACATGAATCTCCATCATGTCATAGAATAAAACATTCTATATAAATGTTGAGGATATGAATGGAAACTCAGACGGTTTCCTCACGTCTATCTTCGTGGTCATATTCTTCAGGACCCTACCATAAAACACGTCTGTTCAGACCATTATTCTAACTGCTAGACTAAAATATTTCTGCCGGCAAGCTTGGCTTCGCTCGAGCTCAAATCAGCCTATTCATTGGACAAAAACATCACGTGACCCCGCCAAGCATACCCTGCATTCTAATAGTTTACTATGGCAACTAATGGTAATTGGCCTGCATTTCTTTATTACGCTACACCGTATCATTTCCCCCCTTAATGCCTTTTTATTTAAGTTAAGATTTATTGCCTGTTTCAAACCAAGTGGTGGTATCATTTTGTTATAATTGGGCTTTGGTTACAAATCTATTGTCTGTTTCAAACAAAATGGTAGTTTACTTTATGTTGTACTTCAGCCCTAGCATGAATGAATGCTGGTGGTGGTCATACGGCCACAATCAGAATCGACCTCATTACACTCTGGGCAAACCCATAGGTGCTCAGTCTCCCACAGCAAATGTCAAAGAGTATTAATGCTAATTGTACCTGGAGCACGATGGGTGTACATACGACGGATGCATCCTCTCTCATGTCCATTTCTGCTAGTCCTACCTTTGATGCCAAACCCCAACAGTCTCAGTCTTGTTGATTCATCCATTGCAGTGTCATTATCCAGCAGGTGATCATTAATTGCAATTAGTATTTCTCCCTTATGAATGTCTAGTGTCCCCACTTTGGGTGCTCTCAAGGCCAGTCTGTCAGCTCTCTCTTTGCCACGTATCCCTGCATGACCAGGACAGTAGATCCACACCAGTTCTTGAAGACTTGAGGATTTTATTGATGTTTTCCATTCCTGCCGCAGCCATCCGTTCTGAACTTTCCGAAGCAAGGCTTGAGAGTGTGACAATATAACTGCCCTGGTTGATGGAGTTTCAGACAGCCACCTCAGTGCTGCAGTAACTGCCCCTACCTCCATTCTCATGCTGGAGGTTGTTGTCATGTAGGCTCCACTCTGTTCAGCGACGACCTTGCAAATTTATTCTCGCAGAGAAACCCCATCCTGATTTCTCACCACGCACTGCAGACCGATCAGTGTACTCAATGGTGTCATTATCCCCAGCATGATCACATATCAGCTGATTAATTTCCAGCTCTGTTTTTTTCATTGCCCCCAAGATCTGCACTCTCTGCCAAGGCTAATGATGACCTGCTGGTAGTTTATCCAGTTCTCCCCTGACATACTCCACTCTTCCCCTTTGGATGCATGTTCAACCCTGGTCACATGAACAATCGTGCCTGTGCCATCCATGACATCCCCCTCTTGATTCTTGCTCGTTTGATGTCAGCTACGTTCTCATATAGGGGGTGTCTTTTGTCGGTGGTTACCCGCATATTGTCTTTTGCCTGGGCCATCGCATATCTGGATCTAATGGACAGCAATCCGAGCATGTATCTCATTGTTACAATGGAGTATCATGCGTACAACCCAAAACTAGCTGCATCTCTTCATTTTGAATGCGTTCCAGTCATTCACATTGTGACACTGACAGCGTGAGGATTCCTAGCTCGTAACCGATTATTGAAATCACGAATTGATGATACAGAAGAAACAATAGTCTCTGTTCCAAGCGCGCAGCAGCCATTGTTTTTAAGGCTGCCAGTCGTCGCTTGCACTTCTGTATGATCAGTTCGACATGATACTTAAACGATAGCCCACGATAAAACGTTACTTCCAAGTACACAACCTCACATTCGTAGCCTTTTACAGTATTCTTAACGGAGCAGAGGTCCTTTTCTTTTCTTTCATCAGCAGAAAGCCCCCACGACACTTACCAAGGGAAAATGTTTCATGAACATATTTGAAAATTAAGCTTACAATGATATAAATCTATGGGATTTTAATCTAAAGAAGACTATATGAAGATTCATAGATTCACTGATGTAAGCAATGGTTATTTTAAATCTCATGAAGATTCCATGAAGTTTCACAGATTCACTTACATTATACATTGTAGCCTACTTATATCACATGAAGACATTTGAAGGTTCATAAGTTCACTGATGTAACGTATGGCACTTAAATCTCATGAATACTTAATTAAGGTTCATAGATTCTCTGATATAATCGATGGTACCTGATAAGGGTGGATTTGAGCTGAAATGATAACTTGCCACCCCTATCGACACCTGGTATTAAAGTGCAAGATGTAGGTGTCTTCTCTGATTTAGAATGTTGCTGTGTGTGTTGCAGTAGAACAGTTCACAGGGTACACCACAGGCAACATGACGTGTAGAGTCATAGAAATGGTAACTTCGCTTTAGTTTTATACCATTTATTGCACGCCACAAAACAGTCATGATATTTATGTCATCACCAGCATAGTATAACGAATGCAGCATTCAAAATCATATTAACTGATAGTCATGTAGGATTCAATACTCAATAGTTGTATTGTAAACAGATATCATAAAGTTCTGGTTCGCGAAGCTGTATCAATAATATATATAACTTCTGCAACAGTGTCAGCTGCAGATCTTCAATGTTCATAGACAACAATAAATGCTCCCTTTCTGATGCTAGCAGATCAGATGTATACAATAAGTCCGTTTACTGTCTGCACGTGAATAGCATACTGGGCATACAGGTCATACCGACCTTTATAACGTTTCTAAGTCTAACCATCTGACTTGGACGTGATCTCTGATATAACGAATCCTGGAACACAGACAATAGTCTTGTTGGTCTAGAGCGACCCATATATATATAACTAGTTCAGGTATAAAGATACCGGTGGCGAAAATCCTAGTCAAAGTACCTCTCCATATTAAATCACACAGGCGAGCAAGGAGCGACAAAAATGACGAACTTCTAGATGATAGCAAAAAGTTCGATACAAGAGGAATTACCTTTCTTCGGAATTCAACCACGAACATATGCCTCCTGGCAAATTTGAATAATACTGGGAAATAGTCTAGTTAGTTAACTAACTCACAAAGACAATGTATTTCCCTCAGAAAATCACAAGACGCAGGTTGCGTCCGCTCGCTACTCAGACCATTTCTAAACTCCCAGTTTTTGACATGCGCAGAACTCATCTACGTGAGTATCAATTCACACAAAGCGATTTTAAGAACATTCGAGATAAAAGTCTTACACAGTCGCGCCTTTTATGGTCATGAACAGAAGCGTTAAGAAGGTTTCAGACATCTACAACAGTTGACTGATACTACCAAATAAGGAGATATGGTCACGCTTCGTTCAAGAAATTATAGACCGAACGTGTCTCTATACAAGAGAAGGCAAACTCCTAAAAAATTGTAGTCTCAAAAACTCGGGTTATGTCCCTTTGACTGTAAAAAACATAATACACACTTCAGTCAAAAAATGATCATACATACAAAAAATGATCATACAAAGACTTTGGAAAAAGTAATTATTTGTGCGTAACATTACCGCACCCTCCCGGGAAAAAAAAATGAAACATTTTTTTTTTTAAATCCTGGAGCCGGAAAAATCTAGGCTCCTAACGCACGTATGATGCGCGGATATATACCTAACAAAATAGCTCAACACTTGGAGCGAAACTGAGATCATATCCCAGGTCCTTAGAGAAAAAATTTATCTAAGTATTCGCGTATATATTCCAGGAAGGTGCCACCAACACACGCCACAATGATGGCAACATCATAATAAAAGTCAAATTACTCTCATACCAATATATGAAATTAAATATATTATTATGATATCATATAATGTGTTGTGCAAACAGCGGTGTAATATATTAATATACCGCACTATATTATTACATTATATAAAGCAACAGTAATTAATAAGTAATACATGTGTTGATCTTCGTTGACATAAAACATTCAATAGAAGAAGATGTGGACATCATCCGCTCCCAATCTAGGACAGGACTTGATATCCTCAAAGTTCCACAATGGACATAATGTCGCAGACTTCAATGATGTGCTGCGAAAATATCAATAACACAAATCTTAAAGACAACTGGTAAATCTCTTAATACAATTATGCAAATATATTATTTAAATGTGGCCGAGTGATCTTTTGGCCCGTATATCACTAACTAAGCCTTCTTAGATAATTACATGGTACAATGTTATAAATTTCCCTCAAAAAAAGTGAGAAAAAATCTACTAACATGTCATTATAACATTGGACTGTATATCAGGAAATATATATATATGACAGAAGAATCATGTGGAATCGTGTGGGCATCTGGACAGAATGTCTGCCATTACATTATCCGAACCACGGATAGCTCGAACCGAGAAATGAAATGGTTGAAGAGCTATGGCATAACGAGTGGACCTCGAGCTCTTCAAGTTTTTTGCTCTGAATAGCAGTAAGCGCTTTCTGGTCGGTTTCCACAATGAAATGTGCGCCTAGAAGAAATCTTTGTAACTTCAGAATAGACCATACCATAGCCAATAACTCACGGTCTAAAACCGAGTAATTCTTTTCTGCAGCATTTAATTTCCTAGAGATATACATCACCGGATGCAGAGTATCAGAATACTCCTGCATTAGTGCTGCCCCAATCCCAGTTGACGAGGCGTCACTTCGAAGAACAAAAGTCTTCTCAATAGTAGGTAACCTAAGAATAGGTGGAGATGAAAATAGGGCTTTAACCTGGTCCAATGAGGATTGACATTCTTTAGACCAGCGGATCAGATTAGGCGACCCTTTCTTCAATAAAGTAGAAAGCGGTGCCATAATGGAGGACAGATTCGGAATGAATCGTCCGTAGAATTGGATCAAACCTAATAGACTCCTTACTTGTTTCTTCGTCTTAGGGACCGAAATGTTAAGTATTTTTGAAACATTGTGGTCCTCTGTCTTTAAAAGACCATGACCAACACGATGACCTAGGAAAGAAATCTCACTAAATCCTATAAAGGCTTTAGAGGGTTTTGCAGTCAAGTTATACTCGCGAAGAGTAGACAGTAATTCGTATAAACCCAAATAGTGATCTTCCCAGGAATCACTGAATAGACAGATATCATCTAGGTATGCTATGACATCTGTACGATATGCGAGAATTCGCCGCATCATGCGTACGAATGTAGCAGGGGCGTTCATAAGACCAAAAGGCATGAAATTCCATTGGAATAAACCCCTAGGTGTAGAAAAAGCTGTAAAAGGTTTGGCACGTTCAGTTAGCGGGACTTGCCAATAACCTTTAGACAAATCTAGTTTGGTAAAGAATCTAGAATTAGAAAGTTTATTGAGTAGCTCTTCTAATGAAGGCATAGGTTCAGCATCGAACTTCGTAACTTGGTTCAATTTGCGATAATCTACGCAAATGCGAATGTTATTATCCTTCTTTCGAACAATAACCATAGACGAAGAGTATGCTGAAGTGGATGGTTCAATGATTTCCAAACGTATCATTTCATCCAATTCTTTTTCGACTTGAGACTGGAAATGGATAGGTATTGGATATGGTCTGACTCTGATAGGATTATGATCAGTTAGCACAATGTCATGTTCAATGACATGTGTGTGTCCCGGGATGTCTGTAAGAACATCCTGAAATGTTTGCAACATCGAAGAAACTTGTCGATGTTCCTCAGCGGAAAGATTTGGAGAAACGGTCACGTTTCTCCAAGATTCCGTAGAATAAAGTGGGACCATAGAAAGAGGAAGATTGACATCAGAAAAAGTAGTTTCCTCATCCTGTATAACTGACAGAGATGAGTACTGACCATGAGGTACTTGAGAATTGTCCGTTGCCTGGAAAATAGGCTGCAAATAGTCAGGTCTTTCATAAAATTCCGTGAGCATATTTATGTGGAAAGTTTTATGCTTTCCATCAATATCGACAACATAGTCGACATCAGAAATTTTGGACACTATTGCATATGGACCTTTCCATGCAATTAGAAGTCTGTTCTCCCTTGAAGGAAGTAGAACGAGAGCTTTGTCACCTGGACAAAGTTGTCGTAGACATCTATTCTTATTTGCAAACTGCCTTGCCTTTTCTTTAGCAAATTCGGAAGACGAAGTTGCTAGTTTGCATGCCTCGATGATCTTTTGCCTAAGAGCAATGACGTACTCATAAGAAGATTGAGTCTCATCGCTAATATTATCGGCAGTGATTAGATCGTGAAGTAAAGACATAGGGCCGCGCGGTTGCGCGCCAAAGACAAGTTCAAAAGGGGAAAACCCCGTATGTTCATTGGGGACCTCTCTATACGCAAAGAGAGCCGCGGGTAAGACCCTGTCCCAATCCTGAGGATGATCCTCAGTTATTTTACCAAGTAAAGTTTTCAGAGTCCTATTTAAACGTTCGACCAACCCATTAGACATTGGGTGATAGATACTGCTGAGAGACCTTTTAATGTGTAGCATAGACATTACCTGTGACATAGTGTCTGATATAAGTTGAGTGCCATGGTCTGACAATATTTCTCCGGGAAAACCCAAGCGAGAAAATATCAGCCAAAGAGCGTCTGCGATATCAGCAGTTGAGATGCTCTTGAGAGGTATTGCCTCTGGCCAACGTGTGCACATATCGACACATGTAAGAATAAATTGATGTCCTCTAGCCGACTTAATTCTAAAAGGACCGATAATATCTATTGCCATTTTTTGAAAAGGGCGAATAGGAATGTCAGCAGCCTGGATAGGCGCAGCATGTCGTGGTCCTTTAGATTTGACCTCCTGACATACTTTGCAAGAGCGACAGTACATTCGTATGTCCTTGCTCACAAATGGCCAAAAGAAAGCCGCAAGAACCCTCGACTTTGTACGGGAAAAACCCATATGTCCAGCACATTGCGAGTCATGAGCATGTTGCAATATTTGCAATCTCATGCTCTTAGGCACAAGAATTTGTGAATGAGTGGACGTAGTCGAGTCTTGTACCATACGTACAAGTACGCCGTTCTTCATAGAAATCCAAGATTTCTATTAGTATTTTGATTAGGATCACCTTTTTTTGCTAGAATGAAGAATTTTTGTAAAGAAGGATCTTCTTCTTGCAATTTGATAAATGAGTCACGTGTAATAGTCAAGTGACTATCTTGGTCATTTACTTCATCATTATTAGTTAATGAAGTTTGAGGTGGATCCAGAGCATGTGCTCTTGTGACCACCGCATTGGTAGCTTCAATGTTTTGCTCTTCCCAAACAGCAATCTGCTGTGGGGTACATTCCCTAACTCCGTGAATACGACCAATAATAAGGTCCGCAATAGGGTTTGGAAGTAGACACGCGTGGACCTCTCCCGTGAAGAAAGGAGTAGCAATATGTATTATGGCAGTAGGATATTTTTCCAACGTGCCACCAAATGTGACACATTTGATGACCTTTCCTGTAGCACAGGATGGATCTACAAGAGATTGCCTAACGCCGACAGTAGTACATCCAGAATCAAACAATACTGAGACTGGATTACTATTTACAAGCCCCTTATGTAATATAAGAGAACCTCTCCCATCATGAGCAACATTAGCAGGAAGAGCGGGCAAAGGATGACCACAGCTTAGAGTACTAACGGTTTTCGGATCAAATAAAGTACTGCATTGGATACATTTATTTGCCCTACCAAAATCAAAAGATGAGCATCCGATAGCATTATGGTCTTTATCATTATTAACCTGTTTATCTGCTCCCTGAGATTCTTGTTGAACAGAGTTTGTCTGTTGATATCTTTTTCTCTTATGTTGCGATCTACCGCGACCATTATTGCCTCTGCAATTATCATTAAAGTCCCTACTGTAACTTTTATCCTGGTTTGAGTTCCAGTTTCCATAACTGTCATTACTATCTCTATGCTGTTGAGAACCTCTATTATCTTGGTATTGAGGTCTCTGCATAAAATATTTCCCTCTATACCGATTACCTTTGTGAAAATTTCTAAAGTTAACCGGAGTAGAATAACGTGTAGTATTAGGTTGTCTCCAGTTCTGGGAAGAAGAATCACCCTGGAATTGAGCACTATGGTTCTGGGCATAATTACGATTACTCTTTTTATTGAAATTTTTCTGGCTACCCTGAAATTTACGCATAAAATTTGGGCCATAAGGTGCTGCCGAAGCAACTGGCAGACCTTCTTTCACCTTAGAGTTGCTAATGGTTATGTGCGGATGCGCAGTAACATACTGGCTACAGTATTCTTCCATTTCTTTTATGTTTTTAGGCTTACGCTCATGAAGAAAAGAAAGAAAAGCTTCATTAACAGAAGACATAACCTTGTCTCTAAGTAGTAAGTCCATGAGGGCTTCAAATGTACTTTCTGTCTTAGACAACTCAACCCATCGTAAAAAAGTAAGACGTATGCCTGAGATGAATTCAGAGAATTGAACTCCAGTTTCTGGTAACATGTTTTTAAATTTAAGACGATATCCGTCCTCGTTAAGTTGGTACTTCTTTAACAATGCCGCCCTGACAACCTCATAGTTGTTTTTGTCAGGCACATCTACCATACTCAACAAAGTCAAAGCATCACCTCTAAGTATCTTGGACAGATGATAAACATATAATGTTTTATCTATATTATGCACATTACATGCACTTTCAAATCTATCTAGATAAAATGTTATATCATCGATTGAGGGATTAAATGCTGGTAGATTAAGCTTGAAATCCTTAGCATTAGTCTTATATGACACCTTATTTGCATCATTAGCATTACCAGCGTTCAATAACTTTAACTTCTCTAACTCTAAAGCTAAGAGTTTTCTTCATGCTCCATTTTTGCTTTTCTCTCATCAGACTCTCTTTGTAACCTTCTTTCTTCAGCCTCAGCCTGTAACTTTCTTTCTTCAGCCTGAGCCTGTAACTTTTTTTCTTCAGCTTCTATTTCAAGTCTCTTATTTTCAGCTTCTTTTTCAAGTCTCTTATTTTCAGCCTCTTTTTCAAGTCTCTTATTTTCAGCCTCTTTTTCAAGTCTCTTATTTTCAGCCTCTTTTTCAAGTCTCTTATTTTCAGCCTCTTTTTCAAGTCTCTTATTTTCAGCCTCAGCCTGAAGTCTCTTCTCCTGAGATTCTGCTTCTCTTTTTTGTTTTTCCATTTCCATTTGTAATCTTTTTTCATCTACCTGCATCTGCAGTTTTAAATTTTCAGCATCTATTCTCTTTTGTTCAGTTTGTTCTTTCATTTTCTTTTCTTCCGACTTCAATGCCTTGGCATATTGAACAGTCGCAAATTCTTCTAATTTATCACCTGTCTTCCCAAGGGCTTTACCCTGCTCAATAAAGTACTCAAATGTAGACATGATGTCTAAAATGTGAGTACAGAACCTGAAATAATTAATTATCTTATTTCAATCTTAATAGCAACAAGACTTAATAAAGTGCTTGTATAATCACTATGTTTACTCCAATCTCTGTGGGAAACAAGACTTGACACCAACTTGTATTATCAAATGTATAATAATATCACAAGTCACCTCTTAATTATCAGTGCACTACCCAAATCAGTGCATAACCATCAGTTATTTATCATAACTGCACTACAATAGTGCATAAGCAAAAAACCACCAGTTAGTTATGATAAGTGCACTATAGACCAATAGTGCATGAGCATATATGTAACAATAGTGAAAGCTAACTATGCAAGAACTATGCAAACAATAACAAGACAATGTAAACAATAACAAAGGTCACCAACAATGTAAACAATAACAAAGATCAAAGTCAATGTAAACAACAACAAAGATCAGAGTCAATGTAAACAACAACAAAGATCAAAGTCAATGTAAACAATAACAAAGATCAGAGTCAATGTAAACAATAACAAAGATCAGAGTCAATGTAAACAATAACAAAGATCAAACAATACGAAAACATTCGCATAAGTCAAATAAATAAACAGCGAAACTAAAAATAAATGTGATGACAAAATGCGAAGATATGACAAACAAATGACGCTACAGTGTATACACAAAAATTTTATAAAAAACTGAATAATAGAAAAGAGGAGACCTACAAATACAAACAAATGAAATCGAAACTAAAAAACAGAAAGAGAGAGAAAAAAAATATACAAAAACGAAAATAAAGCACAACTCGTCACAACTAAACAGATATAGCAACGATTGTCGCTAGCAAATTTCACAGTAGGAAATTCGCACAGTCCCTAACGAAAACGCTAACAGTAGAACCTCTGTGACGTGGTATCTTCTACTGAAAGACACCGCCCAACCGAAAAACCCGCTGAAATATAAACATATAAATATACAAATACAAATAACATATAACATGTAACAAACAGCAAAAAGTGTGAAAGAATTTAGAAGGCTCAGCTAGAACATAAGGGCACAGTTCACAAACAAAACAGGCCACTTAACTTCTATGTATCCACAACGTCAGCACAGTTCAGAACAGGATGTGATCAGCATTCTTAGGACAATGATCCAACGTTGATCCATATCTGCTCTCGTAAACTGCCATGACGAAGGAAATGAGCTTCTAACAGGAAACAGCTTCTGAACTTGACCTTCTGAATTCTACAAATTGACTTGAGCACTTGACCTTCTGAATCTGCAACAGTACCTCTGAGACCGGAACAGTTGTTACGGCACTTGTCCTTCTTCTTAACAGATCAGGAAATCCATTCGCTCGGTACTTGTCCTTCTAGTTGTAGACAAACTTCAATACTGCCGAGCAGCGCCGGGTAGTTTCAAAATATCAACAACTGTCAGTAATGCCGCGTCTTTCAAAAAAATTTCATCAAAGGTGCTGAATAGAAACTGCAACGTTGTCTTGTAGTCTGCTGATGATGTCTGGGTTTGTTGACCCCCTTGATAGCTGGTATCAGAGTAAACCAACCTATGGCCACCAAAATATTTATGCCATCACCAGCATAGTATAACGAATGCAGCATTCAAAATCATATTAACTGATAGTCATGTAGGATTCAATACTCAATAGTTGTATTGTAAACAGATATCATAAAGTTCTGGTTCGCGAAGCTGTATCAATAATATATATAACTTCTGCAACAGTGTCAGCTGCAGATCTTCAATGTTTATAGACAACAATAAATGCTCCCTTTCTGATGCTAGCAGATCAGATGTATACAATAAGTCCGTTTACTGTCTGCACGTGAATAGCATACTGGGCATACAGGTCATACCGACCTTTATAACGTTTCTAAGTCTAACCATCTGACTTGGACGTGATCTCTGATATAACGAATCCTGGAACACAGACAATAGTCTTGTTGGTCTAGAGCGACCCATATATATATAACTAGTTCAGGTATAAAGATACCGGTGGCGAAAATCCTAGTCAAAGTACCTCTCCATATTAAATCACACAGGCGAGCAAGGAGCGACAAAAATGACGAACTTCTAGATGATAGCAAAAAGTTCGATACAAGAGGAATTACCTTTCTTCGGAATTCAACCACGAACATATGCCTCCTGGCAAATTTGAATAATACTGGGAAATAGTCTAGTTAGTTAACTAACTCACAAAGACAATGTATTTCCCTCAGAAAATCACAAGACGCAGGTTGCGTCCGCTCGCTACTCAGACCATTTCTAAACTCCCAGTTTTTGACATGCGCAGAACTCATCTACGTGAGTATCAATTCACACAAAGCGATTTTAAGAACATTCGAGATAAAAGTCTTACACAGTCGCGCCTTTTATGGTCATGAACAGAAGCGTTAAGAAGGTTTCAGACATCTACAACAGTTGACTGATACTACCAAATAAGGAGATATGGTCACGCTTCGTTCAAGAAATTATAGACCGAACGTGTCTCTATACAAGAGAAGGCAAACTCCTAAAAAATTGTAGTCTCAAAAACTCGGGTTATGTCCCTTTGACTGTAAAAAACATAATACACACTTCAGTCAAAAAATGATCATACATAAAAAAAATGATCATACAAAGACTTTGGAAAAAGTAATTATTTGTGCGTAACAGTACCTTTATCTCACGGAGACTCTATGAAGGTTCATAGATTCTCTGATATGATTCATGATACTTTTACCTCATGGAGACTTTATGATCGTTCTTAAATTCGCTGTTGTAATCTATATTATTTTTATCTCATGACGTCTTTAAGAGGGTTCATAGATTCACTGATGTAACACTGAAACAAGAGATCTTTATTTTACAAAACTCAGTCCCCTGCCCCTTCTCTTCTTGTTGCCCTTCTTTCTCTTATTTCTCATGTTTCTGCTTTCCTCTTCTCCTTTCTCTTAATTTATCTGACGTGTTATTCTTTTACGTCTTCCTGTCGGCACGTTTACACAGGTACACAAATTATAAATCTCTATGGATGACAAACATTTTAAATCTCTATGGGTGACGCAAATTATAAATCTCTATGGGTTACAACAATTATAAATCTCTATGGGTGACAACAATTATAAATCTCAATGGGTGACAACATTTATAAATCTCTTCTTCTTCTCGTTCGCTGTTGTTTAGAAATGTCTACACAAGAAGTCCGGTTTTCTGGATGTATGTTGCTGTGGTTGAAAGTTCTTCAAGACTCCCAAACAGCTTTGTGTGGATGTGCGTCTCTGTGGGCCAATGTTCAGTTCGCAATTGACTAAGCATGTGGCAGTCTTGCAGGATGTGTTCGGCTGTCTGTGCTGCCTGTCCACACGTACATAGGGGTGATGGGACCAATCTCAGTCTGTATAAGTGACTGTTCAGTCTGTTGTGTCCTGTTCTCATACGGAACAGGATCACCTGTTTTGCTCGATCAAGATATTGATAGTTGTCTCTTTGTTGATCAATTTTCCTGATGGCCTTGATAAGGGTCTTCTTTTCCTGGAATGTGATTGTTTGTTCTTTTTGTTCCTGTGTTGCTCCCTCTTTTGCTAACATATCTGCTCTCTCATTTTCTGGTATGCCACAGTGTGATGGTATCCACTGTAGCACTACCCTTCTTTTGATATTTACTTCGCATAGGACTTTGTTTAATTCTGGCAGTTTATCACTGTTGAGGGCTTGCAGAACTGACATTGCATCGGTAAGGAATACAACCTGCTGACATTGGCTTATTGTGTTATTTATTATTCCTGCAGCAATGCTTATGGCCTGTACTTCAGCAGCATAGTTTGAACAGAATATTCCAGTAGGTGAACAGGTGGATTCATTTTCTTTGTCTGGATAGACCACATAAACTCCTGCGCCTCCGTTCTTCACTGCTCTGGTTGCAGATCCATCAGTATATATCTCTATGGGTGACAACACATAAATCTCAATGGGTGACAACAATTATCAATCTCTTTGGGTGACAAAAATTATAAATCTCTATGGGTGACAAACATTATAAATCTCTATGGGTGAAAAAAATTATAAATCTCCATGGGTGTCAAAATTATAAATCTCTCTGGGTGACAAAAATTATAAATCTCTATGGGTGACAAACATTATAAATCTCTATGAGTGACAAAAATTTTTAATCTCTATGGGTGACATAAATTATAAATCTCTATGGGTGACACAAATTATAAATCTCTGTGGGGGTTGCCTATTTGCACGTTGCTTTGTTTATGTTCTGCTGACTTTCCCAATTCAATACTTGATATTTTCTAAATAGATCATCCTTACTTTCTATGCTCTTATAACTTTACTGTAGTAATTGTTTGAGAAATAGACGTCTTCCCCACCTGTCGTATGAATCATTCGTACAAGCAGATTTCTTGCTATAGCACGTTTCACTAGCTTTGCCCAACTTCAAAATGCTATATCTCAGCGAATATATAACGCATATAAGTGAAATTTTGTGTGTGAATTTGAAATGGTATAGACCCTATGAATTAAATTTTTCATTAAAATGCAGCCATTGGTATCAATTTTCGTTTCTCTGAGATATAATATCAAAATTCTGCTTGCCAACACACATCACACACACACATTTTGAAATGTCTACAGTAAATTATATGACCTCATTTGCACATGATTGGTTTATCAAACAATTGGCATGATTTTAGTGTGAAATTGCGTGAAATTGCACTTCTTGAACATAAAACAGTTTATATCCGGTGTTACTCACACATTGTCAATCAGAGATGTGTCTACAAAAAGTATTGTGTGGTTAAGTAGGAAAAATGAGTCTGCGTGTACATTTTATGACATTACAGCAAATCACAAATAGGATTGTTAAGTATTTCTGCAATGAATCTACTCGAGGAAAACTATATCATTCTATTTCAAACCCACAAAAGAGGACTATTCATGCCGTGGGGATAAGCAAACGATCATTGCACCTCTGGATAGCGACATCTGAAATTTCTAATTCCAGTGTTTTACACACAAAAATTAGGCCAAGAGTGGTGGATAATTTTGACAGAGAATTGATCCGCAGAGAAATTTGCCATTTGTTTCACAATAATGAGGCAGTGACTTTAAGGAAATTGAAAATTTGGTTAAGAAAGAATAATGACATTGATATTTCCAAATCTACGCTATGGAGGACTATTATGAGTTTGGGATTCACTTTTAGAAAATATGTTGGTGGTAGAAACCTTATTTGTGAGAAGACTCATACAGTTGCAATATGAGAAGTAAATATTTACGTGAGGTCAGAGAAATGAGAAGAGATTGTTATGATTTTGTGTATTTAGATGAAACTTGGATCAATGCGCACCACAATAATGAATGAGAAGGGCAATCATCTGATGGGACAACTAAGAGACTAGTACCAAGCAGCAAAGGACAGCGCCTAATAAATGCAGATGCAGGAAGCAGCCATCATGGGCTTCTAAATAATACTGTACTCATATTTGTTTCAAAATCTACAGATAATAGGGATTATCATACAGAGATGAATGGCAAGATATTTCAAGATTGGATTGTGAATCATGTACTTCCTTCCTTGGATAGACCATCGTGTTTGATAAAGGACAACGCTTCATATCACAACGTTGTGGCACCAGAAGATAAAGTTCCTAATTCATCAAGTACTAAAGATGTAATAAAGATTTGGCTGACCACAAACAACATTCCATTCAACGAAATGTCCCCGAAGCCTGAATTACTTGGAATTGTAAAAAAGACAGCACATAAAGATATTTCACATAGACAAGGCAATCCATGAACATGGTCACAGATGTTTAAGATTGCCTCCTTACCATTCCCACTTAAATCCAATAGAATTAGCCTGGGCTAAAATTAAGGAAAAGGTAGCAACAGAAAATAGAACGTTCAAATTAAAAGATGTTGAAATACTTACAAAAGCCGCCATCTCCATTATAGCCAGGGATTATTGGAAGAAATGTGAGAACCATGTGTTACAAGAGGAAGAGGAATATTGGAAGAATGATGGTTTGTCCTTCATTCAGCCGAGATTGATTATCAATTTCTCAGAGACATCTGATTATGATTCGGATGAAGTTTAATTTCTTTAAGGATGACCTTACCGTTATTTACAAGCACATTAGAGGAGCAACGTTCCATTATGATATTTATGAACCGCAAAGAGGTGATACCTATTGAAATAATTAGATCAATGAAGGTCCAGTTTGGTAGCGCACTAAATGTCAATGATAAACAATGTCACGAGTATCTCGCATGCAGATCATTTAAGAAATCATCTTCAACAGGTATTCATATTCAAACGTGATGGCCACATTATTGTAATAGTAGACACGCCTATGCCTAATCAATTCACAGAATCTGTGACTGAAGTGGTAAAATTTCTTTTCTCGATACACAATAATTAGTATGCCGACAAAGATCAAAGGATTTCATCCGTTTATGGGAACTGGACAAGATGCACAGATATAAAGTATACATTTGTTGGGTCTAACCCAATATAACATCGTATGCAAAAAAATGGCATTAATACGTTCGACGGTAATCAGATAATTACATTTGTTTGAGGGCATAGCTAGTGAAACGTGCTATAGCTGGTGTTTTGATGCTTCAGGATTTAACTCATCACAATCTTTACTGTAGCCTGAACATTCTTATAGATCTCTCTCTTTCACTCTCTCTCTCTCTCTCTCTCTCTCTCTCTCACACACACACACACACACACACACACACGCACGCACAATTCAATTGATCTCAATCTTTTTTTGCTGTATTGCCTCATTTCTCTGCTTTTGCTGTCGCACACAAACCTTGTCCAGACACATAATTTATGGCTCTTCAATGATCACCTCTACATTGACACCCCAACACGTTTCTAATATTACCTTAACTTTCCTGAATTTCCAGTGGTCAATATAACACTTCCAGAAGTAAACTGTTCCGGCGGGAGTCTGCAAACTTTCTTTGCAGTGTCCATCTTTCACTTCCAGATAACTGTCAGTGACATCTTGCACTACAACAAATTTCCGAGTGGTTGCATAAACGTTACTTCCGACATCAATGGAACATTAGTCGTCATCGCATTGTCTCCCAACTGTGGGACGTTAATGCAAGTAAGTGGACATGCATGGGAAACATAATAGACAGGGACAAAGATAAATATTGTTGATAGATTAACATGTTAGGACTAATGAGTTGGGGAAAACAATCTAAGATATAGAGGTGAATAGTTGAAAATCATTCACAGTGCAATAGATGGTTCCAACACAAAAATAAGAATTTCAGCTCAAATGCCAGGGTTGCAGGAAATTTGCAAATAAGCATGTGCTTGTGCAGCACCAGTTTCTGTAGCATATTTGTTTTGTATGATGTACGTTGCCAGCCCTATGAAAACTTCACGGTAGTTGCAATTTGTGTGAGGGAGCGGCAGAGTCCTCTTCTTGCTCTGTCTTCCCATGGGAACATGATAGCCCAGAAAAAGGAAAACAAAAACCCCACAAAACGTTACTGTCATGTATGTGTGCATGCGCAAAATAGAAAGATTAAACTATATGACATGATATATAAAGTAACAAAATTGATTATTTATTGTTAAATAACATGATGACCAATATGGAAATGATGGTAGAAACCAGACAAAACCTTAACACCAAGAAGTCAGAAAAATTTGCTGGCTACGTAAAGGACGCATATGGGGACTGTGACATATTATGATAATAGCTTTCATATTATCTATTTCATTATCTACAATTTTCTTTTACCTAGTTTTCACCTATGCACGTTTTGGTAACATAAAACCCTCCTACACCCAGAGATCTGTCTCTTTTCTAATTTAGCACGCATATTTTATTGATGTTCGCAATTTCCTTTGATGAAGGTTTGCCAGAAAACCTAATTAGCTAACGCTGAGCCGGTTGCCTGTAATTTAGAAAGCCAGCGATTGAAAATCATTGTAATAGGATCAGACAGAGGGAGACAATTTCTATTACCCTTTTCTGGATCCGTTCGTTGAAAGATAATTAAACACCGTGAGAATCGTCAGATGAAAAAACATTGCTCGCTAGAATGGCCCATACGAGCAGAGACGTGTAAAATTTGCACTTATTAGCAAAGTACGTTACGCCGGATCTCAAGCGACTCTGTCCGCGGGCAGAGTAAGTCTGGAAGCGGTAAAAGCGTAAAAAGTCGTTTGATTCACGTATAGCCCGAGATCTGAGTGAAGGTGTCATATCTAGCAAGTACGAGCGATTTTCTGGAGATTTAATATATAAATCCCAGCAGTTTAACTCAAGTTATCCAGTACTTCACAGATTCAGGAGAAATCTAGCTTCAAATTTCTAGAATCACTTGTATTAGTGAAGTTTTTTAGTTTCTCGTTGGAGATAGTCTTAGAAGTTCTGTGTGGAGGTAATAATACGTATTTACTAGTATTTTTGAATGATTTAAGTGGTAAAATCGTCAATTATATTTCACTAGTTTGTCTGTCAACTCCGCCAATGCCGGTCCCAAGCCCGGATGAAAAAGGAGGAGGGCGGCCTGCATGGAGGCCGTAAGGAGGCAGCCCCTCCACCATGCAAAGGCACAACAGGCCAATCACCTGTTTGCTTTAAATCATGATTACGCGAACTACAAGAGAGAAAACCGGACTGATTCTAAAGGCGACGAACTGGAACGGACTACGACTTATGGAACTTGGAACACAAGAAGTATAAATGGGAAGGAAGAGGAGCTGGTGGAAGAGATGAGGAAAGCAAAACTAGAAATCCTGGCTATAACGGAAACGAAGAAAAAAGGACAAGGAGTCATGGATCTCGATGGCAACACGTTGCTCTACAGTGGTGTACCCATATCTGAAAGAGCTAAAGGGGGCGTGGGTTGCATTGTGGCCCAAAATCAAAAAGATAGTATCAAGGGATGGAACTTTGTCTCGGAGCGCATTATGGTTGTAAAACTAAAAGAAGGAGAAACCATAGTCAACCTGGTCATAGTGTATGGGCCAAATGAGGATGAGAGAGCAGAGGTCAAGGAGGAATTCTTCGAGCTGCTTCAAAGGACAGTGGATGACTGCCTAGATGAAGTTATTATGCTCGGAGATTTTAATGCCAGAGTTGGAAATGACCATGCTAGATGGGGTGGAGTTATCGGAAGATATGGAGAAGATACTCTCAATGACAATGGAAAGCGACTCCTTAGATTCTGCAGTGAGCAGAATCTGATCATTACAAACACAAAGTTCCCCCATAAGCGCATACATGCATACACTAGATGTGAACCAACCAAGAATGAGAAGTCAGTGATCGACTATGCCATTGTTCGGAGAAGCTCATTCAGATATGTCCGAGATGCAAGAGTCTGGAGGGGGCCAGAGATTGGAAGTGATCACTACCTGCTAACAATCAAACGAACAACTGAAAGAGTTGCTCAGCCTAGGAACTGCCCAACATCACGCAAGAAACCAAGTAAACGAGCAGGAGAAATGAGCATTAGGACCTACAAGCTGAGAGAGCCAGAAATTAAGACCAGATATCAGGGGCTTATTGCTACAGCAGTGAGCAACACAGAAGAACGACCTGATGACTTGGAAACCCTCTGGAATAAATTCAAGGATATCATAAAGACAGCTGCTGCAGAAGCATGCGGTGAAGTCCGACTTGGGAACCAGAGAAAGAGGACACCTTGGTGGACAGAGGAAGTCAAAGAGAAAATAAGAGAGAAGAAAATGGCATGGAAACAATACTTAGGAGCTAAAAACACAACAGGACAAATGGAAAAATATAGAGAATATGTGACACTCAGAACAGAAGCAAAGAACAAAGTGCTAGCAGCAAAACAGAAGTCCTGGGAAGAATTTGGAGAAAAGCTAGAAAAAGATGCACAAGAAAACCAGAAATTGTTCTATAAGACCCTAAAGAACATGAGGAAAGAAAAACAATGCCCTCTCAAATTTATAAAGGACAAGCAAGGCAAATTGCTTACTGCCCCGAAGGAAGTAATGGAAAGATGGAAAGAATATTTCTCAGAACTCCTGGATGGTGAGCATGATGAAGCATCAGAAATGATAACCACTGACACAGAAGAGGAAACCAATGATGGTGAAGATGACATAAAGATGGAAGAACTGAGGGCAGCACTAGAGAAAATCAAGATGGGCAAAGCAGCAGGGCATGATGGTATAACACCAGAAATGGTTAAGTACATGGGAGCATCAGGCGACCTATTACTCTTAAAGGTCCTACAGGCAGCATGGTGCAACAAGACCATACCAAAGGATTGGGAGATTGCCATCATAACACCAATTTTCAAAAAGGGTGACAATCGACAATGTGGAAACCATAGAGGCATATCCCTTCTCAGTGTCCCTGGTAAAATCTACTCTAGAATCCTAGAGCAGAGACTCCGACGCCTAGCTGAGCCACAATTGGATGAGGTCCAGTGCGGATTCCGAGCAAACCGAAGTACTCAAGACCTAATCTTCACACTCAGACAGCTGAGTGAAAAGGCCCTTGAGTATAAGAGTGAGATCCATCTTTGTTTCATAGATCTGGAAAAGGCGTTTGACAGGGTCCCCTGGAGCAAACTTTGGGACTGTTTGGCAAGGAAGAATATTCCAGCACCTCTGATTCATGCTATACAGAGCTTCTACAAGTCTTGCAGAAATTATGTGAGGACAGCAAACCATAAGTCAGAAGAGTTCAGGACCACCACTGGTGTAAGACAAGGTGATATCCTATCACCTTACCTCTTCATACTCCTTATGGACGATGTCATCAAGGCATGTAAGGAGAGAACAAGAAAGTATTCAGTGGGGTACTGGAAGATGAGACAGGTCTATATTTCGGAGCTGGCATTTGCTGATGATGTTGCCCTGATTGCTAAATCAGAGGCACATCTCCAATCCAACCTGCAAGTCTGGAAGGAAGAGCTGGAGAAGAGAGGGATGGTCATAAGCAGCTCTAAAACAAAATCCATGGTGATATCACGAGAAGAAAGAAAACATCAGATTAAGTTGGGAGAACAGGTCCTGGAGCAGGTCGACCACTTTAAATATCTCGGAGCTATTATAGACCGAAAGGGAGGCATCAAAGAAGAGTTGGCCACTCGAAAAGCAGCGGCTGGGAGACTTTTTCAGGCCATAAATCGTGGATTCCTCAGCAAGAAAGAGGTTGGTAAGAAAACGAAGATGGCTGTATACCGCTCCACCTATGTCCCAGTCTTGACATATGGATGCGAGTCGTGGGCAATGACTACAACCCACAAAAGCCAGATCCAAACCTCAGAAATGAGGTATCTGAGGAAAGTGGTTGAAGTAACAAGAAGAGACATGGTCCGCAACCAGACGATCCGTCAAGGCCTAAAATCCCATCCGCTGCTGACCCAAATAGAACAGTCCCAACTAAGATGGTTTGGCCATGTCTGCAGAATGGGAGAAGATCGGCTACCACGACAAGCATGGGAAACAAAGAGCCAGGGATCCAGACCTCCAGGACGACCCAGAGTCCGCTGGGAGGACAACATTAGACAATCTTTGAAGGACCGAGGACTAGAATTGAACCAGGCCAGGAAGAAGACAGCTGATAGAATGGTCTGGCGCTCTCTCTTCCAAACCTCTACACCTCACGGTAGAAGGGGAACGACTAAGTAAGTAAGTAAGTAGTTTTTCTGTCCATAGTGATTTACTAGAAAAGTCCGTCATTTATATTTCTCTAGGTTTTACTGTGTCACAGTGGCTAGCAGAACAAATAGTAATTTCTAGCTAAACTATGCCAGCTATAAAATCAATTTTATTAATTGCTAGTAACCAGTCAGAGAATATTTTAACCAACTAGTAAATGCACTGTTCATCATGAGTATTGACGAAATATGTATTTATTTCTAATTCATAATGATTAAATTTTTTTAAATGACTAGAATTTATTTCACGGAAGAGTAAACGATAAGACAAGCTCTAAGCTTGTAGTTTATAATTTAAGTTAAATAACCGAAGTGGATAAACATATTATGTTTTACGCGAGGGTAAGGATAGGATTGAGAATAATATATTATGGTTAAGTATTTGTATTTTTTCTCCTTTACACGGTTTTGGGTCAGACCCTAAACTTTACCAGCGGCTTCCACATATATCTGAGAATAACCATTCGAAAGAACATTTTTGTACTTAATACCTGGGTCTTCAAGGAAAAGCGGTCTGGCATCGTGCTTGCACCCAGAAAGAGACAGAGTACCATCCCAAAGAACATTAAAAATAAATATTGTAACTGGGTTATAGATCCAGATTTATATTTCTTTCCCCAAATTACCTTTGCATTCAGCCGATAGTGGCGAAATCACATACATTAACAGTCCCCGAGTTTGACCAGTTGTGGTGTGACAAAGAAGTCTATACTGAGAGAAGTTACCAACCTGTCATTCCTATGTACTGGAAAACTCAAGCTATTGACACTGTGAGCGCTGTTAAAGTTCTTACCTGGACAAATTCAATGTGACATAAACAGTAATCCTAAATACAAATAACCAAGGGAACGCTCCCCGGAGAAGTTTATGTAATCTATCTTTGAGGAGCTGGGGTTCTCTTGGCCAAAAATAACACTGGATTTGCTGTGTGTGTGTGTCCTAAAGATTGTTCCAGAAGATACAACACAAGTATTATGTAAGACAGAATGCTCGTGGCCACGGTTGTCTGAGAAGATAGGAAGGATGAATGAATAATCCTCATATACATCTTGCAGAATCCAGGTACTCACGTTGGTTATTTTAAGTGTGTAAATTTTGTTAACACTGACCCTTTCAGAATAGATTAACGTATAAACTCTGTTTTTTACTGTAGAGGGAAATCCTAGACCATAGCGTTTAACCTTTGACTCTCTGGGGGTTAAAACTTCTTCTAACGGGATCTTGTCTCAACAGAGGGAGGGAGGATTACACCTATGAATCTATTTTTTTATTAATTCATTAACCCATGTTTATTTGTATATGATTGATATTCAAATTATTGCTTTTGTGAAGTTTCTTTATGGTAAATAAAATTTACATAAACTTTGTTTACAAGTGTTGGTTTGCTCGTCCAAAAATATTCTTATTCCATTGATATAGTTTTCACGTTCGTGCGTCTAACTGTCGTGTGTATGTGTGTGTATGTGAGTGGTTGATATATATATATATATATATATATATATATATATATATATATATATATATATATATATATTAATATATGTTTCGGTAGACTGTCTGGCTAACAAAGTGCTGTTGTAGAGATAGGCTGAAAGAGAGAAGCTTCTCGAGTTTAGGGACAGACTCTACCTATTTTCCACCATTTCACTCGTGAAAATCTATTTCTTATCTTATCTCTCACTGAGTCACCACCTGTTCTAGTTCTATTCAGAAGGGACCAAACTATGCCTTAATTCCCCTATCGAAAATCTACGACAGGGACGCACACTGACAGCATCACAAGACAGTCTTTGTATTTTTGAATGCCCACAGTAAGATGTACAGTGAGGGACTCCTAAATAAATGGAAAAAAGAATTAGACATGACTTATGGAGAATACAGAAGCCATGGAAAGCTTTTTTATGGAATGTTTGAACAAAGAAGAACATGTGTACGAAGAAGAAGAACTTGTGAACAAAGAAGAAGAACGTGTGAACAAAGAAGAAGAACGTGTGAACAAAGAAGAAGAACTGTGAACAAAGAAGAAGAACTTGTGAACAAAGAAGAAGAACTTGTGAACAAAGAAGAAGAACTTGTGAACACAGAAGAAGAACTTGTGAACAAAGAAGAAGAACTTGTGAACAAAGAAGAAGAACTTGTGAACAAAGAAGTAAAACTTGTGAACAAAGAAGAAAAACGAGTGTACGAAGAAGAACTTGTGAACAAAGAAGAAGAACTTGTGTACAAAGAAGAACTAAAGTTCACCTGTAGATGTCATTTCATTAGTATTTTGAATTATATTTTATATAACTATTGTTTTATGGTTACATCAATGTTTGTGAATATGGTCTCACTAAATTATGTTTACCTGGGGAAGGAGTCTCTCTTCCTACTACAAAAAATAAATATGTATACAATTTACACAAAAAATAGACAAATTTCATTATTTGTTCTCTCCACAGGAAAACACTACTCATATAATCTACACTAACAAAATTAGACTTATGCTGACTTCAAGTCTGGTTGTAATAACGAAATATATAGACTACAGGTAAGCAATAATGTTAACCAAGCAGTTATCTTCAGAGTTTCTGTGTCTGCATCAGTCGTTTCATTAATCTTCCTGACTCTTACATTAATTCACACATTTATTAGAGTGTTTGTAAAACTGACTCCATACCATTATCTTTTTAAAAATAATATAATATTTTCCTTACACCCATGTGTTACCGGGGCCCAAAAGGGGAGCAAAGAATAGTAACATGGTTTCCTACCAGGCATGTTGCTAAAAGCGACTAAGGAAGGTTGGGCATGGGGCTAGTTACCCCATCCTGTTAAAAAAAAAAACATTTTTCACAAAAAAATCAACAAACACTATGGATAAGACAAATATAGAATATAAATCAACACAGCCGCCCTAGACAGAAGAAGGTCCTCTGGAAAAGAGGCGCATGAAGCAACCAAGAAAAAGCCGAAATGAGTCTGGGTTGCCGACCAACCTTTTTTTTCGTCTAGGACAATCTCCACGATTTGCACCCAGAATGTTTGCACTCTAAATGAACAAGGGAAAACTGCACAAGTTGCAGCAGAAATGAAGAAATTATAGGATTGATATCCTGTTTCTCTGCGAGACAAGGTGGAAGGGCAAAGAGAAAAAGAAACTGATCACAGGAGAAATGGTGTTCTCCTCAGGACATGAGGAAGAAAGTACCCACCACAGTGAATGGGTGGCTCTAATGCTGTTTTGGTAAGCAGAGAAAGCATTTATAGAATGTGAAGTAATGGGACCCCGAACTATAACAGTAATGTTCAAAACAGCCAAAAAAAATAAATAAATTCAAACATAATCCACTGTTTTGCATTAATCAATGATAAAGAAGAATCTGTGACAGAAGAATTTTACACCAGACTACAAAATGTCTTGGGTAAAAAGAGAAGACAGGACATCTCAATTTTGATGGGGGATCTAAACGCAACTTTAGGAACAGACAACACCGGCTTTGAAGAAATACTGGGAAAACGTTGATTAGGTACGATGAACAAAAGTGGGAACTATTCACACACTTCTGTGCTTTAAATAAACTGGCTATAGTAGGAAGCATATTTCCACATAAAAGAATACGTAAAGCATCATGGATATCACCAGACCACATAACTGAGAATCAGATTAATCACATATGCATAAATAAGTTTAGATCATCGTTACGTGACGTAAAGGTATATAGAGAAGCAGATGTAGTATCAGATCACCATCTTCTGTTAGCGAAAACAAATTTAACACTCAAGAAATTTACAGCAGTATATAGCTATAGACAACTATATAATGTGGGATATCTAAGAAATCAGGGAAGAAGAGAAAAATTTTTCAATCACAGCATCCAACAAATACCAAGTACTCCAACAGCTGGATGATGTAAATGATATGGATGATCAATGGCATCAAATAAAAAAATATATGGAGCGAGACATGTGGAAAGGTACTGGGAAAAAGAGAACATTAGCACAAAGCATAGATAACAACAGAAACCATAAGCAAGATAGAAGACAGGAAAAACAAGAAAGCAAATTTAAACAGAAGCAAAACCAGAAGATCCAAAGCCAAGGCACATAAAGTGTACATAGAAACAAAAAACTTCAACAAATATGGACAAGTCAAATAAAGAAAATAAAGCACAGCCATCCAAGACAGGGGAAGGTCCTCTCGCTGGGAGGCGTATGATGCAACACAGAGAAAGCCGACAGGAGTCTGTGTTGCTGACTAACCTTCTTTCTTCTAGGAGAACTTCCAGATTTGGCACCTGGAATGTTCGGACATTAAACGAACAAGGGAAAGTGGCGCAAGTAGCAGCAGAAATGAGGGAATACAAAATCGAGGTTCTGGGAATGTGTGAAACAAAGTGGAAGGGGGTAGACAGGAAGAAACTCATCACAGGTGAATTGGTGCTGTCCTCAGGACATGAAGACGAAAGTTCACACCACAGTGAAGGCGTAGCTCTTATGTTATCTAAAGAAGCACAGAAAGCACTCATTGAATGGGAAGCTGTTGGACCCAGAATAATAACAGCTACTTTCAAAACAGCTAAAAAGAAAATTCATGTAAATGTCATCCAATGTTATGCACCAACTAATGACAAAGAAGAGTCTGTGAAAGAAGCATTTTATAATAAACTACAGGAAATTATGGATAAAGTAAAAAGAAAAGACATCACAATTTTGATGGGTGACATGAATGCAAAGATCATCATCATCTCATCTCAGCCCGTAACCGGTCATGGGTCGTAGGGGTGCCATGGTGGAAGCATCAGCAGACAGGGTCCTCCACTGCTCTCTATCCTCAGCAATGCGTACAAGTGTGGAAAAACCGTGTCCTGCCCATTCTTTGATGTTATCAGCCCAGGATTTTCTCTGCCTTCCTCTTCTCCGTTTACCTTCGACTGTTCCCTGAAGGATCGTTTTCGAAAGGGAGTCATGACGAGTTACATGCCCAAACCAGGCAAGCTTTGGACGTTTCACTGTTGACAAAAGTGGTTCTTGGTGGCCTGCATAGGTGTTTATCTTCTCTCTAACATAGACATTTGTTTTGTGCTCTTTATAGCAAATGCGCAAAATTCTTCTATAACATTTATGCTCGAAAGCCTGAATCCTTCGCTCCGTATCTGCAGTGAGTGTCCAGCTCTCACACCCATACAAGAGAATAGATAATACAAGTGATTTGTATAATTTGATCTTCACAGGAAAACTGATGTTACTTTTCCAGATCACATTCAACCTTGTCATGGCAGCTGAGGCCATCTCAAGTCTTGTCTTGATTTCTTTAATTGATCTTCCATCACTGCATATAGTGGACCCGAGATATTTAAAGGTGTTAACTTCTTCTAACGTTTGCCCATTTAACGTAATGTTGGTCGGAACATGTTTCTTATGGCTATTCACCAATATCTTGCTTTTTTCTATATTAATTTCCATCCCATACGTTCTTGTTACTTTCTCCAGTCTAGAGGTAAGGTCTTGAAGTTCTGATTCTGATCCAGCTATCAGATCAATATCATCAGCAAAACGTAGGTTGCACAGAGGTCGGCCTCCAATCGATATGGTTGATTTATAATCGTAGAGAGCCTCCTGCATAATATGTTCTAGATAAATATTAAAGAGCACTAGGGACAGGATACATCCCTGCCGAACTCCTACAGTTGTTTTGAAAAAATCTCCAATGTCGTTGCTTGCAAAAACAGCACTGCTTGCGTCCTTGTATAGTGCTTCAATGATATCTATGATGTTGGTATCAAAATTCAATTTTCTCATTACTTGCCATAAGCCTTCATGCCAGACTCGATGGAAGGCTTTTGTGAAATCGATGAAGTTATGGTATAAATCGTGTTGATGTTGGAGATGTTTTTCGATAAGTAATCTAATATTGAAGATTTGTTCTGAGGTACTTCTTTTTGGTCTAAAGCCAGCCTGTTCCTCTGACAAGATTTCTTCTGATTTCTGTTTTATTCTGTTCAAAAGTATCCTTAACATCACCTTACTTGGATGACTAATAAGGCTAATGGTTCTGTAGTTCTTGCACATTTTTAGATTTCCTTTCTTTGGAAGCGGTATTACTAACGACTGCGTCCATTCTTTTGGCCATTTTTTTGTACTCCATATCTTCTGGCAAATTGTTGTCATGATTTTTACTATATCTGGTCCTCCATATTTCAAGAGCTCTGCTGGGATATTATCCAAACCCGGTGACTTCCCTCCTTTCATCGAACATATAGCCTCTTCCACTTCTTCCCGTAATATTGCTGCATTTCCGAGTTCCCTGTTTTCGCACTTAATGTTGTTTAATATGCCTAAGTCAGTGTCAAGTTTACAGTTATATAATTCTTTACAATATTCTGTCCATCTTCTCATTACAGCTGTTTTTTCATTGAGCAGAGCCCCATTGCTATCTTCTATGACAGTTACCCTGGGCTGTTGGGGTTTTGATAGTTTTCTTAATGTGTCAAAAGCTGCCTTGCTGTTACCTTTTATTAGCCCCGTATTAATGGACTCACATTGATCAGCTACCCATTTTTCTTTGGCCTGTTTCATTTTCTTCCTAATATTTTTATTCACCATACTGTATTGCCATGCTGCTTCAGGAACCTCTTTCTTAACCTTTTTCATTTCCCGCCGTGTATCACATAACTTCAGAATGTCATCTGTAACCCATGGTTTGTTTATTTTCTTTCTTTTACCAAGTATTTCTGTTGCTGATTCAATGAGCACGTCTTTCATGTTCTCTGTGATTGAGTTGATATCATCCTCCAAAAAGTTGAGAGCTGCGAATTTTCCTCCAACAGTTGCCTCAAAGATTCCCGCGATTTCTGGATCTTTCAGTTTGTCTAAATTGAATCTTAACTGAGAACATCTGTTTTGATTATAGTTCTTTTTAAGTTTAAGCTTGAGCGTCATCAATACCATGTCGTGATCACTACCAATGTCGGCGCCAGGAAAAGTCCTAGTCTTGGCTTTATTAATACTGGACTTGAATCTTTTGGATACAAGAATAAAATCAATTTGGCCATGTATCTCAGTTTTTGGGGCATGCCACGTTGTTCTTCTTGATAACTTATGAGGAAATAGTGTATTTGCAATGGTTAGGTACAGTCAACACCGGATTTGAAGAAGTCATGGGAAAACATGGGCTAGGAGTAATGAATGTTAATGGAGAACTATTCGCAAACTTCTGTGCTTCAAATCAACTGGCTATAGGAGGAAGCATGTTTCCACATAAGAGAATACACAAGGCAACATGGATATCACCAGACCATAGAACAGAAAATCAGATCGATCATATATGCATAAACAAGAAGTTTAGATCATCATTGCATGATGTAAAGGTATATAGAGGAGCAGATGTGGCATCAGATCACCATCTTCTGATAGCCAAAGTAAAAATGAAACTCAAGAGATATGCAACAATGCAAAATTATAGACAACAGTTTAATGTAGGACAGCTAAGAAATCAAGAAACAAGAGACACATTTGCGGTCACAGTATCTAACAAATTCCAAGTGCTCCAACAGCTGAAAGATGTAGAGAATACAGAAGACTATTGGCAGCAGGTCAAAACTGTATGGAAGGTAACGTGTGAAGAAATACTGGGGAAAAGGGAAAGACAACAAAAAGCATGGATAACAACAGAAACCATCAATAAGATAAAAGACAGAAAAAACAAGAAAGCAAAGTTAAACACAAGCAAACCCAGAAGTTCCAAAGCCAAGGCTCAAGAAGTTTTCACAGAAGCAAACAAAGAAGTAAAAAGAAGTATCAAAAGAGACAAGAGGAAGTATATTGAGGAGTTGGCAAGAGAGGCAGAAGATGCTGCAGCCAAAGGAAATATGAGAGAACTGTATAGCAGCACAAAGAAGTTAACAGGGAAATACAAGCAAACAAGTTGCCTCATAAAAGACAAGAATGGGAAACTGCTCAGCAATATACAAGAGCAAATGAAGAGGTGGACATAATATTTTTGGGACCTTCTCAATAGACCAGCTCCACAAAACCCACCGGACATCCAGCCAGCAGAAGAAGAGCTACAAATTAACGGGGAAAGACCAACGAAGGAAGAAATAAAGAAAGCCATAAAGCTTCTAAGAGATGGAAAAGCATCTGGACCTGATGGCATTCCAGCAGAGGCCATCAAAGCAGATATCGACACGGCTACAGAGATGTTATATAAATTACTTGGTAAAGTCTGGGAAAAGGAAGAGATACCAGCAGAATGGAAGGAAGGATATCTGGTTAAGTTGCCTAAGAAGGGAAATTTACAAGAGTGCACAAATTATAGAGGAATAATGTTACTATCAGTGCCAGAAAAAGTATTAAACAGGATTATCCTTGAGAGATTAAGAGTCCATAGACAAGAAACTGAGAGATGAACAAGCAGGTTTTCGACAAAACAGATCATGTACAGACCAGATAGCCACTTTGAGAATAATAGTTGAACAAAGTCTGGATTGGAATTCACCACTATACATCGGATTTGTGGACTACGAAAAGGCATTTGACAGTGTAGACAGAGAATCACTTTGGAAATTGATGAGGCATTATGGGGTTCCCCTGAAGATCATTAACTTAATAAAGAAAACATATGAAGACATGACATGCAGAGTTCTTCATGAAGGACAGCTTACAGAACCGTTTGGGATAAGAACAGGAGTGCGACAGGGATGCCTCTTGTCTCCATTTCTTTTCTTGCTGGCAATAGATTGGGTTATGAGATCATCGACGACACACAACAGAAATGGAATCCAGTGGACTCTGACTAAGCAGTTGGATGATCTGGATTTTGCTGATGACTTGGCTCTTCTGTCCCATAACCGTAATCAGATGCAGGACAAAATGAAAACACTCGATGAGAGGTCACAGCAATTGGGTCTGAAAATACACAGGGAAAAGACAAAAATAATGAGAATAAATGCAGGTAATGATAACAGGGTTGAACTTGAAGAAACACCAATACAAGATGTAGAATCATACACATCTCTTGGCAGTAATATAGACAAAGTTGGAGGGACAGACAGCGATATCAAAATAAGAATACAAAAGGCAAGAGGAGCTTTCATTGCATTGGGAAATATATGGAGATCAAGAGAAATAGGATCCAACACAAAAATAAGAATCTTCAACTCAAATGTGAAGTCAGTCCTATTGTATGGCTCTGAGACATGGAGAACAACAAAGACAACAACCAAAAAGCTACAGACTTTCATAAATGGGTGCTTGCGTGGAATAGAGGGATTAAAATGGTATGACAAGGTTACCAACGTGGAACTGATGACAAGAACTGGACAAGTGCCAGTGGAACAAGAGATGAGAAGAAGACGATGGCGATGGATAGGACACACACTGGGGAAACCTGTTGGTAGCATTGCGGGGCAGTCCTTGTTCTGGAACCCCCAGGGCAAGAGAGGCAAAGGTAGACCAAGAAGAACATGGAGAAGAGAGTTGGAAACAGAGGTGAGGGTGGTGAGGAGAACATGGAAAGAACTTGAGATGATGGCACGTGACAGGAGGACTTGGCATGTGTTTGTTGAAGGCCTATGCTCCTTTGGGAGTGGAGGGTTATGAATGAAATATCTCTTTACCCTGGAGATTCCAGAACATGGATTGTCTACTAATTCTATCAACAGATTTTCTTCAGTGTGCGCTCTATCCATCTCCAGCAATGTGGTGAAATATATCGTGACTTCATCAGCTTACGCTAAGGATGCAGATGCATACATATATTTCCTAATGGTAACATTAACCCATACCCTGTTTTCTGCTTTTTGACAAATGATAATATGTGATAAAACTATGATGACAGACAGTATGTCGCCCTATGCTTTATTTCAATTGCTTCCGTATTTATGTATAGTGATGGCTTCAGTAATGGTGATTTTTTTTTTTTTTTTTAACTCGAGGCGAAATCTAATATACATGTCTAACCTGAGACTGATTTTACGTGAGTATCCCTTTTTTTCCCTGTTCAATGACAGGTGTCCTCTCGCCATTCAGACAGATACTCGCAGATTTCAGAGGTACCCATTAGAGCTGGGTCAGCTCAGGAGCCGTTCAGGTTATTCCAATCCCTGGTCTGCGACACTGCTTCAGATGTCCTCGCCAGGGCTCGAATTATTCCTGTCCAAGTTCCGTTCAACGACGCTTTTTCAAATGCCTTCGCCAGTGCTCGAACCTGGATCACCCGATCGCCAGCGCAGTGTGGTGGTAACCATTACACCAGCGAGTCTCCCAATAATGGTGATACAGTAAACTCTGTTATCATTTCCCTTTTTGCTCCTCATTGACCCAGGAGCCATCACTGCATCTGACCCCCTCAGCAGAAAGCCTGTACCAGAGTATTCATGAGTGCATGCCAGCAGTAGTTTCTGTACCAAGTCTTTGACATGATGAGTTTGGCAGCCCTGTGCATAGTCACATAATTGTCACTTCTTACGACATGCTTGTAGCGGTTGTTTCTATCCTTTTCTCATCTGCTCAGATATCCCCCGCCCTCCCCCCAGGAGCTACATGGGGCAAAATCAACTCTATTAGTGTCAGTAATTATGATTACAGTAATGATTTTGACAATGATAATGATAGTGATTTTGATGGTTATACTGATAATGATAGTGTAGGTGAAGCTTGTGACCAAGATGATGATGCTTCCTACAGAGTATGAAGAAAAAGAGCTGAATATATTACATTGATCATTACATTTATTAATTAGGAGCTGTGAAGCAGAAAGGAATTTTTCGAAGCTAACCTTTATAAAAACAACAAATTTCGGTCTACCATGACTGAAGAGTGCTTAAATTCTTTATGCATATTGTCTCTAGAAAATGACATTGCAAGGAAGCTCTCATATGACAAAACTGTACGTGAATATGTTGCTAGAAAAAACAGAAATAAGAGTATTTTGTAAAATGTGCTTCATGTAGTATGTTCTGGTAAGTTTAACTTTTCCTACTGAGCATAAATCTCTTATGGATACACCTTGTCAGCCTTGTATTTCTTCTTCTTCTTCTTCGTTCGTCCTGAAAACGACGTTGGTTGCGTTGTGTCCGTTTACAGCGAAGCTGCGATATTTGCGCCTTTCGGCCGATACATACGACTTCAGCACGGCATTTCTGGGACCAGGTTAGCCTTCCCTCTTCAATCCCTACTCACTCAGCCAGACTGCAGTGATGCAGCCTGTTTCCAGGACCACCACTTGGAGGTGGAGTAGGGTCTTGGTCAGCTCTGGTTCGCTGACCGTGACGCAAAAGCAGTCTAGCTATGGGTCGCTAACTGCATTTCTCACTGTTGACGCGTCTTAGGTCCCAGCCTTGTATTGTAACAAATGTATTAAAATATTTTATATTTTCCTCATCGCTAATTTTCTTATAATTTTTTTGGTGTGTCTTCAACGAACTAATTCTAAATGATGGAGGCAATCATTAACATATACTGTTCAAAAAAAGAAACGGAACTTTTTTGGTGTTATTTTTATAAAAGATATCCGCTGATTGGACATCAGTCAACCTATCGACTGTGTCCACCTGGTCATTAACTTCTCGTGGTTACCTGAATTGTACTCACCTCATGATTCGTGAGGTCATGAAAGAGGTCAAGGTCAAAACAACATTTTTGACAATAACTCGGGACAGGTTCATGAGAATCCCGTGAAACTTACTGAACACAAAACTCTCTGACCATATTATTGAATGACTATAAAAGATTGACGCTCCTCGAATAAATTCAGTTGAAAATTCAATGCGCAAGTATAGCTCATCTCACTACAGAACAACGACTCATCATCATTGGACGTTTACAGACTGGACAGTCACAAAGTGTAGTGGCCAGACAATTTAATGTGGTTAGAAGCACCATTAGTCGCCTTTGGAGGCGATTTCAAGAAACTGGCTCAGGGGCAGACCGGCTGCGCAGTGGAAGACCCAGAGTCACAACTCCTGCCGAAGACCGCTTCATACGGCTGCGTCACCTCAGGAATCGACTTGCATCTGCGTCCTCCACAGTCCAGTCAATGTCAGCAGCTCGTCGAATTTCAGATCAAACGGTCAGGAACCGGCTGCACGACTCTGGTCTTTGGGCTAGAAGACCCTACAGAGGTCCTGTTCTTACGGACCGGCATCGCCAGAACCGACTGCAGTGGGCGAACCAGCATCGTTAATGGACCGTTGGGAATGACTGGAGTCGGGTTTGGTTTAGTGATGAATCATTTTTTGTGCTCCAGCGACACGATAGACGGAGAAGAGTTTACCGCAGAGTCCATGAGCGCTACGCCCAGAACAGCGTTGATGAGGCTCCTCCACATGGTGGTGGAGGTGTACTGATGTGGGGGGCGATCAAATTCATGGGAAGAAGTGACCTGGTGCAAATTGAAGGACGCCTGAATGCCCAACGATACGTCGCTGAAATTCTTCGTCTTCACGTCCTTTCACTTCTGGCTGCATGAGGGTCAATTTTTCAGCAGGATAACGCTCGACCTCATGTGGCACATCTCACCACCCAGTTCCTCGCTGACAACAACGTCCAGACCATTCCGTGGCCAGCCATGTCATCAGACATGAACCCCATAGAACACTTATGGGATGAACTCGACAGACGACTCCGCCACCGAAACGTGGCTTCAGCCAATCTCCGACAGTTGTCTCTTGCACTGCGGGAAGAGTGGGCAGCCATCCCACAACAACAGATCCAACGGCTAATCAGATCCATGTCAAGGAGATGTCGTTCTCTGATAGAGGCCAGAGGAGGCCATACACCTTACTGAAACGGAGGCCTCAGTCGCAAAGAATAAAAGTCCAAACCAAATTTAATGAACATCATTTCATTGTTAAAGTCTGAAAGTTTCTTCATGCCAAGATTGAAACATTAATTCCGTAAAATAAAATTTTGGTACAAGTTTGAAATTTGGTGTCCATTACCACTGCAATAATGTTGCGTTTCTTTTTTTTAACAGTATAGTTAAGATTTAAAAAGTCACATATATCAAGGTGTATAGTGGATTGGTGATCAGAACATATGCCTTCCAAGCAAATGTTCTGCATTCAACTCCCAGCAGAGTTGTTTCTTTTTTGAAAATTCTTTCATTTGTCTTCAGTTTTTATGTGTGTTTGTTGTGGATCTACTATAAAGCTTGAACTTCAGGTCCTTCAAGTCCATTGTCGCAGAGAGATTTATGATTAATAAATTTCTATATCTTTTCTTTATTATACCTGTGTCTTCTACTTTAATATCGCTCTTTTAACCTTTATTTCGCATTTGTTTGATTGTGAAAAATATAACTCTCCCATTCAAACCTTTGCCTATTCTTTTCTTATATAGCAACACATTTTTATTGCTGTTAAGCTAAGTCCTTGATGAGATCGAATCGTGTGAATTCGTTTTCGACAGGGATAAGATGAAAGACAATCGTCTAGCATTTTTCTCTGACACGGCTTGTCTATGGCTAAGTTTTCTCGGTGATAGGTGTGATTTGAAACACATGGATCACTGGGAACGGCCATAAGGTAGCAGTTGGTGTAAAATCGCGCACTGGCAGTTTAATGTCCGACGTCTGAGTTAATGTACGTGTTAAGACGGGACTATTCGGGTTTTCGAGAATTAGTGAATCATTTCTTTTCATAAGATATAAACTCCAGTAGTTTAGACTTCATTCATTCAGTACACCTACGTGTCAGTAGACGGATCGCTTCGTGCTAGAGAATACCTTGTATAGCGAAGTTCTGAGTTTTCTCGACAATTTTGCCGAGTTCTAGAATACCTATATAGTGAATAATTATAGTTCGTGGTGATAGCCTGTAATTCTGTTTGGAGGTTATATATATATATATATATATATATATATATATATATATATATATATATATATATATATATATATATATATATATATATATATATATATATATATATATATATATATATATATAGTAGTGTTGAGTGATTTAAGTGGTAAATCGCCTATTTATTTTCACTAGTTAGATTTCTGTGCAGAGGGATTAAATTATAAGTCTGTTATATTCTCTAGTTGACGTGTTACAGTGGATAGCAAAATAAATTATGATTTCCAGCTTAAACTCACGCAGCTACAAATAAATTTAATTAAATTGCTAGTAGTCAGTCGAGAATATTTTAAACTAACTTATAACTGCACTGATTCATCATTGGGTATTGACGAAATACGTATGTTTTTCTAATTCATGATGATTGATTTTTTATGAATATAATTTATTTCACGGGAGTTTTAAACGATAAGCTTGCAGTTTATAATTTAAGTTATAACTGAAGTGGATAACTATGTTATATTTTACGCGGGTAGGATAGGATTGTGGAATATGCTATATGATGTTAAGTGTGGCATATTTTCTCCCTATTCAGTTCTGGGTCAATAACCCTATAACCTTACCGGCGGCTTCCATTCCATATGAACTGAATATATTTTCTACAAAGAAAGAACATTCTAAATAACATATAGGGCTTTCAAAGTGACTGTCCGGCCTTGTGGTTTACACCCAGATAGAGATATAGCACTGGCCCAAAAGACTTAATAGAATAAACGATAATTGGACTATTCGAATATCCAGAGTTCTTGTTTGTTTTCCAAAGTTCATATACAGTCGGCCTGTGGTGTCGACTAAATCAAAACAGTAACAGTACTTATATAACGACCACGTGTTGTGAAGACGATTGATCCTGAATAGAATTTGTTTACCTGACAATCGATGTATGATTGAAGAATTCCCGCTACTGTACGCTGTGACCAGTTGATTCCATAATTATTTCCTACCTGGGCAAAATTTGAAGTAATATTTAACAGCATCCTGCTAGCGCTTCCCAACATTTGATTAATTAGTCGGTTGGAGAAGCTGGGGCTTGATTTCGCTCGTCAACCAACAGTGAATGGGCTGCATGTTCCTTTAATCAAGTTTTTCCAGAAGGTGGTGAATGCAACCTGTAGGTAAGGTTGATTGTGTGAGTTTTCTGTGATCACAGTTTGTTTGTCGGCGCGAGCGAATGCAGGAAAAATAATTCTGTCATGTAATAACTCATTAAATAGCTCTGTATTTGTAATTTCATTGATGCAAGTTGTTGCTAAATGCTGTTTTCTTCTTAGACCAGATTCAGGTATTAACTTCGCTCTTAAACTACAGAGGATAAATCTTAGACTATAGCGTATAAATCCGTGACTCTTTGGGGCTATCACCTTCTTCTAACAGGATCGTGGGCTAAACATAGAGGGAAAAGATTACTCCTATGGGTCTAATGTTTTTTTTATGAAATTCATTAACGTATGTGTATTTGTATGAGATTTGATATTCTACTGATTTCTATTGTGACATTCCTTATGATAAATAAAACTTACATAAACTTATTTAAGTGGGTCGGTCAGCTTGTTCCAAACAAATATTCATATTCCATAGATATAGTTTCACGTCTGTACGTCTAAACGTTCGCCACTTGTGTGCGCGTGTCTGTGAGTGGTTGACATAGAGTATATCTATATTACTGGGTAATCTGTCTGACATACATTTTCTGTTGTAGAGAGATAGGCTGAGCGAGAGATTTCTTGAGTTCAGGGACAGAATTACTTATTTTTCCACCATCTCACTCGTGAAAACTATTTTCTTATATCGTCTCTCACTGAGTCACCTCATGTTCTAGTCTATTCAGAAGGGACCAATCTGAGTCTTAATTCACCTATCATAAATCTACGACAAATGGGTTCTCCTCTGAAGGATTTTTGAACTTAGAATAGGAAGAATAGTCGATAAATATCAGCTCCTCTACAGGATTAATTTTCTTTATTCTGAAATAGAGTAAAAGTGTGATGTCTCGTGAGTCTTAGTATCTTTAAAAAAATATTATCCACTCGACTAACGATCTGTTTATGGGCTTGCTGACCACACTAATTTTAATTGTTTTTCCACAGCATTGATTAAGTATTATAAAATTGATTTACTGGTTGATTTTGTCGGAGTATGTTATGTATTGATTTTGGAATATTTAGCCGCTGGTAATAAGGTTGTGATTGGGAAACAATCACAGGGTAATTGAAGCAAAAGGTGTTTTGAGCTAAGCTAAGGAGCGCGTTCAGACTATTGGGTCCTGTTAATTGCCTCCCTTACCCGATCTGACTTCAGGAGTGAATTCGTAGTGGATTTAAAAATTAAGGATATTTTTTTTATTTCTCCTTAAACATTTTTGCAATAATTGTTTGTTTCCACTGTAGCAACTTATTGTTGTTAGTGATTAATCTTAACTACCATTTATTTGGCATAGTCGCTTGCTTTTAGAGCTTAATTGCCAATTAATAGCAGCGATAGTTAGATAACTATTTAAGAGGAGGTATCCTAGTTAAAATATATCATCTTTTGTTGGTATTTTCTCGTAAGTGGTAAGGAACCAGTGTATCCTTTTTCTGACATCTTTCTCGACTAAGTCTCAGTCAGCTATTTACTATGGCCGAGAGGGCAAAGCTTAGGCAGATGCTCAGAGACAAAGCGAGAGAGGAGGGACTGGAAGGAGAAGAAGCGGAAGCTTCCGTCAGGGACGAACTTGACAGATATGACGCGGAGAGGAAGGCAGCCGAAGCTTTAGATCAGAAGAAAATTGATGCAGAAATGGAAGCTCGCAGGGTACAGCATGAGGAAAGAGAGAAGGAGAGACAGCATAGGGCAGGAGAAAAGGAGAGACATCATCAGAAGGAGAGGGAGGATAGACAGCACGAGTTGGCGCTCAAGGCTTTAGAAGTCCAACGTCGTGGTGCTGCCTCTACCTCCAGCAATGGAGAGTCTTCTCCTCATTTTTCCTTAACTGATCCTTCTAACACTCAGTCTCTTAAACTCAACGCTATGTCTTTTGCTCTAGAATCTTTCCATTGTCCTAATGAGAAGATTGACATATGGTTAGGAAAATTTGAGAAAATGGCTATTCTGTACGGTTTAGAGAGGTCGCGTTGGTGTATGAAGCTTTCTCAGGCTTTAAAAAGTAGTGCTTATGAGGTGTACTCTAAACTAGAAAGCAGCCAACAAGACAACTACGACGTCTTAAAGAAAACGTTGCTTGAGCGTTTTGAAATGAATGCTCGAAAATTTTTGCAACTGTTCCGGAACATCAGAAAGGAGAATTCTAAAACTTTTCAGCAGTTCTCTTCTCGTCTAACGGGATATTTGACCAAGTGCCTAGAGCTCTCGCAGCTTGCCTCTACCTGTGAAGTGTTTGAGGAATTTGTTAATGCGAACAGATAAGGAACACTTTGTCTGGTGACACCCGGAGATTGTTAGCTGAGCAGGGTGCAGAAAAGCTTGAAGACATCTTGGAAAAGTCTGAGCGATATCATAATGTGCTGGCCGAACTACCGGCCACAAAACGTAAACCGACAGAAGAGCCTTTTCGAAAGAATAATCTAGATCAATCTTCTCATGCTTCTCACCAAAATAACCACAGAGAAACTGGACCCCAAACCCCCCTCTTGAAAAGTCTAAGTTCTACAAAAACAAGTACCCCCTCAACAATTAACAGTCTGATCAACCTAACCGTCCTACATGGCAGCGCGGTCCGAAAGGACAATGTGGCAAAGGGAAAACCCCTGTGCACGGGACATATGATCAGAGCAAGCACACCGAGCCTAAACGCATCGGATGCTTGCAAACAGACTCGCAAGAAAGAATTATTGTCAGTGATTCTCAACCTGAGGGAGAGAGGCCCTCTACGCGAGGTACTGTTGTTTTAAACGGGACTTAAACTTATTGTGTATTTGACACGGGGCTTTCTTTTGATTGCATTGTTGCCAGGGACCTGGTAAAACCCGGTCAAGAGACAGAAGAAACCGTTAAACTTTGTGGAATTTTTAAGAGTGATACACCAACAACGCTTCCCATTGCATTGGTTGAGATCCACTCTTATTTTGTCAGAAGTATGATCAAAGCGGCTGTTATGGTTGATCCGATCTACCCAATCATACTTGGCTGAAGATATGTGTTTATTGGGAAACCGGAAGAGCCAATTGTGGCAACAGTAACCACAAGAGGGCGAATCAAGAAGATACGGGAGCCTGCGCCAAATTTCTTACCCATGGAACTTAAATAGGCGCAACAAAAGGACCCTACTTTGGAGCCCTGCTTTAGGAAACTGCCCATGGCTTAGGACCCTTGACAGCACGGAGACATGTTTTCTAAGGAAGGCGTACTTTATCGCAGAACGGGCAAGCCTGACCAAGGTTACAATCAGCTCCTAGTACCGAAACAGTGCAGTAGCCAAATCATTGAAATGAGGCACTCTCTTAGCTTTAGCGGACCTATGAGACAGAACGCCACAAATCAGCGAATACAGACTCACTATTGGTGGCCAGGGATGAACGCTGATATTATCAGATATATGAAATCCTGTGCCCAGTTCCAACGGGCAGCACCCAAGGACTGGACCTCCCCAGTTCCCATTGGGCAAATGCCAATAGTGGGGACTCCATTTGAATGGTTGATGTCGACATTGTTGGACCGCTAGAAAGGACCAAACGAAGGAACAGGTTTATCATGACCTTAGTCGACACATGCACTATGTGGGCCGAAGCTATACCGCTAACATGCACAGATTCGAAGCATGTCGCAGAAGCCCTAGTGCAGATTTTTACACGTTTGGGATTCCCTCAACTAGTTTTGACGGACAATGGATCCCAATTCCGTAGCCTGTTAATGGAGGAGGTCTTTAAGATCTTGAGGGCCAAACACATCCACACCAGCCCGTACCATCCGGCCGAAATGGGCTAGTAGAAAGTTTCAACGGCATCCTCACCACCATGTTACGCAAGCTGGCACAAGAAAGCCAGAGGAACTGGATCTTTTCATTCCTGCAGCCCTATTCGCTCACAGGGAGTTTCCCCAGGCCTCTCCGAGTTTTCCTCCAGCTACGCTTTTATTCGGCAGACCTATAAACGGCCCGCTTGAAGCATTACTTTGGTCCCTGGTGTCGTGAAACGAAGTGTAACCCACTACTTTGTTAATCACTATGTCGAGATACAGATTTGCTTCAACCAATCAACGATCAACGTTCACCAGTCTCTGAGACAGAATAAATTAACGGCCATCTTGTTCACGCAAGATGGCCGATGAAAACTGAATAAAATTAGGCTGTATGAGACCAGGTACAAAACCGGAGGAAACCAATCATTTTGCTCCGCCAGGAACCAACCGAAAGCTTTCCTCAAGTAGTTACCTGACTATATAATCAAGCGGATTTTATGCTAACCACGCAATCCCGAACTTGACGCCAGAGCTGAAGAGGAAGAAGCTGTCACTTTGATTTACAACTTACCTGAGGGCATCGACCTGCAACCTACTTCGCTAAGTCGCGTCAAAACCTGGCCAGTTTAAAATCTTAGGAGGGTAAATATATTCACGATAACCGTTGGTATTTGTTGTGTGTCATTTATACTACCTATCAGGTTGCTGATTGTATCTTGGGGAAATTAAGTATAATGATTGTATTTCCTATTATGATTGAATAGACGAAGACTAATAGGACTCATACTTCAACCTATTGTCTCCTATACTTCAATCTATTGTCAGTTTATAACTTCAGTCTATTGTCTCAGATAAAACCAACTGCAAATATAACCAAAACAGTCCTTGTTAGGACTCAATCTATTGTCTCCTATAACCTGCAATATAACCAAAACAGTCCTTGTTAGGACTCAATCTATTGTCGCATCTAACTCAATCTATTGTCTTCTATAACTCAATCTATTGTCTCAGATAAGACCAACTGCAATATAACCAAAACAGTCCTTGTCAGGACTCAATCTATTGTCGCATCTAACTCCAATCTATTGTCTCCTATAACTCCAACCTGATATATCACCAAACAGTCCTCGTCGCATATACTCCTATCATAAGAACATAACAATATTGTTAGGATATATGTTACCAGCTAGTATAGAGGGCGTGGTATAGTATAGGGGGAAGGACATTGTTGTATCACACCTAGGTGTACATATTATTGGATTTATTCATGTATTGATTTATATTATGGGATGTATTCATGTATTAAATGTATTCATGTATTGAATCTATATTATTGAATGTATCCATGTATTAGTTTATCAGAAAGAATGTTTTGCAAGTAGACACCTGTCTTGTCTCGCTATTGCTAAATCATACTGAGCCATGTTGTCATTCATCCCACATGCATACATCGGAGACACGCTCATTTCACTCACACTAGAAATAGGTGGGCTTGAGGACAGAAATTAGCCCCTATTTTTGCTTTGTTACAGGTTTAATTGTGTCCTAAAAACCTGAGGTCGTATGTTCGAGTCAATCCCGCTGCCTGGAACTCCGCAGGAGCATAGAGGTTGACCAGACTCTACATCTTTGGTCCCCCTCAGTCTTGGGTGGGCTAAAGGAACGATACTCTGCCGGTGGTGTGAACCAAACAAAGAAGAACAGACTTAAGAGAGATGAGTACACATTAGTACCATTTCTGTCGGCATTGTGAGCATAGAACTGTCAATGAAGAAAACGTGAATTAGCGTAGCAAGAGACAATAATAAGATCATAGTGGATAAATTATACGAAAATAACAGCACAGCTGATATAATTTTTTTGTTCCTATAATTGGAAAACTTGTTGTAATATTTATTTACCTAACTATATAAATATAAATATTTGTAAATCATATGTAAACTTACAAATTCATTACATTCCATTTTTTTCAACATTCACCCTTCAGCACAAGAGTAGATAGTGTATATACTAAATAAAATATAAGGAAATTGTATTTGAACGACTTGTCAATTTTATCAGTGTTAAGTAAAATCTGTTTCCTTGTTTTTTTAATATCACAGTTAGTTACACAGCGGAGGTGGCGCTTTATGTCGGTCTCCTCTCTACTATTGTTTCGAGATCAGAGCATTCACAGCCGTAACTAATTTGTGATACCAGTAGTCCTCTCAGACACTGGGACTTCACCATTTTCTGCAGAAATTCTATTTCTGTAATTGTCAGTACTATACTGATCCAAGAGCAAAATAAAACCTCTCGCCACACTGGGGGCTCGTTCCTGGGATATTTCTGTATATCTTGAGCCATACTTAGTCTATTCATCTATCTACACTCTATCTTGTGCCACCCATAGATAACATAAGAAACCAATTTTTGAAAAAATTCTATAATAGGATTTTTTATTGTTTTCTTAGGAGGAGTACCATTTAGTACTCAGTAAATAGTTGATGCTCACAAAGTTGCACGGAAATTTTTTGTTCATTTAAATTAATTAAGTTTAATTACAATAATTGGGTTATAGTAAATATACATACCCTATCTAAGTAACGCCATGGCTGATCTAGTGAAGTTCAGGACTGCGATCATGCAGATGGGTAAGGAATTAAATATGACAGGTGATGCTCTTACTCAGTATGTCACAACAGAAGTGGACAAACACATGGATAGGGAAGAAAGAAAGTTGCAATTAGAGGCTGAAGAAAGGCGGTTGCAAGCAGAAGCCAAAGACTGGAATCTGAAAGAGAAGTCAAAAGACTGGAAGCTGAAAGAGAAGTCAAAAGACTGGAAGCTGAGAGAGAAGACAAAAGACTGGAAGCTGAGAGAGAAGACAAAAGACTGGAAGCTGAGAGAGAAGACAAAAAACTGGAAGCTCAGAGAGAAGACAAAAGACTGGAAGCTGAAAGAGAAACTAAAAGGTTAGAAGCTGAGGAAAGGAAATTACAAGCAGAGAGAGACCATCAGTTGAGATTAAAAGAGCTTGAAATTCAGGCAAATACTGGCAATAATGGTGGTAGCTCACCTCACTCTGAGAGTAGCTCCAGCCAGAGCACCTCAAGTGGGGCCATGAATTTTCATCTGGACCCATTTGTTGAGAAAGAAGACGCCATTGAGTCGTACCTGGATAGATACGAAAGACTAGCCACTACCTATGGCTTAGTGAAAGAAAAATGGAGTCTTAAACTATCTCAGGGATTGAGAGGTATTGCCTACGATGTGTATTTGAAGCTCTCAAGAGATGACCAGGAAGATTATGAAATCCTGAAGCAGGCACTGCTTGTGAGATATGAAAAGAACTCAGAATCATATAGAAAGAAATTCCGAACAGCTAAACTTCTTCCAGGAGAAAACTATCACCAATTCTCTGCTAGATTGGAAACCTATTTGGAAAAATGGAGTAGTTTAGGAAAGTGTCAGGATCTGAAAGAAATGATAATGATGGAGCAAGTGAAAGAGTCCATGCCTCAAGAAATGAGGAAGTTTATCATGGAACAAGGAGCAGAGAGATTGGAAGATATTGTAACTGTTGCTGAGAGATATCAAGCAGCTCAGGCAGAATTATTAGGAAATAAGAAGAAGCAGGGTGAAAACTTCAAATCATCACAAAACTATACCAAATATGAACAAAAGGACCATACCACAAGGAACAAACAAAGATTTGACCAAAAGGACAAAAACCCTCTAAGATCGGATAAGACACCTTACCGGAAGGAAGGAAAGTGGTGTAAAACTTGTCTAATGAGTAACCACAATACTGCGGACTGCAGAAGGAAGAATCCTCCTCATCATGCTGCATGTCTTACAACAGGGAATCAGGGAAGGAAGGAAATGGCAGTAAGTCAGAAAGACTTCCATCATCCCCCTGTCTGTGAGGAAGTGACCGTGAATGGCACTCAAGTACTGTGTTTATATGACACAGGATTGGACTTTGATTCAGTTGTGTGCTCTTCTCTAGTGAGTCCTGACCAGATAACCACAGAAACAGTGGAAATCAGAGGACCGATCAAGGGAGCAAGAACCATGACACTACCCATAGCTCGAATCAACATAAGATCTCGCTATGTGGAAGGAGAAATCAAAGCAGCAGTGATGGACGACCCTATTTACCCTTTGATTTTGGGGTGTAGGTATGTTTTCCTTGGAGAACCTATAAAACCTGTAGTTATGGCAACAGTCCAGACCAGGGAAAGCTCCAGGAAAATGGAGGAGAATCCTATCAATACTCATCCAGAAGAGATGAAAAAGGCTCAAGCAGCAGACAGCACGTTGAAGCCTTGTTTTGGCAAATTGCCTAAAGCACATAACCCTCCAGAGAAAGGAGACTTGTATATGAAGAATGGCCTACTATACAGAAAAGCTGGAACAGGACCTAAAGGGCATGGACAGCTTGTAGTGCCAAAATCTTACAGGGAGAAGGTTATGACGCTAGGACATGCTATACCCTTCAGTGGACATATGGGAATAGGGGCCACTGGACAAAGGATAGCCTGTCACTACTTCTGGCCAGGAATTACAGAGGACATAAAAAGATATGTAAGATCTTGTCCAGAATGCCAAAGAGTAGCTCCTAAGCATAGGACTGCACCAGCAACACTGGGAGAAATGCCTATTATGGGAACCCCTTTTGAACGTGTTGCAGTAGATATTGTTGGACCCCTCACTAGGACCAAGAAGAGAAATGCTTACATCTTAACCTTGGTTGATACTTGCTCTATGTGGGGAGAAGCAGTGGCCATGTCAGCTATAGATTCAAAGCACGTGGCAGAGGCCCTGTTGACAATATTTACCCGATTAGGTTTCCCGCATCAGATATTGACTGACAATGGGTCTCAGTTTAAGGGAAAGCTAACACAAGAAGTATTCAGGATATTTCAAGCCAGGCACTATCATTGTAGTCCCTACCATGCCCAAGGAAACGGTCAAGTAGAGCGGTTCAATGGTACGCTAATTTCAATCCTTAGAAAGCTGGCGAGTGAAAAACCTGATACTTGGGATACATACTTACCCGCTGCACTATTTGCATATAGGGAAGTACCCCACAACTCAACTGGATTGGCTCCAGCTACATTGTTGTTTGGAAGACCAATAAAAGGTCCACTGGAAGCATTGCTGCGGACATGGACTGATGAAAAGGCAGAGGAAACAGTGACTTCCGCATACCAGTACGTCAACGAGTTGACATCTCGATTGAAAGCAGGTTGGAAACTGGCCAATGATAACTTAAGACAGGCCAGGAGGAAGCATGCTGCGTACTACAACAAAAAAGCAAAGGATAGGGAACTGGAGGTGGGTGAAAAGGTGTTATTACTGTTGCCAAGCAGCAATAATAAATTGCAGATTGGATGGCAGGGACCCTATGTCATACTGGAGAAACTTTCCAGGACCAATTATAAGATTGACAAGAAAGGAAAGGAGAAGGTATATCATGTCAATCTTCTTAAAAAATACTATGACAAGGAATCATCAGAAGTTGCACATATCATGACCCTAGCCATTGCAACAGAAATGCACGGTGAACCACTTCACTCTATGGAGTATCCACTCACAACTACAGAGGATTATGTTCAAGTAAATATTAGTGAACATTTAACTCCAGAGCAGAAGAAGATGGTTCAGAAAGTGTTGGAAACCCATGCTGATGTGCTCACAGATAAGCCAGGTCGGACGAATCTGTTAGAGTACGACATGAAGGTTACCGACCCTACCCCAGTATGCATGAGAACATACCCTATACCCTATGCGAAAGCCCAAGCACTAAGGGAGGAAGTTGATTATCTGTTGAAGGAGAAAATTATCTCGAAGTCAGACTCTCCCTATAGCTCAAGTGTGGTGCTATTGAGAAAACCGAGTGGTGAACACAGGTTATGTATTGACTACCGGAAGCTTAATGCGATCACAGAATCTCAGGTGGACCCATTACCTGACACCAACCAGCTGTTCTCTACACTGAGTAAGGCTAGGTATTTATCGAAGGTAGATCTAAGCAAGGGATACTACCAAATACCAGTGAAACCAGAAGTTAGGAAAATGCTGGCATTCAGTACATCAGACGGACACTACGAGTTTAATGTACTACCCTTTGGGCTGAAAAATGCTCCAAGTATCTTTTCAAGAATGATGAGGAAATTGTTGGAACCTCTACAAAATCCCCATATCACTAACTTTATGGATGACATTCTTGTTGCTACAAACACATTTGAAGAGCATATAGTAGCGCTCTCCATGTTGTTTGACAGACTGAGAGAAACTGGATTGACTGCACGTCCAACCAAGTGCTATATCGGTTGTAAGGAGTTGGAATTCTTAGGTCACACTATTTCTACAGGTCATATGTCTCCTGACCCAAAGAATATAGAGAAGCTAAAGAAGGCACCCAGACCTCAAACGAAGAAAGATGTGAGATCATTCGTGTCATTATGTGGGTTCTATCAGAAGTACATACCCCATTTTAACTCTCTGTGTGCACCATTAACTAACTTAACGAAGAAAGGACAGCCTGACAAAATCCAATGGAATGCTGATTGTGAAAAAGCTTACACAGAGCTAAAAGCAAAACTCACCAGCAAACCCATCCTTACACTACCCGATATCACACAGGAATTTGTATTAAGAACGGACGCTAGCAGTATAGGTATTGGTGCAACTCTCTTGCAGAAATCAAAAGCCCAGCCGGAGGAACTTTTACCAGTCGCCTACGCCAGTAGGAAGCTGAATGCAGCTGAGTTGAACTACTCGACCATAGAGAAGGAATGTTTAGCTCTAATTTGGTCCATCAACAAATTTTCACCTTATCTGTATGGGACACACTTCATTGTCCAAAGCGATCACCAACCTTTAACATTCTTGGCTGCATCTAAAAAGCTAAATTCGAGATTGTTAAGGTGGAGTCTGCTTCTGGCGCCTTATTCCTTTACCGTGAATTACATTCCGGGAAGAGACAATGTAGGAGCTGATTTTTTAAGTCGACACCCTAGTACTCTGGAAGGACAGACGCAAAAGGATTAACCACAGCAGGGGTTTACACGTCAGCTATGACAAGTCACAGCTAGGAAAGGAGGGGGCTATGTCGTGAAACGAAGTGTAACCCACTACTTTGTTAATCACTATGTCGAGATACAGATTTGCTTCAACCAATCAACGATCAACGTTCACCAGTCTCTGAGACAGAATAAATTAACGGCCATCTTGTTCACGCAAGATGGCCGATGAAAACTGAATAAAATTAGGCTGTATGAGACCAGGTACAAAACCGGAGGAAACCAATCATTTTGCTCCGCCAGGAACCAACCGAAAGCTTTCCTCAAGTAGTTACCTGACTATATAATCAAGCGGATTTTATGCTAACCACGCAATCCCGAACTTGACGCCAGAGCTGAAGAGGAAGAAGCTGTCACTTTGATTTACAACTTACCTGAGGGCATCGACCTGCAACCTACTTCGCTAAGTCGCGTCAAAACCTGGCCAGTTTAAAATCTTAGGAGGGTAAATATATTCACGATAACCGTTGGTATTTGTTGTGTGTCATTTATACTACCTATCAGGTTACTGATTGTATCTTGGGGAAATTAAGTATAATGATTGTATTTCCTATTATGATTGAATAGACGAAGACTAATAGGACTCATACTTCAACCTATTGTCTCCTATACTTCAATCTATTGTCAGTTTATAACTTCAGTCTATTGTCTCAGATAAAACCAACTGCAAATATAACCAAAACAGTCCTTGTTAGGACTCAATCTATTGTCTCCTATAACCTGCAATATAATTAAAACAGTCCTTGTTAGGACTCAATCTATTGTCGCATCTAACTCAATCTATTGTCTTCTATAACTCAATCTATTGTCTCAGATAAGACCAACTGCAATATAACCAAAACAGTCCTTGTCAGGACTCAATCTATTGTCGCATCTAACTCCAATCTATTGTCTCCTATAACTCCAACCTGATATATCACCAAACAGTCCTCGTCGCATATACTCCTATCATAAGAACATAACAATATTGTTAGGATATATGTTACCAGCTAGTATAGAGGGCGTGGTATAGTATAGGGGGAAGGACATTGTTGTATCACACCTAGGTGTACATATTATTGGATTTATTCATGTATTGATTTATATTATGGGATGTATTCATGTATTAAATGTATTCATGTATTGAATCTATATTATTGAATGTATCCATGTATTAGTTTATCAGAAAGAATGTTTTGCAAGTAGACACCTGTCTTGTCTCGCTATTGCTAAATCATACTGAGCCATGTTGTCATTCATCCCACATGCATACATCGGAGACACGCTCATTTCACTCACACTAGAAATAGGTGGGCTTGAGGACAGAAATTAGCCCCTATTTTTGCTTTGTTACAGGTTTAATTGTGTCCTAAAAACCTGAGGTCGTATGTTCGAGTCAATCCCGCTGCCTGGAACTCCGCAGGAGCATAGAGGTTGACCAGACTCTACATCTTTGGTCCCCCTCAGTCTTGGGTGGGCTAAAGGAACGATACTCTGCCGGTGGTGTGAACCAAACAAAGAAGAACAGACTTAAGAGAGATGAGTACACATTAGTACCATTTCTGTCGGCATTGTGAGCATAGAACTGTCAATGAAGAAAACGTGAATTAGCGTAGCAAGAGACAATAATAAGATCATAGTGGATAAATTATACGAAAATAACAGCACAGCTGATATAATTTTTTTGTTCCTATAATTGGAAAACTTGTTGTAATATTTATTTACCTAACTATATAAATATAAATATTTGTAAATCATATGTAAACTTACAAATTCATTACATTCCATTTTTTTCAACGTTCACCCTTCAGCACAAGAGTAGATAGTGTATATACTAAATAAAATATAAGGAAATTGTATTTGAACGACTTGTCAATTTTATCAGTGTTAAGTAAAATCTGTTTCCTTGGTTTTTTAATATCACAGTTAGTTACACAGCGGAGGTGGCGCTTTATGTCGGTCTCCTCTCTACTTTTGTTTCGAGATCAGAGCATTCACAGCCGTAACTAATTTGTGATACCAGTAGTCCTCTCAGACACTGGGACTTCACCATTTTCTGCAGAAATTCTATTTCTGTAATTGTCAGTACTATACTGATACAAAAGCAAAATAAAACCTCTCGCCACACCTGGTAAACCAGAAGGCGGATGAGACAGTCGTCTCAGCCAGTAGATATGTATCGGAATTGAAAGAAAGGCTACAGCTAGGATGGGATCTAGCAACAACCAACCTTAAGCGAGCACGCACTAAGCACGCTAAACGATACAGTCAAGCAGCGAAAGAGAGAGAACTAGAACCAGGGGAGAAAGTAATGTTGTTACTGCCAACTGGAAACAACAAACTACTCATCGGGTGGCAAGGGCCGTTTACCGTCCTGAAAAAGATCTCGAGAACAAATTATCAGATCTCTATCAAAGGAAAGGAGAAGGTTTACCATGTAAATCTGTTAAAGAAATACTTGGAAAGACCGGTGCCGTCCCCCGAACATCTCCTGGCCATCGCCAAAGCTACCGAAGATGTTGAAGATGACGATAGTTGTATGGAATATCCATTGCAACACACGAAATCTTTCAAAGATGTGAAATTCGGTGACACTCTCTCTGACGTACAACAGACAGAAACGAGGGCGCTACTGAACCAGTACACAGCAGTGCTAACGGATGTACCTGGGCGAACACATCTTGTAGAGTTCGAGATGAAACTGACAAATGAGACACCGGTTCGAACCAGAGTTTACCCTATTCCGTATGTAAAAGCTGATACGCTACGGGAGGTGATAGACAAGCTACGTAAAACAGGAATTATTAGTGAGTGTACATCTCTTTATAGTGCGAGCGTAGTGCTGTTGCAGGAGCCCAATAAGGAAGTTCGGCTGTGTATCGATTACCGTTTACTTAACACTGTAACGGAATTTCAAGCGGAACCTCTTCAAATCGCTTCTGAGCTGTTTAGTAGGCTAAGCAAGGCACGGATTTTCTCCAAGATTGACCTCAGTAAAAGTTACTATCAGATACCTGTCAAGGAGGAAACCAAGCCTTTGCTATCTTTCAGCACAGTGAAGGACACTATACGTTTAACGTGATGCCATTTGGGTTACATAACGCACCAGGAGTGTTCACACGGATGATGAGAAAGCTGTTAGAGCCACTGCACAGTCCACATATCCACAATTTTACGGACGATATACTAGTTGCAACGGACACATACGAAGAACACATTGCTACGGTCGAGATACTCCCCAGGAGACTACAGGAAACTGGTCTCACAGCTAGACCTAGCAATTGTTTAATTGGTTTCGAAAAACTTGACTTCCTGGTTTATACCATTGCTCACGGTGCCATGTGGCCAGTTGCTAAGAACGTAGAGAAGATACGTGCAGCAAAGAGGCCTAGGACGAAGAAAGAAACGCGATCGTTCTTATCACTCTGTGCTTATTACTAGAAATTCATCAAAAACTTCAACGGTTTGACAGCACCCCTTACTGACCTTACGAAGAAGGGACGACCTGAGAGAATTATCTGGGATCCAAAGTGCGAAGACGCTTATGTCACGCTCAAGAAACCTTTGTCTGAATATCCAATTCTGCGACTGCCTGATATTACCAAACCCTTCATATTGCGCGTTGACGCATCAGCGCAAGGCATCGGGTCAACTCTGCTTCAGGCAGGCAACGACGATCCGAACCAGCTATTTCCAGTGGCATATGGCAGTCGTAAATTGAATGAGGCAGAATAAAACTACTCCACAGTGGAAAGAGAATGTCTGGCATTAGTTCATGGTATAAGGAGGCACCATGAATACCTTTACGGAGTAACATTCACGGTGCAGACCGACCATGCTCCACTGGCGTTTCTCGCGGCTAATAAGGAATTTAATGCGAAAATAATGCGCTGGGCACTGCTTCTAAGTGTATATTCCTTCAAAATCGAATACATTCCAGGTAAACAAAATTTTGGAGCAGACTTCATGAGTAGGATTTGGACAGAGACGGAGGGGGGAGATGAGAGGGAAGAGAACAGACACCCTGAAGCTAAGGATATGGGAAATTTATTTCCATAACCTAGACATGGAGTGGTTCCATATCTTAAAGGGGGGATGTCTGTCGCAGAGAGATTTATGATTAATAAATTACTATATCTTTTTTTATTCTACCCGTGTCTTCTACTTTAATATCGCTCTTTCATCCTTTATTTTGCATTTGTTTGAATGTGAAAAATATAACTCTCCAATTCAAACCTTTGCCTATTCTTTTCTTATTTAGCAACACATTTTTATTGCTGTTAAGCTAAGTCCTTGATGAGATCGAATCGTGTGAATTCGTTCTCGACAGGGATAAGATGGCAGACAATCGTCTAGCAGTTTTGTCTGACCCGGCTTGTCTATGGCTAAGTTTTCTCGGTGATAGGTGTGATATAAAACACATGGATCACTGGGAACGGCCATAAGGCAGCAGTAGGTGTAAAAACGCTCACTGACAGTTTAATAGCTGACGTCTGAGTTAATGTAAGTGTTAAGACGGGACTATTCGGGTTTTCGAGAATTAGTAAATCATTTCTTTTCATAATATATAAACCCCAGTAGTTTAGACTTCATTCATTCAGTACTCCTAAGTTTCAGTAGACGGATCGCCTCGTGCTAGAGAGTACCTTGTATAGCGAAGTTCTGAGTTTTCTCGACAATTATGCCGAGTTCGAGTTCTAGAATACCTATATAGTGAATAATTCTAGTTCGTCGTGATAGCCTGTAGTTGTGTTTGGAGGTTATATATACTCAACAAAGATCGGCGACTGACAGTACGAGAACTAGAAAAAAGATCTGGGAATTTCAAAAACTATTGTATCCGAGATTCTGTCCCAGGATCTGGGTAGGAGACGTGTCGTGGCAAAATTCGTTCCGCAAATTCTGCTACCAGATCAGAATTCTCGACCATCATTGAAGCGTTTGTGCCACACCTTTTTTTGTGTAGCACTCATTGCATCGTCTCCAAAAGCCTTCTGAATCATCATAATAGTTTCCGTGGAGAAATGTTGAAGTTTGGCGCAAAATTTGATGCAGATTCTTTGCTCTACTCGTTCAGCCATTTTGAATGCGACGACCACACAGTGCACGTGCTCACTAAACGGCTTTTAACGGTCGCACTGACTGGTGCAGCAACGCCAACATTGCACACGTATGTGCATAAATGGCCACTCTATTTGGCTGCCAAGTTACATCGATGTCGCGCAAACGGTTTTTCTAATATTAATTATGGCCGGTTCTTTTCCGGACTGCCCTCGTATATATATATATATATATATATATATATATATATATATATATATATATATATATATATATATATATATATATATATATATATATAGTAGTGCTGAGTGATTTAAGTGGTAAATCGCCTATTTTATTTTCACTAGTTAGATTTCAGTGCAGAGGGATTAAGTTATAATTCTGTTATATTTTCTAGTTGACGTGTTACAGTGGATAGCAAAAAAAAAAAATGATTTCTAGCTTAAACTCATGCAGCCATAAATAAATTTAATTTAATTGCTAGTAATCAGTCGAGACTATTTTAAACTAACATATAACTGCACTGATTCATCATTGAGTATTGACTAATTCATGATGATTGATTTTTTATGAATATAATTTATTTCACGGGAGTTTTAAACGATAAGACAAGCTCTAAGCTTGCAGTTTATAATTTAAGTTATAACTGAAGTGGATAACTATGTTATATTTTATGCGGGTAGGATAGGATTGTGGAATATGCTATATGATGTTAAGTGTGGAATTTTTTCTCCCTATTCAGTTCTGGGTCAATAACCCTATAACCTTACCGGCGGTTTCCATTCCATATGAACTGAATATATTTTCTACAAAGAAAGAACATTCTAAATAACTTATAGGGCTTTCAAAGTGACTGTCCGGCCCTGTGGTTTACACCCAGATAGAGACATAGCACTGGCCCAAAAGACTTATTAGAGTAAACGATAACTGGACTATTCGAATATCCAGAGTTCTTGTTTGTTTTTCAAAGTTCATATACAGTCGGCCTGTGGTGGCGACTAAATCAAAACAGTAACAGTACTTATAAAACGACCACGTGTTGTGAAGAAAATTGATCCTGAATAGAATTTGTTTACCTGACAATCGATGTATGATTGAAGAATTCCCGCTACTGTACCCTGTGACCAGTTGATTCCATAATTATTTCCTACCTGGACAATATTTGAAGTAACATTTAACAGCATCCTGCTAAAAAAATAGTGAAGCTAGCGCTTCCCAACATTTGATTAATTAGTCGGTTGGAAAAGCTGGGGCTTGATTTCGCTCGTCAACAAACAGTGAATGGGCTGCATGTTCCTTTAATCAAATTTTTGAACAAGGTGGTGAATGCAACCTGTAGGAAAGGTTGATTGTATGTGTTTTCTGTGAACACAGTTTATTTGTCAGAGCGAGCGAATGCAGGAAAAATAATTCTTTCATGTAATAACTCATTAAATAACTCTGTATTTGTAATTTCATTTATGCAAGTTGTTGCTAAATGCTATTTTCCTCTTAGACCAGATTCAGGTATTAACTCCGCTCTTAAATTATAGAGGATAAATCTTAGACTATAGCATATAAATCCGTGACTCTTTTGGGCTATCATTTTTCTTTTAACAGGATCGTGGGCTAAACATAGAGGGAAAAGATTACACCTATGGGTCTATTGTTTTTTTATGAAATTCATTAACGTATGTGTATTTGTATGAGATTTGATATTCTACTGATTTCTGTCGTGACATTCCTTATGATAAATAAAACTTACATAAACTTATTTAAGTGTGTCGGTCAGCTTGTTCTAAACAAATATTCATATTCCATAGATACAGTTTCACGTCTGTACGTCTAAACGTTCGCCACTTGTGTCGGTGAGTGGTTGATAAAGTGTATATCTATATTACTGGGTAATCTGTCTGACATACATTTTCTTTTGTAGAGAGATAAGCTGTGCGAGAGATTTCTCGAGTTCAGGGACAGAATTACTTATTTTTCCACCATCTCACTCGTGAAAACTATTTTCTTATATCTTCTCTAACTGAGTCACCTCATGTTCTAGTCTATTCAGAAGGGACCAATCTGAGTCTTAATTCACCTATCATAAATCTACGACATCCATTTATCTCTATAATACATTTCTTTTCCATCCTAACAATTTTTTTAAATAAAAGGGGCCCCTTCAAGAGTTCATGCTTCAGGGCCCCTAAATATGTAGATCTGCCACTGGTTCTGACATCTCATGTTGACTTTGAGTTTCTGTTTCCACAGACTGGCTTTGGTAGCACATCTCAAAGCAATCCACACTTAAAAAAGGAAAACTCCTTCATTGAGTTTTCTCTCTCTCCCTCTCTCTCTCTCTCTCTCTCTCTCTCTCTCTCTCTCTCTCTCTCTCTCTCTCTCTCTCTCTCTCTCTCTCTCTCTCTGGTCCTTCTACCATCAAAACCAGGCAAGAACTAAAATCAATGCACTCGTTCCATGGTTGACTCTTCCTGAATCAAGTTCACCTATGCTTATAAATTATCTTGCACCTAAAAGCCTTTCTAACTGAGAAACAAAAGGGGGACTACTATTTTAACTACTCAGTCAAGCCGTTTTTATTTCCCTTTATTACTTTTTTTTTCTTTATAACCCGTTTAATAATTCCGGCAACACCTGAACCGGCACTGACATGTTTACATAATATTCTGGCTTCAGATCTCCCTATCCTCAGAGATATCAAGACGTTCCTCGGAATACATGCAAAATTATAAATGCTTATTCTTCTCCAAGTGCAGATAGCATAGTTGTACTACAAGGTGTCTCATAAATCTGGTATCATAGGAAGTGTACTTAAAAAAAGGCATCACCAAAAGCTTATTCACAGAGCTTGCTTAATGTGTCCACTATTTTTTCTAATACACACATCCAGACGTGATACCGAGTCAGCGAGCATACGGTGAATGATGTCATTGATAATGTTGTTACATACGTCAATAATGCACTATGGTGCCAGGCTTATGGGATATCCTGTATTATTTAATGAATGATTTCACACTATATTACTTTTTAAAATTATTTTTTGTGTCACTTAGCTAGCACACTTAATGAATATCGTATTTGTATTAGACCTGTGTAGTGCAACAGTTGGTGGTGGTGGGGGTGGGGGGGGGGGGAAGTGGGGGGGGGGGGGGAAGTGTGTCTTTGCGGATACAAAGAAAGAACACGACTTCTGCTCCCTCATGCAAGTCATAAAAGGTAACTAATATGAGGTTGTGTACATGGCTGGTACGCTCATCATGTAACACAGATTACTACAGAAGCCACCACTACAAACGTTTATGCATTGCCATAAACTTCCTCAAGAGACCACCTGCCTTGGTGGCTCCATGAGGAGTGAAAAAGGAGATGATGATAATTAGACCATTTCATACATATTTATGGGTTCTGAGATAGAAGCCTAACAGCGTTATGCTAAAATCTACTTAGCTGTACATGGGTACTTGAAGGAAAGCGAAAGAGAGGCCGACCAAACACAACTTGGCGGAGAACTATGGAGGCTGAAATGCAAAGAATGAACCAGAGTTGGGGCACTGTACGAAAGATGGCTGCCGACCGAGTAAAGTTGAAGCAATTTGTTGCTGCCTTACAAAACGCCACCAGACGTGATGGCCACTGACTGCTTTGACAGTCTGCAGCTAAGGATCAGAGAAGAAGAAGATACTTATTTATATATAGCTTCATAACCAAGGCATCCAGATAAATAACAGCAGGAGAATTAGTGCCGTCATGAAGACATCAGCAAAAAAAGCACAACATACCAAAATTGTTTTCCACCATGTTTTGGCAACTGACTTACTTGTTGTTTCATATTTTGTTTGCTTAGCACATACATACATTTATTTTATCCGCTTACTTGCTAGGCTAGTATGCCTTATACAAATTATTCCTTTATCCACCAAGGTGCCCAGTAGATGACTCCCTGACCATTTACACCCTGGATAACCGCAGAGAAGGGATGCAATTCAAAGCCTTCACATTTGCTGGCTACAGCATGGTCTATATAAGTTGCTCTGTCAACATCTGTCTGCTTGACACCAACAGCACCGAATGTGATCGCACATGCTCGTCGTCTACAAGTGGTAGAAAAAAAGAGAGAGGCCACACTGCTCAAGATCTTTGCTGTTCAGTCTAGACAAATGTTGCTTATGGAATTTCCCGCCAGAGGTATTACCAAAAATACTGTGGCAGATTATGAAAATTGATTTCATAAATCTATATTTTTTTATCTTCTTCTTTCTTTATACCTAGCTTCGCCTACGCCTGGTGGGTTAACTAAAACCTCCTATTACTCAGAATAGATCTGTCTCTCTTTCTCATTTAGCACGCATTTAATGCTGGTCACAATGTTTCTTTGATGAGAGTCTACCAGAGACCGTTAGCTAACGCGAGCTGTAATTTTAACACCAGCGCCAGAGATCAAATCGTTGTAGAGATCAGACCGAGAATAGATTTGAATAAATTTGAGTGGATATTGTGAACCTAAGTGAGAAATTTTTATTTCCTTTCCCCGAATCCGTTCGTGATAAGTAATTAACACGACGAATCGGGAGATCTAAAGACATTGCTCGCTTGAATACGAGCAGAGAGACGAAGGAACCTCACACTGATTAGAGCATTGCCGATGTCTGGTCTAAGCGTGAACGAAGATCCTGGGTTTTCGGCTTTGAATTACGTATAAGCCGAAAACTGAACGTAGAATTTCCCGAAGGTGAGAGGTCTGGTTTTTGGAGCGATAATTAACTATCTTGTTTCATCTTTTAATATATATACCACAGAAATCTAACTCAATTCATCCAGTACCTAACAGATTCCTCTAGATTAACTAGCTTCGATTCTAGATATACTTGTAAAAGTGAATTTCTAAGTAGTCGTTGGAGATTAGTCTTAGTAGCTCGGTGTTGAGGTAAATACAAGTAGTTTGAGTGATTTAATCTTTTTAAATCGTAAATTATATTTTACTAGTTATTTTCTGTGCAGAGTGATTTACTAATGTGATAGGGTGGGCGAGATGATGATGATGATTATATTGTGATGTGTGATCACTCTCTTGTCACACTCGCACCGACCCGAACAACAATAAAACTCTTGATTCTAGAGGCAGGGGCTATATTTATTTTTACAACCCATTCAGTGACTAAGCAAACATTAAACAAATAAACTAGCGAACATAACAAAACAAAACTAAACAAAACACCCAACAGTGCCCGATGCTAATCTGAAGAAGCAAACAAAGCACAGAATAGTTAAAATCATAATAAAATACTGAATGAGAAACACCACGCTCTCACCTGTCAAACTGTCCTACGCCGCCACCTGACACACTCAACTATCACACACACACACACTCATGTGTGTCGTCCAATGCGACTAGTATGGTGTTGTGCATGAGGCTGGCAACCTCACCATGTAACACAGATTGCTACCAAAACCACTACTGCCCGAGCATCTGAATGCTTAATATGAAGGCAAACCACACTGTTGGCCCCATGCTCCCTCAGGAGCGGAGAAGAGAAATATATATCTTGAAGTGAGCCCACGTGCTTTCACAACCATTCCTCACATAACTCTTTCTTTCCTTTACTGGGGAAAATTATCTTAATCTGCTTCCCACCCACGTGTTGATTCACGCGATCTAAAACTGCGTAACATTAAGTGATAACTAGGAGTGTTAAATGCAGACTTGCTGGCGCCGCTTTTATACAATCACCACGTGGTTGCCATCCTGATAACAGTCAATATCATCTAAATTCAAGTAAAAAAATCGCTTCTCTGTCCAGTTTCATGTATAAAACACTCACCTACTAAATTTGCCCGGTCTGATGGATGAAATACTTGATACTAAACTCTTACATACGTGATTTGGTCTTAACACTAGTGAAATATATCCACACATTATATCCACTCAATTATATTTTAAGACTAAATTATCAGGTCCTGAAAACACATTCACTTTTTCATTTAAACATTAGAACAGATACGCTGAATACTAATAATAAAACTACAGAATATTAAAGCTAATTTAAATTAACTCACGTGCTGATTCAGACTTATAGAACACGAATGCTAAATTCTACAAACTGCGCTTAAGAATTACAACTCACGTGCTCTAGTCCATCTGCTACCTACACTAGTCACCTCGTCGTTTGCTCTCTCGTGTGGGCCGAATCTTCAAATCGGCCTTTTGCCGATCGCTATTTCTTTTTATAGGCACTAGGCTAATCACTCACTTACTGCGCGCTGGGCGTATTAATCTTGGCTACTTAAATATCACACGCGATTATCGCTTTATAAGGCACTAAACCACTCAAGTATGGCCCATAACTATCAATTATAATCCACAACTCTACACCACAACTATATGTAGGCTTTATTATGGCCTTTTCATCAATCTTCCTTATCTCGTCAGAATTTTTACATACTAGCGTGCTACGCGCACTTCTAAAATATGGGCGATAAATCTGCCCAGAAACAGGTAGGGGGCGGGCGTCTCCTTCTCGGCCCCATCACATATCTCCTCCTGACAACATCACTACCTCAGGCACTTCTGTCGAAATCTCTTAGATCGTTGGTGCTGCGTTTGATTATTTCTCAGCGGTCTAGTTGAGGTTCCTGCTCACACACCCCCTCGTTGTGCTTTGGCTGCTTCCGCGGTTGGCTTAAGGCTTTTTTTCTCTGCACCTCCTCTTGTGCTGGCGAACTGACCTCTGACATCTGTGCTATCTGGGACTTTAGGAAGGATAATTCTGCTCTGAGTGCCTCCTCCTCCTTCTTAACTTCTGCACTTGCTATCTGGACCAGTGTCACAGGCTTTTTACTTCCACCATAAAAAGCATATTCCCAAGGGAAATTCCTGGTCATCTCACTGACTGGTTGTTGCTCGCTGTAGGCTCTTTCTATTATCTTGAGTAACTGCTCAGGTCTGGCCTTGGCTCCGCCATGTATCCGTAATTCGCTAGATACCCATGGTGTCACGTTGTTCCATATCATGTCTAACTTGTCTTCTGCACAAAAAGGCGCCACCTTCCACGCGGCTTCCACATCTTCCACAAACTCTTGCCAAGTGGGTCTCCCCTCTCCACTAAACAACCTTATCTCTGGCTCCTTCACGTACAATATCTTCACAGGCGCATTGATCGATGCCATCTTGCTGCAAGACCGCACTGCTGGGTGTTTACACTATTTGTTCGTTTGCTGTTTGCTCAGTGTCACTGTCTGCCTGATCCTGCCGACGACGCCAATTGTGATAGGGTGGGCGAGATGATGATGATGATTATATTGTGATGTGTGATCACTCTCTTGTCACACTCGCACCGACCCGAACAACAATAAAACTCTTGATTCTAGAGGCAGGGGCTATATTTATTTTTACAACCCATTCAGTGACTAAGCAAACATTAAACAAATAAACTAGCGAACATAACAAAACAAAACTAAACAAAACACCCAACAGTGCCCGATGCTAATCTGAAGAAGCAAACAAAGCACAGAATAGTTAAAATCATAATAAAATACTGAATGAGAAACACCACGCTCTCACCTGTCAAACTGTCCTACGCCGCCACCTGACACACTCAACTATCACACACACACACACTCATGTGTGTCGTCCAATGCGACTAGTATGGTGTTGTGCATGAGGCTGGCAACCTCACCATGTAACACAGATTGCTACCAAAACCACTACTGCCCGAGCATCTGAATGCTTAATATGAAGGCAAACCACACTGTTGGCCCCATGCTCCCTCAGGAGCGGAGAAGAGAAATATATATCTTGAAGTGAGCCCACGTGCTTTCACAACCATTCCTCACATAACGATAATTAAATAATCATAAAATGGACATAAAATAATATTCAACTATATGTACAACAAATACTCTCAGTAATGAGAATAAGCTGCTACCTCGTAACCGATCCACATCAGTATTCGTTACTGCATTCTGAAGCATGTCGTATGTGACGACTGGTGCGCCTGGCAACAAGCGTGTCGTATATGACCACTGGTGCGACTGAGAATCTCATCACATGAAACACATCGTTACCGAAACAAATCACTGCCATAGCATATAAATGCTTCATGCAGGCTTCTGTTGGATTCAGCCGCACTGGTGTCGCCCTGCTCCGCAAGGAGCAAACAGCAACATTTATGTCTCAAATGCGCTTTACGCCCAAGGAGTGGCCTCGCGCTCTCCAGAAATCTAAATGACTATTTTCACCTCACAGTAACCCATTAAATATATACAGTAGAATTATGATAAGTAGGCTATCGTGAAATACACTCAATTACTTTTACATTAAAGAAATAAAATAATTATTGTTGACTTTAACAACTAGAACTAGTCATCATATAAAGGCAAATTAACACGACAACTCTTTCTTTCCTTTACTGGGGAAAATTATCTTAATCTGCTTCCCACCCACGTGCTGATTCACGCGATCTAAAACTGCGTAACATTAAGTGATAACTAGGAGTGTTAAATGCAGACTTGCTGGCGCCGCTTTTGTACAATCACCACGTGGTTGCCATCCTGATAACAGTCAATATCATCTAAATTCACGTAAAAAAATCGCTTCTCTGTCCAGTTTCATGTATAAAACACTCTCCTACTAAATTTGCCCGGTCTGATGGATGAAATACTTGATACTAAACTCTTACATACGTGATTTGGTCTTAACACTAGTGAAATATATCCACACATTATCTCCACTCAATTATATTTTAAGACTAAATTATCAGGTCCTGAAAACACATTCACTTTTTCATTTAAACATTAGAACAGACACGCTGAATAGTAATAATAAAACTACAGAATATTAAAGCTAATTTAAATTAACTCACGTGCTGATTCAGACTTATAGAACACGAATGCTAAATTCTACAAACTGCGCTTAAGAATTACAACTCACGTGCTCTAGTCCATCTGCTACCTACACTGGTCACCTCGTCGTTTGCTCTCTCGTGTGGGCTGAATCTTCAAATCGGCCTTTTGCCGATCGCTATTTCTTTTTATAGGCACTAGGCTAATCACTCACTTACTGCGCGCTGGGCGTATTAATCTTGGCTACTTAAATATCACACGCGATTATCGCTTTATAAGGCACTAAACCACTCAAGTATGGCCCATAACTATCAATTATAACCCACAACTCTACACCACAACTATATGTAGGCTTTATTATGGCCTTTTCATCAATCTTCCTTATCTCGTCAGAATTTTTACATACTAGCGTGCTACGCGCACTTCTAAAATATGGGCGATAAATCTGCCCAGAAACAGGTAGGGGGCGGGCGTCTTCTTTTCGGCCCCATCACACTAAGTTAGGTCCGTAAACGGTATTTCTCTAAGTTTTACTGTGTTACAGCGGATAGCAGAACAAATGATATTTCTAGCTAAACTCTTCCAGTCATAAATAAATTTTATTAACTTCTAGTAACCAGTCAGAGAATATTTTAACCAACTATGTAAATGCACTGATTCATCATGAGTATTGACGAAATATGTATTTATTTCTAATTCATGATGATGGATTCTTTTTAAATGACTAGAATTTATTTTACGGAATTTTTTAACACGATGAGACTAGCTCTAAGCTTATAGTTTCTAAGTTAAGTTAAATAACCGAAGTGGAAAATATATCTTCTATGTTACGCGGGGTAAGGATAGGATTGTTAATTATAGTATATTATGTTAAGTATTTGCATTTTCTTCCTATACAGTATTTGGGTCAAACCCTACAAACTAACATTCGGCTTCAATTCCATGTGTAACGGAAATAAACATTATCAAAGAACATTCTGATATAATATCGGGTTTTTTCAAGGTGACTTGTCTAGTCTCGTGGTACACCCAGTAAGAGACCGAGCACCAACCCAAAATAATATTAACAATAAATGATAACTGGACTTATAGCATATCCAGAGTTCTTTTCCCAATTTCATAAACATTCAGCCTTTTGTGGCTTCCAAATCTAACATTTACAATACCTCTATAACGACCACGTGTTGTGAAGAAGAGTGATCCTGAACAGATTAGTTTACCTGACATGTGATGTAACTATTAAAGATTCCAAGCTAACGTACACTGTGACATTTAGATCTCTTAATTTTTTTACTACCTGGACAAAAATTGAAAGAACCTTTACCAGCATCCTACTTATCAGAGTAAATGAAGCGTTTTCCAACATTTGATTAATTAGTCGTTGGAGAAACTGGGGCTTGATCTGCCAAACAACCAACCGTGGATGGGCTGTGGGGGCCATTAACTATTGTTATAGATGTGGTGAATGCACCTTTGTAGGTAAGAAAGACTGAATTTGTGATCACAGGTTTGTCATAGCGAGAGAAAGCGTGAGAAGAATAATTCTATTTGAATATAACCCATGTACTTATTTTGTATTCGCTTATGCTAGTTTTGTTAAAGCTGCTCCTTTATTTCATTTCAGAATAGATTAACTTATAACTCTGTTCTTTACTGTAGAGGGAATTTTAGACCAAAGCGTAAAAAATCTTTGACTCTTTCGGGGGTTAATAACTTTTCTCTAACGGGATCTTGTCTCAACAGAGGGAGAGAGGATTAAACCTATAAGTATAACTCTGTAATTAACTCATTAACCTATGTTCATTGTATTTGATTTTGATATTCAAAGATATTGTTGTGTTGTAGATTCTTTATGATAAATACAATTTACGTAAACTTTATTTACGAGTGTCGGTCAGCTTGTCCCAAAAGATCCCAATTCCATATATATAGTTTTCACGTGTGTGCGTCTAAGTGTCATCACGTATCTGTGTGTGTGTGTGTAGATGTGAGTGGGTGAATATATCAATCTATATTTACGGGAAGGTCTGTCTGATCTAAGAATCTCAGTCGTATTCGATAGGCTTGATTGATTATCTCTCAAATCCAGGGACTGATTTTTACCTTTTAACATTTCACTTGTGAAAAATCTATTTCTTTACCTGATCTCTCACTGAGCTATCACCGGTTCTAGTCCTATTCAAGCTGGGCCATAATTGATCTTAATTACCCTATCAAAAATATACGACAAATACTAAAAACATTTGGAATCATTCCTGACGTGATGTTACGACATGGTTAATTATGTTGGCCACTACAATATGTTAGCATTTTAAAGTTACGCGTTAACATATTGGTGTGCTATAAACAAAGGATGTTTTATGCTTAAAGATATTTTTTATTGAACGCGAATTCGTATGGTTGTCTATGGTTAGACATGACGTGGGGCGTTGTTATGATACCGCATGACAACGATTTTTATACACCCTTCATATTTGGAATTTCGTCCAAGTCAGACATGTTCTTCAACGCTCCCATTATATTGTAGTCGTGCAGATGTCCTTATTGAAGATAGGCCAAAGGGGTCGGCCATATTATTATGAATGGAATTGAAGGAGCAACTTATTTGATGCATATCTCAAAAATGGCAGACCTAAGGGTCTTTAATATTTGGACATGCGCTCTAATATAACCGACTAGGTTGAACGGGAGGCGCCTCGCCAAACCGAGGCAAAAGTTTTACATAAAAAAAAAATTGATGCATATCTTCCCGTGGATTGGGAATAGAATGGAGTACTTTATTATTATTAATTAATCGTTCGCCACATCTCGAGGTATCACTATCGGATGTTCCGATTCGTCGGCATCGCGTATATACAGCCCAGTTTAGTTGACGATAAAGATATTAATCTAAAGGACTGCACTAGACTTTAATGGATTACAAAGATTGAATGTATTATATTTATGCTATGATGTCTTGAAGATGTATTTGTAAAAAAATATGAATAAGTATATACTCTACCAAAACGGAGTTATAAGCTTCATCCAGTTAAATTGAAGCCATTCACCACCATTCGCGAACAAACAACACCAGCACGATAGACAAGCAATCAAGAACAATAATAAGTATGAGGCACAGAATAATTAATAAGAATCCACATTACAAGAAAGAATCCATTTTACTAAAACAGACTTTCAAAATTGATGGCAAAGATAAACAGCTTTAACATGTTATATATATATATATATATATATATATATATATATATATATATATATATATATATATATATATATATATATATATATATATATATATATATATATATATATATATATATATATATATATATATATATATATATATATATCCCCTTCAGTCACAACTGACTATGGGAATGCGCCCCTGAGGTCTCAGCCCTCAGCTTCTTATTTTCCTGGTGCTTCTTTCGACGTTTTCTCCCCTCCTCTGCTTGTTGTGTGAGCCTCTCTTCGCCCGATCTGATGTGGCGCCATAAATTGCATCGCCACTTAGTGCGATCGGCAGCTTCATCCTCTTATGTTGCTGGATCCATGTCCGGTGCCCTCATATCTCTCTTGCACACATCCTTGAACCTCAGCTGTGGTCGCCCAACTGTTCTCTTGCCATCTGCTAATTGTCCGTAGAAGATATCTTTTGGGATGCGACCATCTTCCATGCGGCGAACATGGCCAAGCCAGCGAAGTCTGCGCTGTCTAAGCAGTGTATACATACTTTGAAGGCCAGCACGAGACAACACCTCGACATTTGTCACTTTATCTTTCCACGAGATGTCGAGGATGCGGTGTAGACACCGTAAATGGAAGGTATTGAGCCTTCTCTCTTGCTTAGCATAGGTCGTCAAGGTCTCGCTGCCATATAGGAGTGTGCTTGTGACACAGGCATTATATACCGCAGCTTTGGTCTTCATTGTGAGTTTAGAGTTTCCCCAAACACGCGATGTGAGGCGGGCAAAGGTAGCTGCAGCTTTGCCAATGCGGCTGTCGACTTCTGTATCCAGTGAGAGGTTGTCATTGATGGTAGATCCTAGGTATGTGAAGTGGTGCACCACTGCCAATTCATAGTTATCGATAGTGATAACTGGTGCAGCACCCGCATCCTGACTCAGCACATTCGTTTTCTTTAGACTTATTGTGAGGCCAAAGTCCTTGCATGCTTTAGTGAAGCGATTCATCAAATTCTGAAGCTCCTGTTGGCTTTGAGTGACGACTGCAGCATCATCAGCGAACAACAAGTCCCTTATAGTGACCCTTCTGATTTTTGTTTTTGCCTTCAGCCTTGAAAGTATAAACAGACGGCCATCTGACCTAGTGTGAAGGCATATTCCTTCAGTTGCATCTCTGAATGTATGTTTCAAGAGTAAGGCAAAGAAGATCCCGAAGAGGGTCGGAGCCAGAACACAGCCTTATTTAACTCCACTTCGTATGTCAAAGGGCTGTGACGTGCTTCCAGCATATTGGACTGTTCCCTTCATGTCGTCATGGAATGACTTTATCATTTCCAGCATTTTAGAAGGGCAGCCTATTTTCAGGAGGATTTTGAAGATTCCATCCCTACTAACGAGGTCAAATGTTTTTATAAGGTCTATAAAGGCGATATATAAAGGCCTTATCTGCTCTCTTGATTTTTCCTGAAGCTGGCGGACAGAGAAGATCATGTCTGTTGTTGATCTACCAGCTCGGAATCAACACTGTGACTCTGGATATATGCGCTCAGCTAACTTGTGTAGTCGCATTAAGACGACTTTGGCAAAAACCTTACCAACAATACTAAGAAGAGAGATGCCTCTGTAGTTATTGCAATCACTTCTGTCTCCTTTATTTGTGTACAGTGTTACAATCTTGGCATCTCGCATGTCTTGAGGAATAGTTGTCTCTTCCTAGCACTGGCACAGCATCCTATGCAGGGGATGTAATAGCGTGCTCTTACAGCATTTGATTAAATCAGGAGGAATCCCATCACTGCCTGGTGCTTTGCCAGAGGCCAAGCTATCAATGGCCTTGCTGAGTTCCTCTAATGTTGGTTCGGCGTCCAGCTCCTCCATAGTTGGCAGACATTTGACAGCATCAAGGGCTGCATGCGTAACGGTATTTTCTCTAGCATAAAGCTCAGAGTAGTGCTCGACCCACCTCTCCATCTGCTTACCCTCATCGGTTAGCTTCTCTCCGCTGATGGTTTTTAGCGGTGCCGTCTTACTTTTTGGGGGGCCAAGTGCTTTCTTTATACCGTCATAAATTTGTTTGATGTTGCCTGTTTGCTCTGCGATCTGGATGCTCTCACTGAGCTGGAGCCAATAGTCATTTGCACAGCGTCGAGCAGTTTGTTGAACTTTGCTTCTCGTAGCCTTCAGGATATGTAGGGTTCTAGCACTTGGTGAACGTTTGTATTCATTCATAGCACTGCGCTTAGCTTCAATGACAGGTGCCATCACATCTGATGAAGCATCAAACCAGTCATTTGACTTTGCCGTTTTCTTACCGAAGGTGGCAAGTGCAGTACTTTGAATGGTGTTCCGTAGATGCTCCCAGTTCTCTGTAATAGTATCACCATGCTGAGGGCTGCTGAGCACTTTCTTGAAGGTCGCAGTAAATTGAGCGATCATGACAGGGTCTGACATCTTGCTGGTATCAATGCGTGGTTTCCCTTCATGTCTGACACGATAGAGTTTTCTTGGTTGTGCCCTGATTTTGCAGCAAACCAAGTGTGAACTGTATCACAGTCTGCACTATGGTACGAGCGCGCGGAGAGCACAGACCTGAGAAGTGGCCTTCTGTGGAGAATCAGGTCCAGTTGGTGCCAGTGCTTGGATCGTGGGTGTCTCCATGACACCTTATGCTGGGGTTTTGTCTGAAAGTAGGTGTTGGTCACTCAGAGGCCATGGTGGACACACAGCTCTAAGAGTCGTTGTCCATTTTCATTCATCTTGCCAATACCAAACCTGCCCAGACAGGAAGGCCTTGAAACATTATCGGCACCCACTCTAGCGTTAAAGTCACCAAGGAGAACATGCTGTTCTCGCCTAGGTATGCTTTTGATGACTGCTGCTAGATTCTCGTAGAACTCATCTTTAGCTTCTGAGGCAGAGTACAGAGTAGGAGCATACACACTCACAAGGGTAATGGAACCTGTGCTAGTTTGCAGGCGGAGCGTTAACAGGCGTTCTGATCCATTCTCGCCTGGTTCAACCATGTTAGTTAGCGATTTTTTTACCGCAAAACCTACTCCGTGTTCTCTAATTTTATTAAGATCTTTCCCTTGCCAATAAAATGTGTAGTCCTTCTCGCTCACCGTTCCAGAGTCCACCAGGCGCGTTTCCGGAAGTGCAACTATATCCACCTGAAGTCGTTTAAGCTCATCATTAATTATGGCTGTCTTCCTAACATCGTTTACGTCCTGTAGGTTTTCGGATAGTCCAGTCAACATAGTACGGACGTTCCAGCATCTCAATCTGAGAGTTTGCTTTTTTCTATTATTCTGATAATTGCTTGGTGCAAAATTTTCTGTCCACAGTTCGGGTTTGACCCTAATCCCCATGCACCTAATGGGGAAAGCAGACAGTGGCGGGACAACACCTTATTGACTGCGGGCTGCCCAGCTTGAAGCGGGCGGTAGCTGTCCATTGAGATCCTAGAACCTCTCCTACTGTCGGAAGTAGCCCCTGGCGCCATGCCCTACGCCTATTGGGCAAAATGCTTATAACCGGTAACTGCTACTTCCCGTGTTTTGCGACACCTATAGGGTGAAGCTGGAGAGTCCTCTCCAGGGCGCGAGCTTGGGCACAGTTATATGGAGATCAAGCTGTTGCCCATGCAGCATGTTCCCCCTCTCCATACAGCTGGTAGATCCAAAGGCATGGCAGTAGCCGATACAGTTTGGTACCAGCCACGTCGCAGGAGTTGCCAGAATAATGTCGAATTGACATTAGACTGCCTTATAGACTCCGACTCCGGATTTATCCTCAGGGTTTACTCCCGAAGCCAATTCCATAAATGGATATTCCCGCAAGGCAGCGGTGGTTTGAATTCAGAGTTCCTTCTCTTAGATAAGCTACCAACCAAGGATCACGAGCCCTATCTGCCCGAAGCTGCTGGTTTTAAGGCCCCATTAGCTCGCCTTTGACCCTTCTCCCGTCAGTGAAAACAGTTCCGCCGGGCTCAAATTGAGCCACACGTTAAGGCCGGGAGCGGGACTTGATTGTCAGAGGATGCTTGAGGCGCGTGCCATAGAAGCATTTATCTGCAGTGAGAGCTTATCCTCACTACAACTTCCGGCTGTAATATATGTGCCTCGTGTAGTTCCAAGGGGGGGGGGAGGGGGAGGGGTTTCCAAAGAGACAGAGATAGAATAAGACTAATAAACCCTCTGGCATGTCGTATGATGCAACTATTATGGAACTTGTGCATGAGGCTGGCAACGACACCATATTCGAGGTAGCTTCAAAAAGTTCCCGCAATTTGTGTATTGTATAGAAATAAGTAACAATACAATTATTTACACTACATTTTCTTCAAAATAGTTCCCTTCGGCAACCACACACTTTTGCCAGCGTCCATACAGCTGTTGGAAACTGTAGTGGTTTTTGATGTTATTGTGTGGTTGCTATGTTACCTAGTGTACTGGATAAGGTCAGCTGTGAAGGCTCCTGAAGATAAAAGTTTATGTGAGTATAGAAGGCCTTTCTGCTACCACTTACGACCTCAAACAGACTTATTCTACTATTATGTGTGTTAGCTACGTTTAATGTCTAGGGTAATGAATTGTGATGTGTACGTAATAAAATACACAGACACACACATGTAAATACTAAGTCTAATAATAATAATAATCTCTATGATCAAATCAAATAACACTGGTTTTTTGAAAGTTAAATTTGACAATCTTTTAAATTTATTTAGTCCTGAACCAAATGTTCTTCTGGTCAGGACGTATGAAACAATATGTATTTATCAACAAAAGTGCATATATATATTGAATAATCAAAATGAAATTTTCGTACATAGGTATGTTGTTACATGGGTTAATATCAACACGAACTGCATTGTCTTTGGAAAACTAGCACTGGATGTCTAGTCGGGTGGTGTCATCATGCCCAATCTCTGTATTATAATATTCAGTGTCTTTGGAATATTGAATGGGTATAGTTTTATACAACAAAGTTTTATTTATTTCTTTTATTGTAGTTATTATGATGAATCTCCAGCAGGCCAGGTATTCAACTTAACTTGCCTGTGACGATGCAGTACAAAATTCCAGTGGCCCACTCCTCACAGTAGCTAGAGTGAAATGGTAGGCTTCTTAGGCATCCATACTTGGACTTCTACAAAGCATCTGGCACTAGCATAGTGCCAGACCAGAAACTCTGAAACCAAAATTTGTGCCATGTGTCAACACACTGCTTACTGCACCAATTTTTATACACAGTAAAGCAAAACAAAATTACCAAAGATTGGGTCAGATCTCTCTGACCAACTTAGCACATCTCACCCAGGTGGTATCACATAGCACCAGTTTCCCATGACTGTATTGCATCTAAAATATGTTCAATAGTTTCCTCTTTCATCAAATAAGGTGGGTGATATGTTCCTACTGATTTCAAATATAGATCTGTCTTCCATAGTCTTAGATATGTTTTTCTATATTATTGGTTTTGCCTCTAGGCCCTGGACTGCTGCTGGGGACCTAGAAAAAGCACTCACTTGTCGTAATCCTTTTTCAGGACATGGCAGTATCAATAACTCAAAATATTAAATATTAAATAAAAGGGTTAATGAATTTTTCCCCTTACCACAATTCAGAATTGAGAACACAGTTATGCAGTATTAACAAAACTCAGCTGAGCTGCTGGCTAGATTCTGGCGTCCCACTGATAATATTTAATATTTCCTGGAAATCACCTCTAGCATTAACGTACTGTGTCAATGGATAGTCTTATTCAAAATGGCAATTGCTTCTAGAGTTTTTTCTACAATATAAAATCTTCTGTTCAATCGGCGGACTTCCCCTCTACTTTTCATATATTTAAACTACAAATGTCCAATTTCGGTCCAGTCTCTGTCTAGTGTGTAGTATTTGTCTGTCGGTCCGTCCGTCCCAACTTGGCTTTTCCCAAAATTACACTTGTTTTTGGACGAGACTACAAGAAAAAAACTACACAAAATTTTGTCTCCCCCTACTTCTAAGATTCTGTGCTAAGTTATTTTTAGCTACTATCCTCCTACCGTGCCCCTAGTCCACCTGCAGTTTGGGTTTATGCGTTTCGCTCAAGGACGCGTCAAAATGTAACTTTAGTGAAAATATGCACAAAAAACTGTCTGCTAGTCTGAATTGAACAATACAGTCTTTCGTCAATATCTTCCGTGTTATCTGTCCGTCTGTGTAATTAAAAGCATATTATTTCTCTGCTAAAGATGGGCTATCAAACTAGCTACTTTTTATCCTCCTAACTTTATTATTAATGAAAAACCTACTTTTTTCAAGGTTAGTTTTGAAATTTGTTTTTGAACCTTCGTGTACGGCGTTTGCCGCTATATTCAAACTAAAAACAACTAATTACCGTAAACCGTCCAAGATACGTCCGTTTCTAACAAGAGCTAAGGTCGTTTTTGTCCATTTCTTTACATTGTGTAAACTAGTGGCGTAATTTTTTTTTCTTTAAAACTACAAATTGCGTCTTCTAGACTTTAGGTTCAAACACGTGTTAAGACCGTCACAATTTTTTTCCTTTATCTCCGTTTCCACCACGTTTTAAAAGATAGTTCGTTTAGTCTGCATGTATAGCTAGTTAGTTTCAATGGCGCTAGAAAACGCGGGCATGGGCGAGAATGTATCAGCGTACTTTACCTATAATTTTATCCCTACATGTTATTTTACCTGTTATCTTTATAACTAGAGGAATTTTAACGTTGTATCACTGTAATCTCATCACAGAAACATTCATGGAACCCATTCTTTGACACCTCTCTCAGCTGCTTTGACGCATTGGTGATAACGTCAGCATCATTCAATCTCTGCCCTTTCAGTGCCGATTTTAGGCGAGGAAACAAGAAAAAATCAGGCGGTGCCAGGTCTGAAGAATATGGAGAAAGTTCCAGGGCAGTCAGATTGTGCGTTGCGAGGCACTGCTTCACCAGTAGGGATTGATGTGCTGGCGCATTGTCATGCAGCAGAATCGAACTTTTTGTTCTCCATTTTTCTGGGCGTGTCCTTCTGATTGCATCTCTTAGACGACGGAGGATATCAACATACATTTCCTTGTTAATCGTTCGGCCTTCAGGAATGAATTCCTGGTAGACAATACCCTGGGAATAAAAAAAAAAACTTAACTTTTCCTTTGCTCTTGTCTAAACGAAATTTCTGTGTCCGGGTAGACGAGGTTGATTTCCATTCAGAGGACTGACGTTTTGTCTGAGCATCGTACAAAAAACACCACGTCTCATCTCCTGTGATTTTGTTGTTGAGAAAATTGCTATCTTGATTAGCCACAGTGATTAAGTCTCTTGCCAGTGTCAATCTCGTTTCTTTCTTTTCAGGAGATAACATTTTGGGAACCATGTGTTGACAAACATGGTGCGTGTGCAGTTCATTGTGGAGAATACTGAGGCAACTTCAAACTGATATTCCAACTTCTGAGGCTATTTTCTCTAAACTAAGTCTTCTGTCAACACGAACAATTTTCCGAACACGCTCAATGTTTTCAATGTTTATCGAGGTAGGCGGTCGTCCGCTACGTGGATCATCATTGACACTAACACCACCTTCACGGAAACGCTTGAGCCACTCAAGAGCTTGCGGTTTCTTCATTGCAGGATCACCATATGCTTTATTAAGCAAGGTTACTTTCTCTGAGGGTGACTTCTCAAGCAAAACACAAAATTTGACATTTATACGTTGTTCAATCAAAGACATTTTCAACTCGTCGATGCTACGTGCACACCACACAAACAAACTTCTGTAACATCTGTTTGAGAGTACATGTGAAGCCATGTCGTTTCCTCAAGATCACTACCAATTTATAAAACTAATCTCCATGACTTAATCACTCATTCAAACATGAGTCGACTATTCCAGGAACTTTTTGAAGCTACCTCGTAAAACAGATTGCCACTGAAACAACCACAAGAGCGTGTGAATGCTTGGTACAGGCTTCCTGTAAAGAGACCATCTGCAATGGTGGTTCTACGCTCTATACGGAACAAGAGGGAAAATGATTATTTATAGATCTTACATATTTGGTACTTATTCCAATTATAGTTTCCTTCCGAGCAAGCCAGATTTCTTGTTCTGAGTATCCAGCTTTAGTTTACTTCATGTACCCACCATCACGTTGGTTTCCATCATCATCTTCTCCATGCTTTAGTGCTCTTCTGCTGCTTCTTTAGAACTACTGTAGAGATTCCTTAAACAAGGGACTGTCTTTTGAGCCAGGTCAGTGGTTTTCTAAGTGTATGTTCTATCCATCTTTGTCATGCTTTCTGCGTCTTTTTTTAAATTCAGGAAGTTCTTTGTTTAGACAATGTGTGCCTTCTTGATACCCTCTCGTAAACAGAAATCGCATAACTGGAACAGGATTTTTTTCATTCAAATGCATGTAAAGTAAAAGGGATCCATTCCGTCAATTCCGAACATAATAAACAAAAATAAATACATGTAATAATAAATAGTTGAAATTAGCATATACCATTCATATTAACCTCGTGTACAGAACACAACATTAACAGATTATTCAACATTGACAGGGACAGGACCATTACCTTCTTCATTTTCTTCAACTTCTGATTCAACCATGGGTGGGGTGGTGATTTTGTTGTTGTTGCTATGTCTCCTTCTTCCGTGGTGATCTTCTATAGTGCCAACAACTCTTCATTGCTGAGTTCTACTTTCTGAGATTCAAGCAGATTTACCATTTCAGCTTCATTAAGCCAACTCTTGAGACTATTCTGACATCATCCTTAGTAGCTGTGATAATATTGTCATCAACGCTAACACCTTCATAGCCATGACAGAATTGAGGACACCGTTTTTTCCACACTCTGTTCATGCATCGCCGCCACGGAACTTCATTCCATGCAATCTTGATTAGCGGAAGTGCGTTTTTAAAAATGAATGTCTTCCAACATCTTGTGTCCTGCTCCCGTTGTTGCGCAGATAAAATACTGTAAAAATGTCTAAATATCGGGTCACTTAAATAAAACGCCTTCAAATTGGTGCACGTAATTTCAAATTCACGTAAGTGAAAGATGCGTTAATAGAGAACTACCTGTATTATATGTTTCATTCTTTCCCTTGATACAGAACTTGTGATAATTTCAGTACAGTTTTAGTAATATTTAGTGTAAGCATCTGTTGTGGAATTGATTTTCAGTTTTATTATTTTTAAAAAATCCTGAAAGGTTCTTGACCATAGAGCACCATCAACTTGACATTAGAAAACAAAATGTCTGAAGATAAGATTTTTATTACGCAGAATTATTACACACAAGTAAAACATACATGCCCATATATATCTAGTGACAAAGGCATTAAACACCAAAATTGTCATCACACAGTTTTTCATCAGGTAGATAACATGATAATATTTTGTTCTAGTGATACAAATACTACCACATCAATAAAGCAAATAAATTATCTAAGGCTGTCCTGCATGGGTCCCGTCTAGTTCGGGGGGGGGGGGGGGGGGGGGGGGGGGGAGGGGGGGGGGGGGGGGGGCTCTGATATGACAAACAAAGAATAGGACTTTGCTACCTCAGGCATATCGTACAAGATCACTAATACAAGGTTGTTCATGGGGGGAAGGAGGGGGCAGCCTCGTTATGTAAAAGAAATTACTATAGAAACTACTGTTGCAGGAGAATGTGATGGTTTTGTAGAGGCTTCCTACAAGGATGGGGGGGTGGGGGGGGGGGGGGGGGGGTCAGTGCAGTGGTGGCTTGGGACAGTCTATAGAGATTGGATAACATATTCTTGACAAGAGATATTCATAGGCGGGAAGAGAATCATCCACAGAGCTGCGGGTTCTGGTATTGAAGGGGTAGTAGGCTACCATGACTCTTGTAATATAGTCATTTGGCCATGAATCACTAGCAGCTGACATTTTCACCTCACTCCCAGATGTTGGAACTCAAACTCAAACTTGTATATGATGATATTGTTAAGATCAAAGTGATTCTTGCTGCTATAGGCTTTCACAAATGGGAGCTTGCATAGAATAGAAGGTGCGAAGTAATGTAGAAGATGACTAATGTAGAACTGATGACAGGAACCAGACAAGTCGCAGTGGAAAAAGAGATGAGATGGCAATGGAAAGAACACACCATGAGGAAACCTGTTGAGAGCATTACAGTGCAGTCCTTGTTCGGAAGTACCTAGGGTAAAAGAAGCAGAAGTATACCAACAATAAAAACACAGAGAGAAGAGAACTGGTGACAGAAATGAATATGATGAGGAAGACACAGAAACACATTGAGCTGATGGCATGGGTCAAGAAGACTTTGGCATAAGGCTTTTGCTACTTGGGAAGTTGAAGGGGACATAATGATGATGGCTGTTGGTAGTTACTCATGTGAGATGATTAAATAAATAACCCAGTATAATTTTACAAATAGGTCATGATAGTCCCATAGCAGAACCTGTGTAAAGTTTCTTTTCTTCTTTCCACTCTGTAAAGTGTCAGTCTGTATGCTCTGTAAGGAAGAGTGGTGTGTTGTTGAGATCAGGCATGCTCCAGTCTACCCAGCTGTAAATGGGTAACTCACCCTAGTCCTGAGTTAGGGAAGGCAAAGGCTCCAGGGGAAGCAGGCCCTAAACTTGGTCACTCCAACCGACGCAGGATGGTGTATGTATGAAGTAGAAGTGTAGAGTGTGATTACCGCGAATGGTGTACTGTTCGTGTGCTGACCAATATAACCACTCATACACTTGTGTCTACAAGGCACCAATGCAGACTGCTGGAATCTTTGTTTACTCAATTTATTCAGACGTACACACTGGGACATACGAGTACATCATGGTATGTTGACATATCAATTTGTAGGTATACATAGCAGATCTGAAGTCATGACACATTCAGAAATAATGGGCAGTACATCAAAAGTTCAATGTCATGATATATTATGGCCGCATCCCCCTATCTGACTAAACGCGTCAGTGAAGGCAGATCGGTAAATAACTAAAGTTACTTGACGTCCATAGTTTGTAGCATATATTATGAAACCACGAAAGAGGGGGTTTCTAGCAAGATTGAGATCTCCCTGTCACTGTCCGATAATAGGATAAATAATCTGTTCTCTTGGCAGTGATCAAAACATATGATGACCGAAATCTAACATGGTGTAGTGAAATTGACCGAGATACAACGGTAAAATACTCCAAAGATAACATTTAAGGATAAAAAACATAATGCGTAAGCTGCTGATGTACATGATCGCCTAGACCGCGGGTCATCATCCTCTATAAATTTTGCCTTGCTAGACAGGAGGGGAACGGAGGATCAAAAAGGAAAAAATATGACTGGAAAGATTGCGTAGCAAGGCTAAGGAGACGCAATTGGGGGGGATGGAGGAAAGTAAAAAATTCACGTCCCCCAAATTGACACGAGGTACGGAAATGGACGCTTTTGCGATACTAAGATTTTGATTTGAATTGAGCGGCAGAACGCGGATGGTAGGAAAATTACAAAAATTTAAAAAGTAAATTTTCTTAATATTAATGTTAGGAATATAAAAATTAGCTGGCCGGATGGCCTATTCTGAGCAGTGAACTAATATGATCTTAATTTTACAAACGGATAGATAATATTGAAGATAATGACAAAAGACAGTGTAGTTCACATCATCGCTAGACTATATTGAATCTAAAAGTGTCACAAATTGCACACAAAAACACGACCTTGGGAACAGGTGTTCAAAGTTACTTATTATGGAGGAGAGGGGTTTTGAGCGGTAGCTGTGTCTAAATATAACTTTTTACGACAAAATTTTAAGGGGAGAGAAAGGTTGCTTCAAAAATCAAGCACATTTTTTTTAGAAACACAAGTAGAGACGGACAGACTAACAGATAACCATCCATACTTGACTGAAGCATGACTGAAATGACTTTAGTGTAGAAATTTGAAATTAAAAATAAACCTTGGCAGTGATTGGCCACAGACAATCATATCATTAGCGCTCAGAGCGCATTTGGGGTCATTCTTCAATAATTGTTCAGTGTTAGACACAGATTTTAAAGTGTGGTGTGTTCCCATATGAAAGACAGTGAATAAATTTAGGGACGCCATACTATAGCCAGCAGCTCAGCTGAGTTTTGCTAGCAATTCTGTGTTATGTATTCTTAATCTGAGCTGTGAGTTTTCTATCGACAACAAAGCAGAGTCTATCCGGTGGGTGACTTTACTCGAGTGTATCTGTGCAGTTCTTGTGACAGAGACCACCATTATTGTCCGCCAGCACGGAGAGGTGGGACCGCAAGTTTTCAGCACCAGAGCTACAAAAAGATGAGTGAGCCTCTGGTCTGCTGGACATTCACCAACTATTGGTAGTGACTAATATCCCCATAAAAATTCCCACCAGTTTCTGGACACGGTGTAGTCAATATAGACAGGTGTGATGAGACCACCCCAACAGCACAAACAGTAAATATCCTCCCAAAGAGATGACTACCAGAACATTTTAATAAAACTAACTATTCTAGTACTTAAATATGTACACTTTTGCATTTATTATGTAACATTCCATGCATAATTTTCATAAATTTTAAATCCTTCTTTTAAAACAAGTTCTGGTCAAAATAAAACTTGATCCAGAACAAATAAATGTAATATAATTATATCAAAAACTTTATACACGTGAGTTAGTTCAGTGTATTTTAACACTTGTTAATCTTATTAGTCTTCTTAAATGTCTGTGGGTGTATTTATAACTAACACACCACATTACACATCATTACCCTAGACACTTTACGTAGCCACATTCATTAAGAAAAAAAAAATTAAGTGTGAGGTCGTAGTGGTAGCAAGAAAGGCCTTCTGACAATTCTCAACTACATTTTATCTCAGGAGCCTTCACAGCTGGCCTCATACAAGTTACATGTAGTAATAACACCATCATACAATACCATCAACACCACTACATAAATTGGGGTCTTGTCCAGGGATAATTAGCCCAACAGTAATATTAGGATCTCCTGGTGGGAGAAATAAAAGTAGGGAAATAAATTGTAAAATTTCCTTTAAAATTAAAAGTGTCCCTGCAGATAAAAGTTGGTGAATCTTCACAGCCAGTAATAATTAATTAGTTAACTGGTTAGTTAGAATTAGTTAGACTATAGTCATATAGTAATTAGAAGTACTTAGTGTATTTACTGGTTAGAGATTTATCTTGTATATTATTATATTGTCTAAAAAGTATGGCGGAGCTGGCAAAATTTAGATCAGCTGCTGTGCTCACTGCGAAGGAGATGGGAATGGATGGTCAAATTTTAATTCAATACGTAACGGCTGAATGTGATAAATATATTGAACGGGAAGAAAGGAGATTAGAAAAAGAGGCTGAAAGAAAATTAGAGGCTGACAGGTTAGCTGAAGAAAAGAGATTACAAATTGAGGCTGATAGAGAAATTAAGAGGCTGCAGATTGAGGCAGAAGAAAAACGACAGCAAAGGGAGGCAGAAGATAAAAAGGCCGAAAGGGAGGCAGAAGATAAAAGGCCGAAAGGGAGGCAGAAGATAAAAAGGCCGAAAGGGAGGCAGAAGATAGAAGGTTGCAGAGGGAGCACGAATTACGACTAAGGGAGCTGGAATTACAAGGCCCGGCCCCTGAAAATGGTGCCAGCCCTTTTGCCTCAGATGCTACGCCCAGTCTGGGAGCCTCAAACTCAGCTATGGGGTTTCATTTAGACCATTTTGTTGAAAAAGACGATGACATAGAGGGGTACCTAGGACGTTTTGAGTTATTAGCTACTACATATGGGTTAGAGAGAGAGAGGTGGAGTTTAAAGCTATCACAGGGATTGAGGGGTACTTCTTATGAAGTATTTGCCAAAATGAACAGGGAAGACCAAGACAATTATGACATGTTAAAGCCGGCTTTGTTATTAAGGTACGAGAAGAATGGTGAATTTTATCGTAAGAAATTTAGAAATGCCAAACTGTTGTCTGGGGAGACATACCACCAATTCTCTGCCAGACTAGAAACCTATTTGGAGAAATGGACGGCTCTGGGGAAGACCCAAGATCTTAAAGAAATGATCATGATTGAGCAATTGAGAGAGTCCATGGCTCCAGACATGAGAAAATTTCTCATGGAACAAGGTGCAGAGAAGTTGGGGGAAATTTTAAATGTTGCTGAGAGGTATCAGGCAGCTCAGGCAGAGGTAAGTGGTGCTAAAAGAAGCACATAGACAATTTTAAAGCTCCACAGCAATTTAATAAATTTGATAATAGAGAGCAGGGAAATAAAGGTAGGACAAACTTTGAGCGGCCAAGAAATGACTATCGCGACAGAAACTCACAGTTCAATGACCAAAAGTTCAATGAAAGAAAACCGTTGAACCAAGGAAAAAGATGGTGTAAATGGTGCAAGAAGGATAACCATAACACCGAATTTTGTAGAAGGAAACCTTCAAACATTGCTGCAATGAAGTCGGGGACGCAAAGATTAAAGGTTAATCCTAAGGGACAACAGGAACCTTATCACCCCCCAGTTTGTGAGGATGTTATTTGTAATGGGGTCACCATAAGGTGCCTTTATGATACAGGTTTGGATTATGATTCAGTTGTGAAGTCTAGCCTAGTGGACCCAAGTCAGTATACCACAGAAACAGTGGAAATACAAGGGGCGACTAAGGACATACCACTCATGACACTTCCCATCGCAAGGATAACGGTGAAAACTCGCTATGTGGAAGGAGAAATCAGAGCAGCAGTGATAGATGAACCAATCTACCCTCTGATATTGGGGTGTAGATACGTCTTCTTGGGGAATCCCGAGAAACCTGTGATCATGGCGACAGTGCAGACCAGGTCACAGAAGAAGGAGGAAGAAGGTGAACCTATAAATGCTCATCCAGAGGAGATGAGGAAGGCGCAGGCTGAGGATAGGACACTCAAGCCCTGTTTTAAAAAATTGCCCAAATGCCACACACCTCCGAGCAAGGGGGAATATTTCATGAAGAACAAACTCTTATACAGGAAGGCCGGAACTGGAACAAATGGTCACAACCAGCTGGTTCTTCCCATTTCATATAGAGATAAAGTGATGGAACTCGGACATGCGATTCCCTTCAGTGGTCACATGGGGATCAGCGCCACAGGACAGCGTATAGCTTGTCATTACTTCTGGCCAGGGATAACGGAGGATATAAAAAGATATGTCAAATCCTGCCCAGAATGTCAAAGGGTAGCTCCAAAGCACTGGACTGCTCCTGCAACTCTAGGGGAAATGCCCATAGTGGGAACACCTTTTGAGAGGGTTGCAGTGGATATTGTAGGACCTCTCACTCGGACCAAGAGGAGGAACAGTTACATCCTTACTCTGGTGGACACTTGTTCTATGTGGGGAGAGGCGGTAGCCCTGCCATCAATTGATTCAAAACATGTAGCAGAGGCACTACTTACAATATTTACCCGATTAGGATTCCCGCATCAAATCTTGACGGATAATGGTTCTCAGTTCAAGGGGAAACTAACGGAAGAAGTTTTTAAGCTATTTCAAGCCAGGCACTTTCATTGTAGTCCGTACCATCCACAAGGGAACGGCCAGGTAGAGAGGTTCAACGGGACTCTCATTTCTATCCTGAGAAAGCTGGCACACGAAAAACCGGATCTGTGGGATCAATTCCTGCCCGCCGCATTGTTTGCGTACCGGGAGGTACCACATAGTTCAACCGGGATGGCTCCCGCAACTCTGCTATTTGGGAGGCCAATAAAAGGTCCATTAGAAGCTCTATTAAGGACCTGGACAGATGAGAAGGCGGAAGAGACTGTTACCTCATCGTATCAATACGTGAACGAACTGACCACTCGTTTGAAAGCTGGATGGAAACTGGCAAATGATAATTTGAAACAAGCCAGGAAGAAACATGCAGCATATTTTAATAGGAAGGCAAAGGACAGGGAACTGGCAGTCGGAGAGAAGGTGCTGCTTCTACTACCCGGAAGCCAGAATAAATTACAAATTGGTTGGCAAGGTCCATATACGGTTCTAGAGAAGGTGTCTAGAACAAACTATAAAATTGACAAAAAGGGGAAGGAAAAAGTTTATCATGTAAACCTGTTAAAGAAGTATCTGGACAGACCACTCCAGGAAAGCACCCCCTTATTGACCTTGGCTATTGCAACCCAGATGCAAAAGGAACCACTCACCTCACATGAATACCCATTACATCCTTGTGAAACAGCAGCACAGGTAAAAGTCAGTAAGCACCTGACTAAAAACCAGAGGGAGAGAGTTCAACAAGTTCTGGAGGAACATACAGATGTATTAACAGATAAACCAGGCCATACAAATTTGCTACAGTATGACATGAAACTGGTAGACTCAAACCCAATCTGTATGAGAGCCTATTCTATTCCGTTCGCGAAGGAGAAGGCATTAAAGGAAGAAATAGATTATTTGTTGAAGGAGGGGATTATTTCGCACAGTGAATCATCTTTTAGTTCTAGTGTCGTTTTGTTGAGGAAACCGTCTGGGGAACACAGACTGTGCATAGATTACAGGAAACTGAATGCTGTCACAGAAGGACAAGTGGATCCATTACCAGACACAAAACAGTTATTTGCCAGACTGAACAAGGCAAAATACTTTTCAAAGGTGGATCTTAGTAAAGGCTATTACCAGATCCCAGTGAAGCCTGAAGTGAGACCTTATTTGGCTTTTAGCACGTCGGATGGACATTATGAATTCAATATGCTACCATTCGGACTGAAAAATGCTCCGAGTGTGTTTTCAAGGATGATGCGAAAATTGTTGGATCCCCTGAATAACCCATGTATCACGAATTTCATGGATGATATACTCGTCGCCACAGAGACATTTGAAGAACACATTGAAGCTCTGGAGATGTTGTTTGATAGACTTCGGGAGGCGAACTTAACTGCTAGGCCAACAAAATGTTGTATTGGATGCAAAGAGTTGGAATTCTTGGGGCACACTGTATATCAGGGTAATATGACCCCTGATCCTAAGAACTTGGAAAAACTGCAGAGAGCACCTAGGCCGCAAACCAAAAAGGACGTGCGATCATTCGTGTCGTTATGCGGATTTTATCAGAAATACATCAAAAATTTTAACGCTATTTGTGCTCCTCTGACTGATCTGACTCGCAAGGGACTTCCAGATAAAATTATTTGGACTGCACAATGTGAATTAGCGTTCCAAGAGTTAAAGGAAAAACTCACTAGCAAGCCTATTCTCAAACTGCCTGATTTGACACAGGACTTTGTCTTAAGAACCGATGCAAGTAATGTAGGACTTGGAGGGGCTTTGTTGCAAAGATCATCTTCACCTGATGGGGAACTGAAACCAGTCGCTTATGCAAGCCGCAAATTGAATAAGGCGGAACAAGGATACTCCACAAGCGAAAAAGAATGTTTAGCATTAATCTGGGCAATAAAGAAGTTTCAAATCTATCTGTATGGTAGGACTTTTGTGGTGGAGACGGATCATCAGCCTCTCGTGTTCTTGTCTCAGGCTAAGCATGAAAACGCAAGATTGCTGAGGTGGTCTTTATTGCTTCAACCTTATCAGTTCAGTATCCAATATATCCCAGGCAAATTGAATGTCGGTGCAGATTTCCTCAGTCGGCACCCCTGTGATCAAAATTAGAGTAGTGGCAGACGTGAGGAGTAATTTTACCTATGTGTATCGCTGGTTTTGGAACTTGCCATAGGCATGTTTTCAAGTGGGGAGATGTGTAGTGAAATTGACAGAGATACAACGGTAAAATACTCCAAAGATAACATTTAAGGATAAAAAACATAATGCGTAAGCTGCTGATGTACATGATCGCCTAGACCGCGGGTCATCATCCTCTATAAATTTTTGCATGCTAGACAGGAGGGGAACGGAGGATCAAAAAGGAAAAAATATGACTGGAAAGATTGCGTAGCAAGGCTAAGGAGACGCAATTGGGGGGGATGGAGGAAAGTAAAAAATTCACGTCCCCCAAATTGACACGAGGTACGGAAATGGACGCTTTTGCGATACCAAGATCTTGATTTGAATTGAGCGGCAGAACGCGGATGGTAGGAATATTACAAAAATTTAAAAAGTAAATTTTCTTAATATTAATGTTAGGAATATAAAAATTAGCTGGCCGGATGGCCTATTCTGAGCAGTGAACTAATATGATCTTAATTTTACAAACGGATAGATAATATTGAAGATAATGACAAAAGACAGTGTAGTTCACATCATCGCTAGACTATATTGAATCTAAAAGTGTCACAAATTGCACACAAAAACACGACCTTGGGAACAGGTGTTCAAAGTTACTTATTATGGAGGAGAGGGGTTTTGAGCGGTAGCTGTGTCTAAATATAACTTTTTACGACAAAATTTTAAGGGGAGAGAAAGGTTGCTTCAAAAATCAAGCACATTTTTTTTAGAAACACAAGTAGAGACGGACAGACTAACAGATAACCATCCATACTTGACTGAAGCATGACTGAAATGACTTTAGTGTAGAAATTTGAAATTAAAAATAAACCTTGGCAGTGATTGGCCACAGACAATCATATCATTAGCGCTCAGAGCGCATTTGGGGTCATTCTTCAATAATTGTTCAGTGTTAGACACAGATTTTAAAGTGTGGTGTGTTCCCATATGAAAGACAGTGAATAAATTTAGGGACGCCATACTATAGCCAGCAGCTCAGCTGAGTTTTGCTAGCAATTCTGTGTTATGTATTCTTAATCTGAGCTGTGAGTTTTCTATCGACAACAAAGCAGAGTCTATCCGGTGGGTGACTTTACTCGAGTGTATCTGTGCAGTTCTTGTGACAGAGACCACCATTATTGTCCGCCAGCACGGAGAGGTGGGACCGCAAGTTTTCAGCACCAGAGCTACAAAAAGATGAGTGAGCCTCTGGTCTGCTGGACATTCACCAACTATTGGTAGTGACTAATATCCCCATAAAAATTCCCACCAGTTTCTGGACACGGTGTAGTCAATATAGACAGGTGTGATGAGACCACCCCAACAGCACAGACAATAAATATCCTCCCTAGTAGCTGACTACCAGAACATTTGAATAAAACTAACTATTCTAGTACTTAAATATGTACACTTTTGTATTTATTATGTAACATTCCATGCATAATTTTCATAAATTTTAAATCCTTCTTTTAAAACAAGTTCTGGTCAAAATAAAACTTGATCCAGAACAAATAAATGTAATATAATTATATCAAAAACTTTATACACGTGAGTTAGTTCAGTGTATTTTAACACTTGTTAATCTTATTAGTCTTCTTAAATGCCTGTGGGTGTATTTATAACTAACACACCACATTACACATCATTACCCTAGACACTTTACGTAGCCACATTCATTAAGAAAAAAAAAATTAAGTGTGAGGTCGTAGTGGTAGCAAGAAAGGCCTTCTGATAATTCTCAACCACATTTTATCTCAGGAGCCTTCACAGCTGGCCTCATACAAGTTACATGTAGTAATAACACCATCATACAATACCATCAACACCACTACACATGGCCGCCTCCCTGAGTTGTCGTTCACTCATTCATAGGAAGGAGAATATAAGCCAGAGTTAATTTATAATGGGTATATAAATGATTTCATAAATGTTCCCATACAGCTCTACGGTGATCAGGTTAATTCACGTAGCCATAACCGCTGTAGGAAAGTCTGTCATCTTCGTCGATACAAAACACGACCCTAGCGATACGAAGCACAATGTTCCATCTAGGTCGAATCGACATGAGATCATCAAAATAGGGTCTGGCAATACATGGAGTCCGAATTATACATTGTACCGTACCTTAGGAGAGTCTCTAACATAAACCATAGTAGAGATACCATCTCCTTTAGAAGAAAACCACTTCATGAATTATATTTCCTTAAGAATCTACCAGCCCTTTGAAAAGTGCGTACACGCCATTATCACGGTACATCGGAACTCATCACGACTTGTCAAGACAACTCATACTTCCGCTAGACCGGAATAACAAGAATCTAGTCCCTCCTACCCATCCAAAATATACAATATAGGACTGATTCTACTTGTACTAATAATATGTAATACATATGAATTCAGGCCATAAACACAATAAGCAAATTAATATATTTTCTGGCCCTAAAAAATAAGTACAAACGTAAGCGCAATATCCTTGCGCCGGATCAATATCCAGAACGATTACTCCTATAATCAAAAGTGTGAATCAAACATGGATTCTCTCGCTTTTACCATAGACAGCATTTTCATACACAAATGAATGAATGTCTATATTTTTCCCATATTAAATAGCCATATCGATTTTTGTAATATGTGCGTCAAAATATGCACGCAACAACCTGCCGTAGAGGAGTGAAATGTTAGAAACTTTACTTATACAAGGTCTCAGCTTTTTGAGGTTGTGTGACCAGTTTTCTTCGTGCATCTGTCATTCTGATGTAACCGCAGCAAAAGAACAGTATAGAATCTCACTCTTGTTCTACAGGTTCGTAACCTATAATTCAAATGTTTTGGTAATAGTATATTTTGGAAACCAGGTTTTTTTTTTCCTATTTTCTGATAATGCCCAAATTGGAATGGCACCACATGTTGGGGTAGTGATTCTCAGACCAACAGTCATGAGCTAAACCCAGGTACTTAAGGTCAACTTATAATTGTGAGTGCAAATTATTTTTACTTACTTAGTTGTTTCCCTTCTACCGTGAGGTGTAGAGGTTTGGAAGAGAGAGCGCCAGACTATCCTATCGGCTGTCTTGCCCCTGGCCTGGTTCCATTCTAGTCCTCAGTCCTTCAAAGATTGTCTAATATTGTCCTCCCAGCGGACTCTGGGTCATCCTGATGGTCTGGATCCCTGGCTCTTTGTTTCCGATGCTTGTCGTGGTAGCGGATCTTCTCTCATTCTGCAGACATGGCCAAACCATGCAAATTATTCTCAAGCTAAATCTAAAAAGTGATTTATCATCAATCATCATTATCATCTCAGCCCGTAACCCGTCATGGGTCGTAGGGGTGCCATGGTGGAAGCATCAGCAGACAGGGTCCTCCACTGCTCTCTATCCTCAGCAATGCGTACAAGTGTGGAAAAACCGTGTCCTGCCCATTCTTTGATGTTATCAGCCCAGGATTTTCTCTGCCTTCCTCTTCTCCGTTTACCTTCGACTGTTCCCTGAAGGATCGTTTTAGAAAGGGAGTCATGACGAGTTTCATGCCCAAACCAGGCAAGCTTTCGACGTTTCACTATTGACAAAAGTGGTTCTTGGTGGCCTGCATAGGTGTTTATCTTCTCTCTAACATAGACATTTGTTTTGTGCTCTTTATAGCAAATGCGCAAAATTCTTCTATAACATTTATGCTCGAAAGCCTGAATCCTTCGCTCCGTATCTGCAGTGAGTGTCCAGCCCTCACATCCATAGAAGAGAATAGATAATACAAGTGATTTGTATAATTTGATCTTCACAAGAAAACTGATGTTACTTTTCCAGATCACATTCAACCTTATCATCAATACCGGGAAAGAAAAGCCAGAACAACGTTCTGGCACTCTCATCTGGGAAATCTCTACGCTCCAAGGTAGAAGAGGAGCAATTAAGTACGTACAATATGTACACATGCAAGGGCATCATTTCCTAGTACTATGATGTATTTACATTGTGAGTACTAACACCACGTGCCTTACAGGCAGTGGTGTACTAAGAAATATGAGGGGATGCCATCAGATACTATTATCAGTACTATTAAAATAATGTACTTGCAAGCATAATATATGTTTCTATGTGCTTTATCTGGGGTGCCAAGGGAATAATATACCCTGGGTGCCAAATAATTTAAGTACGCCACTGCTTACAATCGAAAGGAAGCCACTGACATGGAACCAGAGTTGGGGCACTGTACGAAGGATGCCCGCCGACCGAGCAAAGTGGAATCAATTTGTTGTTGACCTACAAGACGCCACTAGGCGTGATGGCTGTAGAGGGAGGTTACTAAAACTATTTATTTAGGTAAGAATAGGGTTGGTAGATGGATAACCAGGTATCTCATATGCTACCAGAATAGTATGCCAGTAAAGAGTTCTGGTCTTACAAGTAAACCCCCAGTCTTAGAAATAAGCACTGGTATATTGATATCATAGGAATAGTCAGACTGTGAAAACCCTGGCCAGTTGGTAAGAAGTTGTACCAGGATTTAAGGTGTCTCCTCCCTGTGACTATCTTAAGATTACTAAATGTCTAGGCGATAAATAAAATGAACATTCACTTTAACCACAAATGTAAGAAGTGAATAATTCCTCAGGTACAATTAAAATATTTTAATATATACACTAATATTCTATTTCTGCTAGTTGGAAAAGAGCATTAAAATATATAAAAAATATTCACACAATTACTATTATTGTCTGTTTAGACGTTAAGATCTTGAATAATAAAGTTACTGAAAACTAGAATCACTTTTACTGTATCACTGTTCTTAGTCCTCTGACTTTACACACTACTGTCATCATGTGACTGAAGTTTATAATGATTTGAATCCACTATCGCTGTTGTTTCATATATATTGGTAGTCTGTGTCATAACTGGACACTTATCTGTGACTCTTGATCCTGCTGACACGGACTGTCTATCGTATATATCAGTATTGGTAGACCCAGCCTAGGGATGCCAATGACCAGTTGAAGTTCACTCGTTGGGGTCCTGCACTTTTGTGGGATTGCCTCTGATGAACAACTCAGGCTTCTGATACTGGACAGTCTGGTTTGAGTTATTTCATGGAACCTGAAACATCAGTTCAGCCTTGGCTAGTATCTGGTTAGACTTGAAACTGACTAGCACAGATGTCAGACCAGTCACTCATCAGATGTCACCGTTATACACTCATAGTAAGTAAGGACCTCATTTCAGTGATACAGAAGTATTAACATTTCAATTAATTGTAACTGACTAGCACATATGTCAGACTAGGCAGTCATCAGATGTCACAGTTATACAGTCATAGCAAATAACATCATTTCAATGATACAGGATTTGTATTTACATTCTCAATAATAATTATCTGGTTTATTCCTCTCCTGTACATCCTGTAATTTTTTATAACTTGATCTTTCCAACTACATCAGGTACAAATTTAATTACTGATGCCACTCTTAGCATCTACACTAAATTAATACACAACCAGATAAAGTGAGTGACCAACTGACCAAGCGATCAAGTTGCTTTCTTCGGTATTACAATTACATAGTTTTGGAATTGAGACCTGGCTGTGAAACACTCCAGTTTACCAGCTGTAAATGGGCACTCAGTTGTGCGCTCGAACTATGGAAGGAAAAGGCAGCGAGGAAGGAGACTGGTCACCTAACCTCGTAAAAGCGATATCTTCCATGATGAAGCTTTTAACACTTCATTTGCCTATGACAATCTGCCATGGGACTGCCTTTCTCTTCGTAAGAGATACAGCAATTAATATGATAGACGTTATCTACATTTCACTGTGGGGCTAGTTGTGATTAATTTTTGTATAAGCAACAATCATCCACAATGCACATGTTTAGATCATACTAAAATTAACATTACATATATCAATGAATATTCTACGTGCATATATTTTGTGAAGTCTATACGAACCTGAAATAACAAAAAAAATTATTATACATGATAGTTTCATAATTTCGTTTACCCTGAGACTCCAGACACTTGACTGAAACTTCTGGCGATTCGCTCACGATTCGGATGGTATTAGCGTAGTGGCGAGCTCTGCCGTCAGTATGTCTCAAACCTAATTTCATTGTGCGTCCTTTCGTTCGTTTCGTTCGTTCCTTTGTCTACTATGTTGCTGTTATACCCTGTTCAACCTGAAAGTTGGTTATAATTGTGGTATATATTGCGTTTTGTTTCTTCGGTGCTAGCCGGTTGTTAGTCCTGACAAGGACTGGTCCTAAAAAGGACCACTAGCTGACTGTCTGGATACCTCTTCGTTGCTTGTCTGGTTATGGTGTCGTGGCGTGCTCATGGTATTCGTTTCCTTCCTTGCGGGTTACAAACGGTTATATTGGGGGATAAAGGGTGTTAACGTCTTCGCTGGTTTCGCGTTCCTTGTCCTGGAGATGACTGGCCCTAAAAAGGACCACTAGCTGCCTGTTTGGTCCTTACTCGTTGTTGTCTGTTTCGATGTGTGTTGTTCTATGGCTGCCTTTATTATATTAGGTATGCCATCCCTCAAGGCTGCTTTTGTTCTTTCTTGATTGCTTATTAGTTGCTGTACGATTTCGGTTCTCATTTTGTCTTTAGTTTCTTTGTTTTGATATCTACTTTTTGTAAGGATATCGTCAACGATCCTTCTCTCTGTTTCAATTCTTTTGAGGATTTCTTCGTTCTCTACCTTTAGTTCTGCGAGTTTAGCGATGTCGACTTTTATCTCGTGTTTGATGGATTTCATTTCCTGTAATATTGCCTGGGCGCTCTGTAAGGCTCCTATTGTTTCGTCTCTTAAGGCATCTGAGTCTTCGTTGTGTTGCTTGTTCGTCTCGACTTTTAGTTGTTGTTTTAAGTCTCGCACCTCTGTGGTTATTTTTACCAGCTGGGCTCTTGTGTGCTGTTCCTGTTTAACATTGCCGTCTGAAGTAACTCGGTTTCTTGCTTCTCTGAAGGAGATGTTTTTTGTTATCGATTCCTTCAGTATGGCCTTTGTCTCATAGAAGGTCGGACATCCACGGTATCTTGCCCCGTGGTTCCCGAGACAGTTTGCACAAGTTCTGTTGGAGTTGCGTACTTTATAGTTGGTATCTTTTTTTGCTTTAGGACATTTGTTGTATGCGTGACTTCCCGCGCAGTACCGACAAACTGTCTCTCTCCTGCAAGTTTTCTTGGTATGTGAAAATTGCTGGCAGTTTGAGCACTGCATAACAGGACGGATGTATTCTTCTGTTTTTCGGCATCTGTCGTCTAGGTTTAGTTGACTTGGTCTTGCAGTACCTTCAATAGTTAGGATAACTAGGTTTGTGTCCTTCTTGTCCCACGTCTTCAGTCTTTCCACCTGTGTTATTTTGATATTCCTGTTTTCTGCTTGCAGGCGGCTGTGGACTTCTTGTGTCGATCGATTGTTGTCGACCCCTCTTACAACTATCTTTTTGGTCTTCTTGAAGATCTCCATAGTAACTTTCATCTGGTGGGGTAGCTGGATTTCTTTGTGTCCGGACTCTAGTTCGATCATCAGTTCTGTTGTCTTCTCCGTGTTATTTAGCGATATTATAACACCTTTTTCGTGCCTTGCCACTCTATTAATGCTCCTCTTGTCCGTTATTGCCTCTAGGATACCGATCACTTTATCGTCGGTTAGGGCCCTGAGTGTGGCCTCACTTCCCGACATCTGAGTGATCTTTATGGTTCTCTCCTGTAGTGTCTTGTGAGAAACAGCATTTCTCTGCTTGCGAAGCTGGTACTTTCCGACATCTGTCTCAGTTTGAGTGCGTGGTCTGTTGGACGGATTCACATTCTGTCTCGCCTGCATCTGGTCTAGTTCCACCGAAGTTGTCTGGTCACTGCATGATGGAGACTAGACTATGATATCTTGTTTTGATGGTGGATTTATTTTGTCGGGCTTCATGGCATTGTTACCCTCTGTTGATGAAGATTTGTGGCCTTGATTTGTAGATGTTGTCTGTTCACTACACAGTGGAGCCGCCGCCTTGACATCTTGTTTTATCGGTGGTGTTGCTTTGCCCGGCTTCGGAGTCTGGTTGTCCTCTGCCTTCGACGCTTTGGGTTGCTCATCGGTCGTGTCACTGGCCGCGTTGTTCGGCTTCTGAGAGGGACCGGCCCCGACGCTAGTACCTGGAGTAATCTTGCTCCCCGGCTGACTCTGTTTGTTCTTTGCAGGTTCTTGTTTGATGCTGCTGACAAGTGTTTGAGGGCTTGTATATACTTTCCTCTTTTTCGCTTGTGGCTTGGAACGAGTCATTTTAGTGAAATCCGACGGCTGTGTTCGCCCTGAAAAGGACGCTCGATTTAATATAGTGCTGTCTTCCTCTGGAGAGGAAAATGAAAATGATATGGTTCACCTTGCTGATGGTGCGTCCTTTCAGTTTACGATCCGCTCTTTATAAGACTCTGGCGGACGTATCTGAGAGCACTGACGTCACAGCCTATACTCCGACTGAAATTTTTTTCCTGATGCAGCGATTTCATATGATTTGTGCGTTGTCTGAAACTTTCCCTTGTTCATCCTCGGCTTATATATTATCCATACTTGTTAAGGTATTTTATTGGCATGGTCTGCTAGAGGTTAACAGCATAAGATTAATAGGTGACTACGTTTAATATAATGTAAATAATTGTTAGTTAGTGTACGCGATACACACGATTGATTATGACGTGTATGCGTTGGTATGTCACGCACCGTGACTAGGTTACCACACCCTTTTCTTAGATGACCGTCAAACGGATAAGACGTGTCCTATAATCCTTCCAGTGGTAGGCATGATATTGCCGCACATATGTTATTGCAGTACGGACATGGGTCAGTCCGATATTCTTATGAAGAGAGGAATGTATCGAGGTTAGTAATTTTAACTAAAGTCAAGGAAGGATGAAATTATGGTCCACATTCGTTTTATATCGCCAGACGTCTAATCTCATTGTCGGCCGTTGGATGTCCCAACCGCGCGTACATATAGTTACGACGTTCTGACTATAGTGTTGCATATTATTGGACCAGGACTATAATGCATGGATAGCATTTATGATGTATGATTCAATTCTAATATATAATGTTTTCATAATCAACCTCCATGGACTGTCTACTGTTTGAAATGTATATTAAAAATTGTGTGGACTCGAGAAGAGACTTATCACGTTCATTGAAGTTACAAATTCAACAATTATGATACTGAGTTCAAACCTTGTGACAGACAGAAAGTATTAACTCACATTCGCGTAACTATTCCAACAATAGCACGATCAAGAATTAATGAATCAAATGACCAGAACTAAGAAGCTTATTGAATCAATGAGAACGGTGGCTTTCCACAACGACCACTGAAATAGAAGACGGGGCCGCAACAACAATAAAAGAAGTGAATCGTATAAAGCCCCGCAACAAAGTGGTTGCCATTGCTGGGGAACGAAGGAAGAAAGAAATTTTTCTTGTTTACATACTTTCACGGACTGTTTACGATTACAAGAAAACGTTCAAGTCACATGATTCCGAACATGACGTGGCTTGTGTAACTATGCAAAAATCAGTGACGTCACAATATTCCGTGTACAAGCCAACGATCGAAGGACGATGCCAGCTCACCTAATGTTTCATTCAAGAATACAACTTCTCAGTAGATCATAGGATTGAAAAGACATTATTTACCAACAAGGAGCAAACAGTCCTATCCTCTAGTCTAGGCCGTTGGTGAAGATCGCATCGGACGACGGGTTAAAAGATAAGTCTCAGTTCGTGACTGTTGTCATTCATAAGAAACATCACTGAGTCTAATTCACATTTTGCAGGCATGTCCGTTCTATATATTTTATATGCACGTTATATTTGTTTTCATTGTTTGTGCTGTGCCTAATTTGTGGGAGGTTGGAGTGGAGATTCAGAATGAATAAATTATGGCTCTACGGATTGCCGATATTCATTCTGAACGGTCTTTAGGGTAGTGAATTAAATCGCATTTCGCGGAGAACGCGTCGATGACATTTCCGGGGCTTGTTTCGTTCGGGACTGCATTTAATTCACAGTATATGTTAGATGTCTAGTTTGGTGAAATAATCGGTGTATTTTATCGTATTCAGTTTAAATTCTATTTAGTTTGGTAACAATGTTAGTAATCTATCTTGTTCTTTCTGATCTTGCTATTATTCAGTTCATTTTTTTTTGTATAACCGTCAATGAGTCCATGTTTGCGTCATTAATTTTTGTGTACGCAGATTTAACTCTATATTCAGTTAACCTTCACCCTACTCTATATTTCCGGTTTGCAGATTTGGTTTCATAATATCAATTTTTATTGTAGAAACGTCTTGTTTCGTGATAATATGGTTTGTTTATCCTTGGTTTACCCATCGTATCGTATGTCCTCATTTCATCTGTTCATGATTTAACACTAATAATATAATTTCTTGCTTAATAAGAGTGTATATGAATATAATTAAAATTTAATGACTTTTAAGGAGAATTAGGGACTTTGCACCAATTTGCAGTGGTAGTCCAAGAAATGGGCGATGCACTTTATAGCTCATGATTAAGGCATAATATAATAATAATATATATTTATAAAATAATTTGACTTTTTAGTCTGTCCTGCATATAAAGGACATAGTGTATATTATTTGGTACATTTTTTCCATTACTAAATGATTTACTTAGCACATATCACTGACTGAATGATATAATACTTGAGGAATAATACTATTTATTATTAGGTGCATGATAGTAATTCAGCACCCGAAATAGATAAATATCATAACTATTTATGATATATTAACGAGTATATATGTAATATTTTCCCAACATAGTATGTCTATGTATGGAATCTACAAATAATAGTTAGATAATATTACAATTAATTAAATTGAACATTCCCAGATTAAGTTCAATAATATTATGATTGTTTATATCGACTATTCATAAATTGAATAAGTATAATAATTACTTAAAATTTATTGGTGATTATTACATAACCATTACGTACAATATTAACGTCAAGATGCTTAACTTAGACTATTTTATTAAAAATGGTAAAGATTTTGGGAAAAAAGGAGAACTTCTCGAGGCTTATGCATTGGCTGAATTTGCAAAATATAAAGCAGAGATGGAAGAACTTGAAAGAAAACAGGCGGAAAAGAAGGCAGAATTAAGACAAGAAGAAGAAAGAAAGATAGCAAGAGATGAAATCCTACGGATTGAAGAAGAGAATAAATTGAAACGACAAGAAATCATACTGCAGCAAGAAATGGAATTGCAACGACTTAAATTAGAAACAGCAAAACTTAATTCACAGGGCGCTGCAGCAACCCAAAATGATACTGCTCAATCTGGATCTTCATCCACACGACTTAAAGGTAATTATTACTTTAAGCTGCCTCCATTCAAGTTACACGTAGATGACCTTTCATCGTGGCTCGCGCGCTTTGAGGACATATGTAAGGTGAATAACCTTGACAAAGCGGCATGGGCACTGAAACTTAAGGAATTTCTAGATGGCGAACCTGCAAGTGCAGCACAAAATATAGATCCAACACTATCAACAGACTATGAGGCCATTAAGACGTTGTTACTACGTCGTTTCCACTTGAACGAAGAGGCATGTAGATTGCGTTTTAAAAGTTTGTTGCCAGATAACAATAGAGATTTCACAGGTTTTATTGCTAACATACGCAATACTTTTAACAGATGGGTTGAACTGGCAGGTGTCAACAAATCCTACGACAAGTTAGTCGATTTGTTATTGAGGGATAAAGTATTATCGTCTGTCAGCCCACCATTCTTTGCTTATCTGCAAGAAAGAAAACCAGAATCTATTGATGAGTTAGAAAAAATTTCTTTAAATTACTGCACAGCTCATCCGAATGCTAATATTTCTGGCACATTGATAAGAGAACCACTTCCTGTAGCCTCCAATATGGCATATCATAATCATAACAAACCTAGAACACACAGTGTAGACAGGGGTAGGTTCAAAGGAAACTATGACATTAATTTTCATAAGGGACAGAATAACTTTAACAATAACTTTAATAGAGGACGACAACAAACCAGAAACTATTCACCTCAGTCAAGAAATAACAGTAATCCACGTAACTCAAGTTATAATCGATCATATAACTATAATAATGATTACAAGTGGAACAATAGCGATAATTATAACTCGAGACATCGAGATAACAGTTACAATAGAGGACAACGGGATAATTCATCTAATTATTCTCGTCATCGTTCTCATTCTCGTAGATCGACAACTTATAACCATAATACAGGGGCAGCTGTTACTACTGCTACAACCCCTAGGGTTCAGAGTTCAACTACTGATAACAAAATACAGTCATCGTCTACTTGTTTTGCAATGAATTATAACGTGGCAAATAGTTGCCCAACATGTAATCTTATATTTCAGAAAGCAAAAGAGACAGTTCTGAACTGCGGTCATATTCTACCAGAAGTCAGTCTAGCAGTCAATGACGGAACAGGATCACTGATCTTCAACAGAGGAAAAGTTAATGGATCCATCGTCTCAGTCTTAAGAGATTCGGGATCGACCACGATCGGAATCCGTCAGACACTTGTTCATCCAAATTGTGCAACTGGAGAACATGTCAGGTGCATGACTTTTGGGGGAACCATAGAATATTATCCAACAGCTATTATTTACATTGACACACCTTTCTTCACAGGCAATGTTAAAGCATGCATGTTAAGAAACCCAATTGCCGACCTTATGGTGGGATGCATACACGGGAGTAAAGATTGCACACCAGATGAGATTATTCAATGGGAAAAAAATAATCTATACATCGGAAATGCAGCAATAACCAGAGCACATACAAAACAATTAGAGACTATAGACACGGAAAACAAGGAAACAAATGATCATGAAAATATCGAGATTCATTCTGCTATTGACCGAGTATCATTTGCTGCAAAACAGAGGGAAGACAGGTCACTAACAAAATTTTTTACGCTGGTCAACAAAGATGACAATCTTTCTAGGAACATAAATTATAGTCAGTGGTTTAGTATTAAAAATGACATTTTATTAAGATGTTTTATGGATAAAACTCAGATAAGACAACAAGTCATGGTACCTTTTGCTTTTAGGCGGTACATACTTCAACATGCACATGATTCTAAGTGTGCAGGTCACATGGGTTATACTCGTACACGTTCACGAGTATTATCTTCTTTTTTTTGGCCGGGAGTATCACGAGATATTTCACAGTACGTACGCTCCTGTACGATATGCCAAGAAGTGAAAGCACGGGGAGCCTTTCACACGGCGCCTATTCAGGCTTGTGATATATCGGTGAGACCTTTCGACAAAATGGCCATTGATATCATTGGCCCACTTTTACCATCAGCCAGAGGACATAGGTTTATTCTCACTTGCATCGATTTATGCACACGATGGCCAGAAGCCATCCCATTAAAAACAACCACCACCACAGATGTAGCTGATGCACTACACTTGATCTTTTCTAGAGTAGGTTTTCCTAGAAAACTTTTGTCAGATCATGGTTCTCAATTTATATCTGAGACTATGACGGAGGTAATGAAGACTTGGCAAATAGATAGAAACCTCAGCAGCATTTATCACCCAATGAGTAATGGTGCTGTAGAAAGACTTAACCGTACACTCAAACAAATGCTACATAAAGTTACAGTTAACCATCCACAGGACTGGGACAGAGTGCTACCAGCGGTGTTATTCGCTTATCGAGAGGTGCCAAATGAACAAACTGGCTTCTCTCCGTTTCATTTAGTCTTTGGCGCTCCTCCAAGAGGTCCTATGGGACTGATAAAAGATTTATTAATCGATTCTGAGATGACTCAGGACACTCAGTCATCCTATGAATATGTAATTAATCTCCGGAATAACATTATTGATGCCTGTCAAATGGCAACAGCTTCATCTGAGGCTGCGAAAGAGAAAGCTAGAACTTTCCAAAACAGTAATAGACGATTACGTCAATTATTTCCAGGAGATCAAGCTTATGTGTTATTGCCACATAACAATAATAGACTACTAATCTCGTGGAATGGTCCTTACCAGGTTATCAATAAGATTTCTGATGTTGATTATGTCCTGGACATTAAGGGACATCACAAAATATTTCACATAAATATGCTCAAGCAATTTCATACTCGACCTGAACATCTACAAGCTATTTTTCATGAATTAGATGACACTTTCAGACCTACATGTCACTATTCTAATTTATCCGTTATCCAGGAAGAAGAATCTTCTTTTCCTGAGGTACAGTTAGCTTTACCTGTACCTGTAGTACAATCTAGCGAATCTTGGCGGGACGTAACCATCTCTTCGTCGGTTACACCGCAACAGCATCAAAAGATTGCTGATCTGCTACAATCTTATCCAGATGTGTTGACCGATGTTCCAGGTCGCACATCAGTCATTAATCATGACATCACTCTTAACGAGGATACTCCAATTCGGGTACATCCTTATTCTGTTCCTATACACTTTCTTACTAAAACTACTAAGGAACTTGAACAGATGTTATCTTTAGGAATTATCGAAACTAGTAATTCCCCATTTTCTTCTCCATTAGTTATTGTCCGAAAGAAGGACAATAACATTAGACTATGCGTCGACTATAGAAAATTAAATGCACAAACGATAGTTGATAGCGAACCACATCCACTTCTCGATGACTTACTGCCACGTCTATCGACAGCAACTATATTTACTAAGATAGACTTAACTAAAGGTTATTGGCAGATACCACTAACCGAAAAAGCAAAATACTACACAGCGTTTTCAACTCCGCTAGGTCTATACCAGTGGAACGTGATGCCTTTTGGGCTGGTTAACGCTCCAGCTACCTTTGTTCGCATGATGCGACACATTTTTTCAGGTAGACCAGACATTATTACATATATAGATGACATATGCTTGTTTAGTTCATCTTTTGAGGAACATTTTTTGGGTCTTGGATACGTTTTTGATACCTTGAGAAGGTACAAGTTAACTGCTAAACCTACAAAATTACAGGTAGCATTTCATGAGATCACTTTTTTGGGTCACATTATTGGAGCTGGATATATCCGAACATTACCCAGTACAGTTTCAAAAATTTTAAACATTTCCGTTCCTCAAACGAAGAAACAAGTGAGAAGCTTGTTAGGTCTAGTCCAATATTACAGTAGATTCGTACCTAACTTGTCATCCATCACTGCTGTATTGTCCTCATTACTAAAGAAGAACATGCCAGTGAAAGTGACATGGACTGACGAATGTGACAGAATTTTTCGGCAAATAATTTCTATATTTTCAAATCCACCTATTTTGAGATTAATTGATGCTTCTAAAAAGTTCATTCTTCGTACAGATGCGAGTAACTACGGAATTGGCGCATGTTTGCTCCAATACCATGACGACATCCTCCATCCAAACTTGTACGTGTCACGAAAACTGAAACCACCAGAAGTGAAGTACTCTACGGTTGATCGCGAACTCTTAGCCGTCGTGTGGGCGATAACCAAACTAGAAAAATTCCTACTGGGAGCCCCTTTTGTAGTACAAACCGATCAAAGGGCCGTAGCATCACTACAACGAGCAAATCACAAGAGTCCAAAATTGACCAGATTTGCTATACTCCTCCAACCCTTCGAGTTTTCAATCGAGTACATCACAGGATCCGACAACATCTTGGCAGATACATTATCTCGAAATCCTAATGATGTCGATTCCTAATTTACGTTGTTTGTCGCAAAGACAATACCATGTACAGAGAAACTTAATCAAAGAACATAGCACCATCGTTGCTTTTTGACACATGAATGAACCATTTACTCAGCTGCTTTCTATAGGCAAATTATACGCAAAGTGACTGCAATCAATTGACACTATATTCGTCTTTACACCGGGACTTTCCTGGTTTACATTTGTCACAACATTGTTTCAAAACACTTCGGAGAAAATAAATGACATTCCAGTCGAACTAATTCGTTATATAACGTGATTCAGAATACTTGAACATTTTGTCTAATGGAAATTCAAGGATCAAGACTACGAATGGATCTTCATATCCAATGTTAATTACTTTAATTTATTCTTTAAAACTAATCCACATTAAAATGACAAGTGAGTTGAATTTTAAAAAAATGAATGAAACTTAAAAAAATGAAAGAAAGAAAAGAAAACTCACATAATTCTTTGATTATATTCTTAGAATTACATGATTATATTGCATACTATTGTTTAATTAGTTAGAAAGGTATTAATAACTTAATACTACACTTACTTGATGTTCAACACACATAACTTAGTTAAATTTATACATCATTTTTTTTCTTTCTCTAATTTATTCTTTATTCGTTATTATGTCTTTCTTTAACAGATCCTCTCATTTTTCTTACATTAGATTTTCAACAACTTATTCTTATTCCATACCTAGTATAGTTATTTAGTTTAATTTTAACACTTTAAATTAGTCTGACATGACATTTTATCACGACATATTTTAAGTTAATTAATTATTTAATTAGAGATCGACATTACCATTCTCTTTTAGTTCTTATTACCATTTATATTTATTTATGATATAAATAATGAATATATTACATGACTATTGGTTAGTCGACATGACCACGACATTGGTTCTAGACAGAACGTCGTAGGCCATATGCCGCAATCTCGTTAAATTTTTTTTTTGATATTGTTAACATATTGGTATTTTTTCAGATGGGTTTTTGTTAAAAAAAAATCTATCTAATAGATTTTTTTTTCCCCAGTGGACAGGGAATTGTTAAGGTATTTTATTGGCATGGTCTGCTAGAGGTTAACAGCATAAGATTAATAGGTGACTACGTTTAATATAATGTAAATAATTGTTAGTTAGTGTACGCGATACACACGATTGATTATGACGTGTATGCGTTGGTATGTCACGCACCGTGACTAGGTTACCACACCCTTTTCTTAGATGACCGTCAAACGGATAAGACGTGTCCTATAATCCTTCCAGTGGTAGGCATGATATTGCCGCACATATGTTATTGCAGTACGGACATGGGTCAGTCCGATATTCTTATGAAGAGAGGAATGTATCGAGGTTAGTAATTTTAACTAAAGTCAAGGAAGGATGAAATTATGGTCCACATTCGTTTTATATCGCCAGACGTCTAATCTCATTGTCGGCCGTTGGATGTCCCAACCGCGCGTACATATAGTTACGACGTTCTGACTATAGTGTTGCATATTATTGGACCAGGACTATAATGCATGGATAGCATTTATGATGTATGATTCAATTCTAATATATAATGTTTTCATAATCAACCTCCATGGACTGTCTACTGTTTGAAATGTATATTAAAAATTGTGTGGACTCGAGAAGAGACTTATCACATTCATTGAAGTTACAAATTCAACAATTATGATACTGAGTTCAAACCTTGTGACAGACAGAAAGTATTAACTCACATTCGCGTAACTATTCCAACAATAGCACGATCAAGAATTAATGAATCAAATGACCAGAACTAAGAAGCTTATTGAATCAATGAGAACGGTGGCTTTCCACAACGACCACTGAAATAGAAGACGGGGCCGCAACAACAATAAAAGAAGTGAATCGTATAAAGCCCCGCAACAATACTGTTGCCTCCTATCTTGTTTTATACAGCCGATATATTTCTATCTTACTATCCATGTACTTTCACAATCTGTTACTTGTTGATTTAAATATTTAGAACAGAAGTGGGTTTATAGGCTTTCAGCTTAATTGATAACAGCCGTAATACGCATTGTTCTCCATAACTGATAACTTCCTACAGTTTTTCTTTACATACAGTTATGCCCAATCCTCTCCTGGAATAAAAGGTGACATCCTTTTCCTAATAATTCCGTTTAGCTCCTATTTATCATTGCCGATTGCCGAGGTCTCCTCGACATTTTGTCGATATATCGCCATTTTGTAAGCGGCCAGCCCTGTGACAATCGATCGGTGAATGGTCTGTAAACTACACGAAGCCACGTTAGCAATGCATTGGAACCAATTTTGCGACAATGGCCACTGACTGCTTTGATGGTCGGCGGCTAAGGATCAAAGAAGAAGAAGAAGAAAAAGAAGAAGAACTGCTTACAATATGAATTGGCACAATTTATACTGAGCCGATCATCAAGGTAAATGGTGAGAAACTGAATGTTTTGAACAGATTCACATACCTTGGTAGCACACTATCCCAGAACATCGTCATTGATGATGAGGTGAACACCAGGATCTCCAAAGCCAGCAGCACATTTGGCAGACTATACATCAACGTTTGGCATCGAAGTGGCATTAGTCTGCAGACAAAGCTGAAGGTGTACTGAGCTGCGGTGCTTCCAGTGCTGCTTTATGCATGTAAAACATGGACTGTATACAGGCGCCACGTAAAGAAGCTAAAACCAATTTCATACAGTCTGTCTCAGGAAGGTAATGAACATCAAATGGCAAGACAAGATCCCGGATACCTCCGTTCTTGACAAAGCTGATATCCCTAGCATCGATACTATTCTGACGCAGTCACAGATTCGCTGGGCAGGTCATGTAGTCCGCATGCCAAACCATCGACTGCCAAAGATACTCTTTTATGGTGAGATGCAGAAGGGTAAACGCTCATATGATGGCAAAAAGAAGCGCTTCAAAGACACGCTTAAGACTTCATTAAAACCTTTGACATAAGCCCTGACACATGGGAAGCTGCTGCGCAAGACCGAACTGCCTGGCGCACATCTCTTCGTAAAGGAGCAGCGGCATGCGAATCATCCAGAAGAGCAGCAGCGGAACAAGGGAGACATGGAGAAGACCGTGTAATAAAACCTTCACATGATGCAAGAAGCTAAATGGAAAGAATGGGTAACAAAAACTGTCAAGTACTTAGAGAGAGTTATGATAGAGGACCAAACAGAAGAATCGTCACAAACCCAAGTATTGAAAAAAGTCTTTAATTACATTAAAGCATCACCTCGCAGAGTAGGCCTTATGCCTCAAGCAACGGATAAAGCCAATACAAACTAAGAAGCTAACTAATAGTTCTAACACAAAACAAAAGGGATACTAGTTAATATAAACAATGGGTAAGAAAGGATGTAGAATTGTTCAGTGGAATTGTAGGGGTATCAAAAAGAATTTTGCACCCCTACTTGCAGAGACAGGAGGAACTACCGATTTATATATGCTCTTCAAGAGACCCATTTAAACCCAAATAGTAGATATAGTTGTAAGGGCTTTAAGATACTTAGGCACGATAAGAAAGAAGGTAGAGGAAGGGGTGTCGCGGTCTTAGTTAGCGAAACTTTAAAAATTATAGAGTGGGAAGTATTTGATACAACCAACATAGAAGGTATCCAGGTAACTATAGCAGCAGAACCAAACAATCTAACAATCATAAATTTATACGCTAAAGATGGCACAATTAAAGATGAAGAAATACTACCCATAAGCAACTGACTAGGCCCAAAAACAGTCATAGTAGGCGATTTTAATTCCCATCATATTCTTGGGGTGGACAACGTGCAGACAATGCAGGAAAGTGCCTACTTGACTTCATAGAAAATAATGACCTACTAATACTAAATGATGAACTGCAACTAGAATTATTCCACAAGCTAACAGGGCAGACTCAGCAATAGACATAAGTATAGCAACTAACAACCTAGCGAATGTAAATTGGGAAGTATTACAAGACACAAACTCAGATCATCTGCCCATTGTAATAACCATGCATGAAAAGGTCATTCCGAACCCAGAACTAGAGAAACCGACTTTCAATTACAAAAAAGCAAACTGGGAAGACTTCCAATCAGACCTGGAGGGGATGGAATATAAGGACATGGAAACAGATGATACTGACTTGTGGGCAGAAACACTGACCAATGAAATTCTGAAAATAGCAATAAAATATGTACCAAATAAAAATATGCCACAGCACCTAAAACCAATAAATAACATAAACAAGAAAAGAAAAAACTCAGTGGAATAAAGAACCAGTTGCCTGGTGGAATAAAAGCTGTGCAGAAATTCATGAGAGAAGAAAAAGGGCCTTTAAAAATATAGAAAAAACAGAACAGAAGAAAACTATGATGAGTATAAACATTTTAGGAATGAATCTAACAGAATCATATTTAAAGCCAAAGAAACTAACTGGAAGGAGTTTTGTCAGTCACTTAAACCTAGCACCCAAATTAAAGAAGTATGGAAAAAGCTTAAGGCAATCAAAGGGAACAATAGGAAAACAATAATGCCAACAATCAAACTAGCAAAGAGAGCAGAAACAAATAAAGAAAAAAGCTAATGCCCTTGCTGAGTATTTCTATAAAGTCAGTGCAAAAAGTAGTCTTGGACATGAAGAAAATGACAGAAGAGAAAGACTTAGGATACAGTTTTCAAAAAAATTACCAGATCAGATAGATGAAACAAACTATTTAGATGCTGATATAACAGAGGAAGAAGTAACTAGTGCAATAAATGAGAAATCTAATACTGCCTCAGGGCATAATATACTTAGTTATGAAATCCTTAAGAAAGTACCCCAAAAAACTATAAACAAAATAACTTCCCTCTATAACAAAATCTGGAGCTTAGAAAAGAAACTAAAAGCATGGAAAGTTGCTATGATAGTACCCATCCTAACACCCAATAAGGAAGCCCGTGATGTAAGTTCATATAGGCCTATCTCCTTAACATCACAACTAGGTAAAATAATGGAAACTGTTGTGAATAAAAGAGTTAAATTCTACCTGGAAAAAAAATCAGTTATATAGCCCAAACCAGTCAGTGTTTAGAGCAGACAGAAGTACAGTAGACCAGCTTGTAAGATTAGAACATGATGTAAAGCTAGGGTTCAAGAGGAAAGAGAAAACAGTGGCAGTCTTTCTAGATGTAGCTAGAGCATATGATGAATGCTAGCGAGATGGAGCTCTTTACAAAATGAAAAAGATTGGCATTACTGGTAAAACCTACAGGTATCTAGAAAACTTTTTACAGGACAGGTATTTTGCTGTACAGGTGAATAATGAAAGGTTAGAAATATATGAACAACAGAATGGGATTCCTCAAGGATCAGTGATTTCTCCTTCAATTTTCACTATAGCTGTAAATGATTTAGCAGATGAATTTAATGACATAAAGAATGCAGTATCACAATTTGCAGATGACTGTGCCATTTGGCGATCTGGAAAAAACTTGAACCATGTTTACCAAAAACTTCAAACACAAATAGACAAAGTTTCAGAGTGGATGAAAAGTTGGGGCTTCCAAATTAATGTAAACAAAACAGTAGGTATGATATTCAGCAAAGGAAATTTAAAAAAAATAACAAACTCAATATAACCATTAAAAGTCAGAAAATATGTACATCCTTAACAATAAGATTTCTGGGCATAACTTTAGATAAACAACTAAATTATAATAAACATATAGACAATTTAGTAGAAAACTGTAGGGAACCCCTAAATATACTAAGGATTGTAAAAGGTAATGGAAAGGGGGGGGGGGGCAGCAATAAAATAATGCTTATGTTCTACAAGTCTTTCATCAGAGGGAAACTGGATTATACCAACATAGTCTATGACTCAGCAGCAGCTTCTAACAAAGCAAAACTGGACAGAATTCAAAATGCAGCCATGAGAACCATTACAGGTGCATTTATATCAACACCAGCAGAAGCGCTAGAAGTAGCTCTTGGCATACCACCCGTTGGTCTAAGACGGAAAGAACTAAGATTAAATTATTGGAGTAAAGTAGCACAAGAAGTGACCCACCCAGCACATAAAGCATTTGTCAAAAACCAACCAAGTGTATGGGACGTCCCGTTAAACAAAGATAGATATCCAATATGGTGGAGAACTATAGAAGATCTAACGCAGCTCAAAGGACTATCAAACACAATTAAAAATAGTAATAAATATAGAAGCAAAATACCATCCTGGGAACTAAAAACACCAATCATAGACTACTCACTTACTGAAAAGATCAAACAAAACAAAGAAGATAAGGAAGCCAAAATGATAAGTAGAAAGTTCATAGATAAACTAACTAAACAAAGTCTGGCCGTCTACACTGATGGATCCTAGGGTGATAGTGGGCAACTAGGTGCCGGGGTTGTAATACCACAATGGGGAATAAAAATGAGCTACAGTGTAACTGAAGGGGCTTTGATTTTTACCGCAGAGATGGTAGCAATTCTTAAAAGTTTAGAAATAATCGAAGATAACCCACCAGAAGCTGTTACGATATTTACAGACTCACTATCATCACTACAAGCAATTGAACACCCAGGTAAATGTAGCCGGCCAGACATAAAGGAAGACAATCTAGCAATTAATACATCACTAGGGAACAGAGGATGTAGTGTGAGGCTAGTGTGGGTTCCAGCACACATAGGTATAGCTGGTAACGAGTTGGCAGACCAGAACGCCAAGAATGGAAGAATTGAGTAAAAACAAAATAAGAGCAGGACTGGGAAGGTGGAGATCAAGAGCCAAGTGAAGCTAACTATAAATGAGGAATGGAAGACAACATGGAAGAACAGTAGAAAAACAGACACGCTTTCAAACTGCTGAAAGAACCAACAAGGACGTGCCAGGTCAGAGAAGAATTAAAGATACCATCGAACAGAAAACTGGCGTCTCCGTCTCGGTGCAGCATACTTTATGATAGACGAACCTCACTGCCAAGAATGTCAGGAAGATAATGACATAGACCACTACCTTATCCACTGTAAAAAGTACGAACAACAAAGGCTAGAATTTAAAACTTACTATAGAAGTCACAATATAGGCATGACATGAGATAATGTTTTAAGTATAGATGCCCCAGGAGATGCCCAATCAATACTTAAAAGATATATACATAAAACAAAGGAAAACATATAAAGTTAGTAACAAAACAAAAAAAAACACATACTAACTACTCATAGGACAAGGAAAGACAACAAAGTATTAAATAAAAATAAAAAAACAACAACTCAAAAAATCAAATACTAATATAAAATAAAACCAAGTGTAAAAGACAACAGTTATCAAGAAACAATACAAAAGAGAAAATAAAATAGACAAATACTAATATAAATTAAAATCAGCAACTGCTAAAGACAATAGCTATTTAAATTGAATAAAAAATAAAATAAAATGACACTGAATACTCCAATTATAACCAAATTTCAGGTTGAACAGGGTAGACTAAGATGGAAGGAGAAGAGGCAAAAACGGTTAGCTGTTAAGTGCCCGCTCTCCACCCATCACCTCATCAAAACAACAACAAAAAAACAAACAACATTGGTACATGATTTCTGTTTTCTCCGTGTTGATGGTAAGCCCAAAGTTGGAACAGGCTTCGGAGAATCTATCCACTCTATGCTGCAGATCAGCCTCTGAGCCAGCACTGAGGGCACAATCGTCAGCAAACAGAAGATCCCTGATGGTGTGTGATTTGACCTTGGTTTTTGCGTGAAGCCTCCTAAGGTTAAACAATTTTCCATCTATACGATATCTGATGTTGATTCCTATGTCCCCGTCTCTGACAGCATCGGTCAGCATAGCAGAAAACATTTTACTGAAAAGATTCGGTGCAAGTACACACCCTTGTTTAACTCCATTTGAGACTGGGAAAGGCTCCGATAGCTTACCGTTTTCCTGAACTCTAGCCTGCATTCCTTCATGCAGTTGCTGCACTATTGAGATACATTTCTTTGGGCAGCCGTATTTTGCCATGATCTTCCATAGACCCTCTCTACTGACCGTGTCGAACGCCTTTGTCAAGTCGATGAAAGCTGTGTAAAGTTCACAGTGCTGTTCTTGGCATTTTTCTTGTAGCTGTCTTTCAGCGAACACCATATCGATGGTTCCACGTTCTTTCCGGAATCCACACTGACTTTCAGGTAGAAGACCTTTGTCAAGATGAGCCGTAAGGCGATCAAGAAGGGTTCTGGCGAATATCTTCCCAGCGATTGATAATAGGGAGATGCCTCGATGATTGTTACAGTCTTGGCGATTACCTTTACGTTTATAAAGATGTATAATTGACGCATCTTTGAGATTGTGTGGGATGGTTTCACTCTGCCACATTTGCTGGAAGATCATGTGAAGTTTCTCTATCAGAACTGTACCACCATCTTTATACACCTTGTCGTTAATGAATTATCTGATAAGTAATAGATGTTTATAGTCCTGTCTGAGCAGAGGTGATAGTGATGACAATGTGAAAGTAAGGGGTAAGATATAGTTTTTATCACAAGGGGGATCGTGTAAGAGAAAGGACAGTCTCTGGATAAAATAATTTATCTAATCCAGCCTATCGGGACGACGATATTTAAATCAGACGCACTTTCTCTCCTTGTACGAAAATACAAGTTACACTGCACTCACATGCACACAGTTCTGTGTCAAGTACGCACGAACGTGAAAACAGACTATGGATAACTGTTATGAGTAAATTCATAACAGTTTTTGGTCGCTCTCAAACTTGGTTTGTGGGCTGACTTCCTTGTTTACAAAGCGTTACTACGACGACCACGGAAGTACGTCACATAGCCTGCAGAATTTTGAGCAGAAGTCGTTTGCCGGGCTATGATTGAAGATTCGGTCTAGTTATCGGTCTCTTTGGCATTGTGTCTCCGAGGGAGAAAGTTGTGTTCGTATATGCTCCTGGATGTGTACTTTGAGTACAGATAATTCATATATTTAATTCAGCTAGGTCGTCTACCAGTTAGAGCCTAAGTCTGATTATATTTCTAAGGACGTGTCAGCGCTGAATGGAGTTGGAAAGGATGAGTAATTTGATATTAAATAAATTCGGCATGATGACTCTGACAGTGTTCTTATAGTCTACAAGACATTAGACTTACTTATGGACTGGCTAGTGATTGCCAATGTCATGTATATGATGCAATTATTGAGGAACTTTGTCCTTTTGATTAAATCTACATATTTTTAAAACGGCAAACTGGCTATTCAAGTTTTTTTACTGTTAAAACTAGCCTCACGTTTCTATTGAACTGTGCTTGTCGGACTGTACTACATTAAACCCTAGACCCATCTGGATACCAGACTTCCAGCTTCTCAATATACTCCAAAAGGACCAGTAACATTTATGGGAGTATCAAGCCGACGATCGTCAACTTATTTGAGGCCTAAAACTGGCAGTACTCGGTCATTTTTCCAAGTTACAAGCCGATCATTGCCTCAAAAGTTGTACTTCGACCTAGATTTTCAAAATGGCGCGTCTGTCGTCTGCTAGGAAGTCCAGTGTATGAGAAGGCTAGAAAATATTTTTGACACTACAGTTCTTTAGTGAGCAAGTTCCCAAAGAGCAAGCATTCAAATATATCACAGTTGCATCTTTAGATGTATGTATGCATCTATTTTCTGCTGAAGATGGCGATTTTTTCTGACGTTGAGCAATTAAATGGATTCTGTATCGAGTCAGCTGCTTTCTACTTGTAGGCCTAGTGAGAGGTCTTGATTCCTGTTCGCATCTGTGCTGGACGGAACAGCCGTTGGAACCAGCAGGATTTTGGGCCAGGCATTCAGATAAGTCATGTTTATAGTTTCATACATCTTGTGACTAGATTATCTTGTTTGCCGCCATAATTTTTCAGCCTTTATGTTACATGTGATAATGTCGTGTTGTATTTAGTCTGTGGGAGGTAGGTTGAGACTTATGTTTTTATCTATACCGTCTCGACTGGTCGATGGATTCATAAGCGTGTCCTCAGGGTTTGGTAGGTGATTGTTTCATATAGCGGGGCCGGTTTTTCAACGGTGTGTGAATCTGCTACTAGTGAAATAATCATTACCTGTAATCGTTAGCAGTGAAGTTTCGTAAATTGTAATTTTGTAATTGTAGTCCAGTTCTGTATAAATTTTTCTTCAGTTCTGCACCATTTTTGTTTGTAAAATTGTTCATCTAACCTGACTATCTTTTATTTCATACATGTTATTCATGTTCTGGGAAAAAAATTCGTTATGTCTTGTCATATTTATGTATAGGGTCATATTTTTACATTGTTCTTTCCATGTAATTTCTGCCTTGGTTTTTCACATTTGTATTTTCTTCTTTTCGGCTCTGATTGCTGTATTTTGTCTATTGTACGTAACATTCTTTTATGCTATATTTTTTTAACATCGGCATCTTTTCATTATAAATTCATCAAATGATTGAATTTGAAGTGGTGGTATAACTATTTAAATATTATTCATAAAGCAATAACATTATAAATTTACCTTATTTGTTGCTATTGAGAAAGCACATTAAGAGTAAAACATGTCAACCTTAAAAGATTTATTAAAGATTGGAAAAGATTGTGGTCTGGAGAGACCTGCCTTGCAAGAATATATAGACAAGGAAATCAGAAGACAAGAAGAAAAAGAAAGAAGACCAGAGGAATTAGAAACAGAAAAAAAGAGCACAAGAGTTAGCTCATGAAAAGGAAAAGTTAGCCTATGCTCAGGCTGAGCTAAAACAGGCTCAAGAAATCAAGTTAGCTGAGATTGAACTTGAGAAAATAAGATTGCACCAACGTCAAGTGAATATCAGAAATATGGATGAGGATAGAAGAGATCATAACAAATTTATTAAGGTAAATTTACCTAAATTTAACCCTTCCATTGATGATATCCAATGCTTCCTAAGTAGATTTGAGACCTATTGTCTTGAATTTGGCACTGATAAAGCTACATTGCCTAGTAGGCTCATGAATTTATTGGTTGGTGATGCATGTACAGCAGTGTGCACTATGGATGATCAATCCAGAAATAACTATGATTCAGTTAAAATTCTGTTACTAAAGAAATACCAATTAGATGAGGATGGTTATAGACAAAAATTTAAGTCACTAATACCTGACTCTGGTAAGGATTTTACAGAATTTATTTCCTCAATTAAAATGTATTTTTCGAGATGGACTGATCTCGCTAAAATAGAAAAGACATTTGAAGGATTATCTGACCTAATATTTAGAGATAAGGTTTTATCTTCCATCAGTAGAGATTTCTTATCCTTCCTTCAGGAAAGAAAACCATATAAATTATCGGTCTGTGAAGCCTTGGGTAGACAATACCAGGTCGCACACCCAAACAAGAATCTCAGTAGAGATAACTTTAAAGATTCCTTACCAGCTGCTTCAGCTAGAGTTACACACTTTAACAACGCTAAGCAGATGTCTAATAGTGTTGACAGGAACTGTAAAATCAATCAGAACATTCACTATGGAAATAAAAGAGGCAAGTATAACATTAACAAGAAATATCAACACCCTCAGAGGTATGACAACTATAACAACATCAATGATTATTTTGGTCCTCAACAATCATACAGACAAAATGATTACCAAAATAGAGGAAGTTATAGTCCCAAATCTAACAGGGGTAATAGGTCATTTCATAGAAATAGTGATAACCACTCTAATAATAGAGGTTCTTTCCATAACAACAGTTATAGACAGTCAAGAAACCCAGAACGGGGTAATGCTGTCATAAATGTAAATACTGATAATGCAAATCAAAATAATGTGCCTGCTGCACATGCAAACTCTTGCAGTGTTGATTTGGCTAACAGTACTAATTGTACTCAATGCAGTTCTTTGTTTCAGCCACAGAGTGTGCCGAGACTTTTGTGCGGACACCGTCTACCAGTCATGTCATCTATTGCCACTACAGGATCCTTAGTACTGAATAGGGGTTTTGTGAACAACAAATTAACATCTTTGTTACGTGACACTGGTGCGACTACGATTGGCATTCGTAGATCGATGGTAGATCCATCAAACTACACTGGTATGGAAGTGAAGTGTATTACTTTCGGTGGTGCAGTGGAATACTATCCCACTGCAGAAGTATTCCTGGATACACCTTATTACACTGGTCGTGTGCTCGCTTGTTTGTTGAACAGCTCAATGGCTGGAAATAAACTTGGTAACATCCCTGGGATCCGCGAATGTTTCCAACAGGACATTGAGAAATGGGAAAGAGAGCACTTGATATCAGCTAATGCTGTTACCACGAGAGCACAAGCTCGTGAGGAAAGACTAAGTCATATTGGTGATGATATTATTTTAGAAGATATTACCAATGATGATGAACTTGTGAATTATGTCAGTGATAATGATGACAATGTCAGTAATATTGATTAGGGTAATGTTGATGATCAAATTATTTACACTGATGAAGATGATGATTTGAATGTTGAATTAATAGAAAAAACTTCTTTAATTCAAAAACAAAGAGAGGATGTCTCTTTGCAAACATTCTTTAAACTAGTTACGACAAGTAACGTAAGTACCAATAACAAGGTAAAACATTGGTATACGTTAAACAATGATATATTGGTAAGACATTTTCAAGATGTAAATTCAGTTAAAAAACAGATCATGGTACCACTATAATTCAGACCATTAGTGCTAAGACATGCTCATGATATTACCGCTGCAGGTCCCTTGGGTATAGCAAGGGCTAAACAGAGAGTTATCTCTCATTTCCTTTGGCCGGGTGTGACCAAAGATGTCAAGGTCTTTTGTCGTACTTGATTAGTTTGCCAGAGTGTGGCAACTAAAAGGCCGCATAATATTGCAGCCACCCAAGCAGCAGACATCTCATTGCGTCCATTCACAAAGATGTCAATAGACCTTATTGGTCCTATTAAATCTTTAGCTAGGGGACATAAATATGTCTTAACGTGTATCGATATGTGTACGCGTTGGCCCGAGGCCATCCCACTGAAGTATATCTACAGTGATGACGTAGCTGACGCACTATTTTTAGTTTTTACCAGATTGGGTTTTCCCGAAAACATCCAGTCTGATAATGGCTCTCAATTTGTTTCCGATGCCATGGTGAAAGTGATGAATACATTTGGTATCGAACGTTCACTCAGTTCGTTGTACCACCCTCAAGCGTCAGGTAAAATTGAGAGGTTCAATTGGACACTTAAACAACTGCTTGATAGAGTTACAGCTAAATATCCGCAAGATTGGGACCGGATACTGCCAGCTGTCCTATTTGCGTGTCGAGAAATACCAAATTCTAGCCCCGGATTTAGTCCATTTGAACTCGTTTACGGTGCGAGGCCACGGGGTCAGATGGCCATATTGAAACATTTGCTAATTGGTACTGATATGAACGAGGAAGTTCAGTCGTCTTATCAATATGTCGTAAATCTAAGACGAAGAATCATTGACGCATGCAAAATAGCAGTGCAGTCTTCGGAAAGAGCAAAGTCAAAGGCTCGATTGTTTTTCAATAAAAACAAGAAACTGCGCCAGCTGTGGCCAGGAGACGAAGCTTTTGTTTTGCTTCCGAATAAGGAAAACAGATTGGTAATTTCATGGAAAGGTTCATATACAATCATTAAAAAACTATTAGTTGTAGATTATGTTGTAAGCGTGAAAGGTAAAGAAAAAATAATCCACATAAATACGTTGCAACAATTCTACACTAGGCCACAACATCTTCGTCCTATGTTTGACTCTGTTGACGAATCTATTGATCGTCCTTCTTCCTTGGCTGTTATCCAAAAAGAAATTTCTGAATTCGAGGATGATGGTGAACCTATTATTTCGTTACCAGAGATTCATTCACTAGCGACTGAATCATGGTCGGATGTTTCCATTGATCCTTCGCTTAATAGGAATCAGAAAAGTCAGATTTCTGAATTACTTCAAACGTTTTCTGATGTGCTTACAGATATTCCTGGGCAGACTGATGTCATTGAACATGATATCAGGTTGACGGATTTCAGGCCTATTAAGCTAAAACCGTACCCTATTCCAATCCATCTGCAATCACAAGTGCAAGATGAGATTAAACAAATGAATAGACTCAATATTATAGAACTTTCAAATTCGCCATACAGCTTTCCTATGGTGTTAATTAGGAAGAAGGACAAATCTATACGTATTTGTATAGATTATAGAAAACTTAACGCAGTGTCTATTCGAGACTCGGAACCTCTTCCCGTGCTCGATTCTCTTCTTGAGAGACTTTCAACTGCTACCTTTTTTACTAAATTCGATCTCTCAAAGGGCTACTGGCAAGTCCCGTTGTCAGGCAAATCTAAACTTTACACAGCATTTGCTACTCCGTTAGGTTTATTTCAGTTCAACTATATGTCTTTTGGACTTGTTCATGCTCCTGCGAGATTTGTGCGCATGATGAGGAGATTATTCTCAGATCGTGAAGACTTAATTACGTACATTGATGACATATGTCTCTTCCATCAGTCTTGGAGTGATCATGTCCACGGTAATCACACTCTATTAGATACCTTACGTGATCACAATATCACAGCTCGACCATCTAAAACGAAATTAGGATTTTCTGAAATTACTTTTCTCGGGCATAAAGTTGGAGGTGGGGTCTTATAATCTGAAGATTCCACTGTCTCCAGATTTTAAATTTAGATATTCCTCGAACAAAGAAACAGGTTCGAAGTCTGTTACGTTTAATAAACTTCTACGGAAGATTTTTGCCTAATTTCAGTGATATCACTTCAGTTCTGTCCGCGTTGCTGAAAAAGGACGCGGCAAAGAAGGTAAATAGACGCATGCTTGTGATGAATCTTTAAACTTGATAAAATGTGCCTTTTCAAAATCGCCTATATTACGATTACCTGATATTCGCATACCTTTCACCCTCAGGGTCGACGCCAGCGATGTCGCAAGTGGTCGCGTATTAATACAGCAATTTCAAGGCCAAATGCATCCTATCCTGTATGTCAGCAGAAAGCTTACCAACACGGAACAGAAATATCCTATCGTGGAACATGAATTGCTAGCTATCATGTTCTCCTTCAAGAAACTTCAGCGATATCTCTTGGGTGCTCATTTCACTCTTGAGACGGATCAACGAACCTTGGGTTATTTACAGACTGCTCGTTTCACCAACCCAAAGGGAGCTAGAGCAAGTCTGGCTTTACAGCCATACGACTATTCCATCAGAGCTATAAAAGGTAATCTCAACGTGGTTGCCGACGTATTGTCTCGATGTATCAAAGACACTCCGTCTTCCATGTAAACCACAAGCTCAGTGCATCAACAGTATGCTAAACAGCCTTGGCTACACTCAAACTGCCTGTGCTGATGACTTTTCTTGTCAAGAAACAGTGCTATAATATTATAACAAAACATGGGCGTTATTCTAAGTTTTGCTACAACAACGCCACCTGCACAGACACACGATGATGCTGTTGAAATTTCACTCAAGGCGTGTAATATATCTTTCTTCTCAGAACAGTGTAAAGACACACTTTACATCTGCATTCGAACTGTCAGTTCTATAACATGTGTACAGAAAGAAAGTGCTACGAACATTTCCAGAAAGTCAACTTCAGTTTTTCGCAATTTTCAAGCAGTAACTGTCTATAATGTTGTTTAGTTTTATAAAGGGACATAACACATTAATTGAAACCTGTACCAGTAGTTCAAGGGAGCTAATCATGTGATGTTTTACTGAAATCTTCTATGTGACTTTGCTTCAAAGTTCCCGTCCTTACAAATTTTGCTTCTACTAAGAATTGTATAGACAACAATCGTGGATACGGTGGACTTATCATTTCTGCGAGAAACTTCAAGCACTATAGAATTTTGCGCGCAAAGTGGACTCAGGTCTATTTGGAACTTTACCAATTTTCCTTACAGGATTGAAATAGACTTATTGACTTTCCTGTAAAAGTGATTCCTTAACACAAAAGATCAGTACATTGACATTCATTTGTTAATATATTTGAGCGCATTGTTCGCTATTGTGAAATTAATTTCTTTATTCATTGATCCTATGATACAATTTGACACAACAGTCACTAAATGCAAGATACATATATGTGACATATTGTAGCAGTCAAACACTTTGTATGTGTTTATTGTCTGCCTCTTATATCTTTTCCCTACTGTTATATTGATTATTTCATGCACTTAGCATTAATGTTTATTTGATCAAAATTCTTTGACTAAGGTGACATGACTGTGAACAGTAGGTGTTCTTTGACATACTAGACGGTGATAGAGCATGGTATATGTGCATTAATCATGTTGGATGTTGACTGACTGTTGCTATAGGACCTCTTTATTATGTTAAATTGTTTGGGGCTGTTTGAAAGACATTGGTTTGGTAGTTTATGCTGCTTCTCCCCACCTTGTGTGTTAAATTGCCCCCATTTCGTCACAAACATAGGTCTATGCATGTTCATAGCAACAGTGACATTTGATGTTACTTTTTGCTCACCTTAGTTGTATTTGGTCTCATGCAGCAATAATGTCAACTTCGTTGCCATTATTGAACCGGGATGGGGGGAAGAGAGTAGATGTTATTAGTAAATTCATAACAGTTTTCGGTCGCTCTCAAACTTGGTTTATGGGCTGACTTCCTTGTTTACAAAGCGTTACTACGACGACCCCGGAAGTACGTCACATAGCCTGCTGATTTTTGAGCAGACGTCGTTTGCCGGGCTATGATTGAAGATTCGGTCAAGTTATCGGTCTCTTTGGCATTGTGTCTCCGAGGGAGAAGGTTGTGTTCTTATGTGCTCATGCATGTGTACTTTGAGTACAGATAATTCATATACTTAATTCAGCTAGGTCGTCTACCAGTTAGAGCCTAAGTCTGATTATATTTCTAAGGACGTGTCAGCGCTGAATGGAGTTGGAAACAATGAGTAATTTGATACTAAATAAATTCAGCATGATGACAATGACAGTGTTTTTATAGTCTATAAGACGTTAGACTTAATTATGGACTGGCTAGTGATTGCCAATGTGATGTATATGATGCAAGTATTGATGAGCTTCGTCCTTGTGATTAAATCTACATATTTGTGAAACGGCAAACTGGCTATTCAAGTTTTTATACTGTTAAAACTAGCCTCACGTTTCTAATGAACTGTGCTTGTCGGACTGTACTACATTAAACCCTAGACCCATCTGGATGCCAGAGTTCCAGCTTCTCAATATACTCCAAAAGGACCCGTAACAATAACATATGATGGATAGGGGTTGACCGACACAATAACTAAAGGTTTAATAAAGTTTATTATTAATAGAAAATCACATCATAAATCATATGCATCAAGAGATCATGATTTACAGACAAAAAAAAAATGAAAATTAATCAAGTAGGTTCTCCCCTCTGGTAAAGGAAAAGAAAGAACGATACCAACAGAGGTTAATTAACCCAAAAGATCAAACGGTAACAATAAGTTATGAAATAGTCAGTATGGGAAAAGAATGGGTTCCTAATGTAATCTATCTCGTGACTAATCAGATTATTGAGATAACAAAAAAAGAAAGAAGAAACCATATAAATATAAGATGTTAACAAAGACATAAGTTTCTTTCTCTGTTCAATTCAATTCACATCCGCACAGTGGCCACTTTCAGATTCACTTACCCCAGTAGTTGTCGCAGGCATTCCAAGGAAATACACTAATAAGAAATAAGACTATTAGTGTCAAATTTAAGTTTTGCCAAATCCAGCCCCAGACTCTCCGTAGTTGCTGACTGCAAATTTCACAGGATTCGCTAGAGTCGGTGTCTTAGTTTGTCCTGGATACAATAAGTTATCTATGCCTTCAGTTGGAGGGAGTAAGGTTCATGCGTGGTGATCGCCGATGTAGGATAAATAGAACATATACAGTTCCTAGGTTGTTTAGCCTCAGGTGGCGGAAACGCTAGGTTAAGTTACACAATGTTGCTGACAATATATTTCGCCACAGCCGGCTGATGAGATTGATATACGTAAATCTGGTAATAGTTCTGGTCCAGTTAATGTTATAATATAATGTTTCTATTCTGCTTTCTTTCATGAAAAAAATGAGGAAAATTGGACCGCAAAAGGTCACAGCAAGATGCTCATCAATATTAAATCTTCTTCTTCCTTCTTCCTCGTTCGTCCTGAAAAGGACGTTGGTTGCGTTGTGTCTGTTTACGCCGGAGCTGTGATATTTGCACCTTTCGGTCGACACATCCGACATCAGCACGGCAGTTTTTAGGACCGGCTTTTCCTTCCCTCTGCGATCCCTACTCTCTCAGCCAGACTGCAGTGATGCAGACTGTTTCCAGGACCACCACGTGGAGGTGGAGTAGGGTCTTAGTCAGCTCTGGTTCGCTGACTCTGATGCAAGCAGTCAAGCTATGGGTCGCTGACTGCATTTTCTATTGCTGCATCTTTGGGTCCCAATATTAAATATTCTTGGATGCTTATAATATTATAAGTTCGCATGATCATAAGTTCATATGGCCATAAGAAAAGCCGCTAGTACTCAGGTTTTGACAAACATATATAAAAGAGAATATAAACATTTAACTAAATGATCAATATCATATCTAACGCGTGTAAAAATAGAACCTCTTTACCACTCCGTTATAAATTAGATTTAAAACACACGTGTCTAGCTTATCCTATCGTTCTCTTAACGCGTGATATGAACACTAGTCATGTATAAAATTACATACAAATGGATAGAAGTAATTAATATATACCGTCAGTAGACAGTTATTTAATGTATGTACTAGTCAATTTAAAACATCTCTTACTGGGAAATAGCGAGTAATTAAATTTACTTTACGGCTGGAAAATTTAGATATAAGTTATTTAATTAGCACAAAAAATCTCAGTGAAATATAATGAACTTTAAACACACTAAATCACTTTAAAGCTAGTATATACATTACCGCAATCAGAAAAATGAAACACTCAACGAAAATCTAATAATTTTCACTCTGTACGAGAAATCGATAACGAGCTAGTGAATTCAGATAGATTTCTGGGCAACTGATCCTGGCTATCGGTGAGACATGGCATATATTGATAAATTCCGTTCTATCGTTCTTTAATGCGAAAATCACACCTACTTTTAGACCCTAGCCAATTTGCCGTTCGATTCTTGGATCAAAGGTAATTTTACCACCTCTTCCGCCGACAACCTCTCTGGCTTGACTTTCATCATCTCCGCCTTGCTGAATATCAGCTACGCAATTACTTCCACTGAAAGTTTTACAATCCCAGGTCCGTCTCAGAGTGAATATTGTGTTTCCCTGATCAAAGAATCTATTACGCTATGCTCCGCGCTTCGCTCTCTGTTTCACATAAGGCCTAATTGCCAGATGGCTCACGTGTGAATCTTTCATGCAGCAAAAAAAAAAAAAATTAACTAGATGGAGAGGGGCACAAGTGGATGATTACTGCTGCACTGTTTCCATCTGTGACAGACCTCAACAGGAATTGAATCGGAGCCGGGGACCTTTCCACTAGAAAGTTGAGGTATCGCTTTTTGAGTTTCCGCCAGAGTCGGTATATCATCTAGTGCTTCATTTATAGGAATTTGGGGCAGTCGGTTGATGGCGTCGTCGTTAATAGATGATGGCTGGTTCAGAAAATTATTAAAATGTTCGACCCAGCGTTGGAGAATTAGTGCTTTTCCATCTGCATTAAGGAGAGGAAATGATCCTGATGATGTTGGACCATTGACCGCTTTGAGAGCATGGTAAAAATTTTTCAAGTCATGGCTGTCATCAAAGCCTTGGAGCTCATCTGCTTTATTACTCAGCCATGAATCCCGCATCTGGCGTAGTTTATGTTGGACGATTCTTCGCAAGTTGTTTAAAGCGTCTTTCTTGGATGTAGATTTTGGATCATTTAAATATGCTTCATGAAGATGGTGTTTCTCAGCCAAAATCTTCTTTATATCATCTGAGTTCTCATCAAACCAGTCATTTTGTTTCTTGATGGCTTGACCCAAGACCTCTGTAGCAGTGTTGAAGATCTGCTCGCTTAGGGCTACCCAATTTGTTTCCACACTTTGGCCGTCTAACGAGATAGATTTGAGACGGTCTTCTAGGGTGTCAGTAAATGACTGTTTGATTTTTGTCTTCTTTAGTTTGATGACATTCAGCCTTGTTTGAGTGTTCTTCCCCTGAGGGCGCCTGACTGGTTGAATACGAATTATAAGTTTAGACACAATGAAGCGATGATCAGTCCAGCATTCGACACCACACATGGACTTGGTCACCCGGACATCTTGCCGGCCCTTCTTCCTAACAATTACATAGTCAATTAGGTGCCAATGCTTTGAGCTAGGGTGCATCCAGGAGGTCCTGTTGCGGATAGGAAATCGAAAAATGGTGTTGGTGACAATAGGTCATGTTCTGCGCAAGTCTGGAGGAGAAGAAGTCCATTGCTGTTACAGCGACCCACGCTGTACTTTCCGATAATTCCATTCCATGAGATGTTATCTGAGCCTACTCTTGCATTAAAGTCACCAAGAATGATAAGGTTATCTGCTTTAGGAACTGATGCAATGACTGCATGTTGTTCTTCGTAAAACTTATTCTTGACGTCATCCTGGTTTGTCATAGTTGGTGCATACTCGCTAATGATGGTGGCATGTTTCCTTACATAAAGCAGGGGGATCGTGACCGTCTTGAGTCGGTCATTTATTCCCTTTGGGGGCCCCGCTAACTTGCCGACAATTGCTGTTTTGATTGCAAATCCAACCTCTGCTTCTCGTCTTTCTTAAGTTCCTCTTCCGCTCCAATAGAATGTATAACCTGCTCCCTTATCGCAAAGTAGCCCTCGCCCGCAAGTCGAGTTTCACTCAGTGCTGCTATGTCAATGTTGTATCTGGCCAGTTCTCTCCCAATCATGGCAGTTCGCCTCTCGGGTCTGTTTGCGTTAAAGTCTTTGTCAAGGAGAGTGTGCACATTCCATGCGCCTAGAATGAGGGGGAAAAATCTGTCCTTTCAGGCCAGCTAAACTAGGTGAGTGTAGCCGACTGGTTATAAACCTTCAGTGAGTTAGGGTCTGCTTCACCATGATGCGAAGACTGTTACATAGAAGCTAGTACCTAGCACTTATATTCGAATTGGTGTGTGTTGTAAAAGTCTATATTTGTTGTTTATGCAAAATCTATTGATTGATTGATATTATAGCATAGTAACCCCTTCAGTCAAAACTGACTATGGGAATGTCACTTGGTACGATCGGCTGCTTCATCTTCCCAGATGGCAGGATTTATGTCCAGTGCCTCTATGTCTCTCTTGCACATATCTTTGAACTTCCGCTGCGGTCTCCCAACTGTTCTTTTGCCATCTGCCAGTTGTCCGTAGAAGATATCGTTTCATAACTTTCTATGGGAATGCGCCCCTGAGGTGATAGCCCTCAGCTGTCCCCAACCGCCCCCCCCCCCCGGTGTTCCTTTTCTGCTTGTTGTGAGACCTTCTTTTTTCCCAATCTGAGGTGGCGTCGTAGGGAGCGTTGCCAATGAGTGCGATCGGCAGCTGCATCTTCCCAGGTTGCTAGGTGTATGTCCAGTGCCTTCATGTCTCTCTTACACGCATCTTTTAACCTTAGCAGCAGTGCCTTCATGTCTCTCTTACACGCATCTTTTAACCTTAGCAGCGGTCGCCCAATTGTTCTTTTGCCATGTGGCTGTTGGCCGTAGAAGATACCGTTAGGGATGCGACCATCTTCTGTGCGGTGGACATGGCCGAACCAGCATAGTCTGCGCTGTCTAAGTAGTGTATACATGCTTCGAAGGCCAGCACGTGACAGCGCCTAGACATTTGTAATTTTGTCCTTCCACGAGATACCAAGGATGTAGCGTAGAGACCGCAGATGAACAGTATTAAGTAAAGGACTGTAGTGAGGAAGTAACTGATGCTGAAGGAGAAATAAATCAGTAAGATCTGAGTCACAAAAGACGCCTGTCAATATTTTTCGATATCTGGTGAAGAACATTTGCCTTCTCTTCTTTTCTCCATATCTTGAATAGCTCTCTCTTTCTCTCTCTCTCTCTCTCTCTCTCTCTCTCTCTCTCTCTCTCTCTCTCTCTCTCTCTCTCTCTCTCTCTTCTTAACGAGACAGTTTATGAGAGACTACAGTTGTAACTTTTTCCGGGACATTTCCTTTTTAGAGAAATGCTTTATCGATCGCATCATGTCCCATCTTTTCGCACCCAAGTAGCAATCATTTCATGGCGTATTCCAGCCCCGTGAACTAGATTGCGCGCCTCTTGAAACAATGTCCATTTATTCTCAGTACCGGTATATTTCAATGGGTTCGATTTTTTTTTTCGAAATATTTCTGCCTCTGTTGCTTTTCAACCACTTGTAGAACATTCCCCATTTACTTTACGCAGTTCGGGTAAGTATGTATGTGCCTGCATTATATATTTATCCTGTGGAACTTCATTGTTCATGATAGATGAAGCTTCTATGTTTCGTGCCACTGTCTCCTCTTAATTGTTTTATTTCTGAAGCAAAATGAAAATGAATGAAACTACCACTGGCAAATTTTGTGCCGCCATCAATGCATGCAGCTGAAAGCGCACAACATAATTGATTCCCGCCATATGTTGGCTAGTAAATTGCTCGTAATTACCCAATCGCCTGTCTCGACACGTCACAACAATACACACAGTAGGAGGAGCAGATTACAATATTAAAAGAAGAACGCAAAATGTCAGAGAAGCCTTTGCTGTACTGAGAAACATATGGAAGTCACACGAGATCAAGAACATAAGAATAATCACCTCAAAGTCAAGTCAGTTCTATTATATGGCTCTAAAATAGGAGACTACGATTATAAATCAACCATATCGATTGGAGGCCGACCTCTGTGTAATCTACGTTTTGCTGATGATATTGATCTGATAGCTGGAACAGAATCAGAACTTCAAGACCTTACCTCTAGACTGGAGAAAGTAACAAGAACATATGGGATGGAAATTAATATAGAAAAAAGCAAGATATTGGTGAATAGCCATAAGAAACATGTTCCGACCAACATTACGTTAAATGGGCAAACGTTAGAAGAAGTTAACACCTTTAAATATCTCGGGTCCACTATATGTAGTGATGGAAGATCAAATAAAAAAATCAAGACAAGACTTGAGATGGCCTCAGCTGCCATGACAAGGTTGAATGTGATCTGGAAAAGTAACGTCAGTTTTCCTGTGAAGATCAAATTATACAAATCACTTGTATTATCTATTCTCTTGTATGGGTGTGAGGGCTGGACACTCACTGCAGATACGGAGCGAAGGATTCAGGCTTTCGAGCATAAATGTTATAGAAGAATTTTGCGCATTTGCTACAAAGAGCACAAAACAAATGTCTATGTTAGAGAGAAGATAAACACCTATGCAGGCCATCAAGAACCACTTTTGTCAATGGTTGTTCGTCCATCACGGGTGATGAAGACCACTCTGTTCATCCAATTATTTAAGAATATGTTAGGTTAGTCTATGGGTACGAAGGTGACTGAAGAGCCCGATGCGGGCCTGGAAAGATCTTGGACAGTGTGGGCAGGGAATGTTTGCTTCATGTGAAGGTTTTATTTCACGGTCCTTTCTAGCTTGTCTCCGCTGTTCTGCTGCTGCTCTTCTGGATGATTCGCATGCTGCTGCACCTTTACGAAGAGATGTGCGCCAAGCAGTTCGGTCTTGCGCAGCAGCTTCCCATGTGTCTGGGTTTATGTCAAAGGTTTTCAATGACGTCTTTAACGTGTCTTTGAAGCGCTTCTTTTGGCCACCATGGGAGCGTTTACCCTTCTGCATCTCACCATAAAAGAGTATCTTTGGCAGTCGATGGTCTGGCATGCGGACTACATGACCTGCCCAGCGAATTTGTGACTGCATCAGAATAGTATCAATACTAGGGATACCAGCTCTGTCAAGAACGGCGGTATCCGGGATCTTGTCTTGCCATTTGATGTTCATTATCTTCCTGAGACAGACTGTATGGAAGTGGTTTAGCTTCTTTACGTGGCGCCTGTATACAGTCCATGTTTCACATGCATATAGCAGCACTGGAAGCACCGCAGCTCTGTACACCTTCAGCTTTGTCTGTAGACTAATGCCACTTCGATGCCAAACGTTGGTGTATAGTCTGCCAAATGTGCTGCTGGCTTTGGAGATCCTGGTGTTCACCTCATCATCAATGACAATGTTCTGGGATAGTGTGCTACCAAGGTATGTGAATCTGTTCACAACATTCAGTTTCTCACCATTAACCTTGATGACTGGCTCAGTATAAACTGTGCCAGGAGCTGGTTGGTACATGATTTCTGTTTTCTTCGTGTTGATGGTAAGCCCAAAGTTGGCGCAGGCTTCGGAGAATCTATCCACACTATGCTGCAGATCAGCCTCTGAGCCAGCATTGAGGGCACAATCATCAGCAAACAGAAGATCTCTGATGGTGTGTGATTTGACCTTGGTTTTTGCTTGAAGCCTCCTAAGGTTAAACAATTTTCCATCAATACGATAACTAATGTCGATTCCTGTGTCCCCGTCTCTAAAAGCATCAGTCAGCATAGCAGAAAACATGATACTGAACAGAGTCGGTGCAAGTACGCACCCTTGTTTAACTCCATTTGAGACGGGGAAAGGCTCTGATAGCTCACCGTTTTCCTGAACTCTAGCCTGCATTCCATCATGCAGTTGCTGCACTATTGTGATAAATTTCTTTGGGCAGCCGTATTTTGCCATGATCTTCCATAGACCCTCTCTACTGACCGTGTCGAACGCCTTTGTCAAGTCGATGAAAGCTGTGTACAGGTCACAGTGCTGTTCTTGGCATTTTTCTTGTAGCTGTCTTGCAGCGAACACCATATCTGTGGTTCCACGTTCTTTCCGGAATCCACACTGACTTTCAGGTAAAAGACCTTTGTCAAGATGAGCCGTAAGGCGATTCAAAAGGATTCTGGCGAATATCTTCCCAGCGATTGATAAAAGAGAGATGCCTCGATGATTGTTGCAGTCTTGGCGATTACCTTTACGTTTATATAGATGTATAATTGAGGCATCTTTGAGATCGTGTGGGATGGTTTCACTCTGCCACATTTGCTGGAAGATCATATGAAGTTTCTCTATCAGAACTGCACCGCCATCTTTATAAACCTCAACAGGAATTGAATCGGAGCCAGGGGCCTTTCCACTAGACAGTTGACGAATCGCTTTTTTAGTTTCCTCCAGAGTTGGTACATCATCTAATGCTTCATTTATAGGAATTTGGGGCAGGCGGATGATGGCTTCGTCGTTAATAGATGATGGCTGGTTCAAGATATTATTAAAATGTTCAGCCCAGCGTTGGAGAATTTTTTCCTTGTCTGTAATTAGTGTTTTTCCATCTGCATTAAGGAGGGGAAATGATCCTGATGATGTTGGACCATAGACCGCTTTGAGTGCAAGGTAAAAGTTTTTCAAGTCATGGCTGTCAGCAAAGCCTTGGAGCTCATCTGCTTTATTACTCAGCCATGAATCCCGCATCTGGCGTAGTTTATGTTGGACGATTCTACGCATGTTGTTGAAAGCGTCTTTCTTGGATGTAGATTTTGGATCATTTAAATATGCTTTATGGAGATGGTGTTTCTCAGCCAACATCTGCTTTATATCATCTGAGTTCTCATCAAACCAGTCATTTTGTTTCTTGATGGAAGGACCCAGGACCTCTGTAGCAGTGTTGTAGATCTGCTCACTTAGGGCTGCCCAATTTGTTTCCACACTTTGGCCGTCTAGCGAGATAGATTTGAGACGGTCTTCTAAGGTGTCAGTAAATGACTGTTTGATTTTTGTCTTCTTTAGTTTGGTGACATCCAGCCTCTTTTGAGTTTTCTTCCCCTGAGGGCGCCTGGCTGGTTGGATACGAATTTTAAGTTTAGATACAATGAGGCGATGATCAGTCCAGCATTCGGCACCACACATGGACTTGGTCACCCGGACATCTTGCCTGTCCTTCTTCCTAACAATTACATAGTCAATTAGGTGCCAATGCTTTGAGCGAGGGTGCATCCAGGAGGTCCTGTTGCGGGTAGGAAGTCGAAAAATGGTGTTGGTGACAAGGAGGTCATGTTCTGCGCAAGTCTGGAGGAGACGAAGTCCATTACTGTTACAGCGACCCACGCCGTACCTACCAATAGTGCCATTCCAGGAGATGTTATCTGAGCCTACTCTTGCATTAAAGTCACCAAGAATGATGAGCTTATCTGCTTTAGGAACTGATGCAATGACTGCATGTAGTTCTTCGTAAAACTTATCCTTGACATCATCCTGGTTTGTCATAGTTGGTGCATACGCGCTAATGATGGTGGCATGTTTTCTTCCATAGAACAGAGGGATCTTGACCGTCATGAGTCGGTCATTTATTCCCTTTGGGGGCCCCGCTAACTTGCTGACAATTGCTGTTTTGATTGCAAATCCAACCCCTGCTTCTCGTCTTTCTTCAGTTCCTCTTCCGCTCCAAAAGAATGTATAACCTGCACCCTTTTCGCAAAGTTGGCCCTCGCCTGCAAGTCGAGTTTCACTCAGTGCTGCTATGTCAATGTTGTACCTGGCCAGTTCTCTCCCAATCAGGGCAGTTCGTCTCTCAGGTCTGTTTGCATTAAAGTCTTTGTCAAGTAAAGTGCGCACATTCCATGCGCCTAGAATGAGGGGGAAAAATCTGTCCTTTCTTTTTCTTATATGTCGACCGCCGAAGTAGGGTACCCACCAACCGCGGTAAGCTGGTTAGGTAATGGTGAAGCAGGCAATGTTTAGGGCACCTTTTCTAGCCCCTTCCTCATGCCATGGAGGTGAGCAGTGCTTTCCTAAAGAGGGCTGCTCAGACACTCAGGGGGCTGCCGAATCCCACTGCTGCTCCGATCAGTGGAAGACGACCATATGGCCTGAGCCGCCTGTGTGTAGGTCTGCGACTACGACTGCCAGCGTACCCACGCCTGCCGCTTCGCCGCTCGCCCATCGCCACAGGACTTGTTTGAGTGGATGGATGAATGGATGAATGGATGAAAGAGTGACTTGCGCGGTGATTTGGATTAAAGTGAGGAAGAGTTGCGCAATTCGTCGACCTCACTCTCTCGCCTGGGTCCATCTCAATCCAGTGGCAAGACAAGTCAAGACGACTGGAGATGAAGTCAGGTGCAGTGGATGACCAGGGCTTTCTACGTGCCTCGCCGTGCTCCTTACGCTCCACAGCGCGTTGCTGGTAATCGCCGTCATGCCCGTTGAACCTACTTTTGTCAATAGTGAAACGTCGAAAGCTTGCCTGGTTTGGGCATGTAACTCGTCATGACTCCCTTTCGAAAACGATCCTCCAGGGAACAGTCGAAGGTAAACGGAGAAGAGGAAGGCAAAGAAAATCCTGGGCTGATAACATCAAAGAATGGGCAGGACACGGTTTCTCCACACTTGTACGCATTGCTGAGAATAGAGAGCAGTGGAGGACCCTGTCTGCTGATGCTTCCATCATGGCACCCCTACGACCCATGACGGGTTATGGGTTGAGATGATGATGAAAATAGGAGAAACATTTAAAATAACTAGAAAAAGTATTCTTCTTTTTTCGTGGATAATTAGCCCTTGACTGACAATGCAGTCAGCGACTATCACGCTTAGTAGCGTCTTTTAGGGCAGCAACACATTGTTCTCAATTAGCTCGGTTGGTGGCCATCCTTCATGCCGAGCCCCAACTCTGGTTCATACTTTGCATCACAGCCTCCACCGTTCTCCGCCAGGTTGTCTTTGGTCTGCCTTTCTTTCGCCGTCCTTCCGGGGTCCATAGCATAGCAGTTCTGGTGATGGTTTCAGTGTCCCTTCTGAGGAAATGACCAACCCAGTTCAAGCGTCTGCCCGCAGTGATGGTGTGCATGCCTTTTTGACTGAACCTTGTAAGCAGTTCCTGGTTGAAGATGGTATTCGGCCAAAAAACTCGAAGAATCTTACTTAGGCTGGCTCTGTGGAAAGAGGATAATTTGGACATTTCCTTTTCTGTTGCTCTCCAGCACTAGAACGGTATAGACTGCCATGAGTAGAGGCATGTGAATAACAAAGGGATCGCAATAGTACACCAAGATCGCTAATGTAAAACTGATGATAAGAACCAGACAAGAGATGAGAGGTAGACGCTAGCGAAAGGTAGGCCAAACATTGGGGAGTCCTGTCGATAACATTACACGGCCGCCTTCGTTCTCTAATCCCGAGAGATTATAAAGTACAGTGATGCATCGTCTTATCTGATACATTGACTCGTCATCACATCAGGTGTAATGACTCATCATCATATCACGGACAATAACACTTACCTTGCTCCCTAACAGAAATAGTGACACTCTTTCATTTCAATAGACAATTACACTTTCTTATAACAAGAGACTACGACACTCCTTCACGTCAAGAGATTTCAATATTCCCTCATATCAGAGACAGTGACACCTTCACGTCAAGAGACTACGATACTCCATATCAGAGACAATGACACTCCCTCACGCCAAAAGACTACGATTTTCTTCATTTCAGAGACGATAACACTCCCTCACGTAAAATATGACGATATTTCCTCCTGTTAGAGACAATGACACTCCTTCTCGTCAAGAGACTACGATACGCCCTCATATCAGAGACGATGACACCCTCTTACGTCAAGAGACTACGATATTCCCTCCTATCAGAGTATCAAAGACAATGACACTCCCTCATGTTTAGAAACTACGATACTCTTTCTTATCAGATACAGTGACACTACTTCCCGCCAAGAGACTACAATACTCCCTCATATCAGACACAATAACACTCCCTCACGTCAAGAGATTACAATACTCCCTCATATCAGACACATTTACACTCCCTCACGTCAAGAGACTACGATACTCCCTCATATCAGACACAGTCACACTCCCTAACGTCAGAGACTACGATACTCCTTAATACCAGAGACAATGACACTCCCTCACGTCAAGAGACTACGATTCTCCCTCATATCAGACACAGTCACACTCCCTCACGTCAGAGACTACGATACTCTCTAATATCAGAGACAATGACACTCCCACACGTCAAGAGACTACAATACTCCCTCATATCAGAGACAGTTACACTCCCTCGTGACAATAAACTACGATACTCCCTGTGACGAAAATTGAGCAACCCTGATCGATCCACTTTATTCTCATCGGGGGCCCTCACTATTTGGGTTCAAGCAACGATCAAACGTGGATTTCCCTCGCTGGGTAATTAAGCATGCACAGTTAAACACGTGAAAGCCAGGTCTCTCTATTGCCAACTATCCGAGTCTTAGTTTAGCCACGCCTCCTGTCTTTGTTTTCAAGCACTATTAATACAAATAATCTTATCTCTAGTGACTTTCCTTTAAAAGGGGGAAGGGCAAGAAGGAGTCTTTCAGCTGTCACATTACGTCATGACGTCAGCGCCGTGTCCCTGAAACACGAGAGGGCGAAGCAACGCGCTTTGTAGCTCCTTAAGAGAGAACGGGTCGTTAATTGCAAATAGAGGGGCGTTAACCATTTTTTAGCGACTGCATCATTTTGATCGAGCTCCACGAGACGCAAATTTGCTCACCTAGGGAAACGAACCTAAAAGCTCGCTCGCTACGGAAACGAATCTACGGTAGGCTTTGGTGTGATTTTTTACTTTGGTTCAGAAATTGAACGAAGAATCTACGAGAGGTGTGAATTTCCTCATAGGGGAGGTAAAAATCCGCCATTTCATATATATAGTCATGCTCATCAAACTCAGTTGTCAGTTTTCTATCAGGATTTCTTGAATGGTCTAACGCGCATTTTTGGAGTCTTATTTATCTGGATAACCTATAGAAATACGTGGAGATTTATTTCAGTTTTCTGATTTAGCGGTAATAATAGTATATTAGCCACTAAGCGTTTTAATGTGTTAAGGTTTCATTGTATTTCGCTGCGATCGTTTTGTTAATTTAAACGTATTAAATAAACATATAGCTAATTTTACTCGCTATAAACGTAAAATTTAATTTCCTTCGATTTCCCAAGTAAGAGATACTTTAAATTAATTAATAGCCGCTAGGCGATTGATAATTGATGTAACGCAATTTAATTCTATTCATACGTGTGTAATTTTCTAAACTACTAGTGTACATATCTTGTGTAAAATCGTTAAGATAGACTAGACACTCGCGGGTTTTTTTAATATATATAATTAAATACCGGAGTGGTTAAAATAGTCTTACCTAAAAATTAACGCGTGTCAGGATATGATTTATATTATGATTATATGTTTATCTATTTTCTACATATAGGCTGGTCATACCTGCGTCCTAGCGTTTTTTATGGCCTTACTGACTTTGGTTCTTACACCATCCAACGATTACTGTGGTTAAAAATCTTCGTGTTGTGATCCCTATGTGGTCCACCTCTCCATCCACGAGAGTAGTGAAACCAAGAACTTTAACAATAAGCCATTTTAAAGTATAACTGGAGAAGAACAATTGCCAGAAGTCATTCCATAAATATTACTGATCTGCTGTGGCATAATTTATATCACTATTTTTACACATTACAGTAAATGTTTTCCTACTGGATTAACCCCCGAAAGAAATCTCACTGGTCATACTCTGCCATCACTCATTGAACAGCCGAGGAGTATCATTTTCCTAAAGTTCCTTTTTTTCATCACACCATAGAGTATCTTAGCCACCAGCGGCGAGACCCCACTGGACCAATATATATATATATATATATATATATATATATATATGTACTAAATCCTGAGACAGTGCCACTCCATAGAACCCTTATTCTAAACAGTAACTGCAGTGAAAAGAGGAATATCCTGGAACAAAAAATAGCGTCTCGATTTCAGCGACTACGGAAAAATAGCCGACAGCAAACCCCGTCAGTCTTGGGCTGAAATAGACAAAGCAAAGACTCTGATTGTTTTAGTACTTGCTAGAGTTTTTTTATTCCATTAAATGCCTGACTCAACGATTGGTAAGTGCAGATAAAAGTGGCCACTGTACGCGTGCATTGAATGAACGAACTTACATACCTTTAATTCTTTTATTTTTCTTGCTAACATCAGCATACTTAATTTCTTTTTATTTTCTGAGTTATTTTTTCCCCTCCCTAACCCGCTTAGTCACGGGATAGATTAAAAATTAAGAACCTGTTACTTTACCCCTTACTGATTATTGCATATCCCATTGTAAAAAAATTGAATCTCTCTGTGGGTTAATTACCTCTGATAGTAATTGTTTTTGGGTTGGTTTTTCCCTTTACAATAGAGGGGAAGGCCTATTGAGATACTATTTTTTTCCCACCTTGTCTGCAACTATGCTTTATAAGTGTAACATGATTGATGTTGTGCCTTTTGTTTAGTGATAAATAGACATTATAAACATTTACTTTTCGTGTTGGTCAACCCCATTGTCCCATTATATGTTATACGTAGTTTGTATTCACGTTTGTGCATTTGTGTCACCAAATTGGTGTGTGTACATGAGTGTAGGGTAACTTGAAAAAAATTGTTTTGCAAGGAGAGTAAGTGAGTCTGCAGTTAAATTAATGTCGTAAGATAGGCGGCTGGATTAGAGCAACTACTCGATTCAGATACTGTCCTTCCTCTTACCCTTTCACCCTCGTGAAACCGCAATCTATTTCTTACCCCTTATTCTCACAGAGTTATCGCTATCACCTCTGCTCGGTCGGGACCATAAATTTCTCAGACCTATCTCATCAAAAATTACGACACTCCCTCATATCAGAAACAATGACACTCCCTTACGTCAAGAGACTACGATTCTCCGTCATATCAGCCACATGCACACTACTTCAAGCCAAGAGACTACAATACTCCCTCATATCAGATACAATGACACTCCCTCACGTCAAGAGACTACGATACTCCCTCATATCAGACACAATCACACTCCCTCACGTCAGAGACTGCAACACTCCCTCACGTCAAGAGACTACAATACTCCCTCATATGAGACACAGTCACACTCCATCACGTCAAGAGACTACGATACTCCCTCCTCTTACCAGAAGCAATTACATACCTATTATTTGTTTAAAAAGTACTTCTTCATATCGCTGATGAAGTACTATTGTTTTTGTTTTAACCCAAACCATTAGTTTTTTAGTTATTTTCTCATTCTCTACTACCAAAAAAAATGTACTTGTGTTTAAAAATGGGGCGTTGCAGAGCTGACGTGTAACTAGTCACGTGTTGACGAAATGCGATAGATGTACGATCAAAATGCGCGTGGAATATAAAACAATCAAGTTTGGGCACACACGTCTCTCTGTATTAAATAGGTGTCAAGCGAAAATACCATTTGAACAATCTGCTTCAAATATATTGTCATGAAACATAAATATATCGGGAATTAAATGATTGTTTGTTGGTCTTTTTGCACTTTTTAAAAATAATTAATTAGCCATTCCAGCCCTGCACCTGTCGAAACTGTTCGAACTGGGCCGCCGCACTTCCTGAAGCAGGCCCTGTTTACTAATATGATGACATGGCCTTTATAGAATCTGTTGTTGGTGTGAACTTTTAATGAACGGCATTTTAATGTCTAAATGTCTTGATAACACCATTAAATTTATGAGAATCTGTAGAAATTAAACACCTTACAACTTTTCTCAACCTTTTTATGCAGGAGGAACCCTTGAAATAATTGTCAGGTCTCGGGGAACCCCTGAATACAAATTGTTATATCTACAGCTCTCAATGAATGTTAGCGTGATCTTTAAGTTGTAAATAAAATAATGCAATGATAGTTGTCAATTTACTTTTGAGTAGGGGATGATTCTTTTTTTTTTTCTGTGGATCAATTTATTTTGGCTAACTTATCAGCCTACTCTTTTTGAGTTGTTCCCAGTCCTCACAAGGATATCAACTCGAATACAAATCAGTAGGGTAGTGTAGGTAGAAGAAACTTCAGTTTTTCTGTTTTAATTTCCTATTTGATTTTTGTTTTAAACGTTATCCAAGTAGGCATACAAGTTTTGTCATAAATTTCTATTTTGCAAATTGCTAGTAAAATATGATATTTTTCCGTATTTACAACTAAAAATGACTTATCAGCCTTCCTTTCTTGAAAAATAAAGGGTAGTTGACTTAGCTTACTTTTTTTGAAATTAATCTTTTTCTTTACACTTTATAAATTAAAAAAAAATAAACGCATAAAGCTAACTTGATATATTTATATTAAATAACTGACTAACGCCTAAATATGATTAATATGTGTAAGGTAGGCTCGGTAAATTTAATTTAAATAAGAGTTGTAAATTGACTTTAATTAATGCTATTTGCAACATGATAATTTATTGAGAATGGTGTATAGTAAAGTTACTAACAACGATAGGCCACAGCAAAATTAATATTTTACAAAAATATAGCTTAAAACACAGTCTTATACAAGACTTTGATATAAAAATTACGTTTGTTTATTTATTTCAAATAATCACAATCACTCGCGGAACCCCTAGCGACTTCTCGCGGAACCCTTAGCAACCTCTCGCTGAACCCAAAGGTTCCCTGGAGCCCAGGATGAGAAACACTGTCTCAGAAAGATGTTACTGCTAACATTAAATTAAATATGAAAAAGCAGCTAAGGTAGAATGTGTTGGTGTACAAAACGTGTCGTGATCAGAGGCATTTTATTTTCAAGAAGCTCGAGAACGTTTGACTTGAAAGTTAGATCTTGTGCCAGACGATCTCAGGACTTCAAGAATGGTATGTTTTTCTTTTCTTTTTTTGTTTTTTAATTAATACCAGCTGGATTCAGTTTTTAAATTAATTTATTCAGGCATTTATCGTTTAGCTGTCACAAAAACACATACCTTCGACAAACTCATGAAATGTCCTCCTGACCCGTGCCAGCACCTCCAGTAATCTTCCATATTTGTCTTTTAGCTTCCCTCTACCTTTCTTACCATAGTGGTTCCAGACCAAGAACTGTCTTATAATGCTATCAGCCTGTGTCTTCAATGTGTGTCGCATCCATTGCCAACGTCTTCGTGTCATCACTTGTACCATGGCACTTATCTGGGTCTTGTCATCACTTGTACTATAACACTTATCTGGCTCTTGTCATCACTTGTACCATAGAACTTATCTGACTATTGTCATCACTTGTACCATGGCATTTATCTGACTCTTGTCATCACTTGTACCATGGCACTTATCTGACTCTTGTCATCACCATATTGGTAATCTTACTGTACCATTCCAATCCTCCTATTCAACGCAAGAATCCATTAACGAAAGTCTGTAATTTCTAGAATGTTTAAACACGCAGTACGTTTCTATATATTATGATGTATGTATATATAGTGCTCTCTCTCCCTCTCTCTCTCTCTCTCTCTCTCTCTCTCTCTCTCTCTCTCTCTCTCAGAGTTGTATAATTTATGTTCTTCTCTATGGTGCGGAATGCTAGAGAGTAGCAGAGAAGGAAATGTCGAGATTGTCCTCTTTACACACACACACACACACACACACACACACACACACACACACACACACACACACACACACACACACACACACACACACACACACACACACACACACACACACACACACACACACACACACACACACACACACACTCACACACACACACACACGCACACACACACACACACACATATACACGCACACACACACACACATACATACACACACACACGCACACTCACACACATCACATACACACACACTGCCTCAGAAAAATGCTCCTTAGAATTTGGTTTTAAAGACCATCTTCATTGCACACAAGCAATCACATCTCGTCCCCTAGTAAGTCACACAAGGAGGATCTCAGCACAGTGATCAAACTCGAAGCACGGGAGTGGATCCCAATGTGTGTGTGCAATAGTCACACATTCTATAAATATTTTTATGGTGGGTAGGTTTTAACAATTTTGCAACGGCAGCGGACATGTGGCCTACTCTTTACAATTTCTAACTGCCGAGAGATTTTTTAACGTGCGCTACTTGCACACGGGACCTTCTTATTTTTTTCGCCCTTATCCGAGACTTTTTGGCATCCGATCTCACTACCCAAGAGATCATGGAGGAGTATGTTTCTGAAAAAAAATGTCCATCAAATATATTCTCTGTACTGGGAACCGAACCTGGTACCTTTACAATTAGAAGCGGACGCCAGGCCGCTTAGCCACTTCGACCACCAAGGACACATGTACATGTACTAAATCTTGTTTTATAATGTATGTTTGATGATGGACACTAGAACCTTCTTATTTTGAACCTTTTCATATGTACGCCCATCGCAGCCCTGAAAAAAAAAAACATACGTACGCACACTAAACATAAAAGTAGTTCAATTGAAGATACACTCTGTTACACTGCCACCCGGACTTATATAGATGTCAACTCCACTCACCCCCTCTTTCTAATAAAAGTAATATAAGAAATATAAATTTCTGTAACTGCGCGATAGCAGGAATTAAAAATCAATCCAAACAAAGTATAGTTTCACTGTAAACAAAACACAAGAATAACAACAGACAAGCCCAAACCGATTTTTGTTAATAATCCAAAAGGGCAACGAAATTTGTACAATGTTGTGATTGAGTTAAGGTTTTAGAGTATTTGTCAAGTCAGACAATTGTAGTGAAATCGACAGTGAAAGTGAACTGACATAATTATAGACAACACGCAGATAATGTGTAAAATGGGGTGAACTTGAGACAAACCTGGAAGAGGATTCCTTAAAGCTATCTTTTTTTCCAAGCCTCAACACACTTATATAGTCTTAAGAACCACTCGCTCTCTCTCCTTTCTCTGGTCAAATAGAGACAATAGTAAGAGTTGCAATATTAAGTATGGAGGAAGGGTCGTGAACAGAACGTTAATAAATGAGTAAAATTTATTAAAGGTTATTGAGGGAAGAAAATATATAAAAATAAGTATATCAGTACAACAACATAAGAAAGGCATAAATATTCACACCAAGTTAACAAATATCAAATTAAACACCAACGAACCAACAATCCACAAACACACACACAAAACCCCTCCTGCAGAACACCGACAAATAAATAAAAAGAGTTTCTAATCCTTCCGAATCTTGGAACCAAATTCATTAACTCCATTTAGTGCCATTATATGTACATCCTCCTATATGTGATGAATTCTACACGGTGAAAATCCACTGTAGGCGCTATCCATGTACCGTTGGTCACACACTAGCAACGAGATCGGCTGTAGATTACTCTGTCTATATTCGGCTGACCGCTAATACGTGCGGAGGTTTTGAATGACCAGAAACACACACACCACGAGGTCAATTTAGGACAAACGGTCCACTGCGCTATAATCCAGCGCGTGAAATTAGGCCTGCGTACTTGATGTGTAAATCCGGTTTAGCTGGTTTCAACTTTATTTGTGACTGAGCGCTCAGTTTAAGCACACAGTCTGGTTTTTTCAATTACCTAGCGCCAAGTGAAAAAAAATGTATATAATATGAATTTTTTTTTTTCAATCACCAGAATTGTGATGAACAATCGCAATTAAACCGAGAAGGGATCGCGAAACACCCAACCAGTAGCCAAATATGATTACATACTTATGTCAATGTCTATCGTCTACAAGAAACTGTGAGTCAAAAGAAATACATCCGTATCAATATGACTAATGTTAAAGAGAAAATTGTCAACAGTCGAGTATAGTAACGATCATAGATAATAATTAACAGTCAATTAAGAAAGTATGTAATTAAAGATAGTTACTAACTATAATTCCTATCTCTAGGAATAATAATAAATAAGAAATAGGTTGACACTATACAAATGTGAAAAATAAACAATATCTAATGTACTCTTAACCATTAGAAAAGAATATGGTAATATAGAAAAAGAATAAGCACGAAATAATAACGAAATATAATAATGAGATCAAATTTAAGGACTATACAGGTCAGATTACAAAAAAGGGAAGTAAATAGAATAAGTCTAAGAGAAAAAAATAAATCATGAGTTATGTAACTTAGAATTAACTGATAAAATCTTTATGTAATGTGTTGTAAATGTTATGTTATACATGTGAGAACAGTAGATTAATTATAAATACACAACTAACATACTAAGATTAATCTAATAACTAAAGTTCTAAGTATGAATAAAACTACAAAGAAAACTATAATATAGGTCCATGAGAAATCGTTCAGTCCAGCATAGTTCAATAACAATCTCCATTTCCAGGAACAATTCTCTGGAAGTTGCTGCGTACGTCAAAGTCACGAACCAAAACTTGTGAAGTGGTGTTCTTACGAACGTCAACATTGTTAACAAAATACGAATGTGTAAGGTTCTCATCGATCTCGGTCGAATTCTGATATGCAATTAGACTCCATGGAAGGTGTACGTATATAATATTTTATTATGGCTTGATCAGCCAGTGCAAATAGATTGCACCAACACAATAAGCGAAAATTCATGGAACCAATGCAACGTCTAATAGAGTTATTATCGTGTACCAGTATCGGGTACCAACCTGAGTAGATATGTCCTTGTATAGTCCTGTATGACTTCCTGTAAGTTGAACGTAAGGATACAAACGATAGTCAGTAAAACATCATTAGATAGCAGGTAAAGAATGTGTACATCAGGATAGAGAATCCGCTACAACGTTATCTGATCCAGGTATTGATTTGATCTCAAAGTTGAATGTCTGGAGTAAAATCGAAAACCGAGTCAATTTGTGGTTGCGATGATCAGCTCGTTTCAAAGTCGTAACCGAATTCTGGTCTGTTTGAATGAGGAATGGCGCTCCAAGAAGATATCTTTCTAGTTTCTGGATCGCCCAGACAACCGCTAAGAGTTCTTTTTCGACGGGGGAGTATTTCTTTTCTGCCTCTGTCAACTTTCTTGAAATATACAAGGTAGGATAAAGGACATTGTTAAAGGATTGCATCAGAACTGCTCCCAAGCCGTAATTGCTGGAATCTGTTTGAAGTATATATACTTTTGCAATATCAGGTAACCTCAAAATAGGAGGTGATGAGAATACATACAAACTTTTATTAAAAGCGATCCGACATTCTTTCGACCAGTGCACTTTTACTGGGGGACCCTTATCTAGTAAGGATGACAGGACAACAGTGATGTCAGACGTATTAGGTATAAAGCGACTGTAAAATTGAACCAGTCCCAATAAACTTCGTATCTGCTTCCTTGTCGTAGGGACAGATAGATTAAGGATCTTAGAAACATTTTGAGGGATAGTTTGAAGCCGACCAGAACCAACAGTGTGACCAAGGAAAGTAAGTTCATAGAAAGCAATCTGGACTTTCGTAGGCCTAGCAGTAAGATGATGTAGGCGAAGCGTATCCAACAAAGAACGAAGACCTATAAAGTGATCCTCAAAATTTGCACTAAATAAACAAATATCATCTATATAAGTGATGATATCAGATCTATGAGATAGTAGTTTGCGCATCATTTGTATGAATGTGGCAGATGCGTTCATAAGCCCAAAAGGCATGACAATCAACTGGTATAACCCACGTGGAGTACAAAACGCAGTAAGAGGTTTGACTCTCTCAGTTTAATGGGATCTGCCAATAACCCTTTGTTAAATCAATTTTTGTGAATATGAGAGCAGTAGACAACCGAGATAATAAATCATCAAGAAGAGGATGTGGTTCAGCATCCGACCTGGTCTTAGCGTTTAACTTGCGATAATTGGCACATAATCTAATGTTGTTATCCTTTTTCGGACAATAACCAGTGGTGAAGTATATGGTGACATACTAGGTTCAATAATACCCAGACGCAACATCTGATCTAATTCGAGTTCAGTTTGGCGCTGGTAATGAAGCTGGACAGGATAAGGAAGTAACCGAATAGGGGTATCATCAATAAGGATGATATCATGTGTAATAACACATGTGTGATTTGGAAGGTCGGTGAGAACATCTGCAAAAGATTCTAATAAATTGGAATCCTGGCGATGTTGTTCAGAAGATAACAAAGAAGAAATAGACACATCTCGCCAAGATTTTGCAGTATCCAACGAAGGTATAGGAAGAGTCATGTGAACTTCAGGGAAGGAAGATTCTTCCTCATGAATCACAGACAAACTAGAAAAGTGACATAAATTACTTACATTGTTATCAATGTCATGGAAGATAGAATGTAAGTGCTCTGGTCTAGTATGATATTCTTTGAGAATATTAATATGAAATATTTTTCTTTTCCCTCTTACATCCACTACATAGTCAACATTTGATATGCGAGATATGATCTTGAAAGGGCCATTCTATGCAATAAGCAATCTATTATCCTTCCGAGGAAGCAATACAAAATCTTAATTACCCGGGAAAAGTTGTCGTAAACGGCTATTTTTATTTTGAAAGATACGTGATCTCATTTTGGCAGCCTCATACGAATCTGTAGCCAGTTGACATGCGTCCATAATCTTCCGACGAAGATTAACTACGTACTCGTAAGATGACTGAGTGTCCTGAGTCATCTCAGAGTCAGTGAGAAGATCCTTGATCAAACCCATAGGACCTCGTGGTTGAGCACTAAACACTACCTGAAAAGGAGAAAATCCGGTCTGCTCGTGCGGCACCTCTCGAAAAGTGCAGCGGGCAAGATCCTGTCCCAATCTTGAGGACATGTGACCGTTACTTTATGCAGCAGTTTCTTAAGTGTCCTATTGAGCCTCTCCACGGAACCATTGCCCATCGCATGATAAATGCTACTAAGAGATCTATCTATGTAAAGAGTCCTCATGACAGATGCCTTGGTATCAGATACAAATTGTGAACCATAATCAGTAAAAAGTTTGCGAGGAAACTCTAATCTGGAAAAAAATTAATAAAAGAGCATCAGCCACACTAGAGGTGGTGGTGTACTTAAGAGGTATGGCCTCCGGCCAAGGAGTGCATAAATCAATGCACGTGAGAATAAATCTGTGACCTATAGCAGAGGGAACAGACAGAGGACCGATAATGTCTACGGCCATCTTATTAAAAGGTCGAACCGAGATATCAAAAGCTTGAATAAGAGCAACGTGAAAAGCTCCCCTAGATTTCACCTCTTGGCAGGTAACACAGGACCGCACATATAAAGATACGTCCCTGGAAATTCCTGGCCAAAAAAAGAAGATAACACTCTGGACCGTGTACGGGTGTAACTCATATGACCCGCATAATGTGAGTCATGTGCATGTTGTAAAATGTATGGGTGAAGTTTAAGAGGCACCATAACTTGGTGACGAACAATATAGTCATCTACAAAATGTGTCACTAAAATATCATTCTTAAGAGTATACCATTGTTTATGACTTACTTGTAAATCATTATCATCATTATCCTTGACTAGTGAGACAATTTTTTTTAAAGAGTCATCTTCTATCTGAAGTTTAGCAAAAGATACCCTGTCAATAACAGAATGTACCTCAGTATCATCCTGAGTTATTGTCTCCAGATCTAAATTGTCATCATTTTCCAGTGCCTGAGCATCGGCCCGTGTGGTAGCTGCATTGGCAGTTAATAGATTATTTTTTTCCCATTCTTCAATCTCCTCTGGTGAGCAGTCATTGTTCCCATGGATGAGACCAACCGTTAAATCAGCCACAGGATTTTTCAACAAGCATACCTTAACCCTTCCTGAAAAAAATGGGCTGTGAAAATCAACACTAGCTGTGTAATGCATTTAACACATTCTCGTGTAGAGCAAGAAGGGTGGAAGCGACTGCCTGATTCCTATCGTCGTTGACCCTGAATCCCTGAGCACAGACACTTGTGTACCGTTCATGAATCCACTGTGAAACATAAGACTACCTGTGCCATAGTGAGCAGATAGGCCTACTGCAGGGATGGGGTGTCACACTTCGGCACTGTAGTACTGTCTTTCTGAAAAAAAAAAAGAGTTAGACATTCCTGGCAACGAGAAGCAATGTTAAAATCGAACGAGCAGCATGCAGCTGATTGATTTTGATTACCCAATTCTTGATTAACTATTGGAGCATTAACAGTACGTGCCGCCCCTGCATTATGTTCAGACCTCACTGGGCCACGTGAACGAGATCGTTGCCTCTGACGATCAAAAGAGTTACCTTGACTTCTAACGTTCTGTGAGTTATTTCTACTTTGGTAATTTTGATTTTTGGAATTGTTATTATTCTAATTGGTTTGATTAGGAACACAATTATTTTGTCTTTTCCAAGTTGAATTTTGTTGGAAGTTATTATTATTAAATAAAGGTGACTGATTTCGGAATTGTTGCCTCCCTCTATTAAAATTGTCACTTCTGTTACAATTACAAATTATGTAATAATTGTTGTCATTACACCTTCTTGGCATAAAATTTCTATCTAAACTATGGGATCTGAATCTACCATTATTATTCCAAGTCATCTGAGGCAACCGGGAGTGCGTCCATAATGAGACTATTGCTAATACAAGCACCTGGAAGTGCTGTACAAAAGTGTTTTGAAATTTCTTCTAAAGAAGACAGAGTCAATGGCTTGCGTTCCTGCAAGAAAGACCAAAATGGCGTACTTACTGAGGATAACACCTTATCTCTCAACATCAAATCCATAAAATTTTCATATGTTTTCTCAATTCCCGAGAGCTGAATCCATCTATTAAATGTAAGTCGTGTGGCAGAGATACATACCGAGAAATCTTTCCCAGTTTCCGGAATCAAAGTTTTAAATTTCATTACATATCCTTCTTCATCAAGATGATATAGTTTTAATAATAATGCTCTAGCAGCATCATAGTTGTTTTTGACTGACTCATCCATTGTGTTAATAGCAGTCATAGGTTCTCCATTTAAAAATTCAACAAGTTTAGCAACTCATAGTGACTTATCTAATTTGTTTGCTTCACATACACTTTCAAAGCGCGAAAGGAAGCATGAAATGTCATCAAAATGTTGGTTAAATACTGGTAATTTAAATTTATCATTACCCTTAATATGACCTGAGGAATTAGTAGTCGTTGCATTACTATTTTTGACATCTGGCCCTCTTAATGTTAATTCCTCCAAACGAAGAAGCATCATTTCCTTCTCATGTGCTAATGTCTGAGCTTTCATCTCCTCCATTTCTCTATCATGTTGCATTCTAATATTTCTCTCTTCTATCTCTTGGAGACGTTTCTTTTCTTCAGCAACAAGTCTTTTTTCTTCTAACTTCAAATCCGCAAAATGCTTTTTTTTCTTCCGCAACAAGTCTTTTTTCTTCTAACTCTAATTCACGCCTCTTTTCAGCTTTCTGTTCCTGTTCCTCCTGTTTTGCCTTAGCTGTTTGTTCCTCTAATTTCACTTCTGCTTTAGTCAACTCATTCATGGCAAACTCCCGTAATGCTTCAATCTTATAACCAAAAGCCTTGCCCAGCTCGACAAAATAATCTAGAGTGGCCATTTTAAGTAATATCGTGCTTTACTTAGTCGAAAAAATAGTGGCTAGTGGCCTTACAATGCTTTGTAAACAATGAATATTGCTATTTTCTAATTATTGTTGCAATAGTCACTATGCAAATATATTATTATCATGCAATGTATATAATATCATTTAAGAAAGAACAAGAAATAGCAAGAATGTATAAGGACAGCAATATACAACAGAAGTTCACACGACAAGACTAAATGACGTACGGAAAAAACGTTAGCAGTAAAAAAAAAAAAATTAAACAATGAACCGAAAGATAGAATCACAACTAGGTCAGTTTACTGCTAAAAATAGACATAGTCTGGACCCAACAGGATTACAAACAGCTGATTTGTAAAAAAAACTAAGCAAAAGGCAGATAAGACTAACAATTCACGAACAAATTATTACCAACTAAGACAAATAAGCAGCTGAGGGCTGTCACCTCAGGGGCGCATTCCCATAGTCAGTTATGACTGAAGGGGCTATTATTATAAGACAAATAGAACAAGACAATAATTTATTTACCGAAGAATAGACAGAACATCACTACTTAACATAAACTATTGAAAAAAGCAGACAGTAGTCAGACATCGGTGAGTTTTAAGGCTCAAAGCCGGAAAATACTACTGCATGACGTTTACAAAATTTCCATACAGAACGAGCATGAATTTTCACGACCATACAGACGGGGTATTGAAAAAAATTCACAGTTCCCTCCAACCGCCCACGAAGAAAACTATACAACATGAATACATATAGAACCATAGAAGCATAAAATACGTAAGGGTCTAGCCATTTAGTACCCTGACAAAAAATGCATCACTTATAGATCGACTTATCTTTTTAGCTGAAACTCCTTCCAAATGCCAGTATATGCTGGATTCTGAGCAGCCTTGAAAGCGTGGTCCACCAAGTAGTGTAGAGTTTGATCGTGTGGAAAACAAATGCCACGAACACCAGTCGAACAGGATACTAAATTTAAGCACTTTGATAGCAGTCTTGATTGCAAGCGAACACTTCAGGCATTTTAAACAACTGACGGTGAAATATTTGACGCCAGCAGACATGCGAAATACAGTTAAAATTATGTAAATGAGTCTTACGGTGACACGTTCATCCGAAGTTCTTAAATATTTTTCTTCAGTAATTTCTTTTTATTTGATGAAGAATGAACGTTCCTGAAATCGAAATTTCCCCAGCTCTGGCCTACCAAGTTCTACTGTTACGGCTGGAAGTTTAGTTGATAGTTGTCGGTGTCGATAATTGAATGACACACAAGGTTATTCTAAAGTTGGTCATGCAGATAGCGCTTTGATGAGTGACGTGGGTTCAATGAAACGTTCAAATGATATAATAATCTCCGAATGCCTTGTTGGATGGGTCCACAATCAAAGGCATTTTTATTGGAACAAATAACAAGTTCACTCATAAGTATTATGAAAATACATATATGTAGGTTATCCTCATACAGTCTCCGTCTCATCCATTTATATCTGGCCTCTGTACTAGCGGTGCCTATTGTAGGTTAACACCGAAGTAATGGGGACTAGAAAATGAAGATAAATAAAGTTACTCCCGTTGGAAATTCTTCCTTATATCGCACGGAACTTGAAGCATGCATCCGGCATATTCTGCATTAAGTGGCTACCTTCGTATCTCCTTAAAAGCCACGTTATAACTGATTCAATCTTCAAATATATAGGGAGCTCTAATATTAACGTCTTACTCTGACGGAATCTTCTCACGAAATGTCAAGAACGACCGTTAGCATAAATTACATGTAGAACGGATTACGTCATAATCACTTAGTGACGTATTAAATTATACCGCGGTCGCTTATAATAAAAAAGTGTGCAATATCATATCAACCATCTTTAACAGGTATAGATGACAACTCGTGGTGCTAATTGCTTTCAGGAACCGTGAGATCGATGAGATTGTTACGTTCTTCGCCTGACTGGAATCTTGCAGAAGCAATGGGGTACCCTGGAACTGAGACCCAAAACAAACAACCTTTATATCAAGCAAATCAACCATATGGAAAACATCACAGGGCTACAGTCAATGGAGGATAGACGTGAAAGCAGAGTCTTAAAACAAGCTGAAAAATTTAAGAGGCTCGAAGGACACCCCATGTACCAAAGAATGAATAGGCTAGGAAGAGGCAGGCTCAAGCGAACTAACTTTGTCGCCCAAGCAAAAGAAACAATTAACAATAATACCATACTAGCAAGCTCAGTTGCAAAGAAAATCCCAACAAGCTCAACTATCCCACTGTGGAAAATAAGATGCTTTCCTAAGTTAAAATCTGAAATTCCAGGCTTTGAAGGAAAGGGAACACAGACAGAAACACAAAGAAAGTGTATAGCAACCAAGTATATTGACCAAACATTTCCAGCAAAGCTTTGGACACATGCATATACTGATGGTTCGGCAACAAATGCAGTTGAAAATGGGGGTGCCGGCATCCTCATAAAATTAAAGAATAGAATTCACTCTATGGCAATTGCCACTGGAAAATACTGCAATAACTTCTGTGCTGAAGCAGAAGCCCTGAAACAGGCAGCTGAAACTCTTATTGAATGCAAAGCACAGGCAGAAAAACAGATAGTAATCTTTTCAGATGCCCTCTCAATAATTTCAGCGCTGAAGAGCCACCAGACTAAAGGATTGAAAGATCTGATAATCTCCCTTGAAAGACTAGCCGAATGCTTCAAGAAGTGCACTATCCAGTGGATACCAGCCCATTGCAACATACCAGGAAATGAGGAGGCAGATAGACTTGCTAAGGAAGGAGGTGCCTTACAACAAAATAATATAGAGACAACTTACGCAACGGCAAAGACTACTATAAAGGCTACATTCAAGTCCAAATGGGAAAGAGAGCACCCGGGACATTTGAAAAATGATGCATATCATCAACTATCCAGAAAAGAACAGGTCATCATTTTTCGGCTACGCACTGGTCACAACAGATTGAGATACCATCTGTACCACAAATACAAAATTGGTGCAACAGATCTCTGCACCTGCGGTACCAGCCCAATGACAGTCGAACACCTGCTGCAATACTGCCCAACCTACAGTAATGAACGGAGTAGCATATGGCAACAACCCACTTCTGTCAACGAAAAACTGTTTGGAGATGTTGGGAGCCTTGAGTTGACTACTGCCTTTATTAGAGTCATAAATGTGGAAGTCTGAAGGCGAACGAGGAAGAAGAATATCAAGCAAACAATAAAATTACAATAACGTAATAATAAACAGTTATGCCCCACTATGGGATTTATAATTATTATTATCATTGCTAGGACAGTCTTGGGCTGTCTTTATCCATATTAGTTACCCTCCTGTTACTTCCACTCTATCAATTATCAGCCTGCACCCGCAAAGGCTAATATATCTTGTACTTACATGTACCTGTCAGCAAATGCCCTGGCAGCAAAATCTACTCCGTCCTCTTCCAACTCAGCATAAGGGAAACCTAACCCTGTAGTTCCAGCTGAGTAGATATGCGATTATTTTTAAAACATTAAGTGAATTTACGTAAAATACAGCACGAGACGTTACATAATAAATGGTATGCGTACCTTGAGGTCGATACACAAAAAGGGAAAAGTAATAACCTCCCAAAATTGGATACATGGAAAATGCAATATTATTGCTATAATAATACGTTGTGACTTAAATGTATGGCATAATTATATTTCTGGCTGGTTGCGGCTTTATGGATTGCTGTGAACGTTCTAAACTGGTGTCTAACTAAACAAGTAGGCATATAATAATTTCACACTCAAACATTAGAAGTTTCTCTCAGAAAGTGATAAATGACTTCCTCTTATAATTCAAGAGTTATGGGGCACGAACATCACTATTCCGGTTTAAGTGAATAACTTACACCACTGACATTTCTTTAAAGTAATGGTTGCTTTTTAACTTAAACTTTAACCCATGGTAAACACTGAATTGACTATGAGGTTCTTCGCCTAGTAAGTATCTGTTAGCATAAATTTACAATTAACCCATTGTAAACAATAACACCAGGAGATACCTAACAGCTTAAAGCACCAGTTAACTTAAGTGGTGACGGCGCTACATTATCACATAATTAATTACCGGAGAGAAATCCCCTAAAATAATTCAAGTCACACTGCTATTAGTTATATATTAAAGCTAACATGAATTATATATTACAAAGGATGTCAACTTACCCCGAGATGATGAGAATAGACAACACAATCTAGTTTTGTGCCCACATCTGCCTTTTTCTCATGTGGTCATCTACGGGCAGGAAAAATTTACGAGTGTGCTTGACTGAGTAAAACTATCTAGATTTATAGTCTACTAGAGACGCTACCCCCGGCCACTTGGCATCGCATGTTTCCACAGATGTTCGGCGTGTACCGTAATCATGAGCAAGACAAATGTTATTCTAGAGTCTACATCAGAGACAACAACCGCGAGAAAGTTTCGTAGATAAGACATAATATTATTCTATGAGCTAACTGCGCCGATCAAGGGCCACAACAAAAATCTCAGAACGAACGTTAGCTTTTCTCCCTTGAATCGGAGATGAAAGCAGGTACCGTGACCTCAAAGGGTTGCCTCCCCTTTGCTCCCGCTACCGACTTTAGTAGGATAGCGGTTCGCTTATTCAAATAAACCATTTCTCCTCGTGATCAATGCTGTTACGAGTTACAAGCGTTTCCCTAGTCAGACAAACACCAGGTGCAGCTTAAGTAATATTATCTTAAGCTGACCACTACTGACCAAGTGGTGAATTTATAATGAAGGCCAGAACGAAACCAAAGCGCGGGGTGGGGTCTGAGAGGCGAATAATGGGCTACGTAGGTAAAATCCGAAGGAAAAGAAACCGAAAGTGCACAAAATCGAGGAAACCAGAAACATTAAAAGAGTAAGAAAAATGGGACGTGTTGGGAAAATAAAATTATCAGTCAATCCGTGAAAAATTACCCCGACGTTTTAAGTTCGTGCACCACGGACTAATGGACAGTAATTTAATTTGTTCATATAAGTCCTTTATATGTCCTTGGAAAAATCCTCTTCTCATAAACCAAATTCGTATCCAAGCTACTGCCTTGTCTGTCCGCATGGCTACGAGTTCACCTTTCTTCCCTCTATCTAGTAGTCGATCGGAAAATGGGAGTTTGCTAGGCCGACCCGGCAATTGAAAAGGTTTGCTTGCCGAAGAAACGCTAGCTCATTTCTTCTTCTTCCTCTCCACACCTACTGGCCTGCTTCGGTGGGAGCATTGATCAGTCTTCAGACCCGTGCCTTCTAAAGGCGGGTCTGGAACTTTCCTTGCCTTGCCACTCACAATTCTGGCTTGGTCAACGGAAATGATCATGTGGCTCGGTAGTGGCCTGGCGCAGTCGACTACGCTGCTGCACGTCAGCAGGTTTGAGACCACTGGTTTATTGCGATTTCAATGAGAGATCTCTGATGCCTCTAGCAAAGAGTCTCCGATCGCATTCTGGGGTACTACTGAATCACAACCGATCTCAGTAGTTTCTATCTTTGGAAGAAGATAAGTATTATCTGCTACTTGCAGAACTTGTTGAATCGCTTTAACCCTACCAACATGAAGTGAGCCAGAGTTGTCAACAATAGCTCCTTGCAAATTCGTAAGGCAGCTTTTCTCCCTATCTTCTACCCTGAGAAGTATGTGAGATTCAAGTGGAGTCCCAGGGATTCCTCCGTCTGAAACCCTGTTTCTACCAGAATCATCAACTTTGCCTTCCCTTGAGGGAGTTAATGGCGTCAGTTGGAAAATGCCCAGCAATGACAGATCATGGGTTACAGGGTCTGCAATCTGCAAGCAAAGAACTGGACGGTTTAAGATCCCATGTGATCGTGGAGTGTCCGAGATAAAGCTCTCGGTGACTTTTTCCAAAGTCCCTTGGAACAAATTGGAAACTTTAACCCTTTTAGCAGGCGCCTCATTCTTGCACCTTAGCAGCTTCGGGTGATGAGAGGGGCGGCACCACCTCCTCCGATTGTTGAGTTGAAGGGGTGAGCCTCTGCATATGTTTTTCGCTGTCCCGTCGGGGAACTACGAAATATGAAGTGATAGGGTTTCGGACCCTTTTCTCGACGTCTCGTGTTGGTTAGGTGGTGCTCGATCTGGAGCATGAGAAGTTCGGGGTTCTCCGACTTGCAGACAGTAACTATCCTAATTATAATGCTTGTTAGCACCTCTCCCACTTTTGTGCAGTTTCCAAGTCTGGGACAGATTCGTACCCTTTCCCGTTGTTTGAGGACTGATTTCCCTACATAAATCCTTTCCTTGTTTGGGCCTCGGATCCAGGTCCAAAGGAAAGTCAATTTTCTAAAGCTGGTGATCAATCTTAGCAGGCATGTTGTCCTTTAAGGGCACAAGATTTACACGGGGGTTTGCTCGATAAGGACTCAGTAGCTTGAGAACTAGAGTAGTTAGAGTGGTCGGCTGTTTCCACCCTGCGGAATCGGATTTCCAGTTCATTCAGTTTGACTTGGTCTAACCTTTCCATTTCTTGTCCAGCTATCTTAATCTGCTCCACCTGTCTTTCAAATTCTTGGCGTCTTTTTCGTCGTTCTATTTCCCTTTGTTTCATCTATCTTCCATTTTCTAGCCGTTCCTCAACAAACTCTCGGATGCCTGATTCGTCCATCCCCAACTGTTTCGCGAACCATGCCCAGTCTGTATGTGTTCCAAATAAGTCATCTACTTCATACTGCCTCTGCATGCTCATTGTATATTCTAGAAAGGGCTGAATTTCGCTTTCATCGTGCTCCATTTTCTCAGCTACCTTAAGTGCAATCCTATGCGCTTCAGCTAGATCGGCCATTGTATCCGGGAGAGCAAACACTATGCAAGTTAAACCCTAGAGATCTTTATTACCTAGTCTACTATGTGTTAATAAACTTCGCCTGGGAGTTAACACTCAAAGTCAATAAACTGTTGGCTAGACTGGGACAAATTTAAGTCGAGAAGATAATAGCTACTATGATCGCGACAAGGAAAAACTCCAAAACTCCAAAAAATAATTCTAAGGGATGTAAAACATATTTACCATCACTTCTGTCAGTACTCAGCTATTGAGAGGATTGGTTACTATCATACGACGGAACACCCTCCCTTGGTACATAGGCAAGTTAGTAAACTGACTATATGTAGCTTCTTATCCCAGATTAAAGAGTTACTACTTGGAAAAAATATTTAACCCCCCCCCCCCCCCCCAAAAAAAAAAAACCCCTTACTTTAACAACAATAGCCGTCAGCCTTTGTAGCCAAAAACTCAGCAGTGATACCAAGAACCTTAACCAGCTGTGACATGTGTAAAATGAACAATAATTGTAACTTGTGATTTATGATTGCTGTGGTTAAAAAGCGCTGTTCAGACTTCTTCCAAAGGAAATAGCTCGGTTTGTCTAAGGGATAGAAATTCCTATAATCTGCAGAACACTTATCTCCAAGAATCAAGATAGACTCTTGTGAGAGATTCATCTCGGACCGAGACCCCATCTGTCGTGGTTGAGTTAAGGTTTTAGAGTATTTGTCGAGTCAGACAATTGCAGTGAACTCGACTACGAGAGTAAACTAACATAATTATAGACAACATACAGATAATGTGTAAAATAGAGTGAAATTGAGACAAACCTGGAAGAAGATTCATTAAAGCTATCTCTCTTTCCAAGCCTCAACACACATATATAGTCTTAATAACCACCCGTTCTCCCTCCTTTCTCTTGTCAAATAGAGACAATAATAAGAGCTGCAATATTAAGTATGGATTAAGGGTCGTGAACAGAGCGTTAATAAATGAGTAAAATTTATTAAAGGTTCTTGAGGGAAGACAATATATGAAAATAAGTATATCAGTACAGCAACATAAGAAAGGCATCAATATTCACATCAAGTTAACAAATATCAAATTAAACACCAACGAACTAACAATCCACCAACACACACACAAAACCATCCTGCAGAACACAGACAAATAAATAAACAGAGTTTCTAATCCTTCCGCTTCTGTGGAACCAAATTCAATAACTCCATTTAGTGTCTTTATATGTATATCCTCCTATATGTGATGAATTCCACATGGTATAAATCCACTGTAGGCGCTATCCATGCACCGTTGGTCACACACTAGCAACTTGATCGACTGTAGATTACTCTGTCTATATTACGCGGGGATTTTGAATGACCAGACACACACAACGCGAACATTTATTACAAATAAGGGAGGGAAACCTGAGGCCTGTAAACAGTAAATTAATATGAAACAAATATAAAGGTATGTTATCAGGCACTCGCAGGAAACAAAGAAGTAGAACACCAGACAACAGAAAAACAACAGACATGAGTGGCTTACCCAGGATTTGAACACTGGACCTTCCGTGCGACAACCCCGCCTAGCCATGCAAGCGAATCACACTATCCGCTCTGCCATCTACGCATCATCAAAAAATGATGTTTCAATGGCAGGTCAATAGTGCGAACCACAATACACGACACCTGAACTGCCCATGGAGGACTTCTGGTGTCGTGTATTGTGGTTCGCACTATTGACCTGCCATTGAAACGTCATTTTTTGATGATGCGTAGATGGCAGAGCGGATAGTGTGATTCGCTTGCATGGCTAGGCGGGGTTGTCGCACGGAAGGTCCAGTGTTCAAATCCTGGGTAAGCCACTCATGTCTGTTGTTTTTCTGTTGTCTGGTGTTCTACTTCTTTGTTTCCTGCGAGTGCCTGATAACATACCTTTATATTTGTTTCATACTAATTTACACACAACGCGAGGTCAATTTAGGACAAACGGTCCACTGCGCTATTATCCAGCGCGTAAAATTAGGCCTGGGTACATGATGTGTAAATCAGGTTTGGCAGGTTTCAACTTTATTTGTGACTGAGCGCTCAGTTTAAGCACACAGTCTGGTGCTTTCAATTCTGCAGAAGACGTTGTGCTGATCGATATGCTGGAAGCCACTATGCTCTTACTGGTGATCAAGAAGCGAGTAGGAAACCACTACTGCTAAATACGATTTCAGATTTTCTATAGCTTGTTATCCACTGCATAAGCTCATTTCCCGTTAGAGGGATGGGCGCCGAAAAGGGTTGTTCTTCATGTATAGATGGCAACTCGTGGTGCTAATATCTTTCAGGAACCGTGAAATCAATGAGATTGTTACGTTCTTCGCCTGACTGGAATCCTGCAGGAGTAATGAGGTACCCTGGAACTGAGACCCAAAACAAACAACCTTTATCATGCAAACAATAAAATTACAATAACGTAATAATAAACAGTTATGCCCCACTGTGGGATTTATAATTATTGTTATCATTGCTAGGATAGTCTCGGGCTGTCTTTATCCATATGAGTCCCTCACCTGTTACTTCCACTGTATCAAATATCAGCATGCACCCGCATAGGGTAATATATCTTGTACATACATGTACCTGTCAGCAAATACCCTGACTGCAAAATCTACTCCGTCCTCGTCCAACTCAGCATAAGGGAAACCTAACCCTGTAGTTCTAGCTGAGTGGATATGCGATTCATCTTACAATATTAAGTGAATATACATAAAATACAGCACTAGACATTACATAATAAATGGTATGCGCCCCTTGGGGTCGATACACAAAAAGGGAAAAGTAATCACCCAAAATTTGATACTTGGAAAATGCAATATTATTGCTATAATAATACGTTGTGACTTAAACGTGAGATTTAATTATATCTGTGGCTGGTGGCGGATTTCTGGATCGCCGTGAACGTTCTAAACTGGTGTCTAAATACACAAGTAGGCATATAATAATTCCACACTCAACCACTAGAAGTTTCTCTCAGAAAGTAATAAGTGCCTACCTTTTATAATTCAAGTGTTATAGCGCACGCACATAACTATTCAGTGTCAAGTGAATAACATACACCACTGATATTTCCTTAAATTAATGGCAGCTTTTTAACTTACCCTTTAACGATGGTAAGCACTGAACGGAGTATGAGGTTCTTCGCTTAGTAACTGTCACAGGAGTAGTGACATACGGTTCGGCATGACGAAAAATAGAGAATAATGGGTCGGCCATGAGAAGAAAAGTATATTCTCTAGGCTGGCTTAAAAAAAAAAGAAAAAGATAGTGGTCCATGTCAGAAAACAACGATGACGCTTTGACATAAGTATCTGTTATCATAAAATTACCATTAACCCATTGTAAACAATAACACCCTGCCATCACTGGTGTCAATACCTTGTCGAGGTATGGCGGCTTGCGTACCCTGATTACCCACAGAGCTATGCCAGCGGGAGTTTTACTCCTGGAAGGTTCTACCAAGCTGGACAGGTTTTCGCTGGCAGGGGTCAGACTAAAGCAGACACGCTGGTCCTCCGGGTTGGGGGTTTTAACATATAACTGACACCCCTGTCTATGTAAAAAAATTAAGTTACGGAACGACAACAAATGAACAAATTTTGCTGCGGGATGAACATCCGGAGTCTAAGGCTCCTATGACTGTCAGTGGTGAAAGCCGAAAGGAAGCCACTGACACGAAAAATGACGTCCTGACCGCAAAATGCAAAACAAGAATAGGCTATTGGAATGTCAGGACAATGAACGAGACTGGTAAACTAAAACAGGTTACAGCAGAAATGAGAAACTATAGATTACACATTCTACAGATAAGCGAGGTCACATGGACAGCGGCAGGAAAAGTTAAAACAGCAAAAGGAGAAACAGTATTTTTTTCTGGAAGAGAGGATGGACAGCACAATGAAGGTGTAGCCATTATTCTACATAAAGGAATAGAAAGGACATTACTGGAATGGAAACCCATCAACAACAGACTGATTAAAATAAGATTGAGAGGGAGATTCACCAACACCACAATAATACAATGCTACGCACCAACGAATGACAGCGATGAAGAGGTCAAGGATGAATTCTATCAACAACTGCAGAAAGAAATGGAAAACACACCTAGATACGATCTTATGGTAGTAATGGGAGACATCAATGCGAAAGTTGGAACACACAATACATATAATGAAAGAGTAATGGGGAAATGGGGCAGCGGAACAGCAAACGAAAATGGGGATAAATTTAATACGTTTCTGTAGCATTAACAACCTGGTCATTGGAGGAACACTTTTCCCACACAAAGAAATTCACAAATAAACATGGGAGTCACCAAACGGTTGAGACAGAAACCAGATAGACCACATCATGATTAACGGTAGATGGAGACATGCATTACAAGATGTGAAGGTAAGAAGAGGTGCAGATGTGGAAAGTGATCACCATTTAGTAGTAGCAAAACTGAAAGTAAAACTAAGAAAGGCTGGACCAACTGTAACTACACAGAAAAGGTTTGACACCAGCAAATTGAAGGACCCCTTACCAGAAAAGTTTTTGTGGCTGATACAAAGAAGCAATATCAATTTGCCAAAAGTCAGTAAATGACATTGACTGATATATAGACCAGAAATTCAACACCCTTTCAACAATATATAAGGAAAAACTGCAAATCATGCTTGGGATTCCAGGAAAGGAAGAAGCAAGACTGGATAACACCAGAAACATTTATCTCCATAACGATGAGAAAGGAAATGAAAAGAAAGAAAACAGAAGAGAAGTTCCCCAGGTTAAAGCAACTATATAGCGAACAGTACAGTCAACTGGACCAGGAAGTTAAATGCCAAACCCGAGCCAACAAAAGGATTTTCGTAGGCAATCTTGCAAGACAGGCAGAAGAGGCAGCACTGAGAAATGAACAAACCACTGTATACGAAATAACTAAAATCATCAGCGGAAAACGAGGTGCAAACAATATTACATTAGTAAGAGATAAGCAAGAAATCTCATCACGACAGCAGTCGCATCCTCTTAGTTGTAAACATTCCATTCCCTTTTCTCAACTTCTTCGCTTGCGTCGATTATGTAACGATAACGATGATTTCTATCAGCGAGCTCAAGAGATGCTCGAGTTCTTTCGCCGTCTTTATCCAGAACATGTTTTATCTGATGCTTTTAATCGTATCACACGCGTCACTCGTCAGATGGCACTCACTACTAAACCTTCTGTCCAATCTGACAGACTCAAACTGGTTCTTACTTTCCATCCTCACTGTCTGACGGTGAAGAGAATTCTGTTTTGACATCTGCCTATTCTCCACTCTGACCCTGATACCAGAGAGTTGTTTCGTGATACACCTTTGGTGGAATATCGTAGGGATAGGAATTTTAGGGATATTCTTGTACATAGTCGCTTGCGACTTACTAGCCCTTCATACTTTGGTACTAAACCGTGCCAATGCCGTATATGTAAGAGCTGTCCGTTTGTACTCCAAACTCAGACAGTAACTTTTCCAAAAGGAAACTTTATCATTGTAACTGTCTTTTTTTTCTTGTTGAGGTGATCACTGGCCCAAGACAGTTTACATGTTGTTAGATGTGTAGTGCGAGCGTATGATGAGTTGAGTGTGGGTGCGAATGAAGACGCGAATGTGTTTAGGCTCGTATAGATGTAGATCCTGCAACCCATACTCTCACATGCAGTAATCAAGGATGCTTTGACACTGCAGGCATGTTTCAAGACATTTATTGACGGGAACACACATAATATCAACAGGAACAGTCAGTGTAACAAGGTCATGCTGACCTGACATCGATAGGTATACATTTGGCATTCAAAAAGGTAAACATCAGAATAGACGTGCATGGTCAATAGCAAAGTTCTTCAATAATGACAGTTCGTAGCGTCGCCCTTGGCGTCTCTGACTAAACGCGTCAGATGCCTTAGTTACCTTGACACACAGGTGCAACTTGGCACTCCCCGCCAATTGCACATATCAGGCTGTAGTATAATAGCCGGAAGCACAGGCCTCGTCCTAACGTCGGCCGTGTACTTCTGTTAAATAGGTTATCATCAACCCTGCAGTAATACTTATTGTAGATAGAAGTTCCGCCAATCTGCGGCTCCCACAATATATCTTCGTCACTGGATTTCTGGACAATATAAGACTAACAGTCTTGGATGGCTACCTCGAGCACAAATATATAAGTTCTGAAATGGCGGATCAGTGAGCTGCTGTTCACCCTAGGTAATCCTTTACATGTTCTGCCACCGAAAAGCGTAATAATGCATAAAGGTCGGTATTACCTGGTAAATGAATCCTCAGAACTACACAAGGAATTCTGTCGTCATCCCGACGCACAGAGATTCACTGGGGAAAACTGCCATAGCAGTTACTTCGAAGATTCTCCCCGAAAAACAATGGACTCTTGGTCCCTTCAGAAAAACAGGACCTCCCGGCTTCCCGGAAGTATATCTCACTCCCGCTTAAAAAACCTTCCCATAGGCCTACGCCGAACTGTCAACCTCTGACCCTAAAGGTCAAACACAATGAATGAATAAACAAGGGAAGACAACCCCTAATCAACCTGACATCGCAGGTAAAGACACAATTATACTTATGATACAAACATAAGCAAATAACTTGACAGATGACTCCGTCGAAAATGACAGCAACATTACTACCACCCCCCTGTAAAAAAAAAATGCAATTTTTTTTTTTAATATGTTCATGAGCAAGATAGCACCAGTATCACTTCTGTGCTCATGCAAACAATGAACCTAATATCAGGTACAATAGAAGAGGGTACAAATCATCTCCCAACATAGGAGAAAATATTTCCTTTAAGCCAAACAAACTAAGGGATACCATTCAAGAAACCTAAGTTGCTGGCAATACCAATCATATATCAAACATTACTAAATAATATAATCATAGCAATATACAAATGTCAATGCTATTTTAGCAACATATCACTGATGGATGGACAAAATGAAATTTGTTAAATTATCTAAACATCATCCAAATACATTTGTATTACAACATATTATGATATTAAGGACAGACCTAAGTCTGAAAATATATCAGGAAAAACTAGGACACAAGATTTAACTGGAATCATGTGGGCATCTAGACAATATGTCCGCCATCACATTATCCGAACCACGGATAGCTCGCACCGTGAAATGGAAAGGCTGAAGAGCAATAGCATAACGAGTAGATCTCGAGCTCTTCAAATCCTTACTTTGCATAGCCGTAAGAGCTTTTTGGTCGGTTTCCATAAAGAAATGCGCGCCCAGAAGGAACCTTTGTAGCTTAAGAATGGACCAAACCATAGCCAACAATTCACGGTCCAAAACCGAGTAATTCCTTTCTGCCGCATTCAGCTTCCTAGAAATATACATTACAGGATGCAGAGTTCCTGAATATTCCTGCATTAGTGCCGCTCCAATGCCAGTGGAAGAGGCATCACTACGAAGGACAAAAGTCTTATCAATCGTCGGTAGTCTTAAGATAGGATGAGATGAGAACAAATTCTTAACCTGATCCAATGAAGATTGGCATTCTTGGGACCAACGCACCATATTAGGAGAACCTTTTTTCAATAACGTTGAAAGTGGTGCCATAATGGAGGACAGATTCTCAATGAATCTTCCATAGAATTGTATCAATCCCAAGAGACTACGCACTTGCTTTTTTGTCTTCGGAACCGAGATATTTAATATCTTTGAAATGTTTTGGTCCTCTGTCTTCAACAGACCATGACCAACTCGATGACCTAGGAAGGAAATTTCACTAAACCCAACAAAAGCTTTAGAGGGTTTAGCAGTCAAACTATGCTCACGTAGAGTAGATAGCAATTCCTTCAGACCCACATAGTGTTCTTCCCAAGTATCGCTGAAAAGACAGATGTCGTCTAAATATGCAATGACATCTGCACGATCTGATAGAATTCGTCGCATCATGCGCACGAAAGTCGCTGGGGCGTTCATAAGCCCGAAAGGCATAAAATTCCATTGAAACAGACCCCTAGGTGTCGAAAAAGCAGTGAGAGGTTTGGCGTGTTCCGTCAATGGGACTTGCCAATAACCTTTCGACAAGTCTAGTTTAGTAAAGAATTTAGCTTTAGAAAGTCTAATAAGTAGATCATCTAATAACGGCATAGGTTCAGCATCGAACTTCGTAACTTGATTTAATTTGCGATAATCAACGCAAAGACGTATGTTATTGTCTTTCTTTCGAACAATAACTATCGACGAAGAATAAGCTGAAGTGGATGGTTCAATTATTTGTAGTTGAATCATTTCATCCAATTCTTTCTCGACTTGTGCTTGAAAATGAATAGGTATTGGGTATGGTCTTACTCTGATCGGATTACGATCAGTAAGTATGATGTCATGTTCTATGACATCTGTGTGTCCAGGAATGTCGGTAAGGACATCCTGATATGATTGTAACGTAGAGGATACTTGACGTTGTTCCTCAAAAGACAAGTTGGAAGAGACTGTAACGTCTCTCCACGATTCCGTTGAAGTAAGTGGAATCGTAGGAAGAGGTAAGTTCACGTCAGAAAAAATAGTTTCCTCATCCTGTATAACGGACAGGGATGAGATGTGACCATGTTGAACTGGAGAGTCGTCCGTCGCCTGGAAAATAGGCTGTAAATAGTCTGGACGTTCAATAAACTCTGTTAGCATATTTATATGGAAGGTTTTATGCCTTCCATCCACATCGACAATATAGTCGACATCAGAAATTTTCGAGACTATAGTGTATGGACCCTTCCAAGAAATGAGAAGTCTATTCTCTCTTGAGGGCAGTAAGACATATGCTTTGTCTCCAGGACAAAGTTGACGTAGGCGTCTTTTCTTATTAGCAAATCGCCTAGCTTTTTCTTTCGCAAATTCGGAAGATGAAGTTGCTAACCTGCACGATTCGATAATCTTTTCTCTAAGAGCTATAACATATTCATATGACGATTGTGTATCATCGTCAATATTATCGGAAGTTATCAAATCGTGTAACAAGGACATTGGCCCGCGCGGTTGCGCGCCAAAGACAAGTTCGAAAGGAGAAAACCCTGTATGCTCGTTGGGAACCTCTCTATAGGCAAAGAGGACTGCAGGTAAAACCCTGTCCCAATCTTCAGGATGATCCTCCGTTATCTTGCCAAGTAAGTTCTTTAGTGTCCTGTTAAGACGTTCTACCAATCCATTGGACATTGGATGATAAATACTACTGAGAGACCTTTTAATGTCTAGCGTAGCCATTACCTGAGACATAACGTCCGAAATTAACTGAGTGCCGTGATCCGACAGTATTTCTCCGGGGAATCCCAGACGAGAAAATACGAGCCAAAGAGCATCAGCGATATCGACAGTTGATATGCTCTTCAGAGGAATAGCCTCTGGCCAACGCGTGCACATGTCCACGCAAGTGAGGATAAATTGGTGTCCTCTGGCTGACTTAATTTTGAACGGACCAATGATGTCTATAGCCATTTTCTGAAACGGCCGAATCGGAATATCTGCAGCCTGAATAGGAGCAGCATGTCTCGGACCCCTAGACTTGACCTCTTGACAAATTTTGCAAGATCGGCAATAAATTCGGATGTCTTTATTCACGAATGGCCAAAAGAATGACGCAAGGACTCTAGTTTTAGTTCTGGAAAAACCCATGTGTCCCGCACACTGAGAATCGTGTGCATGCCGAAGAATTAAGGCTCTCATACACTTAGGCACAAGAATTTGCGAGTGCATAGACTTGTCCGAGTGTTGTACCATTCGTACCAATATACCATTCTTCATAGTGATATACGATTTGTGATTCGTATTTTGATTGGGATCCCCTTTCTTTGCAAGAAGGAAGTATTTCTTCAAAGAAGGATCCTCTTCTTGACGTTTAACAAACGAGTCATGGGAAATCACCAAGTGCTCGTCTTGGCTATCAACTTCATTACTATTATCAGATGAAGTTGGGGGATTAAGAGCTTGAGCTCTTGTCACCACTGCATTGACCGTTTGAATGTTTTTTTCTTCCCAACTAGAAATTTGTTGCGGGGTGCATTCCTTAACCCCATGAATACGACCGATTATAAGATCCGCAATAGGATTAGGAAGAAGACATGCATGGACATCTCCTGTGAAGAAAGGAGTGTCAATCCTAATAATAGCAGTAGGATAGCTTTCCATAGTACCACCAAATGTAACACATTTGATTGTTTTTCCAGTGGCACAGCAAGGATCTATCAGAGACTCCTTAACCCCGACGGTAGTACATCCCGAATCGAAAAGTACTGAGACTAGCCTATCATTTATTAGACCTTTATGTAAGATGAGAGATCCTCTCCCATCATGCGCAACTGTAGCAGGTAGAGCAGGAAGAGGGTGACCACAACTTAGCGTAGATACAGTTGATGAGTCAAACAATGTTAAGCATTGGGGGCATTCAGTTGCTCTCCCAAAATCGAAAGCACAACCAGTGATAGCCCTAGAGTTACCACTATCATTTACTGTATTACAGGCTCCATCAAACTCTTGTTGCGCAGAGTTTGCCTGTTGGTAAGGTCTTTTTTTGTTAAACCTAGGTCTACCTCGATTATCATTTCCCCTGTAATTATTTCGACTATCATTTCCCCTGTAATTGTTATCATATTGCCTATTGTAATCATCATTCCGGTTTGAATCCCGGTTTCTAAATTCACCATCGTCATAATCTTGACGTCGAGAATGATTACCTCGAAAATTTGAATAGTTATTATTTGGATAGCCTTTACGAAAGTGTCTCAAATTATTACCACTAAAATTACGAGAACTACCATCTTGTCTCCACTGCATAGACGAAGAACCATCATGTGTTGGATTACTCCGCTTCTGAGTGTAATTTTGATTACTTCCCCTATTCCAATTTTGTTGAGCACCCTGAAATTTTTTTCTGAAATTAGGGCCATATGGTGTTGCCGAAGCAGCTGGCAACCCTTCTTTCACTTTAGAATTGCTAACTGTAGCATGGGGATGTGCTGTGGCATACTGACAACAGTATTCCTCCATTTCTTTTAAGTTTTTAGGCTTACGCTCATGAAGGAATGCAAGAAAAGAATCATTAACAGATGACAAAACCTTATCTCGCAATAATAAGTCCATTAGACCTTCATATGTTTTCTCAATCTGAGACAACTCAACCCATCGTGTAAATGTACGACGTATCTTTGTAACAAAATCAGAGAAATCTACTCCATTTTCTGGCAACATTGTCCTAAAACGAAGACGATAGTCTTCTTGTTTTAATTGGTATTTTTTTAGTAATGCTGCCCTGACAACATCATAATTAGTCCTCTCATGTTCGTCTATTGTCATAAGAGTAGTCACTGTGTCACCTGTAAAAAATGGCATCAGTTGTTCAACATATTTTTCCTTTTTTATGTTATGCGTATCGCACAAAAATTGGAATCTATCTAGATAATCTGCTACGTCATCCTTTAAAGGATTGAAATGAGGCAATTTAATCCTACTAACAAACTCCTTTGTCGTACTCGAAGTTGTTTGCTGAGCACCCGTACTCGCCAATTTCAATTTCTCTAACTCCAAAATTGCGAGTTTTTCATCAAGTTCCATCTTCTGTTTTCTTTCCTCATGTTCCATTTTTCTAATTTCAGCCTCAGCAGCAGCTTGAAGTTTTTTTTCCTCTGCAGCAGCTTGAAGTTTTTTTTCCTCTGCAGCAGCTTGAAGTTTTTTGTCTTCCATTTCCATCTGGAATTTTCTTTCATCAGCTGCAGCTTGAGCTTTCCTCTCCTCAGCAGCAGCTTGAGCTTTTCTCTCCTCAGCCTCTCTTTGATACCTTCTTTCTTCAAGTTCTAATCTTCTATTCTCAGCTTCTAGCTTCTTTAGTTCAGCTTCTGCTTTCAATTTAATTTCCTCTTTTTGTTTCTTTTCTTCTGACTTTAATGCAATGGCGAATTGAGCAGATGAATATTCTTCCAATTCTTTACCAGACTTACCAAGGGTCAACCCTTGCTGGATGAAGAAATCCAATGTAGACATTCTGTCTAATGAGATCAGAAACCTGAAAAAAAATTAAATAAATTACCTTATCCCACTTCAATGGGAGACAAGTCTGAAATGCTAGACTTGTATACTCACTTCACTTTATTTTACTGTCTCAATCTTTGTAGATAACAAGTCTTTTATCAAAGAACTTGTATAAATATCTTATATAATATTATTTAACAAACTCTATATGAAGAGTCTACCTTATCAATAATATCAAAACATGACCAAGTATGTGTATGTAGACTGTGCATGACAGTAATGTAGTACAACCAAAAAAAAAATACAAAGACAAAAATACAAAACAATACAAATGGCAACACTGTTTTAACCAAAAATGTGTAGAGAAATACACAAGAAAGGAGAGACCTACAGAATACAAACAAAACAAATCGACAATCAAAACTGAAAAACAGACAAAATATTACAAAAACAACGTTAAGTACAATTACATCACAGCTAACATCAATAGCGACCAATTGTCACTAGCAAATTTCCAAATTAAGAAAATTTGCACCTACAGACCGCTTACAGTAAGCCTCGATCAAGTGGCATATTTACCGTAAGACCCACCAACCGAAAAACCCGCAGAAAAATACACAAAACAGTAGAAGTGACATAAACATATAGCAATCAATTTCAATGTGTTGCAGAACAAGTTCAGTCACAGCTGAAACTAAAATAAATTTCTTGCTCCTTGCGAACACAGAAACGAAATGTCAAACGCGCACTGAACGTCAAATCCACTGTAACATAAAGTGGTATTCACGAACCAAAGTTACTATGACCTTCTCAAATTAGGGCTTGCACATTGAATGTTTACAATTTCACGTACTGTTTACAGACACTTGACCTCCAACAATGTAGCTTGAATGCTCTGACCTAGAAAAGTCTGTTGTTGAATGAAACGTGTAACAACCCGCAGTACTGTTTACAATAGGAACCCGCCTTCTATGCAGTTATGGTCCACGTAGCAAATGCCTAGTAGTTCACTTCAGTACTTGTCTTGTTATGCTTTATGTAGCATTATAATATAAATGCTCGTACTGTTTATTTGTGTCAACCGTTGATGACCTATATCTGTCCTGTTGTAGCCAAAACTTGCAAGTGTAGAATTAGCGCTGTGTGTTACGGCTGTCCCGTGTGTAGCTTAGACCCACAGATCAGAAGTGTAATGTGTACTTGTCCTTCTTGTAACTTTCTCGACAAAACTGGAGACATCATACATGTAACAGCCAACCAGGAATGTAAATTTCTGGATCCATAAATGTCAACAATAATGTCAAATGCTCGCTCTGTTCTTTTTAAACCCACAGATCTGGTCCATCAGAAATGTAAGTTTCTAGGCCACATTGGCGACAAGAAATGTATCATAAGAGCCCACGTAACTGGTCCACCAGAAATGTAACTGTCTTTTTTTTCTTGTTGAGGTGATCACTGGCCCAAGACAGTATACATGTTGTTAGATGTGTAGTGCGAGCGTATGATGAATTGAGTGTGGGTGCGAATGAAGGCGCGAATGTGTTTAGGCTCGTATAGATGTAGATCCTGCAACCCATACTCTCACATGCAGTAATCAAGGATGCTTTGACACTGCAGGCATGTTTCAAGACATTTATTGACGGGAACACACATAATATCAACAGGAACAGTCAGTGTAACAAGGTCATGCTGACCTGACATCGATAGGTATACATTTGGCATTCAAAAAGGTAAACATCAGAATAGACGTGCATGGTCAATAGCAAAGTTCTTCAATAATGACAGTTCGTAGCGTCGCCCTTGGCGTCTCTGACTAAACGCGTCAGATGCCTTAGTTACCTTGACACACAGGTGCAACTTGGCACTCCCTGCCAATTGCACATATCAGGCTGTAGTATAATAGCCGGAAGCACAGGCCTCGTCCTAACGTCGGCCGTGTACTTCTGTTAAATAGGTTATCATCAACCCTGCAGTAATACTTATTGTAGATAGAAGTTCCGCCAATCTGCGGCTCCCACAATATATCTTCGTCACTGGATTTCTGGACAATATAAGACTAACAGTCTTGGATGGCTACCTCGAGCACAAATATATAAGTTCTGAAATGGCGGATCAGTGAGCTGCTGTTCACCCTAGGTAATCCTTTACATGTTCTGCCACCGAAAAGCGTAATAATGCATAAAGGTCGGTATTACCTGGTAAATGAATCCTCAGAACTACACAAGGAATTCTGTCGTCATCCCGACGCACAGAGATTCACTGGGGAAAACTGCCATAGCAGTTACTTCGAAGATTCTCCCCGAAAAACAATGGACTCTTGGTCCCTTCAGAAAAACAGGACCTCCCGGCTTCCCGGAAGTATATCTCACTCCCGCTTAAAAAACCTTCCCATAGGCCCACGCCGAACTGTCAACCTCTGACCCTAAAGGTCAAACACAATGAATGAATAAACAAGGGAAGACAACCCCTAATCAACCTGACATCGCAGGTAAAGACACAATTATACTTATGATACAAACATAAGCAAATAACTTGACAGATGACTCCGTCGAAAATGACAGCAACAATCATTAGAGAGTCTTTCACGTGCGAATCCAGAAATATGATTTAAGCTATCATCTGCATTACCTATATTGGTGAAATTAGCAGGCGTTTGGCAGACAGGTTTAGTGAGCACTTGAATGACATCTATCATAGCAAACATTTACCGGTGGCCGTTCATTTCAATAGGCCTGACCATTTAGATAAATCCGTTATTCATGTTACTGCCATCCTTTCATGTGTCGGTGATGACCGGACTCGCTTTTCGTTGGAGACTCGTCTTATTTTTCAAATGGGCGTTTTATCTCTTGAAGGCCTTAATGTTCAACATAATTTTGCATAAATTCTGGTAGCTTTTTTCTCTTTTTCATTCATTTTTATTCGTTGTTTTTTCGATCTATCTTCTTATGTTTTGGTTTTGGTTCGTTTCGTATCCTTTTGTATCTAATTAAATTGTCGCTATCCTATACGTCAATTCCTTCGAGATTTTTAGGACAGAGTGCTACGGTTTTCTTTTCCAAGCATCTGCGGATCTGGCTAAGTGAACTTTTATTTGTTCCGAACTTTTATTCATTCTTTTTTTTCGTTTCGTTGGTTATTTACTTTCTTGTTTCGGTATTTTTTTTTTAGGTTTTACGATTTTCTTGTATTATTATTGTTCTTTTTTCGCTCATTACTGTGGGTGTTTACTTTTTCCATCGGCTTGTATCGCTCATTTGGTATTGTTTCTCATCATCGTATGTTTTTGTAGTGCCTATATGTAATTCTTGTCTTTGTCACCTGTTTGTGGGTGACGAAGGGTAAAACGCAAAACGTCCCTTGTTTCATGTGAACCGTTATGTGTAAAACTGATTCATTACCGTTTTATTGGTTTATATACTTAGATGTTAATACAGACATTCCACGAAAAGAAGAAATCATCACAGCAATAAAAAATGTTAATGAATGGAAAAGCTCCTGGCCATGATAACTTAAATGCAGAGCTATTTAAGACAGACCCTGAGCTAGCAGCAGAACTATTCGAACCACTATTTGCACAAATTTAGAAAACAGGGACAACACCAACGGTGTGGAACAAAAGAATAATCGTCAAATTGCCCAAGAAGGGAGATCTTGCAGACTGCAATAATTGGAGAGGAATCACTCTTCTCTCAGTTCCCTGCAAAATACTAGGAAGGATAATTATACAGAGAATTTCAAAAGCAGTAGACCACAAACTGAGGAAAGAACAAGCAGGATTTAGAAAGAACAAAAGATGTGTAGATCATATATTTACCCTCAGGAACGTTATAGAGCAGTGCTCAGAATGGCAAAGACAGCTGAACATTAATTTCATTGATTTTGAAAAGGCTTTTGAGAGTATACATAGGGACAGTTAATGGAAAATACTGAGGGCTTATGGAATTCCAAGCTGCATAGTGTCAATCATAAAAAGCCTCTATGCCAACTTTACGTGTAGCGTTAGGCAGAGCAACCTAACATTTGAGGTGAAGACAGGAGTACGACAGGGATGCCCCTTATCAACCACTCTATTTTTAACAGTTATAGACTGGGTGATGCGCCAGACAACAGAGGGCAGTCCAAGAGGAATAAAATGGACTACATTTTCTACATTAAAGGATCTTGAATATTCAGATGACATTGCACTACTAGCACATTCACATCAACACATCCAGGAAAAAACGGATAGACTAAATAAGTATAGCCAGCAGGTGGGCTTGAACATCAATCTAAAGCAGTCAGAGGTCATGACGCTCAATGTGAGCAACCCTGAGCCCATATCAGTAAAAAATCAGCAACTGGAACAGACAGACACCTTCACATACCCAGAATGCATAGTAACACCAGACGGCGGAGCAAGCAAAGACATCAACAACAGAACAAACAAAGCAAGAACAGCCTTTTTTAGTCTAAACAACATCTGGAAGTCCTTCCAGTAGAGCACAAGGACAAAATTAAGATTATAGCAGAGCTGTGTGCTTTCTGTGCTTCTTTATGGTGCGGAATGCTGGAGAGTTACAGAGAAGGAAATGTCGAACGTGTCATCTTTTCACACAACGTGAATAGAAAAATTCACCGAATCTTTTGGCCGAATACCATCACCAACCAAGATCTGCAAGCAAGAGGACATTGTAACTGTCTTTTTTTTCTTGTTGAGGTGATCACTGGCCCAAGACAGTATACATGTTGTTAGATGTGTAGTGCGAGCGTATGATGAATTGAGTGTGGGTGCGAATGAAGGCGCGAATGTGTTTAGGCTCGTATAGATGTAGATCCTGCAACCCATACTCTCACATGCAGTAATCAAGGATGCTTTGACACTGCAGGCATGTTTCAAGACATTTATTGACGGGAACACACATAGTATCAACAGGAACAGTCAGTGTAACAAGGTCATGCTGACCTGACATCGATAGGTATACATTTGGCATTCAAAAAGGTAAACATCAGAATAGACGTGCATGGTCAATAGCAAAGTTCTTCAATAATGACAGTTCGTAGCGTCGCCCTTGGCGTCTCTGACTAAACGCGTCAGATGCCTTAGTTACTTTGACACACAGGTGCAACTTGGCACTCCCCGCCAATTGCACATATCAGGCTGTAGTATAATAGCCGGAAGCACAGGCCTCGTTCTGACGTCGGCCGTGTACTTCTGTTAAATAGGTTATCATCAACCCTGCAGTAATACTTATTGTAGATAGAAGTTCCGCCAATCTGCGGCTCCCACAATATATCTTCGTCACTGGATTTCTGGACAATATAAGACTAACAGTCTTGGATGGCTACCTCGAGCACAAATATATAAGTTCTGAAATGGCGGATCAGTGAGCTGCTGTTCACCCTAGGTAATCCTTTACATGTTCTGCCACCGAAAAGCGTAATAATGCATAAAGGTCGGTATTACCTGGCAAATGAATCCTCAGAACATCACAAGGAATTCTGTCGTCATCCCGACGCACAGAGATTCACTGGGGAAAACTGCCATAGCAGTTACTTCGAAGATTCTCCCCGAAAAACAATGGACTCTTGGTCCCTTCAGAAAAACAGGACCTCCCGGCTTCCCGGAAGTATATCTCACTCCCGCTTAAAAAACCTTCCCATAGGCCTACGCCGAACTGTCAACCTCTGACCCTAAAGGTCAAACACAATGAATGAATAAACAAGGGAAGACAACCCCTAATCAACCTGACATCGCAGGTAAAGACACAATTATACTTATGATACAAACATAAGCAAATAACTTGACAGATGACTCCGTCGAAAATGACAGCAACATTACTACCACCCCCCTGTAAAAAAAAAATGCAATTTTTTTTTTTTAATATGTTCATGAGCAAGATAGCACCAGTATCACTTCTGTGCTCATGCAAACAATGAACCTAATATCAGGTACAATAGAAGAGGGTACAAATCATCTCCCAACATAGGAGAAAATATTTCCTTTAAGCCAAACAAACTAAGGGATACCATTCAAGAAACCTAAGTTGCTGGCAATACCAATCATATATCAAACATTACTAAATAATATAATCATAGCAATATACAAATGTCAATGCTATTTTAGCAACATATCACTGATGGATGGACAAAATGAAATTTGTTAAATTATCTAAACATCATCCAAATACATTTGTATTACAACATATTATGATATTAAGGACAGACCTAAGTCTGAAAATATATCAGGAAAAACTAGGACACAAGATTTAACTGGAATCATGTGGGCATCTAGACAATATGTCCGCCATCACATTATCCGAACCACGGATAGCTCGCACCGTGAAATGGAAAGGCTGAAGAGCAATAGCATAACGAGTAGATCTCGAGCTCTTCAAATCCTTACTTTGCATAGCCGTAAGAGCTTTTTGGTCGGTTTCCATAAAGAAATGCGCGCCCAGAAGGAACCTTTGTAGCTTAAGAATGGACCAAACCATAGCCAACAATTCACGGTCCAAAACCGAGTAATTCCTTTCTGCCGCATTCAGCTTCCTAGAAATATACATTACAGGATGCAGAGTTCCTGAATATTCCTGCATTAGTGCCGCTCCAATGCCAGTGGAAGAGGCATCACTACGAAGGACAAAAGTCTTATCAATCGTCGGTAGTCTTAAGATAGGATGAGATGAGAACAAATTCTTAACCTGATCCAATGAAGATTGGCATTCTTGGGACCAACGCACCATATTAGGAGAACCTTTTTTCAATAACGTTGAAAGTGGTGCCATAATGGAGGACAGATTCTCAATGAATCTTCCATAGAATTGTATCAATCCCAAGAGACTACGCACTTGCTTTTTTGTCTTCGGAACCGAGATATTTAATATCTTTGAAATGTTTTGGTCCTCTGTCTTCAACAGACCATGACCAACTCGATGACCTAGGAAGGAAATTTCACTAAACCCAACAAAAGCTTTAGAGGGTTTAGCAGTCAAACTATGCTCACGTAGAGTAGATAGCAATTCCTTCAGACCCACATAGTGTTCTTCCCAAGTATCGCTGAAAAGACAGATGTCGTCTAAATATGCAATGACATCTGCACGATCTGATAGAATTCGTCGCATCATGCGCACGAAAGTCGCTGGGGCGTTCATAAGCCCGAAAGGCATAAAATTCCATTGAAACAGACCCCTAGGTGTCGAAAAAGCAGTGAGAGGTTTGGCGTGTTCCGTCAATGGGACTTGCCAATAACCTTTCGACAAGTCTAGTTTAGTAAAGAATTTAGCTTTAGAAAGTCTAATAAGTAGATCATCTAATAACGGCATAGGTTCAGCATCGAACTTCGTAACTTGATTTAATTTGCGATAATCAACGCAAAGACGTATGTTATTGTCTTTCTTTCGAACAATAACTATCGACGAAGAATAAGCTGAAGTGGATGGTTCAATTATTTGTAGTTGAATCATTTCATCCAATTCTTTCTCGACTTGTGCTTGAAAATGAATAGGTATTGGGTATGGTCTTACTCTGATCGGATTACGATCAGTAAGTATGATGTCATGTTCTATGACATCTGTGTGTCCAGGAATGTCGGTAAGGACATCCTGATATGATTGTAACGTAGAGGATACTTGACGCTGTTCCTCAAAAGACAAGTTGGAAGAGACTGTAACGTCTCTCCACGATTCCGTTGAAGTAAGTGGAATCGCAGGAAGAGGTAAGTTCACGTCAGAAAAAATAGTTTCCTCATCCTGTATAACGGACAGGGATGAGATGTGACCATGTTGAACTGGAGAGTCGTCCGTCGCCTGGAAAATAGGCTGTAAATAGTCTGGACGTTCAATAAACTCTGTTAGCATATTTATATGGAAGGTTTTATGCCTTCCATCCACATCGACAATATAGTCGACATCAGAAATTTTCGAGACTATAGTGTATGGACCCTTCCAAGAAATGAGAAGTCTATTCTCTCTTGAGGGCAGTAAGACATATGCTTTGTCTCCAGGACAAAGTTGACGTAGGCGTCTTTTCTTATTAGCAAATCGCCTAGCTTTTTCTTTCGCAAATTCGGAAGATGAAGTTGCTAACCTGCACGATTCGATAATCTTTTCTCTAAGAGCTATAACATATTCATATGACGATTGTGTATCATCGTCAATATTATCGGAAGTTATCAAATCGTGTAACAAGGACATTGGCCCGCGCGGTTGCGCGCCAAAGACAAGTTCGAAAGGAGAAAACCCTGTATGCTCGTTGGGAACCTCTCTATAGGCAAAGAGGACTGCAGGTAAAACCCTGTCCCAATCTTCAGGATGATCCTCCGTTATCTTGCCAAGTAAGTTCTTTAGTGTCCTGTTAAGACGTTCTACCAATCCATTGGACATTGGATGATAAATACTACTGAGAGACCTTTTAATGTCTAGCGTAGCCATTACCTGAGACATAACGTCCGAAATTAACTGAGTGCCGTGATCCGACAGTATTTCTCCGGGGAATCCCAGACGAGAAAATACGAGCCAAAGAGCATCAGCGATATCGACAGTTGATATGCTCTTCAGAGGAATAGCCTCTGGCCAACGCGTGCACATGTCCACGCAAGTGAGGATAAATTGGTGTCCTCTGGCTGACTTAATTTTGAACGGACCAATGATGTCTATAGCCATTTTCTGAAACGGCCGAATCGGAATATCTGCAGCCTGAATAGGAGCAGCATGTCTCGGACCCCTAGACTTGACCTCTTGACAAATTTTGCAAGATCGGCAATAAATTCGGATGTCTTTATTCACGAATGGCCAAAAGAATGACGCAAGGACTCTAGTTTTAGTTCTGGAAAAACCCATGTGTCCAGCACACTGAGAATCGTGTGCATGCCGAAGAATTAAGGCTCTCATACACTTAGGCACAAGAATTTGCGAATGCATAGACTTGTCCGAGTGTTGTACCATTCGTACCAATATACCATTCTTCATAGTAATATACGATTTGTGATTCGTATTTTGATTGGGATCCCCTTTCTTTGCAAGAAGGAAGTATTTCTTCAAAGAAGGATCCTCTTCTTGACGTTTAACAAACGAGTCATGGGAAATCACCAAGTGCTCGTCTTGGCTATCAACTTCATTACTATTATCAGATGAAGTTGGGGGATTAAGAGCTTGAGCTCTTGTCACCACTGCATTGACCGTTTGAATGTTTTCTTCTTCCCAACTAGAAATTTGTTGCGGGGTGCATTCCTTAACCCCATGAATACGACCGATTATAAGATCCGCAATAGGATTAGGAAGAAGACATGCATGGACATCTCCTGTGAAGAAAGGAGTGTCAATCCTAATAATAGCAGTAGGATAGCTTTCCATAGTACCACCAAATGTAACACATTTGATTGTTTTTCCAGTGGCACAGCAAGGATCTATCAGAGACTCCTTAACCCCGACGGTAGTACATCCCGAATCGAAAAGTACTGAGACTAGCCTATCATTTATTAGACCTTTATCTAAGATGAGAGATCCTCTCCCATCATGCGCAACTGTAGCAGGTAGAGCAGGAAGAGGGTGACCACAACTTAGCGTAGATACAGTTGATGAGTCAAACAATGTTAAGCATTGGGGGCATTCAGTTGCTCTCCCAAAATCGAAAGCACAACCAGTGATAGCCCTAGAGTTACCACTATCATTTACTGTATTACAGGCTCCATCAAACTCTTGTTGCGCAGAGTTTGCCTGTTGGTAAGGTCTTTTCTTGTTAAACCTAGGTCTACCTCGATTATCATTTCCCCTGTAATTATTTCGACTATCATTTCCCCTGTAATTATTTCGACTATCATTTCCCCTGTAATTGTTATCATATTGCCTATTGTAATCATCATTCCGGTTTGAATCCCGGTTTCTAAATTCACCATCGTCATAATCTTGACGTCGAGAATGATTACCTCGAAAATTTGAATAGTTATTATTTGGATAGCCTTTGCGAAAGTGTCTCAAATTATTACCACTAAAATTACGAGAACTACCATCTTGTCTCCACTGCATAGACGAAGAACCATCATGTGTTGGATTACTCCGCTTCTGAGTGTAATTTTGATTACTTCCCCTATTCCAATTTTGTTGAGCACCCTGAAATTTTTTTTTGAAATTAGGGCCATATGGTGTTGCCGAAGCAGCTGGCAACCCTTCTTTCACTTTAGAATTGCTAACTGTAGCATGGGGATGTGCTGTGGCATACTGACAACAGTATTCCTCCATTTCTTTTAAGTTTTTAGGCTTACGCTCATGAAGGAATGCAAGAAAAGAATCATTAACAGATGACAAAACCTTATCTCGCAATAATAAGTCCATTAGACCTTCATATGTTTTCTCAATCTGAGACAACTCAACCCATCGTGTAAATGTACGACGTATCTTTGTAACAAAATCAGAGAAATCTACTCCATTTTCTGGCAACATTGTCCTAAAACGAAGACGATAGTCTTCTTGTTTTAGTTGATATTTTTTTAGTAATGCTGCCCTGACAACATCATAATTAGTCCTCTCATGTTCGTCTATTGTCATAAGAGTAGTCACTGTGTCACCTGTAAAAAATGGCATCAGTTGTTCAACATATTTTTCCTTTTTTATGTTATGCGTATCGCACAAAAATTGGAATCTATCTAGATAATCTGCTACGTCATCCTTTAAAGGATTGAAATGAGGCAATTTAATCCTACTAACAAACTCCTTTGTCGTACTCGAAGTTGTTTGCTGAGCACCCGTACTCGCCAATTTCAATTTCTCTAACTCCAAAGTTGCGAGTTTTTCATCAAGTTCCATCTTCTGTTTTCTTTCCTCATGTTCCATTTTTCTGATTTCAGCCTCAGCTTTCCTCTCCTCTGCAGCAGCTTGAGCTTTCCTCTCCTCTGCAGCAGCTTCTTTGTCTAATCTCTTCTGTTCAGCTTCTTTGTCTAATCTCTTTTGTTCAGCTTCTTTGTCTAATCTCTTTTGTTCAGCTTCAAATCTCCTTTCCTCCACCTGCATCTGCAATTTCTTTTGTTCAGCAGCAATACTAGCTTCTCTTTCTAATCTTTTCTCTTCAGCCTGAGCTTTTTTCTCTTCTGCAGCTAATGCTTTGTCATACTGAGCAACAGCCCATTGTTCTAACTGTTGACCAGTCTTATCAAGGGCTCTCCCTTGTGTAATAAAGTAGTCCAATGTAGACATCTTGTCTACTGAGATCAGTAACTTGCAGAAGCAAATATATTAAATTATCCCACTTTAATGGGAGACAAGTCTGAAATGATAGACTTGTATACTCACTTCACTTTCTTTCACACTCTTAGTCTTGTTTATAATGTACCCAAAAAATCACCTGAGTACCTGTGGAAAAAAAATTCCCTTATATCCCACTCACTATGGGCACAAGTCTTTTTTATAAAGAACTTGAATATGTATTTCACCTTGTCTCAATCTTTGTAGATAACAAGTCTTTTATCAAAGAACTTGTATAAATATCTTATATAATATTATTTAACAAACTCTATATGAAGAGTCTACCTTATCAATAATATCAAAACATGACCAAGTATGTGTATGTAGACTGTGCATGACAGTAATGTAGTACAACCAAAAAAAAAATACAAAGACAAAAATACAAAACAATACAAATGGCAACACTGTTTTAACCAAAAATGTGTAGAGAAATACACAAGAAAGGAGAGACCTACAGAATACAAACAAAACAAATCGACAATCAAAACTGAAAAACAGACAAAATATTACAAAAACAACGTTAAGTACAATTACATCACAGCTAACATCAATAGCGACCAATTGTCACTAGCAAATTTCCAAATTAAGAAAATTTGCACCTACAGAACGCTTACAGTAAGCCTCGATCAAGTGGCATATTTACCGTAAGACCCACCAACCGAAAAACCCGCAGAAAAATACACAAAACAGTAGAAGTAACATAATATAGCAATCAATTTCAATGTGTTGCAGAACAAGTTCAGTCACAGCTGAAACTAAAATAAATTCCTTGCTCCTTGCGAACACAGAAACGAAATGTCAAACGCGCACTGAACGTCAAATCCACTGTAACATAAAGTGGTATTCACGAACCAAAGTTACTATGACCTTCTCAAATTAGGGCTTGCACATTGAATGTTTACAATTTCCACGTACTGTTTACAGACACTTGACCTCCAACAATGTAGCTTGAATGCTCTGACCTAGAAAAGTCTGTTGTTGAATGAAACGTGTAACAACCAGCAGTACTGTTTACAATAGGAACCCGCCTTCTATGCAGTTATGGTCCACGTAGCAAATGCCTAGTAGTTAACTTCAGTACATGTCTTGTTATGCTTTATGTAGCATTATAATATAAATGCTCGTACTGTTTATTTGGGTCAACCGTTGATGACCTATATCTGTCCTGTTGTAGCCAAAACTTGCAAGTGTAGAATTAGCGCTGTGTGTTACGGCTGTCCCGTGTGTAGCTTAGACCCACAGATCAGAAGTGTAATGTGTACTTGTCCTTCTTGTAACTTTCTCGACAAAACTGGAGACATCATACATGTAACAGCCAACCAGGAATGTAAATTTCTGGATCCATAAATGTCAACAATAATGTCAAATGCTCGCTCTGTTCTTTTTAAACCCACAGATCTGGTCCATCAGAAATGTAAGTTTCTAGGCCACATTGGCGACAAGAAATGTATCATAAGAGCCCACGTAACTGGTCCACCAGAAATGTAACTGTCTTTTTTTTCTTGTTGAGGTGATCACTGGCCCAAGACAGTATACATGTTGTTAGATGTGTAGTGCGAGCGTATGATGAATTGAGTGTGGGTGCGAATGAAGGCGCGAATGTGTTTAGGCTCGTATAGATGTAGATCCTGCAACCCATACTCTCACATGCAGTAATCAAGGATGCTTTGACACTGCAGGCATGTTTCAAGACATTTATTGACGGGAACACACATAGTATCAACAGGAACAGTCAGTGTAACAAGGTCATGCTGACCTGACATCGATAGGTATACATTTGGCATTCAAAAAGGTAAACATCAGAATAGACGTGCATGGTCAATAGCAAAGTTCTTCAATAATGACAGTTCGTAGCGTCGCCCTTGGCGTCTCTGACTAAACGCGTCAGATGCCTTAGTTACTTTGACACACAGGTGCAACTTGGCACTCCCCGCCAATTGCACATATCAGGCTGTAGTATAATAGCCGGAAGCACAGGCCTCGTTCTGACGTCGGCCGTGTACTTCTGTTAAATAGGTTATCATCAACCCTGCAGTAATACTTATTGTAGATAGAAGTTCCGCCAATCTGCGGCTCCCACAATATATCTTCGTCACTGGATTTCTGGACAATATAAGACTAACAGTCTTGGATGGCTACCTCGAGCACAAATATATAAGTTCTGAAATGGCGGATCAGTGAGCTGCTGTTCACCCTAGGTAATCCTTTACATGTTCTGCCACCGAAAAGCGTAATAATGCATAAAGGTCGGTATTACCTGGCAAATGAATCCTCAGAACATCACAAGGAATTCTGTCGTCATCCCGACGCACAGAGATTCACTGGGGAAAACTGCCATAGCAGTTACTTCGAAGATTCTCCCCGAAAAACAATGGACTCTTGGTCCCTTCAGAAAAACAGGACCTCCCGGCTTCCCGGAAGTATATCTCACTCCCGCTTAAAAAACCTTCCCATAGGCCTACGCCGAACTGTCAACCTCTGACCCTACAGGTCAAACACAATGAATGAATAAACAAGGGAAGACAACCCCTAATCAACCTGACATCGCAGGTAAAGACACAATTATACTTATGATACAAACATAAGCAAATAACTTGACAAATGACTCCGTCGAAAATGACCGCAACAGACATGCACATCATCATAGCTAGCAGACACTGGAGCTAGGTTGGCCATGTCTTCATAAGAGACCCCGATGCCATCACAAGAACAGCTATGCTATGGACCCCTAAAGGAAAAGAAAAGAGAGGCAGACCAAAAACAACTTGGAGGTGGACTGTGGAGGCTGATATGCAAAGAATGAACCAGATTTGCGGCACTGTATGAAGGATGGCCACCGACCGAGCAAAGTGGAATCAATTTGTTGTTGCCCTGCAAGACGCCACCAGGCGTGATGACCACTGACTGCTTTTACGGTCGGCTGCTAAAGATCAAAGAAGAAGAAGATGAAATAAAAACACCAGGAGAAACCTAACAGCGTAAAGCACCAGTTAACTTAGGCAGTGACGGCGCTGCATTATCACAGAATTAACTACCGGGTAGAAATCCCCTAAAATAATTCGTCACACTACTATTAGTTATATATAAAAGCTAACATGGGTTATATATATTACAAAGGATGTCAACTTACCCCGAGATGATGAGAATAGGCAACACAATCTAGTTTTGTGCCCACATCTGCCTTTTTCTCATGTGGTCATCTACGGACAGGAACAATTTACGAGTGTGCTTGACTGAGTAAAACTATCTAGATTTATAGTCTACTAGAGACGCTACCCCCGGTCACCTGGCATCGCATGTTTCCACAGATGTTCGGCGTATACCGTAAACATGAGTAAGACAAATGTTATTCTAGAGTCTACATCAGAGACAACAACCGCGAGAAAGTTTCGTAGATAAGACATAATATTGTTCTATGAGCTAACTGCGCCAATCAAGGGCCACAACAACAATCTCATAACGAACGTGAGTTTTGTCTCCCTTGAATCGGAGATGAAAGCGGGTACAGAGACCTCAAAGGATTGGATCATCTTTGCTCCCGCTACTGACTTTAGTAGAATAGCGGTTCGCTTCTTCAAAGAAACTATTTCTCGCTCGTGAATAACGCTGTTACGAGCTACAAGCGTTCCCCTAGTCAGACAAACACCAGGTGCAGCTTAAGTAATATTATCGTAAGCTGACCACTACTGACCAAGTGGTGAATTTATAATGAAGGCCAGAACGAAACCAAAGCGCGGGGTGGGGTCTGAGAGGGGAATAATGGGCTACGTAGGTAAAATCCGAAGGAAAAGAAACCGAAAGTGCACAAAATCGAGGAAACCAGAAACATTAAAAGAGTAAGAAAAATGTGACGTGTTGGGAAAATAAAATTATCAGTCAATCCGTGACATACAAGAAGACAATCCAAACAAAACAAAAAGAAAAAAAATCCAACATGGGTGCTAGTAATTCTAAACACCAAATTCTAATCTGTGTCCCTGTCACAGTTGCCATCCTCAAATAGAGACAACTGCGATCTAGGCTAAAAAAAAAAATTAAAACACCGCACAGCAAAGAACACACCACCACAAAACACATAACCCCAACGAATGATGTAGAGAGTTAAACACTCTCTTATAAGCACCACCAAGTACTTCTTGAAAAGAGTAATTAATTTCCGCCACACGTCTTTGAGTTTAATTCCCTGTCTATAAGTGAGGTAGTATCATGTACACTTGAACCAATCATCTTGCTAATTCTTGTATTTCTGATACGGTAAGAATTCAGATACGTCCAAGGTTGACGAGGACAGTGGGAAATATATTTTCAGTGTGAATCATTGATAATTAACCCTAATATCCGGTGGGCTGAATGAGTCCAATCTCATGTTTGCACAAGTGGAGCGCCTTAATATACACGAGAGACGTGGCCAGTGTAGTTGTGAAAGTATTTTAAGGGAAGAGTTAAAATGGATAGAACTGTAAAATATGAACATTTGAGAAAATATTTAAGTAAGAGGTAGGGGTCATAAAGGTTAGGTAGTAAACAGGTTGGCGTGATAGCCGTGAACTCACAACGGCTTCATAAAAAATAAGTGGCTAAGAATAGAAAGAGATAAGTGATTGGCCTTAGGTCAGATGACCAGACCAATCAGAGGGGAAGGACACTTAGCGGTCAGGGGGAATAGGAAAAAATAGATTTTTCACGGGCAGTTGGCTCGATATGAATTAGTTTTAACAGACGCACATTGGTGTTCACGAGGTTTTCGTAGATGCAGCGTGTGCAGGCTGCAAACAAATCTTTTGCATCCGTAAAGCACCAAAGCACATATAGATTCTTTGAACTAGAAGAGAGCAGAATTTCTTAACGTTGAAGATATTTTCTGTAGAGTAAGGAACTAAAGTTTCCATGTACACGCTACCAACCATCAATTGTGTAGCCGCCTGGTGAGATTGCCAGGTCTAGCATGCGTTTGTATATAATCATGACTGTATTGGATCAACTTCAAGGTTGGAAATAAACGTTGTAACATCTTTATGAAACCTGAGTCCTAAACTAGTGTAAGACGGCCTGAGTGCACCTGTCGAGTTACTTACAAAGAAGTATGACTGCCTGTCCAGTTGGTACGAAGTATAGTTAACACAACCCCTATTACCGTCAAACCCTAACCTAGAACCCGGAGTCCCGAGCGTACACCACCAGATCACGGGCCTGTAAATTACCATTCAAACGAGTCATCTCGAGCGGCAGCTCGTCACACGAAAAAGTCTAACTTCTGTAAGTTGGGAGCCGCGCTGGTGTAATGGCTACGACGTTGTACTGGCGACCAGGTGTTCATGGTTCAAACCCGGCCGTCGGCATTTGAAGAAATGTTACGACCGGAAATTTGACTGAATAACCTGAACGGCTCCTGCACATAAATCCCGTGTGGATGGGAAGGAGCGAAGCTCCTGACCGGGTTGGAAGGAAAGTCCACTGAACCCCCAGCCTCGCAATGACATGTCATTGGGCCGAAAGAGCTGGAAAGCTTGAGTGCCGCTGGTTATAGAGAAAAAAAAAACTTCTGTAAGCAGCGGAAACTAGAAGAGACAGATTTATACAGTGCCATCGTTATACCACTAACCCGTTGGCACTTACCAGCATGTACTGGCTCCCACACTAGTTCAATTGTGACTGGGCGCATGATGAACAGAGCCCACCGGTCTACAAACGAAGACACAATGGGCGCTCTATTCTGAAGTTTGGTGAGCTTGAATGTTGGTGGTCCCAGAGGTTCAGCAGCTACAGGAGCATAGGTTATCAGCAGCTGGGTACTGAATTCTGCCTTCCTGGTAATAGTTTTTAGGATTTAACCAACTAGTCCCCACTCGAGAACTCGATTAAGGCTATGATACCAGACCTTTGACTTAATGCTGGTTCCAGATGCAAAGAAATCCACTAACATCAACAGTAGCTGGTCGAATCTTCCAAATAAATATGACACGTCCACTCTTCTAGATTTCTTGGAGCGTTAAGTGCCAGACAACTACAGAGTTCTGATTTTATATCAAAACTCGGGATACAGGTGTTCGGGCACCTGCGATTTAGAGCGAATCTTCCGCCTGGGTTGCAACATAACGTGACACAACCACTACGTAATCCCGAGAACTAGTTTTCCGTGTTCCGCGGACGAGAGCTGAGCTAAAAGAGAGAGTGAGATTGTCATTTCTAGCGTAATCGGGTCTACTCGTCGACCCATGAAAGGCGATAGCTTTCCTGGGTGTCAATAGCCAGTTAATGTCGGCCGCTATACTCCCAGAAACCGAGTGCTGGGTTATAACTCGTGGTCAAAGAACTCTAAGAAATATTCCGCCTACCGCGACAGAGAGTTCTGGACGCGTCAAAAATTTCTCCTACCAATATTACAGAAAAAGGGGAGTAAAACTGTCCGATTAAATCGACAGGCCAGTTTCCCCAGTTTACAACTACAGGAGACCGATAAAAAAAATTAAATGGGTGGGCCAAAATTTAAAAAAAAGGAATTAAGGGAGGTCTTAGCCCCCTGAGTGCCAAAAATTATAACCAAGCGTCACAATTATAATATTAATATAAGTCTTCAGTGCACAATGGGCTAATCACCTGTTTGCCAAGTCACTTCGATTACATGTCCCGCCCATGGGCCTTGTGCACTTGGGTCCCCTCTACACCTCGTTTCACGGGGTAGAAGAGGTTACGATTATGAGATGAGATGAGATATAAGTCTTCCACCAGGGAGTTGCTGTGCCGAAAAGCGTGAGAACCAGTGTCTACCACATTTTAACAAGCATTGATAAAGCCCAAACTGCCACGTCGCCATCATCTCCATGCTTCGCTCCATATGAAGCACGGAGTCAACATTGCGTGTAGCCCCCTTGATGAAGCCCTTTCTAAAGCGTGAACTCTTGCAGTCATAGTTTCTGAAGCAATTTGTCTTACATGACGAGCTTCCCATCCCCACTGAGAACTTAATATCAGTCACGTTTTATGACATTGACTGCGCAATTTCATATTATTTATTTATCTTCTCAGAAACCCCTGGAAAGTACACTGGGATAGTTGTGACTTCGAACATCACACAAACTTCATTGAGTAGACTACACGATAAAATGGGTTCATAAACATTCTTTCTATCTCTGCTTGTTTCGTTTCGCGTAGACGGACACTACAGCGCCTTCTTCTTTCTCGTCGTTCGTTCTCAAATAACCACATCTATCTCTGTTATAAAGATGGCAGTCTGTCTCAGGCTTCTCTCGTCAACATGCAGTTTCTCCTTTGACTGATTTGGAGATGGTCTTGCTTCCACCCTGCTCCTCTCATGGAGCCGACAATTTTGTAATACATGTTCAACTGTCTGTCATCACCACATGGACGCATATCTGTCTGTTTGTCCTACCCACATGAACACACATTTGCCTGTTTGCCCTCCTCACATGGATACTTTAGCCAGTTTAAAAGACGCACTGTGAAACCTAGAAGTGACTATATTTTGTCAAGTTACATTTGGCTTCATGATGCCCATCTTTTTCCACACCGTTTGAGAACCACTCTAAAAAATATGTTTTTGCCAAAATGTCTCCTATGAAATCGCCAATAAAGTCTGCCAGAGGATTTTTTAGTCGCAATACACCCATAATTACCAAGACGTTATAGAAATTTATAAATGGCTGCTTGCGTCGAATAAAAGGATTGAAGTGATATGACCTGATCACTTACGTGGAATTGATGACAAGAACCGACATGTGTCAGTACAATAAGAGATGAGAAGACGACGCTAGCGAAGGATAGAACAAACATGGTGGAAACTTGCTGATAGCATTACAAGGTAGTTCTTATTCCGGAATACCCATGGAAAGGCTGGTAAAAGGAGACCACAAACCACATGGAGAAGAGTACTGGAGATAGATATGAAAGGGATGATGAGACAAAAGACCATGAGTTGATGGCACGGAACATGAGTGCTTGCCCTAGTTGTGTTGGAAGCCTATGCTCCTCGAGGAGCTAATATGCAACGATAACAATGATGATACCCATCATTCAACGCGGTTTCTACGTGGCTTAGATCAAAATAGATTTAGACGCAATGCGGTTCTCATAAATTACATCTAATGACTCTCAGCACAAATATTAATGTTTAATCTATGACATTTATCAATAAAACTACAATCACCTCAATCTATAAACTTCACAGTTATTACTAAGTGGTTTATTTATTACTATGATCATCCAAATTTAATTCGTCTTGTTCAAGACTGGCTAAATTAAGGTGTCAGTAACCCTCAATGATACGTCATCATTCAACGCACAGACAGACAGAAAAAGAGAGTTATATAGAAAGATCGTTAGAAAGGTGTGGCCGTATGACCTACAACCAATAGCATTCATTCATGCTGCAGACTGGTTATAACGAGAATTAAACTATCATTAGTCATTATAGAAAAAGCAAGCACAATTTTTAACAAATATAAAAATACCCCAGACATCTTAGAGCAGGGTGGAGCAAGGCGAAACTAACTGCGTCAATTTTGGGTAAGAAGCCACGTGACAAATCGGCGGCAGTTGGCATGGAAGTGTAGTGACGCAAGTAGGGACAGCTACATCACGCTATGAGAACGTAATGTTTGACCAATAATTTATCAAATAGAATAAGCTTCCAACCAATGGAAACGTAGCCAGCTCAAGGCACTTCGAAATTGTCGGCAGGAAATTATTAAACCAGCAGAGTATTGGACAAGTGAGCAGTGTAGAAGGACGTGTAAATGACTGTCCTGCTCACAAGTTGAGGTATTCAACGATTTTAAGAAAATATTTTATGCATGTGTATTTGTACACATGGGAAGGTTACTCATTTACTTATCCAAGTAAGTAGTACGATCGCCCTATCATTTTGCATTTCAGCGTATTTTCGTATAATGAAAACATAATAGCAGAAGAGAAACAAAATGGAGGATACAATAGATATTACGAGAGAAGAGAATTGAAACTGAGTATAGACAAGATGGCTATCTAGAATACACACGGAAAAGAAAGCAAATATGAAATTATGATTATCCAGGAATTGGTAAAACTTGATATTGGGAAAGAAAATTATGAAGCAGCTTGGATTGAGCTTCATGAAAGGAAACAATAACTAAGATTTGTTTGATGTACAAAATGCCTAATTGCTGAACATAGTTTGACACTATTTGACCAGTTTGCTGTTAAATAAAATCCATTTTAAAGGACCAGGCTGGTGAAAATTGATTGTCAGTTGGATAACCTAGATGTATTGTCAAAGTTTACATTTCTCAACCACTAATGCTCTCCATCTAACAACACCTGTAAAAGGAACGAACGAACCACATCACTCAGACAGGGTATAAGAAATAACCACCTTTCGCGAGCTATAAACCAGTACTAGATCACACTTAGACATGGACTAAATAAAAAGGAGAAAGAAATTTGCTATAGATAAAGTAGTCCTACATCATACTGCACCCCGCCACATATAACATAATTGATACCGTGCCCAGTCACGCAAGGAAATAATACGGCAACACTGGGTGAGACGGTTACATAAGACATAATTGGTGCCGAGTTCCATTCTTAAGTAAACCCCACACTGCCACAAAGGCTTATATTAGATCATAGATAGAAGAACGCAGCGAACGAATAAATGAATCTATTAATTTGTGTATCAAACGGTTGAGAACTCGGAGCGCAGATTGTACTAACTTTCTGCCCTTCTTTTATTTTTATACTGAATCCATTTATTCTCACAAGTATTTTAAATATTAATTTAAAGATGTCAGGCGGAGAGATATGCAGATAGACAGACAGACCGACCGGCCGACCGACCGACAGACAGACAAACAGATAGATAGATAGATAGACAGATAGATAGATAGATAGATAGATAGATAGATAGATAGATAGATAGATAGATAGATAGATAGATAGATAGATAGATAGATAGATAGATAGATAGATATATACATAATCAGAATCTTTATTATCCCAAAAAATACATTAACTTTACTTACTTAGTCGTTCCCCTTCTACCGTGAGGTGTAGAGGTTTGGAAGAAAGAGCGCCATACTATCCTATCGGCTGTCTTCCTCCTGGCTTGGTTTCATTCTAGTCCTCGGTCCTTCAAAGATTGTCTAATGTTGTCCTCCCAGTGGACTCTGGGTCGTCCTGGGGTCTGGATCCCTGGCTCTTTGTTTCCAATGCTTGTCGTGGTAGCCGATCTTCTCCCATTCTGCAGACATGGCCAAACCGTCTTAGTTGGGAATGTTCTACTTGGGTCTGCAGGGGATGGGATTCTAGACCTTGGCGTATCATCTGGTTGCGACCATGTCTCTTCTTATTACTTCAACCACCTTCCTCAGATACCTCATTTCTGAGATTTGGATCTGGCTTTTATGGGTTGTGGTACATTAACATGTACTTGATATAGTATAAAAACACCATATCATATCAGATAATCATTTAAAGTCCGCAAGTGTGCTAAACTCCGCCCAGGAAACAATCGCCAAACGTTCATAATCCGTTGAATTCAACTCGTACATAGTTGACAAGCTGACATCTAAAGTCTCCAGCCTTCAGTTACCGTCACCGTCTTTTGGGACATATCAGAATCTTTATTCTCCATAAAATACATTAATATGTACAGACATGATATAATAGATACAACATGGCATATAGGAGAATCATTAGAATTTACATGAAGTGTCGAACACGTCTCAAGTAGTTCTATGTGGGTGTTTTTACATCTAATGTTTGTGTTTCGCACACATAACAATCTTTAAGCTTTCTAAAAGACATTGGCATATAAAGATATGATATGATATAACCTGCCGAAAATGAGTATTTATGGGTTTTTTTTAATGGGTGTGTTATCAGAATTTTTATTTGCCATAAAAAGCTTTGACAGCTAATGGAGTGAGATATTAAATATAGCTTTAAATGCAATAGTCGTTTGGTAAAGTAGACATAGGAGCACAATTGAGTTTAGACTGTGTGGAAAACATATCCGCCAATTTACAATGGGTGTTTTTTACATCGAAGTTTCCATATTCTGTAAGAAGCTATATTGCACTAATGCTGACATAGAACTTTCGCTTCAAATTTCCGCAACCCTAGCGACATTCATCCACTCACACACTTTGCATGCACGTGACCCAAACTACCAATTATCAGTACGATTACACGCGTTCGTTAGCCTAGTTCGTTAATTTCTGCAGTCAATGGATAGTACTTATCAAATTTATGTTGATAACATTTATCTAAATGGGCGTCATATAGTATTGCTGTCTCCACTATAAAAGCTGTTTTGTTCTGTCGATTGATTATTGTTAAATAAGGTTTTACGGCTTGAGTCTTAAATGAAGCGTTACTGCTGGCGAAAAGGGATGGTTTAACTATTATTTCTTTATTTATTGTTATGTCACTCTTATTATTATATGAGGATTTCAGTTTCTCATAAATAATGCCTACAGCTCTATTGTGCCTTTGTTGATATAATGTTTGAAATTTGGTACATCCATTCAATAAATGTGACACTGTTTCCTATGGGTGGTTAAATATTTTGCTCATTTTCGTGTATGTCTGTGGGTAGTATAGATGGAAAAGACTTTCGCATTCCAGCAACTGTAACCTCGATCTCACAGCAAATGAAAGTATTTGATCACTTAATTTAACATTAGATAGAAAACTATATGACATTGTATGGTTTACTCATTTAATTTCGCGCACTATTCTCCCTTGTGACGATTTACTTTTTAGTTCACTTAGAATTAAATTAAGTTTATGTGATTTAAATCCAGAATAAAAAGCATTTGCTTACTTTTATGTTAGACTCACATCTTCAGCTACGTCTAAATGTACAATGTAATGACCACTGTTATCCACGTTCACACTCACTCCTTCACGCGCACATTCTTCATTCAGCTCTACCCAAAATGATCTTGGCCTATTCACCTTCGATCTTTTAACTAAATGGTTCGTTTCGTTTAGCTCGTAACTTGCAAAGTTATTCCTATCTTTATTGTTGCGGTCGGTTTGCTGAATCTATAGTATGTTAAAATGTACCTGGTTAATTTTGGAGACTTTAATTTAATAGTTTCTTTATCAAAGGGGAGTTACTCATGTTTTACTGAGATTGTAGTTAACAGTGGTGGTTGTCCCACTTGTCTGTTAACCCAGCGTCTAATTTTAGACTCGATGTCAGCTTTTCCTGTCATGTTCGCCCACCTGAGCATAGCTCAAGGGTCTAGCGCCTCGACGCATGCGCGAAGAATCTGGCGCGATTTAAGACATCCTCTGTTAGAGAAGTCGAGCTGTAGTTTTGAAAGGGTCAAGACAGTTTTGGGGAAAGTCCTCTGTAAGTTCGACCAGGATGGTTAAAGATTGTTCCCCAATGTTATATTCTGATGCGCCTAGGAGGCGAGTGAGTTTTGTGATGTTTATTCTGAAGGGACATTAAGGTAATTTACCCTTAAAACAGTTTCTTTATTGCCAGAATGATATATGACTTTTTGTAGCCAGCTAGCGACTTTTCCCTGGGCGGGAATAAGTCCATCTATTAATACTAGTAATGGAGCTCACGAAGTATTCTAATATTATATGCACTGGGCTGGTGTATGCCCAAAGAACTTTACAGGTGCTGTATTCCGCTATCTGCGGTGATGCCATTTAACAAGGCTTGACTCACCCTGTTTGTTATATAAATATCACGGAGGCCATCATATCTATAAGCCCGCCATATTGCGCGGCCTGATGTAGACCCATATATATATCTGACTTACTGATGTCAGAAAGGAGTTCTGTAAACTCACATATTTGCTGTATTTTGCTGTAGCTGACGAAGGGGGAATTGTACGAGATCAGCTTTATTATATACATGCACCACTGGCTGATGAACTGTATTCATGCATGCTTTGTCCTGAATTGTCAATGACTATTTTATGTTGATGTCGGCGTACCTGTCTTTGTGATGTATTAAAGTCAATCAAACGTCAGAGGTGTTCCAAGAACTATGTGAATTACTGCATGTAATTACTGATACAAGTGTGATGTCATGTAGATGCATTGTCTTCCACGAACTTTCATACACGCATTTGCACTCATTGAGGTCTACTCACACTCTATATTAATACAACACCTCAACACTTTCAAGTCATCCAAACGAATGTTAGCATTGTTGCGGCTAACTAGGGCCTGTATATAATTATGTCCGCCTGTGGGACTTAGAATCGTTTCCAACATTGATACTGGACATTCTTCAACATTCAACTCTACATTTACAGTGGCCAAACTGAGCCTGTCCTATTTGTGTCACGGACACCTGTTACGCTTCGACGAACACAGACCATTCCTGACTGTTTACTTGTATAGTGGTCAGTACGGGCCTTTACATTTATGGTATCCAGTGTGAGCCTTCTACGTCAAGAATAGCTAGTTACAGTTATGGTGGCCAAGTTTTAGCCATCAACATTATGGTGTGCCAACTTGATGGGGCTATTTTGGAAGTTATCAAGTCGTCTACGATTGAGAGTACTCAGCGCTGTGTAGTCTGTTGACACATCGACTACCCCAGCTTAACAGGACGTAACTAGGTCAGAAGGTCAAATTACTATACCTTCGTTGATGCAGTAGTATAGAAGGTCAAGTGCCGTTACTAGTACTGTCACTGTTTGATAGAAGCAAGTTCAGCTGCGGTATTTAAGAATGTCAAGTGCCATTATTATCACCGTTATCATCATTTTTGAAGCAAGTTCTGATGTGTTTTCAGCGTTGGATCATCTAATCCTTAGAATGCTGACGATAGTTCATCATCGTTGCTGTTGTTGACGATAGGAGTGTAAAGATAAGTGGCCTGTTTATTGTTGTGAACTGTGCCTTGTATTGTGTTATGAACTAAGCCTTCCACATTTAAACATCCTTGTTTATGAATTATGTGTTTACATGTTTACATGTTTTTGGTTATTGATATTTCTGCGGGTTTATGGTTGTGCGGTGTCTTCAAGTAGGATATCCCACGTATAAGAGGGCCTACTGTAAGCATTCTTTAAGGACTGTGCAAATTTCTTTTAGTGGAAATTGCTAGCGACAATTTGTTGCTATTTTTGTTTAGTTGTGACGAGGTGTACTTTTCTTTGTTGTTATTGTCATTATTTTTTTTGCTGTTCTTTAGTTTTTTGATTTAATTTGTTTGTATCTGTTCGTCTTCTCTTCCTTTCGTTTTGTTCAATACAACCTTTGTGTTAATACACTGTTGCGTAATTTGTTTTGTTTACTTTTGCAGTTATCATCATATGCTTTGTGATATTTTTTTTGGTCCGCTTTAATGCTTATTTGATTTCTGCGAATGTTATCGTGTTGTCTTTGATGCTTGTTGTTTGTTTATGTTTGTATTTGTTGTCATACGCTGTTTATATATTTATATATAATCATACACTATTGGTACTATAGGGTACTTAGATTATAGAGGTGATTATTGGTAATATTATTGTAAAGGTGATTATACAAGTTCTTTGTCAAAGACTTGTCCCCCACAGAGGTTGGGATACAGTGAGCTGATTATACAAGTGCTTTATTAAAAGACTTGTTACCATTAAGGTTGAAATAAGGTAATTTATTATTTCAGGATTCAGATCTTATATTATTAGACATAATGTCTACACTCGAATACTTTATTGAGCAAGGGAAACCCTTTGGTAAATCTGGTGAGAAGTTGGAAGAATTCGCGACTGTTCAATATGCCAAGGCATTGAAGTCGGAAGAAAAGAGACAGAAAATGGAAAATGAACAAAAGAAAATATAAGATGAGAATTTAAGATTGCAGATGCAGGCAGATGAAAGGAAATTCCAGATGGAAATAGAAAAACAAAAAAGAGAAGCTGATGCTGAAGAGAAAAAGAGAGAAGCTGAGGAGAAAAAAATCCAGCTACAAATGGAAAATGAAAATAAAAGATTAGATAAAGAGGCTGAAATTAAAAGTATAGATAAAGAGGCTGAAGGTAAAAGGTTAGAAAAAGAGGCTGAGGAGAAAAAATCCAGCTACAAATGGAAAATGAAAATAAAAGATTAGAAAGATATAACGTTCTATCTGGATAGATTTGAACGGTCATGTCAATCTCATAAGGTGGATAAGTTAGAGTATGTTAATCAGTTGTCAGAGATACTTAAGGGTGAAGCTCTGACTATGTTAAGCATGGTAGATGAGCCTGACAAGAACAATTATGATGTTGTCAGGGCAGCCTTATTAAAGAAATATCAACTTACCGAAGAAGGTTATCGTCTTTGTTTCAAGAATATGTTACCTGAAACTGGTGTAGAATTCTCAGAATTCATCTCAAAGATACGTCTTACATTTACACGATGGATTGAGCTGTCTAAAATAGAACATACATATGAAGCCCTTATGGACTTATTACTTAGAGACAAAGTTATGTCATCTGTCAATGAGTCTTTCCTTGCTTTTCTGCATGAGCGTAAACCTAAGAATATAAAGGACATGGAAGAATATTGTTGCCTGTATGTCACTGCCCACCCTCATCTTTCTGTTATCTATTCTAAAGTTAAAGAAGGTTTGCCAGTTGCTTCTGCAGCACCATACGGCCCTAACTTTCTTCATAAATTTCAAGGTGCTCAACACAACTTTAATAAGAAGAGCAATCGTAATTATGATCAAAATCAAGGTAACCCATCACATAATGGTTCTGCTTCAAAGAACTGGAGGCGATCTGACAGTCCTTGTTATTTTGGGTCAAATAATTATGGAAACTTTCGCAGAGGTAGTCACAATAGGAACTATCCAGGCTATTCTTCGCGGGGACATCGAAACCAAACAGGTATATACTCTAATCAACGGAGAAATGACAATAGTGACTATGGAAACTGGGATTCGAACCAGAACTATGGTCACGGTAGGGTAAACAATGACAATTTCAGAGGAAATAATAATCGTGGTAGATCCCAACATAACAAACATAGATCTTATCACCAGGCAAACTCTGCACAACAAGAGCCTCAAGGAGCCTGTGGTCAAGTGAATGATAACAAAAACTCTAATGCTATCACTTGTTCTGCGTTTGATTTTGGGAGGGCATCTTAATGCCCCCATTGCTCAACATTGTTCGAACCGACTACTGTAAGTACTTTAAGTTGTGGTCACCCTCTTCCCTCTCTCCCTGCTGCTTTTGCGCATGACGGGAGGGGATCTCTTGTCTTACATAAAGGTCTAGTGAATAGTAATCCAGTCTCTGTACTTTTCGATTCTGGATGCACTACTATCGGAGTTAAGCAATCTCTTATAGATCCTACCTGTGCCACTAGAAAAGTGGTCAAATGTGTGACATTTGGTGGCACTTTGGAAAAATATCAAACTGCTATCATTCACATTGCTACTCCCTTCTTTACGGGAGATGTCCACGCTTGTCTTGTACCGAATCCTATTGCTGATCATATCATCGGTCGTATTCACGGTGTTAAGGAATGCACCCCGCAGCAGATTGCTGCTTGGGAAGAGCAAAATATCCAAGCTGCCAATGCAGTGGTCACAAGAGCACAAGCTCTTAATATGCCTCAAACTTCATCAACAGAAAGTAATGAAGTGCATAGCCAAGATGATCACTTGGTAATTTCACGATACTCTTTCATAAATTGCAAGAAGATGATCCTTCTTTAAAAAAAATTCTTTATCCTTGCAAAAAAGGTGATCCAAATCAGAACCCAACCTGCAAATCTTGGATTACAATGAAGAATGGCGTACTTGTATGTATGGTACAAGACTCGTCTATGTCAATGCATTCACAAATTCTCGTGCCCAAGAGTATAAGAGTGCAAATTCTGCAACATGCACACGACTCTCAGTGTGCTGGACATATGGGTTTTTCCCGTACTAAGTCAAGAGTTCTTGCGGCTTTCTTTTGGCCATTTGTTATTAAAGACATACGTATTTATTGCCGGTCTAGTAAAATAAGTCAGGAAGTTAAATCAAGAGACAGACGTCATGCAGCACCTATCCAGGCTGCAGACATTCCTATTCGGCCGTTTCAGAAAAATGGCAATAGATATTATTGGCCCGTTTAAGATTAAGTCAGCCAGAGGACATCAATTTTTCCTAACATGTGTTGACATGTGCACAAGTTGGCCAGAGGCTATACCTCTTAAGAGCATCTCCAGTATCGATATTGCAGACGCTTTATGGCTGACATTTTCTCGTTTGGCATTTATCGGAGAAATATTGTCAGACCATGGCACCCAATTAATATCAGACAATATGTCGCAGGTGATGTCTGCTCTGCATATTAAAAGGTCTCTGAGTTGTATTTATCACCCAATGTCTGATGGGTTAGTCGAACGTCTGAACAGAACACTACAGAACGTACTTGGTAAGATAACTGAGGATCATCCTCAGGATTGGGATAGGGTTTTACCCGCGGCTCTCTTTGCATATAGCGAGGTCGCCAACGAACATACAGGATTTTCTCCCTTTGAACTTGTCTTTGGCGCGAAACCGCGAGGTCCTATGTCCTTACTTCATGATCTTATAACTGCTGATAATATTAACGATGACACTCAATCTTCTTATGAGTATGTCATTGCGCTCAGGCAGAAGATTATGGAGGCATGCAAACTAGCAACTTCCTCGTCCGAATTTGCTAAAGAAAAGGCAAGGCAGTTTGCAAATAAGAATAGATGCCTACGACAACTTTGTCCTGGCGACAAAGCAGTGGTTTTGTCTTTTGTATGTGAAAACAGACTTCTTATTGCATGGAAAGTTCCGTATGCAATAGTCTCAAGAATTTCCGATGTCGACTATGTTGTCGATATTGATGGAAAGCATAAAACTTTTCATATAAATATGCTTACGGAATTTCATGAACGACCAGACTATTTGCAGCCTATTTTCCAGGCTACGGACGATGCTCCAGTCCCACATGGTCATTACTCATCCCTGTCGGTAATACAGGATGAGGAAACTATTTTCTCAGATGTTAATCTTCCTCTTCCAGTGATTCCACTTCATTCTACGGAATCATGAAAAACCGTTACTGTTTCTCCTAATTTATCAATTAAGGAACAGCGACAAATTTCTTCTACGTTACAAACTTTTCGGGATGTCCTTACCGGCATTCCTGGACACACAAGTGTCATTGAACATGACAAAATACTTACCGACCATAATCCTATCAGGGTCAGACCTTACCCTATCCCTATTCATTTTCAGACACAAGTCGAGAAAGAATTGGATGAAATGATACAATTAAAAATTATTGAACCATCCACTTCAGCATATTCTTCGTCCATGGTTATTGTTCGAAAGAAAGACAATAACATACGTCTTTGCGTTGATTATCGCAAATTAAACCAAGTTACAAAATTTGATGCTGAACCTATGCCTTTGTTAGAAGATCTACTTATTAGACTTTCTAATTCTCGATTCTTTACCAAACTATACTTGTCAAAAGGTTATTGGCAAGTTCCGTTAACTGAACGAGCCAAACCTCTCACTGCTTTCTCAACACCTAGGGGTTTATTTCAATGGAATTTCATGCCTTTCGGCCTTGTGAACGCTCCAGCTACTTTCGTACGCATGATGCGACGAATTCTCTCATATCGTTCAGATGTCATTGCATACTTGGACGATATTTGTCTTTTCAGTGATTCTTGGGAAGATCACTATTTGGGTTTATATGAGTTACTATCTACTCTACGCGAGCATGGTTTGACTGCAAAACCCTCTAAAGCCTATGTCGGGTTTAGTGAAATTTTTTTCCTGGGTCACCGTGTTGGGATAAATCAGAGGCACATCTCTGATCCAACCTGCAAGTCTGGAAGGAAGAGCTGGAGAAGAGAGGGATGGTCATAAGCAGCTCTAAAACAAAATTCATGGTGATATCACGAGAAGAAAGAAGACATCAGATTAAGCTGGGAGAACAGGTCCTGGAGCAGGTCGACCACTTTAAATACCTCAGAGCCATTATAGACCGAAAGGGAGGCATCAAAGAAGAGTTGGCCACTCGAAAAGCAGCAGCTGGGAGACTTTTTCAGGCCCTAAATCGAGGATTCCTCAGCAAGAGAGAGGTTGGTAAGAAAACGAAGATGGCTGTATACCGCTCCACCTATGTCCCAGTCTTGACATATGGATGCGAGTCATGGGCAATGACTACAACCCACAAATGCCAGATCCAAACCTCAGAAATGAGGTATCGGAGGAAGGTGGTTGAAGTAACAAGAAGAGACATGGTACGCAACCAGACGATACGTCAAGGCCTAAAATGCCACCCCCTACCGACCCAAGTAGAACAGTCCCAGCTAAGATGGTTTGGCCATGTCTGCAGAATGGGAGAAGATCGGCTACCACGACAAGCATGGGAAACAAAGAGCCAACGATCCAGACCCCGAGAACGACCCAGAGTCCGCTGGGAAGACAACATTAGACAATCTTTTAAGGACCGAGGACTAGAATGGAACCAGGCTAGGAGGAAGACAGCCGATAGAATAGCCTGGCGCTCTCTCTTCCAAACCTCTACACCTCACGGTAGAAGGGGAACGATTAAGTAAGTAAGTAAGTCACCGTGTTGGTCATGGTCTCTTGAAGACAGAGGACCACAACACTTCTAAGATACTAAACATTTCCATTCCTAAGACGAAGAAGCAAGTACGTAGTCTCTTAGGTTTAATACAATTTTACGGGACATTCATTCTGAATCTATCTTCGATTACGCACCTCTTTCAACCGCATTAAAAAAGGGTCTCCTAATGTGGTGCACTGGTCCCATGAATTCCAATCTTCATTGGATCAGATTAAAAATTTATTCTCATCTCCTCCAATCTTAATGCTACCTGTTACTGATAAGACTTTTGTTCTTCGTAGTGACGCCTCATCCACGGGGATCGGGGCGGCATTAATGCAGGAGTATTCAGGAATTCTGCATCCTGTAATGTATATCTCTAGGAAACTGAATGCGACAGAAAGGAATTACTCGGTTCTAGACCGTGAATTGTTGGCTATGGTTTGGTCAATCCTTAAGTTACAAAGATTCCTTCTTGGTGCGCATTTCGTTGTGGAAACCGACCAAAAAGCTCTTACATCTATTCAGAGTAAGAATTTGAAGAGCTCGAGATCCACTCGATATGCCATTGCTCTTCAACCTTTTCATTTCACATTACGAGCTATCCGTGGTTCGGATAATGTCATGGCGGATATACTGTCTAGATGCCCACATGACTCCACTTAACTCTTGTGTCCTAAATTTCCTAATACACGTCTAGACTTATGACAGTTCTTTACTATAACAGTATATGTTAACACATTTGTGTTCACTTTAAAGTTGTAAATTAGGTGATTTCTTTCTCTGTTACCATCTTTGGTATAACGGAGGAAGGTTTAGTTATAGCAATATGAGGGACGAAATTTCGCAAAGCCACAGTTTATAATGAATGTTTGATTGCTGTATATTAGAAAATCTTACGGTTTTCGTATAGAATTATTTGTATTTTCTCAGCAGAATCATTACTGGTGCTGGGAGAATCTGTACATGTTGTCATCTATCATGTATTACGATGTCCATACTTACTAGTCGGACGACACAGTAGATGCGTCCGCTTAGAATTTGATCTGCGATATCATTTATCTGCTATATTATTAATATTGTATAACATTATATTAAATCATATATTGAATGTTAGAATAATGTACCTTTATTTGTTAAAGTGATTGCATCACTGTTTTTGATGATTTGTCCATTGCTAAACTTAGAAGTAAGGTACTTGATGTAATATAATATGATATGTATGTAATTTTTGGTTTGCATTGTAACTTTGTCAGCACTGTAGTGTACGTTGGTGGCACCTCCCATGATACGTGTATACTTAGAGAATTGCTTTCTCTAATGTACTTACTTACTTAGTCGTTCCCCTTCTATCGTGAGGTGTAGAGGTTTGGAAGAGAGAGCGCCAGACTATTCTATCAGCTTTCTTCTTCCTGGCCTGGTTCCATTCTAGTCCTCGGTCCTTTAAAGATTGTCTAATGTTGTCCTCTCAGCGGACTCTGGGTCGTCATGGAGGTCTGGATCCCTGGCTCTTTGTTTCCCCTGCATGTCGTGGTAGCCGATCTTCTCCCATTCTGCAGACATGGCCAAACCATCTTAGTTGGGACTGTTCTATTTGGGTCTGCAGCGGGTGGGATTTTAGACCTTGACGTATCGTCTGGTTGCGGACCATGTCTCTTCTTGTTACTTCAATCACCTTCCTCAGATACCTTATTTCTGAGGTTTGGATCTTGCTTTTATGGGTTGTAGTCATTGCCCATGACTTGCATCCATATTTCAACTTTCTCTAATGTGCTCAGATATATTCTCACCTGACGTTCTATGCGTCGAGTTAGCCTCATATTAGGCGTTATATTTATTTGTGATACTTCTCATCTGCGCAATATTTGTGCGTTACGAGCTTGTTGCATCATGCTCTTCGATGTATTTCAAAAAAAAAAAGTTTCATTTTTTTCCCGGGGGGTGTGGTAAACTGTTGCGGTCAGATTGCTGAATCTATAGTATGTTAAAATGTACCTGGTTAATTTTGGAGACTTTAATTTAATAGTTTCTTGATCAAAGGGGAGGTACTCATGTTTTACTGGGATAGTAGTTAACAGTGGTGGTTGTGCCACTTGTCTGTTAACCCAGCGTTTAATTTTAGACTCGATGTCAGCTTTTCCTGACATGTTCTCCGACCTGAGCATAGTTCAAGGGTCTAGCGCCTCGACGCATGCGCAAAGAATCTGGCGCGATTTCAGACATCCTGTGTTGGAGGAGTCGAGCTGTAGTTTTGAAAGGGTCAAGACAGTTTTGGAGAAAGTCCTCTGTGTGTTCGAACAAGGTGGTTAAAGATTGTTCCCCAATGTTATATTCTGATGCGCCTAGGAGGCGAGTGAGTTTTGTGATGTTTATTCTGAATGGACATTAAGGTAATTTACCCTTAAAACAGTTTCTTTATTGCCAGAATGATATATGACTTTTTGTAGCCATCTAGCAACTTTTCCCTGGGCGGGAAAGAGTCCAAATATGAATACTAGTAATGGAGCTCATGAAGTATTCTAATATTATATGCACTGGGCTGGTGTATGCCCAAAGAACTTTACAGGTGCTGCGATGATGCCATTTAACAAGGTTTTACTCACCCTGTTTGTTATAGAAATATCACTGAGGCCATCATATCTATAAGCCCGCCATATTGCACGGCCTGCTGTAGACCCACATATATATATGTTTATATTTATATTTATATATATTTATATATATTTATATATATTTATATTTATATATTTATATATTTATATATTTATATATTTATACCTGACTTACTGATGTCAGAAAGGAGTTCTGTAAACTCACATATTTGGTGTATTTTGCTGTAGCTGACGAGGGTGGAATTGTACGAGATCAGCTTTATTATATACATGCACCACTGGCTGATGAACTGTATTCATGCATGCTTTGTCCTGAATTGTCAATGACTATTTTATGTTGATGTCGGCGTACCTGTCGTTGTGATGAATTAAAGTCAATTAAAGGTCAGAGGTGTTCCAAGAACTATGTGAATTACTGCATGTAATTACTACAACAAGTGTGATGTCATGTAGATGCATTGTCTTCCACGAACTTTCATACACGCATTTGCACTCATTGTGGTCTACTCACACTCTTTATTAATACAACACCTCAACACTTTCAAGTCATCCAAACGAATGCCAGCATTGTTGCGGCCAACTAGGGCCTGTATATAATTATCTCCGCCTGTGGGACTTTGAATCGTTTCCAACATTGATACTGAACATTAATCAACATTCAACTCTACATTTACAGTGGCCAAACTGAGCCTGTCCTATTTGTGTCACGGACACCTGTTACGCTTGGACGAACACAGACCATTCCTGACTGTTTACATGTATAGTGGTCAGTACGGGACTTTACATTTATGGTATCCAGTGTGAGTCTTCTACGTCAAGAATAGCTAGTTACAGTTATGGTGGCCAAGTTTTAGCCATCAACATTTATCTACTTGGTCTATTTTACGTTTTTTCATATACTTATCTAGCGAGTTTATTGCTGCAATTTTTACAAGACTATCATAGTCATACATACATACATACATACATACATACATACATACATACATACATACATACATACATACATACATACATACATACATACATACATACATACATACATACATACATACATACATACATACATACATGTATACATACATTCATACAAAAATACATACATACATACAAAAATACATATCATAATCTTTATTCTCCATAAATTAAATTAATATGTACAGACATGTGTCCTAGATTTTTGATAGGGTAATTAAGACATAGATTGGTCCCTTCTGAATAGAAATAGAATAGGTGATAGCTCTGTGGGAGATAATATAGAAGTAGATTTTCACGAGTGAGATTGTGGAAATTAGGTAATTCTGTCCCTGAGACTCGAGAAAAACATCTCTCGCTCAGCCTATCTTTACAACAGAAAGTTTTTGCCAGACAATTTACTCAGTTATATAGAGGTACTATATATCAACCACTCACAGACACACACACTCACATAACCGACGACAATTTGACGTACAAACGTGAAAACTATAACAATGGAATATAGATTTTTTTGGAAATCTCCTTAGCCCCTAAGATATTTGAATGAGTCATGTTCACTGTCGAGCCTGGTTCTGTTTCAAAAACAATCACTTGTTTTACGATAGTGACTTGTTAAATCTATGATCAACCCTCCTATCTACCCAACCGATTCGAGGGTTTCGACGTTAAGAGAAGATTCCTCTAAGCAGAAATACGTCTCCGACTATATAAGGAAAAGACGATGGTCATATATCAGTCATGCCCTACGAATGCAAAACAACAGAATACCACTACAGGCGCTCACTTGGGTTCCTGGGGGTAAGAGGAAAAAAGGAAGACCAAAAGAAACACTTAGAAGAACAATAATAAGAGAAGGAAGAACGTTGGGCCTAAATAATGTGCAAGAGTTAAGAGGAGTGGCGTCACAACGAACAATTTGGAGAGCACTGGTTTCTGCCTTATGCGCCGTGTTTGGTGCTTAAAGAATTTATTATTTTTATTTATAGATATTTTTGGGACGAGCTGACTGACACGCTTTGAATAAAGTTTATGTAAATTTTATTTTATTATAAGACAATTTACCATCACCATAAATTTGAATATAAATCACATATAAATACACATAGGTTAAAGAATTACTAAAAGAATAGAACCATAGGTGTAATCCTTTCCCTCTATGTTGAGCCACGATCCCGTTAGCAGAAAAAAGTTATAGCCCCCAAAGAGTCACAGATTTATACGCTATGGTCTAGGATTTCCCTTTATAGTTAAGAACAGAGTTGATATATTAATCTATCCTAAGAGGAAAACATCATTAGCAACAACTTGCATAAATAAAATACAAAGTGGGTGTCAAAATTATAAAAAATGAAAGAATCACTCGTTCCTGCTTTCGTTCTACTCATTCAGCAGTGGCCACTGGCTTACTTTCTTACCTACAAAACTGGACTTTTCACCTTCTGGCGCAATCATAGGACACACACTCACAGCACATCCAGTGTTCTGTTAGCAAAAACAACCCCAGCTCTACAGTGACCGGTTAATTCCATAACTCCGGGGAGCGTTATCTTCACTAGTTATATTTTTATTGGATGACTGTTTATGTCGCTAGAAATCAGTTCATGTAAGTGAAGCCACAGGGCTCACAGTGTCAGAATTCTTGAGATTTCCAGTACTTCGTAAATTGCAGGTTGGTCACTTCGAATATAATATTATTGTTCACACTACAATTGGTCAAACGTCGGAAATGTTACTGTTAGTAATATCGCCACAGGGGCTGAATGTACATGAGATTTAATGAAGAAATATAATCCGGCTCTATAGGCCCAGTTACATAATTTAGTCTTAACGTTCATGAGATGGGTACTCTGTTTATTTCTGTATGCAAACACAATGCCAGACAGGTTTTAACTTGTAAACCCACGTAGCTAAATCCAAAAATATTTTCTTCTACGTTAGTCTCAAATGTACTGAAACCAAACCGCTGGTAGAGGTTGAGCTCACCCAAATACTGTATAAGGAAGAGAAAAGTACAAAATACTTAACCCTAACAGTATTTACAATCCTATCCTACCTCTCGTAAAAATATAATATTCACTTCGGTTATTTAACTTAAAAGGGATAGTATAAGCTTAGAGATTGTCTCATCGTTTAAACTTCCGTGAAATAAACTCTAGTCATTTAAAAAAATCAATCATCATGAATTAGAAATATATATAAATATATTTCGTCAATATTCACAATGCTCAGTGCATAACCCGTTAGCTAAAATATTCTCTGACTGGTTACTAGCAAATTCAATTTAATTTATTAATAGCTGGATGAGTTTTAGCTAGAAATTATAATTTTTTCTGCTATCCACTGTAACACAGTAAACGTTAGAGAATTATAACTGAATGACTGGCCTATTCTAGAAAAACACTTCGGCACAGAAAATCTAGTGAAATATAAATTCGAATTAACAATTAATCACTCGACAATACTAGTCAATATTATTATTTACCTTCACACAAACTTCTGAGACTATCTCCACGAGAAACTAAAGAACTTCTCTTTATATAATGTATTCTAGAACTCAGCTAGATGTCTCTAACGAGAAACTAAGAACTTCACTTTATATAATGTGTTCTAGAACTACGAGCTAGATGTCTGTGACAGACGAACTGTGCTGACCCTGAAATGTTGTATGATATGGTACGACCCTTTGTAACGACCCCTTCGGATAACATTGGTGCCCCCGAATATTGTGGTAACTTTTCGTCAAACGGGATTTTTTTTCCACCTGGACTCATTAGCATGCAACATTTCCACTCAGATTGTCAACACGTTTGCTGATTAATATATGGACAGTTTATCTACCGTACATTCTGGTCATCGCATTGATTTAAGGAGAGGTTAAATCACGCCCACGGATGTCTCTTGAGCAATCATATTCAGTTATTTTCATTTAAATTGGCCCAGTGGGGGCGGTGCCAGAATCAAACAGAAAGTAGCGGCACACGATCAAACAGGCACTGAGGGATCTCAGGAAAGACTAGCGGCGTTATCAAAGGCAGTAGTGGTCCCTGAAACGAGCGACGCAAGTTTCTTGCCGGTATTTCGCACCTCGGTGTTAACCACAGAACAGATCACAGTGGACGCAAACGGCAAAGCCGACGCGGACGCAGCGAGCGGAGATACGAAAGACCTGGGGCGGCATCTCTCTTTAGTCTGGCGGTCCGATCCCCGAAAGTCTCCTGAGATCTAAAAAGGTGTCAAATTCTAACATGTAACCCCAATCTTGCATTCCAGTTAGATATATACAGACCACGAAGAAAGCCATTTTATCATTCGGTCGCTAGAGATTTAAGATTCACTAGCTATAGTAGATATTTTGTTAGATTTCCATCTGAATTGGTGGCTACATTGGAGTGATTTCTTTTTCTGTGCACGGTATAATATATTTGTTAATGTGATCAGTGGTCTAGTGCTTTCATTTTATTTTACTTGATTTTGTGTTTATTTAAATCTATTAAATTAAACTCATCCTAAAAGTTCCAGTGGTAAATTTAATGATATATCTATTATAATATTTCCAAAAATAATAGTTGCTTAAATGTTAAAGTAACTTTTAAAGTCGCGAAGGAATTTATAATTAATAAGTTTAGTTAAGTCCTATATATATATATAGATGTGTATTTTAACCATTAGACTCGTGACGTGTTTTTTTAAATACATAATTAAATACGCGAGTGTATATAATAGTCTTAACGGTAAATTTATCGCGCGTTAGAATATTATTTGATTTTTGCGGTATGATTATGTTGTCTTGGGTTTTCTATCTTTTTCTATAGAATGATCATCTTTGCAATCCCAGCAATAAAGAAATCATACACAGTCTTCCAGACTCGGTTCTGAAACTTCCAGATATATTGATGAAATATTTTAAATTTAATCTTGTGGCGGTCCGATGCGGCCTAGCTATCATAATTACATGAAAGAAAGCCTACACAAGAACATTTAAATAAACCATCAAATTAAATTACAATCTGTAAGATAAACTGGAAGATGAACAGTTGCCAGTAGCGATATTTTATTTACTGCTCTACTGTGAGAGAGTACCTATTTACCTGAACTGTGACTGAGCCTCGTTTTTCCTCACTGGATTTAAAACCTACTGGTCAGTTGCTATCATCACGCCTTGAAGGAATTTTACCTCAAGTAGCGAAATTAAAGAGACCACTCCATCCTCACCCCTGTATTGAACTGTGTCAGTGCCATCCCATAGACTCCTTTTTATATAATAAAACACAAGAACTCTTAGGCTTCAAGTCCGGCGATAAGTGGGAATATTTGCTATCAGCTAAGCTCGCTACATCTGAGGCGGGACATCGAAGTACCAGACATTTTCATATGTCAAGAGTGTAATTGCTGTTTATATAATTCTATGGATTGTCTTATGCTGCAATCGGTAAGTGTTTGTGAGTATATGAGTGTGGGCAATCACAAGCTTGCATGAATGACAGGAGATTTAATTTTTGCAAACCATTTGTTAACTTGCCTACCGGGTAATACATTTTCTGTATACCCAGCATTGTTCCATTAAGTGGGATATTTTGATAACTCTGTTTAAACCCCCCCCCCCCTTTTTTCATTTTCTTAGTAAAGGGACAAACAAATGGGAATAACAGGATGTTTGTCTACCACCTATACCTAATATTGTAACACCTCTTTCAGAGTAATTAAATCCACTGCTGGGTTACTGTTACGGACTAATTGACAATCTCTGACACCAGTTTAGGTTAAGGCTCTATATGCTTTGGATGACCAAGATGTTGCGTGCGTATTCTGATCTTAGAATGTCAAAATCTGTCGAGTTCATTTATCTATTTTACAGGATTCCGTTGGGCACTACGTTAGTATCGATATTGTCTCTAGTAACTCGTGTGGTGCGTTGATACTGGAACATGCTTCATATTAAAATTATGAGTATTGACTGACCTGTCTGTTCTTGCCTTATTAAAATCAGCAGTGTGGGATGCAGCGTGATTAGGCAATTAAGTGTCACTGGTCATTATGATTGAATCAAACAGTATGGAATTCAACTCAGAATACGGCATTTAATAAGACCAGTATTTGACGACTTAAACATGTTTAATTAACACTCTCATTTCATGGGCAAACACAACTATTCAAAGACATAGTTCATAATCACAGTTCATATACGTGTTGCCTGAGTTCTTATTCTTCATCAAAGCCCATGTTCACTGATATATAGTTCTGTATAACGGTCAGTTCCTTTCGGCCAACATCCCGTGGTTTAAATTCATAGGCTAAGTAGACTTATTCCTGTTGCTAGTTTAATAATAGTCCTTTTTCCACTAGACTTACTTCTACTGCTAGTTTTTCAATATCCTCCTTACGCTAGGCTTACATCTGCTGCTAGTCGTCTAATATCCTTGTTACACTAGGCATACGTCTGCTGCTAGCTACATAATATTCGTTGACCCTAGTCTTTTTCCTGCTGCTAGTTACGAATGTTCATTTGGCATACAATGCCAGGCTAATCCGCCATAATTACAAACTGCGTTAATAACGATACGACTTACGTTTAATCCAAGAACACACTGCTAAATTGGCTTCCCAGCCAAACATATAAGTTCAGTGGACAATGCCACGCAATCCCAAGTGGTTATACCACACATATCATAGTGGCTAGGCCACACTTGTAAAACACTGCCGTTGGGGTCAAAACCCACGATTCGAGTGACGTTACTAAGTCCTACGCGTAATGCATAGAGATATGCATTCTATGTCGTTAATATTCATTTGCGGTGTTCCATGGTGCACCCGTTCGGATCGAGCTCAATCCAAATGCCTGCACACATGCAACAATCCCCGACATCATCGATCAATAATATATTCATTTGAGGAATGCGCCATGAAGCAGACATGAAGCAATCCTCAACATCAACTCCCTCACTCCCAAACGTGACACTTGTGGCACGTGTGATAGTGGTGGAGAAGACGTACGCCTCTACCATATACGTATTAATATTATATGAGTATTAGTACTATCCGCTTATGACTACAATAATCATTAAATACGAACAATAAAATGTATACCAATAATAAGTACTAGCAATTCTCAAAATGGTAACTGAAGAGTTAATCCATTTTTTTTCTCAGAGAAATTGCGCGATAGTAAATCCGCTAAGTTATTGTCTGATCCAGCAATAGGCAGAATCGTAAACGAAAATTCCTGGAGAAGTAAGTACCATCTATGAATTCTCGAATTCCGCATAGTTCTGGATGTAATGTACGTAAGAGGGCTGTGGTCTGTCATGATGTAGAGGTGCGTGCCGATGAGGTATTTTGACAATTTCTCGAGGCACCACACCACGGACAGGAGCTCACGTTCACCTGTCGCATACTTCTGTTCAGCTGAAGTCAGTTTTCTTGACACGAAGAAACACGGTTGGAGTGTTCCCTTGTAGCTTTGCAACAAACAGCCACCAAGTCCATAACTCGAGGCATCTGATTGAAGTGTGAATGGAATGCGTATATTTGGTAACAACAAAATAGGTTTATTAGAAAATAATTTCTTAATAGTTACAAAGGCGCTTTCGCAAACTGGTTCCCAATGTATCTTATTAGGACTACCTTTGGCCAGCAGTGCTGACAAAGGTGCAGATAGTTGTGCGAAGTGCGGGATGAATTTATGATAATAGTTAATTATTCCTAAAATGCTTCTAACCTGCTTCTTAGTCGAAGGGGTAGAAATATCTAGAATTCTTTTGACTGTATTGTCATCAGGATATAGTTTGTGGTTACCTATGCGGTGACCAAGAAACGAGATTTCCTGACAACCTATTTGGACCTTTGAAGGTCGCACAGTCAAACCGTGTTTTCGTAAGGTATGGAGAAGAGAAGTTAAACCATCAATGTGGTCTTCCCAAGAGTCATGACATAAACAGATGTCATCGATGTACGTGATGACATCTTTACGATCGCCAAGAAGACGGCGCATCATTCGCACAAACGTCGCAGGTGCATTTACTAAACCAAAACACATATAATTCCATTGGAAAAGACCAAATGGAATTGTGAACGCTGTGTATGGCTTAGCATGTTCGGCAAGTGGAATTTGCCAATAGACGTTAGAAAGATCTAATTTACTAAAGAAAGTAGCTTTAGATACTTGTGATAGAAGATCATCTAATAGATGCATTGGTTCGGCGTCTGTAACTGTAATTCTGTTCAGTCGCCTATAATAAATGCATATACGTAAGGAATAATCCTTTTCTTAACAATCACCATTGGGAATGCATATGGTGATTCCGAAGGAGATATAACACCTAAACGTATCATCTCTTTTAACTCTTTTTCTACCCTATCTTTGTGGTGTAAAGAAATGGGATAGGGTCTTAGTTTAATAGGCTGATAGTCAGTGAGGATAATGTCATGGGAGATAAGTGATGTCTGACCTGGAAGATCAGTCAGAACATCATTATAAGAGATAAGAATTTCCCGAACTTGACATTGTTGTGTAGAAGATAACGAAGATGAAATAGTTACATCATTCCAAGACTCTGATGATTGTAAGGAAGGTAATTGAAAGTGTAAAGGAATAGATGACGTAGTATCTTCTTCATGAACAACTGCAAAAGAAGCACCATGATGTGAAGAATAACTAATAGAGTTAATGACGGGAATTAACTCCTGTGGTCTTTCTACTGCTAATTGTAGCATGTTGACATAAAAGGTTTTGATTTTCCCTCTAATGTTCACAAAATAATCAACATCTGTGACTTGTCTGATAATATCAAATGGACCTTGCCATGATATTAATAATTTGTTGTCATTATGTGGCAATAATAACCAAACCTTTTCACCTGGTTTAAAGAATCTTAAAGTTCTTTGTTGATTATGTAATAACCTTGATCTTTGAGTAGCAGTTTTGATACTTTCAGATGCATAAGTGCACGCATCAATGATTCGCTGTCGGAGATCAATAACCAACTCATAGCTGTTTCGAGTGGATGTATCCACTGATGCTCCAACCAGCAAATCTTTAAGTATCATCATTGGTCCGCGAGGATTCAACCCATAGACCAATTCGAATGGAGAAAAGCCAGAGCTTTCTTGGGGTACTTCTCGAAAAGCGAACAATGCCGCCGGAAGGAGACGGTCCCATTCACGCGGGCACTCTTCAGTGATCTTAGCCAGTATCTGTTTAAGCGTCCCATTATAGCGCTCAGAAACTCCGTTCGACTGTGGCCTATAAGCACTACAAAACGAATGGTGAACTCTAGATCCCTCATAATATTGGACGTAAATTGTGATCCTTCATCTGAAGAAATGTCCTCTAGAAAACCGATACGACAGAATATGGAAAATAATGCATCAGATACAGATGCAGTCGTGATGGTTTTTAAAGGTATGGCTTCTGGCCAACGCGTGCAAAGATCTACGCAAGTTAAAATATAACGAAATCCATTATTTGAAGTAATTGATAAAGGACCCACTATATCTACTGCGATCTTTTTGAATGGTCTTTCAGGCACGTCCGTAATTTGTAAGGGTGCCGTATGGAATCTGCCCTTACGTGCTATACCTTGGCATGTTGTACAAGATCTGCAGTACAACTTGGTATCCTTGTTAATCCCAGGCCAAAAAAAATGTGACGTAATACGAAACAATGTTCTTTTGATCCCCATATGACCTGCCATAGGGGAGTCATGGACTGTTTGTAGGACCAATGGTCTGTATTCCTTAAGAACTGCTACTTGATGTATGATCGTTTTGCCATTGTCAAAGTATCTAGTAAGTATAGATTTATTTATTTTAAACCAATGTTTAGCCAGATCCTGTGTGTTTAGTAGTTTTTTGATTTGCGAGGCTAAATAAACATTGTAATGTTGGATCACTTTTCTGTTTTTATTCAAAAACAGAAGGTGTTACAGTACTAATAGGAGACATAATTGTATCTATGACTGGAGTAGGCGGTGTAGCCATGTCCGTAGCTAACTGTTGTGCCCTGGTTACAACAGCATTCGCCACCTGTGGGTGAGATTCAACCCACATTGCAATCTCCTCCGGAGTGCAATCTTTAACTCCAGGTATGTTTCCCACAATTATCTCAGCAATTGGCGCTTTCAACCCGCAGGCATAAACAGTGCCTGTGTAGAAAAGCGTATCAATGTATACTCGTGCCACAAGGAAATTTTCTACATTCCCTCCAAAAGTGACACACTTGACAGATTTGCCTGTGAAAGCAGAGGGCTTGATAAGCGAGTGCTTTATCCCGATGGTAGAACATCCGGAATCCCTCAAAACATGAACTGTTTTTCCAGATAATATTCCTGGATGGAATGTGAGATAACCCATATTCACACATGCAGACATTGTAGGCATAATATGACCACAGTTAAGTTTCTTTGTAGCCTTAGATATGTGTTGCGATTGACACTCAAAACATGAATCATTCATTACCACACATGCATTAGCATGATCATTATCATCATTATCTTTGTCCTTCTTGACAGTGCAATTATTTGCATGTCTATGTTTACTTTTGTCTCTCGAGGGAGATCTGACTTGACCTTTATTCTTACTGACCGACTTTTTCTTATAATAATCAAAATCAGAGGAATTATCATTCCTGTAATCTCTACCATATGATGATCTTTGTTTATAGTACCCTTTCTGATGTGAATCATCATAATCTCTGCCTTTGTGATACCCACGATCATGAGGTGAGTACCCTCTATAGCCTCTTCGATACGAATTTGAAGGAGAGCGATGACGCCGAAAGTTATAAAACCCTCTCTCAGACTGATGACAATCTGAACGATAACGTCCATCAACGCTCTTCGATCGAGGTCTATGATCGTACGATCTGTGATCGTGGTGTGCTGCGCACGCAGGCAAAGGATCTCGAATAGAAGACCTATGAATATCTTTATTCGGATGTGCGGTCACGAATTGTCTCCCGAATTTTTCATATTTATCAATATTATTAGGACGTCTTTCCTGCAAAAATGATTCTAATTCACTACTGCATGCAGTTAAAACCTTATCTTGTAACATGAGATCAATGACACCTTCATAAGTTTTATTAATACCAGAGAGATCAATCCACCTGCTAAAAAATGTTTAACTGATGCAATGAATTCGCCAAAATCTGCCTTTTTACTTGGCTTAGCCGTATGAAAACGATCCCGGAATCCAGACTCAGTTAACTGGAAACGTCTTAGTAGTACCTCTTTTACGACGTCAAAATCGTTTCTACTCTTTTCATCCAGACTCATGGAACATTTAAGTGAGTCACCAGTCAAAAAAATCAAGTAAAAGACTGCTCCATCTTTCTTTTGGTACATTCAAGGCGGTGACTTTTATGATGAACCTAGATAAAAAAGAATCAATGCAATCACGAGATTGATCAAAATTAGGCATTTTCAGCTTCGGGTAGTTAACATTTGTACCAGCTGAAGTCTTGGCCTGCTCAGACTGCACTTTAGCCAATTCCAACAACTTTTCTTTTTCTGCATTAAGTCTTAATGCCTCAAGCTCCATGGCATTTCTATGAGCCTGATCTAGTTGAAGAAGTTCCATTCTTCTTAACTGCATTTTCTCTTTCTCCAGTTCTCTTTCTTTATCTTGTTGAGCCAATTCTTTTTCCTTAAATTCTCCTTCTTTGTCTTTTTATTTTCTGTCTTTCTCTTGTTGAGCCAATTCTTTTTCCTTAAATTATCTTTCTTTTTCTTGCTGAGCCAGTTCTTTTTCCTTAAATTCCCTTTCTTGGGCTAATTCTTTCTCTTTAAGTTCTCTTTCTTGGGCTAATTCTAACTTCCTAAGTTCTTCTGCTCGTTTAATAGCCTTGCGTTGTTCAATCCTCTCAAGACGCGATAAATGTTCTTCAAATTTGGTCTTTGCATAACTTTGAAGTTCGGATAATGATTTCCCCAAACTCTTTCCACTGTTGATAAAGTCTTCCAGTGTCGACATCTTTATAGGTTTGTGAATACCTGCAAATAATATGTACTATATACTAAGATATAGAACTCAATATGTTATGTACATGTGTTAATCAATAACAAACAATATACAAGTACAAGAGACAAACGACAATGAAAAACAATTAAATGAATTACAATGAAATGATATCTCAATTATCCGACAAAAATTTACGATTATAAAGTAAATAAGGTAGACTTATACGTAGTAATTAGCAAAAGAAAGTAAAGAATTAACATTACAAAAAAGATAACGAGACAAGTCGTTTCTAACTAACATGTAGACAGAGGAGATTTAGATAACACACGAAAGCAATAGTAAACAATACCAAAATTAGGCTGTGCAAATAAAGATGACATAGTCACGTGACGTAATAACTAAGTATACACACGTATGGTTATATTGCGAACTGAAGCTTCAGTCAATTTATATCCTGACTAAAAGTCAGATCCTCAGTCAGCTAATATAAGCATGAGAACCTAAAGACGTTAACATTCACTGAATTTTTCCAGAGAAAATTCCAGTCAATATTAAACCCTTTCCAGCCTTCCCGACGAATAAACGAATAAACAGATAGATATGGATGGGGCACACAAAATGATAAGTAGGAAAGCAAGCAAAGTAACGACAAACTGCAGACCAAAGTTAGTTCAGGGACAGTATGAAAGTGCTCAAGCGTTTCGATAAAATTAAGAACTTATCTTTTTATCTGTCCTGCTTATCCTGAGAAATACATTAGTGCATGTGAATCCAAGCTTCAGTTCCACTCAAGTCTAGACAGCAGCTGATGACCATTGATAGTAGACCTTGACCTTGGTAGTACGATCGTTTGACAGCATTTAACCGTTTTCGAAAGTTGGTTACCGATCTGTGTATTGATCTGCGTTGTAGCTGTTGATGCTGTAGATGAAGACACACTTCTTCCAACGATTCAGATACTTGAAGTTGATGAATATCGTTCCTTTGAAATGGTTCAGCTTCTTGTAGTAGGTGAAGATAGGATTCTCTCAGAATGTGTTGTCTGCTAGTAATGACGGCCTCCATACAGTGGCGTCATATACTGACATGCGCGCTAGAGTTGCCGGTTTGTCTTGAATGAATATTCACGTTCTAAAAGTTTATCTGTAGTTCGACTTCCTTTCGATACTTTATGGGGACGGTAGTCTCAATCGAAATTCATCCCACTACTGACACCAGAATATGTTACGGACTAATTGACAATCTCTGACACCAGTTTAGGTTAAGGCTCTATATGCTTTGGATGACCAAGATGTTGCGTGCGTATTCTGATCTTAGAATGTCAAAATCTGTCGGGTTCATTTATCTATTTTACAGGATTCCGTTGGGCACTACGTTAGTATCGATATTATCTCTAGTAACCCGTGTGGTGCGTTGATACTGGAACATGCTTCATATTAAAATTATGAGTATTGACTGACCTGTCTGTTCTTGCCTTATTAAAATCAGCAGTGTGGGATGCAGCGTGATTAGGCAATTAAGTGTCACTGGTCATTATGATTGAATCAAACAGTATGGAATTCAACTCAGAATACGGCATTTAATAAGACCAGTATTTGACGACTTAAACATGTTTAATCAACACTCTCATTTCATGGGCAAACACAACTATTCAAAGACATAGTTCATAATCACAGTTCATGTACGTGTTGCCTGAGTTCTTATTCTTCATTAAAGCACATGTTCACTAATATATAGTTATGTATAACGGTCAGTTCCTTTCGGCCAACATCCCGTGGCATAAATTCATAGGCTAACTAGACTTATTTCTGCTGCTAGTTTAATAATAGCCCTTTTTCCACTAGACTTACTTTTACTGCTAGTTTTTCAATATCCTCCTTACGATGGGCTTACATCTGCTGCTAGTCGTCTAATATCCTTGTTACACTAGGCTTACGTCTGCTGCTAGCTACATAATATTCGTTGACCCTAGTCTTACTCCTGCTGTTAGTTACGAATGTTCATTTGGCATACAATGCCAGGCTAATCCGCCATAATTACAAACTGCGTTAATAACGATACGACTTACGTTTAATCCAAGAACACACTGCTAAATTGGCTTCCCAGCCACACATATAAATTCAGTGGACAATGCCACGCAATCCCAAGTGGTTATTGTTACCAACAGATTACTGGTGGCAATGTATGTAGTTATTATAATATTTATTTGTCTGAGGGAAAGTATTTGTTTCTAAAATCAGGATGCTTTCCTGGCCAAAGATATATCACCCATGATTGATTGATACTTTTGTTATATGTGTTATCTCCCCTGAATATCGAACTTGGCTTATGAATCCAGATTTTGTTGGTCTGTTCCTTGTTGGGCCAGAAACAGATTGTCCTTGCTTAGGTTTATGCAGGAATGTTTATGGTCCGAGTCTATGTTTACTTCTTGTCTATTTAAGACGATTCGGTCTTATATCGTGATATCTTTTTATGTCTAAGTGGGTCTATTTTTCCATGTACTGAACTTTGGGATCAGGGAGTTGCTGTGCATGCGGATACGAAAAGGGGTCTTCCGTGATGATGGAGCCTGGTGAATGCCATGTCGGAGACCAGTCCGAAGTTTGTTGATATCTGTGATCTATTATGGGGAAGAAGATAGTTTCTGATATGATTATTAAGTCTATGAGTTCCCCAGTGTTTATTCTATAACGCCAGGAGAGGGCGTTTGTGTCCTGCTAGGGTATTTCCCATGCCCAGGTAAAAGAACTTGTTGCTGAACTTTTTCCTTGCTAGGCTTAGATGGGCAGACGTCTACATGATGATTATCTATATCAATATGTCGGGATGACATGTTACCTAGCAGCACTGAATATGATTGTATGCAGCAGTTATGATGAAAGAATATGCTGATTCTTGTAGAAACATTTGTGTTCATGAACAAAGCCTTTATTGAAGCTTTAATATGCATCTGTATAGTGAGTAATGCTCACTGGAACCAGAAGCCATTTTGGATCCTATATTTTTTGTCGATCATCGATCAGAGAACAGGGATGCCCCTTATTATCAGGTGATGATTAAGAGATCACAGTTATAAAGAAAACCCAATACTGGTGGGTTAAAATTGTCTCCAGAAATATTTGCTGAACTTTACCTAAAGGAATCTTCGCTAGAAAAGAGGTTCTGTCTAGGAGTCATGCTTGAACATTATTTATTAACTGACATGATCAGTCAGTAAGGCCTGATGGTTATATTTATAAACAGCGGAAATCCAAGTTCTTGTCTACGGACGTTCCATTGTAATGTTCTTCAACATGAATGCCAACTTAAGATTGTAGACCATTGATCAACAGTATGATGATATATGTCGACCTGTTTTCCTGTAACTATACCCGTACTGTCCAAGTGTGTGCGTCCAATTAAACAGTATGAAACCACCACAGTAGTCTGCATCATTAACTTCTAGCTACGTGTGAGTGAGTGTTCGATCTTTTAGTCAACTCTTCAGAACAATCCATGCATTCGCGTATTGACACTCACATTAACACTCATAGTCAACATTACATCCTTGTCGGGGCCTCATTACGTTTTTGGACAAGGTGACCTGTATGCCCAACACTGCGCCGGTTTAGAGTTGACCATTTACACCAATACCAGCTTTATTAACGTGGTGACCAAGAAAAGACTTTTATCAGTTATACCACACATATCATAGTGGCTAGGCCACACTTGTAAAACACACTGCCGTTGGGGTCAAAACCCACGATTCGAGTGATGTTACTAAGTCCTACGCGTAATGCATAGAGATATGCATTCTATGTCGTTAATATTCATTTGCGGTGTTCCATAATGCACCCATTCGGATCGAGCTCAATCCAAATGCCTGCACACATGCAACAATCCCCGACATCATCGATCATTAATATATTCATTTGAGGAATGCGCCATGCTGCAGACATGAAGCAATCCTCAACAGTTACATTACCTATTGTAAAAGTCTGTTTGTACGGAGATGTAAATGGTTGTTCAGTGTAAATGCCTAGATGTAACGTACTGTTTTGATGTGTTATGAAGGTTAGTACGTTGAGCGTGTCGTGTTGTCCTGGACAGTACAAAGTTGTAGCGAGAATCTAGGTCACTAGCGTGAGGTGCCGCCAGAGTATAGTAGACACATACATCATGTCAGTATTTATGTAGATTCAGACATGTAGTACTTGTTTTACAATGTGGTTGATCGTGTAAGTGTGTAGATAACAGTGCTGATAACACGAAGGCCGTATAGGTTCTTGGACGTCTTTACATTAACTCACACTACCGCAAGTAGAAGTCAGTGAAGTAGGGAATGCTGCTGACGTTTACAATATTTATTCATGACGTACGATAATACGATGATGATGGACGAAACAGTCAATAGTATAAGATTGTGTACATAATATGTGTAGTTACAAAGGTCAGCTTCAGGCATCACAGATCCTAGACGTGTAACAATGTCTTGTAACAATGTTTACTGTTTATGCAATGGCTCTAATCCCTGACTGAGCCCCGTCAGGTAAGCCCTAGCAAATATCTTGCTTAGTAGGAGCGATATCAGTTATTTAAACAAAGTCAATGCCATTGTCCTACAATTAGCAAAAGACTTCAGACTGGCCTTACATGCCAGATACTTCATTCTGGTGAAGCATATTGGCCGTAAATACGGACCAATATGATAACAACGAAATCAGGCCGCAGGTCGCGGGCCTCGATAATCAGGTCAATCTCAGTTTACACAAGCTTCTGAGATTAATATATTTTCTGCCAAACCATATTCCTCCTGCATTGCGGATCCATAAAGATGATTCCTAGGCTTATGTATATAACGGGTCAACTTAGACCTAGTCTTTCAAATATGAAGCCATACTGGAGTACAGTATAATAACTCCTTGTGAGCGTCGCTCACTATGTCGCCATCAGCGATAAATGTACCTGTAAGATCTAAACGAGACGAAAAGATCGAATAATGCTTCAGTTACTTTCTCAAAGAATCCTTACACTCTAAGGTAACACATTACAGCCAATACTGGCATAAAGAAACACTCAGGGACGGAAGAATGACAAAACTGTCATTCCCAGAATTTTCCAATCCCTATCAAAAACTTGGCAGAGAGGAATCTACGGATCGGTACATCCGTTTTAAGCCTCAGGTACACTCCCTCTCAATCAGTCTCCCGGTTTTTGCCGCCAAGACCCGCGCCTGCCCAGAGGTAGCAAGGACCAGATCGAGGCAAACCCAGACCAGGCGTTTCCTACGAAACGGGTGATAAAGATACTCCGTATATGATCCTATAAATAAACTTAAGACATGTCAACTATAAGACATTGCCTGAGACAGGACAACATAAGACAGGAGAAGATAATCATCAGTCAAACCTGTCACAGAAAGATAATAAACATTTATCTCTCTTTGACCACATTAAACCAAACATACTTTAGGTTGGCGTTTTTTTCACCGTCCAAAATGACGGCAACACCTATGTTCCTGATAAATATATATCTTTGGACTGGGTTTATCTTTGTCTAATAAGCGGGAAGGGCTTAGTCGATACCAATCTTCTTCACCCCCTCCCCACCTTGTTATTTGTATTTTCTGTACTTATGATATTTTTTTCTGTAACACATGATTATCGTTGTGTTTGATTTTAATGTTAATAAACAGCATAAACTTATTTAGTACTGTGTTAGAATAGCCAAAGCCCAAATTTCCCCTATCTGTTTAATATCGTTTGTATTCACGTGCGTCTGTGTGTTTGAAGCACCAAATCGGTGTGAGCGAAGGTGTGTGTCTGGAAACTGGCAAATAATTGTTTGACGCAGGCGAGTTTGAAGAGAAGATTGAGAGGAACGATTTGTCGTAAATAAGTCTGTCCTTACTCTCCCCAGCACTCTGTGAAGCAACTATTTACTCTCTAACCTTTCCTATCACTGAGCTTTCACCATCATTCTCTACTCTAAACAGGACCACTATTTCTAAGACTCTTTCTCTCAAAATAAATTTACGACAATATGTGGCTGGCTCGCCGGGATAAAGATATTTTTGAGTCTGATTAAGTCTGGGTCTAACTAGATAGAGTGTAAATGATCTGTCTTTGTGAATTAGGGAAATAAATAAAAAATAAATTACACCCCTTGTCAACGCCTTTTAGTATTTTGGTCGTCCACACAGCATATTTACAGGTTGTTTTCTTTCCACAGCAGTAGAAGTACGGATAATCATAAATTCGGTTAGCTAAATTATCCTCTGGCAGAGAAAATTAAACTTTTTCTTTATAAGATTTACTGGAATTGCGTGACTGTTTTTACAGTCACTAAAAGTTTTTGAAGTTAAAAAGAGTTGAGATTAGCTATAGGCGCCTTGTTCTGACTTCTTTAAGTCTAGTTAACACGTCTCTTCTCATAAACTGACTTCAGGGGCGGAGTTTTGTGACGGAGAATTAAAATTTTCATAAAAAAAGTTTTTTTTTCCTTTTATATTGTTTTAATATAAATCTTTCTCTACTGTTAGTAAAAGTAGATTTTTTTCTAGTATAACTTACCATTTTAACGTGGCATAGTCGCTTTCGTTAAGAGTCTTCAGTGACAATGATAGCAGCGATAAGTTTGCACATTACAAAGAAGGAGGTAACACAAGTAAATTTATACTTTGTGTTTTTTCTCGTAGCGGCTTTGAGTTTTTTCACTTCTTGTTCTTTCTTACTATTCTCTAGTCTTAGAAGCATCCAGTTCTTTGGCATGGCAGAGATAATTAGGATAAGATCCATTTTGAGACAGGAGGCGAAGGACTCAGGATTAGAAGAAGAAGCCGCGAACCTGTTTGTCAACAGGGAACTTGAAAGGTATGACGCAGGGCAACAGAGAGCAGAAGCTGAGAGGAAGGAAGAAAAAGAGAGAGCAGAGAGGAAAGAAGCACAGGATAGAGCAGAGAAGAAAGAAGCGGAAGAGAGGGCAGAAGCTAGGAAGAAAGAAGCTGACGATCGTCAATTGGAGCAGAAGAAAATTGAGGCAGGGATAGAAGCTCGCAGGGAAAGAAAGAGAGAGAGAGGGAAAGACAGCACGAACTGAAGCTTAAGGCTTTAGAGAGTCGGGGCGCCTCTACTTCAAATAACGGAGAGCCGTCTTTGCCCCAGTCTCAGTCAATGGATCTCTCCAGCACCCAATCTGCCCAATTAACTGCGATGTCTTTTACTTTAGAGTCTTTTCCTAGCTCCAATGAAAAAATTGACACCTTCCTAGAGAAATTCGAGAGGCTCGAAAGTCTGTATGGGTTAGAGAGTTCCCGTTGGGCACTTAAACTCTCAACGTCATTAAAAGGTAATGCGTATGACGTGTACACAAAGCTGGGAACCAACCAACATGATGACGACATGCTGAAGAAGGCCTTGCTAGAATGGTTTGAGATGACCGCCCGAAAATTTCTGCAAATGTTCAGAAACAGCCGGAAAGAGAGCACTGAAACATTTCCGCAGTTCTCTTCACGTCTCACGGGCTATTTGACAAAGTGCATTGAATTATCTGACCTACCTCTTACGTATGAGGGACTACTTGAACTTGTTCTTGTGGAACAGATAAAGTCAACTTTGTCAAACGAAACACGTAGATTTTTGGCTGAACAGGGGGCAGTCAGGCTTGAGGACATCCTCAATAAGGCAAAACGCTATACCAATGCAATGGCCGAACTTCTCAGCACTAAACGTAAACCCACAGATGAGCCATCTCGTAAACAAAATCTAGAGCAGTCATTCTATTCCTCAAAGTCCTCTCAGAAATATAACCAACGAGAAAATAATACCCAGAGACCTCCCAAGAAAAAATCGAAATTCTACAAAACCCGATTTTCATCAAATAATAATTCTGATCAACCCACCAAGCCTACGTAGCAGCGCGGCAACCAAGGTCAAGGAAAAGGGAAGACCCCTACACCAGGAACGTCTGATCAGGGCAAGCAAACCGGGCCTAACTGCATCGGATGCCTGCATACAGCCTCGCCAGGTAGAGTCAATGTCAGTGATTCTCAACCTGAGGGGGACCGTCCCTCAACGCGAGGAACTGTAATTTTGAATGGTACCTCAACTACTTGTCTCTTTGACACTGGATTAAGTTTTAGTTGTGTTGTCGCCAGGTACCTACTCAAAACAGGTCAGGAGACAGAGGAGACCGTCAAATTTAGTGGAGCTTTTAGGAGTGATGCACCCAGGACGCTTCCTATCGCACTGGGAGAAATACACTCTAATTTTGTCAGAGGTGTTATTAAAGCGGCCATTATGGATGATCCCATCTACCCAGTTATCCTGGGATGTAGATACGTGTTTATTGGGAGACCTAAGTAGCCGATTGTGGCAGCGGGAACCACAAGATGGCAAACCAAGAAGGAGAGGGAGTTTGCGCTAAATTTGTTGCCGAATGAACTGAATGAGGCGCAACAAAAAGAACACTACTCTGGAGCTCTGCTTTAGAAAACTGCCCATGGCTAAAGATCCCAGACACAACGGAGACATCTTTTCTAATGATGGCGTATTGTATTGTAGAACGGGCAACCCGGACACGGGAAATAACCAGCTCCTAGTACCGACGCAGTACATAAGCCAGATCTTAGAAATGGGGCACTCTCTTCCCTTTAGCGGACATATGGGACAAAACGCCACTATTCAGCGAATAAAAACCCACTATTGGTGGCCAGGAATGAACTCTGACATTATCACGTATGTGAAATCCTGCGCCCAGTGCCAACTGGTAGCACCCAAGCACTTGACACCCCCAGTACCCATGGGGCAAATGCCAATTGTGGGGACTCCCTTTGAACGGGTTGCTGTCGACATCATTGGACCCCTGGAAAGGACCAAAAAAAGGAACATGTTCATCCTGACCTTAGTCGACACTTGCACAATGTGGGCCGAATCTGTACCGCTACCATGCATACATTCCACGCATTTCGCAGAAGCCCTCGTGCAAATCTTTACACGGTTGGGATTCCCTTAACAAGTATTGACGGACAATGGATCCCAATTCCGTAGCCTGTTAATGGAGGAGATCTTTAAGATCTTGAGGGCCAAACATATTCACACAAGTCCCTACCATCCGGCCGGAAATGGGCTCGTGGAACATTTTAACGACACCCTCACTACCATGTTACGTATGCTGGGTCAGGAGAAACCGGAAGACTGGGACCTATATATATCGGCTGCCTTATTCGCCTACCGAGAGGTTCCCCAAGCGTCTACGGGATTCGCGCCAGCTACACTTTTATTTGGCAGACCTATTAAGGGGCCACTAGAAGCCTTACTTCGGTCCCCGACTGTCCAAAAGGCTGACGAGACAGTCGTCTCAGCAAGAAAGTATGTATCTGAGCTCAAGGAAAGGTTAAAGCTAGGATGGGATCTAGCTACTACCAACCTTAAGATAGCCCGCGCTAAACATGCTAAAAGATACAACAAAGCTGCAAAAGAGAGAGAGCTCCAACCAGGGGAAAAAGTTTTGTTCCTACTTCCAATCGGAAGCAATAAACTGCGCATCGGATGGCAAGGGCCGTTTACCGTCCTTAAAAAGATCTCACGTATCAATTACAAGATCTCCATCAAAGGAAAGGAGAAGGTCTTCCACATAAATCTGTTTAAGAAATATTTGGAAAGACCGGTGCCATCCTCCGAGCATCTCCTGGCTGTCGCAATAGCAACGGAAGACGAGGAAGATGATGATGGTTGCATGGAGTACCCATTGCAACCCACAGAATCCTTTAAAGATGTCAAGTTCGGCGACAATCTCTCACCAGAACAACAAACATAAACAAGGGCGCTACTAAAACAGTACAATGCAGTTTTAACGGATGTACCTGGTCGAATAAATCTCATCGAATTAGATATGAAATTAACAAACGATACCCCTGTTCGAACCAGAGTTTACCCCATCTCGTACGCTAAAGCTGATGCACTTCGCGGAGAAATAGACAAGCTGCGTCAGGCAGGAATTATCAGTGAGTCTACATCTCCTTACAGTTCGAGTGTAGTGCTATTGCAGAAGCCCAATAAGGAAGTTCGGCTGTGTATAGTTTACCGGCTGCTAAACGCTGAAACGGAATTCCAGCCCGAACCTCTCCAAACTGTTTCTGAGTTGTTCACCAAGCTCAGCAAAGCAAAGATTTTCTCCAAGATTGACCTCAATAAAGGTTATTATCAAATACCAGTCAAGGAGGAAACTAAACCTTTGTTAGCTTTCAGCACTAGTGAAGGACATTCCCCATTATCGTGATGCCGTTCGGATTGCATAACGCACCAGGAGTGTTCACTAGGATGATGAGGAAGCTTCTAGAACCTTTGCAAAGTCCCCATATCTATAATTTCATGGATGACATATTAATTGCATCGGAAACCTACGACGAACATATTGGTACGGTTGCTATGCTCCTCAGGAGACTACAGGAAACTGGTCTCACAGCCAGACCTAGCAAATGTCTCATCGGGTTTGAAAAGCTAGACTTCCTGGGGCATACTATTTCTCACGGCTGTAGTTGGCCCGTTAAGAAGAACGTGGAGAAAATAATTGCAGCTACAAGGCCCCGAACGAAGAAAGACACTCGTTCGTTCCTATCACTATGTGCATACTATCTGAAATACATCCAGAACTTCAACGGAATGACGGCACCTCTGACTGACCTCACAAAGAAAGGTTGTCCTAATAAGGTCATTTGGGATCAAAAGTGCGAACACGCGTACAGCACTTTGAAAGGACAGTTGTCTGCATACCCCATTTTGAGGTTGCCTGACCTCAAGAAACCGTTTGTACTGCGGGTCGACGCGTCAGGTCAGGGCATCGGGTCAACACTGATTCAAGCCGATAACAGTAACCCGAACATGCTATTTCCAGTTGCCTATGGCAGTCGGAAATTAAATAAAGCTGAACGGAACTACAGCGTTGTCGAAAGAGAATGTCTCGCTCTGATTGACGGTATCAGATGCCATCATGAGTTTCTCTATGGTACATCTTTCACGGTGCAAACAGACCACGCTCTGTTAGCCTTTCTTGGTGCCAATAAAGAATTTAACTCAAGGATCATGCGTTGGGCCCATCTTTTAAGCATTTATTCTTTCAAAGTGGAATACATTCCGGAAAGACAGAATGTCGGGGCTGATTTCCTGAGTAGAAACTGGACTACGGAGGAAGAGGAGGAAGTTGAAGATACCAATCATTGATAAACGTCTTTTTTCCTGATGACATTGATAAAGCTGTATTCTACTTTGTTGTAACTTGGTATACAGTGTACGTTGTAAAGATGTACTGAGACTGAATAGTCAACTCAAACAACCAAGCACAGTGTCAGGTGTACAGGTTATCTTGCTCCAAACGTCTTGAGGACTCGACAAGGATGTAATGTGTATCATGAGTGGTAGAGTGACTGTTAATACGCGAATGTGTGAACTGTTCTGTAAAGTTGACTGGAAATACGAATACTCACTCATACGTATCAGAAGTTAAGGATACAGACTACCGTGAACGTTTCAACAGTTTAATGGGACGCACACACTTGACAGAACGGGTACAGTTGCAGGAACACAGGTCGACATCAATAGCATATTGTTGACCCATGGTGTACAATAATCAATTGGCATTTATGTTGAGGACTATCACAATGGAACATCAGTATACAAACGTTCAGAGTTCCATATCTCATATAAATATTCATCAGGCCTTACTGACTGGTCATGTCAGTTAATATATAATGTTTAACAAATCTTCATCAGGCCTTACTGACTGGTCATGTCAGTTAATCAATAATGTTTACGGTGACTCCTAGACAGAACCTCCTTTAGCATAAGTGTAGCTTGCACCCTAGCGGAGATTTCTTTAAATAGCATTCAGCAAATATCTTCTGAGCAAATGTTAAATCACCCAAGAATAGATTTTCCTTTCATAAGTGTGATCTCTTGATCATCATCGGATAATAAGGGCGTCCCTGTTCTCTGGTAGATGATCGACAATACGTAGCATTTCAAAATGGCTTCTAGTCTTGTAAACATCGCTCACCATAACGATGTACGACCAAGCTCCAATAAAGATTCAATTCATGAATATCAAAGATTCCACAAGCATCAGCATAATCTGTCCTCATAATTGCTGTATAGAAACATAATCAGTGCTGCTAAATGATATGTCGTTCTGACATACTGACATAGGTAGATTCATGTAAACGTCTGCCCATCTTAAGCCTAGGAATGAACGAAGTCACCAAAAGTACGTTTACCTTAACATATGAATACACTAGCAAGCACAAACGCTCTTCTCCTGGCGTTATGGAATGAACACTAGGGAACTCATGGATTTAGCAATCCCCGAAGAAAATATCTTCGTTCCCATAATCAAAAAGAGATCACAAACTCTGGGCAGGTCTCCGACATGACTCCCGCCATAGGCTTTCTAACCGAAGGACTCACTAACGTATCTTCATGCGCCGAAAAGCACCTGACCCCAAAAGTACAGTACAAGAAAAATAGTTCCACTTAAACATACTAAGATATCCAGATGTAAGACATACTCGTCCTATATAGACAAGAACTACACATAAATATGGGCCATAGACATACTGAAGCAATAACAATCTATTCCTAACCAAACATAGAATAGATTAAAGTAAGTCTAGATTCATCCGCCGAGTTCCATTTTTAAGAACGCTACCAAGAGCGATAACTCACAGAATGAATACCCATTGCCTAATCTGAGTGCTGTCCCTTAAGACCGAAAAACCATGCATTCAAAGATAACTATATCTTCATCAGACAAATGAATACATTTTACTTTTGTATGCGTAATCCATGCGCCAAAGAATATGTGCGCAACAGATTACCACACCCCCCGGGAAAAAAATGAAAATCATTTTTTTTTCATCGGAGAGCAACATACAATAGGCACCCAACGCATAAATACTGCGCAGATGAGAAATATCTGGAATTATTTAAGCCAGATTAATGCAAAGTCGAAATATAGATCTCTCAGAGAAAGCATTTCTCTTAAGCATAAATGTTTCCAGGGAGGTGTCACCAACGCATACTACCATACTTGCAATGACACAATGCATATAACAATTTCAGTTTAAGCATTCTAAGTACATGATTGACAAAAAGAAAAATCATCAAGAGTACCAGTGAATATATATATATATATATATATCAATGAACGTAGTATCATTATAAATTACAATGTGTATCTATCTTGATATAGAAAAGAAAAATCTGTTGTCGAGTTGGAAGTGTTAATAAGTCCAAAACTGAACAGTTAAGTGGAATCATGTGGGCATCTAGACAGAATGTCTGCCATCTCATTATCTGATCCACGGATAGCTCGAACCGAAAAATGAAAAGGTTGAAGAGCAATTGCATATCGAGTAGACCTCGAACTCTTCAAATTTTTACTCTGTATAGCCGAGAGAGCTTTCTGATTGGTTTCTACTATGAAATGTGCGCCTAGAAGGAATCTTTGTAATTTGAGAATTGACCATACCATAGCCAATAGTTCACGTTCTAAGACCCAATAATTCCTTTCTGCAGCGTTAACCTTTCTGGAAATATACATTACAGGATGCAGAGTTCCAGAGTACTCTTGCATTAGTGCCGCTCCAATCCCAGTGGATGAAGTGTCACTACGAAGAACAAATGTCTTATCTTTAGTAGGTAACACTGAAAAAGGTGCAGTAGAAAACATAGTTTTGATCGTATCCAAAGAGGATTGACATTCTTGAGTCCAATGGACTATATTAGGAGACCCTTTCTCTAGCAAGGTAGAAAGAGGTGCCAGGATTGAGGACAGATTCGGAATGAATCGTCCATAGAATTGTATAAGACCTAAGAGACTTCGCACTTGCTTTTTAGTATTAGGAATAGAAATGTTAAGTATTTTACTTGTATTATGGTCCTCTGTCTTTATGAAACCATGACCGACACGGTGACCTAAGAAAGAAATTTCGCTAAAACCAATGCAGGCTTTAGAGGGTTTCGCTGTCAGGTTATACTCGCGTAGAGTAGATAGTAATTCAAATAACCATGAATAGTGATCTTCCCAAGTATCGCTGAAAAGACAGATGTCGTCTAGATACGCGATGACATCTGACCGATAAGATAGAATTCGACGCATCATGCGTACGAATGTAGCTGGTGCGTTCATAAGGCCGAAAAGCCTGAAATTGCATTGAAAAAGGTCTCTAGGTGTAGAAAAAGCAGTAAAAGGTTTGGCGTGTTCAGATAGAGGAACTTGCCAATATCCTTTAGACAAATCTAGTTTAGTGAAAAAATGCGATTTAGAAAGCTTAGTAAGTAGCTCTTCTAGTAAAGGCATAGGTTTAGCATCAAACTTCGTGACTTGATTCAATTTACGATAGTCAACGCAAAGACGTATGTTATTGTCTTTTTTCCGGACAATAACCATCGGCGAAGAATACGCAGAAGTGGATGGTTCAATTATTTTTAAATCTATCATCTCATCCAACTCCTTCTCAACTTGTGCTTGAAAATGTATAGGAATAGGATAAGGTCTGACTCTAATAGGATTATGGTCAGTTAGAATAATGTCATGTTCAATGACATGAGTTTGTCCAGGAATGTCAGTAAGGACATACTGAAATGTTTGTAACATAGCCGACACTTGTCGCTGTTCTCCTAGAGATAAATCGGGAGAAACAGTAACATTTTTCCATGATTCACTAGAATGAAGTGGAATCATCGGAAGCGGAAGATTAACATCCGAAAAACTTGTTTCCTCATCCTGTATTACAGACAGTGATAAGTAATGACCATGTTGGACAGGTGAATCGTCCGTTGCCTGGAAAATAGGCTATAAATAATCCGGACGTTCATGGAATTCCGTAAGCATATTGATGTGGAAGGTTTTACGCTTCCCATCAATATCGACAAAGTAGTCAACATCGGAAATTTTCGAGATTATATCGTACGGACCTTTCCAAGAAATAAGAAGTCTGTTTTCCCTACAAGGTAGCAAAACAAATGCTTTGTCACCAGGACAAAGTTGTCGTAAGGTTCTTTTCTTATTTGCAAATTGTCTTGCTTTCTGTTTAGCAAATTCAGAAGAAGAAATTGCCAATTTGCATGCTTCGATAATCTTTTCCCTCAGCGCGATGACATATTCATAAGAAGATTTCGTGTCATCGGTAATATTATCAGCGGTTATGAGATCATGAAGCAAACACCTAGGGCCGCGCGGTCGCGCGCCAAAGACAAGTTCAAAGGGAGAAAATCCTGTATGTTCATTGGGACCTCTCTGTAAGCGAAGAGGGCCGCGGGTAAAACCCTGTCCCAATCTTGAGGATGATCCTCAGTTATCTTCCCTAATAAGTTTTTGAGTGTTCTATTTAGCCGTTCGACCATCCCATTGGACATAGGATGATAGATACTACTCAAAGATCTCTCTATCTGCAGAGTCGACATCACTTGAGACATGGTATCCGATATTAGTTGGGTGCCATGGTCTGATAATATTTCTCCGGGAAATCCCAGACGAGAAAATATAAGCCACAGAGCATCTGCAATGTCAGCAGTAGTAATGCTCTTCAGAGGGATAGCCTCTGGCCAACGTGTGCACATGTCCACACACGTTAAAATAAACTGATGTCCTCTAGCAGATTTGATATTAAATGGACCAATGATGTCTATCGCCATTTTCTGAAATGGTCGAATAGGAATGTCTGCAGCCTGAATATGTGCAGCATGGCGTGGACCTTTGGATTTGACTTCTTGACATACTATACAAGATTGACAATAAATCCGTATGTCTTTGTTCACAAAAGGCCAAAAGAAAGCCGCAAGAACTCTTGACTTTGTACGGGAAAAAACCCATATGTCCAGCACACTGAGAGTCGTGTGCGTGTTGTAAGATTTTAACTCTCAAATTCTTGGGCGCAAGAATCTGAGAATGACTTGACTTGTCGGAGTCTTGCACCATACGTACAAGTACGTCATTCTTCATTGTAATCCAAGATTTACGCTTGGTATCTTTATTCGGATCACCTTTCGTTGCAAGAGTGAAGAATTTCTTTAGAGTCGGATCCTCTTCTTGCTGTTTTATAAACGAGTCACGAGAAATTACCATGGGATCATCTTGGTTATGCACTTCATTATCTTCAGTAGGTGAAGATTGAGGCACATTAAGAGCTTGAGCTCTAGTGACTACAGCATTAGCGGTTTGCATATTCTGTTTTTCCCAAACGGAAATTTGTTGTGGAGTGCATTCTTTGACTCCGTGAATACGACCGATGATAAGATCAGCGATCGGATTCGGCAGAAGACATGCGTGTACATCTCCTGTAAAGAAAGGACTAGCATCCCTAATGATAGCAGTAGAGTATTTTTCTAAGGTGCCGCCAAATGTTACACATTTGACTACTTTTCCAGTGGCACGAGAAGGATCTACGAGTGACTGCCTCACTCCAATGGTGGTGCACCCCGAATCGAAAAGAACTGCGACTGGAGTACCATCAACTAAACCTCTATTCAAAACAAGAGAACCTCTTCTATCATGCGCGATTGACGCAGGAAGAGCGGGAAGAGGATGGCCACAACTTAAAGTGGAAACCGTAGTTGGTTCAAATAATGTTTTGCATTGGGGGCACTGAGATGCTCTTCCAAAATCAAAATCGGCACATGCCATATTATTAGCATCATTATTATCTTTAGTCTGTTTATAGGCTTCATGTGACTCTTGCTGTGCAGAGTTTGCATGATAATGAGATTTACGTTTTTTGTATTGGGATCTACCTCGATTATTATTGCCTCTGTAATCATTATTATTCCCCCTATTGTAACCCCTATTTGGGTTTGAGTCATAATTCTCATGATTACCATTATCATATTCATTATAACGAGTATCTCTATAGTTATGGTCTCGTTGTCTCCATGATGGATGACTTGGATAGTTCCTATAATTACTTCCTCTGCGGAAATGACTATAATTATGACCACCTCTGTATCGAGGGCTGTCAGCTTGTTTCCAGTTCTTCGCAAAAGAACCCTGAAATGATTGGTTTCCTTGGTTTTGATAATTATTATGGTTACCTTTTTTTCCAAACTTGTTTTGTTGTCCCTGAAATTTGTGTGAATAATTAGGGTTGTATGGTGTTGCTGATGCAACTGGCATACCTTCTTTAATCTTAGTGTTGCTAAGAGTTATGTCAGGGTGTGCAGTGACGTATTGGTCACAATATTCTTGCATTTCTTTTAGTGTCTTTGGTTTACGCTCATGTAGGAATTCCAAGAAAGGTTTATTAACACATGACATAATCTTGTCCCTGAGCAACAAGTCCATAAGGGCTTCATATGTCTTTTCTGTTTTGGACAACTCAATCCAACGATTAAATGTAAGACGTGTCCTTGCAATGAATTCTGAGAATTCCACCCCTGATTCAGGTACCATTTTCTTAAACAAAATACGGTAACCTTCCTCAGTCAACTGGTACTTTTTCAATAAAGCTGCTCTAATAACAACATAATTATCCTTGTCAGCCTCTTCAACCAAACGTAAACTAGTCAGAGAATCACCTTTCAAATTTTCTGACAATTGATTAGCATACTGTGATTTATCCACATTATGAGCTCGACAGGAGCGTTCAAATCGGTCCAGCCAGAATGTAATATCGTCACTGGAAGGATTGAACGCTGGTACCTTGACCTTATAAGTAAAGGGTTTACAACTGTTAATATTTGACTGATTAACATTACTCATATTTGTCAATCTCAATTTTTCTAACTCAAATGCTAAAAGTTCTTTTTGATGTTCATGTTCTCTCATTGCTTTTTTCTCCTCAGCTTCCCTGTCTAATCTCTTCTGCTCAGCTTCTCTTTCTAATCTTTTTTGTTCAGCCTCAGCTTCTCTGTCTAATCTTTTTTGTTCAGCCTCAAATTGTTTTTCTTCCATTTGAAGCTTTCTCTCCTCAGCAGCAGCTTTTTTCTCCTCAGCAGCAGCTTTTCTCTCCTCAGCTTGCATCTGCAATCTTAAATTCTCAGCATCTATCTTCTTTTGTTCAACTTCTGCTTTCCATTTATTTTCCTCTTTTTGCTTCTTCTCTTCTGATTCTAATACCATTGCGAATTGAGCAGTTGCAAACTCCTCTAATTTCTTACCAGACTTATCAAGGGATTTCCCTTGTGCAATAAAGTATTCCAATGTAGACATGATGCCTAATAATGATAGCAATCAGTTGACACAAAAATGTAATCTATCTCCTAATAAACAGGAGCAAGTTCTCAATGAACTTAATTAATTAGCTCACAATCCCAATCTCTGTGGGAAACAAGCCTTACAAAGGTCTTGTATACTTCCTTGTACAACAATAATAATGATAAAGTATTGGTCTATACTATAACATACGTGTACTCAACTATCTCATATCATCTGTCAACCAAAGACATTAACAAAAATACAAATGGAAAGACAATCAAGGAAAACAATACGAAAACATTTGCAGAAATCAAATCAATGAAAAATCTTAACCAAAAATAATGTCACAAAGTATGTGATGATAACTGCAAGGGAATAAACCAGACAAATAACGCTACAGTGTATAAACATAAATGGTGTATAGAACTAAATTATAGAACGGAGTAGATCTACAAATACAAACAGATCAAAACAAAACTAAGGAACACAAAATTATTAACAAAAACAACGAAGAAAGGAACACCTCATAACAACTAACAAAAATAGCAAGTGATGTTGCCAGCAAATTTCCAATAAAGAAAATTGCTCCCTATAGAACACTAATATAGGACCAATATGACTCGGTATATCCTATACTAGTCACCTCACCAACCACCCACGACATAGACACACACATAATATGCAAACATTAAACATCAATACATATATCATCATATAAATAGAATGCAATAGCATATGAATGCAATGTGTTGCAGAAAGAGTTTCAGTTCAGAAATCTAATGGCACAGTTTCTGAATAAACAAACTAAACTGTCACTTTAATAAATACTAGATTTTTGATTTGAATTTATTACAGTGTTCAACAATATAAGCATCAGAAGATCCAATGATGAAAGTAGGACTTCTCAGCTTACTGTATTTCTTGCTAACCCAATTAATTTGCTCGCCAACGTTCTATGTAATGCTGTGATGTCGAACGAAAAATGTCAATAAACCCTGACCTAGTTTCCGTATTTGTTTCATCCGTCACGTGAGGAACTGTCAATCAAGTGTAAACCATCACTGTTGGTGTGTCGTATCAGGCGTCAGGGAAACTGGTATCAGTAGCTGTTACTTCTGGTAATCTTCACTGTGCAGGTCAAACCCGGTAATCTGGCCTACCACATTGATAAACGTTTTTTTTCCTGATGACATTGATAAAGCTGTATTCTACTTTGTTGTAACTTGGTATACAGTGTACGTTGTAAAGATGTACTGGGACTGAATAGTCAACTCAAACAACCAAGCACAGTGTCAGGTGTACAGGTCATCTTGCTCCAAACGTCTTGAGGACTCGACAGGGATGTAATGTGTATCATGAGTGGTAGAGTGACTGTTAATACGCGAATGTGTGAACTGTTCTGTAAAGTTGACTGGAAATACGAATACTCACTCATACGTATCAGAAGTTAAGGATACAGACTTTCGTGAACGTTTTAACAGTTTAATGGGACGCACACACTTGACAGAACGGGTACAGTTGCAGGAACACAGGTCGACATCAATAGCATATTGTTGACCCACGGTGTACAATAATCAATTGGCATTTATGTTGAGGACAATCACAATGGAACATCAGTATACAATCATTCAGAGTTCCATATCTCATATACATATTTATCAGGCCTTACTGACTGGTCATGTCAGTTAATATATAATGTTTAACAAATCTTCATCAGGCCTTACTGACTGGTCATGTCAGTTAATCAATAATGTTTACGGTGACTCCTAGACAGAACCTCCTTTAGCATAAGTGTAGCTTGCACCCTAGCGGAGATTTCTTTAAATAGCATTCAGCAAATATCTTTGAGCAAATGTTAAATCACCTAAGAATAGATTTTCCTTTCATAAGTGTGATCTCTTGATCATCATCGGATAATAAGGGCGTCCCTGTTCTCTGGTAGATGATCGACAATACGTAGCATTTCAAAATGGCTTCTAGTCTTGTAAACATCGCTCACCATAACGATGTACGACCAAGCTCCAATAAAGATTCAATTCATGAATATCAAAGATTCCACAAGCATCAGCATAATCTGTCCTCATAATTGCGGTATAGAAACATAATCGGTGCTGCTAAATGATATGTCGTTCTGACATACTGACATATGTAGATTCATGTAAACGTCTGCCCATCTTAAGCCTAGGAATGAACGAAGTCACCAAAAGTACGTTTACCTTAACATATGAATACACTAGCAAGCACAAACGCTCTTCTCCTGGCGTTATGGAATGAACACTAGGGAACTCATGGATTTAGCAATCCCCGAAGAAAATATCTTCGTTCCCATAATCAAAAAGAGATCACAAACTCTGGGCAGGTCTCCAACATGATTCCCGCCATAGGCTTTCTAACCGAAGGACTCACTAACGTATCTTCATGCGCCGAAAAGCACCTGACCCCAAAAGTACAGTACAAGAAAAATAGTTCCACTTAAACATACTAAGATATCAAGATGTAAGACATACTCGTCCTACATAGACAAGAACTACACATAGATTCGGGCCATAGACATACTGAAGCAGTAACAATCTATTCCTAACCAAACATAGAATAGATTAAAGTAAGTCTAGATTCCTCCGCCGAGTTCCATTTTTAAGAACGCTACAAAGAGCGATAACTCACAGAATGAATACCCATTGCCTAATCTGAGTTCTGTCCCTTAAGACCGAAAAACCATGCATTCAAAGATAACTATATCTTCATCAGACAAATAAATACATTTTACTTTTGTATGCGAAACCCGTGCGCCAAAGAATATGTGCGCAACAATCATCCAAAAGCTACCGATCAGGGCAGCTTCATTGTCATAAATCAAACATGAAAAGATGTTTTCATGTCTCAAAAGAGAGGATGATTGTGACATACGAACTCAGCTGACTCTGAATTGTTGTATGATATGGTACGACCCTTTGTAACGATCCCTTCGGATAATATCAGTGCCCACGAATATTGTGGTAACTTTTCGTCAAACGGGATTTTTTTTTCCACCTGGACTCATTAGCATGCAACCTTTCCACGCAGATTGTCAACACGTTTGCGGATTAATATGTGATGTGGACAGTTTATCTACCGTACATTCTGGTCATCGCATTTATTTAAGGAGAGGTTAAATCACGCCCACGGATATCTCTTGAGCAATCATATGCAGTTATTTTCATTTAACTTGGCCCAGTGGGGGTGGTGCCAGAATCAAACAGAAAGTAGCGGCACACGATCAAACAGGTACTGAGGGATCTCAGGAAAGACTAGCGGCGCTATCAAAGGCAGTAGTGGTCCCTGAAACGAGCGACGTAAGTTTCTTGCCGGTATTTCGCATCTCGGTGTTAACCACAGAACCGATCGCAGTGGACGCTAACGGGAAAGCCGACGCGGAAGCAGCGATCATAGATACGGAAGACCCGGGGCGGTATCTCTCTTTAGTCTGGCGGTCAGATCCCCGAAAGTCTCCTGAGATCTAAAAAGGTGTCAAATTCTAACATGTCCCCCCACTCTTGCATTCAAGTTAGATATATACAGACCACGAAGAAAGCAATTTTATCATTCGTTCGCCAGAGATTTAAGATTCACTAGCTATAGTAGAAATTTTATTTCACTGGATTTTGTGTTTTTTTTTAAATCTATTAAATTAAACTCATCCCAAAAGTTCCAGTGGTAAATTTAATGATATATCTATTATAATATTTCCAAAAATAATAGTTGCTTAAATGTTAAAGTAACTTTTAAAGTCGCGAAGGAATTTATAATTAATAAGTTTAGTTACGTCTTATATATATATATATATATATATATATATATATATATATATATATATATATATATATATATATATATATATATATATATATATATATATATATATATATATATATATATATATATATATATATATATATATATATATATATATATATATCTATATATATATATATATATATATATATATATATATATATATATATATATATCTATATATATATATATTTATATATATTTATATATATTTATATATATTTATATATATTTATATATATTTATATTTGTATTTATATTTGTATTTATATTTGTATTTATATTTATATATTTATTTATTTATTTATTTATATATTTATTTATTTATATATTTATATATTTATATATATATTTATATATTTATATATTTATTTATATATTTATTTATATTTATATATATATGTGTGTGTGTATTTTAACTATTAGACTCGTGACGTGTTTTCTTAAATACATTATTAATTACGCAAGTGTATATAATAGTCTTAACGGTAAATTTATCGCGCGTTAGAATATTATTTGATTTTTGCGGTATGATTATGTTGCCATGGGTTTTCTATCTTTTTCTATAGAATGATCACCTTTGCAATCCCAGCAATAAAGAAATTATACACATTTTTCAGACTCGGTTCTGAAACTTCCAGATTTATCGATGAAACATTTTAAATTTAATCTTGTGGCGGTCCGATGCGGCCTAGCTATCATAATTACATGAAAGAAAGCCTACCCAAGAACATTCAAATAAACCATCAAATTAAATTACAATCTGTAAGATAAACTGAAAGATGAACAGTTGCCAGTAGCGATATTTTATTTACTGCTCTACTGTGAGAGAGTACCTATTTACCTGAACTGTGTCTGAGCCTCGTTTTTTCTCACTGGATTTAAAACCTACCGGTCAGTTGCTATCATCACGCCTTGAAGGAATTTTACCTCCAGTAGCGAAATTAAAGAGACAACTCCATCCTCACCCCTGTATTAAACTGTGTCATTGCCATCCAATAGACTCCTTTTTATATAATAAAACACAAGAACTCTTAGGCTTCAAGTCTGGCGATAAGTGGGAATATTTGCTATCAGCTAAGCTCGCTACATCTGGGGCAGGACATTGAAGTACCAGACATTTTCATATATCAAGAGTGTAATTGCTGTTTTTATATTTCTATGAATTGTCTTATGCTGCAATCGATAAGTGTGTGGGAGTATATGAGTGTGGGCCCTCACAAGCGTGCATGAATGACAGGAGATTTAATATTTGCAAACCATTTGTTAACTTGCCTACCGGGTAATACATTTTTTGTATACCCAGCATTGTTCCTTTAAGTGGGATATTTTGATAACTCTGTTTAAACCCCCCCCCCCCCTTTCATTTTCTTAGTAAAGGGAAGAACAATTGGGAATATAAGGATTTTTGTCTATCACCCATACCTAATATTGTAACACCTCTTTCAGAGTAATTAAATTCACTGTTGGGTTACATTACCTATGTTCCTGATAAATATCTATCTTTAGACTGGTTTTTACTTTGTCTAATAAGCGGGAAGGGCTTAGTCGATACCAATCGTGTTCACCCCCTCCCCACCTTGTTATTTGTATTTTCTGTGCTTATGATATTTTTTTCTGTAACACATGATTGTCGTTGCGATTGATTTTAATGTTAATAAACCGCATAAATTTATTTAGTACTGTGTTGGAATACCCAAAGCCCAAATTTCCCCTATCTGTTTAATATCGTTTGTATTCACGTGCGTCTGTGTGTTTGAAGCACCAAATCGGTGTGAGCGCAGGTGTGTGTCTGGAAACTTGCAAATAATTGTTTGACCAGGAGAGTTTGAAGAGAAGATTGAGAGGAACGATTTGTCGTAAATAGGTCTGTCCTTACTCTCCTCAGCACTCTGTGAAGCAACTATTTACTCTCTAACCTTTCCTATCACTGAGCTTTCACCATCATTTTCCACTCTAAACAGGACCACTATTTCTAAGACTTTCTCTCAAAATAAATTTACGACAATGTCTCTCTAAAGCTGTGGCAGTACTGAATGAATAAAGTTAGATTTCCAGAGTATATATATCTCTGAAATTAAAGGAAAAATATTACGTCTAAAACCCGAAAACCCGACTCATTAACCAGTTGTCCAGATTTACATATTTCCTTGCTCATTCTACCAAATGAAACGAATTCTACACACCCTTACCGAAACCAGACTGTAAAACCTACAGTACATTCTCTCGATCTGATCAGACATCGGCAATAAACTCACAGTGTGCGTTTTACACGTTCTGCTTCATATGGCCGTTTCCAGCTATCAATGTCTTTCATCTCAAATCTCTCACCGAGAATAATTACCTATAGGCGGACAGATCCGAGAAAAATGATAGACGATAGTCTTCCTTCTTATCCCTGTCGAGAACGAATTAACACGATCTCTGGTTTTCAGAATCAAATGAAACTGGTTCACACGTGCTAATCGCGTCTGCTGGAAATCGTACATCAAAGGAATGCAATTAAATGCTAACAGCCATAAACTGCGTGTTAAATTAGAAAAGAAAGACAGAGGTTTGAATATGGGAGGGTTTTGAGTGGACAAAAGTAAGAAGTTTAAAGTATGGTAAAAGAGAATGTGGATGAGAAAATAGATACAGAAATCTATTAAACATAATCCGTCACAACATGATATAATAGATACAACATGGCATAAAGGAGAATCATTAGAATTTACATGAAGTGTTGAAGATGTCTCAAGTAGTTCTATGTGGGTGTTTTTACAGCTAATGTTTGTGTTACACATACATAACAATCTTTAAGCTGTCTAAAAGACATTGGCATACAATGATACGATATGATGTGATATAACCTGCCAAAAATGAGTATTATTGAAATTTACAAAATGTGTGTGGAATACCATTCAAGTAGAGCAATATCAATTTCATCTTCAGTTTCTTTTTCTTTACGCATACATACATACGCATACATACATACATACATACATACAAAAATACATACATACATATAAAATAATTTTTCTCCTATAGATTGCAGCTGTGATTTGGTTGGGGCTAAATATCCCGTTTGGTACGTAAGTTAAATATCCTTTTGTAACAGCGTATCTGATGTTTGTACATAAACGTTTTGACATGTCAAGTGTTCATTAATCAGATCAAATCGGGCTGCACCGTATTTACACAAGGCATATGTTACGTTCATGTAAGAGTTTATGTAAGTGTTGAGTGGTCAGAAAGGATATACGGCCTAGATGTTAATTTCCACCATTATGAGAATGTGTGCAACCTTGTTCAACCCAGGTTCGTTCTTCCGGATGAGAATGCAGCTACTTGTTGGTGTTTCGTGGCACGTGATGTTGCGTATACTGTAATGTTAGTGCTAACCTTAGTTTTTTAACACGATTCATCTCACAGTAGCATATAAGTCATTGACGACACTTAACGAAGTCACCACGATAACTAACTGTTTCACTGACAAACATTTTCTAAAACCATTAACAATAATTAGCTTAATCACTGACGACAATCCAGTAAATAATAAAATGTTTATTAAGATTAAAAGTTGGATATAAGAATATTAAAGCATGCCTAGTTACAAAACCAACTATATTATGTATAGTTTCATTTCCTTCTAACTCTAGATCTATCTGGTCCTATTCTATACAATGTGAAAATCCTTGTTCTTAATTATTTCTAATTATATATTCTTGTTTCCATCATGACAATAACCTTGAGAACTATTGTTCTCATTCATCATCATCAGTTGCCATCTCTACAACGAAGGTTGGCTGTAATGGATCTCCAACGTCTTCTGTCTCTTGTGTTGGTGGTGCACTCTGATAGACGCTTTCCCGTCCATCTTTTGATGTTATCTTCCCACTTATAGCGCTGTCACCCCTTGCACGTTTGCCTTCAACTCTCCCTTCTGTTATGGTCTTCTGCAAGGTATTATGCCTTTTTATGTGGCCAAAGTATTTTAGCTGCCGAACTTTGACCTCTCTCATTAATTCTCTTTTCATACCTAGATTTTCTAGGACCTCCTTATTTGTTTTCATCTCTTTCCATGAGATACGCCCCATTCTTCTATATATCCACATTTCAAGAGCCTCAATTCTTTCTTCCAAATGCTTATTCATCGTCCATGTTTCTGCACCATACAAAAATGCAGAATATATATAACACTTTATGATTTTCAGTTTTAATTTGTGAGATAACTGTTTGGATGTCAGTATATGTTTCATGTTGTTGAATGTAGCTTTGGCCATTCCTATTCTCTTCTTGATTTCTGTTTCACATCTGCCATCTTCTGTTATTATCATCATCATGTGACGTATTCTTTCCAGAACGTTGTCTCCATTACAGCTGCTCTGAACGCATCACGATTCTGGGCAAGTCGACCTGCATCAGCCAAAGACAAGTTCAGACTCTCTGTGATATCCTGGGTCCACAGTCGTCTAGGTCGACCCCTTCCCTCTTTTCCAGGGACTATGCCTTCCATCACTGTTTTTTCCAGACTATTATGTCTTTTTATATGACCGAAAAATTTCAGCTTCCTTATTGCGATGATATTTAGGAGCCAATGTTCCTGTACGTTTAGTGGGTGCAGTACTTCTCTGTTGGTCTTTTTTTTCTGTCCAGGGTATTCTCAACATCCTTCTGTAGCATTTCATTTCGAATGATGTAATCTTTTTTGGAACTGTTTTATTGAGTGTCCAAGTCTCGCAGCCGTATGTTGCTACTGGGAATATACATGCTCTGATCAGTTGTAACTTTGTTTCATTTGCTTGTGCCTTGCCATAGGTTTTTCATCTGTATTAGTTTATGTGAAGCAATTGCAAGTCTTCTTTTAATTTCTACTGCACAGTCGCCAGAGCTGTTGATGATTGATCCTAAGTATTCGAATTCATTAACACTTTCCAGTTCTTCGTTATAAATTTCAATTTCTGGTTTGGTCTTTACTTTGTCTGTTGTCAATACTTTGGTCTTCTTGGTGTTTAGGTATAGATTCTGGGCCTCGCTGTGTTTTTTGGTGGACAGAATTAATTGTTCAAGTCCTTCTGGGTTGGTCGATAGGAGGACTGTATCGTCAGCATATCTGATTTCCGAGATCTGGTACCCGCCGATGTTTAATGAATCAAACTCTGTGTGTTCTTGGTCATCTCTTACGTTTCTCATGATATTCTCGGCATAAATGTTAAACAGGTAAGGGGAAAGGGTACAGCCTTGTCTTACTCCTTTCTGTACTTCAAATCATTCTGATGTTTCCCCCTCTACTCTTACGGCTGCCTGTTGTTCTTGGTACAGCAGCGCGATGAGTTGTATAAGGTGGTTTGGAAATCCCATATTTTTCATAATAGCCCATAACTGCTGATGTTGTACACAATCGAAAGCGTTGGTGTAATCAATGAAACAAGTATGTAGGACAACGTTGAATTCTCTACACTTTTCTATGATGATCCTCATGTTGAATATATGATTTCTAGTGCCTCTACCTGGTCGAAAACCCGCCTGTACGTCGTTTACTTCGGTTTCTAGCTTTTGTTGCATCCTTTTCATTATGATTTGTAATAGTATTTTGCTGGCATGGCTTATAAGAGCTATAGTTCTGTAGTTTGTGCACAGTTTCAGGTTCCCCTTTTTTGGCAAGGGTATGTAAATTGATCTTTTCCATTCCGTGGACCAAATTCCGCTTTGCCAGATCTTGCAGCATAATGCATGGTATATACGAGCGCTGCCTTCTCCTCCTGCCTGTATCATTTCAGCTGTTATTTCATCACAACCAGGAGATTTTCCACTTTTTAAGTGTTTGATTGCGTTCTGGACTTCCTCTATGGTAGGTTCTGGTTCACGTTCCGCTTCATTCATGACGTTGTTATCTGCCGCTTTGTTTATTTCCGTATACATTTCTTGACAGTACTCCTTCCATCTTTTCAGAATATCTTTACGTTCTGTTAGAGTGTCGCCTTGCTTGTTGTTTATTGCTCGAGGTGATTATATGACCGAGATATACGTAGCTCTTGACTTGTTCCAGGATTTTCCCATTTACGCTTATCTTTAATGTGGGTTTATCGTCTGTTTTGCTAATTATCATAGTTTTTGTTTTCTCAATATTAATGTCGAGTCCATATTTATGACTTATACTGTTCACTTGCTTCACTAGTTCTTGTAACTCCTGTTCGCTTTCAGCTAACAACACGAGGAAGTTGAGGGGAACTGCGGTAAGACGTGGAGTACAATGGACGGGTTTGAAGAAAAAAAATCGAAAAAAGGTGATTCGTCTTACGAGGACAAAAGACAAAGAAAGTAGTCTACGTTTCGGCCACAAGGCCTTCGTCAGGAAAAGAAAGAAAGTGAAGGCTAGATAGGAGACATAAGAACTTAAATGAATATAAAAATAAATATAAAAAATTAATAAATAAAACCTAGGTACTTCCCTGAAGGCGAAGCATCCTATCACGCTTGGCTGAAAGGAAGTGACTCTTGCCGGATGTACACAATACATACTAAGAAACTAAAAACTAAAAAAACTAAAAAATACTTAAACGTAATAAAAGTGGGGACTGGAAATAGACGAGGAAATATTATGGAGGATGGCATAAAAATAGAAGAATAGGATAAGAGTGGAAGAGTCAAAATAGAGCAAGAGAGGAAAGGGTGACCTCAGACAAAGGTGTGGAAAGTGTTGAGACCGGCTGGTTTTAGACGCCCCATGCGGTGGATAAGACGGTTCTCAAGATGTTCTCGGCTGGCAGTGTCAGAGGAGCAGGATCAGATCGCAGTGACCTGGATGTCGATGGGACCATGGTGGTCAGGACCATTGAAGTGTGTGGCAACTGGTGTGGACTTTTGCTAAGAGATATCATTTAAGTGCTGGCTGAATCTGTCCCCACGTCGTTTGCCTGTTTGGCCAATATAGGTTTTGCAGCAACGTTTACATATGATCGTATAAATGACATTACGCGATTCACACGTGAAGCTACTAGTGATGGTGTACGTAGCCTTAGGAAAGGACACCTTCTGGGTTGAGATGACATACTTGCACGTGTTGCATCGTGTCCGACCACAAAATAGTGTGCCAAAGTGAGTGGCATTCTCCTTTGGGAGACAACTGTAAACAAGAAGATCCTTCAAGTTCTTGTCGCGTCTATATGCCACCAAAGGTGTTTCACCGAATACTTCTTGGGTCGCAGGCTCTGCTTGGAAGATAGGGAGGTGGCGGAAAAGGATCTGTTTGACAGCAGTACTGTGAGGGTGATGGGTCAAGATTAATTTGACTCTATCTGAAGTGGATTTATACCACCAGCTTCAGCTCCCTACCTCCTGATATATCCGGTGCCGCTATTGACTTTGCGTTCGTTACTTTCAAGAAAACCAGATTCTCTTCTCGTCTCCACTTTATTCGCACCTGCCTCCACCACAAAATTCTTCCCAATGGATTCTCTTCCAATTTTTATCCATCTGCTGGTACACTCAATCCTAGGGAACAACGTCTCCTACAACGAATTGAGACCAGATGTGGCTTTCAACGTATGCGCGTAGTGGCCGACAGTTACTCCCGCCTTTTATCAGACCTCAGTGCCCAACAGATCCAGCTTCAGCTTCACTTACGTTGTCTCACCTCCAACAACTTCCCTTTCTACTCTATGATACGCACCACTATCCACACACTGAACCGGCAATTGCATGAATTCCTTTCCACGTCCAAACACCATAAATTATCCCGTCTTATCCCTACCCCCAAAGCTACCCCTCCATCCTCCACTCCATCATGCACTCAGGTAGTCTGCATCCCCCAGATCTACCTCTCTCTGAGGGAGAGCGCTCTGTTCTTAGTAAGGGCCTAAAAGTTGTTCCTCTTCGTCCGACCCTAGACCAATACAATCTCCTCCAGGATGTTCATCGGTTTCACCGTCGCATGAGGCTGAAGTTCCATTTTAGAGAGGAAGACAGCACTCCACAGTCTCAGGCTGAATTCGACATCTTCGCACGCTTTTCTGACTCTACTAAACCCCCTTTTACACCTAAACCTGGGGCATCTCATGTCCTAGACCTGTATATCAAGAACACCATCCATGACATTCTGCAGCTCCGCCCTCGTAGATTGCATTATTCCAATCTCACTTCGGCAGAGTCCTGCGCTCTCTCCCTTCTTCGCCGTAGAGACGACATTGTCATCAAACCGGCTGACAAGGGAGGAGCCATTGTCGTCTGGCAAAAGGACTTATATCTAAGTGAAGGTAAAAACCAGTTGACCAATGGCTCTTTTTACAGGCCCAGGACCAGCGATGCGACTGTCTCTAACAATCGCATTGTACACAACACCATTAAACAGCTCATCACTAGTAATGCTCTTCCTCCCGAAGCTTCTCGTCTTAGGATTCATGACAGCTCTTTGGGCAAGTCTGTATTCTACATGCTCCCCAAAATTCACAAGATCGACAACCCTGGCAGACCTACTGTATCAGACTGTTCCTGTCCTACTGAACACATTTCTCACTTCTTCGATAGCATTTTCCAGCCTATCGTTGAAAATCTTCCCTCCTTTGTCAAAGACACCAATCATGCTCTTACTACTTTCTCCTTTATCCGACTCTCAGCAGACTGCTCCAACCGTCTTTTCTTGTTAGACGTCTGTTCTCTGTACACCTCTATTCCCCACTCTGATGGTCTCCGAGCTTTTCGGTTTTTTCTTGACCAACGCACTTGCCCTTCTATATCCACTGTCACTCTTCTCCGTCTGGCTGAACTGGTCCTTCAACTGAAAGGAAATGAACGGGGTAGCATATGGCAACAACCCACTTCTGTCAACGAAAAACTGTTTGGAGATGTCGGGAACCTTGGGTTGACTACTGCCTTTATTAGAGTCATAAATGTGGAAGTCTGAAGGCGAACGAGGAAGAAGAAGAAGAAGAAGAATTCCTTTGAATTCAATGGTCACTTTTTGACTAAATTAGTGGTGTTGCCATGGGATCGAAGATGGGTCCTAGCTATGCCTGCCTGTTCATGGGCCACTTGGAGCATCAGATATGGCAACAATACTCCGGTCATTTCCATGGGTTTTACCGCAGATATATCGATGATGGCATAGGTCTCACAGATATGTATGAGACTGATTTATATCGCTTCATCGACTTTGTCAACCACTTTCACCCCACCATCAAGTTCACCTCCCTCGTCTCCACAGTATCTGTCAACTTCCTTGACATTACTATTTCTATCACGCCCTCCGGCCTTAAAACCTCAGTATACTACAAGCCGACAGATGCCCACAGCTACCTCCTGTATACCTCTTCTCATCCTCGGGCCTGTAGTGACTCTCTTCCTTTTTCACAACTTCTCCGCCTCCGCCGTTTGTGCCAATACGACGATGACTTCCACTTCCGAGCAAATGAGATGTTGGATTTCTTCCATAGCAGACTTTATCCGGAACATGTTCTCACCTCTGCTTTCCAACGTGTGCTCCCCATTTCTCGTCAGGAGGCCCTCATACCTCACTATAAATCCACTTCAGATAGAGTCAAATTAATCTTGACTCATCACCCTCACAGTACTGCTGTCAAACAGATCCTTTTCCACCACCTCCCTATCATCCAAGCAGAGCCTGCGACCAAAGAAGTATTCAGTGAAGCACCTTTGGTGGCATATAGACGCGACAAGAACTTGAAGGATCTTCTTGTTCACAGCCGTCGCCCAAAGGAGAATGCCACTCACTTTGGCACACTACCCTGTGGTCGGACACGATGCAACACGTGCAAGTATGTCATCTCAACCCAGAAGGTGTCCTTTCCTGAGGCTACGTACACCATCACTAGCAGCTTCACGTGTGAATCGCGTAATGTCATTTATACGATCATATGTAAACGTTGCTGCAAAACCTATATTGGCCAAACAGGCAAACGACTTGGGGACAGATTCAGCCAGCACTTAAATGACATCTCTCAGCAAAAGTCCACACCAGTTGCCACACACTTCAATGGTCCTGACCACCATGGTCCCATCGACATCCAGGTCACTGCGATCCGATCCTGCTCCTCTGACACTGCCAGCCGAGAACAGCTTGAGAACCGTCTTATCCACGTCATGGGGTGCCTAAAACCAGCCGGTCTCAACACTTTCCACACCTTTGTCTGAGGTCACCCTTTCCTCTCTTGCTCTATTTTGACTCTTTCCACTCTTATCCTATTCTTCTATTTTTATGCCATCCTCCATAATATTTCCTCTTCTATTTCCAGTCCCCACTTTTATTACGTTTAAGTATTTTTTCGTTTTTTAGTTTTTAGTTTCTTAGTATGTATTGTGTACATCCGGGGTCAAGAGTCACTTCCTTTCAGCCAAGACTGATAGGATGCTTCGCCTTCAGGGAAGTATCTAGGTTTTATTTATTTATTTTTTATATTTATTTTTATATTCATTTAAGTTCTTATGTCTCCTATCTAGCCTTCACTTTCTTTCTTTTCCTGACGAAGGCCTTGTGGCCGTAACGTAGACTACTTTCTTTGTCTTTTGTCCTCGTAAGACGAATCACCTTTTTTCGATTTTCTTTCAAATTCATCCAGCTAACAACACGGTATCATCTGCATATCTAAGGTTGTTTATTGACCTTCCACTGATGTTCAGTCCTGGTATTTCCTGTATCTGTTTGAAAATGTTTTTGGTGTATAAATTAAATAGGCAGGGGGACAGCACACAACCTTGTCTGACACCTATTTTTATGTCTATGTAGGTGAATAATTCCTTCCCGATCTTACTGTGGCAGTTTGCTCCCAATAAAGGTTACTGAGTATTCTTATATCCTTTCCATCAATACCTATGTCTTCGAGGAATTCAATTATTTTCTCATGATGAATTCTGTTAAAAGCTTTCTTATAGTCAATGAAACACATATTCATACTTTTTTGGACCTCTGTATATTTTTCTGCTAATATTCTTAGGCAAAATATTGCCTCTCTTGTTCGACTGTTCCGTCTAAAAACAAACTGTTCTTCTTGGATTTCGCTGTCTACTTTACTTTTTATTCTTTCCTGTATGACTTTGAGCAGTATCTTAATTGCATGACTGATTGTTCTGAAGTCTGAACATTATGTTGCATTTGGTTTTTGGGCAATGTTATAAAAACTGATGTCTTCATGTCGTGTGGTATATATCCTGAATTGTATATATCGTTGCATATTTCTGTGATTGTATCTTTACCAAAGCTCTCCAGAGCTTCTATCATTTCAATTGTTATGTTATCCATGCCTGCTGATCTTCCTTTTTGTATCATATGAATGACATTCTCTACTTCTGATCTGAGAATGTTTGGGCCTTCATTAGAATCTGGTGATGGTTTTTTACCTCTGTTGTCTTTGAATAGTTCTTTTACGTATTCTGCCCATCTGTTTGATATGTCTTTCTCATCAAGTAATATTACACCATTTTTGTTCTTGATACAGCTTCCTCCTTGTGCAAACCGCGACCGATTTGATAATTTCTTTATTTCTTCATGCATATCTCTTGTCATGTGCTTTACTTCCAAGTCTTCTATTTCCTTACATTTTGTTTCTATCCATCATTCTTTTGCTTCTCTACACATAGTACGTATGTCATTGTCTATTGTTTTATATTCTGGAGTGTTTTTTGCTTTCTTTCTTTCTGCCATTTTATTCAAGATGTCATCTGTCATCCAAATTTGATTTTTCTTAGACTCCTTTTTAGGTAAATTTGCATTTGCTGATTGTATGCTTGTTTTTAAGCATTCCCATTTTGCGGTTGCTTTTTCTTCTGGGTTTTCTCTTCTATACTGCTCCATGCTTTCTGTTGATATTTATAACTGTTGATATTTATTTTTGACGTCGATTAAATATTTCTGTTTTATATCTGGTTGTTTCAGCGCTAATATTTCTATCTGGGGTTCCTCCTGTCTTCTGTTTCCTGCTCTTTTCAGCTTTATATTTACTTTGATGATGACTGGATTGTGATCTGAATTTATGTCGGCGGCGGGATGTGTCTTTGCACTTGTGACACTGTTCTTAAATCTATGTTTTATCATGATATAGTCGATTTGATTTCGTGTTACATCTTCTGGGCTTTTCCATGTGTATAATTCCCTTGGGTGCTGTTCAAAAAAGGTGTTACATATGACCAGCTGGTTTTCTTCACAGAACTGGATAAGTCTGTCTCCTCTATCATTTCTTGTCCCTAATCCATACTGTCCTACTATTTTCTTGTTTTTTCCTTTTCCTACTTTTGCATTCATATCACCCACTACTATCAACACATCTGTAGATTTGACTGGTTTAAGTGTGTGTTGTAGCTCTTCATAGTATTCTTCTATTTCTTCCTCGCTGTGATCTTTAGTTGGTGCATAAGTTTGTAAGATTGATATGTCGAATGGCTTTGCTCTCATCTTTAGTAACATCATTCTGTCATTGTGTGTCCAGTATCCATATACGTATTTTTCTAACTCCTTCTTTATCAACATTCCTTCCCCTCTTTCATGTTTTTCTCCTCCTGAGTGTATAAGCATGTACTGGTCTTTTGTTATGTAGCCTGTATCCAAAAGTCTTGCCTCTGCAACTCCCAGTATATCGAGTTTCATGTCGGTTACCTCTAATATAAGATTGTCAAGCTTTCCTTCTCCGTTTAGAGTTCTAACATTCCATGTTCCTATTTTTAGGCTTCTCCTACTAGTTTTTAGGTGGTCTTTCTCAGAATGCTCCCTTTCAACAGAAGTTAAGGAACACTCGTCATTATGTACTTCCTTACTCATTAGAGGAGTTGCCTCTTCCTGTTAATTTATACAGTAGATTCTTCCTCAGGGGACAGAGAGTTCTCTACATATCGGTTCTTATCTTGTTGTTGTGATCCCATTACGTTCTGTAGGAAGTACGTGGTAAGGCCCCAGTCTCTTCCACGGTGGCTAGCCATTGTCTTTTTCTATGTCCGACATGCCTCTAGTGCGCCACTCACTTTGCTGTTTCGCTTTGCGAGCCGTTGATCTTCTCAGATTCCTCCGCCTCACGCACCGTCTCAGTCTTTGTGTACTAGGGATGGACATTCCCATGAGTAAGATTGCTCCTACTCCACCCATGTAGTTTAGCCAGTCAGCCAAGACTGTTGCCCGGGATGTGGCCACCGCCGTACACAAGCGGTATTTGAGGAGCCATACATGAGCTAGACAAAGAGAGGAGAACCAAATAGGATCCTGACTATCCTAAAAAGGACATGGCTGTCTCTCACCGTGAGGTACTATCCCTCTCTCTTTATCCTACATCCCTGTTCTCATTACTACATAAAAATTTGTCAACTCAAAACTCACAAGTTACAGTGATTCTTAAAATCTCATATAGATTACCAACATCACCTTTCTTAATGTTCAGAGAACATTTCTCATTAAGTTTCACAAAATCTATGATTATGTATTGAGTCAGTGGATCTCAATATGTTTACTTACAAGTGGCAGCAACAGCTGAGCGCTTGATATAAAAATCTCCACTATTTATTTATTGCCTGACAGTCCGCAGGATCACACATTATCACTTCACTACAACCGCTTCACCAACAGCATGAAGATATAAATATTCATTTCATATTCTATAGCGTTAACACTCAGAATAATTTTTCCTTTAAAATGACTTAAGAGCTGTCTGTGATTAAGATTCACTTTAGCGGGTTAAGATCATTGGTTAACAACTTGAGAACCACTATCTCTCTTTCTCACTTCTTCTCTCCAATTATCGGTACTTATAGTTATTCAAACTCTAGCTGAGATTATCTAAAAATTCTCTTCTTACCACTTATTATCATTATTAGATATTCTCTACAAAACAATATCTATAAAAGTCTACGCTTCCTTCCTACATCATTTCAAATGCCGAACACTGGCTAATCCAGCGCAAAACCTATGACAATCTTCCTACATTTTTAGTTCTCTTTACTACAAATTCTTCTCAATTCTTGTTCCCCTGGCTTGGTTCTTGTCATCAATTCCACATTTGTGACTTTGTCATACTATGTCAGTCCTTCTCTTCTACGCAAGCACCCGTTTATAAAAGTCTGTAGCTTTTTGGCTGTTGTTTTTGTTGCTCTCCATGTCTCTGAGCCATACAATAGGACTGACCTGACATTTGAGTTGAAGATTCTTATTTTCGTGTTGGACTTATATCTAACTGCCGGCCAGGAAAAATTCTCATGTGTCTCTGAAGAGTCAAAGAAAGGACAGTACTACTGTACCCTCAGGGATGTCGCACAAAGTGACCAATATGAGGTTTACATAAGGTCTGCCAACCTCATGATGTAAAACAAATAGCCATAGAAACCACATCTGCAAGAGCTTGTGTATGTTTGGTGTAGGCTTCCTGCCAGGGGAATAATGGCTCCAAGCACCGTCAGAAGCGCACAGGAAAATGATGATGATGATGATAATGACACAACAATCATTTGAACATAATCTAACCACAACACACTCCAGAGTGCTAGCTATGTACCTACCTATGTTGACCTCCACCTACTTGAGTGCCCAGCCCTCGATGATGTTAGGAGAATGCTCCTTCATCAGAGGCCGGATCAGAGAAACACCTTGTACGGAGAAATAAAACATCTTGCGAAAACATGCAAATATCACTACATGGCATTGGACCGAAGGGCGAGAGCCCAAACACTGCTGGATCAATAACAACACCAACCCCATGATGATGATGGTTATGGTGATGATGTATTAAGTGCTGCATTGTTCTAGATCAGGGGTCTTCTTCTTCTTTGATACTTAGCCACCGACCATCAAAGTAGTCAGTGCCCATCACGCCTAGTGGCTTCTTGTAGGCCAACAACAAATTGATTCCACTTTGCTCGGTCGGCGGCCATCCTTCTTACAGTGCCCCAACTCTGGTTCATTCTTCGCATCTCAGCCTCCACGGTCCTCCGCCAGGTTGTTTTTGGGGTCCAAAGCATAGCTGTTCTTGTCATGGCATCGGGAACTCTTTTGAGTACATGGCCAACGCAGCTCCAGCGTCTGCCAGCTATGATGGTGTGCATGTCCTCTTGCTTGCTCCGAGTAAGCAGATCTTGGTTAGTGATGGTATTTGGCCAAAAGATTCGGTGAATTTTTCTTAGGCATGTTGTGTGAAAAGAGGACAATTTCGACATTTCCTTCTCTGTAACTCTCCAGCATTCCGCACCATAGAGAAGCACAGAAAGCACACAGCTACGATATAATCTTTTTGTGCTTGTACTGTATTGAGAGGACTTCCAGATGTTGTTTAGGCTAAAAAGGCTGTTCTTGCCTTATTCATTCTGGTGTTGATGTCTTTGCTTGCCCCGCCGTCTGGTGTTACTATGCTTCATAGGTATGTGAAGGTGTCTGTCTTTACCAGTTGCTGATTCCTTACTGATATGGGCTCAGTGTTGCTCACATTGAGCGTCATGACCTCTGACTTCTTTAAATTGATGTTCAAGCCCACCTGCTGGCTATAGTTATTAAGTCTATCCGTTTTTTCCTGGATGTGTTGATGTGAATGTGCTAGTAGTGCAATGTCATCTGCATATTCCAGATCTTCCAATGTAGAAAATGTAGTCCATCTTATTCCCCTTGGACTGCCCTCGGTTGGCTAGCGCATCACCCAATCTATGACTGCTAAAAAAAGAGTGGTTGATAAGGGGCATCTCAGTCGTACTCCTGTCTTCACCTCAAAGGTTAGGTTGCTCTGCCCAACACTACACGTAAATTTGGCATACAGGCTTTTTATGATTGACACTATGCAGCTTGGAATTCCATAAGCCCTCAGTAATTTCCATAAACTGTCCCTATGTATGCTGTCAAAAGCCTTTTCAAAATCAACGAAATTAATGTACAGCTGTCTTTGCCATTCTGAGCACTGCTCTATAATGTTCCTGAGAGTGAATATATGATCAACAAATCTTCTGTTCTTTCTAAATCCTGCTTGTTCTTTCCTCAGTTTGTGGTCTACTGCTTTTGAAATTCTCTGCATAATTATCCTGCCTAGTATTTTGCTGATAATTGAGAGAAGAGTGATTCCTCTCCAATTATTGTAGTCTGCAAGATCTCCCTTCTTGGGCAATTTGACAATTATTCCTTTGTTCCACTCTGATGGTGTTGTCCCCGTTTTCAAGACTTGTGCAAATAGTGGTTCTAATAGTTCTGCTGCTAGCTCAGGGTCTGTCTTAAATAGCTCTGCATTTAAGTTATCATGGCCAGGAGCTTTTCCGTTCTTTAACCCTTTGATTGCTGTGATGATTTCTTCTTTTCGTGGAATGTCTGTATTTACATCTAGATCGTTTTCAGCCTCAGGAACACTCAATTGTGTCTCTGGTGGTTCCTTGTTCGGAGTTTCTCTGAAGTGTTCTGCATATCTTGTTTCCTGTCCCTCTGCTGTCGTGATGAGATTTCCTTGTTTATCTCTTACTAATGTAATATTATTTGCACCTCGTTTTCCACTGATGATATTAGTTCTTTTGTATACTGTGCTTTGTTCATTTCTCAGTGCTGCCTCTTCTACCTGTCTTAAAAGATCGTCTAGGAAACTCCTTTTGTTAGCTCGGGTTTGACGTTTAACTTCCTTGTCCAGCTGACTGTACTGTTCGCTATATAGTTGCTTTAACCTGGCGGACTTCGCTTCTGTTTTCTTTCTTTTCATTTCCTTTCTCAGTGTTATGGTGTTTAATTTTTCTGGTGTTATCCAGTCTTGCTTATTCCTTTCCTGGAATCCCACGCATGATTTGCTGCTTTCCTTATATATTGATGAAATGGTGTTAAATTTCTGGTCTATATCATCAGTCAATGTCTTTTCCTGACTTTTGGCAAATTGATATCGTTTCTTTATGTCAGCTGCAAAAGCTTTTCTGGTAAAGGGGTCCTTCAATTTGCTGATGTCAAACCTTTACTGTGTAGTTACAGTTGGTCCAGCCCTTCTTAGTTTCACTTTCAGTTTTGCTACTACTAAATGGTGATCACTTCCCACATCTGCACCTCTTCTTACCTTCACATATTGTAATGCATGTTTCCATCTACCATTAATCATGATGTGGTCTATCTGGTTTCTGTCCCGACCATTTGGTGATTCCCATGTTAATTTGTGAATTTCTTTATGTGGGAAAAGTGTTCCTCTAATGACCAGGTTGTTAATACTTACTTACTTACTTAGTCGTTCCCCTTCTACCGTGAGGTGTAGAGGTTTGGAAGAGAGAGCGCCAGACCATTCTATCAGCTGTCTTCTTCCTGGCCTGGTTCCATTCTAGTCCTCGGTCCTTCAAAGATTGTCTAATGTTGTCCTCCCAGCGGACTCTGGGTCGTCCTGAAGGTCTGGATCCCTGGCTCTTTGTTTCCCATGCTTGTCGTGGTAGCCGATCTTCTCCCATTCTGCAGACATGGCCAAACCATCTTAGTTGGGACTGTTCTATTTGGGTCTGCAGCGGGTGGGATTTTAGGCCTTGACGGATCGTCTGGTTGCGGACCATGTCTCTTCTTGTTACTTCAACCACTTTCCTCAGATACCTCATTTCTGAGGTTTGAATCTGGCTTTTGTGGGTTGTAGTCATTGCCCACGACTCGCATCCATATGTCAAGACTGGGACATAGGTGGAGCGGTATACAGCCATCTTCGTTTTCTTACCAACCTCTTTCTTGCTGAGGAATCCTCGATTTATGGCCTGAAAAAGTCTCCCAGCCGCTGCTTTTCGAGTGGCCAACTCTTCTTTGATGCCTCCCTTTCGGTCTATAATAGCTCCGAGATATTTAAAGTGGTCGACCTGCTCCAGGACCTGTTCTCCCAACTTAATCTGATGTTTTCTTTCTTCTCGTGATATCACCATGGATTTTGTTTTAGAGCTGCTTATGACCATCCCTCTCTTCTCCAGCTCTTCCTTCCAGACTTGCAGGTTGGATTGGAGATGTGCCTCTGATTTAGCAATCAGGGCAACATCATCAGCAAATGCCAGCTCCGAAATATAGACCTGTCTCATCTTCCAGTACCCACTGAATACTTTCTTGTTCTCTCCTTACATGCCTTGATGACATCGTCCATAAGGAGTATGAAGAGGTAAGGTGATAGGATATCACCTTGTCTTACACCAGTGGTGGTCCTGAACTCTTCTGACTTATGGTTTGCTGTCCTCACATAATTTCTGCAAGACTTGTAGAAGCTCTGTATAGCATGAATCAGAGGTGCTGGAATATTCTTCCTTGCCAAACAGTCCCAAAGTTTGCTCCAGGGGACCCTGTCAAACGCCTTTTCCAGATCTATGAAACAAAGATGGATCTCACTCTTATACTCAAGGGCCTTTTCACTCAGCTGTCTGAGTGTGAAGATTAGGTCTTGAGTACTTCGGTTTGCTCGGAATCCGCACTGGACCTCATCCAATTGTGGCTCAGCTAGGCGTCGGAGTCTCTGCTCTAGGATTCTAGAGTAGATTTTACCAGGGACACTGAGAAGGGATATGCCTCTATGGTTTCCACACTGTCGATTGTCACCCTTTTTGAAAATTGGTGTTATGATGGCAATCTCCCAATCCTTTGGTATGGTCTTGTTGCACCATGCTGCCTGTAGGACCCTTAAGAGTAATAGGTCGCCTGATGCTCCCATGAACTTAACCATTTCTGGTGTTATACCATCATGCCCTGCTGCTTTGCCCATCTTGATTTTCTCCAGTGCTGCCTTCAGTTCTTTCATCTTTATGTCATCTTCATCACCATTTGTTTCATCTTCTGTGCTAGTGGTTATCGTTTTTGATGCTTGACCTTGCTCACCATCAAGGAGTTCTGAGAAATATTCTTTCCATCTTTCCATTACTTCCTTCGGGGCAGTAAGCAATTTGCCTTGCTTGTCCTTTAAATTTGAGAGGGCATTGTTTTTCCATCCTCGTGTTCATTAGGGTCTTATAGAACAATTTCTGGTTTTCTTGTGCATCTTTTTCTAGCTTTTCTCCAAATTCTTCCCAGGACTTCTGTTTTGCTGCTAGCACTTTGTTCTTTGCTTCTGTTCTGAGTGTCACATATTCTCTATATTTTTCCATTTGTCCTGTTGTGTTTTTAGCTCCTAAGTATTGTTTCCATGCCATTTTCTTCTCTCTTTTTTTCTCTTTGACTTCCTCTGTCCACCAAGGTGTCCTCTTTCTCTGGTTCCCAAGTCGGACTTCACCGCATGCTTCTGCAGCAGCTGTCTTTATGATATCCTTGAATTTATTCCAGAGGGTTTCCAAGTCATCAGGTCGTTCTTCTGTGTTGCTCACTGCTGTAGCAATAAGCCCCTGATATCTGGTCTTAATTTCTGGCTCTCTCAGCTTGTAGGTCCTAATGCTCATTTCTCCTGCTCGTTTACTTGGTTTCTTGCGTGATGTTGGGCATTTCCTGGGCTGAGCAACTCTTTCAGTTGTTCGTTTGTTTGTTAGCAGGTAGTGATCACTTCCAATCTCTGGTCCCCTCCAGACTCTTGCATCTCGGACATATCTGAATGAGCTTCTCCGAACAATGGCATAGTCGATCACTGACTTCTCATTCTTGGTTGGTTCACATCTAGTGTATGCATGTATGCGCTTATGGGGGAACTTTGTGTTTGTAATGATCAGATTCTGCTCACTGCAGAATCTAAGGAGTCGCTTTCCATTGTCATTGAGAGTATCTTCTCCATATCTTCCGATAACTCCACCCCATCTAGCATGGTCATTTCCAACTCTGGCATTAAAATCTCCGAGCATGATAACTTCATCTAGGCAGTCATTCACTGTCCTTTGAAGCAGCTCGAAGAATTCCTCCTTGACCTCTGCTCTCTCATCCTCTGTCCCAACAGTTTGGTGACTCCCATGTTTATTTGTGAAATTCTTTGTGTGGGAAAAGTGTTCCTCCAATGACCAGGTTGTTAATACTACAGAAACGTATTAATTTATCCCCTTTTTCGTTTGTTGTTCCGCTGCCGCATTTCCCCAATACTCTTTCATTATATGTATTGTGTGTACCAGCTTTCGCATTGAGGTCTTATATTACTATAATAAGATCATATCTAGGTGTGTCTTCCATTTCTTTCTGCAGGTGTTGATAGAATTCATCCTTGACCTCTTCATCGCTGTCATTCGTTGGTGCGTAGCATTGTTTTATTGTAGAATTGGTGAATCTACCTCTCAATCTTAATCTTATCAGTCTGTTGTTGATGGGTTTCCATTCCAGTAATGTCCTTTCTATTCCTTTCTGTAGAATAATGGCTACACCTTCATTGTGCTGTCCATCCTCTCTTCCAGAGTAAAGTACTGTTTCTCCTGTTGCTGTTGTAACTTTTCCTGCCCCTGTCTATCTGCTCTCGCTTATCCATAGATTGTGTAACCAATAGTTTCTCATTTCTGCTGTGACCTGTTTTAGATTACCCGTCTCATTCATTGTCCTGACATTCCAAAATCCTATTCTTGTATCATGTTTTTCGGTCAGGACGTCCGTTCTCATGTCAGTGGCTTCCTTTCGGGTTTCACCACTGACAGTCATACGAACCTCAGACTCCGGATGTCCGTCCCGCAGTAAAGGTTGTTTATTCGTTGTTGTTTCCTTAACTTCAATTTTTTTTTACATAGACAAGGGTGTCAACCCTATACTAAAACGCCCAACCTGGAGGACCAGGGTGTCTGCTTTAGTCTAACCCCTGCCCGCGCAAACCTATCCAGCTTGGTAGAACCTTCCAGGAGTAAAACTCCCGCTAGCATAGCTCTGGGGGTAATCAGGGTACGCAAGCCGCCATACCTCGACAAGGTATTAAAACCGGTGATGGCAGAGATGAGGGATCCTGTTCATTTTATCTCAGATCCTCGTAGAATCCTTGATCTTTTATCGACCCCAGGTAAAAAATGAATAATATAAAATAATTGATTGAATACAGAGACACGAACCAACGAAAGAAATCTTTTATTTCATCAGGGTAAAGAAATAGGCATTATTTCCTTGTTACATTTCTACCCTCAGATAATGCAGTGAACTAACAATACATTTTTATTGAACTGGTTCAATTCTTTAATGTGAAGGATGTGGCTGATGTGATATTTGATTGGAGATCGGTGAGTTTTAGTCGTTAGTCACCACGCTCCTCCAGGTTCAGTATGTTCCTTTGCTTTGACACAAACTGCGTTTGTGTGGTTATAACCAGCTTTATCCATGTACAAACTGGTTAATGTAAGTAGTAACGGTTGTTTAGCCCAAAAAGTTTAATCGACCCTCCAAGGTTAATGAACTTTGTGTATGTCACTTTGGCGACCCCCGTTCTAGATGGTACATTTATGCTTGATTTTAATGATGATTAGAGTTGTGCTTACGGCAAAAACCTTGGTAATTATCTGGTAATGAAAGTCGTTTTCTTTAAACCATTATCAAATTCTGATGACTGTGTACTGACTATATCAATGCTTGATGTTGGAAAGGTAATGCAACAGATGATGACGGTTCCTGTACTACTACTGATGTCAAAGAAGACTATATATGTTGTAATTAAATGATATAATAATGATTCTGGCTGTAATGCAATTCAGTTCATTGCAAATTTTTTTGAATAGATTTTTTTTAACATAACTCAGTTGGCGGAATTTTTCTTCTTTTTTTTTTTTTTTTGGTTAATATAGAACAGAACGGCATATTTGACCTCTATTAAAGTGACAAGACAAAATCTCTAATGTGGCACTGATGACAAGTACCAGTGGAACAAGAGATAAGAAGTAGACGATTGAGATAGATATGACACACATTGGGGAAAACATGTTGATAGTGACAAGACAAGATCCCTAATGTGGAACTGATGACAAGTACCAGTGGAACAAGAGATAAGAAGTAGACGATTGAGATAGTGTTACGACATGTTTACGATGTCGTCTGCTATAGTTGGCGGTGTGCATTTTATAGTGATAGGTTTATAATAGAGAATGTTTTTTATGCTTCATGGTTTTTTTGTTGAACACAATCGCATGGTTCGATTGTGACGCGGTAGCGTTGATATGGTCACGCTTGGTGACTAATGTTTATTACAAATAAGGGAGGGAAACCTGAGGCCTGTAAACAGTAAATTAATATGAAATTAATATGAAACAAATATAAAGGTATGTTATCAGGCACTCGCAGGAAATAAAGAAGTAGAACACCAGACAACAGAAAAACAACAGACATGAGTGGCTTACCCAGGATCATGTCATGTCTGTTGTTTTTCTGTTGTCTGGTGTTCTACTTCTTTATTTCCTGCGAGTGCCTGATAACATACCTTTATATTTGTTTCATATTAATTTCATATTAATTTGGTGACTAATGTACTTGACCCTTTATTACTTGACCGTCACGCCATGAAGACGCGTTTTTTAATAATTCCTGAGTTAGGCTACATAGTGCCGAATTGTAATTGATTTTATGGACGAAGGGTCAGTCCATGTTTATTAATGGATAATGAAAGTACATGATTAGTATATAACCATTGGATGGAAGGATCTTCAATCCAAGTATGATATATATATATATTCATCAAACACAGGCGTTTCATTACCGTCTGTCTGGAGCACAGCAGAGCGCGTACATTGCTTGGTGTTCTGATGACAACTAATTGACTGGAAGATTTACGATACTATCGATTCCAAATTGAATAATTGCAGATGAATTTTCTTATGATACTGAATATCTATATGATGTCTTCATGTTCATTGTCAAAATAAAATGGATGTATATTGGACTCAAAAACCAAAGGACCTACCACCCTCATCACTCAATTTGAAGGTTGGCTCTTTGTGCCATTTTTTATTGATTGTTTGCGCATTTTGCATAATATGATCTTGTACGAAGAAAACCACTATAACTTGTTTTACCAAAGAAGGTTCATAAGGAACAAACTGATTGTCAACGATTAAGATACAGACAGGACAATATATTAATCTGAATATTTAACATTTGTGTGAACCCGAACCCATGCGTCTGTATCAACTGGTGGCCAAATGTTGGCTGTGGAATTTCTATTTCACGTTTAAGAACTGATCTACAATCAAGTCGAATTTTCAAAACATCCCCTCGATTTACATTGACATTTCTTGCGCATGCAAAGATGAAGTCACGCCCTTAGCAACAGTCGAACGATCATGAATGTCACGCTAAAGTCAAAGAGATGGAAAAAAAATTAATCAAGCCTCAACAACCGAAAGAATTCTTGTCAAACAGGCATCATTCATACATGCTATATCCATAGTTCCTTAGCGCATGTTGACTGTGGTAACTGATCGGAAATTCAAAAGCTAAGTACTTTTTGTGCCGTATGCAAATGTTTAGACCAAGTCAGCCATTTCATAGGCATATTCTTAAGAACAATGTTAATCATTTAATGTTTCATTTATATGTATTTATGTAGTCATGTCGATGTCAGCGGGATGGTTGGCGATGGGAATCAAAACTGATGTTATGTCTCTTCGGACAACCGCATCGGTTGTGATTGTTCTTTAGGGTAGTTAAATTTTTTTATTTTGCAAAGAAACCCAGTGAAGATTTCCCGATGGCAACTTTCGTTTGCATTTGAAAGAATTTGACCTTGATTGTTATTTGTGTAGTTCTGTGAATAACTGTTGTATTTTGCTATACTAAGTTTCGTTTTATTTAATTTCGTTGCACGTTTGTAATCTATCTTGTTCATTCTCAAATCTTGCTATCAATTATTTTCATATATATTGTAATAACCGTTAGATGTGTCCATGTCTACGTCATCATTTGTAGTGTACATGTTTAATCTAGACTTTGACATTATGTGAGTACTTTTGATTTTTCTGCTCGGTTTGTAAATTCATTTTATGTGTGAAATTGTCACGTTTGTGTAATGCTATTGTTTTGTAAAACTTTTGTTAATTATTTGTATTGTATTTATTCATTTCGTAAAATAATAATATAATTATAATAGTATAAAAAAGTTTATTACTAAGATAGTAAATTAATTTGATTAAATTTTATTAAATTATGTGATGACTTAGGTGATGTCATCATTTGCACTAGTGGCCCAATACACTATTGAGGCATATTGTTTATTATGACTAAGGCAAGAGGTCATAATATTATGATGAACTATTGATGAAGGGTAATTGTTATTTGATAATTCCTTGGTAATCACACCATAAATAAGTGATTAAATTAGAACACTATATTAGCTATTATAAATACATTATTGAGTAATATAGTTATGGACGTCGGATGCCATAAGTGATAATTGAGATTAGTGAATGCATGAAATAAATTCAGCATCATCAATAAATAAATAAATTTATAACACATTGGTGAATTATTATAAGTAAGTAATATTGATATAAATTATTAGTAAAAATAGTTGTTGAACTTACAACTAAAATTACAATAATATTATAGTGAGTTATAGTGAGTATTCATCCTTTGTCATATATATATGTATATATATATATATATATATATATATATATATATATATATATATATATATATATATATATATAATATTTGATTGAGTAAACATATTATTGATTCAATATGGCTACTCTTGACCAATTTGTTAAAATTGGAAAAGATTATGGTTACAAAGGACAGGAACTTCGTCAATTTTCAGAAGAGCAACTGGCTATTGCTGAACAAAAAAAGCTGATAAAAAAGCTGCATTGAAGCAGGAACAAGAAGAGCAAAGAGAAATTTCTAAGCAAGAAGAAGACATAAAAAGAGCAAGAGATGAAATGTTAGGAATTAAAGAATAGAATAAAATGAAGCGAGAAGAAATAATAAGGCAACAAGAATTGGAATTGGCGCGTATTAAGTTGGAAACAGCAAAATTTCAAGCACAAGGCGCTACTACGAGCCAGGGTGAAAATTCTCAGCAGGTATTTTCATCCAACAAAAACAAAAGTTACTATAACTTTAAATTACCACATTTTAAGTTGAACTTTGACGACCTAGCTTCATACCTAGCACGTTTTGAACAGGTATACAAAACTAATAACTTGGATAAATCTGCATGGGCACTAAAACTAAACGAATTTCTAGATGGTGAACCATTAATTGCAACGGAGAGTGTTGATCCTACAATAGCAGGAGATTATGATGCAATAAAAGCTTTATTGTTGAGACGGTTTCATTTAAATGAGGAAGGCTGTAGACTTAGATTTAAAACGCTTCTACCAGTTTCAAATAAAGACTTCACTGTATTCATTGCAAATATCCGCAACACCTTTAACAGATGGGTGGAATTCGCAGGAGTAAACAAATCTTATGATTAATTAGTTGATTTGTTACTCAGGAATTAAGTGTTATCCTCGGTTAGTCCACCGTTCTTTGCCTTTCTGCAAGAACGAAAACCATCTACTATTGCTGGTTTAGAAGAAATGGCAATCAATTATTGCACAGCACATCCTAATGTGAGCATTTCGAATTCGCAAATGAGAGAACCCTTACCAGTAGCATCCAATATGTCTTATCACGAAAAATATAACAAAGCAAGATCACACAGCCTAGTTAAAAATCATTTCAGAGGAAGATACAATAAAAATTATAATCAGAGACAAAAACACTATAACAATAATGATAATTTCAACAGAGGTAGGCAGCAATATAGAAATCCGTCACCTCAGTTCAGGTACAATAAGGGTCAATATATTCCTAATCCGAATAGACAATATAATTCTAATAAAAAGAATGATAGTAACAGGTGGGATAACAATAATCAAGGCGCTAGACCCAGAAATAACAGCTATCACGAGGGACAACGAAATGATTCCCATAACTATGTCCGTCGTCATCTCAGTCACGTAGACCTCCACATTATGATCACAATACAGGGGCGGCACTCACCAATAGTACGATTCCAGGTGTTCCACATGATAATAAACAAATACAATCATCGTCCACATGTTATGCCGTTAATTATAACGTGGCAAATAATTGCCCAGAATGTAATCTTATTTTTCAGAAAGCAAAAGAGACAGTATTGAAGTGCGGACACATTCTACCAGAACTTGGTCTTGCAGCTAATGATGGAACAGGCTCTCTGATATTTAACAGAGGGATAGTTAATGGTGCTATAGTTTCTGTGTTGAGAGATTCAGGTTCCACCAGCATTGGAGTCCTACAGTCACTGATACATCCAAGTTGTGCTAATAATGAATATGTCAGATGCATGACATTTGGTGGTACCATCGAGTACTACCCCACAGCTATTATTTATATTAACACACCATTCTTTACAGTAAATGTTAAAGTATGCATGCTGAAAAATCCAATTGCAGATCTTATGGTGGGCCGTATTCACGGCAGTAAAGATTGTACACCGGAAGAAATTATGGATTGGGAAAGACTTAATTTATGCACAGGAAATGCAGTGACGACTAGAGCCCAGACTCAAATCTTAGAGAACGTTGATTCTAAAAAGGTGGAAACAGACAATCAAGAAGATTGTGATGTTCATGAACCCATTGATAGAGCTTCCTTTGCAACAAAACAGAAAGAAGACAATTCATTAAAAAAATTTTTTGCTATGGTTAGTAATTTTGATAATGTTACCTCAAGCAACAAAGACAAACACTGGTTTACAATTAAAAATGATATTTTAATCAGATGTTGCATGGATAAGTCACCTGTTAAACAACAAGTCATGGTACCTTTCGCATTTAGGCGCTATATTCTGCAACATGCACATGACTCTCAATGTGCAGGTCACATGGGATACACTCGCACACGATCTCGAGTATTATCCCAATTTTTTTGGCCAGGAGTATCACGGGATGTGTCACAATATGTACGCTCTTGTAATATATGTCAAGAAGTTAAGTCACAAGGAGCTTTTCACACTGCTCCTATTCAGGCCTGTGACATTTCAGTACGTCCTTTTGAGAAAATGGCCATAGATATCATTGGTCCACTCTTACCTTCGGCTAGAGGGCATAGATTTGTCCTCACTTGCATTGATTTATGCACACAATGGCCAGAAGCTATTTCTTTGACGACCACCACCACAGCAGATTTAGCTGATGCATTACATATTATTTTTTCTAGGATAGGTTTCCCTAGGACGTTATTGTCAGACCATGGATCTCAATTCATATCTGACACAGTGAGGGAGGTAATGAAGACTTGGTACATCGATAGAAACCTTAGTAGCATTTATCATCCAATGAGCAATGGTGCTGTAGAATGGCTTAACCGCACTCTTAAGCAATTACTGCATAAGGTGACAGTCAAACACTCTCAGGACTGGGACAGGGCACTCCCAGCTGTCGTGTTTGCTTATCGAGAGGTGCCACATAAACAGATTGGCTTCTCTCCATTCGAATTAGTTTTCGGCGCTCCACCAAGAGGTCCAATGGGACTAATAAAAGATTTACTAATCGACGCCGAGATGACACAGGATACCAGTCATCCTACGAATACGTAATCAATCTTCGTAACAAAATTATTGAATCTTGCCAGTTGGCAACAGCTTCTTCTGAGGCTGTGTCGTAAATTTATTTTGAAGGAAAGAGTCTTAAAAATGGTGGTCCGGTTTAGAGTGGAGAATGATGATGAAAGCTCAGTGATAGAAAATGTAGAGAGTAAATAGTTGCTTCACAGAGTGCTGGGGAGAGTAAAGACAGACTTATTTACGACAAATCGTTCCCCTCAATCTTCTCTTCAGACTCTCCTGGTCAAACAATTATTTGCTAGTCTCCAGACACACACCTGCACTCACAGAGATTTGGTGCTTCAAACACACAGACGCACATGAATACAAATAAATATTAAACACATAGAGGAAATTTGGGCTTTGGGTATTCCAACACAGTACTAAATAAGTTTATGATGTTTATTAACCCTAAAATCAAATCACAAACAAATATCCAGTGTTACATAAAAAATATCATAAGTACAGAAAATAAAACTAACCAGGTGAGGGGGGGGGGGGTGAAGAAGATTGGTATCGACTAAGCCCTTCCCGCTTGTATTAGACAAAAATAAACCCTGTACAAAGATAGATAATTATCAGGAACATAGGTAATGTAACCCCCCAGTGAATTTAATTACTCTGAAAGAGGTGTTACAATATTAGGTATGGGTGGTAGAAAAAAATCCTGTTATTCCCAATTGTTCTTCCCTTTACTAAGCAAATGAAATGGAGGGGGGTAAACAGAGTTAACAAAATATCCCACTTAAAGGAACAATGAAGGGTATACAGAAAATGTATTACCCGGTAGGCACATTAACAAAATGGTTTTCAAAAAATTAAATCTCCTGTCATTCATGCACGCTGGGTGGGGGGGGGGGGAATCCACACTCATATACTCACACAGACTTACCGATTGCAGCATCAGACAATCCATAGAATTATATAAACAGCAATTACACTCTTGACTTGAGAAAATGTCTAGTACTTCGATGTCCCGCCCCAGATGTAGCGAGGTTTGCTGATAGCAAATATTCCCACTTATCGCCGGACTTGAAGCCTAAGAGCTCTTGTGTTTTATTATAAAAAAGAGTCTATGGGATGGCACTGACACAGTTCGATACAGGGGTGAAAATGAAGTGGTCTCTTTAATTTTCCCGCTAGTGGTAACATTTCTTCAAGGCGTGATGATAGCAACTGACCGTTAAGTTTTAAATCCAGTGAGGAAAACTTAGGCCGAGTCACAGTTCAGGTAAATAGGTACTGTCTCACAACAGAGCAGTAAATAAAATATCGCTACTGGCAACTGTTCATCTTCCAGTTTATCTTGCAGGTTGAAATTTAATTTGATGATTTATTTAAAGGTTCTTGGGTAGGCTTTCTTTCATGTAATTATGATAGCTAGGCCGCATCGGACCGCCACAAGATTAAATTTTAAAAAATGTTTCATCAATATGTCTGGAAGTTTTAAAATGTATGATTTCTTTATTGCTAGGATCGCAAAGGTTACGATCACTCTGTATGAAAGAAAAAGACATGTAATATACCGAAAAATCAAATAACATTCTAAAGCGCGATGAATTTCCCGTTAAGACTATCTATATATATACCCTCGCGTATTTAATTATGTATTTAATAAAACACTGCGTGCGTTCTAATGGTTAAAACACACATATATATATATATATATATATATATATATATATATATATATATATATATATATATATATAGGACTTAACTAAATTTATTACTTATAAATTCCTTCGCGACTTTAAAAGTTACTCTGGCATTTAAGCCTCTATTATTTTTGGAAATAATATAACAGGTATATCATTACATTTACAACTGTAACTATTGAGATGGTTTAATTTAATAGATTTAAATTAACACAAAATCCAGTGAAATAGAATGAATGAACTAGCCACTGATCACTTTACACAATTATATTTTACCGTTTTGCACAGAATAGAATTCACTGCACATATATATGAAAATCCATGGGAAAATATAACACGATTTCAAATATAGCTAGTGCTTCTGTCAAGGTCTGGCCAACGAGTGATAACATGCATTTCTTCATGGTCTGTATACATTTAACATAGAGTGTAAGATGAGTGGGACATGAGAAAATTGACACCTTTTTAGATCTCAGGAAACTTTAGGGGATGTGACCGCCAGACTAAAGAGAGATGCCGCCCCTGGACTTCTGTATCTTAGCTCGTTGTGTTCGCGACGGCTTTCCCGTGCGCTCCCACTGCGATCGTTCTGTGATTAACACCTAGAAGCGAAATACCGGCAGGAAACTTGCGTCGCGTTTCAGGGACCACTACTGCCTCTTTGATAGCGTGCCGCTAGTGTTTCCTGAGATCCCCCCCCCCCCCCCGAGTCTTTGATCGTGGTCGCTACTATCATTTTATGTTGGCAACGCCCTCCATTGGCCAAGTTAATGAAAATACCTGCATATGATTGCTCAAGAGATATTCGTGGGCGTGATTTAACCTCTCCTTAAATCAATGCGATGACCAGAATGAACGGTAGATAAACTGTCCACATATTAATCAGCAAACGTGTTGACCATCTGCGTGGAAAGGTTGCATAGCTAATGAGTCCAGGTGGAAAAAAAATCCCGTTTGACGAAGAGTTACCACAATATTCGGCGGCACTGATGTTAGCCGAAGGGGTCGTTACAAAGGGTCGTACCATATCATCCAACACTTCAGGGTAGATTCAGGGTCAGCTAAGTTCGTCTGTCACAGGATGATAAAGCTAAAGCCCGATTATTGCAAAATTGGAATATACGATTACGTCAACTATTTCCAGGCGATGAGGCCTATGTACTACTTCCACGTAATGACAATAAATTACTCATAGCATGGACGGTCCTTACAAAGTTATTGACAAAATTTCTGATGTTGATTATATCTTAGACATTAAAGAACATAGGAAAATATTCCACATAAACATGCTCAAACAATTTCACACTCGTCCAGAACACTTACAAACTATTTTCCATGAACTAGATGACAAAACAGTACAAACTTGTCACTATTCTAATTTATCAGTAAGACAGGAAGAAGAATCTTTTTTTCCTGAGGTACATAAGTCGTTACCTGTACCTATACTACAACCTACAGAATCTTGGCGGGATGTAACCATCTCTTCTACGGTTACACCGCAACAACATCAACAGATTGCTTATCTACTACAATCATTTCCAGATGTGTTGACCGACGTACCTGGTCGCACATCGGTGATTAGTCACGACGTTATTCTTAATGATGATACACCGATTCGTGTACATCCTTATTCTGTTCCATTACATTTCCTAACTAAAACAACCCAGGAACTTGAACAGATGTTAGCCTTGGGTATCACAGAGAGTAGTACCTCTCCATTTTCTTCATCGTTAGTCATTGTTAGGAAGAAGGACAGCAACATTCATTTATGTGTGGACTATAGGAAGTTAAACGCTCAGACTGTAGCTGACAGCGAACCACATCCTATTCTTGATGACTTACTACCTCGACTATCTACTGCGACATTGTTCACAAAAATAGACCTAACGAAAGGTTATTGGCAGATCCCATTAACCGAAAAAGCCAAATACTACACGGCGTTTTCCACTCCACAAGGTCTCTACCAGTGCAATGTGATGCCTTTCGGGCTCCTGAACGCTCCGGCTACCTTTATTCGCATGATGCGAAAAATTATATCAGTAAGACAAGACGTTATTACTTACATTGACGACATATGTTTATTTAGTTCGTCATTTGAGGAACAATTATCCGGACTTTGATCTCTTTTGGAAATATTAAGAGAAAATAAATTACCCGCTAAACCTACAAAAATACAAGTAGCGTTCCATGAGATAACTTTTCTTGGACACATTTTTGGGGCCGGACGTATCCAAACAGTCCCCAGTAATGTATCTAAAATCTTAAATTTATCAGTTCCTCAAACGAAGAAGCAGGTTAGGAGTTTGTTGGGTCTTGTCCAATACTATAGTAGATTCGTTCCTAATTTGTCATCCATTACGTCTATCTTATCATCACTGTTAAAGAAAAATATGCCAATGAAAGTGACGTGGACTGACGATTGCGACAAAACTTTTCGAAGTATCTTGAATATTTTTTTTAATCCACCGATTTTACGGTTGTCAGATGCTTCTAAAAAGTTTATACTCCGCACAGATGCCAGCAACTACGTACTTTGAGCGAGTCTGCTTCAAGATCATGAGGGAATACTCCATCCAACACTCTATATTTCAAGAAAACTCAAATCGGCAGAAACTAAGTACTCCACGGTTGACAAAGAGGTTTTGGCTGTCGTTTGGGCGATCACTAAACTTGAAAAGTTTTTATTGGGCGCACCCTTTGTGATTCAGACAGACCAGAAGGCTGTCGCGTCACTACGTCAATCCAATCATAAAAGTCCAAAGTTGGCCAGATTTGCAATTTTATTGCAACCTTTAGAATTTATCATCGAATCCATATCTGGAACCAAAAATGTGATCGCTGATGTACTTTCCAGGCATTCTTCTGAAGGCAATTAAAGAGTAACGATGGTCCATAAGTTCACAAAAATATTGAACAATACATAACTTTCAAATGATTGCGTACGTCAACGAGGAAATTGTTTTAAACTACACGCACAATAATAACTCAGCGAATAAGGTGCACTCATATAACTTATATGCGCATTCTTAAACTAAATGACTATAGCCTATAAACATATGTCGAGATTTCGTCCGCAACGGTTGGACTTTGGTTTGTGTCCACCCGCCCTCCAACTCGGTACGATGCAATCAAGAAGAATATTCGAATCAAAGTACCATCATTCTGAAACAGGAATCGAACTAACTAAATGAATTCTGTAATAGTTCAAATTCATTACTACACGGGACACATTGGAAATTTATTAACTTTTGCTCCCAATGTAACTCACTGTGAATTCACATAGGGACATATCGACGATTGGATCTTCATTTCCAACATTATTAATTTACATATTTATTGAGTTAATTAAGAAAATAAAGATAAAATGTGAGAAAAAATGAAATATAACATAAAGAAAATATGAAATCAAAATATTCTCACACAATTAAATAATTTACTTAGAAATATCAGGTATGTGATAATTGTTATATAAATTTAGCAAATATTTTTACATAATAATATTATTATTTTGTTAGTGAATTAAGTTAATTAGTTAGTAGTTAATCTACACACATATTTAAGTATAGACACACTTCCCTAATTATTTAGTACATTATCCTTTTCTTTACTTTACTTGTCTTTACTTTTCACTTTTCTTTACTATGACAAGATAATTTATTTTCGTTAATTAAAAATTTAAGTAGATTGATAACCTATGCACATACAATAATTAATTAGTTTATTTTTAATTAGTTAGGATTACACAGCACATTATTATTTAGAAAAACGAACTTTGAGTTAACTAGATAATTATTTAATGACGATTGACATTTCTTTTGGTTAATATAATAATTCATATATTAATTGACTGATATTATATCGACATGATCACGAAACTGTTCTAGTCAGAACATCGTAGGCCGTATGTCGGGTTTTTGTTAAATTTTTTAGATGATTGATTAAGATATTTCAAAAAAAATCTATTGCACAGATTTATTTCCCCCGTCGGGTAGGGAATTGTTAGGACATATTTACGATGTCGTCTGCTATAGTTGGCAGTGTGCATTTTATGGTGATAGGTTTGTAATAGAAAACTTTTTTTATGCTTCATGGTTTATTGTTGAACACAATCGCATGGTTCGATTGTGACGCGGTAGCGTTGATATGGTCACGCTTGGTGACTAATATACTTGACCCTTTATTACTTGACCGTCACGCCATGAAGACGCGTTTTTTAATCCTTCCTGAGTTAGGCTACATAGTGCCGAATCGTAATTGATTTTATGGACGAAGGGTCAGTCCATGTTTATTAATGGATAATGAAAGTATATGGTTAGTATATAACCATTGGATGGAAGGATCTTTAATCCATGTATGATATATATATATATATATATATATATATATATATATATATATATATATATATATATATATATATATATATATATATATATTCATCAAACACAGGCGTTTCATTACCGTCTGTCTGGAGCACCGCAGAGCGCGTACATCGCTTGATGTTCTGATAACAACTAATTGACTTGAAGATTAACGATACTATCGATTCCAAATTGAATAATTGCAGATGAATTTTCTAATGATACTTAATATCCATATGATGACTTCATGTTCATTGTCAAAATAAAATGGATGTATATATGACTCAAAAACCAAAGGACTTACCACCCTCATCATTCAATTTGAAGGTTGGCTCTTTGTGCCATTTTTTATTGATTGTTTGCACATTTTGCATAATATGATCTTCTACGAAGAAAACCACTATAACTTGTTTTACCAAAAAAGGTTCATAAGGAACAAACTGATTGCCAACGATTAAGATACAGACAAGACAATATATTAATCTGAATATTTAATAACTGTGTGAACCCGAAACCATGCGTTTGTATCAGATAGATATGACACACATTGGGCAAAACTTGTTGATAGAATTACCAGGTAGTCCTCACATTGGGGAAAACTTGTTGATAGGGACAAGACAAGATCCCTAATGTTGAACTGATGACAAGTACCAGTGGAACAAGAGATAAGAAGTAGACGATTGAGATAGATATGACGCACATTGTGGAAAACTTGTTAATAGTGACAAGACAAGATCCCTAATGTGGAACTGATGACAAGTATCAGTGGAACAAGAGATAAGAAGTAGACGATTGAGATAGATATGACACACATTGGGGAAAACTTGTTGATAGAATTACCAGGTAGTCCTCATATTGGGGAAAACTTGTTGATAGAATTACCAGGTAGTCCTTGTTCTGGAATCCCCATGGTAAAAAAGGTAGAAGGAGACTGAAGAGAACACACGGAGCAGAGAAAGACATGAAGGAAATGATGAAAATCTGTAACAGTGTAGGCTAGGGGTGGAGAACCTGTCTTAAGGACGTGTATGTACCAACGCAATGTTCTAATCACCTGTTTGTCCAACATTTTGGTTGCATCTTTTGCCCAGAAGCTGGTGCTCTTTGTGTCACCTCTTGTCGTAAATACGAGAAGAAAGGACTGAGATATGTATGGTCCCGCTGGAGCAGAGGTGATAGAGACAGCTATGTAAAAGGAGGGTGTAAGAAATAGTATTGTTTCACGAGAAGGGGCAAACGTGTAGGGAAAAGGTGATAGTGTAGAGAGAAAAAAGCAGTCTTGGAGTGAGTAATTGCTCTAATCCAGCCTATCATACGACTCTATTTAACTTTCAGACGCCCTTACTCTCCTTGTACAACATACAAGGTACACAACACTTAAGTACACATACTTTTGTGATATATAACTACTACGTACAGATGTGAAAACAAACTATGAAAAACACACACATATATATATATATATATATATATATATATATATATATATATATATATATATATATATATATATATATATATATATATATATATAAAATCAGGAGTTTGACAGACACTATAGAGTTAAAAAAAGGTTTATTAAATTTATTTTCGCTAAAATATCACAACATCAAGCAAAGCATTACATTAATACATTTTAGTTACTTCAGAGGAATGAAAATATAAATCTAATAGGCCTTCCCTCTTGTATAGGAACATTAAGAAGGATCCCACCCGAGGTAATATACCCAAAAGATCAAATAATTAACAATTGGAGTCGGGGCAGTCAGGACGGGTAAAGAATAAGTCCTTGATTTAACTATCCCGTGGGCATTCAGATTAGTGAGAGATAAAAACAAGAAGATGTTATATTAGTAGTAACTTAAGACATAAGTTCTTTCGTTCTGTTTTACTCTCTACACACATACAGTGAGCTCACTTCAGTTATGCTTACCCCTCTGCCGACACTGCATACATTACGTGGAATTTATCAAACACATTGTATTTAAGACTATTATGAGTCCTATTATTTGTCCAGTTCAGCACCAGACTCTCCGTTTAGGCAACTGCTATTTTTATCGGAGAGTCACTGAATCAGTGCGTTGATTATTTTTTTTCCTGGGTATTCCGCTTCGTACTGCAGGTATTGGTATGAGATAAGTTTTTCTAGGTGGTGGCACTGACCTGGAAATTTGTAAGTTAATATAGTTTTTTTTCCAAGTGGTCTAGCCTCCAGTGGCTATGACTCTCTGTCGTAGTGAATGTGTAAAAAAACAACAGAATGTTACTCCTATACTGTTCTCGGAAGGAAATAGCCGAGTATGACCCGCGAATTCTCTCTGTAGACTTTGGTGGTTGGAAAACTTTACTGTCATATGGGTTTAAAAAAAAATTAGTGCTGTAAGTTCTGCCACATCAGGCCAGTAATATTTATATGGATAAGATGGAACAATCTTCTGACATAGTCCCGTTCCAGTTTAACATTAAAAAATTTTTTACATTGAAGTGTTCTGGTTATTTAACCACTCTCATGGATGGAGAAGGTGGACCGCGAAGGGTCTCCAACATCAGATTTTCACCAACAATGTTTGTATGTTTAGGAACATATAATTGGAATGCCATAAGACATCTGGCCATAGAACTCTAAAAAAAACTACTGGATCGCATAGGTATGATCAAGCTATATAAAAGAGAATAGATAACATGTAATCATACTATAATTATATTCTAACACCCGCGTTTTATGTAAGACCTGTAAATCACTCCGGTATTTAATTATCTATATAAAAAGCCACGAGATATGAACACTAGTCACTTAAAATTTACGCATGATGAAAAATAGAAATAAATGGTATCAAACATATTATCGATCGTCTAGCGTCTTATAATATTTTAAGCCTCTCCTACTGGGGAATAGCAAGAAATTAAATTATGTTTATGGCTGGAGAGAATTTAGCTATAAGTTTATTTAGTACGTTATTCAGCTTAACACAAAATCCCAGTGAAATATAATGAAGAAACTGTAACAATTAAATCCCTCAAAATCTAATATATTCTTACCGCAGCACAAAGAATGAATTAATCTCCATGTATAAAAGAAATCCAAAATTCTTGTTCTGACGCTATTATTAAACTGAATTTTTAAGAGACGCCTATGTATATTAAATGAATGAAAATCGTTAGCTTAATGCGAGATTTTTCATCTCTCCTGATTCTCGGGAACTTTTGCGGTCGAACCGTGAATCAAAGCTATTTTTCACAACTTCGCCGCGAGGCTCCGCTGTTCCTGCAGAGATTTCTTCCCCGCGTAGACGGTTCTTGCTCTGATGTTAATCAGAGGTGTTACAGAACGCTGCTCACTCTTAGTGACTACAAAAGACGTCGATAACATGACTGCCGGTGCCGCCTCTGGCCCACCTCTTTGACGGAATGACAGTAAGAGGTTCAGAGATTGCTAATTATAATGACTCGTGAGAGAAGACCGTAGGCGTGGCTAAATTAAAATTAAGACAAAGGGCGAATAACATGGCTTATAGCGTGCTCACCTGGATATTCTAATTAGGGAAGATGTGGAACCCACGTTGGCGATTTTGATTTCCACAAAATGAGGGGTGCCGATGAGATTAAAGTGTAGCTTCAATTTTCAAATGTCACACCTCTACATCCTGTTTATGGGGTAGAAGAGGTTACGATTAAGAAAGAAAATATGTATCAACATTGGCGATGATCTTTTAAGAAAAACTATCCCGTGCGCATGAGAACTGTGCGCAACAGACATCATTTATAATTATTATATTGTATTTTGTCCTGGGTAATTCCCCGGAGGGGGAAGTCTCTGACAGACAAAGAAAGAACAGAACTACTTCTCCCTCAGGCATGTCGTACAAGGCCACTAATATGAGGCTGTGCATGAGGCTGGCAACACCATCAAGTACTAGTAAAATAAATTGCCATAGAAACCACGGCGGTTAAATCATTTGAATGCTTGGTACAGGCTTCTGTTACCGGGGTTTTTCTATCTTTATTTTGGCATTGATGTTGTCTGGTTTGTCGGGCTTACAAATGTGGCCGACGTACTTCTGATTACGCGAATAATGTAGGCCGTTTCTTTGGCTTACAGTGATGACCTGATTAATGACAATAGGGTCTCGGTAACGATGTAGGATGAGTCAAGACTGTGTGACTACACAGAAGAGAAAGTAGACGCTGGACTCGTAGGGTACATGGTGACGATACAGTTTATTGAAGACGAAACGTAGACGATCATCATATTTCATGGCAGACAAAGTACATCATTAATAATCATCACCATGGCCGTTGATTGACAGCACTGGCCGTTACGACGTCAAGGTTAACGGCTTGGTAGAATACATGGTTCTGCCGAATTGACCATGTTCATCTTCTTTACGTAGACATATATATATTAATTTAAACATCCATCCGCTCCTGACGTTATAGGGACACTAGCAGCTTGACACATCTGGTTAAGCTGAAGCTCTGCCGTAACACTACAGGAGATCAAGTATCGGAGGCGAGATATTTAAAACGAGCCGTTTCTGGCTAAATATTTATAATGAAACGATTCTTAGTGAAGCTCTTCAAGAATGACTTCATCTTTCAGATGATTGCTGTGGTTGGAGAGCTTGAATGCCCCAATGATCCCGGGAGCTTTGCCGGCGGGAGTTTTACTCCTGGCTAGGTCACCAAAGCTAAACAGGTTCTTGTTGAGGGGTCAGACTAAATGAGCTGAGGAGTAGGTAGAACCCTATAGGTGTAGATGCAGAACCCACCGGCGAGTGGTACATGCTCTGGTCTGCACCAATCCACCCCCACTTCATGGGACAAATGCTTTCTTGCCTCATTCTTCACTGTTTGTCCTCTATCCTTTAAAGCCAGGGAGTAAACCCTGCAAAAAAATCAGTGCAGGAGGAACACGATAGTCTTGGTTAACAATCCACCTAACAGAAGGACAACTTTACACAAACCCGGGTAGAAAAGACTCGTTAGTCCGGAAAGACAGCTCTCCTAGGAGAGACAACTGTGATGTAAAACAACTGCTGTCTTGCAGGAAGGTCATGGAAAACCAGAGGCTAGGGAACCAGTCCCGAACAAATGCATGCTGAAGACGGATGCACTGGGCCGCAAGGCGCACAACATAGTGCAACGCAAACCACCATGAGATGACAGACACAAATATGACTCAACGAGATGGTGCTCGACCCAAGGAGTCCCGCCAGGTGGGAAGAGTGCCGGACCCCTGCCTCGAAGGCGTCAACCCAAAGCTACTGGTGGTCTCCTATCTCCGCATCGTGCAGCCTGGGCGCGGAATATTAGGGAACATGCGACTGGCCAAAACACCCAGGAAAGAACACTTAATATACTCCAATGGAATGCAGAAGGTGTCCTAAAGAAGAAACTACAGCTCGCAAAGAAACTACATGATGAGCAAATTGACATAGCCTGCATTCAGGAAATACACCTAAACACAAACCACAGATTTTCTGTAAGAGGATATGAAACCTTCCGGCTTGATAGAGAGGGACACAAGGGAGGAGTACTCATGTTAATCAGAAACTCCTTGCGTAGCAAAGAGCTTTCTGTTGCTACAAACGGTCAGGCGGAAATTATAGGAGCTGATATCACTATAGATGACCAGACCGTTAGAGTGTAAAACCTGTATTCCCCCCCCCCCCCCCCCCCAGATAGAGATATTTAACTAGCTACAATGGAGATTGGGCGCACCGACTGCCTGGTTGTTGGTGATTTCAACAGCCATTCAGAAAGGTGGGATTACACAGAGGCTGATACCCGTGGCATTGAGGTAGAGGACTGGGAGATTGACTCAAATCTACAAATCATCAATAGAGCAGATGATACACCCAGCTTCTACTCAAGAAGATGGCAATCGACCTCGACACAGGACCTTGCCTTCTCAACAGGAGACATCAATCATAAGATTGAACGCACTGTGCTCAACCAATTGGCAGGCAGTGACCACAAACCGATCAAAGTAATGATCAATATGGAACATACACTCTACTTACATAAACCATTACACCGCTGCAACTACAAAAATGCCAATTGGAACAAGTTCTCAGCACTGACAGATGAATACTGTGGTTCCATAAACACCCAAAACAAAAGAATTGGAGAAATAGCTGACGGATATAATAAAGCAGTTCTGAAAGATGTCCTAGAATCAATACCACGTGGGGCGAGAAAAGATTATAAGCCGTACTGGACGGAAAAACTCAAAGAACTGGAAGAACAGGTAACAGAGGCCAGACATGTAGCAGAAAAGGACAAAACAGTTGAGGCAAACATCGCTTACAAAGCTATCTCTGCAAAATACATGAAAACGTTAAACTTTTCAGCCAAAAATAGTTGGATCAAAACAACAGAAAGTCTTAACCTCGACAAAGATGGAAGAAAATTATGGAGGCCCGCCAAAGCCTTAAATGATGAGGAATGCAAAAATAAGGAAATAGCCCTACAACAAAATGAGAAAATACTCACAAAGAAAGAAGCAGCTAATGTTTTTGCTCAAAAATTCTCACTTGAGAGCCAGATAAATGTTCAACCGGACAGAAAACAGGAAATTACCAAAGAGCAAGAAATTTACCAAAATATACCAACTGTTCCAGAAGAGTACATGACATCTAACCTCACCATGAGAGAGCTAAAGGCAGCCATTGTATCCCTTAAACAAAGAAAGTCACCTGGAAAAGACAGGGTAACAAATGACATGCTTAAAGTGCTAGGGCCTAATGCCAAGAAAGTCCTCCTCAAGATTATGAACTATAGCTGGAAGCGTGGAATTGTACCACAAGCCTGAAAAGAAGCAGTACTAGTTCCAATCCTCAAAAAGGACAAAGACCAAATGGACCCCAACAGCTACAGACCCATCAGCCTTCTAAGCTGCACGGGAAAGCTTATTGAGAGAATGATCAATACCAGATTAAGTTGGTAGCTCGAAGAAAAACAAATTTTACTGCACCAACAGGCAGGCTTCAGGCAACATAGGTCTACAGAGGACCAAGTCACCTACATTGCACAGAAAATCGAAGAAGCTTTCCAAGAAGGAAAGCACACTTTAGCAGTCAGAGTAGACATGGAGAAAGCATTTGATAAAGTTTGGAAAGATGGGCTAAGAGTTAAAATGCTTAAATATGGAGTCTGGGGAAGAATGTATAACTGGATCAGCCACTACCTAACAAACAGAACAGCTAGAGTGCAGGTGCACGGACAGTTAAGCAAAAAGACTACATTGGAACATGGAGTTCCACAGGGAGGCGTCCTTTCCAAAACACTCTTCCTCGTATATATAAATGAAATAACAGAAAACATCCACAAGAATGTCCGCAACTCCCTCTATGCTGATGACCTAGCCATGTGGACTTCTGAAGAATACATCACCACAGCAAGAGTGCGCATGCAGGATTCACTGCACGCCATTGAAAGTTGGTCCAGAAAGTGGTTGCTCAAAATAAATGAACAAAAACTACACACACTATTTTTACCTTGTCAAATAAACCACAGCAAGCAAAGCTACAACTAAATGGGCAGGCAGTACGAGAAGATGAAACACCAACATACTTAGGAATCACACTAGACCGCCGAATGACGTGGAAATCACAGATAAACAAAATACAGCTAAGGGCAAAACTTCGCATGGCCATCATGAAAAAGTTAGCTGGTACCACATGGGGTGCTGATGAGAATATCCTCAAAAAGCTGTACACAGGCAGATTCAGACCTGCTATGGAATACGACATCACAGCTTGGTCGACGGCAGCAAAGTCAAATTTTGACAGAGTAAACAGACTCCAAAACCAAGCAGCACGTATTATAACAGGGGCCCTAAAGTCCACACAAATCAACCATATGGAAAACATAATAGGGCTACAGTCAATGGAGGATAGACGTGACAGCAGAGTCCTAATACAAGCTGAAAAATTTAAGAGACTCGAAAAACACCCATGTTCCAAAGAATAAATAGGCTAGGAAGAGGCAGGCTCAAGCGAACTAACTTTGTAGCCCAAGAAAAGAAAAAAAAATATCAAAAATACCATGCTAACAAGCTCAGGTGCAAAGAAAATCCCAACAAGCTCAACTATCCCACTGTGGAAAATAAGATGTTTTCCTGAGTTAAAATCTTAAATTCCAGGCATTGAAAGTAAGGGAACACAGACAGAAACACAAAGAATGTGTATAGCAACCAAGTATATTGACCAACAATTTTCAGCAAAGCTTTGGACACATGCATATACTGATGGTTCAACAAAATATGCAGTTGAAAATGAGGGTGCCGGCATCCTCATAAAATTAAAGAATAGAATCCACTCTACGGCAATTGCCACTGGCAAATACTGCGATAACTTCAGTGCTGAAGCAGAAGCCCTGCAACAGGCAGGTGAAACTCTTATTGAATGCAAAACACAGGCAGAAAAACAGATAGTTATCTTTACAGATGCCACGAAACTAAAGGATTGAAAGATCTGATAATCTCCCTTGAAAGAATATCCAAATGCTTCAACAAGTGCACTATCCAGTGGATACAAACCTATTGCAACATACCAGGAAATGAGGAGGCAGACAGACTTGCTAAGGAAGGAGGTGCCTTACAACAAAATGATATAGAGACAACTTACGCAACGGCAAAGACTACTATAAAGGCTACAGTCAAGTCCAAATGGGAAAGAGAGCACCCGGGCCATTTGAAAAATGATGCATATCATCAACTATCCAGGAAAGAACAGGTCATCATTTTTCGGCTACGCACTGGACACAACAGATTGAGAAACCATCTATACAACAAATACAAAATTGGTGCAGCAGATCTCTGCACCTGCGGTACCAACCCGATGACTGTCGTACACCTCTTGCAGTACTGCCCAACCTACAGCAATGAACGGAGTAGCATATGGCAACAACCCACTTCTGTCAACGAAAAACTGTTTGGAGATGTCGGGAACCTTGAGTTGACTACTGCCTTTATTAGAGTAATAAATGTGGAAGTCTGAAGGCGAACAAGGAAGAAAAAGAAGATGATTATAAAGTTTTCATCCGCGTGTCTGTCGTAGACTTAGGACAAGCACACACATAATTCACGTCTATACAAGACGGAGAATATCGGGATCTGCCTCCAGTATATTTTCTGGATAGCAACTGTCACAGGATAGACATTCGCCGAAATATTAAGTTGGTCACGTTGGAGAGTGGCAACGCTGTTAGAATAAAAATCCGGTTTGGTCAGTTGAGCCAGAACGGAAGAGGATATAAAACTTTTGGGCGCAAATCATTAGATGTGATGCCTGCCGTCCTGAGAGGACGTGGTCCCTTTGTCAGCGGTTTTTTCTGGGATTATTCGAATGCCATTGTGGTTCACATTTCTTGCCGGTATTCTTGTGATCAGGATTATTTTGTGTATCGCTAGAACTGTGGAGTAATTTCTAGTGGTTTTCTCTTGTAGATCATTTACGTTAAGTATCGTACGTTTGAGTATTGCTTTACTACAGTACAGGGCTTAGCCGGTGAGCGAAAGTCATGGTTTATTCACTGGATAGGATATGTCAGTGATTATGTACAATATATTGAGCTGTTGATTATGGCAATTAGATTGGCATATCCATTGCATAGTCATTTCAGGTGTATTGCTAGCCATGTGCGGCTTTTGTGTGTGTACAATATTTATTAAAGTGTCCTTACCTGTTCCAGGTGTTATTGGTGATTTAATTTCAGCTATTGTGTGCTGTGGTCATACCTGTTAATAATTAGCCTAAGTCTATAGAGTTTCCATGTGTTAACTTGTTAAATCCACAGTACAAATAGGGTTTGATCCGACAGCACAACTAGTCTTGTGTGTGTTCTGACAGCTGCGGGCTCGTCCATTCTTTTGGCCGTGGAGCCTGTATTTTGTAACATTAATTCCCAGCTAGCTGACATCTGAATGACATGTCTATTTTATAGGCCGTGGGGCCAGTTGTTTTAAAGTATCTTATAGTATTTGATAGCAAGGCCGTACTTCCTGTGTTTGCTATAGTCAGACCATTAAGAATTGTACACACAAAGTATTAGGAGTTGGCAGCCGTGTTGGCGCCTTCCTAGTTAGTATCAACTCACGGGAGTGAGTTATTTTTGATTGTCCAGTAGAAAGTCAGTGTGTTTGTCAGTCAGTGTTGTGTACTGTTTACGGTTGTTTGACCTGACCTCGATTACGATAGCTGACCTACTTACAGCGTCTCAGTAGTGATGGCTATTTTTCAGTGGATAAATATTTTTCAGTCTGTCGTCGTTAAAGTATTGTACATTTGAGTTTCAAGTTGTTTGCACTGTTATGTTTCCAGTTCTAGGTACGAGTGTGTTGAAGTGATAGGCTAGGGTTGCAGCGTGCGTCAGGCAGGTCAGTTTGGTGTATTTCTACGTCTTATTGGTTGTTGGTGACAGTGATCCAGGTATAGCAGCGGAGCTTGGGGAGTTGGTACCATCTAGCTAGAGTGGCCCAGACGGCAAATGGAGTGTCATATGGGAGATAGCTTGGTCAACCTCAGTATAGGGTGGAAGGAGATTGGTGTTAGGAAATTGTAGTTGTTATGAGGTTGATAGGGTGTCTGGTACCACAAGTCATTGTGTTGGACTTTTGGTCTTGTCATTACTACTCAGATGTGCCCAAACAGGGGTGAAAGTCAACGCCTCTGACTTGACCTTACTACTTAGATGTGCCCAACCAGGGGTGAAAGCCGGCGACTGTGACTTTTCCTTACCACGCAGACGTGCCTAACCAGGGGTGAATTCTTATTTGCAGTGTGTCCTGCCGACCTGCTGGGGTCCAGTATACGTTACCTTGTAGACTGCTGTGATCCGTGGAATGTCGAACTGCGAAATAAACTTTTCGTGTTACAGTCATATTACAGTGCCAAGGGACTTACATGAATTTATCCGACGTATAGACTGATGATAGTAGCTGTGCAGCTGTACTTGTAGGAATTTAGACAGTTCTGTTTATATTATGGACAGTGCTGTGTGAGCACCGTATAGATTAGTGTAGTCATCGTGTTAGAGGTTACCATACCGTGGCAAGGAATTCTGTGGCGAGTTACTGACACACAGACTTTCAGAGAAGCTTGTTTCATGGACTTAGATTCTTTGGGATTGTACGTTTTCTATGGGGAGTCTGGTGTGTACCGTGTTCATCATACATCATCAGTGCTGAGGATACTTCTTGCTCAAGCGTCGTTGGACCTTCAGAGAAGTTATTGTTTGTTTGATTTTGTATAATGTATTATATTGATATTTTCTTGTTTTTTCTGAAACTCTAAATTTTATTGTTTGTCTTTCTATCTGGTACTAACTATCATTTAGCCTAATCTGTATAGTAATATACTGCTGATTCTGTATGTGCTTCTTGGTTTGTTATTGTTTTCTTTCCTTTTCTTGTGTCTTTTTTTCCTATTTTCCAAGTATGACTTAGTTTGTATATGTGTACGTGAATAGTTAGTTGGAGTAGATCTTTCCCTGTATTCTTTAGTACGTGGAGTGATTAGATGATTTAGTTATAGTGTTATAGAGTTAATTTTGCTGAAAGGTTATTTAGTTTTTTTTTTCACTGGAGTGGTTCATCAGTGCTCAGTGGAAGAGATAGCTTCCATTACCTCATTGTTGACTGTAGTTTTTGTAGAGTCTTTGGTGTTATACTGTATTGGTGTGTTCAAGGGAGGAAAGGTGGTGAGTTTAATCCAGTCTTGGCCTCTTGTGGAAAAGATTGGATTAGACCGATTCTTTTAGGGTGTGGCAGTGTTTGTTTTGTGGTGGAGTCAGGCAGACGGGATTTCCTGCGACTGCCCGGTTGGTGTTAGGTGTATTCGTGTAGTGTGTATTTATATTGTCGTGTACATCCAGTAATTCTTTTGTTGTGTTTAAGTGGTGTATTCTCTTGTTTTATCTTTCTATCTTGTAAATACGTTTACAGGTATCCCTTGTTTTCGTTCGTGAACAGTCACGCATTGTATATATTAATCTACCGCTTCTCTTCTTGGTCTATCATCTTGTTCCTCGTGACTGGAATTGTGTTTTCGTAATATGATGTATGTGTTTCTTTCATCTGTGTAGTGCTCATTTTGCCATAGGTAGTACTAGCATAATATGGGTTATTGAGATTAGTAGTAAGGGAAGTATTATCTGAGTATAGCACCAGTGTGGGTGCCAGTAATATACTTTGAAGTAAAAGTTGATTTATTGTCAAGTTGGTATAGTGGTGTCATAGCACCATAAAGGTGTAGTAGTTGTTATTATACAACTGTCGACTATTGTATGTTTGTTTGAGTGTATTTCAGAGACTAAGGGGTCAGGAAGACAAAATTTTCAGATTGATGAGACAGTAGCCATGTGGCAAAGTAAAAATGTATTTACATTGTAGGAGGCAAAGGTTGATGTTGTGTATATAGTGAGAGGTGAGGTGATATATACGTACATGCATGTTTATATGCGTAGATTGAAGTAGTGATATCAATATTTATTACTATTACTGCATATTTTGTAACCAGAGACTTATCTGGTGATATAGGTGAAATACATACGACTGATTACTTCTATAGCAAAATCTATAGCCAGAGATAATAGGGAGCATTCTGAGTGTACACCATGGATCTACAGGATTTCATTCAGATTGGGAAAGAATGTGGGTACACTGGCAAAGAATTAAATGAATATGCCAAAGCTGAATTGTTTTCAGTTGAAAATCAAAAAGCTCTAGAGCAGGAGAAGAAAGAGAAGGAAGCAAAGAAAGAGAAGGAGAAGAAAGAGAAGGAAGCGAAGGAAGAGAAGGAGAGGATTGAGAAACAGAATGCTCTAAGAGATGTTCGAGCTTAACAGCAGGAGCTAAAATGGAAAGAATTTGAATTACAAGAAAGGAAGATGAAAGAAGAGAAAAAGTTACAAGAAAAGAAGATGAAAGAAGATAAAGAGTTACAAGAAGGGAAAATGAAAGAAGAAAACGAGTGGGAACAGAGAGAGTTCGAATTACAAGAAAAGAAGTTGAGAGAAGATAGAGAATTGGAAGAAAAGAGGATAGAGCGAGAATTGCAAGAAAAGAAGATGAGAGAAGATAGAGAGTTAGAGTTAGAGAAGGAGAGAATGAGAATAGCTCTTGAAGAGAGGATGGTGGATAAGGAAATACTTACTTACTTAGTTACGTAGTCGTTCCCCTTCTATCGTGAGGTGTAGAGGTTTGGAAGAGAGAGCGCCAGACTATTCTATCGGCTGTCTTCCTCCTGGCCTGGTTCCATTCTAGTCCTCGGTCCTTCAAAGATTGTCTAATGTTGTCCTCCCAGCGGACTCTGGGTCGTCCTCGGGGTCTGGATCCTTGGCTCTTTGTTTCCCATGCTTGTCGTGGTAGCCGATCTTCTCCCATTCTGCAGACATGGCCAAACTATCTTAGTTGGGACTGTTCTACTTGGGTCTGTAGGGGGTGGCATTTTAGGCCTTGATGTATCGTCTGGTTGCGTACCATGTCTCTTCTTGTTACTTCAACCACCTTCCTCAGATACCTCATTTCTGAGGTTTGGATCTGGCTTTTATGGGTTGTAGTCATTGCCCATGACTCGCATCTGTAGTGGTGTTGATGGTATTGTATGATGGTGTTATTACTACATGTAACTTGTATGAGGCCAGCTGTGAAGGCTCCTGAGATAAAATGTGGTTGAGAATTATCAGAAGGCCTTTCTTGCTACCACTACGACCTCACACTTAATTTTTTTTTTCTTAATGAATGTGGCTACGTAAAGTGTCTAGGGTAATGATGTGTAATGTGGTGTGTTAGTTATAAATACACCCACAGGCATTTAAGAAGACTAATAAGATTAACAAGTGTTAAAATACACTGAACTAACTCACGTGTATAAAGTTTTTGATATAATTATATTACATTTATTTGTTCTGGATCAAGTTTTATTTTGACCAGAACTTGTTTTAAAAGAAGGATTTAAAATTTATGAAAATTATGCATGGAATGTTACATAATAAATACAAAAGTGTACATATTTAAGTACTAGAATAGTTAGTTTTATTCAAATGTTCTGGTAGTCAGCTACTAGGGAGGATATTTATTGTCTGTGCTGTTGGGGTGGTCTCATCACACCTGTCTATATTGACTACACCGTGTCCAGAAACTGGTGGGAATTTTTATGGGGATATTAGTCACTACCAATAGTTGGTGAATGTCCAGCAGACCAGAGGCTCACTCATCTTTTTGTAGCTCTGGTGCTGAAAACTTGCGGTCCCACCTCTCCGTGCTGGCGGGCAATAATGGTGGTCTCTGTCACAAGAACTGCACAGATACACTCGAGTAAAGTCACCCACCGAATAGACTCTGCTTTGTTGTCGATAGAAACTCACAGCTCTGCAATCAAAGTATGGGCTATGTGTCAAAATCTATTCTATACCCACGTCTGGACACCACACTGACACAACAACCACATCATACAGACAGGTCAGATCTCTCTGACCAAACAGCATAGTTACCATGGTGGGTTTACCTCAGATAGATCCTCCCAGACTATAGATTCTGAAAATATTTATTAGTTGTTGGCCCTAAAAGAAGATAGGTAATCTGTTTCAACGCTTGATTTATTTTGCATAATCCTTGCTGTAGTTTATGTACACTGTTAGTCCCTAGACCCTGACTTGGGCGGGGGGTCTAGAGCAAAATCCCTACTGGTTTGTAAGGCTATATTATGATATGGCAGTATCAAATCACTCGAACATGAAACAATATTCAAAATATATAAAGAAATAATTTCAATCTTACCAGATTAAGAATACATAACACAGAATTGCTAGCAAAACTCAGCTGAGCTGCTGGCTATAGTATGGCGTCCCTAAATTTATTCACTGTCTTTCATATGGGAACACACCACACTTTAAAATCTGTGTCTAACACTGAACAATTATTGAAGAATGACCCCAAATGCGCTCTGAGCGCTAATGATATGATTGTCTGTGGCCAATCACTGCCAAGGTTTATTTTTAATTTCAAATTTCTACACTAAAGTCATTTCAGTCATGCTTCAGTCAAGTATGGATGGTTATCTGTTAGTCTGTCCGTCTCTACTTGTGTTTCTAAAAAAAATGTGCTTGATTTTTGAAGCAACCTTTCTCTCCCCTTAAAATTTTGTCGTAAAAAGTTATATTTAGACACAGCTACCGCTCAAAACCCCTCTCCTCCATAATAAGTAACTTTGAACACCTGTTCCCAAGGTCGTGTTTTTGTGTGCAAATTGTGACACTATTAGATTCAATATAGTCTAGCGATGATGTGAACTACACTGTCTTTTGTCATTATCTTCAATATTATCTATCCGTTTGTAAAATTAAGATCATATTAGTTCACTGCTCAGAATAGGCCATCCGGCCAGCTAATTTTTATATTCCTAACATTAATATTAAGAAAATTTACTTTTTAAATTTTTGTAATTTTCCTACCATCCGCGTTCTGCCGCTCAATTCAAATCAAAATCTTAGTATCGCAAAAGCGTCCATTTCCGTACCTCGTGTCAATTTGGGGGACGTGAATTTTTTACTTTCCTCCATCCCCCCCAATTGCGTCTCCTTAGCCTTGCTACGCAATCTTTCCAGTCATATTTTTTCCTTTTTGATCCTCCGTTCCCCTCCTGTCTAGCAAGGCAAAATTTATAGAGGATGATGACCCGCGGTCTAGGCGATCATGTACATCAGCAGCTTACGCATTATGTTTTTTATCCTTAAATGTTATCTTTGGAGTATTTTACCGTTGTATCTCGGTCAATTTCACTACACATCTCCCCACTTGAAAACATGCCTATGGCAAGTTCCAAAACCAGCGATACACATAGGTAAAATTACTCCTCACGTCTGCCACTACTCTAATTTTGATCACAGGGGTGCCGACTGAGGAAATCTGCACCGACATTCAATTTGCCTGGGATATATTGGATACTGAACTGATATGGTTGAAGCAATAAAGACCACCTCAGCAATCTTGCGTTTTCATGCTTAGCCTGAGACAAGAACACGAGAGGCTGATGATCCGTCTCCACCACAAAAGTCCTACCATACAGATAGATTTGAAACTTCTTTATTGCCCAGATTAATGCTAAACATTCTTTTTCGCTTGTGGAGTATCCTTGTTCCGCCTTATTCAATTTGCGGCTTGCATAAGCGACTGGTTTCAGTTCCCCATCAGGTGAAGATGATCTTTGCAACAAAGCCCCTCCAAGTCCTACATTACTTGCATCGGTTCTTAAGACAAAGTCCTGTGTCAAATCAGGCAGTTTGAGAATAGGCTTGCTAGTGAGTTTTTCCTTTAACTCTTGGAACGCTAATTCACATTGTGCAGTCCAAATAATTTTATCTGGAAGTCCCTTGCGAGTCAGATCAGTCAGAGGAGCACAAATAGCGTTAAAATTTTTGATGTATTTCTGATAAAATCCGCATAACGACACGAATGATCGCACGTCCTTTTTGGTTTGCGGCCTAGGTGCTCTCTGCAGTTTTTCCAAGTTCTTAGGATCAGGGGTCATATTACCCTGATATACAGTGTGCCCCAAGAATTCCAACTCTTTGCATCCAATACAACATTTTGTTGGCCTAGCAGTTAAGTTCGCCTCCCGAAGTCTATCAAACAACATCTCCAGAGCTTCAATGTGTTCTTCAAATGTCTCTGTGGCGACGAGAATATCATCCATGAAATTCGTGATACATGGGTTATTCAGGGGGTCCAACAATTTTCGCATCATCCTTGAAAACACACTCGGAGCATTTTTCAGTCCGAATGGTAGCATATTGAATTCATAATGTCCATCCGAAGTGCTAAAAGCCAAATAAGGTCTCACTTCAGGCTTCACTGGGATCTGGTAATAGCCTTTACTAAGATCCACCTTTGAAAAGTATTTTGCCTTGTTCAGTCTGGCAAATAACTGTTTTGTGTCTGGTAATGGATCCACTTGTCCTTCTGTGACAGCATTCAGTTTCCTGTAATCTATGCACAGTCTGTGTTCCCCAGACGGTTTCCTCAACAAAACGACACTAGAACTAAAAGATGATTCACTGTGCGAAATAATCCCCTCCTTCAACAAATACTCTATTTCTTCCTTCAATGCCTTCTCCTTCGCGAACGGAATAGAATAGGCTCTCATACAGATTGGGTTTGAGTCTACCAGTTTCATGTCATACTGTAGCAAATTTGTATGGCCTGGTTTATCTGTTAATACATCTGTATGTTCCTCCAGAACTTGTTGAACTCTCTCCCTCTGGTTTTTAGTCAGGTGCTTACTGACTTTTACCTGTGCTGCGGTTTCACAAGGATGTAATGGGTATTCATGTGAGGTGAGTGGTTCCTTTTGCATCTGGGTTGCAATAGCCAAGGTCAATAAGGGGGTGCTTTCCTGGAGTGGTCTGTCCAGATACTTCTTTAACAGGTTTACATGATAAACTTTTTCCTTCCCCTTTTTGTCAATTTTATAGTTTGTTCTAGACACCTTCTCTAGAACCGTATATGGACCTTGCCAACCAATTTGTAATTTATTCTGGCTTCCGGGTAGTAGAAGCAGCACCTTCTCTCCGACTGCCAGTTCCCTGTCCTTTGCCTTCCTATTAAAATATGCTGCATGTTTCTTCCTGGCTTGTTTCAAATTATCATTTGCCAGTTTCCATCCAGCTTTCAAACGAGTGGTCAGTTCGTTCACGTATTGATACGATGAGGTAACAGTCTCTTCCGCCTTCTCATCTGTCCAGGTCCTTAATAGAGCTTCTAAAGGACCTTTTATTGGCCTCCCAAATAGCAGAGTTGCGGGAGCCATCCCGGTTGAACTATGTGGTACCTCCCGGTACGCAAACAATGCGGCGGGCAGGAATTGATCCCACAGATCCGGTTTTTCGTGTGCCAGCTTTCTCAGGATAGAAATGAGAGTCCCGTTGAACCTCTCTACCTGGCCGTTCCCTTGTGGATGGTACGGACTACAATGAAAGTGCCTGGCTTGAAATAGCTTAAAAACTTCTTCCGTTAGTTTCCCCTTGAACTGAGAACCATTATCCGTCAAGATTTGATGCGGGAATCCTAATCGGGTAAATATTGTAAGTAGCGCCTCTGCTACATGTTTTGAATCAATTGATGGCAGGGCTACCGCCTCTCCCCACATAGAACAAGTGTCCACCAGAGTAAGGATGTAACTGTTCCTCCTCTTGGTCCGAGTGAGAGGTCCTACAATATCCACTGCAACCCTCTCAAAAGGTGTTCCCACTATGGGCATTTCCCCTAGAGTTGCAGGAGCAGTCCAGTGCTTTGGAGCTACCCTTTGACATTCTGGGCAGGATTTGACATATCTTTTTATATCCTCCGTTATCCCTGGCCAGAAGTAATGACAAGCTATACGCTGTCCTGTGGCGCTGATCCCCATGTGACCACTGAAGGGAATCGCATGTCCGAGTTCCATCACTTTATCTCTATATGAATGGGAAGAACCAGCTGGTTGTGACCATTTGTTCCAGTTCCGGCCTTCCTGTATAAGAGTTTGTTTTTCATGAAATATTCCCCCTTGCTCGGAGGTGTGTGGCATTTGGGCAATTTTTTAAAACATGGCTTGAGTGTCCTATCCTCAGCCTGCGCCTTCCTCATCTCCTCTGGATGAGCATTTATAGGTTCACCTTCTTCCTCCTTCTTCTGTGACCTGGTCTGCACTGTCGCCATGATCACAGGTTTCTCGGGATTCCCCAAGAAGACGTATCTACACCCCAATATCAGAGGGTAGATTGGTTCATCTATCACTGCTGCTCTGATTTCTCCTTCCACATAGCGAGTTTTCACCGTTATCCTTGCGATGGGAAGTGTCATGAGTGGTATGTCCTTAGTCGCCCCTTGTATTTCCACTGTTTCTGTGGTATACTGACTTGGGTCCACTAGGCTAGACTTCACAACTGAATCATAATCCAAACCTGTATCATAAAGGCACCTTATGGTGACCCCATTACAAATAACATCCTCACAAACTGGGGGGTGATAAGGTTCCTGTTGTCCCTTAGGATTAACCTTTAATCTTTGCGTCCCCGACTTCATTGCAGCAATGTTTGAAGGTTTCCTTCTACAAAATTCGGTGTTATGGTTATCCTTCTTGCACCATTTACACCATCTTTTTCCTTGGTTCAACGGTTTTCTTTCATTGAACTTTTGGTCATTGAACTGTGAGTTTCTGTCGCGATAGTCATTTCTTGGCCGCTCAAAGTTTGTCCTACCTTTATTTCCCTGCTCTCTATTATCAAATTTATTAAATTGCTGTGGAGCTTTAAAATTGTCTATGTGCTTCTTCTTAGCACCACTTACCTCTGCCTGGGCTGCCTGATACCTCTCAGCAACATTTAAAATTTCCCCCAACTTCTCTGCACCTTGTTCCATGAGAAATTTTCTCATGTCTGGAGCCATGGACTCTCTCAATTGCTCAATCATGATCATTTCTTTAAGATCTTGGGTCTTCCCCAGAGCCGTCCATTTCTCCAAATAGGTTTCTAGTCTGGCAGAGAATTGGTGGTATGTCTCCCCAGACAACAGTTTGGCATTTCTAAATTTCTTACGATAAAATTCACCATTCTTCTCGTACCTTAATAACAAAGCCTGCTTTAACATGTCATAATTGTCTTGGTCTTCTCTGTTCATTTTGGCAAATACTTCATAAGAAGCACCCCTCAATCCCTGTGATAGCTTTAAACTCCACCTCTCTCTCTCTAACCCATATGTAGTAGCTAATAACTCAAAACGTTCCAGGTACCCCTCTATGTCATCGTCTTTCTCAACAAAATGGTCTAAATGAAACCCCATAGCTGAGTTTGAGGCTCCCATACTGGGCGTAGCATCTGAGGCAAAAGGGCTGGCACCATTTTCAGGGGCCGGGCCTTGTAATTCCAGCTCCCTTAGTCGTAATTCGTGCTCCCTCTGCAACCTTCTATCTTCTGCCTCCCTTTCGGCAGTCAACCTTTTTTCTTCTGCCTCCCTTTCGGCCTTTTTATCTTCTGCCTCCCTTTCGGCCTTTTTATCTTCTGCCTCCCTTTCGGCCTTTTTATCTTCTGCCTCCCTTTGCTGTCGTTTTTCTTCTGCCTCAATCTGCAGCCTCTTAATTTCTCTATCAGCCTCAATTTGTAATCTCTTTTCTTCAGCTAACCTGTCAGCCTCTAATTTTCTTTCAGCCTCTTTTTCTAATCTCCTTTCTTCCCGTTCAATATATTTATCACATTCAGTCGTTACGTATTGAATTAAAATTTGACCATCCATCCCCATCTCCTTCGCAGTGAGCACAGCAGCTGATCTAAACTTTGCTAGCTCTGCCATACTTTTTGGACAATATAATAATATACAAGATAAATCTCTAACCAGTAAATACACTAAGTACTTCTAATTACTATATGACTATAGTCTAACTAATTCTAACTAACCAGTTAACTAATTAATTATTACTGGCTGTGAAGATTCACCAACTTTTATCTGCAGGGACACTTTTAATTTTAAAGGAAATTTTACAATTTATTTCCCTACTTTTATTTCTCCCACCAGGAGATCCTAATTTTACTGTTGGGCTAATTATCCCTGGACAAGACCCCAATTTATGTAGTGGTGTTGATGGTATTGTATGATGGTGTTATTACTACATGTAACTTGTATGAGGCCAGCTGTGAAGGCTCCTGAGATAAAATGTGGTTGAGAATTATCAGAAGGCCTTTCTTGCTACCACTACGACCTCACACTTAATTTTTTTTTTCTTAATGAATGTGGCTACGTAAAGTGTCTAGGGTAATGATGTGTAATGTGGTGTGTTAGTTATAAATACACCCACAGGCATTTAAGAAGACTAATAAGATTAACAAGTGTTAAAATACACTGAACTAACTCACGTGTATAAAGTTTTTGATATAATTATATTACATTTATTTGTTCTGGATCAAGTTTTATTTTGACCAGAACTTGTTTTAAAAGAAGGATTTAAAATTTATGAAAATTATGCATGGAATGTTACATAATAAATACAAAAGTGTACATATTTAAGTACTAGAATAGTTAGTTTTATTCAAATGTTCTGGTAGTCAGCTACTAGGGAGGATATTTATTGTCTGTGCTGTTGGGGTGGTCTCATCACACCTGTCTATATTGACTACACCGTGTCCAGAAACTGGTGGGAATTTTTATGGGGATATTAGTCACTACCAATAGTTGGTGAATGTCCAGCAGACCAGAGGCTCACTCATCTTTTTGTAGCTCTGGTGCTGAAAACTTGCGGTCCCACCTCTCCGTGCTGGCGGGCAATAATGGTGGTCTCTGTCACAAGAACTGCACAGATACACTCGAGTAAAGTCACCCACCGAATAGACTCTGCTTTGTTGTCGATAGAAACTCACAGCTCTGCAATCAAAGTATGGGCTATGTGTCAAAATCTATTCTATACCCACGTCTGGACACCACACTGACACAACAACCACATCATACAGACAGGTCAGATCTCTCTGACCAAACAGCACAGTTACCATGGTGGGTTTACCTCAGATAGATCCTCCCAGACTATAGATTCTGAAAAATATTTATTAGTTGTTGGCCCTAAAAGAAGATAGGTAATCTGTTTCAACGCTTGATTTATTTTGCATAATCCTTGCTGTAGTTTATGTACACTGTTAGTCCCTAGACCCTGACTTGGGCGGGGGGTCTAGAGCAAAATCCCTACTGGTTTGTTAGGCTATATTATGATATGGCAGTATCAAATCACTCGAACATGAAACAATATTCAAAATATATAAAGAAATAATTTCAATCTTACCAGATTAAGAATACATAACACAGAATTGCTAGCAAAACTCAGCTGAGCTGCTGGCTATAGTATGGCGTCCCTAAATTTATTCACTGTCTTTCATATGGGAACACACCACACTTTAAAATCTGTGTCTAACACTGAACAATTATTGAAGAATGACCCCAAATGCGCTCTGAGCGCTAATGATATGATTGTCTGTGGCCAATCACTGCCAAGGTTTATTTTTAATTTCAAATTTCTACACTAAAGTCATTTCAGTCATGCTTCAGTCAAGTATGGATGGTTATCTGTTAGTCTGTCCGTCTCTACTTGTGTTTCTAAAAAAAAATGTGCTTGATTTTTGAAGCAACCTTTCTCTCCCCTTAAAATTTTGTCGTAAAAAGTTATATTTAGACACAGCTACCGCTCAAAACCCCTCTCCTCCATAATAAGTAACTTTGAACACCTGTTCCCAAGGTCGTGTTTTTGTGTGCAAATTGTGACACTATTAGATTCAATATAGTCTAGCGATGATGTGAACTACACTGTCTTTTGTCATTATCTTCAATATTATCTATCCGTTTGTAAAATTAAGATCATATTAGTTCACTGCTCAGAATAGGCCATCCGGCCAGCTAATTTTTATATTCCTAACATTAATATTAAGAAAATTTACTTTTTAAATTTTTGTAATTTTCCTACCATCCGCGTTCTGCCGCTCAATTCAAATCAAAATCTTAGTATCGCAAAAGCGTCCATTTCCGTACCTCGTGTCAATTTGGGGGACGTGAATTTTTTACTTTCCTCCATCCACCCCAATTGCGTCTCCTTAGCCTTGCTACGCAATCTTTCCAGTCATATTTTTTCCTTTTTGATCCTCCGTTCCCCTCCTGTCTAGCAAGGCAAAATTTATAGAGGATGATGACCCGCGGTCTAGGCGATCATGTACATCAGCAGCTTACGCATTATGTTTTTTATCCTTAAATGTTATCTTTGGAGTATTTTACCGTTGTATCTCGGTCAATTTCACTACAGCATCCATATGTCAAGACTGGGACATAGGTGGAGCGGTATACAGCCATCTTCGTTTTCTTACCAACCTCTCTCTTGCTAAGGAATCCTCGATTTATGGCCTAAAAAAGTCTCCCAGCTGCTGCTTTTCGAGTGGCCAACTCTTCTTTGATGCCTCCCTTTCGGTCTATAATAGCTCCGAGGTATTTAAAGTGGTCGACCTGCTCCAGGACCTGTTCTCCCAGCTTAATCTGATGTCTTCTTTCTGCTCGTGATATCACCATGGATTTTATTTTAGAGCTGCTTATGACCATCCCTCTCTTCTCCAGCTCTTCCTTGCAGACTTGCAGGTTGGATTGGAGATGTGCCTCTGATTTAGCAATCAGGGCAACATCATCAGCAAATGCCAGCTCCGAAATATAGACCTGTCTCATCTTCCAGTACCCCACTGAATACTTTCTTGTGCTCTCCTTACATGCCTTGATGACATCGTCCATAAGGAGTATGAAGAGGTAAGGTGATAGGATATCACCTTGTCTTACACCAGTGGTGGTCCTGAACTCTTCTGACTTATGGTTTGCTGTCCTCACATAATTTCTGCAAGACTTGTAGAAGCTCTGTATAGCATGAATCAGAGGTGCTGGAATATTCTTCCTTACCAAACAGTCCCAACGTTTGCTCCAAGGGACCCTGTCAAACGCCTTTTCTAGATCTGTGAAACAAAGATGGATCTCACTCTTATACTCAAGGGCCTTTTTACTCAGCTGTCTGAGTGTGAAGATTAGGTCTTGAGTACTTCAGTTTGCTCGGAATCCGCACTGGACCTCATCCAATTGTGGCTTAGCTATGCGTCGGAGTCTCTGCTCTAGGATTCTAGAGTAGATTTTTCCAGGGACCCTGAGAAGGGATATGCCTCTATGGTTTCCACACTGTCGATTGTCACCCTTTTTGAAAATTTGTGTTATGATGGCGATCTCCCAATCCTTTGGTATGGTCTTGTTGCACCATGCTGCCTGTAGGACCCTTAAGAGTAACAGGTCGCCTTATGCTCCCATGTACTTAACCATTTCTGGTGTTATACCATCATGCCCTGCTGCTTTGCCCATCTTGATTTTCTCCAGTGCTGCCTTCAGTTCTTCCATCTTTATGTCATCTTCATCACCATTGGTTTCCTCTTCTGTGCTAGTGGTTATCATTTCTGATGTTTGACCTTGCTCACCATCAAGGAGTTCTGAGAAATATTCTTTCCATCTTTCCATTACTTCCTTCGGGGCAGTAAGCAATTTGCCTTGCTTGTCCTTTATAATATTGAGAGGGCATTGTTTTTACTTCCTCTTGTTCTTTAGGGTCTTATAGAACAATTTCTGGTTTTCTTGTGCATCTTTTTCTAGCTTTTCTCCAAATTCTTCCCAGGACTTCTGTTTTGCTGCTAGCACTTTGTTCTTTACTTCTGTTCTGAGTGTCACATATTCTCTATATTTTTTCATTTGTCCTGTTGTGTTTTTAGCTCCTAAGTATTGTTTCCATGCCATTTTCTTCTCTCTTATTTTCTCTTTGACTTCCTCTGTCCACCAAGGTGTCCTCTTTCTCTGGTTCCCAAGTCGGACTTCACCACATGCTTCTGCAGCAGCTGTCTTTATGATATCCTTGAATTTAATCCAGAGGGTTTCCAAGTCATCAGGTTGTTCTTCTGTGTTGCTCACCGCTGCAGCAATAAGCCCCTGATCTCTGGTCTTAATTTGATAAGGAAATACAATTGAAGAAATTGGAAGTGGGTGCGAGTGGTCAGAACTCGACTCCGGGAGGGGCTAATCGTCCTTTTAGGCAACGTCTGCGAAATTTTAATGATACAATTGATAGTTTAGATTTCTTCCTTGAAAGATTTGAGGCCCGATGTGTGGCCTGTAAGGCTGACAGAGATCAGTGGCCATCTCTGTTATCGACGCTGCTAGTGAGGCCTGCGATGGAGACTTTCTATAGCCTCCCTTTAGAGGAAATGGCCGATTACGACAAAGTAAAGGAAAGGTTGCTCTGGAAGTTCCATCTGACTGCTGACGGCTACCGGACGCGTTTTAAAAACGCGATGCCAAGCGCAGACCAGGACTTCGAGGATTTTATCTCGAAGATCAAACTTCTGCTGAATAGATGGATTGAAATGGAGGGAATTCCTAAGGACTATAATGGATTGCTAGACTTGGTGCTACGGGACAAAGTAATCTCCTCGTATTCAAGTGAGTTGGTGCCGTTTTTTTAGGAACGTCAACAAAAAGACATTGAGTCCATGGCCCAACTGGGGCATCATTATGTCCTTGCCGACCCGGGCAAACCTATTCAGAAGTCGGGTATGTCAGAAGAATTAGTTGCCAGTGTCGGAAAAGTTCAGCGCCATCCTTGGCGAAATCAGTCAGACAGGAGACAAGAGCAGAAGTATGAGAAGCCCTCCATTCCCTACCAGCCACGTAGAGGAAATTATGGGAATTTCCTTTCTCATAGGAATGGTCGGCCGAGTTGGCAGAGCCGACAATTCAGAAGTAATAGCGACGAAGAGGAGCGCCAAGCGCGTAAACAGGTACGTTTTGAGAATTCTCGGGACGAAGACCGGTTTTGGTATAAAACCAAACATCACAAGCAGAGGAGTGGTTCCTCGGAGAGTCGATCTTCTGACTCTGATGCGATGTCTTCGTCATCGAAAGGCTCCAGCAAAAGTACACGAGATGAGAAGAAGAAAGAGCGCTTGTGTACCATTTGTGGTGGAAATAATCATTGTGCAGACAGGTTACCACCCCGATTGAACACGCGAATTCCGCGTTTGTGTTGGACACAATTAATAGTGAGGACTGTGCCGGGTGTCGCCCTCTGTTTCACGCGAACGAGAGGGTAGTGCTTCAATGCGGGCACGCGGCACCATGCCTAACGGCAGTCCATGAGACTGGCAAGGTGATTCTCCACGAAGGCAAGGTGGAGAATAGACCAGTCCGGGTGTTGTGGGACACTGGGTGCACCACAATTGGGGTGCGTCGGTCGTGTATCGACGACTCCTGCCTTACAGGCAAAACTGTAAAGTGCACCACGTTCGGGTGTAAAGTTGAGTCTTACCCCCAGGCGAGTATTAATGTGGAAACTCCGTTTCTCTCAGGGAGAGTAAATGCATTCGTCCTCGAGGATCCCATAGCCGATTTAATCGTCGGCAATGTACGCGGAGTGCATAGTGCCGTGGGTATGGCTGGAGCAGAGGCTCAGCATCACCTAACTCCCAAGAGGGATGACCAGAAGGTACATCGTAGACGTGTTTCGCAGCACGTACCAAATGACATGAGTAGAAGCAGTAGGAACTTATACGAGGGTCCGAAAGCTAGTGATCGCACAGTTTGGGTGCGTAACGTTCCCCTGAGCGCTAGCTGGCGTACACTCAGAAGAGTGTTTGATGAGGTCGCGCCGGTTAGATTTGTAGAGGTATTGTCGTTGCGCGACAATACCAAAATGGCACGGGTGACTTTTGCGAATAAATGGGGTACGCGTAATGCAATTAGGCAGAAGCTTATGTCGTTGTTTCAGAACCATCTGCTAATAGTCCAGAAATAGCTAGGGTTAGGTTTTGGGGTCGTGTTCAGTAAGGTGTTTTGGTTGATGCGAACCGAACCTTAGAGTCTGATTCACATCCCCAGTTCTATTCTTATATGAGTATGAGGATTTTTTTAAACTTGTAAACAGTATGTAATGCTTTGCAATGCATGTTTATGCTTGACATGTTATGCTTTACAATGTAGGTTAGTCGAACGTTGTTGCCAGCAGAAATCAGATACTCCACGATTGAGAGGGAGTGCCTTGCGATTGTCTTGGCGGTATCTAAGTTGGCACGATATCTGTTGGGGCGCATTCTTTTTCCTCCAAACAGATCACAAACCACTGCTATTTTTGCAGTCTGCTAAATCCACCAGTGCTAAATTGACACGCTAGGCATTATTGCTACAGCTATTCAACTTTACTATTTTACCAATTCAGGGTGTACATAACATTGTAGCAGATGTCCTGTCCAGGTTATGAGGTTGGTGGGGGACAGGAACATCTGAAGAGAGTATTCATTATAGTCGATGTAAGAAATGTATTATAATCATTTCAGTTGATGTTTATGAAGATGTATTATGGCATATGATTTATATGTCATGATGCCATAATGTCAATATGTATGAAGTTATGTATGAATCATGTTACCAGATACCTATGTCTATATTGTGTGGAAAAGGATTGTTTATACGATGACATGATGCCTTATTATTGATGTTTGCTGTGGTATTACTGAAACATAAGATGCATTGTGCGTGAGAGACCAGGGTAGGACAGTCGTTGTTATTTTTCCCGACTGACTGTACCTGGGGCTTTGGTTCATGTCTGTTTCGTATTTAGTCCATTGAGTGAGTGAGAAGGCATGAACGACAATGGTGTTGGACAACTTTATCATTCTCTAGGTAGATGAGAATGTGCTGTATCGGCATTCTGTTTGTCCATACTCCGAAGGAGGTTGGGCGTGACTCCTCCGGTGGAAGAAAACTTCGTTTTCTTTCTTTAAAAGGGGGAGGGGGCGTGGATGTCAAAGGATAGACATTCGTCGAAATATTAAGTTGGTCACGTTGGAGATTGGCAACGCTGTTAGAATAAAAAAAACTGGTTTGGTCAGTTTAGCCAGAACGTAAGAGGATATACAACTTTTGGGCGCAAATCATTAGACGCGATGCCTGCCGTCTTTGGAGGACGTGGTCCCTTTGTCAGCGGTTTTTGCTGAGATGATTTGAATGCCATTGTGGTTCTCATTTCTTGCCGGTATTCTTGTGATGAGGATTATTTTGTATATCGCTATAACGGTGGTGTAATTTCTAGTGGTTTTCTCTTGTAGATCATTTACGTTAAGTATCGTACGTTTGAGTATTGCTTTACTACAGTACAGGGCTTAGCTGGTGAGCGAAAGTCATGGTTTATTCACTGGATAGGATATGTCGGTGATTATGTACTGTTATTTTGAGCTGTTGATTATGGCAAGTAGATTGGCATTTCCATTGCATTGCTATTTCAGGTGTATTGCTAGCCGTGCGGCTTTTGTGTGTGTACAATATTTATTAAAGGGTCCTTACCTGTTCCAGCTGTTATTGGTTATTTAATGTCAGCTATTGTGTGCTGTGGTCATACCTGTAGATAGTGAGCCTAAGTCTATAGATTTGCCATGTGTTAACCTGTTAAATCCACAACACAACTAGGGTTTGATCCGACAGCACAAGTAGTCTTGTGTGTGTTCTGACAGCAACAAATCGCTTAGGAAATCAATTAATTGCATCTCAAAATTCTTCAATACAATCTACTTCAACATTTCCAAATTTAGTTTGCCTAATGTTACACTGTCTGCATAGTATATACATTTGTAGTTTCTTCAAATGACCTGAACTTAGTAAATCTTGAAGAAATTGCACAGTAACTGAATCAATTTACAAACAACTAATGATATTAAGTATAATAATAAATTTGTTGTGTATACTGGGATTGCGAGGATTTCGAACCGCATTATCCGATTTCACGTGTTCTCACAACCGCCTAAATGGGGCCATGCCAGCTTAAAACGTCTTCAGTGAGCACCTCACTGCTTCCAGTTAATTAAAATTCATTCGCTGCTTCATTGGCAGTAACGATAATTATTAATTATTTATTTGTTATGGGTTGGGTTACAATAAATCTTGGGTCCGCACTACATTCTATATGCCCCAAAAAATATGTGTGTGCCGCCTTGGGGCACGCATGCCACAGGTTCGCCACCCCTAATGTCAGTAATATGAGATTACCTCGGGCAGAAGTCGGCACCCGGTCGATCTCAACCATCTGTAGATCCTAAAGCAGCATTTAGTAGATCTGTCACCGGAGGGCCTACGTTAACGCAGGCTAGCACGTTAACAGTAGTTATAAAAATAGCAAAAGATCTTGCGCAAGACTAGTTGGTAACAAAACGTCACTGGTCGAACATGACCAATTAAATCGTCGATGGCTATTTTTTGACCACGGCAGTCAGAACAGAGTTCAGTCACGCAGTTCACAGTCCAGTGTTGTAGACGTGTTTTACGGGAGAGGTTTCAATATTAGTGCGGGCCCCGTGTTTTTAAAGGTTGTGTGGTTAACCTCTGGTCGAAGAAATACTGACCACTGAGAAGATTCAATGTTTCACAAGTTATGTTATTCTAGGAGATTGTGTTTTCCAGTTTTGTGGGCAGTATTTACACGGTTTGTATGAACTCGATTTTTCTTATTAGAATGATTATTCTGGTATGTAATGTATAATGAGACTCTAGGCGAAGCCTATCAACATTTATAGAAGAGTTCAAGCAGCCATGTTATTTATGACGATGTCCTCTTACAAACACATCTTGATTTATGTAAACCACAAGCATTCTGGCCGCCGATAGCCAGTATATTAAGTTTTGTAATTGCACATGCCATTAGTCCCTTGGACTCTACCAATAAACAGTTTTCCATGATAAGTAACTATTACTTCCTCATGTATGTGAGTATGGAAGCACTAGGAAGATACACAATTTGCCAAAAGTCAGGAAAAGACATTGACTGATGATATAGACCAGAATTTCAACACCATTTCAACAATATGCAAAGAAAGCAGCAAATCATGCTTGGGATTCCAGGAAAGGAAGAAGCAAGACTGGATAACACCAGAAACATTAAACACCATAACGATGAGAAAGGAAATGAAAAGAAAGAAAACAGAAGCGAAGTCCCCCATGTTAAAGCAACTATATAGCCAACAGTACAATCAGCTGGACAAGGAAGTTAAACGCCAAACCTGAGCCAACAAAAGGAATTTCCTAGACGATCTTGCAAGACAGGCAGAGGAGGCAGCACTGAGAAATGAACAAGGCACAGTATACAAAATAACTAAATTCATCATCGGAAAACGAAGTGCAAACAATATTACATTAGTAAGAGATAAGCAAGGTAATCTCATCACGACAGCAGAGGGACAAGAAACAAGATGGGCAGAGCACTTCAGAGAAACTCTGAACAAGGAACCACCAGATACACAACTGAATGTTCCTGAGGCTGAAAACGATCTAGATGTGAATACAGACATTCCACGCAAAGAAGAAATCATCACAGCAATCAAAGGGTTAAAGAACGGCAAAGCTCCGGGCCATGATAACTTAAATGCAGAGCTATTTAAGACAGACCCTGAGCTAGCAGCAGAACTATTAGAACCACTATTTGCACAAGTCTGGAAAACGGGGACAACACCATCAGAGTGGAACAAAGGAATAATTGTCAAATTGCCCAAGAAGGGAGATCTTGCAGACTGCAATAATTGGAGAGGAATCACTCTTCTCTCAATTCCCAGCAAAATACTAGGCAGGATAATTATACAGAGAATTTCAAAGGCAGTAGACCACAAACTGAGGAAAGAACAAGCACGATTTAGAAAGAACAGGAGATATGTAGATCATATATTCACTCTCAGGAACATTATAGAGCAGTGCTCAGAATGGCAAAGACAGCTTTACATTAATTTTGTTGATTTTGAAAAGGCTTTCGACAGCATACATAGTGACAGTTTATGGAAAATACTAAGGGCTTATGGAATTCCAAGCTGCATAGTGTCAATCATAAAAAGCCTGTATGCCAACTTTACGTGTAGGGTTGGGCAGAGAAGCCTAACCTTTGAGGTGAAGACAGGGATGCCCCTTATCAACCACTCTATTTTTAACAGTCATAGACAGGGTGATGCGCCAGACAACAGAGGGCAGTCCAAGAGGAATAAAATGGACAACATTTTCTACATTGGAAGATCTGGAATATGCAGATGACATTGCACTACTAGCACATTCACATCAACACATCCAGGAAAAAACGGATAGACTTAATAAATTTAGCCAGCAGGTGGGCTTGAATATCAATTTAAAGAAGTCTGAGGTCATGACGCTCAATGTGAGCAACCCTGAGCCCATATCAGTAAGGAATCAGCAATTGGTACAGACAGATACCTTCACATACCTAGGAAGCATAGTAACACCAGACGGCGGGGCAGGCAAAGACATCAACATCAGAATGAATAAGGCAAGAACAGCCTTCTTTAGCCTAAACAACATCTGGAAGTCCTCCCAATACAACAGAAGCACAAAATTAAGATTATATCAGAGCTGTGTGCTTTCTGTGCTTTTCTATGGTGCGGAATGCTGGAGAGTTACAGAGAAGGAAATGTCGAAATTGTCCTCTTTTCACACAACATGCTTAAGAAAAATTCACCGAATCTTTTGGCCAAATACCATCACTAACCAAGATCTGCTTACTCGTAGCAAGCAAGAGGACATGCACACCATCATAGCTGGCAGACGCTGGAGCTGGGTTGGTCATGTCCTCAGAAGAGACCCCGATGCCATCACAAGAATAGCTATGCTTTGGACGCCTGAAGGAAAACGAAAGAGAGGCCGACCAAAAACAACCTGGCGGAGGACTGTGGAGGCTGAGATGCAAAGAATGAACCAGAGTTGGGGCACTGTACGAAGGATGGCCACCGACCGAGCAAAGTGGAATCAATTTGTTGTTGCCCTATAAGAGAGAATTTATTTTTCACCTCGGGTAAATTTAGGAATAGTCCTCTCCGACTAGCATGTAAAAGCGCGGTATCTCCAGGTTTAAAGGTACTTGTATCGCATTCCCAATGCAAATTTGCAAATTTGCTTACTACAATTCGCTTTTATTCGCGAATTGTAAAAGATAGTAAAAGATCTTTTATTTTAATAGAAGATCGTTACTGTTTTCGCCTTTCACCCCTCGTTTGATGGAAATGCATGAGGCAGATCGCGCGGCAGAGATAAAAAGTTACAAAAAAGTCAAGAAGTTCTAAAACCTGAAAACAGACATGATTTTATCAAAGTAGATCTTGAGAGCTAAGTGTTTGTAAAGTAGATCCTCATAGCTGCTGAGTTGCCTAAGAGGGATTCATTGTTCTAATGTCATTCTGTGGCTTAGATGTCTTTGTATTTTCATTCTGTGGCTTAGATGTCTTTGTATTTTCATTCTGTGGCTTAGAAGTCTTTGTATTTTCATTCTGGCATTACTATTCTTACCTGTGTTTTACCGAGGTCCGAAAGGGATGCACAGAACAGTGACACAATAATCTACCATGCATGTCGTAAGAGGCTACTAAGGAGGAATGAGCACTGGTCCGGTTTCCGCATCCTGTAGAAATACTTAAGCCACATACAACAAAATGGACAGTTCAACTCAAGAAAATAATTGAATTCAGCCTTCCAAGACAGAAGAAGGTCCTCTGGGAAGGAAGTTCACAACCAACCCAGAGAAAGCCGAAACGAATTTGCGTTTTCCGACTGACCTGTTTTATTTTTTTTTTTTAGGCTAGGAAGATCTTCAGGCTTGCCACATGGAATGTTCGTATATTAAACGAACAAGGGAAAACTACACAAGTGGCAGGAGAAATGAGGAATTACAAGCTCACTAATTCGCTATACTATTTAACAAAAATTGAGCCACGGTAGCACAGTAGATAGTGCACTGGTTTCCCAGCTCGGTGGTCCTGGTTCGAGCCCCTGTTGAGGTGGGATTTTTTAGACTGCTAACGGCTCCGGGGTCGACCCAGCCTCAGGAGAGCAACTCTGTGAAGGTTAAAGGCTGCCGGCGTGATGCTGACCACATCACCCCTAGTGTGCTGATGGTCAAGAAAATATGGGCCTTATACAATATTTCCAATTTGCCTCAACTAGGCGTGTAACGGGATTTTTTACATTTTTTATACTTTAACAAAATATTGAAATTAATGAATGACATGAAGAAGTACTACTTAATGATTACTGTCAATCAACGTGTATTCTTTGCGATACAATGTATAGACCATCTATCATCTGTCCATTGACCATCTATCGTCTGTTTGTTGACCATCTATCGTCTGTTTGTTGACCATCTATCGTCTGTTTGTTGACCATCTATCGCCTGTTTGATGACTATCAATCGTCTGTTTATTGACCATCTATCGTATGTTTGTTGACCATCTATCGTCGGTATGTTGACCATTTATCGTCTGTTTGTTGACCATGTATCGCCTGTTTGTTGCTGCAATTTGATAATAATAAAAGTGGTCCCTAAAACGTGTTTTTTCCTTTACTTGTGTGACTCTCAGTACCAGCTCATATCTATATTGCACTGTATTTTAGTGTCCAGTTACTGTGGTAATGGGTGGATCGAGAATGATGGATCCTGCTACCTCTTCGTAGATGAAAAATTGACTTGGAGCTCTGCTGAGGTTAGCCATCATGCTGTATTCTTCAACGTTCAGATTACATAGCTATTTATTTAGTAACATAATGATATTTTCTATTTAAGTTACACAACTTATTCTAAGTGCCAGACCGTAATGATGTATGGCAATCGATGTTTGAATGTTTAATGCTTCTCTGGTAGACTAAGTATTTACATTGTTAGACAGAGGGACAGACAGACAAACATACAGACAGACTGGTGTGTAGGTAGATAGGCAGGTACGCAGGCGGGTAGGAAAGCAGACAGGCAGGTAGATAAGTGGATAATAATAGCCCCTTCAGTCATAACTGACTATGGGAATGCGCCCCTGAGGTGACAGCCCTCAGCTGCTTATTTTCCTGGTGCTCCTTTCGACGTTTTCTCCTCACCTCTGCTTCTTGTGTGAGCCTCTTTTCGCCCAATCTGAGGTGGCGCCGTAAATAGCATCGCCACTTAGTGCGATCGGCAGCTTCATCCTCCCATGTTGCTGGATCCATGTCCAGTGCCCTCATATCTCTCTTGCACACATCTTTGAACCTCAGCTGTGGTCGCCCAACTGTTCTCTTGCCATCTGCTAATTGTCCGTAGATGATATCTTTTGGGATGCGACCATCTTCCATGCGGCGAACATGGCCAAGCCAGCGAAGTCTGCGCTGTCTAAGAAGCGTATACATACTTTGAAGGCCAGCACGTGACAACACCTCGACATTTGTCACTTTATCTTTCCACGAGATGCCGAGGATGCGGCGTAGACACCGCAAATGGAAGGTATTGAGCCTTCTTTCTTGCTTAGCATAGGTCGTCCAGGTCTCGCTGCCATATAGGAGTGTGCTGGTGACGCAGCCATTATATACCGCAGCTTTGGTCTTCATTGTGAGTTTAGAGTTTCCCCAAACACGCGATGTGAGGCGGGCAAAGGTAGCTGCAGCTTTGCCAATGCGGCTGTCGATTTCTGTATCCAGTGAGAGTTTGTCATTGATTTTAGACCCTAGGTATGTGAAGTGGTGCACCAGATAAGTGGATAGGCAGGTAGATAATAGAAAGATAGACAGACACACAAACAGACAGACAGACAGACAGATAGACAGATAGACAGTTAGATAGACAGTTAGATAGATAGATAGATAGATAGATAGATAGATAGATAGATAGATAGATAGATAGATAGATAGATAGATAGATAGATAGATAGATAGATAGATAGATAGATAGATAGATAGATAGATAGATAGATAGATAGATAGATAGATAGATAGATAGATAGATAGATAGATAGATAAAGTGGATGAGTAGGGAGTGTCATTTACGTACTTAGGATGCAGTGTAACACCAGACGGCGGAACAGGAAAAGACATCTGCAGCTGAATGAATAAAGCCAGAATAACCTTCTCCAATCTAAAGAACGGCTGGAAATCTTTCTTTTAAAGTACAACCACTAAATTATAAATATACGAGAGCTACGTAATTTCTGTACGGTACACAAAGCTGGAGAGTAACAACAAAGTAAATGTCCAAACTATCCTCTTTCCACATAACCCACCTAAGGAAAATCCTTCGAATTTTCTGGCCGAACATCATCACCAACCAAGAACTGCTAACTCGGAGCCAGAAAGAAGACATGCGCCCCGTTATAGCGGGTGGATGCTGGAATTGGGTTGGCTACATTCTCAGAAGAGATCCATACACCATCACCAGAACTGTCATGCTATGGACTCCAGAAGAAAAGTGAAAACAAAGCCGCCCAAATGCCACCTGGCGGAGAACTGTAGAGACAGAAATACTAAGCATGAACCAGAGCTGGGGCAACACACGAAGGATGGCTCCCGACCGAGCAAAGTGTAGACAGTTTGTTGCTGCCCCACAAGACGCCATCAGGCGTGATGGTAACTGATTACTTTGGTAGTCAACGGCCAAAGTGGAGACAGTTTGCTGCTGCACTACAAGACGCCACCAGGCGTGATGGTAACTGATTACTTTGGTAGTAAGCGTCCAAAGTGGAGACAGTTTGCTGCTGCCCTACAAGACGCCACCAGGCGTCATGGTCACTGATTACTTTGGCAGTCAGCGGCCAATGTCCAAAGTAGAGACAGTTTGCTGCTGCCCTACAAGACGCCACCAGGCGTGGTGGTAACTGATTACTTTGGCAGTCAACGGCCAAAGTCCAAAGTGGAGATAGTTTGCTGCTGCCCTACAAGACGCCACCAGGCGTGATGGTAACTGATTAATTTGGCAGTCAGCGGCCAAAGTCCAAAGAAAAAGTGGAGAGTGTCAGCTAGTTGTCGTAGTAAGTGAGGGGAATCTTCATATACATTTTCCTGCTGAAGAATGCTACAGTTGTTGATAGACAGTTATCTGAAGGGAAAACTGTGTACATTATTGACAAATCCAATAGTGAAAGAACATCCGGTGTTACTGCAAAAGTGTACAGATTAGATTAAGAATAGCAATTCTGAACCGGGAAGAGGCTAAGTGAACAGTCTTTCGACAGAAGAGAATGTTGATCCACAATAACTAATCCACTATGAAAAGTTAGAACATCCTAGCGTAGTCGAAAGTCAATGTGTCAATGTATACAGACTGATCTCAATAGTCGCCATGAGTTTCAGTGACATAACTCGAATTGTTCAGTATAGTAGTTCATATAGTAGTTCAGTATGGCAGTTCTTCTTCTTCTTCTTCTTCTTCGTACACTCTCAGACGTCCACTTGAATGTTCTCAAAGAAAGCAGTAGTCAGTTTGAGGCTATTTGAATCCCCGTAAAGCTTTTCCACGAAAGGAGCTGGCGTCGGCCATATGCACTTTCTCTGTACCACATATAAGGGGCAACTTTGAAGCAGATGTTCAACAGTCATTTTATCAGTGCCACAGTTACACTGATCGGTAGTTCCTATCTTTAGCTTGTTGAATAGATGGTATCTCAATCTGTTGTGGCCAGTGCGGAGTCTGAAGATTACCAGTTGTTCTCTTCTGTGGAGCTGGTAGTAAGCATCATTCTGTGTGGGCCCGGGATGTTCTACATTCCATTTGTTTCTGTAACTGATTCTGATAAAACTCTTTGCCTCCTCAAAAGTTATGCTTGCATCAGGCTGAGGTAGTAATGAACCCTCTCTTGCCACTCCGTCAGCCTCTTCATTATGGTAGTTCAATATAGTAGTTCGGTGTAGTAGTTCAGTATAGTAGACAGGCAGGCTGGCTCATAGCAAAATATGGTTTTTTCTACTTTAATTTGTTTCTTCTTTTCCCCTCCCCTTTTCAAGATCTAACTATCTAGGCATACCGCATTAGCATTATTGTTCAGTTTTAAGAGTACAAATCCAGTGTTGTTTCCGGGGACTTCTGTAATGGTGAAGAAACATGTCACTTCTGCTGCCTTTGACACGCCACAAATGGCTACAGAATCGAGGTTGTTGCATGGGGTTGTCAATCTGAGCATGTTTTGGTTTGAATGATTATCTTCATTGCATACGGACTACTCCATCGGTGCTCCGATAAACCTGAGCTTGTAAAACACTTTACTATACATACCACTACTGCAGTAACACATACTGTTTTATCGTGTAGGCTTCCTACAAGGGAGTCAACGCTGCGGTGACCTCACGACCTTCATGTGAAAGGAAGAAACGAAATGGACAAACAAAATGTCCGCACATATCAGGACATCACATTTGGTTATAGAGAAGATATTCTTCTCAGTGATGGCTAAAAGGTTCACCAAATACCTCCTGGAGAATGGATACATTGATACTACCATCAAGAAAGGAGGTATCCCAGGTGCGCCAGGGTGTCTTGAGAATGTCACAGTGATCTGGGAAGCAATTCAAAAGGTAAAGATGACAGAATAAATCTTCATGTAATCTGGTTGAATCTAGCTAATGCTAATGGATCCGTTCCACATCAGATGTTATGGCAGGTCCTGGAAATGTAACTTGTCCCACAAGAAATTGCAGCAATACTGATGCTGTATTTCTCAGGATTCAATGTCAGATTTTCAACCAGAGAGTACACAACGAGGTGGATTGACCTACAAGTTGGAATTGCGATGGGATGTACTATCTCCCCGATACTATTTGTGATGGCTATGCAGGTTATCCTCAAGGCGGCTGAAGGATCCGTAATAGGTCCAAAGCTCAATGGGAGGTGTCACATGCCACCGCTTAAAGCATTCATGAATGACACAACAATTCTGACATCAGATGAACACCAGGTCCGGAGAATGTTAGCACGCCTGGGTGAACTAGTCAGCTGGTGCAGAACGAGCTTCAAACCTAAGAAGTCGAGAAGCCGATCAATCAGGAGAGGGAAGACAGTGGAGGTCACAGTCATGGTTTCAAAGCAAAGAATCACTACTGTCATTGAGGAACCTGTTAAAAGTCTTGGCAGTGTGTATGATTCCTCATTAAAAGACTCAAAGGCAGTGGTGCCTCGTGTGCTATGGCCACTGCTAATATATATGAAATGAGCACCAATTCATAGAGTAAAAGGTCAACATGACGAAATGGCTACGAGTACCACCATATCTGTCAGACGTAGCACTGTACTGCAAGAAGACAAAACTTCTGCTTCCTTTCAAGTAATCTGTTGAAGAATACAAAATAGGAATGACAAGGTTCGCAATGATACTGTACGAGTCAGCAGATGACATATTTAAGGCCATTCAGCACACACTAAACAACTGGAAGGAAATGGAAAGTGGATGAAGCTGTTGTGCGGCACAAGACTCTCTGAAGCTGAGGAAGGTACTCTGATACACACAGACAAATAGACAGGGATTTGGCCATGGTGACATCTGCTGGTGGTCCAATGCGTCAAACAGGGAACGTAGAGCCCTGGTAGTTCAGGAGATACGATAAACTGAGAATGATAAGACAATGCAAAAGGCGGTGAAGCAGGCCCAACAAGACCAATGGATAACATGCGAAGGAGCCCTGTAAAGGTATTTGACGAGGAATAATATATGGCGTATGGTACCTCTTAGACTCAGGATCATTATTAGATCAATGTATGACCTCTTGTCATCATCTGCGAATCTTGCGAGAAAGTCTGATAATGCTCAATGCCCCATATGACAGGAGAGGCAGACACATGAACACAAATTATCAGCTTGCAAGGTGTCGTGCTTAGATAGGTTTTAAAGTTATGTAAAGTCCCGCCTGAGTATAGGAGATGGCGATAATACGTGAGAAGTAAAGGTGTAAGAAATAGATTTTCACGAGTGAATAGTTAAGGAGAAGATCTGTCTCTGGATTGAGTAGTTCCTCTAGTCCAGCCTATCTATACGACTATAATTTAGTATAAGACAATCTTGCACCCCCTCATATTGAGAAATATATGTTTACTAAACACATAGACACACACACACACAGCTATTTGACAACAAGACACACAACGTGAAAAAACTATGGCAAAATGGGCATAGGTCTGACCAACACACACAAAGTTAGTTATTTTGTTGTTTATTATCACTAAACTCTTTACAACATCCAATATCTAAAAGACGAAGATCAAATACATCAGAATTACATATATATATATATATATATATATATATATATATATATATATATATATATATATATATATATATATATATATATATATACAGAATACCTGTGTCCTCCCCTCCTTGAAAAGATAAGTACCCAACCAGTTACTAACCCACAAAGGTTAAAGGTTAGCACTAGGTTACAGCATAGACAGTAAAGAAAGAACACAGTTCCCACTAAACGTTATCCAATAAAATTAAACAATAGTCAAACTGAATGAATATGATACAGTGTTTCCTGTACCAAAGAAAAGATTTAACTCTCTCTCTGTCATACGTTGCCACACAATTTCGCTTCTTACCATATTTTTGGTGAAACAATCTGTTGGACTTAAAAATCCCTGAATATATTTATAAGGTCCAGAGTAATTATCGTTCGAATTGGGCCCCAGTCCTTCCTTTCAATAATTATATTTTATAAGGGGAACGCCTAATTTGGTGGTTGATTTCCTGGATACACAATTTCACCTTGGATAGTTAATGCCGAGACTCTCTGAGATCTGGTGTTCCCGTAACAGTAGGAAAACATCTGATTGCTAAAAACCGTTAATTATTGTTATTGGTGATAATGGTAAATCCTATCGGCTGGCTCTACTGAGTGCCGATTCTGAAATAGCGTAACTTTTCTGGATAAATATCCACATGGAAACGACTATCTAATGTCGGGAGAATTTTGATATCTTGCACACCACCGTGGGCTGATAAAAATGTAAAAAAATATATCTGGGTATTTTGTAAGTCCAGTTAAAATTTACTATTAAAATGTTCGTTAGTCTCTGTGGCCCGTCCTCTTCACAACTGAAACTTTTAGACGCATAAGCCAACAGAAGACAACTTTAATCCAATCAGTAAAATGGAGACAAGGCCCAATATAAAGCCGAATAAAAAATACCGCTGGTCGCCGTTGATCAGGTCAGGCCCTAAAGGATATAGGAACATTATGAACAAATTACTGCTAGGAATATCTACATATAAGCACAAGTTGTCTCTAGCCTATTCCTTTCTTATCAGAAATTATTTAATTATCCCTACGCGAACCCAGCAAATATTTCTTGCCATTAATAACTATTTGATTGTCGGTGTCTGTTTGTTTTGTCGCACGATAGTCAAAGACAGTCACTTAATAAATTTCAAAATGAAATAAACGTGAATCCCATTCGGCCACTATAGTCGCGCTTAACACTTAATCAGTCACTAAACCGTATCTTCTGGTGAGAGAAGCGGTGATAAAATTATCATTCTAACCTGGCAAAGAAAAATAGTTATTTATTTCGCTAGTTTTTAACGCTAGAAATCACAGTGAATTATAATGGTAAACTTAATCACGTAAATGCAAATTTCTATCACCACAAATCAGAAATGAAACAATCCCCACGAAATGGTATTAACACACTCCCATAATGGTTCTAAAAAAACGTGTTCAGATTATCCAAAAAAAATTCTGAGCGACTCTGATGACTTATCTGAGAAAGACGCAGTCTGTATACGATCACGTTGTCATGATCTCTAGAAGATGTGAATTCTCACACTCTGCTTCCCAGCAGAGAAATCTGAAACTATGTTTCCCAGATAAGAGGTTTTTCGGTCGCTTCTGTCGGCCGTTGCTAATACGACAACAAAAGCTTAACCCATGTAGCTGGTTCCGTCCGAGATTTTCCCTGTTTGTAAGAACATCAAAGGATTAACTCTCCGTATAGAAAATCTCCAAATGCCGTAACATTTCTACGTGTTTTCCACGTGCAATCTGCCAGTTATCGTAATATTGACAGCTCAGATCGCGTGAGAAACTTGCGTAAACGAACGTGGTTTGCCCCCTGCTATGAATGACAGGTTGCGAAAGTTGGTAAACAAGCTCTTTTGATATTGTCAAGTAAAAAGAGGCGTGGATTAAAAGGTGAGTCAGACAGGCAGAGAAATGCGTGACTTAGTTAGCGAATCTTAAAACTACGCCGAGGTCACACTAAGCTGTAGGATACAGGAGGCTATATTTCCATTATACGCCTCACAAGATGTCATTAGGGCAAGGGCGATACACATGGCGCTACAACAAAGCACTTAATGAGCTGGCTGCTGCAGTAGACCTGGCAAGGAGGAAGGCAAATAGCAAAGTCAGACCGAGCACCGGAAACACATACTTTCTGAGAGCAGGAAAGTTAGAACACTCCAACCCAAGCAAATCAAGTAGCACTTTACCATCTCTTCTTGACCGTAACAATGATGGGGAGATAGCAGTACACATACCTGGGCTAGGGGCATATCCAGAGAGTATCAGAAGATCTTGAAGACGGCTAGATATTGTTTTGCACTCCTTATCATCGCACCAGATTATAATGATTGAGCTGACCGTGCCATTCGAATCCAGATTGGACGAGAAACACTCGTTCAAAGTGTCAAGTAAAATGATCTGGCCACTGATTTGAGACACGATGGTTTCACTGCTAGGGTCATGGCTGTTGAGGTGGCTGCAAGAGGGCTCGTGGCGGCCTCAGTGTATGATCTTCTGAAACTGTTGGAGTTAAGGGGACAGTCAAGAGCAAGGGCACTCAAGAGGCTCAGCGAAACTGCGGAGAAGGCATCGTGCTGGTTGTGGAACAACCGCAACAAGCTATGTAAGTCTGGACAATAATTCGTTTTCTATATAGGGTTTACTTTCACAATTGCCTCCAGCTGGCAGGAAATAGGAGTGGACTTGAAAGCTGCAACCAAGGTGGAGTGGGTTCAATTATCTGCACTAACAACAGGAGGCTAACACTTGTGAGCCATGACCCATTTCGGCCCGCCCCCCCCCCCCCCCTTTTTCCTTAGGGTGTAAAGAAGATGAAAAAATTAAAGGGCCGAAACACTTGATCAACGGGGGTAATGTTCTGATGATCAGATTGCCTCCTGTTGTATCGCTCTGTACAGAGTTTCCTATCATCATCAAAGAAAGTATCAATAGAGGATATGTTACGAACAGCAGATGGTAATGCAAAATAATCGTTTTCAGATATGCTGATGATATTATCTTAATAGGGTAGTGTAACACAAACTTTTTAAGATATGCTGATGATATAACTTTAATATGGGTAATGTAACATAAACAGAGATATGCTGATGGTATAATCTTAATAGCTAACACCAAGAATAAGAATCCCATTATTAGATTATTTGCAGGCATTAAATTCACCTATACATATAGAAGAGGTGTTAAGAATAGACAGACCTAGGTAACTGCATGATATAGTCTAACAGTACAGTATTTAAAGAGAACAAAAGTTAAAATGTAGTAATTGGGAAGGTGAAGGTCTGATGATGTTCTTACAGTACATTTGACTTATGGCAAATGAAAGTCAGTTAGATATCTAACTGAAAGCATCTGGCCTTTAGATCCATCCCCCTGAACATTATTTTTGTTTGGTGTTTTTGTTTGATTCTGTTTTGTTTTATGTCATTTGTGTTTGTTTGGTTTGGGTTTTTTTTCGAACGTACAAGCAAAATTAATAATTTTAATTTGCCAAATTTACAAAGATTTGACAGATGTGATGCCACTTTTTCGTATTTGGCAGTTATTCGTCTTATTTGGAATTGAAAACACTATATATCCTAATTATAACCCATCAGAGGTTGAACGGGGTATTTTTCATCATGAAAAGACCAAAAAAAAAGAAAAAAAGAGTTCAGTGAATAATTGTTACAACTGTGACAACAAATGTAAATAACAGCACAAGAAGAGTTCTATTAGAAGTGTCATGTGATGAAAAAGAGATTTTGATTGGCTCGAAAGGGACTTGAGCGTTGGAAAGAGTTAGAGGTAAAAGGTGAGTTGAAAGTGAAATCTCGAAGCATTCAGACTGGTCTTAAGTGCTGTGCTCTGGTTGTGAGAAACAACGAGACAAGGAGCGTGGCCACTGCTGTAGGAGGAGCGGAATTTCTGCTAGTTTTTTTTAGCAATTCTGATAGGATCAAGATGGGGTTCGTCCATGTTTCCACAGAGCTGTTGAAATGTGTTGTGAGGTATGTAAGTATCTGACTGTTTCATCGCAATTTCTGACTCTGCGTCAGTTGAGCCACGCACGTGTTGTCCGCTGTCACCAGCATTGTAGCGACAGAAGTCTGTAGTATACACTTATCAACCGATGTTGGCAAAAACTTCGATCTTTTTCCACTGATATGTGTCTCTGAATTTTATGATTCCTTGTGGTATTAGTTTATTACACTTCTTGCAGACTCTATGGGTCTTTGATTTGTGATATGTGTGTATGTGAGTGTTATGTGCAAAATCATCATACCTCAAGATTTAATTCGTTGTGTGTCTATATGTGTGCGCGAGCGCACAACAGGAATTTCCAGTTTTTAAATCCTTTACAGTTTACGTGTCAACTCCACAAGAGTAACCTGGCAAGCATAGAGTCTGCTTCTGAGAACGCCTTTATTGAAAGATACTTGGAGTCGAAGTCGTGTAAGTTTTTTGCGGGTGTTTACTGTTATAAAAATGTTCTTCTAATTCATTGAATTAAGATACGTAGACCTATACTTAGACAATGCGAGAGTTTTAAGAAGATAACTAGATGTCTACGTAGATAATATATTACAAGATCGTACCTGAACGTTTACACAAATAATATATTATAAGAGGACTAGCGGTCATACCCGGCCCAGCCCAGGTCCATGTCGGAATGAGTGCAAGTCGGGTTTGGTGCGAATCGTTTTAGGAAGGTTTTACTTTTTTTTGTACTGTTGTATTGAGGTGTGCTTCTAAGGGAAAAAAATTAAGTAAGAGCTTCTTTGTAGACGACATTGGTATAACAGTCACTTGACGTGTAAGTGTTCCGACGCAGGCAAATCATAGGGATTCTTGGTATGCAGACTTTCTCTCCGCTACCACAACCACCAGTCTACTTTTTTTTAATTTTTATTCCAGGGATGAGATTTTTTTAAATTGTAAAAAGTCAAAGCATTTAAAAACAGACATAAATAAGAGAAAAAGTACATGCAATCTGCACCTATATACATCTATACATATATAGACATACACTCACATACATACTCGTACATGTGTATTCATGCACATACGTACCTTCACACACACGCTGTTATGTATTGAAATGTATGCAAGAACACTACTAATGCCCTTTCATCTATAAAATAATGGTGTAAGGGGATGCATGACATATAAAAGCACACTTGTAGTTTCGCATGCATACTTCAACATAAAAAGGAAGGAGAATAGTACTAAATAAAATAAAGTCATTATTTCATTCAAAAATATTTTGCGCTTCCCTTCTCATTCTCTTTGCTCTGTTGCTAAGTCTCCCAATTGATGAAGTTCTGTTGGACGATGTGATAGGCTTAGAGTAAAGCGAAAATGAAATTACATTAAAGTACCTAAGAATAAATACACCTATGTGTTAAAAAAGGAGACCTACTATTTCCGAGAAGTGGGATTATTGTCGCGTTTAGATAGGTTTTAAATTTATTTATGGTCCCGCCTTAGTATAGGGGATGGTGATAATACGTGAGAAGTAAAGGTGTAAGTAAAGTAGATTTTTCACGAGTGGATAGTTTAAGGAGATAATTTGTCTCTGAACTGGGTAGTTTCTCTAATCGAGCCTATCTATACGACTATAATTTAGTATAAGACAATCTTGCACCTCCCTATATTTAGAAATATCAGTTTACCTAAACACTCACACACACAGCTATGTGACAACAAGACACACAGACGTGAAAAAATTATGGTTAACTGGGTATGGGTCGACCAACACACAAAGTTTAGTTCTTTTGTGGTTTATTATCATTAAACTTTACAACATCGAATACCTAAAAGAGAAAGATCAAATACATCAGAGTTACTTATATAGAAAAATAACAGAATACCTGTGCCCTCCCCTCATTGAGAAGAAAAGAACTCAACAAGTTAATAACCCCAAAGGTTAAAGGTTAGCACTAGGTTACAGTATAGAAAGAACACCGTTCCTACTAAACGTTATGCAATAAAGTAAACAATATTTAAACATAATTTTGATGGTACGATGTTTCCTGTAACAAAGAAAATATTTCACTCTCTCTGTCATAAGCGGTTTTGATGTTACTAAAGTATAGGCTATCCTGGACAAATAGGTGTATCAGAGGATATCAGGATAGTGCCAGATAAGAGACTGGTCTTATAAGCCATACCCCCTTCTCTGAAAAGAGCAAGGGTGTATAGACATCAAAGTGGGGTCAAGCTATGTAAGTTTCCAGAGAAAATGATGATGATGTATTCTGAGTCCCTAACTGCTACCTCTTAAGATCCAACTAAGCTTAATTCTTAACTGTTGAGTTATATTTAGCTACTTGTCTAGGGTAATTTCTTTATTTTAATAGTTAATAATTCCAAACAGAACTTAACTTTAATAAAATTATTAAGCAAGACTGCAGGAAATTTATATACAATTTAATTGTCCTGAACCTCAATCTTTTGAGGTCAGGAAAACTCAAAATCAATGAAATGATATTTACAGTTCCAAATAAATAAACTGAAAAATTTCTTCCACGATGAATATTGTTCACAGAGGCTACTATTCACGGGAGAAAATGTTATATCTTTCACACCCTAGTGGGCTGATAATTACAAAACAATATATCTGGGAATTTTGTAAGTCCTGTTAAAATTTACTAATAAAATGTTAGTTAGTCTCTGTGGCCGGTCCTGTTCACAGCTGAACTTCGAGACGCGTATGCCAAAAGAAGACAACTTTAATCCAATCATTAAATGGAGAAAATGCCCGACATAGACCACAATGGCCCAAAATAAAGAAAAAAGAAATACCAAAATAGATCGCTGGTCGACGTTGATCAGGTCATGCCTAAGGATGGAGAAACATTATGAAAAAATGCTACTGATAAAATATCCACATATAAGCACACGGTGTCTCTAGCTTATTCCTATCCGGCCAGGTTTGCTAGCACGGCGTCTCTGGGTCATGTGAGGGTATGTGCATTCCCCGCTCCTTATGCGCGTGCTAACAATCAGCGTACAATGTTAGTTATTATTTAATTTATCCATAAGCGCACGTTAACAAATGTAGGTTGGTAGCTAATATTCCCCAGCAGAATAGTAACTGAAAAAAGCTAAAGCTACTTTCCTTTTCTTCATATCCAAAAGAATCGCTAACCACTTATTACGTCAGAACATACACCAATCTTCTAGAACATACACAGATCTTCTAGCACAAATAATTTACATGAAGGCTTCTGTACGCACGAAATTGGTAGTAAGAACTCTACATAGCTGAGAATAAATCAAACTTTCCTTGTCAGGAATCCTGATTTTTTTAAAAGTGCATAACAGTTGCAACACACTTGTTTATTTTAGTTAGAACTCTACAAAGCTGAGTATTATTCAAAGTTTCTGTGTAAGGAATCCTGGTTTATAAAACTTACATAACAGAAACCAACGCATTTCTTCTAAATTTAACGAAAAAGGATAAAATGTATGACTTGGTAAGTTAAGGTCGTAAGCCCAAGAAACGGCAAAGTTTTTACGTCCCTTGCCCCTTGTGATGGTTGTGTTTAATTCTAGAATTATTTGTCGAGTCAGACAATTTTAGTTAAATGGACAATGAGAATGAACTGCCATAATTATAGAGAAAACACTGATTAAGACTGCAATAGACTGTTCTTACGACAACCTGGAAGAGGATCTATTAAAATAATCTCTCTTTCCAAGTTGACAACTCACTTACACAGTCTTACGACTCACCCGCTGTCTCTTCTTTCTCACTGACAGATAGAGAACATAGTAGCAGCTTAAATACTTATGGATGAAGGTCGTGAACAGCGCAGTAACAGAAGGTTAAAGTTTATTAGTTCTCTTTTGCTTGTATAGAAGAAGAAGCATAAATATCTGAGCAAAATAATTAATCAAATAACAAAGTTATCAAATATATCAATTCATAAAGAAACCCAAACCTCCAGCCCCTCCTGTAGAATACCGACAAAATATGTAAACATAGAATTTATCCTCTGGCCTCGTGTGAGAATTACCAAATACCACTGTCAGTGTCGTTTTTATGTCAAGTCCACTGGGGACGCTATCCATGCGCCATGTTAACACACATACACACAAATCAACCAAGCTAGGCTGTATATAAACTCTGCTTATATTCTGCCTACTGCTACACGCAAAGTCCGTACTGACCAATAGACCCAACAAATCGGGGGGGGGGGGGGGGGGGAGGGCGGTCTGTAGCGAGATTTGGTAAAACTTGCTTCGTTTGTGAAAAAATGTGTAACGCGACACACACACACACACAGCGCAGGGAACGCGACGTATCTTGCTTTGAAGTTTGAAGAAGGCGGAAAAAATGTGAATTACGTTTAGCCGGACGGTATTGAAGAAGGTAGAAAATAGCGAATATAGGAATGGCCGACGTTAAATGTTTGCATTTACAGGAAAGAAAATTTAAAGTTACAAGAGCAAGCCTGGTTGGAATACATTTAAATAATAATAATTCACCAAAGGAGATAGACTATGAATGATATCCAAAAAGATATTATTCAAATATAAATAGTTTTAAAAATAATTAACCTTCTTCATCGTCATCACATCTGCTAAAAGATAGCTAATAATTTTAAAAAAATTATTATAACTTCATGCCTAAACGGATTTCAATAAAACTTGGATAGAATGAAAGCTTAATATGGGGAAAATGAAAATGAAAGGATACCTAGGAAGGAAGGAAAGATATAAATGTGTAGAGAAAAGAAGAGAAAACAAGTACAGAAAAAGCACAGATCGCCTCAAAATCTCATCAAACCGAGAGATTAAACGAAAATCTTATGGGACTTCAAAGGGTGCTTTATCGTACGGGAGAGAAGCCCAAATATAAGGACAGAGCAGCGCATTGAAAATCACACACACCAAATCCAGAAGCCAGAGAAAGAAACTGGAAGACAGTATTAACTTATACAGTTTCACAGTGAGCTTATTAATCCTAAGAGGGTTTGTAAGTTTATTTAAGATATATGTATGACTAATATCATTTTATTTCAGATTTTATTTACGGTTTGATTATATCAGACATAATAAAAAGTGAATGACGCTAACCTGAGATAACCTCCACCGGCATTGTCAGGAAGCATAACCATTGATTGGTTAGCCAAATATATCATGGCTAGTTCTTGCCTGGAAGCTTACGACATATCAGCAAGTACATAAGTGACTTGGCATCCATAAGTGGAAGGCAAAGGTTATGTCGTACCCGTGTATCATAACATGTGATTTATTCATGTATTTTGTTAATTCTGCACAGTAGACATTATCTTATCATGCTATCTTTGTAACATACTACCATGATTCATTAATTTATATACAAACACTGAAGACATGGTCACCTCATGAACAGCAGTGGGTGGTGAGATTGTTGGAACAACATGGCCACCTATTACCTTTTCTTCCAGGATTTTATGATCGAGTTTTATGATCATTCCTGATCGAATTTTAACTCTTTCCGTACGTAATTATTTTCAGCTCTGGACGGAATTATTTTTAAGCCCCAAAAATTTACACATACACAATTTACGTTTACTGACAATGTGTGTCTAATCATGAGTTAAGTATAACATATTATATATCAAATTAAAGTACATTCGATGAACAATATAAATCCATATGCCTTTCTAGCTAATTTTATGTTATGTTTATGTTATAACAGATAACATGTACACGGAAAAAAGATAGCTTGAAATTTTGAACTTAAAATTTTCGACTTACGTAAGGCTTGTAACATAAATTGTTATCACAATAAAGTTTCACTGCTCTCTTTGTGCAGGTAATCCATTTAGAAACACAGAAAAAGTAAAAAAGTTATGGTTGATCACACAGTTTGTTCACTGTTCACATATTAGTAACATATCCTGTGTGTTTTTCGGCCATTATGACGATACGACAAAACACGATTAAAGAAGATAAATGTGAAAAAATCCCTTCAAACGCAAATAAAAGACGTTGAAGCTTGTTGAAATTTGCCCAGTTTTGTGTTTACTTCCGTTCGAGATGAATTCCGGGCAGTATAAAATATCAGAATAGAAAGAAACAACGAAATAAATCCGCGTCTTTTAAAAGATCTTGCGGTCCCAGCGGTCGGCCATTGCGTCTTTTAAAAGATCTTGCGTACGGAATCAGTTAAAAGGAGACTTGAGGACCGTTGATCCTGCTAACTGAAGCCTAGAGGTCAACCAATCTTCAACACCTTAGTCCCCCGTAGTTATATGGCGAGCTGAAGGACAGTCTATTCATTCAAGTGTGCCTCAGGAACCTCGAGCAGACGCTGCTAATACCAGATGAGTTTTATGTATCACCATCTAAAAAATCATGTGAGCAGTTTCTAAAGCGAATGTCGATGAAGATAATAGCTAGGAACGATACATAGCCAGATATATAAAAATATACTGTGACAGACTGTTCTAAATCCTTTGGAAGATTCATCCAAGATTTTTAAAAATATAATTTATTTTAATTTGTAACTACAAATAATCATACATTTTACCATCTTCCAACACCCATTTCTCATTACAAGAATATATAGAGGTACATAATAAATTATGAAATTGTACTCATTTGACTTGGTAAATCTTTATGTGTTAAATTTTGAGTTACTTTTTCTAATTTAATTATATTATCACATAGGGTTACTATAGCGAAAGTGGCACCGTATACTTCTGAAGTCTAAATCTATTGTCCAGCTCAGAGTATTCACAGCCGTAACTCAATTGGGATACCAATGTTCTTCTCGGGCACTGGAATTTCATACTTTCTGGAGAGAGATTCTACTTCTTCTCTACCACTATCATCAGACTATGAAAACCTCTCGCTACATTGGTTGCTCGTCCGGGATATTATGTTTTATTCTGAGCCACTATCTATGTAATCTTCTATCTTGAGCCACAAGTAATTTGTAAAAATAATTTTTTTTGAAAAAATTCTAAAACTTAAAATTTTTTTCGTAATAATAGTACCATTGAGGATCAAGTAAATAAGAGACGCTCACAAGGATTTAAGGATTTGTCTTGTATTGATTTTAATTAAGTTAGTTGGTTAGTGAAGATAAAATAATATACTTTCTGGTAAGTAAGCATCATGGCTGATTTGGTGAAGTTTCTATCTGCAATCATGTAGGAGGGAAAGGTCGTAGGATTGACAGGTGTTGCTCTTATCCAGTAAGTCACAACTGAAGTGGACAAATGTTTGTATAGAGAGGACAAAAGATTGGAAGCTGAAAGAGAAGCCAAAAGACTGGAAGCAGAAAGAAGACTAATAATGGAAGCAGAGGATTGGAAATTGCAAGCAGAAAGAGAAGCCAAAAGATTTGAAGCTGAGGCTGAAGAAAAAAGGTTACAAAGAGCTCATATGTTAAGTTTAAATGAATTTGAACTCCAGGGAGCAGCTAGCAATCATGGAGCTAGCTCACCTCATTCTGAGAGTAACTCCAACCATAGCACGGCAAATGGAGCCATAAGTTTCCACCTGGACCCATTTATTGAGAAGAAGGACACCATTGAGTCGTACCTGGATAGATATGAGAAACTGGCCTCTACCTATGGATTGAAAAATGAAAAAGGGAGCCTTAAGCTATCTCAGGGGTTGAGTGGAGTTTTATACGATGTTTATTTAAAACTCTCAAAAGATGACCAGGAAAATTATGAAATCTTAAAACAAGCTTTACTGGTCATGTACAAAAAGAATTCTGAATCTTATAGAAAGAGATTCCGAACTGCTAAGCTACTTCCAGGAGAAAAGTATCACCAGTTTTCTGCCAGATTAGAAACATATCTGATAAAATGGATTAGCTTAAGAAAATGTCAAGATATAAAAGAAATGGTCATGATGGAACAACTGAGAGAATCCATGCCTCAAGAAATGAGAAAATGTATCATGGAGCAAGGAGCCGAGAGATTGGAAGAAATTTTAACCATGGCTGAGAGATATCAAGCAGCTCAGTCAGAAGTATCAGGAAATAAGAAGCAGGGTGAGAACTTCAAACCTTCACAAAACTATACCAACTATGAACAAAGGGACAATTCCAATAAGAACAAACACAGAACTTATTATAAAGACAAAACCCTCTAGGATCAGATAAGAAACCTTCAAGAAAGGAAGGAAAGTGGTGTGAATCTTGCCAAATGAGTAACCACAATACTGCGAAATGCAGACGGAAAAACCCTCCTCATCACGCTGCCTGCCTTACAACAGGGAACAAGGGAATGAAGGACCTGGCAAATAGTCAGAAAGACCTCCATCATCCCCCTGTCTATGAGGAAGTGACCTTGAATGGCACCCAAGTACTGTGCTTATATGATACAGGCTTGGACTTTGACTCAGTAGTGTGCTCTTCTCTGGTGAGTCCTGAACAGATAACCACAGAAACAGTGGAAATCAGAGGACCAGTCAAGAGAGCAGGAACCATGACACTGCCCATAGCTCGAATCAACATAAGATCTCGCCATGTGGGAGGAGAGATCAAAGCAGCAGTGATGGACAACCCTATCTACCCATTAATACTGGGATGTAGATATGTCTTTCCAGGAGAAACTATAAGATCCATAGTGATGGCAACAGTCCAGACCACGGCAAGCTCTAGGAAAGAGGAGGACACTAGCATCAATACTCATCCAGAAGAAATGAGAATGGCTCAAACTGCTGACAGTACATTGAAGCCTTGCTTTGGCAAATTACCTAAAAGCCATAATACTCCAGAGAAAGGAGACTTATATATGAAAAATGGCCTTCTATATAGAAAAGCTGGAATAGGACCTAAAGGACATGGACAGCTTGTAGTGCCAAAATCATACAATGAGCAGATTATGAAGCTAGGACATGCTATACCCTTCAATGGAAATATGGGAATAGGGGCCACTGGACAACGGATAGCCTGTCTCTACTTTTGGCCAGGGATCACAGAGGACATACAGAGGTGTGTGAGATCCTGTGCAGAATGCCAAAGAGTAGCTCCGAAACATAGGACTGCACCAGCAACACTGGGAGAAATGCCCATTATGGGAACGCCCTTCGAACGTGTTGCCGTGGATATTGTTGGACCCCTCAATAGGACCAAGAAGAGAACTGTATATATCTTAACCTTCGCTGATACTTGCTCTATGTGGGGAGAGGCAGTAGCAATGTCATCGATAGATTCGAAACATGTGGCAGAGGCACTTTTAACAATATTCACCCGATTAGGTTTCCCACATCAAATATTGACTGACAATGGTTCTCAGTTTAGGGGAAAGCTAACACAAGAAGTATTCAAGATATTTCAAGCTAGACATTATCACTGTAGCCCGTACCACGCCCAAGGGAAAGTCAAGTAGAGCGGTTCAACGGCACGCTCATTTCAATCCTTAGAAAGTTGGCTAGTGAGAAATATGAAACTTGGGTCACATACTTACCCTCTGCACTATTTGCGTATAGGAAAGTCCCACATAACTCCACAGGATTGGCTCCAGCTACCTTGTTCTTTGGACGACCAATCAAAGGTCCACTGGAAGCATAGTTGCTGACATGGACTGATAAAAAAAGCAGAAGAAACCGTGACTTCTTCATACCAATACGTCAACGAGTGGGCATCTCGATTGAAAACAAGTTGGAAACTGACCAATGATAACTTGATGCAGGCCAGGAGGAAGCAGGCTGCTTACTACAATAAAACAGCAAAAGATAGGGAATTTGAGGTGAGTGAAAAAGTTCTATTACTTTTGCCCAACAGAAATAATAAATTGCAAATTGGATAGCAGGGTCCCTACGTCATATTGGAAAAAAACTTTCCAAGACTAATTATAAGATTGACAAGAAAGGAAAGGAGAAGGTGTATCATGTTAATCTTCTTAAAAAGTATTATGACAGGGAAGCATCAGAAGTTGCACATATCATGACCCTGGCCATTGCAACAGAAATGCAGGATGAACCAATTTCCTATATGGAATACCAACTAACAACTACAGAAAGTTATGCTCAGGTTAATGTGAGTGAACATTTAACTCTTGAGAAGAAGAAAAAGGTTCAGGAGGTGTTAGAAATCCATGCTGATATACTCACAGATAAGCCGGGGTGTACTAATCTGTTAGAGTATGACATGACGATTACTGACCCTACCCCAGTATGTATGCGGACATACCCTATCTTTATGCGAAAGGACAAGCACTCAAGGATGAGATTGACTATCACTTAAAAGAGAAAATTATTTCAAAGTCTGAATCTCCCTACAGCTCAAGTGTGGTGCTATTAAGGAAGCCTTGTAGTGAACACAGGTTATGCATTGACTATAGGAAACTAAATGCTATCACTGAATCTCAGGTAGACCCATTACCTGACTCCAATCAGTTGTTTGCTACAGTGAGTAAGGCTCGGTATTTTTCAAAAGTAGATCTGAGCAAGGGATACTACCAAATACCAGTGAAACCAGAATAATTAACATTTTTCATCGTCATCATATCTGCTAAAAGTTAGCTAATAATCTTTAAAAAATTATTATAACTACATTCCTAAAAGGATTTCAATAAAACTTGGAAAGCTTCATATGGGGAAAAGGAAAGGATACCTAGGAAGGAAGGAAGGATATAAGTGTGTAGTGAAAAGTATAGAAAACAAGTACAGAAAAAGAACAGATCGCCTCAAAATCGCCTCAAACCGTGAGATTAAACGAAAATCTTATAGGACTTCAAAGGGTGCTTTCTCGTACGGGAGAGAAGCCAAAATATAAGGACAGAGCGGCACGTTGAAAATCACACACACCAAATCAAGAAGCCAGAGTGAGAAACTGGAAGACAGTATCTGCAAGAAAAGTTCTTTTTTCACGCTGCATGCAGGGCAGTTTAAATTCAACCAATATAGTCTCACCGTGAGCATATTAATCATAAGAGGGTATGCAAGGACTTTGGCCTCACAATAAGTCTAAAGAAAACGAATGTGCTGAGTCAGGATGCGGGTGCTGCACCAGTTATCACTATCGATAACTATGAATTGGCAGTGGTGCATCACTTCACATACTTAGGGTCTACCATCAATGACAAACTCTCATTGGATACAGAAATCGACAGCCGCATTGGCAAAGCTGCAGCTACCTTTGCCCGCCTCACATCGCGTGTTTGGGGAAACTCCAAACTCACAATGAAGACCAAAGCTGTGGTATATAATGCCTGCGTCACCAGCACACTCCTATATGGCAGCGAGACCTGGACGACCTATGCTAAGCAGGAAAGAAGGCTCAATACCTTCCATTTACGGTGTCTACGCCGCATCCTCGGCATCTCGTGGAAAGATAAAGTGACTAATGTCGAGGTGTTGTCACGTGCTGGCCTTCAAAGTATGTATACATTGCTTAGACAGCGCAGACTTTGCTGGCTTGGTCATGTTCGCCGCATGGAAGATGGTCGCATCCCAAAAGATATCTTCTACGGACAACTAGTAGATGGCAGGAGAACAGTTGGGCGACCACAGCTGAGGTTCAAAGATGTGTGCAAGAGAGATATGAGGGCACTGGACATGGATCCAGCAACATGGGAGGATGAAGCTGCCGATCGCAATAAGTGGCGATGCTATTTACGGCGCCAACTCAGATTGGGCGAAGAGAGGCTCACACAACAAGCAGAGGAGGGGAGAAAACGTCGGAAGGAGCACCAGGAAAATAAGCAGCTGAGAGCTGTCAGCTCAGGGGCGCATTCCCATAGTCAGTTATGACTGAAGGGGCTATTATTATTATTATGATTATTCTTATGTAAGTTTATTTAATATATATGTATGACTAATATCATTTTATTTCAGATTTTATTTACGATTTGATTATATCAGACATAATAAAACGGAAATGACGCTAACCTGAGATAACCTCCACCGGCGTTGTCAGGAAACATAACTATTAATTGGTTAGCCAAATATATCATGGCTAGTTCTTGCCTGGAAGCTTACGACATACCAGCAAGTACATAAGTGACTTGGCATCCATAAGTGGAAGGCAAAGGTTATATTGTATATGTATATGTGTGCATATATATATATATATATATATATATATATATATATATATATATATATATATATATATATACGTATATATATATGTATATATATATATATATATATTGTCTGAGTAATCTTCTCGTTATTTTCTTATAAAATATATTGTCTTCGTAGAAAACGTATTTATCTTTATATATATACAGAAGCACATTAAAAACGCACCACCTGTATAATCCAGGAACAGAGTGTGAAACGTAAATATAAGTGTTTACAGTTTACATATTTGGAATCTTTATTCATTTTCCTATGAATCAATGCTGGTCATTAATTTGTACATTTGATTGTTATGAAATTCATTGCATTCTGTGCAGGAAAGGGAGAAAACCAAAAATGCAACCAATAAAAAAATTAATTCACACTATCCTCAGTATATATATGTATATGTGACAGGGGCTAGGTGTGGTTGAGGCGAACCTATGTCGATGTGGCTACCTCACATCCAAGACCATATACACACAAAAATTTATTAAGGATCGTTTGACAGGTCGTGCAATTATTGGCTGCTTGCAACCCTCTCAGCAGCAGACTTTGCAATTCAAGCAACACAACGCCTTATACAGATCAATATTTAATACTACCGATTACCCAGCCAGTGTTCGTAGACTTTAAGTCCTAGGCATGTTCTTGCTTGAACTAGATATCGGATCTCAATAGCTTGTTCTCTTTCCGCGACAGGCGATCACAATGATAAAGAATAGTCTTGACGCTTCTCTTCTCTGATTGACGGCTACTCCATCAGTGGCATTATTAATGTTCTATTTTTAGATGTAACCTAAAATAGCTGCCACATGCTATGTTGTGGTAGAAGGTACAGAACAACCGAAGAAATATTAATGGACAACAGACGAGATGACGATGGCGCTGTCACATATTCCCCGCCTGATTTTGTTGTCGTCCCGACAACTGCACTAAGCTAGGAGATTAAGTCGTAATCTCTCAGAACGTCTCGAGGTTCGACTCTCTATCGGCTGCAGGGCATACCAGCCTGTTTCGGGCGTTAAACCATGTGCGTCCTCCCCAGGGTCTGTCTCCTCTGGCAAAGCTGGAGCTTCAGGTAGACCTAGTGTCGTATCTACCAAATCTGGAGAATCATCTTTGTCTTCGTCTCAGTTCGTTGCCAGTGACTCTAATGCTCGGACTCGCTCTATCTGTTCGTTGGATGACATATGGACCCCCTATCAATGTGGGAGCACGAACAACAATGTACTCCTCTTCTGACCACATGTCACGAATTGTGGACATTTCAGCGTAGCGCATTCTTTTCCTCACCAATTCTCCCACCTGTAGTGGAATAGAACACGGCACCTTGTCACCATCTCTTTCCGGACTGCTGCCAACTTCTGCAACTGTGCCTCTGCTCTTACGTGCGCCTCTCGTAACGTTGAAATGTGCCCTTCAAGCCACTGGTCAACCGTAGCTGGTTCTTCGTCACCGGATGAATGGCCCAATATGAAATCGATGAGAATTTTCGGCTCCCTTCTAAACAAAAGATAGTAAGGGGAGTAACCCGTAGATGCATGGGGAGTAGCGTTGTAGACTGCAAGGACCTCTGCCAGGTGGTCAGACCATTTCCGTTTCTCATTGGTGGACAATGGCCTTAAGAGATCATGCAATGTCCTGTTAAACCGCTCACACTGGCCATTTTCAAGAGGTTTGTATACCGTCGTTCGACTTTTCTTGACGCCGTATACTCTGCAAAGTTCGGATATGACAGCCGATTCGAAATTTCTACCTTTGTCGGAATGAAGTCTCTGCGGTGCACGTAGGTACAAAAACTACTTTTCTACCAACGCTCGGGCCACGGTGGTTGCTTTTTGGTCTCTGGTTGAGACGGCAACTGCAAACTTGCTCAATACATCAGTTATAATGAGTACATTCTCGTAACCTCGTGCGTCTCTTTCCAGCAGCGTAAAATCCATGGCGACTACTTCAATGGCTTTGATGCCAACAGGTTACCCAATGGACCTTGGATCTTGAGATGCGGGGCTTTTGCTATATTGCACCTTCTGCAGAATGTCTCTACATCATACGTTATGCCATCCCAGAAACACCTGTTCCTCGGTATCTGCAACATGCGGTCGCGACCCTGATGGCCAGTTTTGTACATTGCCTCCAGAACTCGCGTTTTTAAAGATTCTGGAATCACAAGCTGCGTGATCGTAGTCCCATTTGGTCCGCTTACTGTCCGATACAGCAAGCCTCCAATTAGTGTTAATCGCCTACGCTACCTTAGTAGCTTCTTTGTTGGCTTTAATAATCTCCTCACCTCCTCCTTGGGCAATCTAATACCATCTCTCATAATTCTGGAGACTGTCATTATATCAGTTTCAGCCTCCTGCAGTGCAAACAGTTCTTCAAGAGAATAGGATGGAAACGTTAGTGCCCCACCTGTGCCTGGATCTGGGCCTGTTGCATCCCCCATCCCCACTGCTCCACACATGGCCCTTAACTCCATATTCTGCAGCAAACCTAACATTGGGGTTATAGCTGTTGACCGGGCTGGCACTAATGCTATGTGACTGATGGCGACATCATCATCTTCATCGGTGTGTTCTGGATTCTCAATAGGATACCGGGAGAGGTAGTCAGCATTTCCGTTCGTTCTACCTGCCTTGTGTTTGATAGAGTAATTGAACATCGACATCTGTGCTATCCGCCTCTGTTCGATGGCGACAAGCTTAGACTTTTGCCACAGAGCCAAACTCCTGTTTTCCGTAAACACCTCAACTTGAGCACCGAGCAGATAACCCCTGAACTTTTCCGTCACAGCCCATTCTATACTTAGCAACTCTAGTTTCATGCTACTTTTGGCATTTGTCTCTGATGGTCGCAAAGTGCGAGTGGCATATACTAACACCATTTTCTTGCCGTCTTGGACTTGTGACAGCACGGATCCCAATCCCTGGTATGAGGCATCCACTTCCAGAGCACAGAAAAATCTGGGAAACCAAGAAGAGGAGTAGACGTAAGCATAGCTTTCAGTACCTTAAAGCAACATCACACTCTTGGGTCCACAGTCCTCCTATGGCAGTTTTCCTGGACCTCCGTATACCCTGTGGATCTTGATCTTCATTTAACTGAGAAACCAGTTCATGCAGTGGGTATAGGGGCAAACCCGGGCAAAAACCTTCGATAATACCTGGCAAGACCGAGTAATGCACGTAACTCTGCCTGCGTTCTGGGTATTGATGCCTCTTTAATAGCCTGTATCTTATCCTCCATCGCCCCAATGCTCTTTTCAGATACCGTATGACCCAAAAATTCCACTTTTGGCTTGCAGAAATGACATTTAGCCAGATTCAACTTCAGGCCTAGTTGCTGCAACAGCTGGAAAACTTTTTCAAACCGCCGCAGGTATTCTGTAAAGCCGGTTGAGTACACGAGAATGTCATCTAGATAGACCAGTAACAGCTGGAACATCCTATCGTGCATGGAACTCTGCATCAGTCGCTGAAAAGTACTTTATGAATTAGCTAGTCCCATGGGCATTCTAGTGTACTCATACAATCCAAATGGTGTGGTGAACGCTGTTTTATTTTGGTCGTTTGCCCTCATAGCTACCTGGTAGTGGCCACTTGCTAGATCTAGTGAAAAAAATATTGTCACTCCTAACAAACCGTCTATATATTCCTCCACAAGAGGAAGAAGGTAGGGGTCCTTTTTGGTCTTGGCATTGACAGCTCCGAAGTCTACACGTAATCGCAGTTTGCCATCTTTCTTCCTCACGAGCACAATAGACGAAGCACAGGGGCTTGAACTTTCTCTTTTAATTTGTTTGTCGAGGAGACTCCGAAGGTGGTCCTGCACCTCTTTGTAGAAAGCTGGAGGAATTCGCCTGTATGGTTGTTTTACTGGAGTATCATCCGTCAACTGAATCGAATGAGATACCTTACTTGTATACCCTACATCATTCTCGTCTTTAGCGAACAGGCTGTCGTATTGTTGTAGTAACTTTTGTAGTTGGCGCTTTTCGTCTTGACTGCCCTCAAACCCATTTAAATCAACTGGGCTGCAAACAGGGACCTTGGCTGGGCATCCTTCTCTTCTTCTTCGATCCTTAACCACCGACCGTCAAAGCAGTCAGTGGCCATCACGCCTAGTGGCGTCTTGTAGGGCAACAACAAATTGATTCCACTTTGCACGGTCGGTGGCCATCCTTCGTACAGTGCCCCAACTCTGGTTCATTCTTTGCATCTCAGCCTCCACAGTCTTCCGCCAATTTGTTTTTGGTCGGCCTCTCTTTCGCTTTCCTTCAGGGGTCCAAAGCATAGCTGTTCTTGTGATGGCATCGGGGTCTCTTCTGAGGACATGACCAACCCAGCTCCAGCGTCTGCAAGCTATGATAGTATGCATGTCCTCTTGCTTGCTACGAGTAAGCAGATCTTGGTTGGTGATGGTATTCGGCCAAAAGATTCGGTGAATTTTTCTTAGGCATGTTGTGTGAAAAGAGGACAATTTTGACATTTCCTTCTCTGTGACTCTCCAGCATTCCGCACCATAGAGAAGCACAGAAAGCACGCAACTCTGGTATAATCTTAATTTTGTGCTTGTGCTGTATTGGGAGGACTTCCAGATGTTGTTTAGGCTAAAGAAGGCTGTTCTTGCCTTATTCATTCTGATGTTGATGTCTTTGCCTGCCCCACCGTCTGGTGTTACTATGCTTCCTAGGTATGTGAAGGTATCTGTCTGTACCAGTTGCTGATTCCTTACTGATATGGGCTCAGGGTTGCTCACATTGAGCGTCATGACCTCAGACTTCTTTAAATTGATGTTCAAGCCCACCTGCTGGCTAAATTTATTAAGTCTATCCGTTTTTTCCTGGATGTGTTGATGTGAATGTGCCAGCAGTGCAATGTCATCTGCATATTCCAGATCTTCCAATGTTGAAAATGTAGTCCATCTTATTCCTCTTGGACTGCCCTCTGTTGTCTGGCGCATCACCCAGTCTATGACTGTTAAAAATAGTGTGGTTGATAAGGGGCATCCCTGTCGTACTCCTGTCTTCACCTCGAAGGTTAGGTTGCTGGGCATCCTGGCTGTGCAGATATCTCCACTTCCTGGGCTCCAACAAAACTGAAGTGTCTCTCATAGTCTGCGCATGCCTCAGAAAGTTCTCTAACTTGAGTACCCCTAACCAATAAAAGGACTTCTTCTCCACGATTTACTGCTTGGATCTCACAGAAACCTCCTTTGAGTACAGTTAGTGTGTGACATACGAACAGCCCTTTATGGTCTAAGTCTCTTGCGGGTTCAAAAAGCACTGTCTTCTCTGATCTGGAGCCTTTTCTACATTTCACCTGTATAGTAGCAATCAGCGAGCTGGTATGTTGGTTTTTCTTCCTCCTGCAACCCACACCCTCACTCTATCTAACCTTACCTCTTGTGTACCTTTTCTTGGAGTTTGCCATTTGAGGAAGCGGTGGACGTTTTTTACTTCCGCTAGTATGTTGATGCTTATTATACCAGGCGCTTTGTCAGGCTCATTGACACTCTTAACGACATCGATGCCACAGTTCTTGACATGACACTCCCCAATCTTGACGTCAACCACTAGATGGGCAGAATATGGAATTGTGACACCATTAGCAGCAGTTAGTCGTACCCATTTACTTTCATCCAGGGCCAGATCTCCAAAAAGCTGCTGAAAGCACTGTTCCGTAACAGGTGAAACTTGTGACCTTGTGTCAAGAATACACCTGACTTCCTTTCCTGTTATAAGTACCTCACACTCCGGTCGACCACAAACCATCTTTATCTTTGAGTCATTTTAATCCCCTTCTGCAACCTGACTCCTAGCTGCAGAGGGGTCTAGTTTAATGCCTGTGGACATCGACTCTGTACGTGGCCTAGTCGTATGCATCTAAAACAGTGAACTGTCCTGGTACGCCTCCCCTGCTACTGAGACATCACATCAATTTTAGCCTGTAATTGAGCCACCTGTTCTCTCAGCCGCTCCACCTTTGCGTTTAATGCATGTGTATCTGGTACCGTCTCTGTATATACTACTTTAACACTGGCAACATCTGCCCCAGAAGCGTGTTAGGTCTCTAAAAACCGTAGGGCATAGTCCCTTACCGACCTGAACGATGCTGTAGGCTCTTTGGTGATCATTTCCATTGCAAACTTTCTTAGTAGATCATCTCTCAGACAAGCAGCAAACTGGTCCCGAAAGAAGGATGGCTCCTAAGGAGTGACATTATTCTGTTTTTGTGCTCTGTGGTGGGTTTTGATGTTAAGAAGGTTGGTGTATGGTAAAGTTGTACTTGAGTGAGGTCAATCTGTGAAGGTCCCTGATATAGTCAATTGATAGCTGTGTTTCAGAGTACCTTACTGATACCACCTACGATCTCACTCAAAGTTATATTTTGGCCTAGTATGATTGAGAGCTATGTTTAGTGTCTAGGGTAATGTAAGAGTGATGTTAAAGAACCTCAATACAAAAACATACACATACATATACTAAGTACTATAATAAACTCAACTAACTCCAGTTGTTAAATTTTATATTTAGAATTTCTTTTGTTAAACTTTATTGGTCCGGAGCCTAAAGTTGTTTTGGTCAGGACTACCTCTCAATGAGAATCAATTTAGATATATATATATATTTACATACAAAAGACAATATGTCAATAGTACATGGTCACAAATTTTCAATTTGATGTTAATTACTCTATTTTAACTAACTGGTACTTGGAGGCAGGTTGGGGATTGTAATCATCCCAAAGTTCTTTTGTTTCACTAGGATTGTTTATTTTATTCTTTGGGAGGAATGTTTATGTATACAAAGGAGATTTTTCTTAGTCACTGATACGTTGTCCCAGGCCAGATACTAAGACTTATCTGGGCCCTGGAATCACAGCAGTTGTAGTTGATTTGGCCAAACACCTCAGTCTCCTCTGGTCTTGAACTTCTTTACTATAAGCAGGTACCAGAGACTCTTAGAAATCGTGCAGAATTTCTCAATCAGCAATTACCAGCACCAGACAAGTGCCAGCAGAAACCCCTGTAAATGCAAGTTATGTTTCTGTCTCAATATCAAACTAATTCCTCCAAAGTTACATGTAATAATAAAGTCAACATAAAGAACTTGGTCAGCTCTCTCTGACCAACCTATCTTCTCCACTCTAGTTTGATGGAACAAATTGTACCAGTTTTCTTTTCTTTTCCCTAATGGCTGCTACGCCTCTGTCATTCCAGCAGTAATCTTTTCCATGCAATTAGATAGGTGTAATGCTCCTGTATGACCATCATATATATAGTCCTGTAGTTCTAAACTTATTGGATAGTCCATTATATGATGGATCAACATCTAGGCCATGCCTAAGTCTGCCATGGAACCATTTAATTACAATCTTTTTACATGGCCTTTTCTTACACCCAACCCTTGTTTAATTAAAAAGTCAATAAAAACAATCTTACCACATATCAAGGAAATATAAACAAGTAACGATTAATAGGCAATAGAATATGGCACACTTTCAGCACTGTCCCTGTTCAGACTGCTTTCTGTTATTAGTATTTTAAACAAAGCACAAGTCTGCTCATCGCTGCTTGCTCCTCAGAGAATTTTGAAAAAATGGCAGCAAGCAGCCTACTTTTCCTATAATGTAAAAAGCTTTGGCCAATGGGACCAAGCATCTCTTATTTTTGAATGAACTTAAAAAAAAATATATCAAACTACTATGCGTTACTACTACCAACTATATTTGCTTTAAATACTATCCAATTCAATTCCCCGTACCTTCTTTCCCCAAAGTTGTTTTCAAAATATGCCATACAAAAAGCAGGCATGACTTGTCCTGACAATCTGTCGGATCCTCTATAGTATTATTGCTATAATTTGGTCATTTAATGGACTATTTGTGTAATTGATAACATATTCTTGCTTAGAAAGTCCCAAGGCACACGAATATATAACTTTTATGGCCCTAGGCACCTTGGTTCAGAATTACATATTTTTTCTTTTTTCATCGTATTGTGAAAATCGCCCTACGCAAGTCTTGCCACTGCGTTGCGGTTGGCTTTTAGTTTGAAATCAACGCGAAACGAATTAGCATTGGGCCATCTACCCTTCTCTTCCCCCGTTTTCCTATTTACTTCTGTCTCCTAGGCAAATATTTGTTTGAACTTGAAAAAGTGTTACATTTTTTTTTTCAAGGTTACTTAGAAGCATTGGGTACATGTTATTCGGCCATAAGGCGTTATCAAACTAATGCGCTGGCGTGGGTGAAGACGCCATTCTCTCCCAAATTTTTAGTTCTATCCTATTTTAGACTTTATGTACTTTAATGTTATATTCTAATTTAGATATTGTATTTAGAATATCGTCACACATTTCCCCACTTTAGAACAGACTGTCCTATGTCAGTTCCTAATTCAAAATACACATAGATAAATTTAAATCATTATGCCTGGTGACTACTTTAATTTTCATCGTACGGGTGTCTGCTTAAAAAGTCTGCACCTACATTTTTCGAGCCTGGGATATATTCTATGATAAACTGGTATGGTTGTAAGAGCAACGACCACCTTAATAATCTAGCATTTTCATGCCTTGCTTGTGACAGAAATACAAGAAGTGTATGATCTGTTTGGGTCTTAAATCATCTACCATAGAGATAGATTTGGAACTTTTTTATCGCCCATATCAAAGCCAGACATTCCTTTTCACTTTTGTAATATTTTTGTTCTGCTGTGTTCAACTTACGGCTAGCATAGGCAACTGGGGTTAATTCCCCATCAAGTGAATTGGACTTTTGCAATAGGGCTGCTCCTAATCCGACGTTACTAGCGTCCGTTCTCACAACAAACTCTTGACTTAAGTCAGGCAACTTCAATATAGGCTTGCTTGTGAGCTTTTCTTTTAACTCTTGGTATGCCGACTCACACTGCGCTGAAGAAGTAATTCTATCAGGATTTCCTTTGCGCGTTAAATCAGTCAGTGGTGCACATATAGAGTTAAAATTTCTGATATACTTCTGGTAAAACCCACATAATGAGACAAAAGATCGCACGTCTTTCTTTGTCTGTGGCCTCGGTGCTCTCCAAGTTCTTGGCTCAGGGGTCATGTTTCCCTGATATACTGTGTGTCCCAAGAATTCCAACTCTTTACATCCAATAGAACATTTGGTTGGTCGAGCGGTCAAGTTAGCCTCCCTGAGTCTATCAAACAACATATTCAGAGAGTTAATGTGTTCCTCAAATGTTTCTTTTGCTATGAGAATATCATCCATGAAATTCATGATACATGTATTATTCAGGGGATCTAACAATTTTCGCATCATCCTCGAAAACACGCTCGGGGCATTTTTCAACCCAAAATGCAACATGTTGAATTCATAATGTCCATCCGAGGTGCTAAAGGCTAAATAAGGTCTGACCTCAGGCTTTACTGGAATCTGATAATAGCCTTTGCTCAGATCCACTTTAGAGAAATATTTTGCTTTGTTCAGCCTGGCAAACAGCTGATTTGTATCAGGTAATGGATCCACCTGACTTTCTGTGACAGCATTCAATTTTCTGTAATCTATACACAGTCTGTGTTCTCCAGAGGGTTTTCTTAACAGAACTACACTGGAGCTGTAAGGAGATTCACTGTGCGAGATAATCCCTTCTCTCAACAGATAAGCTATCTCCTCTTTCAAAGCTTTTTCCGTAACGAACGGAATCGAATAGGCTCTCATACAGATTGGTGTTGGGTCTATAAGTTTCATATCATATTCTAATAAATTTGTATGCCCCGGTCTGTCTGTTAGCACATCTGTATGATCATTCAGAACCTGTTGAACTCTCTCCCTCTGATTTCTCGTTAAATGTGTACTGATTTTTACCTGTGCAGCGGTCTCACAGGGATGTAAGGGATATTCATGAGAGGTGAGTGGTTCCTTTTTCATTTCCATTGCAACAGACAAGGTCAGTAAGTGTGTCTCTTCCTGGTTTTCTCTGTCCAAATATTTTTTCAGGAGATTCACATGATAGATTTTCTCTTTCCCTTTCTTATCTATCTTATAATTTGTTCTAGTCACCTTCTCTAGAACTGTATATGGACCTTGCCATCAAATTTGCAACTTGTTTTTGCTGCCGGGTAGAAGAAGAAGTACCTTCTCTCCCACAGCTAATTCTCTGTCCTTAGCTTTCTTATTAAAATAGGCAGCATGCTTTTTCCTGGCTTGTCTCAAATTTTCATTGGCAAGTTTCCAGCCAGTTTTAAGACGAGTGGTCAGCTCGTTCACATATTGACATGATGAGGAAATATTTTCTTCTGCCTTTTCATCAGTCCACGTCCTTAACAAAGTTTCTAATGGACCTTTTATTGGCCTCACAAATAACAGGGTTGCCGGTGCCATACCGGTTGAATTATGGTGTACCTCCCGATAAGCAAACAGGGCGGCGGGAAAGTATTGATCCCATGTATCTGGTTTTTCATGTGCCAACTTTCTCAGGATCGTAATGAGCGTCCCGTTATATCTTTCCACTTGGCCGTTTCCTTGTGGATGGTACGGGCTACAATGAAAGTGTTTGGCTTGAAAGTCCCTGAATACTTCTTCCGTTAGTTTCCCTTTGAACTGAGAGCCATTATCAGTCAAAATTTGGTTAGGAAAGCCTAACCTGGTGAAGATTGTGAGTAATGCCTCTGCCACATGCTTCGAATCGATTGATGACAGGGCTACCGCCTCTCCCCACATAGAACAAGTGTCCACCAGAGTCAGAATGTAACTGTTCCTCCTCTTGGTCCGAGTGAGAGGTCCCACAATGTCCACGGCAACTCTTTCAAAAGGTGTTCCCACTATGGGCATTTCCCCTAGAGTTACTGGAGCAGTCCAATGCTTTGGAGCTACCCGCTGGCATTCTGGACAGGATTTTACATATCTCTTTATATCTTCAGTGATGCCTGGCCAGAAATAATGACACGCTATACGCTGTCCTGTTGCGCTGATCCCCATATGACCACTGAAGGGAATCGCATGCCCTAATTCCAACACTTTTGGCCTATATGAAGTGGGAAGGACTAACTGTCCGTGACCATGGGATCCAGTTCCAGCCTTCCTATAAATCAATTTGTTTTTCATGTAGAAGTCTCCCCTGCCTGGAGGTGTATGACATTTGGGCAATTTCTCAAAACAAGGCTTGAGGGTCTTATCCTCAGCCTGCGCCTTCCTCATCTCATCTGGATGGGTATTTATCGGATTATCCTCCTTCTTTTTAAACTGTGATCTGATCTGCACTGTTGCCATGATCACAGGTCTCTTGGGATTCCCCAAGAAGACATATCTACACCCCAATGTCAGAGGGTAGATTGGCTCATTTAACACTGCTGCCTTGATTACTCCTTCCACATATCGCGTTTTCACATTTATCCTGGCGATGGGAAGTGTCATGGTCGCTACGTCCTTGGTTGCAGCTTGGATCTCCACTGTTTCTGTGGTGTATTGATCTGCCTGCACCAGGCTAGAACTCACAACTGAATCAAAATATAATCCAGTATCATACAGGCACCTTATGGTGACTTCATTACATGTTACATTTTCACACACTGGTGGATGGTAAGGTTCCTGCTGTTCAGTAGAGTTGACCTTTACTCCCTTTCTCCCCGTTTTCATTGCAGCGAAATTAGGAGGTTTCCTTCTACAACTATCAGTGTTATGGTTGTCCATCTTACAATGTCTACAATATAATCTACCTTTATGAAAAGGTTTTCTGTCATCATATTTCCTTTCATTGAATTGTGGGGTTTTATTTTTATAATTATGGCGTGGCCTATCAAACTGTTGCTTACCTTTGTTCTGTTCTCTATTGTCAAACCAATTAAAGTTTTGTGGTGCCTTAAAATTGTCTACCTGTTTCTTTTTAGTGCCAGCTACTTCTGCTTGGGCTGCCTGATACCTCTCAGCGACATTGAGTAACTCACCCAGCCTAACTGCACCTTGTTCCTTGAGAAACTTTCTCAAGTTTGGAGCCATTGACTCTCTTTGCTGCTCAATAAGGATCATTTCCTTAAGATCTTGGGTTTTCCCCAGAGCAGTCCATTTCTCCAAGTAAGTCTCTAACCGTGTAGAGAACTGGTGATAGGTCTCACCCGACAGTAGTTTGGCATTTCTACGAGGTGTGTTCAAATGAAACCCGTCCCAATGGCTTTATAACAAATATATGTAAGGTACATCAGCAGGAGTAGTAGAATTAAATACAGCAATTGTTATGAAGCAAGTACTCACTGGGGTTCTTTAGGAATAGGCACCATAGGCATTCAGACACGCATCCCACTGCTTGCGTAGACGGAGGATGCCGTCAGAGAAAAATGACTTCGGTTGCTTATTGAACCATTTGGTCACCGAGGCCCTGACGTCTGCATCAGAGTCGAATCGTTGTCCCATTAGAGATTTTTTTAAGGGTCCGAACAAATGAAAGTCACATGGTGACAGATCGGGGCTGTAGGCTGGGTGTGGCAGAACTTCCCACCTTTTCCTTGCTAACGTTTCCTGCACAATGTTCACAACATGTGGACGAGCATTGTCGTGCAACAGAAACACACCACGCGAAAGTATGCCGGATCGTTTTTTCTTGATGGCTGTATGCAGGTTGTCTAGTGTGTCTTTGTAGCGTATAGCAGTGATGTTCACGCCAGGCTCTTTAAAGTCTACCGATAGAAGCCCTTCATGGTCAAAAAATGTGGTCAGCATAACCTTACCGGCGGAAATCTGTGACTTGAATTTTTTGGGTTTTGGTGATCCGGGATGTTTCCATTGCATGCTCGCTGATTTGCTGCACTGCTCGAAGTGGTGGCACCACAACTCATCGCCTGCCACTATGCGCAACAGAAATGCATCACCCTCCTCTTCGTAACGCAGCAGGTGGTTCAAACTCCACCCCATGCGTTCTTCCTTATGGTGATCGACCTTGGACGGATTCCTTATCATACCGGCCATTATTTTAACGGTCTGCAGCACAACCAATGAATACTAGGAGAATGAACACTTACACACTTGTACATTCGTATGTGCTTATTACGTCAGGTGTGACGTCATTATGCTCCTCCTACGAATGTCCACGAGGCGCAGCACGGTCGGGTTTCATTTGAACACGCCTCGTAAATTTTATTCTATAAAATTCTCCATTCTTTTCATATCTCAACAAAAGAGCTTGCTTTAACATGTCGTAATTGTCTTGGTCATCACTGCTAATTTTGGCAAAAACTTCATAAGCTGTTCCCCTAAGACCCTGGGATAACTTGAGGCTCCACCTCTCTCTCTCTCTAACCCATACGTGGTAGCCAAAAGTTCAAACCTACTTAAATACCCCTCTATGTCATCGTCTTTTTCAACAAAATGGTCTAAATGAAAACCCATAGCTGAGGTTGAGGCTCCCTGACTAGCAGTGGCATCTGAGGCAAAGGGGCTGGCACCATTTTCAGGAGCATGGCCTTGAAATTCCAACTCCCTTAGTCGTAGCTCGTGCTCCCTTTGTAACCTCTTCTCGTCATTTGCTGCTTCCCTCTCTGCAGCCTGTCTTCTTTCCTCTGCTTCTCTTTCTGCAACCAGTCTTTTTTCTTCTCTTTCTGCAGCCAATCTCTTTTCTTCTGCTTCCAACTTCTTCTCTTCATACTGGAGCCTTTTAAACTCTGCCTCCCTATCTGCCTCCAATGCCCTAGCCTCCTTGTCAGCCTCAATCTGCAACCACTTGATTTCTTTTTCAACCTCTAACTTTCTTTCTGCTTCTTTCTCTAATCTTTTATCTTCCCGGGCAATAAATTTATTCACCTCTGAGGTTACATACTGGACCAGTTCTGGTCCATCCATGCCCATCTCTTTAGCAGTCTGCACAGCGGCAGATCTAAACTTGGCTAGATCAGCCATTCTAACTCAAGCAGGTCTAATAAGGTTGTAAGACAATCTTAAACTTAACTAAAATAAATACCAACTATAATTAACTAATTACTACTGGCTGTGACAACTTATCAACTGTAAATCTCCACTTAATTTATTATTATCTTTCTTAGGGGGTGTATCTAACCTCTAATGACAATAGTAATACAATCTTGAATTTATATACTACTGCTAATTTTAATTCCTGGAGTTAGTTAATATATGCTGTATGAGATTCCTATTTCAAACATTCATCTAACTATGTCAAATTCAAATCCCGGACCTAGAGACACCAATATATGTGGTGGGTTTTGATGTTAAGAAGGTTGGTGTATGGTAAAGTTGTACTTGAGTGAGGTCAATCTGTGAAGGTCCCTGATATAGTCAATTGATAGCTGTGTTTCAGAGTACCTTGCTGATACCACCTATGATCTCACTCAAAGTTATATTTTGGCCTAGTATGATTGAGAGCTATGTTTAGTGTCTAGGGTAATGTAACAGTGATGTTAAAGAACCTCAATACAAAAGCATACACATACATATACTGAGTACTATGATAAACTCAACTAACTCCAGTTGTTAAATTTTATATTTAGAATTTCTTTTGTTAAACTTTATTGGTCCTGAGCCTTAAGTTGTTTTGGTCAGGACTACCTCTCAATGAGAATCAATTTAGATAGATATATATATATATATATATATATATATATATATATATATATATATATATATATATATATATATATATATATATATATATATATATATATATATGTATATATATATGTATATGTATATATATATATATATATATGTATATATATATATATATATATATATATATATATATATATATATATATATATATATATATATTTACATACAAAAGTCAATATGTCCATAGTACATTGTCACAAATTTTCAATTTGATGTTAATTACTCTATTTTAACTAACTGGTACTTGGAGGCAGGTTGGGGATTGTCATCATCCCAAAGTTCTTTTGTTTCACTAGGATTTTTTTTTTTTTGGGAGGAATGTTTATGTATACACAGGAGATTTTTCTTAGTCACTGGTAAGTTGTCCCAGGCCAGATACTAAGACTTATCTGGGCCCTGGAATCACAGCAGTTGTAGTTGGTTTGACCAAACACCTCAGTCTCCTCTGGTCTTGAACTTCTTTACTATAAGCAGGTACCAGAGACTCTTAGAAATCGTGCAGAATTTCTCAATCAGCAATTACCAGCACCAGACAAGTGCCAGCAGAAACCCCTGTAAATGCAAGTTATGTTTCTGTCTCAATATCAAACTAATTCCTCCAAAGTTACATGTAATAATAAAGTCAACATAAAGAACTTGGTCAGCTCTCTCTGACCAACCTATCTTCTCCACTCTAGTTTGATGGAACAAATTGTACCAGTTTTCTTTTCTTTTCCCTAATGGCTGCTACGCCTCTGTCATTCCAGCAGTAATCTTTTCCATGCAATAAGATATGTGTAATGCTCCTGTATGACCATTATATATATAGTCCTGTAGTTCTAAACTTCTTGGATAGTCCATTATATGATGGATCAACATCTAGGCCATGCCTAAGTCTGCCATGGAACCATTTAATTACAATCTTTTTACATGGCCTTTTCTTACACCCAATCCTTGTTTAATTAAAAAGTCAATAAAATCAATCTTACCACATATCAAGGAAATATAAACAAGTAACGATGAATAGGCAATAGAATATGGCACACTTTCAGCACTGCCCCTGTTCAGACTGCTTTCTGTTATTAGTATTTTAAACAAAGCACAAGTCTGCTCATCGCTGCTTGCTCCTCAGAAAATTTTGAAAAAATGGCAGCGAGCAGCCTACTTTTCCTATAATGTAAAAAGCTTTGGCCAATGGGACCAAGCATCTCTTATTTTTGAATGAACTTAAAAAAAATATCTCAAACCACTATGCGTTACTACTACCAACTATATTTGTATATTTAGGTCAGCCAATAATATTTCGCCTTGCTTTAAATACTATCCAATCCAATTCCCCGTACCTTCTTTCCCCAAAGTTGTTTTCAAAATATGCCATAAAAAAAATAAGCAGGCATGACTTGTCCTGACAGTCTGTCGGATCCTCTATAGTATTATGGCTATAATTTGGTCATTTAGTGGACTATTTGTGTAATTGATAACATATTCTTGCTTAGAAAGTCCCAAGGCACACGAATATATAACTTTTATGGCCCTAGGTACCTTGGTTCAGAATTACATATTTTTTTCTTTTTTCATCGTATTGTTAAAATCGCCCTACGCAAGTCTTGCCACTGCGTTGCGGTTGGCTTTTAGTTTGAAATCAACGCGAAACGAATTAGCATTGGGCCATCTATCCTTCTCTTCCCCCGTTTTCCTATATACTTCTGTCTCCTATGCAAATATTTGTTTGAACTTGGAAAAGTGTTACATTTTTTTTCAAGGTTACTTAGAAGCATTGGGTACATGTTATTCGGCCATAAGGCGTTATCAAAGTAATGCGCTGGCGTGGGTGAAGACGCCATTCTCTCCCAAATTTTTAGTTCTATCCTATTTTAAACTTTATGTACTTTAATGTTATATTCTAATTTAGATATTGTATTTAGAATATCGTCACATGCTCTTACAATACTTTCAAACACCTCGTGGATGTGATGGGACAATTCCCAAAGAGACTGCCTTGCACGCTGCCGGGTAGAGTAAAAATGGTCATTAGCTCTGGGATGCTTCGACGCTCCCCATACACCCCAAGAATGGAATGTAGCATCGCTTCTGGGTTACCATCCTCAGTCTGAATCCTCAGCTCCCTGCGGACACTCGGGGTGACACTGTCCCAAATAACATACGTCTTGTCCTCTTTGCTCATCACCCCTACTCTCCAGGCGGCTCTCACTTATCTGACATATTCTTCGGCCGTAGGACCCGTGCGCTCTGCAAAGCACTGCACTTTCTTGTGAGTAGGTACCATGATGTATCGTACTCGTTCTGGTTGACGATCCAGCCCCACTACAGTGTCATCCATCTCAGCCACATCATTATCCAATCTAATAGCAGCACGTGTGCTGCGTGCCGCCATCTTCTTGCTAGAAGAGTTGACTAGATATAATGGCAAGTTGGATGATCCTGTTCCCTGCCTTGCACTGAACTGGGTGTTCTACGGTTTCGGCTCTTGTTACTCTGATTACCGAAGAGTTGCTTCACTGCCTTCTGTCTGTTTCATCCTGCCGACAACGCCACTTGTGACAGGGGCTAGGTGTGGTTGAGGCGAATTTATGTCGATGTGGCATCCTCACACCCAAGACCCATGCACTAAGAAAATTTTATTAAGGATCGTTTGACAGGGGTTGCAATTATTGGCTGCTTCCAACTGTTAAACGGTATATGTCGGGTTCTTAGGTTCTTCTTATATTTAATATATTGAAGTGAAATTGCACACTGACTCATATCAAGTGCAATTAGGGGTATGTCATTCAGTCTCCGAACACAGCCGTACTCTTCAACATAAGTGATATTGCCAAGGCCAGGTTGGATGATACAAATCAATATTTAATCCACATCACGAAGCTCTAATACCGATAGTTGAAATCTGCATAATATGTTATAGCATCAACAAGACAGTCTCTAGCGTCGCTGTACAGTCTTGTAACTGGAAAAATGTCGAGGACATGTCCATACAGTTTTTATTATAATTCAACTCACGTTCATCAGGTCACACATCATTCCTCTTACATAAATACTGGAATCATCGCACGGAGGTGTATGGATGATCCAGAGATGGAATACATAGAAAGATGACCAGTAAATCTTCAAACACTCAGGAACCTAGAACACATACGTCCAACTCCTTGAAAATACACACAGCGAATCCCTCTCAAGGAACGCTCCACTCAGCAGACAGCAAAATCTGGCGTCTGCCACTTGACCACCAAAAGTAATGACGTCACTTCCTGTCAACGGTACGTTAACTAATAAACTACATGTCGAACTGAATCGATATCGACCTACATGTTATGAGCTTTACTCATAACAACAACTCTCTCAGCAGCAGACTTAGCAATTCAAGCAACACAAAGCCTTGTACAATAATAGCCCCTTCAGTCATAACTGACTATGGGAATGCGCCCCTGAGGTGGCAGCCCTCAGCTGCTTATTTTCCTGGTGCTCCTTTCGACGTTTTCGTCTCACCTCTGCTTCTTGTGTGAGCCTCTCTTCGCCCAATCTGAGGTGGTGCCGTAAATAGCATCGCCACTTATTGCGATCGGCAGCTTCATCCTCCCATGTTGCTGGATCCATGTCCAGTGCCCTCATATCTCTCTTGCACACATCTTTGAACCTCAGCTGTGGTCGCCCAACTGTTCTCTTGCCATCTGCTAATTGTCCGTAGAAGATATCTTTTAGGATGCGACCATCTTCCATGCGGCGAACATGGCCAAGCCAGCGAAGTCTGCGCTGTCTAAGCAGCATATACATACTTTGAAGGCCAGCACGTGACAACATCTCGACATTTGTCACTTTATCTTTCCACGAGATGCCGAGGATGCGGCGTAGACACCGCAAATGGAAGGTATTGAGCCTTCTTTCTTGCTTAGCATAGGTCGTCCAGGTCTCGCTGCCATATAGGAGTGTGCTGGTGACGCAGGCATTATATACCGCAGCTTTGGTCTTCATTGTGAGTTTAGAGTTTCCCCAAACACGCGATGTGAGGCGGGCAAAGGTAGCTGCAGCTTTGCCAATGCGGCTGTCGATTTCTGTATCCAGTGAGAGTTTGTCATTGATGGTAGACCCTAGGTATGTGAAGTGGTGCACCACTGCCAATTCATAGTTATCGATAGAGATAACTGGTGCAGCACCCACATCCTGACTCAGCACATTCGTTTTCTTTAGACTTATTGTGAGGCCAAAGTCCTTGCATGCTTTAGTGAAGCGATTCATCAAGCTCTGAAGCTCCTGTTGGCTTTGAGTGACGTCTGCAGCATCATCAGTGAACAACAAGTCTCTTATAGTGACCCTTCTGATTTTTGTTTTTGCCTTCAGCCTTGAAAGATTAAACAGACGTCCATCTGACCTAGTGTGAAGACATATTCCTTCAGTTGCATCTCTGAATGCATGTTTCAAGAGTAAGACAAAGAAGATTCCGAAGAGGGTCGGAGCCAGAACACAGCCTTGTTTAACGCCACTTCGTATATCAAATGGCTGTGACGTGCTTACAGCATATTGGACTGTCCCCTTCATGTCGTCATGGAATGACTTTATCATTTCCAGCATTTTAGAAGGGCAGCCTATTTTCAGGAGGATTTTAAAGAGTCCATCCCTACTAACCAGGTCGAATGCTTTTGTGAGGTCTATAAAGGCGATATATAATGGTCTTTTCTGCTCTCTTGATTTTTCCTGAAGCTGGCGGAGAGAGAAGATCATGTCTGTTGTTGACCTGCCAGCTCGGAATCCACACTGTGCCTCTGGATATATGCGCTCAGCTAACTTGTGTAGTCGCATTAAGATGACTTTGGCAAAAAACCTTACCAACAATACTAAGAAGAGAGATGCCTCTGTAGTTATTGCAATCACTTCTGTCTCCTTTATTTGTATACAGTGTTACAATCTTGGCATCTCGCATGTCTTGAGGAATAGTTGTCTCTTCCCAGCACTGGCACAGCATCCTATGCAGGGGATGTAATAGCGTACTCTTACAGCATTTGATTAAATCAGGAAGAATCCCATCACTGTCTGGTGCTTTGCCAGAGACCAAGCTATCAATGGCCTTACTGAGTTCCTCTAATGTTGGTTCGGCATCCAGCTCCTCCATAGTTGGCAGACTATTGACAGCATCAAGGGCTGCAGGCGTAACGGTATTGTCTCTAGCGTAAAGCTCAGAGTAGTGCTCGACCCACCTCTCCATCTGCTTACCCTTATCGGTTAGCTTCTCTTCGCTGATGGTTTTTAGCGTTGCCGTCTTACTTTTATGGGGGCCAAGTGCTTTCTTTATACCCTCATACATTTGTCTAATGTTGCCTGTTTGCGCTGCGATCTGGATGCTCTCACTGAGCTGGAGCCAATAGTCATTTGCACAGCGTCGAGCAGTTTGTTGAACTTTGCTTCTCGTAGCCCTCAGGGTCTGTAGGGTTCTGGCACTCGGTGAACGTTTGTATTCATTCATAGCACTGCGCTTCACTTCATTAATAGGTGCCATCACATCTGATGAAGCGTCAAACCAGTCATATGACTTTGCTGTTTTCTTACCAAAGGTGGCAAGTGCAGTACTTTGAATGGTGTTCCGTAGATGCTCCCAGTTCTCTGTAATAGTATCACCATGCTGAGGGCTACTGAGCACTTTCTTGAAGGTCGCAGTGAATTGAGCGATCATGAAAGGGTCTTACATCTTGCTGGTATCAATGCGTGGTTTCCCTTCATGTCTGATACGATAGAGTTTTCTTGGTTGTGCTCTGATTTTGCAGCAAATCAAGGAGTGATCTGTGTCACAGTCTGCACTATGGTACGAGCGCGTGGAGAGCACAGACCTGAGGAGTGGCCTTCTGACGAGAATCAGGTCAAGTTGGTGCCAGTGCTTGGATCGTGGGTGTCTCCATGACACCTAATGCTGGGTACAGATCAACATTTAATTCTACCGAACACCCAAACAATGTTCGTAGACTGTAAGTCTCAGGAATGTTCTTGCTTGAACTAGACTTCAGATCGCAATAGATTGTTCTCTCTCCGCGACAGGCGATCGGAATGATAAAGAATTTCAATTGACGTGATAGCATGGACGCTTCTCTTCTCTGATTGGCGGCTACTCCATCAGCGGCATTACTAATTTTCTATTTTTAGATGTAACCTTAAATGGGTGCCACATGCTATGTTGTGGTAGTAGGTACAGTACAATCGACAAAATGGCGATGGACAACAGACGAGATAACGATGGCGCTGTTACTTATATATATATATATATATATATATATATATATATATATATATATATATATATATATATCTTCCATTCTAGTCATTACTGACCATAGGAGCGTACCTCACGAAATAACTTTCGGTGGCACGAGGTAGGGCAATTGTAGATCGAGCTGTTGCCCATGCAGCAAGAACCGGCCTGGACGTCAGCGGAACGGTCTGGCCGCTACAGTCTGACACCAGTAGCAACCGCCTGTCACTAGTAGGATACCGAGCTTGCCCTCCAATCCGTCTTTCCTTTTAGTCATTTGTGACTATATAAGGGATAGTTACGCCTCGAGAGCAGAGGGTCTGGCGGATACCGGACAATTTGCGTCCCTTCCAGTCATTTCTGACTTTATAAAGGACGCAGACACCTCAAGGCCCGACGGTCTGAGGAAAAGCAGGTCTGTGCGAGCGATATCTGGAACGGATTCATCTTTCTATCTTGGATGGAGATACTGGGAGGGCCCGGAGGTGGGGCACCACGCACAGTCGATAGAGACAGAAGTTCGCCTGGTAAGCATGTATTAGCTCTAGAATTACCACAGTTATCCAAGTAGGATCGTGTTATTTAAGGAACCTCGACTGCTTTAATGAACCATTCGCGGTTTCACCATGAGACAGTGTGAATTTAGACATGCATGGCTTAATCTTTGAGACAAGCATATGACTACTGGCAGGATCAACCAGATAACTGTCCGAACAGACGTGCGTCTTCTTCGTTCATTTCTTCGCTCGCGCGGGGAGATAGACAGCGCTCTGTGCAGAGCGGATCCCGGCGGTCCAGGTTATTTTATTCTTAAGAGAACCACTAGACTGCAGACAATACGTTCTCCTAGTCGGACAGGATGGGCCGAAAGCGACACCAGCTTAGAGACTGCCGGCTTACGACTCATTGCGAGAGCGGGGCCTTTTTCGAGACTGTTATCGAGCCACGATACGGAGATGCGACGAGTTGCTCACATCACGACCGGGGGCTGCGATTTACGAACACAGAAGCCAAAATACTGCCTCGCTAACCGATGACCTTGGAGGGCCCAGTACCGGGATCACCACGCGCATTCTCTTTGAGTTCACTTATGTATTGCTTTGTACAGTGTGTAAAGGTGTCCTCTGGACAATATTATTGTTGTTTTAGATTAGCTGTAACAGCGGTAGTGCCGCTGTTGTCAGTGACAAAAAGGTGCGTGTAAGCACTTTTTGCCTCGTGACAGCAATACACCTTAAAGTGATCAAAACCATACACCTTGACGATGGTCAAATCAATACCCATTGACGATTGTCAAAGCCATCCACCTTGACAATGGTCAATGCTATACACCTTGATGATTGTCAAAGCATACATTGACGATAGTCAAAGCAATACCCATTGACGATGGTCAAAGCCATCATCCTGGACGATGGGCAAAGCATACACATTGACGATGGTCAAAGCAATAACCATTGACGATGGTCAAACCCATCCCCCTGGACGACGGTCAAATTAAAACTAATTGACGATGGTCAAAGCAATACCCATTTACCATCTGGTCAAAGCCATCCACCTTGACGATGGTCTAAGCATACACATTGACGATGGTCAAAGCAATATCCATTGACGATGGTCAAAGCTATCCACCTTGACAATGGTCAAAGCCATTGTGGTAAAGTGGGATGTTATAAATCTTATAGGGGACTTAGTGTACTGACTGAGATCAGCTGTGAAGGTATCTGTATCTAATAAGTCTGGTGTATTACAGATGACCTTACTTGCTACCACATTTATACCTCAGTCAGAATTATTCTGGAATATTGTGATGACTACGTTAAATGTCTAGGGTTATGAAAATGATGAAGTGTAAGTCACAACAACAACAGACAGATAAACAATTTATTTTATTCCACAAAACTTTACAACACTGTGACACTCACACACATATAACACTCTATAAGACTATCTTAACTGAGTCAAGTGTAACGTTTCAAATATATATGTAATAATTCCTTTCAATAATGGATATCCTGATTCAACTACACAGTGAACCAGGAATCACAATCAAATGTAATTACAAGTAGTATGTACACAGTTTATAAATATAATCTTTGTATTGACATATTTTATTATTCTTATCCTATGTGTGTAAGTTGTGAAGTAGTAATATGAGGTAATACTGGTTTTTTTTTTCAAGCTAGATTGTTGTTTGTCATCATGACTTCAAGTGTTTGATTATCGTGGAAATAGTATTTAGAAAAGTTCACAGTTCCTGTCGTTTGAAACGATTTATTGTCCCTCGGTGTTTAATATAATGTCAATTTTAGAGGGGGGGGGGCACATAATGTTGAGCTCCTCTGGCCACAGAAGCTTATCTTTCGTGATGGCGGCAGGAAAAGACTCCTCTGCTCGATTGATTCCCTGTGTTCCGGAGACACCTCACTGGCCGCTATCTGGACCAAGGAGTATGCTGTCAGCCTCTGGATTCAGCAAAACTCAGACCAGGGGCTGCTTCAATAACTTAGGACCACGGTCCCACAATTCATGGAAATAATAAACAAATACGTTGACTGGCGATGAATAATGGCACAATTTCGATCTGCCTCTGTCCCAGGCTTTTATTTAGAAAAATATGCACTGGTTCTCAACGCACTGTTTCTTAGTAAGTTTATTTCAAAATGTGGCACTGAACAGACGCTCCTAATTGACTATATTGGCGGGTCTAACCAATCGAGCCATGTTTACACAGCTTTTCAAAAAAGTACCCCTACTACCGTTTCCCCTAACAACAAAAAATTAGTATTTGTAGTCCGACTAATCGTGTTTAGCCTTACATATCATTCCCGCCCATCAAATAGGATGTAACTTGTTGGCCTATTTCCCGTAAAATGGTGGTTTCAAAACCTGCCACTGTGCGATTATGATTTGGTGCTGTCCGACATCCTCACTATTTTCTTTTGGCTATAAATTGTTAATTCCTAGACTATTTGCGTAACACTTAACATATTCTTTGTCAGCAAGTCCTAAGGAACCCAAATATATAAGTTTTAAGGGAGCTAAGTGGCGGCGTTCAAAATATGTATTTTCTTCTAGGATAGTCGTGCTGTTACCACCTCCTCACTTCCAAACTTTATGGTGTCTGCTGTACTGTCAGGCTTTCAAACGTAAACCAGTATAATGTCATGTTTCCTAATAAGAATTTTACAGGTTTTTAAACCTAACTCTCGTAGTTGTTGTGTTTTTTTCACTGTCTATTTGAAAAAAGTTAGTGCTTCTGGCCTTACGCGGGGAGGGTGGCATTAATTGTATATCGCGAGACGCGTGTTAGTGTTGCATGCGTTCCTGCTTTCAGCCCTCCCTCTCTCTATCCTAAGTTCATCTGTCTTTTCATCACGCCGTGTATAAAATGAAATTAATGGAAGTATTAATTTAGGTCATTACGCAGCTTGCGTATCTCAAGGTTTTCTTAGAAATGCAGTACACGTTTTATTAGTAGAAAGCGTGTATTGATGCAGTAGGCTTTACTATCAACGTGAAAGCGTGAGAATATACAGACGAAGCATAAAAAAGGGGTTTTTATTGTTCAACCAGCATGACGTTCTATTAACACAGGCGTACGCTATTGGAAAGCACGGGTTTTTTACCATTTCTCTTTCCTTTTATTGACTTCATGTGTTAGGCTTTGCATTGTACTTTGTAATTTATATATGTGTATTTAGAATGTCTCACGACAGCCATACACCTTGATGATGGTCAAAGCAACACCTTGAAGCTGGTCAACACAATACAAATGACGATCGTCAAAGGAACACACCTTGACGATTTTCAACTACACACACCTTGACGCTGGTCAAAGCTACACAACTTGAAAATGGTAAAAGCCACACACCTTGACGTTTGTCAAAACCAACCGTCATTACGATGGTCAAAACAAGACACCTGCCAACAATAACAAAATAAGCTTTTCTTAACGCCTCTTAAAAGCAGGCATGACTAAAAATAAAGTTCACATCTCTGATTTGTTTTCAAACAGTCGGGTCGGTTTGGGTTGGAGGTTCCGATAGAGGTGGTACTGGACACTGGAAATGGATACCACGTTTCGTACCGTTTACATACACGAACTGGGGCCGCTGGGAACCAAGCAGCGACAGTAAGTTCATGCTCAATGTGTTAGTGTGTGTGTATACTTATGTGCTGTAGTATTGCTTCAACACAGACACGAAACGATGTAATCATTTTAAGTATGCATATACACACACGGAACAACACAAACAATAAAACATACATACGCATGTTTATTCATAATAACAAAATACATATTAATTCAAATGTACTTACATACTAAGCGTTGAGCAACAAGACGGTTAGAGCGCTTAATTTTCGAGACAACGTTACTGGGTTCGAAACCTGGCAGCGTCGCGGGCGAGTCTACCCTGCTATAAATGGGTACCTGACTCGGTTCTTGAGTTAGGGAGGGCAAACGCAGCAAGTAAAGGAACCGGTTACCCCACCTGATAAAGTTGACAGCCAGTATAGTCAAGTCTCAATATTTCACTCCTCTACGGCAGTAATTGCTGTCGGACTTTCTTGACCTAGTCCTAACGAAGTGGTAGCCGTTCAAAACTCCAAAGCCCAGGCACAAGAGAAAGCTTCTTCTTGTACAAAGCAGAAACTCGATTCCTGTTCTAACCATGACCGGAGGTAGGAACAAAGGAAAAAGACGAAACTGACAAGCGAAACAGATATGCTTTCAGATGGAACGATTTGCAACCCATCTAGGTCACATAGAACCTGCTGTCCAGAGACGGAATTAATTAAAATGACGCAGATGTCTGGGGAAGAGAACACCCTCAGAGCCTTGCCAGGAATCGGTGTCTCGAAGGATAAGTCGGCAGAAGAGTCATAATAAGTATCAAAAGGCACTATAAGGGAGTGATTCTAGCCCTTAATGCAACTGACGAGACCACATCTCTGATGATTACACTAAAGTCAGGCTAAAGACAATTTCATCTGCGTCACCAGATCACTGTACTAGCTGAGATTCACATAGAAAGCAACACGCCGGTAATCAGAGGGGTTGACACAAGCTTGACAGATTAATAAGTACTCAGCCGCCTGCAGGCCGAAAACTCTGGTATCGTAACCATGCACGTCGAGAGGACGTGCAGCCAGAAAGAGACCAGCCTCATTTTAGTGACTGTTCAATGTACAGCTGTATCGCAGATGATCACCTTACAGAACAGACCTCGAAGGACAGAAGCATACAGAAGTTATACAATATTTCAGGTGCCAGGGATTCTCGCACACCAAGAGCTCATTTAGAAAAAATGTAGCCTGCAGATACTGTGCGGGAAGCCACATATACACTGACTGTCCCAAGGCAAAGACGGACGCTAACTACAAAGCAACCAGTGAAAATAGAACGTGTGTGAATTTCCTGGTGAGCACAGGGCAAGATACTGCTGTTGCCCGGCAACCAGGAAACAAGAAAGATATTAAAAGCATCAATCGGAAAGGGTGTATCATTCAGTGAGGCAAAGAACACAGTAACAGGAAATGCACTATCAACACCAAAACAGGAACAAGGTCTTGCAACTCAAATAAGACAACTATCATCTGAGTTGAAAAGGATCTAGCAAAAACTGCGAGAAGGAAAAGAAAACACTTACCTGAACCAAACCTGAACTGTCAGATGTGGAGAAATCCCTGGCGACTTGGATAATGCAAAGCAAATGATCCGCGAGATGAAAACACCACAACAACAGATCCAAGATGACACAGCAAAGTTGGCAGAAATGAAAAAGGAAAATGAATAAAACCTTAAAAGAAATGAAGTGGAAAGACAAGTTATCATAGAAATAAGAGATGAAACAACACAAAGATACAAGCGTCAACCAAGGGAAAAAACAGTGTAAGAAATTCTAAAGGACCTTGTCCCAGCTATAATCGACAAAACCGTACGACAGCAGAAGCTTAGAAAGATGACCAGTAGTAGACACCAGAGGTACACACAGGCTGGGCACACCAGAAGCAAACACGGATATACATTTCCCACCTCATAGCCCTTTTCAGAACTGCGAATGAACAAGCCAGAACAGGTGGAAATAAGAAATAATACGTTTGCAAAAAAAAAAAGGACAAAATGATTGCAATATTAGGACATGATAACGAGACGACTCCAGGCAGTAAGCTATGGCTCATTCTCAGAACTAACCCTTTTCATGACAAACACTGGCCTAGTTTCAAAATAAAGTACTCATTATTCCCCAGTAATAACCGAAACGGCCCATTTTGAGAATGGTTGAAGTGGGTATAAAAAGCGCTATAAGGAAGCAGAGACAAAAAAACAACAAAAAAAAAAAAAAACAACAGATCTTGCAAGGTTGAAGGAAACAGTACAACCAGGCCTTCTGTTGATAACACATATTTTGTTTAGAGCAGACAGCCAATACATCCCAAAGCTACAAAAATTAGCTTATTTATTAATCAAAATAGGTCAAACGACTGTGAAAACAGAAAATAAATATTACACAAAATTTCCGTGCGACTACCCAACCTAGCTATGCAAGCGAATCACACTATCCTCCCTGCCATCTAGGCATCACGAAAAATAATGCTTCGATGACGGGTCATTAGTGCGACCAGCAACACATAATACTGGAAGTTTACCATGGGCAGTCCAGCCTATTAATGACGCAATCACTTCTGTTGTTTCCCTATTATATAGTATAGGTCAGACCACACACGACAAAGACCTTAATACTGTGTCTAGTAAATGATAGAAGACTAGGAACAGTAAGTACAGGACAGAGGGTAGGTTTTGGTATTGTATAAACATTTATAACAGATAAGTAAATGAAACCCGAGGCCTGTAAACAGTAAATAAATATTAGACAAACATAAAGTTATGTTTTCATTTACTCGTAAGAAATAAAGAATTAGAAAACTAGACAACAGAAAAACAACAGACGTGAAAACATCAATCAATCAATCAATCAATACCCTTTAGCTCCCCAAGGAGCATAGGCCTTCAACAAACACATGCCAAGTCTTCCTGTCCTGTGCCATCCGCTCAAGTTCTTTCCATGTTTTCCTCATCATTTTCACCTCTGCTTCCAGTTCTCTTCCCCATGTGTTTTTCGGTCCACCTCTGCCTCTCTTTCCCTGTGGATTCCAGAACAAGGACTGCCTTGTAATGCTATCAACAGGTTTCCTCAATGTGTGTCCTATCCATCGCCAGCGTCTTCTTCTCAACTCTTGTTCCACTGGCACTTGTCTGGTTCTTGTCATCAATTCCACATTTGTGACTTTGTCATACCATTTCAGTCCTTCTATTCCCGTTTATAAAAGTCTGTAGCTTTTTGGTTGTTGTTTTTGTTGTTCTCCAAGTCTCAGAGCCATACAATAGGACTGACTTCACATTTGAGTTGACGATTCTTATTTTTGTGTTGGACTTGATTTCTCCATATGTTTCCCAATGCAATGAAAGCTCCTCTAGCTTTTTGTATTCTTATTTTGATATCACTGTCTGTCCCTCCAACTTTGTCTATATTACTTCCAAGATATGTGTACGATTCTACATCGTTTAGTGAAAACATGTTTGCCTAATATTTATTTACTGTTTACAGGCCTCGGGTTTCCTTTCCTTAAATGTTATGATTGTGAAAACACAATAGTTGCTTCTGGGCAAAGTACACCCCCTGAAGTCATTAAAAAATATCAGACAGTCTTTTATAGTGCTACACTTTGTGTCATCATCTTCTTCTTCTTCCGTCCTTAGCCACCAACCGTCAAAGCAGTCAGTGGCCATTACGCCTAGTGGCGTCTTAGGGCAACAGCAGACAGGTTTTCTCTGCCGTTGTTTCCCATCACGCCTAGTGGCGTCTTTAGGGCAACGACAAATCAGCCCATCTGCTGCTGTTTCCGTAATCAAAGTGACTTGCAAGCGAGTGATCAGCCCGTTGCATTGTGTCATCATACCAAATAATAATGGTTGAGCTGACAGTCCTATTTAAATTCAGATTAGATTTTTGTTTCCCCCTTAACCAGCGGCACTTGGGCTTTCAGCCCTTCGGCCCAATGACATGTCATTGCGAGGCTGTGGAGCCGGTGGACTTTCCTTCCAACGCGGTCAGGAGCTTCGCTCCTTCCCATCAACAGAGGGTTTATCTCAGGAACCGTTCAGGTTATTCAGTCAAAATCCTGGTCGCTGACACTGCTTCAAATGCTGACGCCCGGGCTTAAACCTTGAACACCTGGTCGCCAGCGCAACGTTGTAACCATTACACCAGCGCGGCTCCCATTGAGTTTAGATAAGCAGCATGATTTGAAAATGGTCAAATAAAATGATCTGGTTAAGGAAAAAAGAGATAACACTCGTAATCTAGAGGATCAGAAAGGTCAATGATCTGCTTACGGGATCTGAGAAACGAGGAGTTCACATCAAAAGAGCATAGATATAGAAGAAGCATGATTTAGTAACGGCCTCAGCATATGATATCTGTGATAGGGTGGGCGAGATGATGATGACGCTGTTGTGATATGTGATCACTTTCTTGCACACTCGCAACCGACCCGATCAACAATAAAACTCTTTATTCTAAGGCAGGGGCTGTATTTATTCATACGGTAATAACATTTGTAGTCCTTTCTTTAGAATAATGGCTGCGCCTTTATTGTGATGTCCATCATCTCTTCCAGAGTTAAGTACTAACCCACAATGCAAACTAATGAACAAACATTAAACCAGTAAGCAAACAAACAAAACACCCAGCCAGTGCTCAATTGCTAATAAGTCTAAGGCATCTACAGAACGACTCTGGTTTCTTTCTCTAGGTGTCTCACATCTTGCCTCTACCGCGAATTTCAGCAAACTGAAAACTTCTCCTGCGTTAGACTTTTCATACGCCAGCGATGAGGGCTCGCGCAGTTACGTGGGCTTTTGGCTTTATTGTGGCCCTCGCGTAATCACGTTGGCGGGCGTACTCGTTGGAGCATGCACATCAAAAATATATGGCGTTAAACGCATAACTATGACCTGAACTTTAGGGGGCTGTTTTTAGGGCCCCATTACGGGTCTATCGAAGCAAATGAAATGGAAGGGACAGGCAAGAACACGATTTCGCGGAGCTGCGGAAAAGGCATGTTTCTGACTCTGGAATAATCGCAATAGGCTACGGAATTCAAAATAGAAAGTTAAAACTGGTTCGTGTAAAGCCTCCTCATAGAATGAATGAGTAGAAGGCCAGCGCATGCAAAGAAAAAAAAATTAACAGGAAGATGACTCAAAAATTAAGGACCGAAGCAAATGTCGTACAAGGGTGCACTTCTGGTGATCATATGTTGCCGTCTGTTCTAATGCTTTGAACAGTTTCCTGCCATATTTTCGCTTTTTATGTTTTCAGGATATCATTATGTGTTTTTTTTTTCGTATACACTTATACAAATAGATATTTGTGTGATTATTGCTAAACAAGCTACTCAGTCTTCACCATTGTTTTCTGCAAAATTTTAGAAGAAAACTGCTTGGAGGTGAGAGAAGGCTGGTTTTATGGCTACAGTTGGAACGATGAGTCGTGCGACACCAAAAACAGATTCATCTGTGAAGCACCGAAAGTAATTTAGTTTATTGATCGAAACAACAGGTACTTTTGTTTTTGGAAAGTGCATCACATAATTTCTAAAATAATTTTAACAGTCATGCTGATGAATTTTCAACCATGTGCAAAACAAATCGTTTATCGTATGTCCTAATGATGGCGACGAAATGCGATAATGGCGGTAAACGTATAACAAACTGTTATGTCAATATCGCGACGGGTAGCGAACTGACACCCATGAGCTTATGTCGTGAGATGATTATAATTTGAGTTGATGAAAAGTAATTTTCAAGTGAGCTATTTGACAGTAAACAAATACCATTTCACTGAATGTGAAGGTAGAGTGTTGTATGACAGCCAGGAGAAAAGAAATACATATATTAAATTTCTTGTTGCATGTTACACACATTTTAAATATCATACACATACCACTTCTCTCGGAGGTACACGAGATATCCACAGAAAGAAGAAACGTCAGTGATAAGTTGGCAGATGAAATGTTCTAGTGCTTCTGATTGCTAGGACATTATATATATATATATATATATATATATATATATATATATATATATATATATATATATATATATATATATATATATATATATATATATATATATATGTACTCAAGACCAAAAGAAACGCACATATTAATTGTTCTGATTTTCAGACAAAAAAAATAACAAAATCAAGTTTAAATCGTCTTTAAACACAACTATAGCAATGCAAGACGATACTGCAAGTGGAAAATTTGTGCTGCGTTGAGTTGTTTACGGCGTAGATGAGCAAACGCTCAGAATAAAAATTCATTACAGTTCGTGCATTTCATGATTTTTCATGCACGACTTTTGATTGTCTGTTGTTCACCCAATTCTCTATAAAATGCGCGTAGAACCCATAAAAATGTCACACAAAAAAACAATGCCTAGACTGAATTTTGAGGAGCGTAATCAAGCAGTGGGAATGCTCAGAAGTGGAGCATCAGTTAGAGAGGTGTCCCAGGCATTTCAATTTCACCATACCTCGATTTATGGTCTATTGCATCGAAACCAAACAACAGGGACCATCGCCGACCGAACCCGGTCTGGCACTCCACGCGTTACGACATACAGGCAAGACAGAGCCATTCGGCGCACTCATGAGCGAGACCGCTTCATGCCCGCTGTAGCCACAGCCAGAATAAACATTGGAACTCGTGGCAAAGCCATCAGTGGTCAAACCGTGCGCAGGAGGTTAAGGGTAGCTCATCTCATATACCATAGACCCTACACAGGACAGATCCTCACAGCTCAACACCGGCAGGCACGATTGGACTGGGCTCTCAACCGTTGCTATCTAGGGCGTCAAAGTTGGCAAGACGTGGTCTTTTCCGACGAAAGTCGGTTCTGCATCCACCACAACGACGGCCGAATTCGAATATACAGACGACCAGGAGAACGATTCGAAAACAACTGTGTCATTGAACGAGATCGCTATGGTGGTCCATCTGTGATGGTATGGGCTGCCATCAATTACAGATTCAGGTCCAGACTCATCTTTATCGACGGCACCTTAACTGCCCAGCGGTATGTGGATGAAGTACTCAGACCCCACCTGCTTCCGCTGTTGGCAGCAAACGGAGGCGCCGCCAGAATGGTGTTTCAACAGGACAATGCAAGGCCACACTCCGCTCGTGTTACTCGGGGATTTTTGCAGAAGAATGGAGTTCGAGTTATGCAGTGGCCTGCCGTTTAAACTGACCTAAACTGTATCGAACATTTTTGGGACGTGTTGGGACGACATGGGCAACGACAGGCCCCTTACAATCAACGGCAGCTGAGAGACGCTCTACAGAGAACTTGGAATGCCATCCCGAAGGAAACCATTCAACACTTGGTGAGGTCGATGCCTAATCGTCTTCAAGAATGTGCCAGAGCTATGGGGACCCACACCCTATATTAAGACATTCACGCTGTGGTTTGAACAAACTTTAGTGCAGTTGGATATTTTGTTGGTACTTCAGAATATGCAGAAGTGCGATCTCATGGGGGGGCGATAATTGGGAGTATTGATTTGAAAACGTTAATAAACATTCAGACACTTCATGTGCGCAAATTTCATTATTTTAAGTTTGTTGCTTATACTTGAAAATAACATTTTATGCCATGTGCGTTTCTTTTGGTCTTGAGTATATATATATATATATATATATATATATATATATATATATATATATATATATATATATATATATATATATAAATAAATATATATATATATATATATATATATATATATATATTTATTTATATAAGCAACAGCAACACATGAAAAAGCTTTGATGGGGGACATCTGGAGTGTTAGGCTCGTATGACTGACAGTGGTGAAAGCTAAAAGGAAGCCATTGCCATGAAAACGGATGCCCTGATCGCAAAACACGAAACCAGAATTGGATTGTGGAACGTCAGAATTATGAATGAGGCAGGAACATTGAGGTAGATCACAACAGGCATGAGAAACTACGGATTACATATCCTGGGAATAAATGAGAGCAGATGGACCGGGAGAAACAGTACTTAACTCTGGAAGAGATGATGGAGAGCACAATAAAAGCACAGCCATTATACTAAAGAAAGAACTAGAAATGTCATTACCGGAGTGGAAACACATCAAAAACAGACTGATGCGAACAAGACTGAGAGGGAGATTCACCAACACAACAATAATACAATGCTATGCACACAAAAAATATAAAAAAATATATTTTAAACACATACTTTTAATGCACTTAAAATCCAAAAATAATTTTTCAACGAGTTTATAGCTTGCAGTAAAAAAAAAAGTAACATCAAAGTGACAAAAAAGCGTGGAGCTTTTAAGCGCTTATCGGATATTTTAAACATCTGTGTCTAATGATGTATAAAGCAGAAGTTAATTTCATGCTGAATCAGCGCCCCATGCTTTTTGTCAATACGATGTTAAATCTTGTGACTGCAAGCTATAAACTCCTTGAAAAATTATTTGTGGCTTAGTGCATTAAAAGCCTGTGTTTAAAATATTTTTTAAATATTTTTTTATTTTATTCTTTTTAGTGTTGTTTTTTTGTTGGGGCGTGGGGGGGGGGGGAAGAGGGGGTAGGGGGGGGTAATGCATTAAAAGCGTGTGTTTAAAATAATTTTTACAATATTTTGTAACTGACTGTGACTTACCCGAGAATGAAAGAAGAAAACGGATACACTGCTTCCATAACAGATTACGAGAAAAACCAAAAACAAAAATTCCGCTTTATTTAACTGAGATAGATCCTCCCGTTGTCAGTTATCTAATCTATCGGTTTTATTAACTGGCAACGACGCTCCTATTACAGACGACGTTCATCATAAAAATGGTTGATCAGACTAACAACAGCAAAACTACTATTACTACGGTGGAAAAAAAATGTTTGTTTAAAAATTAAGGAGAAACAAAAAATTCCATTAATTTATAAATCCACCAAAATTCGCGCACACCTGAAGTCAGTTTAAAGAGGTGAGGGACGCCATTAACTTAACGAGTAGTCAGAATTCACTCCTTTAGCTTAGCTCACCCTCTACTGCTTCAAGAAAAACCTGGTGATTGTCAGACAATCACGCGCTACCAGCGGCCTTGTAGTACAAATTTATTATATAACATATCTCCGACAAAGATCACCCACAAAATCTAACTGTATGTAACTCTAAAATGCTGTGAAAAAAAAAAACAATATATAATTTATGTGGTCAGCAACCCAATAACAGGACGTTTGTCTAGGGGATAATTATTATTAGTATTGCTTAAACTCACGAGACAACCACACCCAGCTCTATTTAAACTATAATTAAGATTTAATATCAGACTTTAGTCATATATCTAGATACAGACTTAGATCAAAAGTAGGAAACGAAACTCAATCTGTCGTATTAGAAAAAAAAATCTAAGGACAAAGCATCCTTTCCGTGGTACTTGTTCCAGATCTAGCTCAAATCCCGCGAACGAACCAACCCGTTCTGTGGTGCTTGCTCCAGATTTTAGATCAATCCTACGGACGAGCCGACATTCTGTCGTAAATATGGATAGGTGTTTAAGATAGATTTGGTCGCGTCTGAATAAAACTGATAAAGGTTGTAACTCAGAGAGAAATAAGGTATAAGAAATAGATTTCAAGAGTGAATAGGTTAAGGGTAGAATCTGTCACTGGATTGAGAAGATACTCTAGTCCAGCATAATTTTTACGACTGTAATGTGTTATCAGACCATCCTACTCTCCGTACATAAAACATATACGTTTAACCACTCACACACTCACACAGTTATGTGATAACAGGACACACAAACGCGAAACTATTATAAATGGAGTATGAATATGGGCTGAGCTGACCAACACAAGTAATTAAATTTTGTTAAGTTTATTATTATATAAACTGTTCACAACATCAAAACGTATATATATATATATATATATATATATATATATATATATATATATATATATATATATATATATATATATATATATATATATATATATATATATCAATGAAATCAGGTTACAGAATTTGGAAAATAAACCCATAAGTGAAATCCCCTCTGTTGAGACAAGATCCCGTAAGAAGTTAATAACCCCAAAAGGTCAAATATTAGCGCTAGGGTATAGAAACAAAAACTTAATAATTAGCAAAACAAACGATAAACCCACATTAAAGATAGGCGTAAATGGGAAACCCTGGAACAAGTCAAGAGCTACGTATATCTTGGTCATATAATAACAAAATATGGCAGATGTGAAACAGAAATCAAGAAGAGAATAGGAATGGCCAAGGCTACATTCAACAACATGAAACATATACTGACATCAAAACAGTTATCTCACAAATTAAAACTGAGAATAATAAAGTGTTATATATATTCTGCACTTCTGTATGGGTCAGAAACATGGACGATGTATAAGCATTTGGAAGAAAGAATTGAGGCTCTTGAAATGTGGATATATAGGAGAATGGGGCGTATCTCATGGAAAGAGAAGAAAGCAAATAAGGAGGTCCTAGAAAATCTAGGTATAAAAAGAGCTATTGAGAGAGAACAAAGTTCGGCAGCTAAAGTACTTTCGCCACATAAAAATGCATAACACCTTTCAGAAGACCATAATAGAAGGAAGAGGTGAAAGCAAACGTGCAAGGGGAAGACAGCGCTATAAGTGGGAAGATAACATCAAGAGATGGACAGGGAAGAGCCTATCAGAGTGCACCACCAAGACAAGAGACAGAAGACGTTGGAGATCCTTTACAGCCAACCTTCGTTGTGGAGATGGCAGCTGATGATGATGATAGAAGTAGAGGATAACGTCCAACAGAGTTCCTAGTTAGTCTATCCTGTAAATAATAGTATTAGCGTTAAAAAAAGAAAGGGGTAGAATGATCATACAATTAGAAGAAAATCTTCACTCCTCTTTCCTCACACTCTGTCAATCTGTGGCCACAGTCAATCTCTTACCTACTAGTTGTTTAACAACATCTTGAAAAAAAATCATCAGCGTACATGTAACAAACTGCAGTGTTGTGCTTCGCCGAAGTTAGCCCCAGTTCTCCACGAATAATTATTCCTACTAATGAAGAAACGCTTACTTTGGTGGTGATTATTGGAAATGCTAATGTAACGTCAGATAGTTCAGGTATCAAAATGATTACCAAATTCTAGTGTCCACAGTGGACAGTAGTTAGTACTTCTAATAGGTAAAGGAAATGTCTGGTGGGTAAATCTTTCTGGATAAATCCACTTGACAACACAATGGTCAGTAGTCGGGAACAATGTTATGTATAGATAATTTGCCACAGCGGTCTGATATAATTGAATGGAAGAAATCTGGATATTTGGTGTCTCCAGTTATAATTTAATTCTTATTGTCTATACGTTTGGACTCTCTCTCTCTCTCTGGATGAAGCAAGATGACCGCACATGTCAACATCGAAGACCCGATAAAGATTAAGAATTGTTACTGGTTGTATTTAGACTTAGACCTAGACCGCTAGTAGGCTGGTTTGTGATCAGTACTAAATTTAGGAGAAAACAAAACATTTAATCACACTATCAATATCCTATTCGATCACGCGCAAGGTAAGATCTCTTATCCATTCTATCATTTAATTAAATTAAAAGCACACAGGTCTTAGCCTATCGTATCACGCTTCGCTCACCTGTTACGGGTTGGGTTTTAAGGTATGCGCCTTTTGCCCTTTCCGCCCCGGTAACTCTCAGCGCACAATATCAGTGATAATTTAATTATGACTACTTTACAAATATCGCTTGTCATTACTAGCTTTTTGTTTCGCCACATGATATTACCCTAGTCACTTCCACAATTACAGGTAATGAATTAGAAGTAAATTTTTTTTCCGTCAATAGTCAGTCGCCTAGTGTATTTATCAGTCAATTAAAACATCTTTTTTCTGTGTGATAGCGAGTGATTAAATTTACATTACAGCTGGAAAAAATAGCTATATGTTATTTAATACTCCAGTCTTAGCACTTAAAAACTCGTTCGGACCCGCCAAAATCTTGGCGCATGCACAAATCATCGCGTGACTTGAGTTAGTTCACAACAGGAATGTACTGAAAACTGTTCTAAGAAACTCTACGAACAGAACCTTATATGGGTATATAGCTAGACTCTAGCAAGCCCAAGGGAGATAACAACTAAATCTAACTTATTCCAGAAATATTACAACTGGTTAACTCCCTTAGACCACAAATATAAAAAACCAATATACAAAAGGTCACATTCCTAACTTACAACAAACTGACTCTTAACATATTGTACACACAGAGTGTTAGGAGTGGGCAGCCGTGTTGGCGCACTCCTAGTTATCGTCACCTCACGGATGTGAGTTGTTTTTATTAGTCGAGCGGAAGGCGAGTGTATGGGTCAGTCTGTCACGGTAGTGTTTACGGTCGTTTGACCTTACCTCAAATACGGGCGCTGACCTACTTTCAGCATCACAAGTGTAATGGCTATTTTTGAAATGTTTTCAGTCTTTCGCTGTGAAATAGGGTACAGTTAAGTTTCAAGTGTTTGCTCTAACATTGTTGCGGGTCTGTATAAGATTGTTGTAGTGTTAGGCTGATGTTACAGTGCGCGTCAGACGGGTCAGTTTTACACATTTCTGAGTCGTTTTCGTGGTTGGCGACAGTGATCTAGCTGGAGCAGCGAAGCTTTGGGGTTGGTACTATTTAGCTAGGGGCCCAGGCGGGATGTGAAGATGTCAGATGGGATATAGCTTGGTCAACATCGGTATTAGGGTGAAAGGTGATGAGTGTTAGGAGTTTTTAGTCGATAGGAGGTTGTTAGGGTTGTTGGTACCCGCTTCGGGTGGCTTCCACTGTGTTGGACTGTTGGTCCTGCTTGGCTGCTAAGATGTGCCCACAAAAGGGGGAAAGTCTCTGACGTGACCTTCCTAAGCCGACGCCAGTGACGTGCCTGACAACTCAGACGTGCCCAACCAGGGGTGAATTCGTATGTGCTTTGTACCCTGCCGACTTACCGGAGACTGTTGATTGTAGCTATGCAGCTCAACTTAGAAGAAGTAGTCAGTGCAGTTTGTGTTATAAACAGTGCTGCGTGAGCACCATGGAGGATAGTACGGTCATCACATAAGAGAGTATTACACCGTGACACTCAGATTTGACAGTGAAGTTATTCCTGAACTATATAGTAATTGGATTATACGTATTGTGGAGTGTGGTTTGTTCTGTTCATCATTTATTGTCAGTGCTGAGGATTCTTCGTACTCAAGCGCCGTTGGAGCTTCAGATAAGTTATTGTTTATATGTTTGTGTATTATGTATTATATTTATATTTTCTTGTGCTTTCTGAGAATGTAATTTTCTTGTCTGTCTTCCTTACTGATTCTAGCTATCATAGACTTTGATCTGTTAAATAGTGTAGTGTTGTTTTCTCTATCTGCTTCTTAATTTGTTATTGTTTTCTTTCCTTTTGTTTTGTCTTTTCTTAATGTACAAATATGACTTAGTTTGTATGTATGTATTTTGATTGTTAGTGTAATCTGATCTTGCTCTGTTTTCTTTGTAGTTTGCAATTTATCTGAATTATATATTGTGATACATTATTATATAATTGTACTGATAGTTTACTTAGTTTATTTTCACTGAAGTGAATATAGTGCTTGGTGGAAGAGATAGCTTCCAGCACCTCATTGTTGAGTGTGGTTTTCGTGTGGTCTTTAGTGTTATAGTGTATTAGTGTGTTCAAGGGGAGAAGTGTGGTGAGTTTAATCCATTTTTGGCCTCTTGTGGGAAAACAGTGGTTTAGACCGATTTCTTTTAGGGTGCGGCTGTGTTTGTTTTGTAGTGGAGTCTGGCAGAGGGAATTTCCTGCGACTGCACTGCGTAACATTCCAAGCCCTGTTGGTCTTAGCTGTATTTGTGGTGTGTGTATTTATAGTGTCGTGTACATTTAGTAATTCTTTTGTGGTGTTTAAGTGGTGTTTTCTCTTGTCTCATCTTACTATCTTGTAAATACGTTTACAGGTATCACTTGTTTTTGTTCGTGCTCGGTCACGCAGTGTAGATATCAATCTACCTCTTCTCTTCGTGTTTTATTATCTATTCCCTCGTGACTGGAATTTTGTTTTCGTAATGTGATGTATGTGTTTCTTTCATCTGTGTTGTGTTTATTTTGCCATAGGTAGTACTTGCATAACAGAAATTATTGAGTTTAGAAGTAAGTGAAGTGGTATGTGAATATAGCACCAGTGTGGGTGCCAGTAACAGATTTTGAAGTGACAACTATTTTGAACTGAGTTTATCCAGTGGTGTCAAGGTGTCAGGAAGTTGTTTTTATACAACTATCGACTATTGTAAGTTTGTGTGAGTATATCTCAGAGACTAAGTGGTCAGGAAGACCAAGTTTTCACAAGTAATGAAACAGTAGCCGAGTGGCAAAGTAAAACTATATATTATAAGAAATTAAGGTTGATGATGTGTATACAGGGAGAGGTGAGGTGTTTTATACGTGCATATATATATATATATATATATATATATATATATATATATATATATATATATATATATATATATATATATATATATATATGTGTGTGTGTGTAGGGAGAAGTGATATCTATATTTATTATCATTACTAACTCATTGTAACCAGAGAGTTAGCTACCGATATAAGTGAAGAGTTTACAGTACATACGATTGAGTAATTGCATTGAAAATCTATAACAAGAGATATTGGTATCTTATATTGGGAGAACTACGAGTGTACATCATGGATATTGATACTTTCATGCGGATAGGCAAGGAGGCCGGGTACACAGGAAAAGAATTATTTTAGTTTGCCAAGGCAGATTTCCATTCAGTTGAAAATCAAAAAGCTCTAGAGAAGGAGAGAATTGAGAAACAGAATGCTCTAAGAGATTCTCCAGCTGAAGAGCTGGAGATAAAAAGGAAAGAATTTGAATTACAAGAAAAGAAGATAGAGCGAGAATTGGAAGAAAAGAGGATAGAGAGAGAATTACAAGAAATGAAGATGAAAGAAGATAACGAGTTGCAAGGAAGGACGATGAAAGAAGATAAAGAGTTGCAAGAAAAGAAGATGAAAGAAGAAAGTGAGTGGAAACAGAGAGAATTCGAGTTACAAGACAGGAACATGAAAGAAGATAAAAAACTTCAAGAAAAGAAGATGAAAGAAGATAAATAATTACAAGAAAAGAAGTTGAGAGAAGATAGATAATTTGAAGAAAAGAGGAGGGAGAGAGAGATACAAGTAGAATAAGAAAAGGAGAGAATGAGAATAGCTCTGGAGGAGAAAATGATGGATAAAGAAATACAATTTAAGAAGTTAGAAGTGGGTGCCAGTGGTCAGAACTCAACTTCTGGTGGGGCTCATCGTCCTTTTAGGCTGCGTCTACCAAATTTCAATGAGAAAATTGATAGTTTAGATTTCTTCCTTGAAAGATTTGAGGCCGAATGTGTGGTCTATAAGGCTGATAGGGATCAGTGGCCATCTCTTTTATCGACACTGTTAGTGGGGCCCGCGATGGAGACTTGTTATAGCCTCCCTGTAGAGGAAAGGGCCGATTATGACAAAGTGAATGAGAGATTGCTCCGTAAGTTCCGTCTGACGGCTACCGGACGCGTTTTAAAAACGCGATGCCTAGTGCAGACCAAGACTTCGAGGATTTTATCTCGAAGATCAAACTTCTGCTGAATAGATGGATCGAAATGGAGGGGATAACAAAGGACTTTAATGGCTTGCTAGATTTAGTGCTATGGGACAAAGTTTTGTCCTCGTGTTCCAGTGAGTTGGTGGCGTTTTTTAAGGAACGTCAACAAAGGACATTGAGTCCATGGCCCAATAGGGGCACCATTATGTCCTGGCCCATCCGGGCAAATCATTTCAGAAGTCAGGTTTGGATGAGGACGTAGTTACCAGTGTTGGCAAAGTTCAGCGCCATCCTTGGCGAAATCAGTCAGACAGGGGTCAAGAGCAGAAGTTTGAGAAGATCACAAGTTCGTATCAACCACGTAGAGGTAGCTATGGGAATTTTCGTTCTCATAGGAATGGTCGGCCGAGTAGGCAGAACCGACAATATGAGAGTTATAGCGACGGAGAGGATCGTCAAGCGCGAAAGCAGGTACGCTTCGATGACTCGCGTGACGAAGACCGATTTTGGTATAAAACCACACATCATAAGCAGAGGAGTGCTTCCTCAGAGAGTCGTTCTTCTGACTCTGATGCAGGGTCTTCGTCATCGAAGGGCTCCAGCAAAAGTACACGCAAGGAGAAGAAGAAAGAGCGTCTGTGTACCAATTGTGGTGGCAAAGGTCATTGTGCTGACGTATGCACTACACAGATTGAACATGCGAATTCCGCGTTTGTGTTGGACACAATCAACGATGAGGACTGTGACGGGTGTCGCCTTATGTTCCACGCGAACGAGAGGATAGTGCTGCAATGTGGTCATGCGGCACCTTGTTTGTCAGTAGTCCATGAGACTGGCAAGGTGTATCTCCACAGAGGCATGGTGGAGAGGAAACCAGTCTCCGTGTTGAGGGATACGGGGTGCACAACAATTGGGGTGCGTCGATAGTGCATCGACGACTCCTGCCTTACAGGCATAACTGTTAAGTGCACCACGTTCGGGGGCAAAGTGGAGTCTTACCCCCAAGCATGTATCAATGTGGACACTCCGTTTATATCAGGTAGAGTGAACGCGTTCGTCCTCGATGATTCCATTGCCGATTTAATCGTTTGCAATGTACGGGGAGTTCATAAAGCCAGGGGTGTGGCTGGAGCAGACGCTCAGCATCACCAAACTCCCAAGGGGGATGACCAAAAGGTACATCGTAGACGCGATTCGCGGCAAGTGCCAGATGACAAAAGTAGGAGCAGTAGGCACTTATACGAGGGTCCGAAAGCTAATAATCGCACAGTTTGGGTGCGTAACGTTCCCCGGAATACTAGTTGGCGCACACTCAGAAGAGTGTTTGATGACGTCGCGCCGGTTAGGGTTGTGGAGGTAGTGTCGTTGCGCGACAACACCAAAATGGCACGGGTGACTTTTGCGAGTAGTTGTGGTGCGCGTAACGCAGTTAGGCAGAAGCATATGTCCTTGCTTTGGAACCATCTGCTAATAGTTCAGCAATAGCTAGGGTTAGATTTCGGGTTCGTGATCAGTAAGATGTTTTGGTTAATGCGAACCGAACCTGAGTTGCTCTGACCCACGCATCCAGTTCCATATTGATATGCATATGTGTATTTTGTAAACTTGTACAGGGTATGAAATGCTGTACACAGCATAGTTATGTTGAATTAGTCTATGTCGTGCTTTGTATTAATGTGGCATAAGGTCAGGCAGGCATGCTGTAGGCAGGTGCGCTGTGGGCAGGCACACTGTAGGCAGGTTTACTGTAGGCAGGCCTGGCGTGCATTTCTCTGAGACCTATGGAATATGATGGTCTTGTAATATTTAAGGCTGATGTTGATACTTTACTTTGCCTTGTTCTGTAGTTTATATGTCATGTTATACAATATATATCTATCGAAAGTTGTGCCAGCAGAAACCAGATACCCCACAATCGAGAGGGAGTGCCTTGCGATTATCTGGGCGGTGTCTATATTGGCACGATATTGGTTGGGGGCACATTTTTTCTTCCAAACAAATCACAAACCACTGCTATTTTTGCAGTCGGCTAAATCCACCAGTGCTAAATTGACACGCTGGGCATTATTGCTACAGCAATTTAACTTTACTATTTTACCAATTCAGGGTGTATATAATGTGGTAGCAGATGTCTTGTCCAGCTTGTGAAGACAGTGGGACAGCTATAGTCTGTGAGACAGGTACTTCTGAAAAGAGTACTTATTAGAATCTATGTAAGAAATGTATTATGACTATTTAAATTGGTATTTCATAATGATGTAATATGGTATGCAATGTATGTATTAGGCTGCCATAAAGGCAATATCTATGAAGTTGTAATCAATGTGGATATATCATATTATCTTTTACCTGCAGCTATATTATGAGAGATGATTGTTGATACGATGACTTGTTGGTTGATTGGTGAAATTAGGTATATAGATTTTGTGTAACATGCATTGTGTTTAGTCTACTCCAGGATTAGTCAGTCGTTGTTATTTTTCACGGCTGCCAGTACCTGGGGTGGATTGGTACATATTTTCTTGTATTTAGTCTAATGAGTGAGAAGGCATGTGTGACAATAGTATTGGACAACCCTGGCATTCTCTGTCTACATGAGGAGGTGCCATCTCAGCATTTTGTTCGTCCATACTCCGAAGGGGGTTGGGCGTGTCTCCTCCGGTGGAAGAAAACTTTGTTTTCTTTCTTAAGGGGGTGGGTGGATGTCACAGCATAGACATTCGCCAAATATTTAGTTGGTTACGCTGTTAAGTGGCGACGCTGGTAGAATAGGGAAAAACCCGTTTGGTCAGTTTGGCTAAAGCGGAAGACGATACGAAACTTTTGGCGCAAATCATTCTACGAGATGTCCGCCGTCCTGTTCGGACGTTTGTTGCCTTTGTCAGCAGTTTTTTGCTGGGGAGTATATGAATGCCATTTTTGCTCATTGCTTGCCGATTGTTTCAGGTGTTCAGGATTATTGATAGATTACTAGATTGGTGATGTGATTTTTCCTAGTAGTTCTTTCCTGGATATTATTTATGTAGAATATTGCAATTATGTATTGCTTTACTTTGGTACTGGACTTCGCCTGTGAGCGATAGTCAGTGTGTAGTTGCCGGTTAGATTATTTCGGTAACTATTTTGCTATTATATTGAGCTACAGTGTTTGGCAGGTTATTTGGGCATTCTTCATTGCTTTGTGTACTGCTTTTTCATGCGTATGGATAGCCATGTGTGGCTTTGTGTGTGTCCAGTGTTCATTAAAAAGGGCAGTACCTGTTCCAAGTGTTATTGGTTATTTTATGTCAGCTATTGTGTGCTGTTGTCAACGAGCCAGAAGGTATAGATTGCCATGTGGTAAATCCACAGTACAGATAGGGCTTGGTCCAGCAACATCCAGAGATTGTTGTTCTGACATTTATGTTTTGCATTTCAGCCTCCACTGTTCTCCGCCATGTTGTCTTTGGTCTGCCTATCTTTCGCCGTCTTTCTGGGTCCATAGCAAAGTAGTTCTGGTGATGATGTCAGAGTCCCCCGGTGACCCTATCGTACCATTGTAATCCTCCTATTCCATGCAGGCACCCATCTATGAAAATCTGTAACTCCCTGGCTGATGCCGCTCACCATGCCCCAGAGACACATAACATGACCGACGTGAATCCTGAGCCGAAGACTCCCATTTTAGCATTGGACTCGACCTCTCCCCATCGCCACCCAATGCAATGAAAACATTTCTTGCCCCCAGCATTCCCACCTTTACATCGCTGTCTGTCATAAAAGGCGACTAAATATACCGTTGTGCATGGGTCTGTCAACATCTTCATGTAAAACCAATTGCTACAAGAGCACATTAATGCTGTGTTGCAGTCTTCCAGCAACGAGGCCGTGCTACGTAAGAAGCGAAAATGGAAGACGATGAAGTAAAATACAGAACCACAGTCTCATATTTACTATTCATGTGTACTATTTTACTTAAATGCGAAGTTAACTAAAAAGGTCTTTATGAGTAGCAGTAGTAGACCCTTCAATCATAACTGAATATAGGAATGCGCCCTTGAGATGATTGCCCTGAGATGATTTCCCTGAGATGATTGAACTGAGATGATTGCCCTGAGATGGTTGCCCTGAAATGATTGCCCTGAGATAAATGCCCTGAGATGATTGCCCTGAGATAGTTGCCCTCAGTTGCTTGTTTTCCTGGTGTTCTATTCTGTTATGTTTGTTGTGAGAGCTTTTTTTCGTCCAATCTGAGATGGCGCTGTAGGGAGCATCGCAATTTGATGCAATCGGCAGCTTCATCCTCCCAGGTTGATAGATTTATGTCCAGTGCCTACATGTCTCTATTGCACCATCTTTGAGGCTCAGCTGTGGTCGCTCGGCTGTTCTTTTGCCATCTGTAGAAGATATCTTTAGAGATTCGACAATCTTCCATGTGCCGGACATGGCCAAGAAAGCGTAGTCTGTGCTATGTAAGCAGTGTATACATGCTTGAAGATCAGCACTTGTCAGTACCTTGACATTAGTCACTTTGTCCTTCCACGAATACCAAGGATATGTGGAAAGAACCGTAGATGGAAGGTATTAAGCCTTCTTTCTTGTTTAGCATAGGTTGTACATGTTTCGCTGTTTTATAGATGCATGCTGGTGACACATGCATTATATGCCACACCTTTTGTCGTCATTGTGAGTTTAAGGAGTTCCCAAACACACATTGAGATGCAGGTCTTTATGGACTAGCATCGTAGTTATGTTTTTTCTTGTTTCATTAGCATCATTTTCCTTTGTACTCTTTACGAAGAGTTGCGCCACTTTACAGGAAGCCCACACCAAGCAGTCACTAGCTCTTGCATCAGTGGTTTATTTGCCAGTTTGTTTTACATGATGACGTTGCGTGTTCCTTGCACATCCTCATATCAATTGCCTTGTACGACATGCCTGAGTATGCAGTAGCCCTTTTCTGTCTTTGTCTTCTCATAGACCCCGGGAACTACACGGGGAACATAGACCCCGGGAACTACACGGGGAACATAGACCCAGGGAACTACACGGGGAACATAGACCCCGGGAACTACACGGGGAACATAGACCCCGGGAACTACACGGCGAACATAGACCCAGGGAACTACACGGGATGTTTTCTGGTTTAATACCGAAATAATCATTGAGACCAAAAGACCAAAGCTGCGACACATAATGCCTACGTCACCAGCACACTGTTATGTGGCAGTGAGACATTGACACACGGGCTGATCACCCGTTTGCCAGTCACTTTGATTACGGAAACAAAAACAAGCGGATTGATTTGTCGTTGCCCTAAAGACGCCATTAGGCGTGATGGGAACAGCGGCAGAGAAAATCTATTTGCTGTTGCCCTTAAGACGCCACTAGGCGTAATGGCCACTGACTGCTTTGCCGGTCGTTGGCTAAGGACGGAAGAAGAAAGAAGAAGAAGAAGAGACATTGACAACCTATGCTAAGCATGAATGAAGGCTAAATACCTTCTATCTACGGTGTCTACGCTACATCCTCGGTATTTCGTGGAAAGACAAAGTGACAAGTAGAGGTTTTGTCACGTGCTGGCCTTCAGAGCATGTATGCACTTCTTAGACAGTGCAGACTACCCTTTCTTGGCCATGTCTGCCGCATGGATGATGGTCGCATCCCAGAAGATATCTTCTTTGGACAACTGGCAGATGGCAAAAGAACAGTTGGGTGACAGCAGCTGAGATTCAAAGATGTGTGCAAGAGAGACATAAGGGCACTGAACAAAAATCCACAACCTGGGAAGGTGAAGCTGTTGATCGCACCAAGTGTCGATGCTATCTACGGCAGCACCTCAGATTGGGCGAACAGAAGCTCTCACAGCAACCAGAAGAGAGAAGAAAACATCGAAAGAAACACCAGGAATATAAGCATCTGAGGAATGTCACCTTAGGGGCACATTCCCATAGACAGTTATGACTGAAGGGGCAATTATTATTAATCATTGAGCCTGTACGTGTATTTGGAATTGTTCATGTGTTCCATAGCCTGTTAGGCATGATATACTTTCTGTGATATCTTTTTTTTCAGTATTTCATATCTTAAGATATCTTGTCGTGGTGCCCCTATATGTACGAAAAAGTTGTCTGATTAAATCATACATTGTATTCATTGTTCGTGCGTACAAAGTTGATGTGTTAACATTTTTAACAGACTAATAGGTCATTGGCTTAGCATCTTTCTAATTTTGTCTACATGCTTTATTATTTTTCAGGTCTGTAGGAGAGAAATTCAAAAATAGCTTAAGCTATTTTTAATATATAGAGACGCCACTTTGACAGCATACTCAGATCTAAAACATGGATGTTTTAATACTGTAATACTGAGTACTATTACACTTTTTTTCTCTTTCACTTTAATTTTTTATTTGCAGCATTGTTCCCCCTGTAGTCTGAATCACGTAAATATTTCATTACTTCTTGTTAAGTGATAAAAAAAATTACAAGGGCCTAACAGTTAACGATGACAAATACCATTGCTTATTTTGAAACTTCAAAATTTAAAAAATGTACAATCATCACAGACCAGACAAAAGGCAAGAAACCGATCGAAACAAACACCTCTTCCGCATGATTGAATTATTGGATTTGTTGTCGTGTGAATATATCATTAAAAGAAATATATTTATAAAGTTATCACATTTACGAGTCATGTAGATCAACAACTTATAACGGTATTTAACTAACACTAGCAATTGAGTGCTCTTACACTCTTGCTTACAAATTACTAATCACAATATTTTGTGATAACGAAATCCATGTTTCATTTGTGGCATTGTTCACTCTGTAGGAGAATACTCTGCTGACTTGAAAACAACATTATATTTGTTAGATTTATGTGTAAAAAAGTACTTTGCAAGTCATTAAAAATGATGTACAACTATTATTTGCAAGTATAAAACCTATAATCACTAATAATAAATTAAATTTATTATTTAATCTATAATAAAACTGAGTTGTTATGTCATTTTCATAATTATTGCAATTATTATTGTATTTCTAGTTAGATGTTTTCAATTATTTGTTTAATTGTGATTCCAGTATTCATTTTTGTGTTGTTCCGCTCTGTCATAATCGTGAAACCGCTGTCTAAACATGCACGCTAATGTTGTTGTTGCTGTTGTTGTTGTCGATATTCTATAGCTGACGAGCTGTCTACTCTTGGCTGCTGAATGCCATTCTTAGACAAGTGTAGGTTTTCTGCAGTTGGTCCAAGATTCCATGCAGTGAGTTGGCGATTATCGGAGGCATCTGTGGTAGGTTTTTCCTGGCGTTTGTGAGTGGTGGGCACTCCGTGAGACGGTGGCTGGTTGTTTGATAAGGGTAAGAGCAGTGTACACATGGGTCGGTGCTGAGGACACATTACGGTAACAAATACCTCCTCGTGACATACGACGAGGTATAAATGTTCCCGTTTTTTTTACAAATCTTGCAAAACAAAACAAAAGTTTAGACATTATCATAAAATATTATGGTGTGCGATTCCTGTCTCACCTCCAGAGAATATCACCATTTCTCCTGTATTCAGTTTCTTATTTTCGATTTCCACCGTGGATGAAGGCCCGCCAACTCACACACGCACCCTTATAAACTATTATTAACAAAAACACATTTATTAAAAAGTGACCAGCTGACTAAATTATCATTTTAAAAAGCCTGCACCGAGCTATACATGCGATCTTGCAGCCGTGGCTTCTGTAGACATTTGTTTTACGGGATAGGGTAGTCAGCCCAATACAGAACTCACATTAGTCGCCTCGTTCGGTACCCTTTATATTTATATATTTATTTACTTTACATCATGCACACCGTCATTTGCGCACTATTCTTTTTTCGAGAGAGTACATTAACTTTCAACCACAGCCATGGCGTGCAAATGTGGTTGAAAGTCAGACAATAATTGTATAGTTTCTCTTCTATGTACTCTCCGGAAAATAAAAAAGTGCGCAAAAGACGGTGTGCATGAACAGTTTGATTATAGAAAGTCTAGATTTTAAAAGATGCACGAACAATTACGAGACATTTTGTCATAAAAGAAATGTTAGTTATTTAGTCAATTTCCGGTCCATTAGATCATTATCACTGCTCCACATGTCGTTTAGGAAGGTAACTCCGTGTCTTCATGTTTAATACAAATATATAATTTTCACTACAAATACCTAATAAAGGTCGCCTGCAATGAAATGACAACAGTAGTAATAGTACCGTCTGTAATACATGTAACAGAAACAACACACTATAATTAAAAACCTGTCAATTTTGACGGGTTATTGCTAGTATATATATATATATATATATATATATATATATATATATATATATATATATATATATATATATATATATATATATAACCCACATCCTCAGCAACATATTGCGTCATGCCTTCTTCTTCTTTCTCCTTGTCGCTCCTTGCTGAGCATGTAGTCAGCACTTCAGTTGTTCCTAGAAAGTCTGAACTAACTCTTTTGCGCTTCATATGGAGCATGTAGTTGTTTTTTTTAAAGCCGTCTCCAATAAAGCTTGCACCTAACATTTGCATGTGCCTGCAGCTGTTGTTTCTATGGCGATTAGTTTTAGATGATGAGAATGCCAGCCTTATGCAAAACCTGATGTGTGAGTGATTAAAAGTTTTTAACTGCATCAACACTTTATATACTCTATATAACATCGATCCTTCTGGCTTTGAATAGCTTTTAATTGCAAACGTATGTGACTCTAAATAACTAGACAAAGGTGCATAATTATGTGTTATCTACACAAACACCTATCCTTCTTTTATACCTGATCAGCAGCAACATCAACAACAACAACATCCGCGGGATGTACGCTGGAGCTGTGATCAGGCTTTTATCATACCTATACGAGGAAAGATACCACACTGTCAACATAAGTAAATAGCTAAATAAATATAGATAATTAACAGGCACTCGTTGGACATACGGGACAACACCAGACAACAGAAAAGAAAATATAAATGATAGGCTTACCGGGAATCAAATCGATGACCATCACTACGACACCATCGTCTAGCTGTGAAAATCATGAAAGGACCCACAGCCAATTTTGCACAATTTTGCAATGCTCGTTTCCAATCTCTCTCTCTCTCTCTCTCTCTCTCTCTCTCTCTCTCTCTCTCTCTCTCTCTCTCTCTCTCTCTCTCTCTCTCTCTCTCTCTCTCTCTCTAATCTATATTTTTAAACGTCAATCGGTTTGTCCCCTTCAGAACCAGGGGCGCAATGTCTTTTGGTAATGACAGTTAGATATTGATTGTATTGTTTCCCTTTAATTTAATTTTATATTTCAATGAATTTCACTTTTAAAAAAAAAAGGAAAAAAAAAGGATTCAATAAGATCAGTGGTCGTAACTTTTTTGGTTCGTCTGCTTTTCGAGTCTTCATTATCGCACACAGCAAGAAACATCAGATGCCATTCCACCTAGAACCTGTGGACCCACCAGCACTATGAATGTAATACAAACATGATCTTATAGAAGATATTAAACATCAGGCTCAGTTAATATACCCTGAAATCGAAATTGGTTGCAGTGACGAAATTGTGAAAGTAACAAAGAGAAGACAAATGATTGCGGTCGTTCCGTAGCACACCACTGACACGCCTGCATGACGCCGACGAGGCTTGAAATCTTTGCGAGTCAGATTCTGAAATCTACCTTCGCCCCATATAATGCCGCCGTCTTTTCACAAATACAATGAAAAACTCGATGTATTGCGGACTTTGAAAAATTTCAGGGTGTTTCCTATACCACAGGTGGGGTTAGATTTTACTGTAACGAGTTCCATAAGCCATTGCGGTTGTTCCACAGCCAGCATGATGCCCTTTCCGCAGTTTCACTAAGCTTCTTCAATGCCCTTGTTCTCGACTGTTCTCTCAGGCCCAAAAGTTTCAATAAATTATACACTGACGCAGCCAAGAGCCCTCTTGCACCCACCTCAAAAGCCATGACCCTTGCAGTAACCCATTTGTGTCTCAGATCCGCGGCCAGATCACTATACTTTGCCGCTTTGAACGAATGTTGCTCGTCCAATCTGGATTCAAATGGCACTGTCAGTTCAATCATTTTAACCAGCACGATGATGAAGAATACAGCACTATATCCAGCCGTCTTCGAGATTGTCTGATACTCTCTGGATATGCCCCTTGTCAAGGTAGGTCTACCGCCATCTCCCAGTCTACTCAGAAAGTATGTATTTCCGGTGCTCGGCCTGACTTTGCTATTCGCCTTCATCCTTGCCAGGTCTATTGTCGCAGCCAGCTCACTTAGCACTTTGTTGTGGCGCCATGTGTATCGTCCTTGCCCTAATGCCACCTTGCAGACTGAAAGCACATGTTCAGGTGTCTGCCTTTCCTGGCACAGTGGGCACTGCTCATCATCCAACTTTCCCCATCTCACAAGGTTTGTGGCCGATGGCAGGAGATCATACACTCATCTAATAATGAAGCTGAGCCTAAGAGATGCAATATGCCATATATCATCTTATGTCAAGGACCTTTGCAGGGCCCCTTCGCATGTAGTGCATTGGCCTTTTTGGGACTGCTGCACCTCCAGTTGCACCCTCTTATAATTCTCAGCTCCTTGTATTTCCTGAACTACCATGTCTCTGCGCTCCCTGCTTGCTCCCTTGGTCCACCAGCGGATGTCTCCATGGCCAAATCCCGGTTTATTCGTCTGTGTGTCTCCGAATACCTCCCTTAGTGAGAGCGACTCTTGGGCAGCATCAACAGCTTCTTCTACTTTCCACTTCCTTCCTGTTTTCAGTGTATGCTGAATGGACTTAGCTACGTCATCAGCTGACTCGCGTAGCATCATTGCAAGCCTTGCCTCTCCCACTTTGTACTCTTCAAAAACTGACATGAAAGGAAGCGCTAGTTTTGACTCTTTGCAGTACATTGCTACGTTTGGTACTCCCAGCCATTTCCTCATGAACGTGATGACGTTCTGCTCTATAGCTTCCACTGTACTGGTGCTTGTTTCATATATAAGCAGTGGCCACATCAACTTAGGTTTCAACATGAACTGGAGACACCACAGTTTGAATTTTCCCAGGAGTCTGCTTTGGTCTACGATCTGTAGCCATCTGTCTGCTGTTTCTATTGTTTTGTTGCCCTGCCGAGTCTTTTAATGAGGCATCGTACACTCTGTCAAGACTTTTAACAGGTTCCTCAATGACAGTAGGGATTCATTGGTTTGAAACCATGACTATGACCTCCGCTATCTTCCCTTTCCTGACTGATAAACTTCTCGACTTCTTGGGTTTAAAGCTTATTCTGCACCAGCTGACTAGTTCATCCAGGCGTGCTAACATATTCCGGGCCTGATGTTCATCTGATATCGGAATTGTTGTGTTATCCGTGAATGCTCTGAGCCGTGGCATGTGACACATTCCACTGAGCTTTGGACCTATAGCAATTCCTTCAGTCTCATTGAGGATCACCTGCATAATAATAATAATAATAATAAATTCTTTAAGCGCCAAACACGGCGCATAAGGCAGAAACCAGTGCTCTCCAGGCATAGCAAACACGAATAGTATCGGAGATATGGCAATTCCAACTTCAATGCCAATCCACTTCGTTGTGTACTCTCTGCTTGAAAATCTGACAGAGAACCATGCGAAATACAGCTTCAACATTGCTGCAATTTCTTGTGTAACGTGATACATTTCTAGGGCAAGCCACAACATCTGGCGTGGAACGAATCCATAAGCATTTGATGGATCCAACCAGATTACATGGAGGCTAGCTCTGTCAGACTTTGCCTTTTGAATTGCTTCCCAGATCATTGTGGCATGCTCTAGACATCCTGGTGTACTTCGGATATATTCTGAATGGTAGTGTCAATGTACCAATTTGCCAGTAGGCATGTAGTGAGCCTTTTCGCCATCAATGAGACGAATGTCTTCCCTTCCAAATTAAATAGTGAGATTGGCCCAAACTGATTGTTGTCTGTGAAATTGTGTTCCTTCGGGATGTAGAATCCGTTCGCCTTTCTCCATTTCTTGCTTACAAGCTGGGTTTTCAACGCATTCTTCAGTAAACTGAGCAGTCAAGGCATCTCTTATAAACAACATATGGAACACCATTAGGACCTGGAGCACACTTGCACCTAGCTTTCTGGACAATGCTATCTACTTCTTGCATAGTTGGGGGTTTGGTGTTAAATTCTGGTCCTGACTTACTTGGCCATTTAAGGCCAGCCATGCTGTTGAGCGGCTTGTAGCAAAGTTGATTTTGCTGGGGAGGTTATGATGGTATCCTAAAAGAATGAAAAGGTGTCTGCTATAACCGTGTGAGGTCAAGCAAATGTAGGCCTCTGACTCTATAAATGATGATGATGAATTATGTGCAGAGAACCTACAGCTACCTCCCTAGGTCTCACACGGTCACTCTTATGGCTCTAGTGTATGGTGTATGGTGTACCTAGTGTCTAGGGGAGAAATGAAGTGATGGTACACAACAGTCAAACACTTTAAGTTTCTATAAAGAATATAATAACTCTATCAGTTAAGTTTTTCTTTGAACATATTCTTTACATTTTTTTTTTGCCTGTCCATTCATAGCTTGTGGACAGGTCTTTGAAAATAAGGACAAGATAGTTTACAGAAAAGAACAATTTAAATGGTGGGACAAATTGCCCAATAACTAAAATGTTATTATGTATTTGATATAATGTCTTTCCTGTATGAAATATTACAGAGTTCACTTTATTTATCTAACGGGAGAGTCACTGTATATGAGGGCTGTAGTTCATCCTACCCCCATAAACGTTCATGTGTAATATTTTGAAACACAAGAAACTGTCAGAGATGCCCCAGATGTCTAAATGATCACCTGGAAGTCCTAGTTGTAAAATATTTCAATGTGTAGTTGCAGAAAGTTCACTTTCACCACTTGCCAAAGCTCCTACTGGATATTCGACAGCATATAAGTCTGGTTGGAGACTGGTTGGCGTTTATAAGTACTCAGCAGGTTTCCTGTCACCAGCCGGCAACAGGAACATAGACCCTCTGCAACAAAGGGACACCCTGGCCTTTTATCTCTGATCATTTATTCTAACACTTAATTTCCTACGTGGGTATGGGGTCAGCCTCGCGTGCCTTACAAATGCATTCGCCCCGAATTGTACAGGACTCCCACCTGGTTGTGACCACACCTCAAGTCCTTATAGTAAATACGCCACTGTACGTTCACATACTTTTCCTCCATACAATAATGTGGAGTAACCACATTTCCTGTGATATGATCTTCTCTTCTTTTCTTTTCACTTATATTTGCTTCAGGCATGTAAACAGTGTTCATTGAACACAGAGGCTTGCTAAACTATTTTAATACAATAATATGTCAACATAACTATAACAACATACATCAGTCAGATACCGTTTAATGTGTGGACTCAACAATGTCTGCTTCCGACATGTCCTTCACTTTTTCCCCAATAGCAGTATCTAACTTTTGTAGTTGGACCAAACATATTAAATTTTATAAAATATCCTTACCACAATCAAGAAATATATATAAACAAATGACGCTGATTTGGTGAAGAAATGACCTCAGCTTCCTCCGAACTGCAAAGACTGTGAATTTATTCTTTATTTAAGTTTAAAATTAACACAGCTGTTTTTCAGCGTATCTGTATACAAATTTTAATTTAACTGGCAATGAATAATCAAAGCATTTAGCTAATATCTACCAGCACTAGCCAATCGTTACGTTCTACTACTTGAATTCAAATGCAGTTTGAATGAAAAACCCAAAACAATTTTGAATAACTGGTGGTCGATTGGCCCGTCTGCTCTAGTCATGCCCAATACAAAAAGATATTACGTCTAGGATTACATTTTTCCTACCGCTCCCCTTTCCCATTCATACTCTGTTCACCCCAAGCGAATTTGAATGTACCTCCCTGCCTCTTTTTCCAGCTCGCGTCCCCTTAACGTTACCAAATAAACATGAGCAGGAACGCCAGTGTGTCTGGTCGTGTGTTCTTAGATATGAGTATTTCTTCAATAACTTCTCTAATACTGGGACTATCATATATTTTAAAGTACATTCTTACTCGGCTAACTTTACGTCATACTACCATATAATTCTTATGCGGAACTTCATAATGGTTTAAACTTTCCAATTTATGTCATCGTCCATCGTCAAATAAAATTTTACACAAGTCCGCCATCTTTCCTCTCCTTCATCTTGCGAGCATGTATTTTTCAAATAACTACTTGTTTTAGTTACATCAGAAATGCTACCACTAGGAGGAAATAAAATTGTCTGCGTGGTTATGCCTTGGCTGGCTTTTCCGCAGTGTGAATATATGCGTTGCAGACTGTGTCATCGAAGCGGGGTGTAGACGGGGCGGGTTAATAATTTGCGTTACTAGTTAGCATTGTATCGTGTAATACTACCAAAAAATGTAAGGATTACTACTTATTTTGCTACATAGTTGACAGAAAGTGTTACTTCAGATAGCTATATTGCGGTATGCTTCCGCCAATAGTTAATTGTAAGGCTAGACTACAAAGTGTATACAGCAGATTGGGCAAAAGTTAAATATTAGTAGTGTTTCTCGAAAACGAAACTAAAGCGTGTCAGCCTTTTTCAGTGAAATCGTTCTATAGGCTTAGCACTGTACAAAAGCAGCCTGCTGGCGTCGAAGATGCCAACCGTCAGACACATGCGGGCTAATGTATTCATTATCGTTTTATGCCTAAATCGTACTGAATTGAGCGTTTATTCTCGCATATTTTGCTACACAACCCATCCAAAAATACGCATTCGTTTGCAGGTTATAATATGCGAGATAACTTAGCTCCATGAAGTCTTACTCATTTTTCTGATCATCATAAGGATGTCTGCTCAGAAAGTCTGCGCCAACGTTCAAAGGGCCGGGAATATATTCTATTAAAAATGAGTATGGTTGCAACAAGAGAGATCATCTCAATAATCTAGAATTTTCATGCTTGGCCTGTGACAAGAACACGAAAAAAGAATGATCCGTTTCTACCACAAATGTCCGGCCATATAAATAAATCTGGAATTTCTTTATAGCCCATATTAAAGCCAGACATTCTTTTTCACTGGTTGAGTTTTTTTTCCGCCCTGTTCAATTTGCGGCTAGCATAAGCGACTGGGTTCAATTCCCCATCTTGTGAGGAGTACCTTTGCAATAATGTAGCGCCCAGGCCTACATTGCTTGCGTCACTTCTCACAATAAATTCTTTAGTCAAGTCAGGCAATTGCAACACTGGCCTGCTTGTAAGCTTCTCTTTTAACTCCTGGTAAGCCAATTCACACTGTGCTGTCCAAATTATAGTATCAGGTTGACCTTTGCGAGTTAAATCGGTCAAAGGAGCACATATAGAGTTAAAATATTTGATATACTTTTGGTAAAAACCACACAGAGACACGAAAGATCGCACATCTTTTTTTGTTTGTGGTCTAGGTGCTCTTTTTAGTTTTTCCAGATTCTTGGGATCAGGGGTCATGCTGCCCTGATGTACTGTATGTCCCAAGAATTCCAACTCTTTACAACCAATACAGCATTTGGTTGGCCTAGCGGTTACGTTAGCCTCTCTGAGTCTATCAAACAGCATATTCAAAGAGGTAACGTGTTCCTCAAATGTTTCTGTAGCAATGAGGATATCATCCATAAAATTCGAAATACATGGATTTTTCAGGGGATCCAGCAATTTTCGCATCATCCTAGAAAACACACTCGGGGCATTTTTCAAACCAAATGGTAACATGTTGAACTCATAATGACCTTCCGAGGTGCTAAAGGCCAAATAAGGTCGAACCTCAGGCTTTACTGGAATCTGATAATAGCCTTTGCTAAGATCCACCTTAGAAAAATATTTTGCCTTGTTCAGCCTGGCAAAAAGTTGAGTAGTATCAGGTAATGGATCCACCTGACCTTCTGTGACAGCATTCAGTTTCCTGTAATCTATGCACAGTCTATGTTCTCCTGATGGTTTCTGCAACAAAACTACACAGGAACTGTAAAGAGACTCACTGTGAGAAATAATCCCATCTTTTAACAGATAATCAATCTCCTCTTTCAAAGCTTTTTCCTTAGCGAACGGAATAGAATAAGGCCTCATACAGATGGGTGCTGGGTCTAGTAGTTTCATATCATATGACAACAAATTTGTGTGTCCCGGTTTATCAGTTAACACATCTGTATGTTTCTCAAGGACCTGTTGAACCTTCTCCTTCTGTCCTTTTGTCAGGTGATTACTGATTTTCACCTGTGCAAACGTTTCACTGGTTTTCAGTGGATATTCAACCGAGGAGAGAGGTTCATTCTTCATCTCGGTTGCTATAGACAAGGCCATTAAATGTGATCCCTCCTGGATTTGTCTGTCCAGATATTTCTTCAAAAGGTTCACATGATAGACTTTCTCCTTTCCCTTTTTGTCTATCTTATAATTTGTTCTGGATATTTTTTCCAAAACAGTATATGGCCCTTGCCATCCGATCTGAAGTTTATTGTTGCTGCCTGGCAATAGAAGAAGTACCTTCTCCCCTACAGCAAGTTCTCGATCCTTCGCTTTTTTATTAAAATAAGCAGCATGCTTTTTCCTGGCTTGTCTCAAATTTTCATTTGCCAGTTTCCAACTGGTTTTTAAACGAGTGGTCAGTTCGTTCACATATTGGTATGATGAGGTAACAGTCTCCTCTGCCTTCTCATCTGTCCAGGTCCTTAGCAAAGCTTCTAACGGACCTTTTATAGGCCTCCCAAATAGGAGTGTTGCGGGTGCCATTCCAGTTGAATTATGTGGTACTTCCCGGTAGGCAAACAATGCGACGGGCAAGTAGTGGTCCCAAGTCTCAGGTTTCTCATGTGCCAGCTTTCTCAGGATAGAAATGAGAGTCCCATTGAACCTCTCTACCTGGCCGTTCCCTTGGGGGTGATACGGACTACAATTAAAGTGCTTGGCTTGAAACAACTTGAAAACCTCTTCAGTTAGCTTCCCCTTGAACTGAGAGCCATTATCAGTCAAGATATGATGCGGGAATCCTAACCTTGTGAATATAGTAAGAAATGCCTCTGCCACATGTTTCTAATCGATTGATGACAGGGCTACCGCCTCTCCCCACATAGAACAAGTGTCTACCAGAGTAAGGATGTAACTGTTCCTCCTCTTGGTCCGAGTGAGAGGTCCCACAATATTCACTGCAACTCTCTCAAAAGGGGTTCCCACTATGGGCATTTCCCCAAGAGTTGCTGGAGCAGTCCAATGCTTTGGAGCTACTCTCTGGCATTCGGGACAGGATTTCACATATCTCTTAATGTCTTCCGTTATCTCTGGCCAGAAATAATTACAAGCTATACGCTGTCCTGTAGCGCTAATCCCCATATGACCACTGAAGGGGATAGTATGACCTAACTCCATTCCTTTCTCCATATATGAACTAGGAAGGACCAGCTGAACCAGTGCCGGCCTTCCTGTATAGCAATTTATTCTTCATATAGAATTCTCCCTTATTAGGAGGAGTATGGCTCTTTGGGAGTTTCTTGTAACACGGCTTCAGTGACTTATCTTCAGCCTGTGCCTTTCTCATCTCCTCTGGATGAGTATTTATGGGTTCATCCTCTTCCTTTCGGGATTGAGATCATGTCTGGACTGATGCCATGATCACCGGTCTCTTGGGATTCCCCAAGAAGACATATCTACACCCCAATATCAGAGGGTAGATTGGATCATTTAACACTGCTGCCTTGATTACTCCTTCCACATATCGCGTCTTTACATTTATCCTGGCGATGGGAAGTGTCATGGTCGCTACGTCCTTTGTTGCCGCTTGGATCTCCACTGTTTCTGTGGTGTATTGATCTGCCTGCACCAGGTGAGAACTCACAACTGAATCATAATCCAATCCCGTATCATACAAACACATTATGGTGACTCCATTGCATGTTACGTCTTCACACACTGGGGGGTGGTAATCTTCCTGCTGTTCAATAGAGTTGACCTTTACTCCCTTCCTCCCCGTTTTCATGGCAGCGAAACTTGGAGTTTTCTTTCTACAATTTTCAGTGTTATGGTTGTCCATCCGACAATTTTTACAATACCTCTTTCCTTGGTTAAAAGGTTTTCTTTCATCATTTCTTCTATCATTGAATTGTGAGGGTCTATTCTTAAATTCATTTCGAGGCCTTTCGAAGTTCTGCTTATTTCTATTATCGAACTTGTTATGGTTTTGAGGGGCCTTACTTTGATCTATTTGTTTTTTCTTGGTGCCAGCTACCTCTGCCTGGGCTTCCTGATACCTTTCAGCAACATTTATTATCTCACCCAGCCTCTCTGCGCCCTGTTCTATGAGAAACTTTCTCATGTCTGGAGCCATGGACTCTCTCACCTGTTCAATGAGTATCATCTCTTTGAGATCTTGGGTTTTCCCCAAAGTAGCCCATTTCTCCATATACGTTTCCAACCGGGCGGAGAACTGGTGATAGGTCTCACCCGACAGTAGCCTGGCATTCCTAAACTTCTTTCTATAAAACTCTCCGTTCTTTTCGTATCTTAACAGAAGAGCTTGCTTCAACATGTCATAGTTGTCTTGGTCATCCCTGTTCATCTTGGAAAACACTTCATAAGCTGTTCCCCGAAGTCCCTGAGACAACTTTACCCCCCATCTTTCTCGTTCTAACCCATAAGTAGTAGCTAAAAGTTCAAACCTGCTTAAATATCCTTCTATGTCATCGTCTTTCTCAACAAAATGGTCTAATGAAAACCCATAGCTGAGGTTGAGGCTCCCTGACTGGTAGTGGCATCTGAGGCAAAGGGGCTGGCACCATTTTCAGGAGCATGGCCTTGAATTTCCAACTCCCTTAGTCGTAACTCGTGCTCCCTCTGCAATCTTCTATCTTCTGCTTCCCTCTCTGCAGTCAATCTTTTTTCTTCTGCCTCCCTTTGCAGTCGTTTTTCTTCTGCCTCCCTTTCGGCAGTCAATCTTTTTTCTTCTGCCTCTATCTGTAACTTCTTAGTCTCAGCCTCCAATGCCCTAGCCTCCTTGTCAGCCTCAATCTGCAGCCTCTTAATTTCTTTTTCAGCCTCTAACTTTCTTTCTGCTTCTTTCTCTAATCTTCTTTCTTCCCGGGCAATAAATTTATCCACCTCTGAAGTTACATATTGAACCAACTCTGGTCCATCCATGCCCATCTCTTTAGCAGTCTGTACAGCCGCAGAGCGAAACTTGGTCAGATCTGCCATTCTAATAAGTACGAATTGTTCTAACAAAATCTCTAACTGATTATAAATTTACTTAATTAAATTTGGGCTCTGACACTTTCTTCACTTCCCAAAACTTGGGTAGTACTATATGGGGATTCCCTTGGAAAATTAGATTGTTGTTAAAGCTAAACCCCAGTCTCCAATGTATGTAGTACTAAGAGAAATTAAGATGCCCGGACAAGCCTACCAATTTATGTAGCAAAGTTGATTTTGCTGGGGAGGTTATGATGGTATCCTAAAAGAATGAAAAGGTGTCTGCTATAACCGTGTGAGGTCAAGCAAATGTAGGCCTCTGACTCTATAAATGATGATGATGAATTATGTGCAGAGAACCTACAGCTACCTCCCTAGGTCTCACACGGTCACTCTTATGGCTCTAGTGTATGGTGTCTAGGGGAGAAATGAAGTGATGGTACACAACAGTCAAACACTAAGTTTCTATAAAGAATATAATAACTCTATCAGTTAAGTTTTTCTTTGAACATATTTTTTACAATTTTTTTTGGTTGTCCATTCATAGCTTGTGGACAGGTCTTTGAAAATAAGGACAAGATAGTTTACAGAAAAGAACAATTTAAATGGTGGGACAAATTGCCCAATAACTAAAATGTTATTATGTATTTGATATAATGTCTTTCCTGTATGAAATATTACAGAGTTCACTTTATTTATCTAACGGGAGAGTCACTGTATATGAGGGCTGTAGTTCATCCTACCCCCATAAACGTTCATGTGTAATATTTTGAAACACAAGAAACTGTCAGAGATGCCCCAGATGTCTAAATGATCACCTGGACGTCCTTGTTGTAAAATATTTCAATGTGTAGTTGCAGAAAGTTCACTTTCACCACTTGCCAAAGCTCCTACTGGATATTCGACAGCATATAAGTCTGGTTGGAGACTGGTTGGCGTTTATAAGTACTCAGCAGGCTTCCTGTCACCAGCCGGCAACAGGAACATAGACCCTCTGCAACAAAGGGACACCCTGGCCTTTTATCTCTGATCATTTATTCTAACACTAAATTTCCTACGTGGGTATGGGGTCAGCCACGCGTGCCTTACAAATGCACTCGCCCCGAATTGTACAGGACTCCCACCTGGTTGTGACCACACCTCAAGTCCTTATAGTAAAAACGCCACTGTACGTTCACATACTTTTCCTCCATACAATAATGTGGAGTAACCACATTTCCTGTGATATGATCTTCTCTTCTTTTCTTTTCACTTATATTTGCTTCAGGCATGTAAACAGTGTTCGTTGAACACAGAGGCTTGCTAAACTATTTTAATACAATAATATGTCAACGCCCAATGGGCTGATCACCCGTTGGCTTGTCACACCGATTACGGAAACAACGGCAGATGGATCTATTTGTTGTTGCCCTAAAGACGCCGCTAGGCGTGATGGGAAACTGCAACAGCGAAAATCAATCTGCTGTTGCCCTTAAGACGCCACAAGGCGTGATGGCCTCTGACTGCTTGGTCGGTCTTTGGCTAAGGACGGAAGAAGAAGAAGAATATGTCAACATAATTTTAACAACATACATCAGTCAGATACCGTTTAATGTGTGGACTCAACAATATCTGCTTCCGACATGTCCTTCACTTTTTCCCCAATAGCAGTATCTAACTTTTGTAGTTGGACCAAACATATTAAATTTCATAAAATATCCTTACCACAATCAAGAAATATATATAAACAAATGACGCTGATTTGGTGAGGAAATGACCTCAGTAGAATATCACTAAAAATCTTTCATATTCTATTTCTACATTCATTTATCTTTACTGTGATGTATAATATGTGTGTCTTTGTTGTGTAATAACTCAGTAACTTTAGAATTTATAAAGGTACTGCTTTAAGGTACAAAAATAATTCTGGCAAAACTGATGAAAAAATTCCGGCCTGCAAGAGTTAACCGGGCAACGCCGGGTACCTCTGCTAGTCACTTATAATTATTTTCTGTTGCTTGGTGTTCTCCTTTATGCCGAACGAGTGCCTGTTAATTACCTATATATTTTTTAATTTACTTATTTATTTAATATTCACAAGACTAAAGTTTCATCCATTATTTTTTAAGAGTTTCAACAAAAGGTGAAAACTGTACGAACTGTGCAAATGTGTTAAGGGAAAATGAATACATTGTGTGTATAACAACTTTTATTCTGGACGTATTTGTTTGCTTATGTTTCACACACAAGGAGAGTAATTACGTTGTATCAGTTTTGTTGACTTGTTTTTCTCTATAATATTTTTTAACATTAATGTTAACGTTTTCATGATCCAAATGATGAAAAAACTGGAGATAGCGGAAATGTAGTTTTTGAAAAGGAAACTGAGAATATTGTGGACAGAGAACAAAACTATTGCCGAGGTACTGACAGCTGCGGGTGTTAATAGATCGCTCATCAAAACCATCAGGAAAAGAGAAATAAAATGTATGTGACATATTAACAGAAGAGGAGGAGTGGAGGAATTAGTCTTATGTGGGAAAACACCAGGTAGGAGAGGGAGAGGAAGGCAGAGAAAGATGTATGTGGAAAGCTTAAACAACTGGGCAACAAACAACAGCATGGGCAGCAACAACCTCATAAGACTATCAAAAGACAGAGAAGATTAAAGGGTCATGATCGCTAATATCTGTTCCAGACCAGGCACCTGAAGCAGACATATATATATATATATATATATATATATATATATATATATATATATATATATATATATATATATATATATATATATATATACATTGCGAATTTTTTAGGCCACAAACGGCTCCTGGATTGACCCATCCCCAAATGGGTACCAGATCAACTCTGGGAAGGTTAAGGCGGCCGGCGTGATGCCGACCCCATCACCTCTAGTGTGCCGACGGTCAAGATAATATGGGACTAACACCATATTCCCAATTTGCCTCAATGGGAGTGTAACGGGTTCCTTTACCTGTTTTTATATATATATACATAGTTACAGCCATAGAGCCAAAAATAGTTATAACAGGAATTTCGCTGGATTAAACAAGCTGGGGGCTCGAACAAGCCACAGCATTCCTTAAAACTTAACAAAAGGTGACGGATTAGATATAAGTTAATAGTGCTCTGCCCTATGCAGCATTGTTTTTCTGAATTATCTCGTAAACACTACCTTGAGACAGAAGCATCATTATCCTTCTATCTACAACTCTGCCCAGAGTAATCTTGTGCGAAAGTATACTGCGCAATGGGAAGGCAAAACCCGCGACAGAACTGCATGTGATGATATTGCCTCTCCTGCTTTGCAGTTGTGGTCCAACAGTTTCCAAAACTCAAGAGTATCTAATATCGGCTTCAAAGGTGTCTGTCTACCTTTGCACAAGATTACTCTTGGCAGATATGTAGATAGAAGGTTAATGACGCTTCTACCACAATGTATTTCAGATAAGCGAAAACAATACTGCATTTGAATGAGCACGTTAATTTTAGAATCTGCCGACAACTTTTGTGAAGGATTAAGCAATGGTTTATGTTACCTCGTTTAAGCCCCCACCCCTGATTAACTCAGGGGAATGCTTATTAATCTGGTATAGCTCAGTTTAGAGTGTGTGTAGTAAATTTTACAGAGACAAACATGCAATAACCTTAAAATGATTGTAAATTTACAAATAACAAAATGTAATAATCACTTTAACAGTTTGAAAATAATTTGAATAGTTATGGATTAAGAAAAAGTTATCTTTATGGTCGTGATAGGAGGTAAATTGTTACAAGAAGTTCAAGTGGCAGTATATATTGAACTTAGCTGCCATTGACGGTTCTGCTCCTTCTGATGGGTTGGTTACTGGTACACAGCTCACACTTGTTGCTGGTCAAAGTTTTCGGTTGTAGCTCGTTCCCCAGAAATGTCAGGTCTACCTCTAGTCTACAAAGTTGGACCTTCGTCTTAAAGCACAAGCCACTGTTCCCTTCTTGTTCCAGAGGTAGTACTTTCTGCTGGTACCACCAATAACTATCGTAAAGAATAGAAACGAAACACTCTTCTGAGTATTGTGTTTTCCAACCCATGGTTATGGGTCCTTATCTTTCCATTCCACCATCCCATTTAACTCAGAATTTACCCTGAGAATTACATTTACTCCCTCTGATAAAATTTTCTTTACATTTACATGAAAAGGTTAATAGTGCGGAAATAATATGTTTACATTTACATTTCCACCGATTGAAAAGTGTTCACAATATAAATTGAATATGTTTTCATTTACGTTTACACTGGTTTGAAAAGTTTGAAACTTCCATTAATTTTAAAATGAATATTTTCACATAGACATTTGCACTTGTTTGAAACTGTAAGTATTATACTTAGAATGTACATCATTTCTTTCATCTTTTCCTCCCTGCTCCATGTGGAACTTGGAACTACTTTATGCTTTTAGTTCTCTTTACGAAACTAGCAATAAAGCAACCACCAGCCCGTGCAGTGGTGGTTCATGAGTCATCATTCGATACGCTGAGGTTGCCAGCCTCAATTGACTGGGACATTTACTAGCGATTTTCACAAATTAAAATTCACATGGCAAATAAATATGTATATATATTAGTGCACATGTTAGTAATATAAAATATAATATCATACACCAAACCTGGCTGACAGACGTTTTGCTCGGATGAATAAAAGAGACTTGAATCGACCTCTTACATGCGTCTGGGGTGTCGTTAATTTAATAAGTTCCCTCTCTGACTGTGTGTGTTTCGTTCAGTTTCTTCAGACAGCGGCTTTTCTTATTAAATTGATAGAGATTTCCTGGGCTGTTTTTGTAAGTCGTGATAAATACTCAAAAAAGGTGTCCGGTCTGATAAAATGGAATTCTGAATTCTAGGCTTCACTCTGGCAAGGTCTGGTGTCTTGGCAAGTAATCTTCACAGTAGTTTTGACTGACTGAAGCGTCAGGTTAAATTTCCTGCCTTACCACGCATTCGTTGTTACGAATATCAGATGATCAGCCAATCTGGTTTGAATATTTTCCATGACTCATCTAGTTTAAAATTTCAAACATCACTTTTATGAAAATATGCTGTAAACATCCGATTCAAGGGCAGACGCATTTACGGACATATCGGCAACCTCACACGACAATGTGTTTAAGATGTAACAAATTATTACTTTTGCTAAAATAATGTCTTATCTGTCTTTTCGTACACACAAAATCCGTCGCTTTACAACATTGGCGGAGACGCACCCATGCCTTATCAGTGATTTAGCAGATTGCACGGGGCGATGTACGTGTTAATCTGTGTACTGATATTGGCCACGCCTGCGATTAAGCAATTTGGTTGTCTATAATGTTCCCTGAGCAGCTCCTGCAAATGTTTCGTATTATCATCCACTAATATGTCAGAAGAGGTGCCAGATAAACAGACAAGGCACAATATACTGAAAGTAGCGGAAGAATGTAGATTCAAAATATCTGCTACTTAGCAGAGACAGAAAAAAGTGCGACAATTGAAAGCACTCAATAAAATCCGTACCACAAATGTACCGATTCCTGCCGTGGTGAAACAGAGATTAGGAAGAAAAAGGGGTCGCCCCAATCGATTATGTGACACTGCCAATGGTAAGCAGACGATCTTCTAACGTTACATGTACTGCCAACGGTAAGCAGACGATCTTCTAATGTTACGTGTACTGCAAATGGTAAGCAGACGATCTTGTAATGTTACGTGTACTGCCAATAATAAACAGAAGGTCATCTGTTTGAAACGCACGCCGCCAATATTATGGTGGTTCGGATTCATTTATTGGTGAGTAGGAACTCTTTTGAGCTGATAATGACTGACAGAGTGGTTAGAGCGCTGGTCTCTAGCGGTGAAGGTGCCAGGTCGATTCACGGTATCGACACGTCCCAGTCTACCCAGCTGTAAATGGTTACATGACATTTCTCTTGAGTTAGTTAAGGAAAATGAAGCGAGGAAGGGAACCGGTTACCGCACCTCTCGATGCTGAACCTGGTATGTTGAAGATTCACACTTCTCTCCCTCCGGCAGTATCTGCTATGGGACTACTGCACGTTTTTACCTTTTATACTATGAACAATTAGCAGAACGTCTTCTTGTTGTACCAATAGTAGGCAGACGTTCTCCTGGTGGTGCGCATACTACTGATGTTTTGTCAAATGTCTCTTAGCGGGCTGCACATACCGCTAATTTTAAATAGAGGATCGTCTGGTGTCGCAAGAAGATATTTGAAAATTATAGTTCTGAAATCAGTTCTAATAAAGTATCATATGTCAACATGCTGGAATAGAAATGACTCCATGCTGTACTAAAGATACACACATACACACACACACACACATATATATATATATATATATATATATATATATATATATATATATATATATATGAAATAAGCACAAGTACAGTGGAAGCTATAGAGCAGAAGGTCAACAAATTCATGAGAAAATGTCTAGGGGTACCACCAGTTCTGTCAGATATAGCACTGTACTTCAAAAAGTCAAAACTTCTGCTTCCTTTCAAGTCAGTTGTTGAAGAGTACAAAATTGGAAAGGCAAGGCTTGCAATGATGCTACGCGAGTCAGCTGATGCCGTGGTTAAGTCCATTCAGCCCACACTGAAAACGGGAAGGAAGTGGAGAGTGGAAGAAGCTGCTGATGCTGCCCAAGAGTCACTCAAACTGAGGGAGGTAATCGGATACACTCAAACGAATAGACGTGGCTTTGGTCATGGAGACATCCGCTGGTGGTCCAAGGCATCAAGCAGGGAGCGCAGAGACATGGTAGTTCAGGAGATACGAGGACCTAAGAATGATAAGAGGTTGCAAAAAGCAGTGCAGCACGTCCAAAAAGGCCAATGGACTACATGGGAAGGAGCCCTGCAGAGGTCCTTGACATGGAATGATATATGGCATATGGTACCTCTTAGACTCAGCTTCGTTGTTAGGTCAATGTATGACCTGCTGCCGTTGGCCACCAACCTTGTGAAATGGGGAAAGTCATTGCCCCCTGTGCATGGGGAGGCAGACACTTGAACACGTGCTCTCAACGTGTAAGGTGTCATTATGGCAAGGGTGATACACTTGGCGCCATAACAAAATGCTAAATGAGCTTGCTGCAACAATAGTGATAAAGGTGGGCCACATTGGCCACCAGAATGATAAGGGTGGAATTTAGGCTGACTACTGGCCACTACAATGATAAGGGTGCGCCAAAATGCAACTGCTGTTGAAGTTTCCAATGTTTATTATCTGACTCCACAGGACAGTTAACGGTACATCCATTTTACATTACAGTTCACGAAAATTAGCATAAGTTATGTTCATCAATGCATTTGGCATATACTCAAATAATGATATGGCGCCAAGGGATTATACTGTTGGCTCCAATATTACAAAAGTGCATCAATACTCCTCTCACTGTTCAGATGTGCTAAATGAGTCTAATCATAAGTCGCACGAGGATGGTGTTCCAGGAGTATAGGTCAAGCTGACCTTTACAGGCATTCCTAAGTCTAACCTCGACGTAGGTGCAATCGCTGACATAGCGACGTTCGTAGAACATAGAACTGTCCTTCGGGCTAAGTATGACCCGTGTACATATTATTCGCAGGTATGAAGATACCTGGGGCGTGACTTCTAGTAGAAGAACCTCTATTTCTGTAATTCGTAAGTGAGCAGAGATCGACCATTGTCAAACATAAAGTTAGATTACAGATTTGAAACGTAAATGAGGTATTACCTTGTTTCGAAATCAATCACCACAAAAACACACGCCTCCAGGCGTTTTGAATAATCAAGGGAAGGACCTTGTAAGCTAACTAACTCACAATAAGGCTCCTAATTCCCTATCAAGAATCACAGAGACGCAAGACGCGTCCTATCTGCTTCACAACTTTCCATAGACTCCCAGACAGGAAAGCTTCCCAGACACACCTAACGTCCGGACATGCGCAGAACGCATAAACCTGAGTAAGAATCAAACGAGACGATGTAAGGAACATTCCAGATAAAGATTTGTAATAAATCGCGCCTTATATGGACAGGAATAACAACCTCAACACTGGTTTCAATCATACCAAGAAACCAGTTGACCGATACTACCATATAAGGAGAATGGTCACACATCGTTCAAAAAATATGGACCGACGTGTCTCGTCACAAGAGAAGGTAACCATCATATAAAATGATAATCTCAGTCAAACTAGGGTTATCCAGTTTTGACCGAAAAAAATTAAAGTGTACAATTCAGACAAGCAATTATACAATGTCTTTAGAAAAATGATTATACAATGTCTTTAGAAAAAATGATTATACAATGTCTTTAGAAAAAATGATTATACAATGTCTTTAGAAAAAAATCTGTGCGTAACAGATTACCGCACCCCCCCGGGAAAAAAATGAAACATTTTTTTGTGAATCCTAGAGCCAGAAAAAAACAGGCTCCTAACGCACGTATGATGCGCGGATATAAAGCCTAATATGAGGCTAGCTCGACGCATGGAGCGAAACTGAGATTATATCTCAGATCCTTAGAGAAATTATTTCCCTAAGTGTACACGTATATTCCAGGGAGGTGCCACCAACATACGCCATAGTGATGGCTACATCATAATGCAAGCCAAATCATACTCATACAAATCTATGAAATTAAATATATTATCATAGTATTACACAATGAAGTTTTGTGCAAACAGCGGTGTAATATACTAATATACCTCATTATAAAATTACACATATTCAAATAAACAGTACATTATACATTGCATTATTAATCAATACTAATACATCAGCTGTTCCTCGTAGACATGGATATAATCGTTACTCGAAGATGTGGACATAATCCACTCCAACTTAGGATAGGACTTGATATACTTCATGGTTCCACAATGTACATAATCTCGCAGACGTCAATGATGTGCTTCGAAAATATCAATAACACACATCTTTAAGACAAATGTTAAATCTCTTAATACAGTCATCAAAATACAATATATAAATGTGGCCATATGAGCTTTTGGCCCGTATATTGCTAACTAAGCCTTCTTCCGTTATGATCAAATCGGTAACAGAAAAAAGGAAATTATATGGTACAATGTTATAAATTCTCAAACAGTGAGAAAATATGTGTTGATATGTCATTATAGTAGTGGACTGTATATCAGGAAATATATATGACAGAAGAATTAAGTGGAATCGTGTGGGCACCTGGACAGAATGTCTGCCATCACATTATCCGAACCACGGATAGCTCGCACCGTGAAATGAAATGGTTGAAGAGCTATGGCATATCGAGTGGACCTCGAGCTCTTCAAGTTTTTGCTCTGAATAGCAGTAAGAGCTTTCTGGTCGGTTTCCACAATGAAATATGCGCCTAGAAGGAATCTTTGCAACTTCAGAATTGACCATACAATAGCCAATAATTCACGGTCTAAAACCGAGTAATTCCTTTCTGCAGCATTTAATTTCCTAGAGATATACATCACCGGATGCAGAGTATCAGAATACTGTAGAAAAAGCAGTAAAAGGTTTGGCTCGTTCAGTTAAAGGAACTTGCCAATAACCTTTGGATAAGTCGAGTTTGGTAAAGAATTTAGAATTAGAAGGTTTGTTTAGTAGCTCTTCTAATGAATGCATAGGTTCAGCATCGAACTTCATAACTTGGTTCAATTTGCGATAATCCACGCAAATGCGAATGTTATTATCCTTCTTTCGAACAATAACCATAGACGAAGAGTATGCTGAAGTGGATGGTTCAATGATTTCCAATCGTATCATTTCATCCAATTCTTTTTCGACTTGTGACTGAAAATGGATAGGTATCGGATAGGGTCTGACTCTGATAGGATTAGGGTCAGTTAGTATTATGTCATGTTCAATGACATTTGTGTGTCCCGGGATGTCGGTAAGGACATCCTGAAATGTTTGTAACATCGAAGAAACTTGTCGATGTTCCTCAGCGGAAAGATTAGGAGAAACGGAAACGTTTTTCCAAGATTCCGTTGAATGAAGTGGGATCACAGGAAGAGGGAGATTGACATCAGAAAAAGTAGTTTCCTCATCCTGTATAACTGACAGAAATGAGTAATGACCATGAGGTACTGGAGAAATATCCGTTGCCTGGAAAATAGGCTGCAAATAGTCAGGTCTTTCATGAAATTCCGTGAGCATATTTATGTGGAAAGTTTTATGCTTTCCATAAATATCGACAAAATAGTCGACATCGGAAATTTTAGAGACTATTGCATACGGACCTTTCCATGCAATAAGAAGTCTGTTCTCCCTTGACGGAAGAAGAACGAGTGCTTTGTCACCTGGACAAAGTTGTCGTAGACATCTATTTTTATTTGCAAACTGTCTTGCTTTTTCTTTAGCAAATTCGGATGAAGAAGTTGCTAGTTTGCATGCCTCGATGATCTTTTGCCTAAGAGCAATGACATACTCGTAAGAAGATTGAGTCTCATCGCTAATATTATCGGCAGTGATAAGATCGTTGAGTAAAGACATAGGGCCGCGCGGTTGCGCGCCAAAGACAAGTTCAAAAGGAGAAAACCCTGTGTGTTCATTGGGAATCTCTCTATAAGCAAATAGAGCCGCGGGTAAAACCCTGTCCCAATCCTGAGGATGATCCTCAGTTATCTTCCCAAGTAAAGTTTTTAGTGTCCTATTCAAACGCTCAACTTACCCATTAGACATTGGGTGATAGATACTGCTGAGAGACCTTTTAATATGTAGCATAGACATTACCTGTGACATAGTGTCGGATATAAGTTGAGCGCCATGGTCTGACAATATTTCTCCGGGGAATCCCAAGCGAGAATATATTAGCCAAAGAGCGTCTGCGATATCGGCAGTGGAGATGCTCTTGAGAGATATAGCCTCTGACCAACGTGTGCACATATCGACACATGTAAGGATAAATTGATGTCCTCTGGCCGACTTGATCCTAAAAAGACCGATAATATCTATTGTCATTTTTTGAAAAGGGCGAATAGGAATGTCAGCAGCCTGGATAGGCGCAGTATGTCGTGGTCCTTTCGATATGACCTCCTGACACACTTTGCAAGAACGACAGTAAATTCGTATGTCCTTGCTCACAAATGGCCAAAAGAAAGCCGCAAGAACTCTCGACTTTGTACGGGAAAAACACATATGTCCAGCACATTGCGAGTCATGAGCATGTTGCAATATTTGCAATCTCATACTCTTAGGCACAAGAATTTGAGAATGAGTGGACGTAGTCGAGTCTTGTACCATACGCACAAGTACGCCGTTCTTCATAGAAATCCAAGACTTTCTATTAGTATTCTGATTTGGATCACCTTTTTTTTGCTAGAATGAAGAATTTTTGTAAAGAAGGATCTTCTTCTTGCAATTTTACAAACGAGTCACGTGAAATAATCAAGTGACTATTTTGGCTATCTACTTCATTATTATCAGTTAATGAAGTTTCAGATGGATCCAGAGCATGTGCTCTTGTGACCACCGCACTGTTAGCTTCAATGTTTTGCTCCTCCCAAACAGCAATCTGCTGTGGGGTACATTCCCTAACTCCGTAAATACGACCAATAATAAGGTCCGCAATAGGGTTTGGAAGGAGACACGCGTGGACATCTCCCGTAAAGAAGGGAGTAGCAATATGTATTATGGCAGTAGGATACTTTTCCAAAGTGCCACCAAATGTTACACATTTGATGACCTTTCCTGTAGCACAGGATGGATTTACAAGAGATTGCCTAACACCAATAGTAGTACATCCAGAATCAAATAAAACCGAGACTGGATTACTATTTACAAGACCCTTATGTAGTATTAAAGAACCCCTCCCGTCATGCGCAACAGTAGCAGGAAGAGCGGGAAGTGGGTGACCACAACTCAAAGTAGTTATGGTACCCGGTTCGAATAAAGTACTGCATTGGGGACATTTAGTTGCCCTACTAAAGTCAAAGGCAGAACATGTGATAGCACTAGAGTTTTTATCATCATCACCTTGTTTATATGCTCCCTGAGACTCCTGCTGTACAGAGTTTGCCTATTGATATCTCTTTCTTTTATGTTGCGATCTACCGCGACCATTATTGCCTCTGCAATTATCATTAAAGTCCCTACTGTAATTGTTATCCTGGTTTGAATTCCAGTTTCCATAACTGTCATTAACATTTCTATACTGTTGAGAACCTCTATTATATTGGTTTTGAGGTCTCCGCGAAAAATAGTTTCCTCTATACTGACTTCTTCTTCTTCTTTGATCCATAACCGCCAACCGTCAAAGCAGTCAGCGGCCATCACGCCTGGTGGCGTCTTGTAGGGCAGCAACAAATTGATTCCACTTTGCTCGGTCGGCGGCCATCCTTCGTACAGTGCCCCAACTGTGGTTCATTTTTTGCATCTCAGCTTCCACAGTTCTCCGCCAAGTTGTTTTTGGTCGGCCTCTCTTTCGCTTTCCCTCGGGGGTCCATAGCATAGATGTTCTTGTGATGGTATCAGGGTCCCTTCTGAGGACATGGCCAACCCAACTCCAGCGTCTGCCAGCTATGATGGTGTGCATGTCCTCCTGGTTACTCCGAATAAGTAGTTCTTGGTTTCTATACTGACTACCTTTGCGAAAATGTCTAAAATTATAGGGAGTAATATACCGTGGAGTATCACCTTGTCTCCAGTTCTGCGAAGAAGAATCACCCTGAAATTGATTGCTATGATTCTGAGCATAATTACGGTTACTCTTCTTATTAAAATTTTGTTGGCTACCCTGAAATTTACGCATGAAATTTGGGCCATAAGGTGCTGCCGAAGCAACTGGCAGACCTTCTTTTACTTTAGAGTTGCTAATGGTTATGTGAGGATGCGCAGTGACATACTGGCAACAGTATTCTTCCATTTCTTTTATGTTTTTAGGCTTACACTCATGAAGAAAAGAAAGAAAAGATTCATTGACAGAAGACATAACCTTGTCTCTAAGTAGTAAGTCCATAAGTGCTTCATATGTATGTTCTGTTTTAGACATCTCAACCCATTTGAAAAAGTAAGACGTATCTTTGAAATGAATTCAGAGAATTCAACTCCAGTATTTGGCAACATATTTTGAAATTGAAGATGATAGCCGTGTTCGTTAAGTTGGTACTTCTTTAACAAGACTGCTCTGATAACCTCATAATTGTTCTTGTCAGGCTCATCTACCATACTTAACATACTCAAAGTATCACCTCTAAGTAAATTGGATAATTGATAAACATACAGTGATTTATCTATGTGATAAGGTTGATAATGTTGGATTTTTATTCCCGCTAATGATATCCACCAAAAGATAGATATAAGTGGATGGAAGCAGACATCATCATCATCATCAGTTGATAAGATCTCTATGGTGTTGTTTGCTCCACTGTAGTGTATGGAATGTCAACTTGACCTACGCAGTGGTGTGTAGACATGGATTGAGTGTACAATGTGCGAATGATGATAAGGGTTCGTGTTGTTGACAAATGTTCTTTTCTCACACTCATGTATGACTGGAAGTCATCGACACCAACGACTGTGTACCTTTTCTAAAGTTTAATTGGACGTACACACTCGACAGCACAGATAGTGACAAATCACAGGTTGGCATAATACATCATAGTACAGTGGATAAATGGTCTTGCAATGTTACATGGGCACTCATGTAGAATAAATGTATAATGGACTGTCAGTAGCCAAGCACTCAGTATCGCCCATACATATATCATCTGACTTCACTGACTGAGCACGTCAGCTTATAAACAATATTTCAGATGGCTTCTAAACCTAATCTCGTCTAGCGACGATTCTTCAACATAATGTTCAGCACATATTTTTTCATATAATAATATTGAACCGCTAATAACGGGTTCTCATGTGTAGCAGTGATCTCTGGACTAAACAAGCGATAATACGGGCATCCCTTTTCTCTTCTTGAAAGTCACTACATGTTCTGGTTCCAAGATGGCTTCACTCGTGAGCTGTCACTCACGTTTGGATACAGATAATGAATCTGTCCTAAAGTTAGTCATTCATAAAACATTTCATTGCTCTGTAGATTTGATCATGAACAATTGACTGCAATCTACAGGATATAGTGCTGCTAGGAATCGAAGTCGTTTTCATCGAGTCAAATATATTCTCTTAGACATTCAAATCGTAACTATCGAAAATGGTGGCTTCGATCGAGAGTTCATAAGAGTATCTTTGATTACCTTGGTAGAGGGAATATGAAACTGCCATTCCTTGGCAATATGAATAAACACTGGGGTAAAGCATACACGATAGGTTTAGACGACTATCACTTTCCCCACAAATACTGAGATCACTTTTTCCCGGCGACAGGCCGACATAGGAAACACACAGTCCCTATCAGGACGAAGCCAAATCACACCACACTCTAGCGACACATCCGCCGAATAGCCTTTGACCTCTCTAGAGACAACAGAACATATAGTTCGACTTAGATATGTAAAGATATACAGATATAAGACAGACTCGTCCTACTCAGACAAACAATACACATAAATTCAGGCCATAGATATTCTGAAGCAAGAACAATCTATTATTACCCAAACAACGAATAAATCGCAGTAAAATGGATTTATCCGCGGAGTTTGATCGAAGAGACGGCACAACTTTCAAGGGAAGTAACTCAATAATGACTTTCCCTTAAGCACTAAAAAATTACCTATGTATAATATTGTAAGATATCAAAGACTGCACGTAACAGTCTTACCACACCTCCCGGGAAAAAAAAATGGAACATTTTTTTTTTTGAAATACATCTAGGAGCAACGTACAATAGGCTCACAACGCATGAATAATGCGCAGATGAAAATATCAGGAATACCTATAACGCCTAATATGAGGCTAAGTCGACTTATGGAGCGACTGGTGAGAATGTGTCTCATAAACTGAGAGAAATTATTTCTCTACAAGTATATTTTTCCAGGAAGGTGTCATCAAAGTATAATACAATTCTGGCAATTACACAATGCCTAAAAAATTCATATCATCATTTCGTATTAGATATCTTAAATTTATGATTTATGAAGAAAAAATCATCAAAGCACAGCGGTGAATAAACATCAATGAACCGCTATGTAGTGATACAATCATTATATTATTAAATTACAAATGTGTATCTATCATGATATAGAAAAGGAACTACTATAGAACTAGACATATCAAGAAGTCTAAGCCCTAATAGTTATGTGGAATCATGTGGGCATCTTGACAGAATGTCTGCCATCACATTATCTGATCCACGAATAGCTCGCACAGAGAAATGAAAAGGTTGAAGAGCAATTGCATATCGAGTAGACCTCGAGCTCTTCAAATTCTTACTCTGTATAGCAGTAAGAGCTTTTTGGTCGGTTTCTACTATGAAATGTGCGCCTAGAAGGAATCTCTGTAGTTTGAGGATCGACCAAACCATAGCTAATAGCTCACGGTCTAAAACCGAATAATTCCTTTCTGCCGCATTAAGTTTTCTGGAAATATACATTACAGGATGCAGAGTTCCAGAGTACTCTTGCATTAGTGCCGCTCCAATCCCAGTGGATGAAGCGTCACTACGAAGAACGAATGTCTTATCTTTAGTGGGTAGCACTAAAATAGGTGGTGTTGAAAACAATGTTTTAATCTTATCCAGAGAGCATTGGCATTCCTGAGACCAGTGGACCACATTAGGCGAACCTTTCTTTAGAAGTGTTGAGAGAGGTGCCATGATAGAGGATAGATTCTGAATGAATCTGCCATAAAATTGAATAAGACCTAACAGACTTCTCACCTGTTTTTTAGTCTTAGGGATTGAGATGTTAAGTATCTTACTAGTATTATGGTCCTCTGTCTTTAGGAAACCATGACCAACTCGGTGGCCTAGGAAAGAAATTTCGCTAAAACCAATATAGGCTTTAGAGGGTTTCGCTGTCAGGTTGTGCTCACGCAAAGTAGACAGCAATTCATCTAACCCTGAATAGTGATCTTCCCAAGTATCGCTGAAAAGACAGATGTCGTCTAGATATGCAATGACATCTGACCGATAAGATAGGATTCGGCGCATCATGCGTACGAACGTAGCTGGTGCGTTCATAAGACCGAAAGGCATAAAATTCCATTGGAACAAACCTCTAGGTGTTGAAAAAGCCGTGAGAGGTTTGGCGCGTTCAGATAAAGGAACTTGCCAATATCCTTTAGACAAATCAAGTTTAGTGAAAAAATGAGATTTGGAGAGTCGAGTAAGTAGCTCTTCCAGTAAAGGCATAGGTTCGGCATCGAACTTCGTTACTTGATTCAATTTTCGATAGTCAACGCAAAGACGTATGTTATTGTCTTTTTTACGCACAATAACCATCGGCGAAGAATATGCAGAGGTGGATGGTTCGATTATTTTCAAATCTATCATCTCATCCAACTCTTTCTCGACCTGTGCTTGAAAATGTATAGGTATAGGATAAGGTCTAACCCTAATAGGAGTATGGTCAGTTAGAACAATGTCATGTTGAATGACATTCGTTTGTCCAGGGATGTCAGTGAGTACATCCTGAAATGTTTGCAACATAGTTGAAACTTGTCGCTGTTCTCCTAGAGACAAATCAGGAGAGACAGTAACGTTCTTCCATGATTCACTGGAATGAAGTGGGATCATTGGAAGAGGAAGATTTACATCTGAAAAACTTGTTTCCTCATCCTGTATCACGGACAGTGATGAGTAATGACCATGTTGTACTGGAGAATTGTCCGTTGCTTGGAAAATGGGTTGCAAATAATCCGGACGTTCATGGAATTCAGTAAGCATATTGATGTGGAAGGTTTTATGCTTCCCATCAATATCGACAATATAGTCGACATCGGAAATTTTCGATATTATATCGTACGGACCTTTCCAAGAAATAAGTAATCTGTTTTCCCTACAAGGTAGTAATACAAATGCTTTGTCACCAGGACAAAGTTGTCGTAAGCATCTCTTCTTATTGGCAAATTGCCTTGCCTTCTGTTTCGCAAATTCAGAAGAAGAAGTTGCTAATTTGCATGCTTCGATAATTTTTTGTCTCAACGCGATGACATATTCGTAGGATGACTTTGTGTCATCGTCAATATTGTCAGATGTTATGAGATCGTGAAGCAACGACATAGGGCCACGCGGACGCGCGCCAAAGACGAGTTCAAAGGGAGAAAATCCCGTATGTTCATTGGGTACCTCTCTGTAAGCGAAGAGGGCCGCAGGTAAAACTCTGTCCCAGTCTTGAGGATGATCCTCAGTTATCTTCCCCAGTAAGTTTTTAAGTGTTCTATTAAGGCGTTCGACCATACCATTAGACATTGGATGGTAGATACTACTTAAAGATCTATCTATCTGCAGAGTAGACATTACTTGAGACATGGTATCTGATATTAGTTGGGTGCCATGGTCTGACAATATCTCTCCGGGGAACCCCAGACGAGAAAATATAAGCCAAAGAGCATCTGCAATATCAGCAGTAGTAATGCTCTTCAGAGGAATAGCCTCTGGCCAACGTGTGCACATATCAACACACGTCAAGATAAACTGATGTCCTCTGGCAGACTTGATCTTAAATGGACCAATAATGTCTATGGCCATTTTTTGAAACGGCCGAATAGGAATGTCCGCCGCCTGAATGGGTGCAGCATGCCGTGGACCTTTGGATTTAACTTCCTGACATACTTTACAAGATCGACAATAAATCCGTATGTCCTTGTTTACCAATGGCCAAAAGAAAGCCGCAAGGACTCTTGACTTAGTACGGGAAAAACCCATGTGTCCAGCACACTGAGAGTCGTGAGCGTGCTGCAAAATTTTAACTCTCAAATTCTTGGGAACCAGGATTTGAGAATGACTTGACGTAATGGAGTCTTGAACCATACGTACAAGTACGCCATTCTTCTTTGTAATCCACGATTTACGACTTGTGTCTTTATTCGGATCACCTTTAGTTGCAAGAATGAAGAATTTCTTCAGAGTGGGATCATCTTCTTGCTGTTTTATAAACGAGTCACGAGAAATTACCAAGGGATTATCTTGGTTATGCACTTCATTATCTTCAGTAGATGAAGTTTGAGGCATATTAAGAGCCTGAGCTCTAGTGACTACAGCGTTAGCAATCTGCATGTTTTGCCTTTCCCACGTGGAAATTTGTTGCGGAGTGCATTCCTTGACTCCATGAATGCGACCGATGATGAGGTCAGCGATCGGATTCGGAAGAAGACATGCGTGTACATCTCCTGTAAAGAAAGGAGTAGCAATCCTAATGATAGCAGTAGAGTATTTCTCTAATGTGCCGCCAAATGTTACACATTTGACTACTTGTCCAGTGGCACGGGAAGGATCTACGAGTGACTGCCTAACACCAATTGTGGTGCATCCAGAATCAAATAGCACAGAGACTGGATTGTTATTCACTAAACCCTTATGTAAGACAAGAGAACCTCTTCCATCATGCGCGACTGATGCCGGAAGAGCAGGAAGAGGATGGCCACAGCTTAAAGTAGACACTGTGGTTGGCTCAAATAACGTTTTGCATTGGGGGCACTGAGATGCTCTCCCAAAATCAAAAGCGGCACATGCCATATTACTAGCATCATTATTATCTTTACTCTGTTTATAGGCTTCATGGGACTCTTGTTGTGCAGAGTTTGCCTGAAAATGTGGTTTATGTCTTTTGTTTTGAGATCTACCTCGGTTATTATCACCTCTGTAGTTATTGTTACCTCTATTGTAACCCCTATTTGGGTTTGAGTCATAGTTCCCTTGGTTACCATTATCATATTCATTATAATGAGTATCTCTGTAATTATGATCTTGTTGACTCCAAGACGGATAACCCTGATAGTTTCTATAATTACTTCCTCTACGGAAATTCCTATAATTATGACCACCCCTGTGTCGAGAGCTATCAGGTCGTCTCCAGTTCTTTGAAGAAGAACCCTGAAATGATTGGTTACCTTGGTTTTGATAACTATTATGGTTACCTTTTTTATCAAATCTGTTTTGAGGTCCCTGAAATCTGTGTGAATAATTGGGATTGTATGGTGTTGCTGAAGCAACTGGCATACTCTCCTTAATCTTAGTGTTGCCAAAAGTCACGTCGGGGTGTGCAGTGACATATTGGGAACAATATTCTTCCATTTCTTTTAGAGATTTGGGTTTACGCTCATGTATAAATTCAAGGAAAGGTTTGTTCACACATGACATAATCTTATCTCTGAGCAACAAATCCATAAGTCCTTCATACGTTTTTTCTGTTTTGGAAAGCTCAATCCAACGATCAACTGTGAGACGTGCCTTTGCAGTGAATTCTGAGAATTCTACACCCGTCTCAGGTACCATCGTCTTAAATAAAAGGCGATAGCCTTCCTCACTTAGCTGATATTTTTTTATCAAAGCCGCCCTAATGACATCATAATTATCCTTATCTGCTTCTCCTACAAGGCATAATCTAGTCAAAGATTCACCTTTCAAGTTTTCTGATAATTGATTAGCGTATTGTGATTTATCCACATTATGTGTACGACAAGAACGTTCAAATCTATCCAGCCAGAATGTAATATCGTCACTGGACTGATTGAACGGTGGAACCTTAACCTTGTAAGTAGAAGGTTTACCATTACCACTAGATGCCTGATTAACATTACTCATACTTGTCAATCTCAATTTCTCCAACTCAAATTCATGTTCTCTTATTGCTTTTTTCTCTTCAGCATCTAATCTTTTTTGTTCAGCCTCCCTGTCTAATCTTTTTTGTTCAGCTTCCCTGTCTAATCTTTTTTGTTCAGCTTCACTGTCTAATCTTTTTTGTTCAGCCGCAGCTTCTCTTTCTAATTTTTTTTGTTCAGCTTCAAATCTCCTTTCCTCCACCTGCATCTGCAATTTCTTTTGTTCAGCAGCAGCCTCAGCTTCTCTTTCTAATCTTTTCTCTTCCGCCATAGCTTTTCTTTCTTCTGCAGCTAATCTTTTCTCTTCTGCCATAGCTCTTCTCTCTTCTGCAGCTAATGCTTTGTCATATTGAGCAACTGCCCATTGTTCTAATTGTTGACCAGTCTTATCAAGGGCTTTCCCTTGTGTAATGAAGTATTCTAATGTAGACATGATGTCTAACAATAATACTAATCACCTGAAATAATAATAATACCACAAGTTCTCAATGACTTGATTAATCAGTATACTATCCCAATATCTGTGGGTCACAAGCCTTTAATAAGGTCTTGTATAATAGTAATAATAATCAGGTACTGGTTTATACCATAATCCAAGTGCAGTGCACAGGCAATTGTGTCTTATGAAATATACCTATATAAAACATATGTCAACCAACAGAATACATAAAGTACAAATAGGACTGACAATACAAGAACGTTTGCAGAAATCAAAATAAATCAAATAGGGAAATCAATGAAAATAATCACTGAATCTGCAAAGAATAACAACACAAATGACGTCACAATATATGAATATAAATTGTGAATAGAACTGAAAGATAGAAAAGGTTAGACCAACAAATTACAAACAAATCAAAACAAAACTAAAGAACAAAGAAATATTACAAAAATAACAATAATTACAGACTTCACAGCTAACACAAAAGCAACAGTTGTCGCAGCAAATTTTCAATCAAGAAAATTGCACCTATAGAAAACGCCCACAACGGACCCTCTATGACGTGGGATATTCTGTTGTGAGGACGCCGCCCAACCTTAAACACAACCCGCTGACATAGAAACTAACATACTATACAAACAAATAACATGTAAACATAAATATATATAAATTATGTGTATGATAGTATGTGTTGCAAAATAGGCTCAGTTTTACAGTAATGGCAAAGTTATTTTTATGAAAATAAACAAACTGCCACTTTATTCAATTAAACATTCTGGCCTTAAATATTAAAGTTCATATATGGAAAACAAGAAGATCCATCGATGAAAATAGGACTTCTTAGTTCACAAATACTGTCTTCCTGTTAACATTGACAAGAATTGATCCAACTGTTCTGTGAAACTCTGTAATGTCTAATGTAAAAATGTCAACAACGCTGACCTACATACTGCATTCACTTGACAGGTCACGTGACGAAGTGTTGACAAAGAGCAAACCAATACTGCAAGAGTGTCGTATCAGCCACAGGAAACGGTCTGGTATCGGTAATCTGTTGACTTCTGAACTTCTGCGAGGTCAAACCCAGAAAGCTGGTCCACCAGTTGATAAGGTTGATAATGTTGGATTTTATTCCCGTTAATGATATCCACCAAAAGATAGATATAAGTGGATGGAAGCAGACATCATCATCATCATCAGTTGATAAGATCTCTATGGTGTTGTTTGCTCCACTGTAGTGTATGGAATGTCAACTTGACCTACGCAGTGGTGTGTAGACATGGATTGAGTGTATAATGTGCGAATGATGATAAGGGTTCGTGTTGTTGACAAATGTTCTTTTCTCACACTCATGTATGACTGGAAGTCATCGACACCAACGACTGTGTACCTTTTCTAAAGTTTAATTGGACGTACACACTCGACAGCACAGATAGTGACAAATCACAGGTTGGCATAATACATCATAGTACAGTGGATAAATGGTCTTGCAATGTTACATGGGCACTCATGTAGAATAATATGTATAATGGACTGTCAGTAGCCAAGCACTCAGTATCGCCCATACATATATCATCTGACTTCACTGACTGAGCACGTCAGCTTATAAACAATATTTCAGATGGCTTCTAAACCTAATCTCGTCTAGCGACGATTCTTCAACATAATGTTCAGCACATATTTTTTCATATAATAATATTGAACCGCTAATAACGGGTTCTCATGTGTAGCAGTGATCTCTGGACTAAACAAGCGATAATACGGGCATCCCCTTTCTCTTCTTGAAAGTCACTACATGTTTTGGTTCCAAGATGGCTTCACTCGTGAGCTGTCACTCACGTTTGGATACAGATAATGAATCTGTCCTAAAGTTAGTCATTCATAAAACATTTCATTGCTCTGTAGATTTGATCATGAACAATTGACTGCAATCTACAGGATATAGTGCTGCTAGGAATCGAAGTCGTTTTCATCGAGTCAAATATATTCTCTTAGACATTCAAATCGTAACTATCGAAAATGGTGGCTTCGATCGAGAGTTCATAAGAGTATCTTTGATTACCTTGGTATAGGAAATATGAAACTGCCATTCCTTGGCAATATGAATAAACACTGGGGTAAAGCATACACGATAGGTTTAGACGACTATCACCTTCCCCACAAATACTGAGATCACTTTTTCCCGGCGACAGGCCGACATAGGAAACACACAGTCCCTATCAGGACGAAGCCAAATCACACCACACTCTAGCGACACATCCGCCGAATAGCCTTTGACCTCTCTAGAGACAACAGAACATATAGTTCGACTTAGATATGTAAAGATATACAGATATAAGACAGACTCGTCCTACTCAGACAAACAATACACATAAATTCAGGCCATAGATATTCTGAAGCAAGAACAATCTATTATTACCCAAACAACGAATAAATCGCAGTAAAATGGATTTATCCGCGGAGTTTGATCGACGAGATGGCACAACTTTCAAGGGAAGTAACTCAATAATGATTTTCCCTTAAGCACTAAAAAATTACCTATGTATAATATTGTAAAATATCAAAGACTGCACGTAACACTATGTTATGTGTTTTACATGCCCGTTCAAATCTATCCAGATAAAACGTTATATCGTCACTAGAAGCATTGAATACAGGTAGTTTAATCTTAAACGTACTTGCATTGAACTTATCTGACACCTTATTTGCATCATTAGCATTACCAGTGTTCAACAATTTCAACTTTTCTAACTCTAAAGCTAAGAGTTTTTCTTCATGCTCCATTTTTGCTTTTCTCTCATCAGCCTCTCTTTGTAACTTTTTCTCTTCAGCCTCTCTTTGTAACTTTTTCTCTTCAGCCTCAGCCTGTATCTCTAGTCTCTTATTTTCAGCCTATTTTTCAAGTCTTTTATTTTCAGCCTCTTTGTCCAATCTTCTCTCCTCAGCTTCAGCTTCTCTTTTCTGTTTTTCCATTTCCATTTAAAACCTCCTTTCATCCACTTGCATCTGCAATTTCTTCTCTTCCACCTTTAATGCTTTATCATATTGAGTAGTCGCATATTCTTCCAATTTATCACCAGTCTTACCAAGGGATTTCCCTTGCTCAATAAAGTACTCAAGTGTAGACATGATGTCTAGTATTATGAGTCCAAAACCTGAAATAATTAATTATCTTATTTCAACCTTAATAGTAACAAGACTTAAATAAAGTACTTGTATAATTCCAATGTTTATCCTAATCTCTGTGGGAAACAAGTCTTTGACAAAGAACTTGTATTATCAAAAGTATGCATAACCATATATCCATCAGTTATTTATCATAACTGCACTACACAATAGTGCATAAGCAAAAACCACCACTTAGTTATGATAAGTGCACTATATAAACAATAGTCAAAGCTAATTACGCAAGAACTATGTAAACAATAACAAAGAACAAAGACAATGTAAACAATAACAAAGATCAAAGACAATGTAAACAATAACAAGGATCAAAGACAATACGAAAACATTTGCAAAAGTCAACTAAATAAACAGCGAAAACTAAAAGAAAATATCACAAAGAATGTGATGACAAATGCGAAAAATGTAAACAAATAAATGACGTCACAATGTATAAACAAAAGTGGTGTAAAGAACTGAATAATAGAAAAGAGGAGACCTACAAATACAAACAAATCAAAACAAAACTAAAGAATGCGAAAAACTACCGAAAACAAAACTGCACATGTCGTCACACCTAACAAAAATAGCAATAAATATTGCTAACAATTTCCAATTAAGGAAATTGCTCCTACCAGAACGCTATCATAAGACCTCTATGACGTGGTATCTCTTATGATAGTCACCTTCCCAACCAGCCCGCTGAAATATAAACATATAAATATACAAATAACATATAACATATACCATGTAACATGTAGCAAAAAGCAGCAAGAATGTGAAAGTATAGAAGGCTCAGTTAGAACATAAGGGCACAGTTCACAAACAAAACAGGCCACTTAACTTCTATATATCCAAACGTCAGCACGGTGCAGAACAGGTTGCGATCAGCATTCTGAGGATAAATGATCCAACGTTGATCGACAACTGCTCCCATAAACAGCCATGACGCAGGAAATGAGCTTCTGATACTGAAGATGTTGTTTCGGCATTTGTCCTTCTTCCTTACAATGCTCGGCACTTGACCTTCTAACCGCAGTATGAGTAAATTGCTTCAATCGGCACATGACCTTCTGAAAGCTATGAAATCGATAAACTGTCGGGCAGCGCCGGGTACTTTCACAATATGGTGGACATGCTATACGTCATTGTAGATGTTGTATCTTGCAGGAAGTATCGTTCACGAACTTGCATCTTGTAGAATGAGTGGGTTTGTTGACCCCCGTGAGTGCTGGTAACAGACGAACCAGTCATTGGCCACCAGAATGATAAGGGTGGAATTTAAGCTGACTACTGGCCACTACAATGATAAGGGTGCGCCAAAATGCCACTACGATGATAGTCAGCAGCCCAGTAGTGTACCACCCCTACAGACACCAGGGATGTAATAGGTTGCAGTGTGAGGTGTCTGGTCTGTTGTTGGTTGCTGTGAATGTGGGTGATGCGGTTCACAAGTTTACAACATATGAGCATGACATGGAAAAGTCATATAAAGGTGCAACTGCTGTTGACGTTTCCAATGTTTATTATCTGACTCCACAGGACAGTTAACGGTACATCCATTTTACATTACAGTTCACGAAAATTAGCATAAGTTATGTTCATCAATGCATTTGGCATATACTCAAATAATGATATGGCGCCAAGGGATTATACTGTTGGCTCCAATATTACAAAAGTGCATCAATACTCCTCTCACTGTTCAGATGTGCTAAATGAGTCTAATCATAAGTCGCACGAGGATGGTGTTCCAGGAGTATAGGTCAAGCTGACCTTTACAGGCATTCCTAAGTCTAACCTCGACGTAGGTGCAATCGCTGACATAGCGACGTTCGTAGAACATAGAACTGTCCTTCGGGATAAGTATGACCCGTGTACATATTATTCGCAGGTATGAAGATACCTGGGGCGTGACTTCTAGTAGAAGAACCTCTATTTCTGTAATTCGTAAGTGAGCAGAGATCGACCATTGTCAAACATAAAGTTAGATTACAGATTTGAAACGTAAATGAGGTATTACCTTGTTTCGAAATCAATCACCACAAAAACACACGCCTCAAGGCGTTTTGAATAATCAAGGGAAGGACCTTGTAAGCTAACTAACTCACAATAAGGCTCCTAATTCCCTATCAAGAATCACAGAGACGCAAGACGCGTCCTATCTGCTTCACAACTTTCCATAGACTCCCAGACAGGAAAGCTTCTCAGACACACCTAACGTCCGGACATGCGCAGAACGCATACACCTGAGTAAGAATCAAACGAGACGATGTAAGGAACATTACAGATAAAGATTTGTAATAAATCGCGCCTTATATGGACAGGAATAACAACCTCAACACTGGTTTCAATCATACCAAGAAAACAGTTGACCGATATTACCATATACGGAGAATGGTCACACATCGTTCAAAAAATATGGACCGACGTGTCCCGTCACAAGAGAAGGTAACCATCATATAAAATGATAATCTCAGTCAAACTAGGGTTATCTAGCTTTGACCGAAAAAAATTAAAGTGTACAATTCAGACAAGCTAATTATACAATGTCTTTAGAAAAATGATTATACAATGTCTTTAGAAAAAATGATTATACAATGTCTTTAGAAAAAATGATTATACAATGTCTTTAGAAAAAAATATGTGCGTAACAAATAGATCTGGCAAGGATGAAGGCGAATAGCAAACCCAGGCCGACCACCGCAAATACATACTTTCTGAGGGCAGGAAAGTCAACACACCCCAAACCGAGTAAACATGGTAGCAGTTTACCATTTCTTCTTGACTGTGCAAACGACTGGGAGATGGCGGTAGACCTACTTGGACGAGGGACATATCCAGAGAGTATCAGAAAATCGCAGAGACGGCCGGATATAGTGCTTCATTCTTCAACAACGCTTCAGGTCATACTGATTGAAATGACCGTGCCATTTGAATCAAGATTAAACGAGCAACATTCGTTCAAAGCGGCCAAGTATAATGATCTGGCCGCAGATCTGAGACATGATGGGTTCACTGCAAGGGTCATGGCTGTTGAAGTGGGCGCAAGAGGGCTTGTGGTTGCATCAGTTTATGATTTATTGAAACAGTTGGGGCTGAGGGGACAATCGAGATCAAGGGCAATGAAGAGGCTTAGTGAAACTGCCGAAAAGGCATCATGCTGGCTGTGGAACAACCGCAATGGGCAATGGAAATCGTGACAATAAACGCTGCGGTTCAGAAAACACAAGGAATTTTTCTAAGTCCGCAATACGCTGAGTTTTTTGGTGTACTAGTGAACGGGCTGTGACAGAGTGGCGATAGGCGGTGTATATTATAAGGGGTGTCATGAACAGAATTTCGGCTCTCGCGCAGCGGCTAGACTCGTCGGCTTCGCGCAGGCGTGTCAGTATGTGTTCTTAGTTGTGATGTGCGACGGAACGAACAGAATAATTTGTCTTCTCTTTGTTACTTTCACAATTGCCTCCACGGTTGGCGGAATTGTGGATTTTAAAGTTGCTACCATAAGTGAAATGGGTTCATTTTCGATACATGACAACAGGAGGCTGAGACGCTTGGCATTCATGACCCAAGGGGGCCCCCCCCCCCCCCCTTAGATTGTAAAGGAGTAATCGGGCCGAAACACTTGTCGGACGAGGGGACTACTTCTGATGATCAGATTGCTTCCAGTTGTATGATATATATATATATATATATATATATATATATATATATATATATATATATATATATATATATATATATATATATATATATATATATATATATATATATATATATATATATATATATATATATATATATGCAAGGGGCGTTCAGAAAGTAATGCACCATATCGTTTTTCTCAGCTAATATTGAAGATAGAAGCACGAAATTGTGCACACTTAAAATGTGGCATTTGCCAATTGTGTGCACCAAATTGCACTGCAACCAGCCAAATAATACGGCTGCCCTAAACCGTTGAAAGGGAGCGTGTTAGCAACATGCGTTATAAACAGCGAATTGTGATAGAATTTCTCGTTGCAGAGAAGGAAACTATTGTGAATATTCACAAGTGTCTATGTGATGTGTATGGAAGTTTTGCAGTCGACAGGAGTACAGTCAGTCGCTGGGTTCAGAGAATCAAGGAATCAGGAAGCGGAGATACGGAGCTGCTTGATCGGCAGCGCTGTGGACGTCCTGCAACAGCAACCAACGCAGAAATGTTGAAATGCGCTGAGGGCATTATTCTTATTGATAGGCGAATCACTACTCAACAATTGGTCTTACAGCTGTCAGTCAGCATTGGTAGTGCAAATGCAGTTATAAAAACTCTCGGATTTTCCAAGGTTTGCGCAAGATGGGTTCCTCGAAATCTCACACATGACCACCGATTGCAAAGGAAAGCAATTTCTTCTGAATTGTTGGAGCGTTTCAATGCTGATGGAGAGAACGTTTTGGCTAAGATCGTTACAGGTGACGAAACCTGGGCACATCATTTTGAACCTGAGACAAAAAGACAGTCAATCGAGTGGCATCATCCGCAATCACCAAGAAGAAAGAAATTCAAGACAATTCCTTCAGCTGGAAAGGTCATGATCACTGTCTTTTAGGAAATTGAAGGTATGATTCTTGTGGACGTTATGCCAAGAGGAGAGACAATCAATTCGCAAGCTTACATTAAGACATTGAAAAAAACTCAATCAACGTTTTCGCAGAGTTCGGCCGCACAAGAATCCAGCAGAGCTGCTTCTCCTTCACGACAATGCGCGCCCTCACACAAGTCTGGCAACACGGGAAGCAACCACCAAATTAGGTTGGACTGTACTACCCTATCCACCCTATAGTCCCGATTTGGCACCCTCTAATTTTCACCTATTTCGTCCACTTAAAGATGCACTCCGTGGGACAAGGTTTGAAGATGATGAAGGAGTGATTCATGCAGCGAAGAAATGGCTACATGATCAAGACAAAATCTGGTACGGGCTAGGAATACATGCACTTGTTTCGCGCTGGCATAAAGCCGTACAAGTTGATGGGGATTATGTTGAATAATACCGATGTTTACATGACATATCCATGTACATTGTGTGTAAATTTCATGCTTTTTGAATAAACAGCTCCTGAGAAAAACGATGTGGTGCATTACTTTCTGAACGCCCCTCGTATATATATATATATATATATATATATATATATATATATGTATATATATATATATATATATATATATATATATATATATATATATATATATATATATATATATATATATATGGTTTCAAATCAGCAATGCGTTAAAACATCTTTGCTACAACCTAAAAATAAACGTAGAATTTTTGTGTTACAATAGATTTAAAATTATGGTTCTATGAAAAGGACCACTGCTTGTGTTACAAGTATGTTCATGAATAATGGTACTTCTAGCTGGTTTCTTTATATTTTGTGGTCCGTATGTGTGCCTTATAGAATAACCGTATATGCTCGAGTATAAGTTGATCCGACTATAAGCCTTTAAGACCTAAAAAGAATTTATGAAAACCTAGAATTTTTTTCCTCCAAAGCTACTGGTAATTTATGTACGTTGGCGAAGAGACAGCGAAAAGCGGCAAATAAAACGGCACACTAGCCTGAAATAAATCATTTAACATTGATTATCAACTATGGGTCCAGTGTACGTTGCTTACCCGTTGGTCAATCTTTATGACCCAACCATCACCGTGATGTTCATCTTGTCACCATTAATTGAATCAAAGAAATTCGCACCAACAACAAGACGACAAGAATAATAAACCCACACACCACAGCAACAAAAAGGGTGACAGTAACAGCTTCCTTCGTCACGGCAGACGAGACAATTTTGGGCGCTTTGTCTGCATGGGGGTGTGGTTACCGAATTTGCAGTCAGTGATTGAATAATAAATGCCATGTACACGTTTCCAATTGCTCATACCACGTTTTCAGATCTTGAAAATACGAGGTCTGGTCAAAAAGTATGCGACCTTTTTTTTCGGGGAAAAAAATTATCTACAGGAGGTTTCTCTGGTGGATACAGTGGAGAAGACCTTCTTGCGCATGCATGAATTGTTCTCTCCCAAAGACAGTGTCAGTCGTCTGCAATTAGTGTACGCGCGAGCTGTGGTAGTAACAAGCCGTCGGATTTTTATTTGTCACGAAATGACGGAACGTTTTGAACAGCGGTATTGCATTACATTTTGCCAAAAGCTCGGTGATACCCAAGTAGAAACAATTTAAAAGATTCAACAAGCTTTTGGCGATGAAGCCATGAGCATTACACAAATTAAGGAGTGGTACAACCGTTTTAAAGATGGCCGCACATCGGTGCATAGCGAGCCACGTTCCGGTAGACCATCAACAAGCCGAAACGACGTGGTCGTTCACGAAGTGGGGACTTTGGTCATGTAGAACCGTCGTATCACCATCCGAGAACTTACACACGAGGTGGGGATAAGCCACCGTTCAGTACAATCCATATTGACGGAGGATTTGAACTTGCGGAGAGTGTGCGCTAAATTCGGACCTGTGGACAACGGGAACTTGGCAACTGCATCACGATGATGCACCCGCACATTCTTCGCATCTGATTTAGACTTTCTTGGCCAAACACAAGACTTCTCTGATTCGTCAGGCTTCATACTCTCCTGACATGGCTCCTTGCGATTTCTTGCTGTTCCCCAAGCTGAAAATACCGCTGAAAGAGACCCGATTTGAGTCACGAGAAAACATTATGATAAATTTGACGGCTCAGGTATACTCCATTCCCAAAGAGGCCTACCTGAGAGTCTTCCAAGCATGGCGGGACCGCTTGGAGAAGTGTATGCAGTCCCAATGAGATTACTTTGAAAGGGATTAGGGTTTCAGACTTCCAGGTGAGTGATTGTATTTTTCCTGGCCAAAGGTCGGATACTTTTTGACCAGACCTCGTAGGTGCCTGTATCTAGACTGGTGCATGGTGAGGCCTGTTTAAACCAAGGTCTGTATAACGGTACAGTAATATTGTCTTGGAAGAAGATCTTGGGCTGTAATCTCCTAAGATGGCAAGTCTACTGCAGATAGGCTGGTTGCTGGCAGCATGTATTTTGAACTTATTAAATGCTGAGAAGTGTTGTGGTAAGTATTTATTCTTAATAGACAATGTGTGCGGCTCGTGTTTTGTGCAAACTGCACTGCTTCATAATAAATACCATATGTAATCTTTTAAATATTACATCTGAGATGGAACTAACGGTCCGTTGATTACATGATTTTGATCTCCTCATCTGCCTTGTTTGATCATATTCTATTTTATGTTAATTTTGCCCCGTACTTTCTGTTTCTGCTTTCTTTTCTCCTTCTTCTATTTTCTTGTGGAGCTTAAGCACTCTTCTAATTTAGAGCTAGCTATTTTGATGCTTCTCAATCCGTCGTTTGATCTTTTTTTCCTGTCATATGTTCACATGTATAACAACCAAAAAGATACGGACTTTCATAAACGGGTGCTTGCCTAGAATAGAAGGATTAAATGGTACTAAAAAGTCACAAAAGTGGAACTGATTGCAAGAACCAGACAAGTGCCAGTGGAACAAGAGTTGAGAAGAAGACGCTGGCGATTGGTTGGACACAGATAGAGAAAACCTGTTGATAGCATTACAAGGCAGTCATTGTTCTGGAATCCACAGGGAAAGAGAGGCAGAGGTAGACCAAAAAAACGCATAGAGCAGAGAACTAGATACAGAAGTGAAAATGATCAGAAAAACATGGAAAGAACTTGAGCGGATGGCACGTGACAAGAGGACTTGGCATGTCTTTGCTGAAGGCCTATGCTCCTTAGGGAGCTAACGGGTATTGATTGATACCCACTAGTCATTTCCACTTTCTCTATTATGATGACTGTTAATTTCACCTTCTCTGTATACTCACCGGTTATTTCCACCCTCTCTTGTATGCTCCTCCATCATTTCCACCTTCTCTAGTATGCTCACCCAATCATTTCCACCTTCTGTTGCACACTAACCAGTTATTTCTATCTTCTCTAGTATGCTCACCCATCATTTCCGCGATCTCTTGATCAGTTATTCCAATCTTCTCTTGAATGCTCACCAATAACGCCCACCTCTTGTATGCTCACCTGTCATGTCAACTTTCTCTAGTATGCTCAACCATCATTTTCCCCTTCTCCTGAGCAGTTATTCCCACCGTCTCTTACATGCTCACCAGTCATATCCACCTTCTCTTGCATGCTCACCAGTCATGCCCATCTTCTCTAGTACGTTCACTGATCATTTCCATCTTCTCTTGATCAGTTATTCCCTGCTTCTCTTGCATGCTCACCAGTCATGCCAACCTGCTCTATGCAGCATGTTTTAATAAATGCTTCACATGTATATGCCAGCGTTAAAAGTAGAACAGTTAAACTGCCCAACAGTGAAAGTCAGAATGTGTTCACCCAAAAAAAGTAGTAACAGTAAGACTGCCCAACAGTGAATGTCAGAATGTGTTCACCAAAATAAAAGTAGAACAGTTAGACTGCCCAACAGTGAATGTCAGAATGTGTTCACCAAAAAAAAAAAGAACAGTTAGACTGCCCAACAGTGAATGTCAGAATGTGTTCTGCAAAAAAACGTAGTAACAGTAAGATTGTCCAACAGTGAATGTCAGAATGTGTTCACCAAAATAAAAGTAGAACAGTTAACTGCCCAACAGTGAAAGTCAGAATGTGTTCACAAAAAAAACAAAAACGTAGAAACAGTAAGACTGCCCAACAGTGAATGTCAGAATGTGTTCACTAAAAAAAAAACGTAGAAACAGTACGACTGCCCAAATATGAATGTCAGAATGTGTTCACCAAAAAAACGTAGAAACAGTAAAACTGCTCAACAGTGAATGTCAGAGTGTGTTCACACAAAAAAAGAAACAATAAGACTGCCCAACAGTAAATGTCAGAAAGTGTTCACCACAAAAACAAAAACAAAAATAGAAACAGCCAGACTGCTCAAATCTATATCGACAAGACAGACCTAGAACGGAAAATCAGTACGTAAAATTTGAGAAAGTAACAACTTATGACCCTGTACCATATTTGATATGGTTGTATCGCCCTACTTATGTTTTCAGGGACATTTCAACTCCAGAATTCTCTTTAATAAAATAGCAGTATTGGTTGTTTTACCTTTTATTTTATTGTTAATTCACTAGGCGTAGCACCTGAGACCGAAAACCTGAATGTAACCGCTATTAGATTAGTCAGTGGTAAATATTCAGTGACTGCAAATGGGCGGGAAGAGCTACAAGGTAGCAATGGAGTCTGTGGAACAATATGTCGCCAGTACTGGAGCAGCGCTGACGATGTGGACAATGTCTTTGCTATCTGTTCCATGCTTGGTTTCAGGTATGTATACGTGGTAATATTTTCCCCGCAGAAACAATGTACTCGTATATGCTATCAGCTGGCGGTTTCGTTTCAGGTATGTATGTACTACTAAAAGAATTTTTTTAGTGTGTCGGACTGCCCAGTCCTTGCTTTGGAATGTCCAAAATGGATGGCTGTGGCATACATGGAAAACATCAAGAGAGGTCTTGATTCTTTAGGAACTGGTGTGGATCTATTGCCGTGGTCATGCAGGAGTACGCGGCAATGAGAGAGCTGACATACTGGCTTCGAGAGCGCTCATGGTGGGGACATTGGATGTGGATGGGGAAGAGAAGCGGGGGACCAGTTGGGGGAGGGGAGTGTGGGGAGAGGACACTGCAATAAGGCCGAAATTGCTGGAGTTCGACATCAGACATGGGGCTAGCGGTGACAGACGTCTGCTGGGGGCATACTTCCGGTATGTGTACAACCAGTGCTCTCAACGGACAATTAGCATCAATAACCTTCGACATTTGCTGACGGAGACTGAGCACCTAAGTGTCTTCCCGAGGTGCAAGGACATCGATTCTGATCAACAATAATTAAAATATGGTCAAGGAAATTGTTAAGGAAAATATACGTAATGTATATTTTGCGCGTTGGCCACACTTAGTCCATTAACAGTTTAATCTACGCGATAAGGTTTTTTGTGGTCAACATGCAGTTGCACGCTTTTTAACTGTAAATGAACGCAATATATTAATTACGTCACTGGGTGATTATGACGTATTCTGTTCTCCATATAATTTATGCTAACGGTCGTTCTGGGGCTCTCGTTATAAGAATCCGTCAGGGTAAGACGTTGATGCTATCTCTCCCAAAATATTTAAAGTTTTAACAGTTCTCCTACGTGGCTTAAGGAATTACGAAGGTCGCCACTGTTTTTGCAAGAAGATGCCGTATTCAAGGGGAGCCGCGCTAGCGTAGTGGTTACAACACCGCTCTGGCTACCGGGTGATTCAGGATCAAACCCGGGCGATGGCATTTGAGGATTTTTCGTCGACCGGGATTTGGACTGGATTAACTCGAGACACGGCGAGTACATTTGAAGGAGTGTCGTCGACCAGGGATTGGCGGCTCCTGAGCCGACCTAGCTCTAATGGGTACCTCCGAAATCGGCGAGTATCTGCCTGAATGGCGAAGGACAAGAAAAAAGGGATACTCACGTAAAATCAATGTCAGGTTAGACATTAATAATAACCTGAGATTTCGCCTCGAGTATTAGCGGGCGTACGAAAAAAAAAATGTATTCAAGTTTGGTGATTTAAGAGGAGGAATTTTACGGGAGCATTTTTATTATCTATATGTTTGGTCTTCTCTACTTGGGTGTTAACCTGTTTAGGCAATTCTAGTAAATAGGCCAGATATGAGACGATGTATCACGGATTGTAGGAGCCTGCCATAAATGTATATAACTACACTTTTCCATAAACTTTATTTCTACTATAAATAAACATCGTTACCTGTGGACCCATTTCAACAAGTCGTTTGGAGATCTTTTTATTATCTGATCGTTCTTGTATAACCTATGTCATTCACTAAGAAGTTATCAGAACGATATACAACTTAAGAAGTCAGCTACAAGCCAAGCATTTATCAAGCACTCTCTACAATCAAAACCAATTGTAACAGTAATCCCATAGCAGATATTTCAGTAGGGGAGGGAAAGAGCTTAATGAGGTGGGGGTTACCAGCTCCCTTCCACACTGCCTTTACTTTCGCTAACTCAAACAGCAGAGTCAATTACCCATTGCCAGCTGGGTAGACTGCAGCGTCTACCATCAATGGTACCTATACCTTGTAGCGGTATGGCAGCCTGTGTACCCTGGCAACCTCCTCAGATATGCCAGTGGGAGTTTTACTCCTGGTAGGTTCAACCAAGCTGGACTGGTCTGCGTGGGTAGGGGTCTGACAAAAGCTGGTACCTTGGTCCTCCAGGTTGGGGGTTTTAGCACAGGGCCGACACCCATGTCTATGGAAAAATATCACACATGTTACGGAAACGGCAACAAATGGAAAAACTTTGATGCGGGATGGGCATCCGGAGTCTCAGGCTCATATGACTGTCAGTGGTGAAAACCGATATTAAGACATTGGCATGAAAACGGATGCTCCGACCGCTAAACATGAAACTAGAGTTGGTTTTTGGAACGTCAGAACTATGAATGAGACAGGGAAGCTGAGGCAGATCACAGCAGAGATGAGGAACTACAAATTACATATCCTGGGAATAAGCGAGAGCAGATGGACCGGGACGAGGAGAATAAAAACAGCTACAGGGGAAACATTACTTTACTCTGGTAGAGAGCTTGGTCAGCACAACGAAGGTGTAGCCACTATCCTGAAGGAAGGAATGGACAGCTCTTTACTGGAAAGGAAACCCATCATCAACAGACTGATAACAACAAGACTGAGAGGGATATTCACTAACACCACAATTATACAATGCTAATCACCCTCAAACGACAGCGATGAAGAGGTCAAAGACGAGTTATATCAACAGCTACAAAAGGAAATGATAACTGCACCTAGGTACGATCTTATTGTAGTAATGGGAGACCTCAACGCGAAAGCTGGAACACATAATAATTATAACGAAAGAGCAATGGAGAAATGCAGAGTTCGAACAGTAAATGAGGATGGGAGCAAATTAATAAGATTCGCAGTAATAACAACCTGGTCATTGGAGGAACACGTTCTCCACACAAAGAAGTGCATAAGTTAACGTGGGAATCACCAAACGGGCGGGACAGAAACCAGATAGATCACATAATGATCAATGACAGATGGAGACATGCATTACAAGACGTGAAAGTAAGAAGAGGCGCAGGTGTGGGAAGTGATACCACCTAGTAGTAGCAAGACCGAAGGTGAAACTCAGAGCTGCTGGACCAGTTGCAGTCAAACAGAAAAGATATAACTTCACGAAACTTAAAGACCCCCTCAACCAGAAAAGCTTTCGTGGTTGATGTAAAGAGACGATATCAGAATGCTGTCGTAGATTTTTGATAGGGGAATTAAGTCTTGGGTTGGTCCCTTCTGAATAGATTAGAATAAGTGATAGTCACAGTGAGAGATCGTAATAGAAATAGATTTCCACAAGTGAGATGGTAGAATGTGATAGAGGCTGTCTCTGAAATCGAGAAATCTTCTCTCGTTCAGCCTATCTTCTACGACAGGTTTAGAGGAGTCAGACAGTCTAAACACATATATATATATTAAATATATATCTCCACCCACATACACACACACACACGTAAGACGACAGTTAGACGTACAGACGAGGGAAAACTATAACAATGGAATATAGATAATTTGGGAACGAGCTGACCCGACACACTGATTAAATTTAAATAAATTTTTAATTATCATAATAAAATTCCATCACCACACATAAAATTTACATGCAGCATATACAAATAGACATACAAAATCAATGAGATGCTACAAGAATGATAGACCCACAGTATGATCCTTTCCCTCGATGTTTAGCCCACAGTCCTGTTAGAAGAAAAGATGATAGCCCCAAAGAGTCATGGATACATCTGCTGTAGTCTAATGATTTTCCCTTAAAGGTATGAACAGACTTTGATACTATAATATATCCTAAGGAAATTACGGTTCGCAACAAAAATCCTGCATAAGAAAATTTTAGGACAGTAAAAATGGGTGCCAAAATACAACAATAAAGGAATCACTCAGTCCTGCATTCACTCTATTCATTCAGCCGTGATAACGTGCGTTCATGCATACTTACAGCTTTGGTAGCATCTTCTGGAAACACAATTTTTAGGACATGCATATACATAATCTTCAATGGTAGCCATTGCCAAGACAACCCCAGTTCCAAAAGACGGGTTGAATTCACTGCTTCAGGGAACGTTATCTTGGTTCTACTTATTTTAGGATATCTGGTTCTGTCACATTAAAATACTCCAGGCACGAACGTTAACAGCGAGCACAGTTTCAATAGTTTAGGTTTCTAGTAATGAGGAATGTCAGGTCGGGTGCCTTTATCTCAGTATAGGAATTTAGTTGGTCACACCACCACTTGTCAACAGTGTCGGAAAATTTATTGATTGTAATATCTTACTGGCCACAAAGGCTGAAAATGTACTTGAGATTTTTCTCTGGAAGAGTTAAATCAGGCTCGATGGGCCCGTTACTTCATTTAACCGTTAAAGTTCTTGTAAAGGTTATACACCAAGTCTTTAAGGAAAATGTTTTTTTGTTCTTCACAGATATTTCTCGTGTACTCAAAGCTGGTAGAGTTGGGTCACCCCAGTTTCACTGAATAAAGAAAAACAGCATATAAATACTTATACATACTATGTACTACGGTTATAACTTACATTATGAACTGCAAGCGGAGGCTTGACTTATCGTTTAAAACCTTCCCGTGAAATAAGTTATATCATAAAATCAGTCATCATGAATTAGAAATACCTACGTATTTCGTCAACACTCAATGATGAATCAGTGCAGTTATAAGTTAGTTTTAAAATATTCTCGACTAAGCAGTTAAATTGAATTATTTTATAGCTGCATGAGTTTTTAAGCTAGAAATTATAATCTATTCTGCTTTCCACTGAAACACGTCAGCTAGAGAATATAACAATTTATATTTAATTCTTCTGCGCACAAATCTAACTAGAAAAATGAAATAAACGGTTATCACTTAATCACTCAATACTACTAGATATATTATATTTACCTCAACACTGAACTACAGGCGATCGCACACTTTAGAATTATACGCTGATATATATATATATTTGAAGTCTAGAAGCTCGGCAAATTTTCGAACAAACTAAGAACTTCGCTATACAGCTTATTCTTTTCACGAGCAACCTGTCTACTGCGAATCTTGAGGACTGAATGAAATAAAGTTTAACATTCTCGTTAATATCTTAAAACCCAGACAAAGGATGTACGCTATTGCGAGACCCCGTTCGAATGGTGTTCCCACTATTGACATTTCACCCAAAGAGACTGAGGGTGTCCGTTGCTTGGGTGGTACACGTTGGCACTGGGCACAGGATTTGACATACCTGATAATATCTGTATTTACTCCTGGTCACCAATAATGAGTGGTTATCCGTTGGTTTGTGGCGTTCTGTCCCATATGTCCGCTGAAAGGAAGAGAGTGCCCCATTTCTAGGATTTGGCTTCTGTACTGTTTCGGTACTAGGAGCTGATTGTAACCTTGGCCAGGCTTGCCCGTTCTGCGATAAAGTACGCCATCCTTAGAAAAAATGTCCCCGTGCTGTCTGGGTTCCTTAGCCATGGGCAGTTTCCTAAAGCAGGGTGCCAAAGTAGGGTCCTTTTGTTGAGCTTCTTTAAGTTCCATAGATAACAAATTAGGAGCAGGCTCCCGTTCCTTCTTGGTCTGCCCTCTTGTAGTTACTGCTGCCACAATCGGCTCTTCCGTTTTCCCAATAAACACGTATCTACCGCCAAGTATGACTGGGTAGATTGGGTCATCCATAACAGCCGCTTTGATGATCACCTCTGACAAAATCAGAGTGGATCTCCACCAATGCGATGGGAAGCGCTGTGGGTGCATCACTCTTAGAAACTCCACAAAGTTCGACGGTCTCTTCTGTCTCCTGACCGGGTTTAACCAGGTGTCTGGCGACAACGCAATCATAAGAATGCCCCGTGTCAAATAAACAAAGACTTCGAGAACCGTTCAATATAACAGTAGCTCGCGTAGAGGGACTGTCTTCCTCTACAGGTTGGGAATCACTGTCAATAATTCCGCTTTGCGAGACTCTTAATAAGCATCCGATGCGTTTAGGCTCAGTGTGCTCGGTCTGATCATATGTCCCGTGCTCAGGAGTTCTCCCTTTGCCACCTTGTCCTTTTTGGCTGCGCTGCCATGAAGGGCGGTCGGGTTGATCAGACTGTTTACTGTGGTGGGGGTACTTGTTTTTGTAGAACTTGGATTTTTCAGGAGGGGGGTTTTGAGGTCCAGTTTCTCTGTGGTTATTCTGATTAGAAACATAAGAAGATTGGTCTAGATTATTCTTCCGAAAATGCTCTTCTGTCGGTTTACGTTTTGTGGCCGGCAGTTCGGTCAGCGCATTTTGATAACGCTCAGACTTTTCCAAGATCACTTCAAGCTTTTTCTGCTCAGCTAGAAATCTCCGGGTATCAGCAGACAAAGTGTTCTTTATTTGTTCTGTTATAACAAATTCCTCAAGTCCTTCATAGGTAGAGGCGAGCTGAGAAAGCTCAAGGCACTTAGTCAAGTATCCCTTCAAACAACACGAGAACTGCTGAAAAGTTTCAGCGCTCTCCTTCCTGCTGTTGCAAAACAGTTGCAAAAACTTTCACGCATTCATTTCAAAGCGCTCCAGTAACGCTTTCTTCAACACATCATAGTTGTCTTGTTGGCTGCTTTCCAGTTTGACGTAAACATCATACGCACTGCTTTTCAAAGCCTGAGAAAGCTTCATATTGCAACGCGACCTCTCTAAACCGTACAGAGTTGCAATTTTCTCAAATTTTTCTAGATACGTGTCAATCTTCTCATTCGGACAAGGGAAAGATTCTAGAGCTAAAGACATAGCGGTGAGATGAGTAGATTGTGTGTTAGAAAAATCAGTTAAAGAGGAATGAGGAGAAGACTCTCCATTGCTGAAGGTAGAGGCAGCACCACGGCTTTGGAACTCTGGAGTCTTAAGCGCCAACTCGTGCTGTCTCTGTTTCTCTTTTTCCTCATGCTGTCTCTCCTTCTCTCTTTCCTCATGCTGTCTCTCCTTCTCTCTTTCGTTCGCCCTACGAATTTCCATTTCCTCATCCATCTTCCTCTGCTCTCAAGCTTCGGCTGCTTTCCTCTCCGCCGCTTTTTCCTTCTGCTCCGCATCACATCTGTCACGTTCTTCGTTGACAAACGTTTTCGCTTCTTCTCCTTGTAATCCGTCTTCCTTTGCTTCCTGTCTGAGGATCTGTCTAAGCTTCGCTCTCTCTGCCATCGCAAATAGGTGACTGAGAATTAGTCGAGAAGAAAGTAGGAAAAGATATACTGGTTCCTACCACTTGCGAGAAAATACCAAAACAAAAGATGATATGCTTTAACCTGGGATACCTCCTCCTATACTATAGTATCTAACTATCGCTGCTATTAATCGGCAATAAAGCACCTAATGCAGACGAGTACGCCAAATAAATGGTAGTTAAGATTACTCACAGAAAAATAAGTTACTACAGTGGAAACAAAATAATTATTGCAAAATATATTTAAGGAAGAAAAAAAAATCCCCTTCATTTTAAGTCCACTACAAGTTCACCCCTGAAGACAGTTAGGGTAAGGAAGGCAATTAACAGGACGTAATTGTCTGAACGCACTCCTTAGCTTAGCTCCAACACCTACTTCTTCAGAACCCTGTGACTGTTAGACAATCACAAACTTTACCTGCGTTTAATATTACAAACTCAATAATTAACATATATTCCGACAAAATCAACCTGTAACTCAAATGTATAATGCTCAATAATGCTGTGGGAAAAAAACAATTATAAGTTGTGTGGTCAGCACGCCCACAAACAGATCGTTAGTCTAGGGGAATAGTTATTTTTAAAGATACACGAAACCACGAGACAATCACACTCTTTCTCTGTTTCAGAATAAAGAAAATTACTCCTGAGACGAGCTGATATTTGACGTCTCGTCTTCCTATTCTAAATTCAAAATCCCGATAGACGAGTCCCCATTTGGCGTGGATTTTTGATAGGGGAATTAAGACTTGGGTTGGTTACTTCTGAATAGATTAGAATAAGTGATAGTCACAGTGAGAGATCGTAATAGAAATAGATTTCCACATGTGAGATGGTAGAATGTGATAGAGGCTGTCTCTGAAATCGAGAAATCTTCTCTCGTTCAGCCTATCTTCTACGACAGGTTTAGAGGAGTCAGACAGTCTAAACACTAATATATATATATATATATATATATATATATATATATATATATATATATATATATATATATTAAATATATATATATCTCATATCTCCACTCACACACACACACACACACGTAAGACGACAGTTAGACGTACAGACGTGGGAAAACTATAATGTCGTAATTTTTATCTGAGAGAGTTCTGATGGATATTGGTCCTTTAGAGTGTAGAATGATAGTGAAGGCTCTGTGAGAATAAGGATTTAGGAAAGTGAGGTAGTAGATTCACAAGGGCTGGGGAAGAGTAAGGACAGTCTCTTATTACGACAATATTTGTCTCTCAAAACTATTCCTACCACTCTTCTGAACAAACAACTGTTTGTCAGTTCCAGTTGCTCATGCGCACACACCGATTTGGTGATTCTGACGCACAACGTACATGAATACACACTACGATAACAAAATATGTGAAATGTTTGGGTTTTGGGCCAGCCGACACCAATGCTAATAAAGTTTTTAATACTTTTATTATCATAAAATCAAGTTACAAGTAAGTATCAATGTACAGTCTGAAATCATGGGTTACAAAACACAACATAACAGGGGGGATGGTTTCTGAGGAGAAGTATCCAATGCACCCTTTCCCGCTTGTATTTACTAGCACAAAAGACCCGGTCCCAAAGACGAGAAGGGGGAGGGGGTGATGATGATGATCAGAGATAGGCAATTTAACCCAATGGTAAATTTATTACTCTGATCAAGGGGGTTACAGTAATAAGGGGTAAAGGGAAAGCTAGGGGTCATCAAATGTTTTCCTTTAATCAACCAATTTTTCCCGGGAGGGGGGAATGCTCACAGTTAAATAATCCCGCTAGGAGAAATCCCGTACAATGAATACAATACACCTTAATACTAGGTTGAACTAACTATAAGGGTAAAAGATTTAAATCTCCTTTCATTCAAAAGCAACACGCTAGGGCTGGCCAGCACACAGTCGCACACACACAGACTTACCAAAAGGTGAATTCTGGCACTTCATAGGAAATACATAAAAAAACAGCACTAAACCTTGGCTTAGGTAAAAGTATTTTCTTCCGTGTACAGCCCCAGATTAGCGGGTTGTTGAAGTTAACAAAGTGTCCCGAAATCGCTGGACGTTGAAGTTTAACGATACTGTTTGTTTATTAGATAAAGTTCCTAAAGAATGGCACAGGCACTTGGCTAGGTGTGAGGAATGGTGTGGTGTCTAAGATTGGCACAGCTGGTGGAGATAACTTTCTTTTGCAGTAATGTCACAAACTACAAAACACTGAGGTAAGTTCTTCAGGGGGGGGGGGGGTGGTAAAATCCAAGGATTATGCTTGACAGACAGTGTCAGGGAAATCTATGTTCTTCTTCACAAATAGAGCAGTGAGTCAAATATTTCTACTGTTGACTGTTCTTCTTCCGGTTTGATAACTATAAAACGACTTTATGAATTGGGATTTTAAAATAGTCTTTGGGTTTGCTTTGTTTCTGTATACTTCAGATAGCTGAATCCCAACAGGATCGCCACAAAGATTTAATTTCAAATATGTTCATAAGTCACTGGAGTAATCGAACTGAGTCGGCAAGACTCTAGATATATATTATTGCTGCGAAATGGCTGCTTAAATGATGTTTCATTGCTGCTTAATTGCTGGGATTCGAGGTTCAAAAGATCATTCTGGATGCAATAGAAAAACATGAAATGCAATAAAATCATATTAAATCTAACGCGCGATACATTTACAGTTTAACTATTTTCTGCACTCGCGTCTTCAATTAATAAAGCAAGAGAGAAAAAAAAACTCCCCGTGAGGTTAATAGTTGAAAGCACATCTATTTATACAGAACTAAACTGTATTAAAGTTATAATTCCCTTAAGCGGCTATTGTATTAGGAAAGAAACTTATAGATGTAACATTTAGTTGGCACTAGAACTTTGAAGATGGGCTTATTTAATAAGGTTAAATTTACACCACAATCCAGTGAACTAAATATGAAATAACTAGACCACTGATCACTCGAAGCTAATGTATAAATTACCGTCTGCACAGAAAAGAATTTCACTCCAATAGCCAACAATTTAGATGAAATCTAGCAGGAATTTTTTTCTATATGCTAGGGAATCTTAGAATTCTGTCAGAACGAATGATACGTTGCCCTTTTCAGATTCTGTATTTATCTATTAGAAAGGCAAGATAAATGGTACATGTGAAAATTTCGCGCCTCTTCAGGTAACAGGGGAAGTCGAAGTTATTTAGCCGCCATGCTAACCACGATGGCCCGACTGGCTTCCGATCTACGTTCGTCTCAGGCTGCTCACACAAGGATGTGAAAATTCGGCGAGACTAGCCTCGTTTGCGGTGAGTTTCCTGATTCCTCAGATCGTATCCGCTACGCTGAACGTTCCGTCTTTCGGGCAAGTCTGCCGGTGGCCACAGACGTGCGAAGTCTGCAAGAAGCTTTCTTTTGACAGCTCATGTCCGTCTTGCGAACGGTTCAGTGTTCGTACGGAGATGCTAAACTTCTGCTTCTCTGTTCTGGGGATCTTCTTTGACTGCTTTGATCCTAGCCGCTACTCTTCGTTGATGAAAAGTTACAACAATACTGATGTTCAGGGATTCTAATGTTATGAAAAGCTAAAGTCCCTTTAATCATCCATCAAATCAGGGAAAATTCACTTGACAAACTAGACGTACGTCACATATAACAATGGAATATAGATAATTTGGGAACGAGCTGACCCAACACACTGATTAAATTTAAATGTATTTTTAATTATCATAATAAAATTCCATCACCACACATAAAATTTACATCCAGCATATATAAATAGTCATACAAAAATCACTGAGATGCTACAAGAATGATAGACCCACAGTATGATCCTTTCCCTCTATGTTTAGCCCGCAGTCCTGTTAGAAGAAAAGATGATAGCCCCAAAGAGTCACGGATACATCTGCTGTAGTCTAATGATTTTCCCTTAAAGGTATGAACCGACTTTGATACTATAATCTATCCTAAGGAAAATATGGTTAGCAACAAAAAACTTGCATAAGAAAATTTTAGGACAGCAAAAATGTGTGCCAAAATACAACAATAAAGGAATCACTCAGACTTACTATCACTCTATTCATTCAGCCGTGATTACGTGTGTTCATGCATACTTACAGCTTTGGTAGCAACTTCTGGAAACACAATTTTTAGGACATGCATATACAGAATCTTCAATGGTTGACGTGGCCAAGACAACCCCAGTTCCAAAAAGACGGGTTGAATTCACTGCTTCAGGAACGTTATCTTGGTTCTACTTATTTTAGGATATCTGGTTCTGTCATATTAAAATACTCCAGGCACGAACGTTAACAGCGAGCACAGTTTCAATAGTTTAGGTTTCTAGTAATGAGGAATGTCAGGTCGGGTGCCTTTATCTCAGTATAGGAATTTAGTTGGTCACACCACCACTTGTCAACAGTGTCGGAAAATTTATTGATTGTAATATCTTACTGGCCACAAAGGCTGAAAATGTACTTGAGATTTTTCTCTGGAAGAGTTAAATCAGGCTCGATGGGCCCGTTACTTCATTTAACCGTTAAAGTTCTTGTAAAGGTTATACACCAAGTCTTTAAGGAAAATATTTTTTTGTTCTTCACAGATATTTCTCGTGTACTCAAAGCTGGTAGAGTTGGGTCACCCCAGTTTCACAGAATAAAGAAAAACAGCATATAAATACTTATACATACTATGTACTACGGTTATAACTTACATTATGAACTGCAAGCGGAGGCTTGACTTGTCGTTTAAAACCTTCCCGTGAAATAAGTTATATCATAAAATCAGTCATCATGAATTAGAAATACCTACGTATTTCGTCAACACTCAATGATGAATCAGTGCAGTTATAAGTTAGTTTTAAAATATTCTCGACTAAGCAGTTAAATTGAATTATTTTATAGCTGCATGAGTTTTTAAGCTAGAAATTATAATCTATTCTGCTTTCCACTGAAACACGTCCGCTAGAGAATATAACAATTTATATTTAATTCTTCTGCGCACAAATCTAACTAGAAAAATGAAATAAGCGGTTATCACTTAATCACTCAATACTACTAGATATATTATATTTACCTCAACACTGAACTACAGGCGATCGCACACTTTAGAATTATACGCTGATATATATATTTGAAGTCTAGAAGCTCGGCAAATTTTCGAACAAACTAAGAACTTCGCTATACAGCTTATTCTTTTCACGAGCAACCTGTCTACTGCGAATCTTGAGGACTGAATGAAATAAAGTTTAACATTCTCGTTAATATCTTAAAACCCAGACAAAGGATGTACGCTATTGCGAGACCCCGTTCGAATGGTGTTCCCACTATTGACATTTCACCCAAAGAGACTGAGGGTGTCCGTTGCTTGGGTGGTACACGTTGGCACTGGGCACAGGATTTGACATACCTGATAATATCTGTATTTACTCCTGGTCACCAATAATGAGTGGTTATCCGTTGGTTTGTGGCGTTCTGTCCCATATGTCCGCTGAAAGGAAGAGAGTGCCCCATTTCTAGGATTTGGCTTCTGTACTGTTTCGGTACTAGGAGCTGATTGTAACCTTGGCCAGGCTTGCCCGTTCTGCGATAAAGTACGCCATCCTTAGAAAAAATGTCCCCGTGCTGTCTGGGTTCCTTAGCCATGGGCAGTTTCCTAAAGCAGGGTGCCAAAGTAGGGTCCTTTTGTTGAGCTTCTTTAAGTTCCATAGATAACAAATTAGGAGCAGGCTCCCGTTCCTTCTTGGTCTGCCCTCTTGTAGTTACTGCTGCCACAATCGGCTCTTCCGTTTTCCCAATAAACACGTATCTACCGCCAAGTATGACTGGGTAGATGGGGTCATCCATAACAGCCGCTTTGATGATCACCTCTGACAAAATCAGAGTGGATCTCCACCAATGCGATGGGAAGCGCTGTAGGTGCATCACTCTTAGAAACTCCACAAAGTTCGACGGTCTCTTCTGTCTCCTGACCGGGTTTAACCAGGTGTCTGGCGACAACGCAATCATAAGAATGCCCCGTGTCAAATAAACAAAGACTTCGAGAACCGTTCAATATAACAGTAGCTCGCGTAGAGGGACTGTCTCCCTCTACAGGTTGGGAATCACTGTCAATAATTCCGCTTTGCGAGACTCTTAATAAGCATCCGATGCGTTTAGGCTCAGTGTGCTCGGTCTGATCATATGTCCCGTGCTCAGGAGTTCTCCCTTTGCCACCTTGTCCTTTTTGGCTGCGCTGCCATGAAGGGCGGTCGGGTTGATCAGACTGTTTACTGTGGTGGGGGTACTTGTTTTTGTAGAACTTGGATTTTTCAGGAGGGGGGTTTTGAGGTCCAGTTTCTCTGTGGTTATTCTGATTAGAAACATAAGAAGATTGGTCTAGATTATTCTTCCGAAAATGCTGTTCTGTCGGTTTACGTTTTGTGGCCGGCAGTTCGGTCAGCGCATTTTGATAACGCTCAGACTTTTCCAAGATCACTTCAAGCTTTTTCTGCTCAGCTAGAAATCTCCGGGTATCAGCGGACAAAGTGTTCTTTATTTGTTCTGTTATAACAAATTCCTCAAGTCCTTCATAGGTAGAGGCGAGCTGAGAAAGCTCAAGGCACTTAGTCAAGTATCCCTTCAAACAACACGAGAACTGCTGAAAAGTTTCAGCGCTCTCCTTCCTGCTGTTGCGAAACAGTTGCAAAAACTTTCACGCATTCATTTCAAAGCGCTCCAGTAACGCTTTCTTCAACACATCATAGTTGTCTTGTTGGCTGCTTTCCAGTTTGACGTAAACATCATACGCACTGCTTTTCAAAGCCTGAGAAAGCTTCATATTGCAACGCGACCTCTCTAAACCGTACAGAGTTGCAATTTTCTCAAATTTTTCTAGATACGTGTCAATCTTCTCATTCGGACAAGGGAAAGATTCTAGAGCTAAAGACATAGCGGTGAGATGAGTAGATTGTGTGTTAGAAAAATCAGTTAAAGAGGAATGAGGAGAAGACTTTCCATTGCTGAAGGTAGAGGCAGCACCACGGCTTTGGAACTCTGGAGTCTTAAGCGCCAACTCGTGCTGTCTCTGTTTCTCTTTTTCCTCATGCTGTCTCTCCTTCTCTCTTTCCTCATGCTGTCTCTCCTTCTCTCTTTCGTTCGCCCTACGAATTTCCATTTCCTCATCCATCTTCCTCTGCTCTCAAGCTTCGGCTGCTTTCCTCTCCGCCGCTTTTTCCTTCTGCTCCGCATCACATCTGTCACGTTCTTCGTTGACAAACGTTTTCGCTTCTTCTCCTTGTAATCCGTCTTCCTTTGCTTCCTGTCTGAGGATCTGCCTAAGCTTCGCTCTCTCTGCCATCGCAAATAGGTGACTGAGAATTAGTCGAGAAGAAAGTAGGAAAAGATATACTGGTTCCTACCACTTGCGAGAAAATACCAAAACAAAAGATGATATGCTTTAACCTGGGATACCTCCTCCTATACTATAGTATCTAACTATCGCTGCTATTAATTGGCAATAAAGCACCTAATGCAGACGAGTACGCCAAATAAATGGTAGTTAAGATTACTCACAGAAAAATAAGTTACTACAGTGGAAACAAAATAATTATTGCAAAATATATTTAAGGAAGAAAAAAAATCCCCTTCATTTTAAGTCCACTACAAGTTCACCCCTGAAGACAGTTAGGGTAAGGAAGGCAATTAACAGGACGTAATTGTCTGAACGCACTCCTTAGCTTAGCTCCAACACCTACTTCTTCAGAACCCTGTGACTGTTAGACAATCACAAACTTTACCTGCGTTTAATATTACAAACTCAATAATTAACATATATTCCGACAAAATCAACCTGTAACTCAAATGTATAGTGCTCAATAATGCTGTGGGAAAAAACAATTATAAGTTGTGTGGTCAGCACGCCCATAAACAGATCGTTAGTCTAGGGGAATAGTTATTTTTAAAGATACACGAAACCACGAGACAATCACACTCTTTCTCTGTTTCAGAATAAAGAAAATTACTCCTGAGACGAGCTGATATTTGGCGTCTCGTCTTCCTATTCTAAATTCAAAATCCCGATAGACGAGTCCACATTTGGCGTGGATTTTTGATAGGGGAATTAAGACTTGGGTTGGTTACTTCTGAATAGATTAGAATAAGTGATAGTCACAGTGAGAGATCGTAATAGAAATAGATTTCCACAAGTGAGATGGTAGAATGTGATAGAGGCTGTCTCTGAAATCGAGAAATCTTCTCTCGTTCAGCCTATCTTTTACGACAGGTTTAGAGGAGTCAGACAGTCTAAACACTAATATATATATATATATATATATATATATATATATATATATATATATATATATATATATATATATATATATATATATACATATATATATATATTAAATATATATATATCTCATATCTCCACTCACACACACACACACACGTAAGACGACAGTTAGACGTACAGACGTGGGAAAACTATAATGTCGTAATTTTTATCTGAGAGAGTTCTGATGGATATTGGTCCTTTAGAGTGTAGAATGATAGTGAAGGCTCTGTGAGAATAAGGATTTAGGAAAGTGAGGTAGTAGATTCACAAGGGCTGGGGAAGAGTAAGGACAGTCTCTTATTACGACAATATTTGTCTCTCAAAACTATTCCTACCACTCTTCTGAACAAACAACTGTTTGTCAGTTCCAGTTGCTCATGCGCACACACCGATTTGGTGATTCTGACGCACAACGTACATGAATACACACTACGATAACAAAATATGTGAAATGTTTGGGTTTTGGGCCAGCCGACACCAATGCTAATAAAGTTTTTAATACTTTTATTATCATAAAATCAAGTTACAAGTAAGTATCAATGTACAGTCTGAAATCATGGGTTACAAAACACAACATAACAGGGGGGATGGTTTCTGAGGAGAAGTATCCAATGCACCCTTTCCCGCTTGTATTTACTAGCACAAAAGACCCGGTCCCAAAGACGAGAAGGGGGAGGGGGTGATGATGATGATCAGAGATAGGCAATTTAACCCAATGGTAAATTTATTACTCTGATCAAGGGGGTTACAGTAATAAGGGGTAAAGGGAAAGCTAGGGGTCATCAAATGTTTTCCTTTAATCAACCAATTTTTCCCGGGAGGGGGGAATGCTCACAGTTAAATAATCCTGCTAGGAGAAATCCCGTACAATGAATACAATACACCTTAATACTAGGTTGAACTAACTATAAGGGTAAAAGATTTAAATCTCCTTTCATTCAAAAACAACATGCTAGGGCTGGCCAGCACACAGTCGCACACACACAGACTTACCAAAAGGTGAATTCTGGCACTTCATAGGAAATACATAAAAAAACAGCACTAAACCTTGGCTTAGGTAAAAGTATTTTCTTCCGTGTACAGCCCCAGATTAGCGGGTTGTTGAAGTTAACAAAGTGTCCCGAAATCGCTGGACGTTGAAGTTTAACGATACTGTTTGTTTATTAGATAAAGTTCCTAAAGAATGGCACAGGCACTTGGCTAGGTGTGAGGAATGGTGTGGTGTCTAAGATTGGCACAGCTGGTGGAGATAACTTTCTTTTGCAGTAATGTCACAAACTACAAAACACTGAGGTAAGTTCTTCAGGGGGGGGGGTGGTAAAATCCAATGATTATGCTTGACAGACAGTGTCAGGGAAATCTATGTTCTTCTTCACAAATAGAGCAGTGAGTCAAATATTTCTACTGTTGACTGTTCTTCTTCCGGTTTGATAACTATAAAACGACTTTATGAATTGGGATTTTAAAATAGTCTTTGGGTTTGCTTTGTTTCTGTATACTTCAGATAGCTGAATCCCAACAGGATCGCCACAAAGATTTAATTTCAAATATGTTCATAAGTCACTGGAGTAATCGAACTGAGTCGGCAAGACTCTAGATATATATTATTGCTGCGAAATGGCTGCTTAAATGATGTTTCATTGCTGCTTAATTGCTGGGATTCGAGGTTCAAAAGATCATTCTGGATGCAATAGAAAAACATGAAATGCAATAAAATCATATTAAATCTAACGCGCGATACATTTACAGTTTAACTATTTTCTGCACTCGCGTCTTCAATTAATAAAGCAAGAGAGAAAAAAAAAAACTCCCCGTGAGGTTAATAGTTGAAAGCACATCTATTTATACAGAACTAAACTGTATTAAAGTTATAATTCCCTTAAGCGGCTATTGTATTAGGAAAGAAACTTATAAATGTAACATTTAGTTGGCACTAGAACTTTGAAGATGGGCTTATTTAATAAGGTTAAATTTACACCACAATCCAGTGAACTAAATATGAAATAACTAGACCACTGATCACTCGAAGCTAATGTATAAATTACCGTCTGCACAGAAAAGAATTTCACTCCAATAGCCAACAATTTAGATGAAATCTAGCAGGAATTTTTTCCTATATGCTAGGGAATCTTAGAATTCTGTCAGAACGAATGATACGTTGCCCTTTTCAGATTCTGTATTTATCTATTAGAAAGGCAAGATAAATGGTACATGTGAAAATTTCGCGCCTCTTCAGGTAACAGGGGAAGTCGAAGTTATTTAGCCGCCATGCTAACCACGATGGCCCGACTGGCTTCCGATCTACGTTCGTCTCAGGCTGCTCACACAAGGATGTGAAAATTCGGCGAGACTAGCCTCGTTTGCGGTGAGTTTCCTGATTCCTCAGATCGTATCCGCTACGCTGAACGTTCCGTCTTTCGGGCAAGTCTGCCGGTGGCCACAGACGTGCGAAGTCTGCAAGAAGCTTTCTTCTGACAGCTCATGTCCGTCTTGCGAACGGTTCAGTGTTCGTACGGAGATGCTAAACTTCTGCTTCTCTGTTCTGGGGATCTTCTTTGACTGCTTTGATCCTAGCCGCTACTCTTCGTTGATGAAAAGTTACAACAATACTGATGTTCAGGGATTCTAATGTTATGAAAAGCTAAAGTCCCTTTAATCATCCATCAAATCAGGGAAAATTCACTTGACAAACTAGACGTACGTCACATATAACAATGGAATATAGATAATTTGGGAACGAGCTGACCCAACACACTGATTAAATTTAAATGTATTTTTAATTATCATAATAAAATTCCATCACCACACATAAAATTTACATCCAGCATATATAAATAGTCATACAAAAATCACTGAGATGCTACAAGAATGATAGACCCACAGTATGATCCTTTCCCTCTATGTTTAGCCCGCAGTCCTGTTAGAAGAAAAGATGATAGCCCCAAAGAGTCACGGATACATCTGCTGTAGTCTAATGATTTTCCCTTAAAGGTATGAACCGACTTTGATACTATAATCTATCCTAAGGAAAATATGGTTAGCAACAAAAAACTTGCATAAGAAAATTTTAGGACAGCAAAAATGTGTGCCAAAATACAACAATAAAGGAATCACTCAGACTTACTATCACTCTATTCATTCAGCCGTGATAACGTGCGTTTATGCATACTTACAGCTTTGGTAGCATCTTCTGGAAACACAATTTTTAGGACATGCATATACATAATCTTCAATGGTAGCCATTGCCAAGACAACCCCAGTTCCAAAAGACGGGTTGAATTCACTGCTTCAGGGAACGTTATCTTGGTTCTACTTATTTTAGGATATCTGGTTCTGTCACATTAAAATACTCCAGGCACGAACGTTAACAGCGAGCACAGTTTCAATAGTTTAGGTTTCTAGTAATGAGGAATGTCAGGTCGGGTGCCTTTATCTCAGTATAGGAATTTAGTTGGTCACACCACCACTTGTCAACAGTGTCGGAAAATTTATTGATTGTAATATCTTACTGGCCACAAAGGCTGAAAATGTACTTGAGATTTTTCTCTGGAAGAGTTAAATCAGGCTCGATGGGCCCGTTACTTCATTTAACCGTTAAAGTTCTTGTAAAGGTTATACACCAAGTCTTTAAGGAAAATGTTTTTTTGTTCTTCACAGATATTTCTCGTGTACTCAAAGCTGGTAGAGTTGGGTCACCCCAGTTTCACTGAATAAAGAAAAACAGCATATAAATACTTATACATACTATGTACTACGGTTATAACTTACATTATGAACTGCAAGCGGAGGCTTGACTTATCGTTTAAAACCTTCCCGTGAAATAAGTTATATCATAAAATCAGTCATCATGAATTAGAAATACCTACGTATTTCGTCAACACTCAATGATGAATCAGTGCAGTTATAAGTTAGTTTTAAAATATTCTCGACTAAGCAGTTAAATTGAATTATTTTATAGCTGCATGAGTTTTTAAGCTAGAAATTATAATCTATTCTGCTTTCCACTGAAACACGTCAGCTAGAGAATATAACAGATTTATATTTAATTCTTCTGCACACATATCTAACTAGAAAAATGAAAAAAGCGGTTATCACTTAATCACTCAATACTACTAGATATATTATATTTACCTCAACACAGAACTACAGGCGATCGCACACTTTAGAATTATACGCTGATATATATATTTGAAGTCTAGAAGCTCGGCAAATTTTCGAACAAACTAAGAACTTCGCTATACAGCTTATTCTTTTCACGAGCAACCTGTCTACTGCGAATCTTGAGGACTGAATGAAATAAAGTTTAACATTCTCGTTAATATCTTAAAACCCAGACAAAGGATGTACGCTATTGCGAGACCCCGAAATCGTCTCCCCTGCTCGTCTTAACACTTACGTCGAGGCGTGAGTTTCACCTCACACTATCTCAGACCCTGCTATAACCTGCCAAAACGCGTCTTAACTTCTCATACGACATGTGGCCGTTCTGAGCGATGCATGTCTGGCGCTTTCCACACCTCAGCCGAGACCTCAGCCGTAGCAAAACGCTGTGTCAGGTGAAAAATGTAGACGGTATGTCTCATTAGATGGCAGTTTCCAAACCTTACCGAGCACTTAGCCGTAAAAGCTACGTGTCAGATGGAAATACCAGACGATATGTCTGAAATCATGTCTGACTGGACGAATAATAACACTTTTCGTTACCATGATATCTTATGCAATAAATGCGTTTCCAGGATGAGAAAAGAAACAGGTAAACGTTAGAATGGGAAAAATATATATTTCTCGCAAACGAACGAATGCGAAAAATACAGGAAAAGTATAAAAGAGCGATAATAAAGTAAAGGACACGGGGAGAAAAGAAAAGAATATTGAAAATTTACTGATCATAAATCTCTATGCGACAGAACGTCCCCCCTTTAAGATATGGAAGCACTCCATGTCTACGTTATGGAAATAAATTTCCTATATCCATAGCTTCAGGGTGTCTGTCCTCTTCCCTCTCATCTCCCCACTCCGTCTCTGTGCAATTCATACTCAAATCTACTCCCAAAGTTTCCTTTCTATGGAATGTCTCCCATGCGCGCTTGAAAGAGCGTCGCGTCTTTTGACATTTTTAAAAGATTCCGTGTGATTGCAGTAAAATTTCTCTGCCACTAACATCATCTTCGTCATTTTTGGCGATCGTCAGGAGATGTTCGGAGCTTGGCACCGGTCTTTCCAAGAATTTCTTTAACAGATTTAAATGGAAAACCTTCTCCTGTCCTTCAAAAGAGATCTGGTAGTTAGCCTTAGAAATCTTTTTTTAGGACGGTAAACGGCCCTTGCCATCCGATCCTCAATTGGTTGTTTCCGGTAGGGAGTAACACCAAAACTTTCTCTTCTACTTGTAGTTCTCTCTCTTTCGCGACTTTCCTGTATAGGTTAGCGTGCTTTGTGCGTGTTTGCTTAAAGTTAGTCGTTGCTAGGTCCCATCCTAATTTCAACCTTCAATTTAAATCCGACACATATTTACTTGCTGAGACAATTGTCTCATCCGCCTTCTGGTCTGTCAGCGTCGTGAGTAAGGCTTCAAGCGGGCCCTTAATGGGTATGCAGAATAAAAGCGTTGCTGGCGGAAATCCTGTGGAAGTACGAGGAGATTCTCTGTAGCTAAATAAAGCTGCAGGAATACAAAGATCCCAATCTTCAGGTTTCACTTGTGCCAGTTTACTTAGCATCATGTTGAGGTTTCCATTAACACGTTCCACGAGCCAATTTCCGGCCTGAGTATAAGGCTTTATGTAGATGTGTTGGTTCCTCAAGATCTTCACGATCTCATCCATCAACAGGTTCCGGTATGGAGATCCATTATCCGTCAACACTTGTTGAGGGAATCCCAACCGAGTGAAAATCTGCACGAGGGCTTCTGCGACATGCTTGGCATCTGCGCATGTTAGCGGGATAGCTTCTGCCCATAAAGTGCATGTGTCGACTAAGGTGAGGATAAACCTGTTCCTTCTTTTAGTCCTTTCTAAGGGTCCTAAAATGTCGATCACAACCCGTTCGAATTGTGTTCCCACTATTGACATTTCACCCAAAGAGACTGGGGGTGTCCGTTGCTTGGGTGGTACACGTTGGCACTGGGCACAGGATTTGACATACCTGATAATATCTGTATTTACTCCTGGCCACCAATAATGAGTGGTTATCCCTTGGTTTGTGGCGTTCTGTCCCATATGTCCGCTGAAATGAAGAGAGTGCCCCATTTCTAGGATTTGTATTGATCATAAATCTCTATGCGACAAATGCCAAAAAGCCAGGAAAGAACAGCGACTGATGATGTCGACCAGAAATTCAACACCATCTCAACAATATACAAGGTAAGTAGTGAGTCATGCTTTTGGATTCCATGAAAGAGAGACAAGATTGGATAACACCAGAAACGTTAAACACCATAGCGAAGAGAAAGGAAATGAAAAGAAAGAAAACTGAAGCTAAGTCTACCAGGTTGAAGGAAATATATAGCGAACAATACAGTCAGATGGACAAAGAAGTAAAACGTCAAACCCGTGCCAACAAAAGGACATATCTGGATGACCTTGCAAGACAGGCAGAAGAGGCAGCACTGAGAAATGAACAAAGCATAGTTTATAAAATAACTAAAACTATCAGTGGAAAACGAGGTGCACATAATTTAACGTTAGTAAGAGACAAGCAAAGAAATCTCAACACCACAGCACAGGGGCAGGAACAAGATGGGCAGAGCATTTCACAGAAAGTCTGAACAAGGAACCACCAGAGACACAGCTAAATGTTCCTGAGGCTGAAAATGATCTAGATGTTAATACGCGTACAAACATTCCACGAAAGGAAGAAATCATCACGGCAATCAAAAGGTTAAAGAATGGAAAAGCTCCTGGCCACGATAACCTAAATTCCGAGTTATTCAAGGCAGACCCTGAACTAGTAGTAGACCTATTAGAACCACTATTTGCACACGTCTGGGAAACTGAGACAACACCAACAGAGTGGAGTAAAGGAATAATTGTCAAATTGCCCAAGAAGGGCGACCTTGCAGACTGCAACAACTGGAGAGGAATTACTCTCCTGTCAGTTCACAGTAAAATACTAGGCAGGCTAATCATCCAGAGAATTTCAAAAGTAGTTGACCATAAACTGAGGAAAGAACAAGCGGATTTTAGAAAGAACAGAAGATGTGCAGATCAAATATTCACCCTCAGGAACTTAATAGAGCAGAGCTCAGAAGAGACAGCTATAAATTAACTTTGTTGATTTTGAAAAGGCTTTTGACATACACAGAGACAGCCTATGGAAAAAACTGAGGGCTTATGGAATTCTCAGCTGCATTGGTTCCATTATAAAAAGCCTCTATTCTAACTTTACATGCAGTGTTGGATTGAGTAATCTAACTTTCGAAGTGAAAACAGGAGTACGACAGGGATGCCCATTATCAACAACATTGTTTTTGACAGCCATAGATTGGGTGATGCGCCAGACAACAGAGGGCAGTCCAAGAGGAATTAGATGGAATATTGCACATTCACATCAACACATCCAAGAAAAAAACGATAGACTGAATAAGTATAGCCAGTCTAAAGAAGACAGAGGTCATGACACTCAATGTGGGCAATCCTAAGCCAATAACAGTAAGGAACCAGAAGTTACAACAGGCAGACTCATTTACTTACCTAGGATGCATAGTAACACCAGACGACGGAACAAGCAATGACAGTAACAAGAGAATTAATAAAGCAAGAACAGCCTTTGCTAGTCTCAACAACATTTGGAAGTCTTCCCAGTAAAACACAAACACCAAATTAAGACTGTATGAGAGCTGTGTACTTTGTGTGCTTTTCTATGGTGCGTAATGCTTGAGAGTAACAGAGAAGGAAATGTCGAAACTGTCCTCCTTCCACACAATCTGCCTAAGGAAAATTCTCTTTTGGCCAAATACCATCAGCAACCAAGAACTGCTTATTCGGAATAACCAGGAGGACATGCACACCATCATAGCTGGCAGACGCTGGAGTTGGGTTGGCCCTTATATGCGGTACAGAGAAAGCGCATTTGGCCGACGCCAGCTCTTTCCGTGGAAAAGCTTTACGGGGATTCAAATAGCTTTCTTTAAGTACATTCAAGTGGACGTCTGAGAGTGTACAAAGAAGAAAAAGAAGAATCTCAGCGGCGGTCGCTCAACTGTTCTTTTGCCATCGACCTCTTTGTACAGTGCAGGGTTTATTTCTACTTGCTTTAGTAGGTTTTTTTTAAAAAATTAAACACATTTTTGTATAAAGAGTTATTTGATACTGCAACCATAAATTGTTTCTTGATATCTGAGATATCTCACATTAAACTGTCTTGATACATCATCTTGCTAAAATATTAAGAAAGTTAAGAAAGGATTCCAATTCTTCTTCTTCTTTGATCCACTGTCACTGAGCGTCACCTCTTGGTGACCTTGATGCCATTATATGGTACTGCGCAGTTCGTATAAGCTGTTCTGAGCTGCCATACAGTGTATTGTCTATGGATGGGTTGTGTGGCAGCAGTTGTTGTCTCAGTCCCTGAAGTGCGGGGCACTGTAGTAGGTGGTGTTCTACTGTCTCCAACGGGTTAGGGCAGTGTCTACATTTTGCTATATTTTGTGAACAAAGTCTGTTTCTATGGCCATTTAGTGTAGAGTGACCTGTTCTTAATCTGAAAATGTTGGTTTGGTATCGTCGTTTGATATCGTTCATATCATCTTTTTTATTTGGGGCTGTTTGGTGAATGAAGAGTTTTCTTCCTGTTTTAGCCTGTGCTCACGTGTTCAGCCAAACATCTTTACAGTTGTTTTTGACTATTTGTTTAACTGTTAACATATTCAATGGTTGATCAATCTCTGGCATTTTTGCTCCCTTTTTTGCCAGTCTATCAGCAACTTCATTCAATGTGATGTTTATGTGACCAGGTATCCATTGCATGTATATTTCTGTTCCATACAAGTTCATAGTTTTGTGACATGTTCCTTGGACCTTCTGGATAGTATTGATTGAGTTGGTTTTCCAGTTTCCTATTGCCAAGAGGGCAGCCTGCGAGTCTGAGAATAATACAACATCATTTGGTTCCATTTCGTCTGATTCAAAGAGTTCAAAAATTCTAGTTAGGGTTTTCTGGATGGCGACTACTTCGGCTTCTTAGTTTGTGCACCAGGTAACACAGGGACCTGCAATTTTGATGGGTTCTTCTGTACTGGGTGGGATGATTATGGCCCCATATCCAGCATTTATTACTGCTTTGAAAGCTGATCCGTCTGTGTAGGCATGGATAATGTCTTCATCATACTGACAGATGGTTTCCATGGCAAGTGTTTTCAGCAGTGTAGGCATGAGGCTTTTTTTACGGGTTGCAGAAGGTTTGTACGTATTATTGGTCTTTTTAGTTCTACGTGAGGTGGTAAGTCAGGTACAACTTGAGTAGGCAGTCTAGTCTCTGGTATGTAGTGCTTCCCTGAAAGCTCTTGGTACCTTCTAGTGAAAGAGGTCTTTTTAATTCGGTACTTGGAGTTGTGGTTACCGATAATATTTTTGCAGGGTCATCCTTGTCAGCACGCAAGAATCTTTCTGCCGTGATAATAACTGATTTCTCTCTCCTTAGTTCTAGGGGTTCCACATTGGTGGAAATCTCGCATGCGCTGGTCGGAGTAGTTCGCAAGCCTCCACAGATGAATCTGAGTGCCTGGTTTTGTATGCGATCTAGTTTCAGTCTAAGTGTTGGGCTAGCAGTGGCTTGCAGGGGTAGAGAGTAATCCATAACTGAGCGCACGTATCCCAAGTACAATTGTCGTAGGGTGCTCTGATTGGCTCCCCAATCAGTGCTTGCCAAACGCTTTATGAGGTTTAGCCTTCTAGAGGGCTTTGCAGTTACGGACTGAACATGTGTTTTGTATGTGAGTCTGGTATCTAGCTGTATCCCTAGATAAGTCGGATTGTTCTCTTTAGCTAGCTTTGTATCATCAAGTTTTAAATCCAGTTCTTTCTTTACTGTTTTGTTGCTGAGTGTGAATATATTGTAGACTGTCTTACTCCTGTTGATCACCATTTTCCAGAAGCCGCAGTAGGTTGTTAGAGCAGCCTGTGCACGGTTTAGTTTCTTTTGGAGTTGCAAATGGGACTTCTTTTCTGCCCAAAAGACTATGTCATCAGCAAACAAGGCGCTGGGTAATTCAAGGTAGTCTGCCAGATCGTTTATTTATATGAGGAAGAGGGTGCAACTTAGGGCCGAGCCTTGTGGGAGGCCTTCTTGGATGGTTCTTTTCCCTGATGTTGCTCTGTTGAACGTTGTGAGGAAATCCTTTATCCAACGAAATATTCTTCCTTCTATGCCCATCTTCTGCATCTTGCAATATAGACCGTTTCTCCATACTCTGTTGTATGCCTGCTTGAGGTCTACGAAAACTGCGGCCACATGATGTTTATCCTGGAAAGCATCGGCAATCTGTTGTACCAATCGGATTACATGGTCAACAGTCTGTCTTCCTCTTCTAAATTCTGCTTGGTTAGGATGGAGGGCTTTCCATTTTTCTAACCACCAGTAGAGGCGTGCATTTATCATACGTTCTGCCATTTTCCCAACGCACGAAGTCAGGGAGATGGGCCGGTAGCTACTGACTTCGCTTGGTAGTTTATCGTTTTTGAGAATTGGGATAATGTTAGTCGTTTTCCATCCTCTAGGTAAAGTGCTACTTCTCCACGTCTTGTTTATGAATTCCAGGATCGTCAGCATGCCTTTTCCCCCAAGTTTGACTATCATGTCGTTGGTAACCTGGTCTGGCCCTGGTGCTATTTTGGGTTTGGTCTTTAGGAGACTGGATTGCAGTTCAGCTATCGTAAATTCCTGATCAAAGATACTGTCCACAGCCTTGTGTGCTTTAAGCATGCGTTTTGTAAGTGTCTTGATGGTTTTATCTAGGCTGGCTCTTTTATATGTTTTATTGACTTCAGCAAAGAATCGATTTAGGACTCGTGCTTTTTCTCTGTTGGAGGTAGCTGTGTTACTGTTCGGAAGTTTTATAGGGATTGGGTTTCTCTTCTGGGATGTCCCTGCCATGTTGTCAATGAGTTTCCATGCTTTCTTCCCTTCGTTATTTAGGTCTAGGTTTTCGCATTTTTCTTTCCAGGTTTCCATTTTGGCTTTTCTGCTCGCTAGCTTAACCTGTGCAGTGAGTCTGTTGTATGTGGTTTTGTTTTCACGGCTAGGATTTTTCTGAGCGGTTTTCCGTGCCTTGCGTCTTAGTTGTCTTAGGTGTTCTAATTCCTCATTCCAGAAGATGCTGTATTTGATACGACTGTCTTTGGGGATTGCCTGTTTGGCTGCCTGTAGTATAGCCGTACAGATCTGTTCGTTCAAGGTATTAATGTCTTGGTTCATGTCTATTTCAGCGAGTAGCTGGTCTGATATGAGTTTGTAGTGTTCCCAGTTTGCTCGAGCATAGTTCCATTTCGGCTGTCTTTTGGTTTCCGTTTTAGTTTTACCCTTCGAGATGGTGGTGAGGATGGGTAGGTGGTCGCTTCCTATGTCCTCCAATACCCTTCATTTATACCGGTTGATGAGTTCTGCAGAAACTAGTGTTAAGTCTGGTCGGCTACTGGTTCCGCTAGTTTTATGGTAGAGGGTTGGTGGGGATCTTTCGTTTTGGAGGACTATAAGGTTGGAAGTGTTATATAGCTCTTCTACTGCCTGGCCTGAAGTGTTGGTGTCCTGGTATCCCCAGAGTGGGGAGTGGGCGTGGAAATCCCCTGCTATGATTGTTATCTTGTATTCGATATCATCAAAGTAGATTTCATTAGTTTCTCTGGGGGGGGGGGGGGGGTGTGTAGACATTAAAGATTTGGAAATGTCCGTCACTTCCCCAGACTGTCACTCGTTGTATGTCAGTTTCATCATCGGTTCGAAGACTTTCGACCTCTGCCTGTACATCATTCCTTACCAAGGTTAGGATTCCTCGACAACTATTATGGCAATGACATTTGTACATTGTGTAGCCTGGGCAAATAATTGATTTGTCCTTAAGAACGGTTTCTTGAATCAGTGCAATGTGAACTTTTTGATCCTTCAGTAGTTTCTTTAATTCTATCGATTTAGTTCTTATTCCATCTACATTTAACTGTAAAATGTTAATATACTCCTCGGTAGCACACTTTTCGCCAGGAGCAGCCGAGGGGCGACCTGCTTGGCGCGGACCTTTTGCGAGGCGACGTCCGAGCTCGTATATCTTAGGTTGTATTAGTGTCATGGCATCATGAGTAGTGGGGGTTGTGATGACTTTCTTTCATCCCGGTAGTTATCCTCTTTTTTCCATGCGGGGTGTGCAAGGCATGGTGGGCACTGTACCATCATCGGTGGGGAAGTATTATTTTCCCTTGCTGTCCTGATCGCCTGATGTTTGTCCTACCGCCTAGGGGTAGACAGCCTTAATACCATGTTGCACCACCTCAGTGGGGTTCACCGTTGTGCAGTCCCCGCCACCAAATGACCGCTGTTTTCTGGAAACATCCATAAATTGTCAGCCATTTAGTCAGCACTAGCGCTTCCAGTTTGGTCAAAAGGATCGTCACGTCGTGCACCCTGGTGCCTTCACTATGAGATGCTGTGGGTGGTTTGTAGCTGTGCAAGTCCACGTTGGAGGCCAGTCCTAGGTAAAAGCAGGGCTTTGCAGGGGCGCTCAACTTAGTTTGGCCAGTCGGTCGGGACTGTTACCGGGGTATGGCCTCCACTGTCTTTGTGGCTTATAGGAGCCATATGTCAAGCTTGGAAGGTCAAGGTGGACCAGTGAGTTCGAGCCACTGGTTCAGTTCTACAGTGCGACCGCTCTTGCCCAAAAGTGCTACCACTCTTGGCCTCCCCAGATCCCCCAGGATTCCAATAATCTTGCTGTAAATGGTTATAGATGAGTCCTCTAAAGTCCAGAATTATTTCACTTTTGTTTTTATGAAACAGTTGTAACGTCTTATTGCAGAAATGGAGGTGTCAGAGTTCCTAACACATTTGGAGACGGTAACAAGAACTTCCTGATAGAGAACGTCACATGTCCAATCAATGCTTTATCTTTCTACCAGTGTGTTCAGAAATTTGTGAAAACGTGTGGCCTATCGGTGCAGTATATGTTTTTATATTCAACAGTGCTCTCAAACATATAGCACGACTTCAGTCACCACGTCGGTACAGTATATGTGTTTATATTCTTCAGTGCTCCCAAACATATAGAACGATTTCAGTCACCACGACGGTACATTGTAAAATATCTAAGTTCTTGACTGCTCCCACACATACAGAACGACTTTAGTCACCACGTCGGAACAGTTTAAAATATGTAAGTTCTTATGTGCTATCAAACATAGAACGACTTTAGTCACCACGTCGGCACAGTATAAAATATGCAAGTTCTTGAGTGCTCCCAAACATATAGAACGACTTTGGTCACCATTTAGGTACAGTCTAAAATGTACTCTTATATGTTTTTGGGCACTCCCAAACATATAGAACGACTTCGGTCACCACGTCGGTACAGTATGAAATATCTATGTTCTTGAGCGCTCCCAAACATATAGTACGACTTCGGTCACCATTTAGGTACAGTATAAAATGTATATGTTCTTGGGCACTCCCAAACATATAGAACGACTTCGGTCACTATTTAGGTACAGTATAAAATGTATATGTTCTTGAGAGCTCCCAAGCATATAGTACGACTTCAGTCACCATGTAGGTACAGTATAAAATGTATATGTTCTTGAGCGCTCCAAAACATTTAGAAGGACTTCAGGCTATTAAATGACCATGTTCCTCGTCGATTTTATAAATGTAACTTGAACTTTACGTGACATATCAGTATAACGTGTATGTTTACCTCTTAAATACTCTCAAAGACAATGGTTGCTCTAATGCTTTTTGACTGGTGGGGATTGTCTATAAACAATTTGTAGTTACACATGTATGCCTACGAGCGCGTAAGAAAAGAACACAAAAGTGGCTTAAGATGACAATATTATACACAGCAAAACAAGTACACAAATTAAACTAACGAGACACAAATATTAATTTATTATACTTTGACCAATTTACAAGAAATTACAATTTATGAAAACTATAATTTCTCAGAAGTTAATTACATGTTATAAAAGCGTCTTTTCCTTTCTAGTGTCTGACAGTGTCTTGTTAACAAAAAATAATTAAAATACTTGCGCCCATTTCATCTTCATGTTTGTAAAATACTCAGTGATTTTAGTATTGAAGTCTGGGATATGTTTTATTAGTCCATACTCAATCGACAGCATCCACACAGCGTTAAGCCATTATTTTCTTATTATGTTTGAATGTTCAACATAGAGAAAAACCTTTCCGATTCAGATGCCATTGGTAAGGTGTTAATTGAACTTGGCAACACATACATTGCTCTACTGAACTTAGCAACACACATGTTGCTCTCTTAAACTTCGCAACACACGCATTGCTCTAATTAAACTTGGCAACACATACATTGGATGAGGTCCATTGCGGATTCCAAGCAAACTGAAGTCCTATTCTTCACACTCAGACAGCTGAGTGAAGAGGCCCTTGAGTATAAGAGTGAGATCCATCTTTGTTTCATAGATATGGAAAAGGCGTTTGACAGGGTCCCATAGAGCAAACTTTGGGACTGTTTGGCAAGAAAGAACATTCCTTCACCTCTGATTCAAGATATACAGAGCTTCTACGTCTTGCAGAAATTATGTGTGGACAGCAAACCATAAGCAAGAAGAGTTCAGGACCACCACTGGTGTAAGACAAGGTGATATCCTGTCACCTTATCTTTCATACTCCTCATGGACGATGTCATCAAGGCATGTAAGGAGAGAACAAGACAGTATTTAGTGGGGTACTGGAAGATGAGACAGGTCTGTATTTCAGAGCTGGCATTTGCTGATGATGTTGCCCTGATTGCTAAATCAGAGGTACATCTCCAATCCAAACTGCAAGTCTGGAAGGAAGAGCTGGAGAAAAGAGGGATGGTCATAAGCAGCTTTAAAACAAAATCCATTGTGATATCACGAGAAGAAAGAAGAAATCAGATTAAGCTGGGAGAACAGGTCCTGGAGCAAGTCGACCACTTTAAATACCTCGGAGCTATTATAGACCGAAAGGGATACATCAAAGAAGAGTTGGCCACCCGAAAAGCAGCAGCTGGGAGACTTTTTCAGACCATAAGTCGAGGATTCCTCAGCAAGAGAGAGGTTGGTAAGAAAACGAAGATGGCTGTATACCACTCCCCCTATGTCCCAATCTTGGCCTATAGATGCGAGTCATGGGCAATGAATTCGAGCCACAAAAGCTAGATCCAATCTGAGGAAGGTGGTTGAAGTAACAAGAGATATGGTCCGCAACCAGATGAAACGTCAAAGACAAAAATCCCACCCCCTGCGGACCCAACTAAGATGGTTTGGCCATATCTGCAGAATGGAAGAAAATCGGCTACCACGACAAGCATGGGAAACAAAGAGCCAGGGATCCAGACCCCCAGGACGACGCAAAGTCCGCTGGGAGGACAACATTAGACAATATTTGAAGGACCGAGGACGATAATTTAAACAGGCCAGGAGGAAGATATCCGATAGGATAATCTGGCGCTCTCTCTCTTCCAAACCTCAACACCTCACGGTAGAAGGGGAACGATTAAGTAAGTACCGTAAGTAACATATACATTGATCTTCTGAACTCAGCAACACACACGTTGCTATCTTAAACGTAGCTATACACACATTGCTCTATTAAAATTAGCAACACAAACATTGCTCTACTGAACTAACAACACACACATTGCTCTACTGAACTTAGCAACACACACATTGCTCTAAGTAAACTTGGCACCGCACACATTGCTCTACTGAACTTAGCAACACAAATATTACTCTATTAAACTTGGCAACATATACGTTGCTCTACTGAACTAAGCAACATACACATTGCTCTATTAAACTTGGCAGTACAATCATTGCTCTACTGAACTTAGCAACACACACATTGCTCTATTAAACATGGCAACACAAACATTGCTCTACTGACATAGCAACACACACATTGCTCTAATTAAACTTGGCAGTGCACACATTGCTCTACTGAACATAGCAACACACACATTACTCTATTAAACTATTAAATATATGAAAATACACTACAGGTTAAGAGTTATACGTGTGCCTTTTGCTCTGTCATAATTAATTCACATATAAATTTGTCAAAATCAACATATACAAATTTAATGATCAATTACTTTAACAGTTGTAAATAAATGTTCGTTGGTGATTTAAAACAAAATACGTTTCTTCACAGACTATAGGCTTGATGAATGTAGACAAATAAAGTTCGGTCGTGTTTGGCCTGTTAAAATAGTGACTTGCCAAAATGCTAAAGTGCCGATGCTGCTTTTCTGTAGATTCGTCTCTGTGGTGAGGGCACTTTTCCAGATCAGTTCAGGAAGTAACCTCTCCTGGTCAAGGCAAGAATTTTCACCGTCAATGGAATGCAGATTTACAAATGTCGATCCAGCTCTTGAACCACAAAATTGTAGAACAGCATATGGTCTCTCCTGGTGGTATCACAAATAGTCGGGTCGCCTCGTACTGATACCACAAACTTTAGATGGAATAAAAGAACAAATTATGCTGCTAAGTCTTTGTTTTCCTAATGTTAATCAGACGCCTTTACCGCTGTCCGTCAGCCGTTTGTTTTCTCAGATTGTTTACTCTCCCTGAGCGTATATCAAATCACTCATTGCATGTGATGAAAAATCACCAGTATGTCAGTTAATTTGAGGACACATTTTTGACTGGACAGCGGCAGTGGCTTGTGCTTGAAGGAACATTTGAAGTTTACATACATTTACAAAATGATAATTTTCAACTATGCACAGGTTGATGTGATCATCACTCATTCCCTGCTCCATTCGGAGTCTGGGGTTGCCTCTGCTTTTGGCTTGCTGTGGTTCGAGAATGTATCCTTTACACATGCTAAAGTTGCCAGCCTAGTATGAATCTTTAACACCACTAACAAGTATAAACAAATGCAATTCAAAGCATAAAAAGTATGTTGCAACTCATCTAAATAACTGAGAAATCAAAGACTTCTTGCTCAAGTAAATAGTCTTGGCAACTTCATTTAGATGCCTAGAATACACGTCGGGGTATTTAGTTTTTTTAACAATCCTTCTGCGACTTTGTGAGTAAGTCCTGTATAAGTCAGGTTTATGTATGAAGAACTTAGGGTTTCCTTTCTGTAGTGTTCATAAATGTTTGTCTAAGTCTAGCCCTATTTAAAGTCACAATCTTTACTTCTATTGTTTCCTGGTTTCAGTCCAAGCTGTCTACTTGACGATTCCGGAATGCAGTGTTGTGTGTCTAAAAAGTCCTACATTATATCTCAGACTTCACCGACGCACTCTTGTTGTCTACTACTAGGTAACTCCCAAATCAGAGCGATTGTACTCGTATATAACAACTTGAATTGCCAAACCAATGGCATTCAAAGTACATGTTATGATAGAATAGTGTTTATGGAATTTTCCACATGGCTCATACTTTTGAGAATTTAAACAGCTACTTTCCATATATGGAATCCTGATTTCCGTCTATTTTGTCATGTCTTCTATTATTACATTTTCACTCACTCCTTCAAATGTCTTCCAAGATTGCGGTTATCTATAATCACCTATCCCAAGTAATTCGGAAGTCTGATTACTTAGTTTATCAGAAACGGCCAATCTCTTGTATCACAGGACTTATCGCAAATCCAGTTGCTTGTCTAGACACATCATGGTTTATGCAATTAAGCACGTATTGAAAGTCAATTCTACTGTCGAGTCGGAAGTCGTTATGCAGTATTAAGCAAACACTTCATGCTCGCATCTACCTGGAGACAGTATTGGTATGATCACGGTTAGTGATTCAATTAATCGTTCAGTGATGGGCGATTGCCTGCATCGAAGCGCGAAACGTGAACAATGATAGTAGGAAATAAGGGTAACAATTCTGAGTAGAGGATAGGCACGAAGTTATGTGTGTTAAATATGCCGAAATAATCCAGAACCATAACTAGTACGTCGGTCGGTCACATATAAGGGAAACAATACAATTATTGTCTACCTTTCAACCGCAGTTGCACCCTTTAGCTGTGGTTGAAAGTAAATGTACTGTCACGAAAATAGAAAAGTGCGCAAATGATGGTGTGCATGAACAGATTGATTATGAAAAGAAGCCAACAACACAATTGATAAACAGTACATGAACTGGAGACAGGAAGGTGCAGAGATGCAGATTAAATCAACAGACAATCAAGATACTCTTCTGTCCAGTTTTATTCAGGAAACTGATTTAACTCATCATTTTCTTAAAAATAAATTTAAAATGAAAGTTTTTGATTGTTTCTTCAAGACAAAATTTTAATATAAAGTATTGCAAACTTATTATTATGGATCAAAATGATAAGATGGATTCAATTAGAAACCTTACAATTTTTTAGGGGTTTTGCTAGTAGATAATAACGGCGATGAGAGGAAATTACGAAAAAGCAAACGAGCCGTATTGTCACACACAAAAAAATTAAAGGATACCGTTACACAACCATTGAGGCATATTGGGAATATGGTATTAGGCCCATATTTTCTTGACCATCGGCACACTAGGGGTGATGTGGTCAGCATCACGGCAGCCGCCTTAACCTTCCCAGAAGTTGCTCTGGTACCCAAGTGGGGGCTGGGTCGACCCAGGAGCCGTTTGCGGCCTAAAAAATTGCATATCATCTGGGGATCGAACCATAGCCCACTGAGCTAGGAAGCCAGTGCACTAACCACTATGCTACCGCGGCTCCCTTGTATTGTCACAAAGCCTGCCAATAATCTAATATTGAGATTCTCATTTGCTCATACCTTTTACATTTAAAAAGAAATACTCTATATTATTGTCTTGAAGACACTCTGCAAAGCCATGTTCTTCTATTCTGAAATAGCCTTTTTTCAGCTGTAGTATGAGAAGTTTTTTTATTATTGGAAATTTTCAATTCCCTAGATATCTGACATTTAATGTTGGAGCCTTGAATATCGTATATGCATGTCTTCCTTTCAGACGTTTATCCCACTCTGATTTCCATTCGTTATTATTTCTTTAATTAAGCTTTTAATCTATTATTTACTCATCCCTACATTTATTCGATTTTTATCTGATCTACCTTTCTAGGCTGCTTTATATGCCTTGTCATTTCCCTCTATACCAACCTGTGGAGGTACCCAATCTATTAATACTGAATAACCTCTGTAATGTAAGTGTGGTAGTAGCCAGAAATATTTCCTCCACTGTATCAGGTCTACTGCATTCTCACAAGTTTCTTAGGGCTTGAATTGTAGAAAGTGAGTCTGTTAAAATTGTTAAGTTTCTTGGAAGGGTTAGTCAAACTCAGTCAGGATTTAGGAAGAACAGATGCACTATGGATCAGACAATTACATTGAAACAGGAATTAAAATCAGAGTTTCAAAAGAAAGAAAAATATGTGGTATACCTAGGGTTGATGATGATTGCTGGAGAGAATGTGTTCTCTTTAAAATGAAGAAGAAATGAGTAACAGGTAAAATATATAATTGTTTAGAGAACTTCCTGAAAGATAGGTATTTCACTGTTCAGATAAACAATGAACCGTATGAACAACAAAATGGAATACCCCAAGGGTCAGTACTATCTCATTACATTTTTACAATGATGATAAATGATTTAGGTGAAGAATTTAAAGAGATGAACAATAAAGTGTCACAGTTTGCCGATCATGCTGCTATATGGAGAACTGGGGAAAATCAGACAAAATTATATAAGGATATACAAAAACAAATAAATAAAGTATGTAAATTGATGACAAAATTGGGATTTCAGTTGAATTCAAATAAAACAATGGAAATGATCTTCAGTAAAGGTAAAAAGTTAAAGGTAGTGCATTAGCCAACACTGCCGTAGGGGAATGAAGTGTTAGAGAATTCACCATACCAGGTACAACATCGAAAGATGGGGTGACTAGTTCCCTTCCTCGCTGCGTTTTCCTTCCCTAACTCATAATCAGCTGCTGTTAAAGGCCATTTTTGTTTCGCGTTGGGGTTTTGCAAGTGTATGTTGTTTACATGCAATATTCATGTGAAGTTAATGTCCAGGGTTCTTTCTTTACGTATTAGTTTACGTTTGTGCACACGTCTCTTTCTCCAAAGAAAGTAATAACTGCTGAGTGACAGTTTATAACTTTAATAAACACGACTGTGATGAATTTATCGTGATACAACGTTAAAATATCTCCAATTATAAAGATAACGGGTAAGATAACATGTAGGGATAAAATTATGCGTAAGATACTAGGATACATGCTCGCCTATGCCAGCGTTTCCTACTGCCATTGAAACTAACGAGTTAGACATGCAGACGAAACGTTACCCTTTTAGACGGGAGGGAAACGGAGATAAAAATCTTTATGACGGTCTGAACACGTGTTTGAATCTAAAAAGGCAAAAAGACGCAATTTGTAGTTTAAGAAAAAAAAAACCACGCCACTAGTTGACACAATGTAAGGAAATGGACAGAAAAAGACCTTAGCTCTTGTTAGAAACAGTCGTATCTTAGACGTTTTACCGTACTTAGTTGTTTTGTTTGAATATAGCGGCAAATGCCGTGGAGAACGTTCAGAAACAAATTTCAAAAACTAACCTTGAGAAAAGTAGGTTTTTCTTTAATAATAAAGTTATGAAAATAAAACCTAGCTAGTTTGATAGCCCATCTTAAGCTGACAAATAATATACTTTTAATTATACAGACGGACAGATAACAAAGAAGATATTGACGAAAGACCGTATTGTTCCAATCAGACTAGCGAACAGTATTGTTGTGCATACTTTCACTAAAGTCACATTTTTGCGTCCTTGAGACAGAAAAATGCAAAATCAAACGGCAATGAACTAGCGGGGCAAACTCGGTAGATAGAGGCTAAAAATAACTTAGGAGGCAGGTTTCTGCAGTTTTTACATGTAGTAGTCCAAAACAACAAGTGAAATTGGGGAAAAGCCAAAATGTGACCGACGTACATTTGAAAAATTGAGATGTACTTTTGACTTTATTTTCAAAATTTAAATTGAAAAGCTTAGTCTTCTGATCTGATTGGCCAACGCAATTTTATATTAGCGAGATTGAGACGCACATTTGTGCCATTCGATAGAAGTCTGTCCTGTAACACAGTTCTTAACTGCTAGTGGTGTTTTCCAGGAAATAATACATAAAATTCAGTGGGACGCCATACTCTAGCCAGCAGCTCAGCTGAGTTTTGCTAGTATTAAGTAACTGTGTTCTCACTTCTGAATTGTGAAGTTTCTGTTTTGGCACTAAAGTGGTGCCAAATACTTTTGTAAGAGTACACAAGCGGATGTCTGTGCCGCCTAACATTGGTGTCTGTGCAGCCTAATATTTTACTCCAGCTACGGAGAGGAGTGGGCCACAAGAATCCTATTCCAGATCGTTACAGGCGAGATAAGTGAAAACCTGGCCTGCTGGAGATTCACAACTATTCCACCATCAAATAAAGAATTAACTCTTGAGAGATATAACATTTAACTTCATTCCATAAGTCAATGGACAATGATTTTGGTAGTCACAGAATCGGCGTGATGACGCCACTCCAACGAAACATCCAGTGCTAGATCTCCCAAAGACATTATAGATAATAGTAATATTAACTATTCTTATAATATACCCTATGTACACAAATTACATTTGATTATGCCATATATATATATATATATATATATATATATATATATATATATATATATATATATATATATATATATATATATATATATATATGCAATTCATTGATAAATCCATATCATTTCATATGTTCTGACCAAAATAAAATTTGGTTTAGAACTAATAAATTAAAAAAAATTGTTAAAACTTAAACTAAAACAGCCAGAGTTAGTTCAGTGTATTGTAGAGTTTATTATTATTATTAGACTTATTGATTACATGTGTGTGTCTATATTACATTAACTACACATTACATTTCAGTACCCTAGACTTTTTAACGTAGCTAACATTCATAATAGTCTAATACGTCTGTGTGAGGTCGTAAGTGGTAGCAGAAAGGCCTCCTGTAATTCACATAAACTTTTATCTCAGGAGCCTTCACAGCTGACCTCATACAGTGCACTAGGTAACATAACAATCATACAATAACATCAAAAACCACTACAAATATTGGGGTCTTGTCCGGGAATTAAGTTATCAAAGATAGTAGGATCTTCTGGTGTGGGAATTAAACTAGTGGGGACAGAGTTGTATAAATTTAAAAGTGTCCCTTAAAATAAAAAGTGGAAAATAAAAGTTGATGAATCTTCACAGCCAGTGGTAATTAATTGATTAATTAGTTAATATATTACCTTGGTAATTATATACTTAGAATTACCTTAGTAATTATATACTTAGAATTACCTTGGTCATTGTTAATTTGTATGTTAAAGTATGGCAGATCTAGCAAAATTTAGATCGGCTGCTGTGCTGACAGCGAAGGAGATGAACATGGAGGGTCAGGTTTTAATTCAGTATGTAACTTCAGAATGTGACAAGTATATTGAAAGGGAAGATAGGAGGTTAGCTGAAGAGAAGAGGTTACAAATTGAGGCTGATAAAGAACTTAAGAGGTTGCAGATTGAGGCTGACAAAGAGGCAAAAGCATTGGAGGCAGATAGGGAGATTAAAAGGCTCCAATTAGAGGCAGAAGAAAAACGACAGCAAAGGGAGGCAGAAGATAAGAGAAGGGAGGCAGAAGAAAAGAAGGCCGAAAGGGACGCAGAAGATAGAAGATTGCAAAGGGAGCACGAATTACGACTAAGGGAGCTGGAATTACAAGGCCATGCTCCTGAAAATGGTGCCAGCCCTTTTGCCTCAGATGATACGCCTAGTCAGGAAGCCTCAACCTCAGCTATGGGGTTTCATTTAGACCATTTTGTTGAGAAAGACGATGACATCGAGGGCTACCTCAGTAGATTCGAATTATTAGCTACTACGTATGGGCTAGAGAGAGAGAGGTGGAGTCTTAAGTTATCACAAGGGCTTAGAGGTACTTCTTATGAAGTCTTTGCTAAGATGAATAGAGACGACCAAGACAATAATGACATGCTAAAGCAGGCTTTGTTATTGAGATATGAAAAGAATAGTGAATTCTATCGTAAGAAGTTTAGAAATGCCAAGCTGTTGTCTGGGGAGACATACCAGTAATTATCTGCCAGACTGGAAACGTATTTGGAGAAATGGACTGCTCTGGGGAAGACCCAAGATCTTAAAGAGATGATCATGATAGAGCAATTAAGAGAGTCCATGGCTCCAGACTTGAGAAAATTTCTCATGGAACAAGGTGCAGAGAGATTGGGGGAGGTTTTAAATAACGCTGAGAGGTATCAGGCAGCCCAGGCAGAGGTAAGTGGCACTAAAAAAAAGCACATAGAAAATTTTAAAGCTCCACAGCAATTTAGTAGATTTGATAACAGAGAACAAGGTAATAAAGGCAGGACAAACTTTGATAGGCTACGAAATGATTATCGTGACAGAAACTCACAGTTTAATGACCACAAATATAATGAAAGAAAACCGTTTAACCAAGGAAAGAGATGGTGCAAATGGTGTAAGAAAGACAACCATAACACCGAATTTTGTAAAAGGAAACCTTCAAACATTGCTGCAATGAAATCGGGGACCCAAAGATTAAAGGTTAATCCTAATGGACAGCAGGAACCTTATCATCCCCCAGTTTGTGAGGATGTTATTTGTAATGGGGTCACCACAAGGTGCCTATATGATACAGGTTTGGATTATGATTCAGTTGTGAAGTCTAGCCTAGTGGACCCAAGTCAGTATACCACAGAAACAGTGGAAATACAAGGGGCGACTAAGGACATACCACTCATGACACTTCCCATCGCAAGGATAACGGTGAAAACTCGCTATGTGGAAGGAGAAATCAGAGCAGCAGTGATAGATGAACCAATCTACCCTCTGATATTGGGGTGTAGGTACGTCTTCTTGGGGAATCCCGAGAGACCTGTGATCATGGCGACAGTGCAGACCAGGTCACAGAAAAAGGAGGAAGAAGGTGAACCTATAAATGCTCATCCAGAGGAGATGAGGAAGGCGCAGGCTGAGGATAGGACACTCAAGCCATGTTTTAAAAAATTGCCCAAATGCCACACACCTCCAAGCAAGGGAGAGTACTTTATGAAGAACAAATTGATATACAGGAAGGCCGGAACTGGAACAAATGGTCACAACCAGCTGGTCCTTCCCACTTCATATAGGGATAAAGTGATGGAACTCGGGCATGCGATTCCCTTCAGTGGTCACATGGGGATCAGCGCCACAGGACAGCGTATAGCTTGTCATTACTTCTGGCCAGGGATAACGGAGGATATAAAAAGATATGTCAAATCCTGTCCAGAATGTCAAAGGGTAGCTCCAAAGCATTGGACTGCTCCTGCAACTCTAGGGGAAATGCCCATAGTGGGAACACCTTTTGAGAGGGTTGCAGTGGATATTGTGGGACCTCTCACTCGGACCAAGAGGAGGAACAGTTACATCCTTACTCTGGTGGACACTTGTTCTATGTGGGGAGAGGCGGTAGCCCTGCCATCAATTGATTCAAAACATGTAGCAGAGGCACTACTTACAATATTCACAAGATTAGGATTCCCGCATCAAATCTTGACTGATAATGGCTCACAGTTCAAGGGGAAACTAACGGAAGAAGTTTTTAAGCTATTTCAAGCCAGACACTTTCAATGTAGTCCGTACCATCCACAAGGGAACGGCCAGGTAGAGAGGTTCAATGGGACTCTCATTTCTATCCTGAGGAAGCTGGCACATGAAAACCCGGATATGTGGGATCAATTTCTGCCCGCCGCGTTGTTTGCGTATCGGGAGGTACCACATAGTTCAACCGGGATGGCTCCCGCAACCCTGTTATTTGGGAGGCCAATAAAAGGTCCATTAGAAGCTTTATTAAGGACCTCTACGGATGAGAAAGCAGAAGAGACTGTTACCTCATCGTATCAATATGTGAACGAGCTGAGCACTCGTCTGAAAGCTGGATGGAAACTGGCAAATGATAATTTGAGACAAGCCAGGAAGAAACATGCAGCGTATTTTAATAGGAAAGCAAAGGACAGAGAATTAGCTGTGGGAGAGAAGGTGCTTCTTCTACTACCCGGCAACCAAAATAAATTACAAATTGGATGGCAAGGTCCATATACGGTTCTAGAGAAGGTGTCTAGAACAAACTATAAAATTGACAAAAAGGGGAAGGAGAAGGTATATCATGTAAACATTTTAAAGAAGTATCTGGACAGACCACTCCAGGAAAGCACCCCCTTACTGACCTTGGCTATCGCCACTAAAATGAAAAAGGAACCACTCACCTCACATGAATACCCTTTACATCCCTGTGAAACAGCCGCACAAGTAAAAGTCAGTAAGCACCTGACTAAAAATCAGAGGGAGAGAGTTCAACAGGTTCTGGAGGAACATACAGATGTATTAACAGATAAACCAGGACATACAAATTTACTACAGTATGACATGAAGCTGGTAGACTCAAACCCTATCTGTATGAGAGCCTATTCTATTCCGTTCGCGAAGGAGAAGGCATTGAAAGAAGAAATAGATTATTTGTTGAAAGAGGGGATTATTTCACACAGTGAATCTTCTTTTAGCTCCAGTGTAGTTTTGTTGAGGAAACCGTCTGGGGAACATAGACTGTGCATAGATTACAGGAAACTGAATGCTGTCACAGAAGGACAAGTGGATCCATTACCAGACACAAAACAGTTATTTGCCAGATTGAACAAGGCAAAATACTTTTCGAAGGTGGATCTTAGTAAAGGCTATTACCAGATTCCAGTGAAGCCTGAAGTTAGACCTTATTTAGCTTTTAGCACCTCGGAAGGACATTATGAATTCAACATGCTACCATTCGGATTGAAAAATGCTCCGAGTGTATTTTCTAGGATGATGCGCAAATTGTTGGATCCCCTGAATAATCCATGTATCACGAATTTCATGGATGATATTCTTGTCGCCACAGAGACATTTGAAGAACACATTAACTCTCTGAAAATGTTATTTGATAGGCTTAGGGAAGCGAACTTAACTGCTAGACCAAAAAATGTTGTATTGGATGCAAAGAGTTGGAATTCTTGGGACACACTGTATATCAGGGTAACATGACCCCTGACCCCAAGAATTTGGAAAAACTACAGAGAGTACCTAGACCACAAACAAAAAAAGACGTGCGATCATTCGTGTCGTTATGTGAATTTTACCAAAAATATATCAAAAATTTTAACTCTATATGTGCTCCTCTGACTGGTCTGACTCGCAAAGGAAATCCAGATAAAATTGTTTGGACTGCGCAATGTGAATTGGCATTCCAAGAGTTAAAGGAAAAACTCACTAGCAAGCCTATTCTCAAATTGCCTGATTTGACACAGGACTTTGTGGTGAGAACAGATGCAAGTAATGTAGGCCTCGGGGCGGCTCTGTTGCAAAGGTCATCTTCACCCAATGGGGAACTGAACCCAGTCGCTTATGCAAGCCGCAAATTGAATAAAGCGGAGCAAGGATATTCCCCAAGCGAAAAAGAATGTTTAGCGTTAATCTGGGCAATAAAAAAGTTTCAAATCTATCTGTATGGTAGGACTTTTGTGGTCCAGACGGATCATCAGCCCCTAGTGTTCTTATCTCAGGCCAAGCATGAAAATGCAAGATTGTTAAGATGGTCTTTATTGTTGCAACCGTATCAGTTTATTATAGAATATATCCCGGGGTCATTGAATGTCGGTGCAGATTTCCTCAGTAGGCACCCCTGTGATCAAAATTAGAGTAGTTGTCAGGCGTGAGATTAATTTTATCTATGTGTATCACTGGTTTTGGAACTTGCATTAGTGCATGTTCTCAAGTCGGGAGATGTGTGATGAATTTACCGTGATACAACGTTAAAATATCTCGAATTATAAAGATAACGGGTAAGATAACATGTAGGGATAAAATTATGCGTAAGATACTAGGATACATGCTCGCCTATGCCAGCGTTTCCTACCGCCATTGAAACTAACGAGTTAGACATGCAGACGAAACGTTACCCTTTTAGACGGGAGAGAAACGGAGATAAAAATCTTTATGACGGTCTGAACACGTGTTTGAATCTAAAAAGGCAAAAAGACGCAATTTATAGTTTAAGGAAAAAAAAACCACGCCACTAGTTGACACAATGTAAGGAAATGGACAGAAAAAGACCTTAGCTCTTGTTAGAAACAGTCGTATCTTAGACGTTTTACCGTACTTAGTTGTTTTGTTTGAATACAGCGGCAAATGCCGTGGAGAACGTTCAAAAACAAATTTCAAAAACTAACCTTGAGAAAAAAAGGTTTTTCTTTAATAATAAAGTTATGAAAATAAAACCTAGCTAGTTTGATAGCCCATCTTAAGCTGACAAATAATATACTTTTAATTATACAGACGGACAGATAACAAGGAAGATATTGACGAAAGACCGTATTGTTCCAATCAGACTAGCGAACAGTATTGTTGTGCATACTTTCACTAAAGTCACATTTTTGCGTCCTTGAGACAGAAAAATGCAAAATCAAACGGCAATGAACTAGCGGGGCAAACTCGGTAGATAGAGGCTAAAAATAACTTAGGAGGCAGGTTTGTGCAGTTTTTACATGTAGTAGTCCAAAACAACAAGTGAAATTGGGGAAAAGCCAAAATGTGACCGACGTACATTTGAAAAATTGAGATGTACTTTTGACTTTATTTTCAAAATTTAAATTGAAAAGCTTAGTCTTCTGATCTGATTGGCCAACGCAATTTTATATTAGCGAGATAGAGACGCACATTTGTGCCATTCGATAGAAGTCTGTCCTGTAACACAGTTCTTAACTGCTAGTGGTGTTTTCCAGGAAATAATACATAAAATTCAGTGGGACGCCATACTCTAGCCAGCAGCTCAGCTGAGTTTTGCTAGTATTAAGTAACTGTGTTCTCACTTCTGAATTGTGAAGTTTCTGTTTTGGCACTAAAGTGGTGCCAAATGCTTTTGTAAGAGTACACAAGCGGATGTCTGTGCCGCCTAACATTGGTGTCTGTGCAGCCTAATATTTTACTCCAGCTACGGAGAGGAGTGGGCCACAAGAATCCTATTGCAGATTGTCACAGGCGAGATAAGAGAAAACCTGGCCTGCTGGAGATTCACAACTATTCCACCATCAAATAAAGAATTAACTCTTGAGAGATATAACATTTAACTTCATTCCATAAGTCAATGGACAATGATTTTGGTAGTCACAGATTGGGCGTGATGACGCCACTCCAACGAAACATCCAGTGCTAGTTCTCCCAAAGACATTATAGATAATAGTAATATTAACTATTCTTATAATATACCTATGTACACAAATTACATTTGATTATGCCATATATATATATATATATATATATATATATATATATATATATATATATATATATATATGCAATTCATTGATAAATCCATATCATTTCATATGTTCTGACCAAAATAAAACTTGGTTCAGAACTAATAAATTAAAAAAAATTGTTAAAACTTAAACTAAAACAGCCAGAGTTAGTTCAGTGTATTGTAGAGTTTATTATTATTATTAGACTTATTGATTACATGTGTGTGTCTGTATATTACATTAACTACACATTACATTTCAGTACCCTAGACTTTTTAACGTAGCTAACGTTCATAATAGTCTAATACGTCTGTGTGAGGTCGTAAGTGGTAGCAGAAAGGCCTCCTGTAATTCACATAATTTTTTATCTCAGGAGCCTTCACAGCTGACCTCATACAGTACACTAGGTAACATAACAATCATACAATAACATCAAAAACCACTACAACGACGAACTTCACAATAGACCCATTGATGTGGTCAGGCAATTAGTACACGATCAAGATTAATTATAATAATAGTCCCTCATATGTATGAAACAATCCTTTCAATAGTGAAATATGAAATACAGTTGTATACTTCAATATACGGGATATTGCATACATGAATTTATCTTATGGGCCACACACACACAGATACACATCTCAACAGCCAAAACTGCTGGTACATGAATGCCCCATTTTTCTCCACTTCCTTTGGTGCTAAACTCTCTCTCTCTCTTTTGCAAACGCTTCGTTAGCAGTCCTTTCCCTGCCAGTCTCATCACGTGACCTAGAGTGTCTAAATGACTGGGGTAGCGAACCGTTGTTCTGGGCATTCAAACTAACTGCATTTTCCAACTACCAACAGCTACCAATTTACAGCTGGGTAGACTGGAGCGTACCGGTACTGTGATTCGAACCGGGCACCTTTGTCTCGAGAGACCAGCGCTCTAATTATCTTGTCATTCGGACGCTGAATAAACAATTTTGCGCGTAAGAAAGGGTTGTTAAAAATAAAATTAAACACATAAGTATCCAAGGGCAAAACATTAATACAGTGGAAACCATTCTATACTTAGGAATGACACTGGACCAATAGCTAAACTGGAATAAACACATAGATAAACTAGTGGAGTCTTGCAGAGGATTGACTTACTTGTTAGGATGTTTGAAAGGTAATGTAAAAGGTGCAAGCGCTAAGACAATGCATATGTTTTATAAATCTTTTTATAGAAGAAAAATAGATAATGGAAGTATAATATATGACTCTGCTGCACATAGTAACAAGACTAAATTAGACATAATTCACCATCAAGCTGTATGTGCAATACCAAGTGCGATCGGATGAACATCAATGGGGGCTCTATATATGTCTTTTGGAATTCTAGAATTGGAATTACGGGGAAAGGAATTGAGGCTAAATTACCTAAACAAAGTTATGTTTGACTAATTGTCCACCTGGGTACTTTAATTACATCAGTTAATAACAGTTTTGAATACAAGCCAGTGATTCCACCTTGGGAGATCAAGAAACCAGAAATGGACTACCACCTTGCAGCAATACTTAAAAATAATATCGAAAATATAAAAACAAAAAACAAAGCCAATATACATAAATACTTCTTCGCTCGCTAGCTCGCTCGCTCGCTCGCACATGCACACACACACACACACACACACACACGCACACACACACACACACACACATATATATATATATATATATATATATATATATATATATATATATATATATATATATATATATATATATACAACAAATATCAAAGGACAGTATTACAGTACACACAAATGGCTCAAGGGAGAAGATGACAAATTAGGGATACGAATATATATCCAATGTGGAAAATGGCAGAAGGATATAGTATAACAGACTATACATCCATCTTCAGTGCAGGGATGATGGCAATACTAAAAGCACTAGAAATATTCGCTCAATGGAACTTCGTTATACAAATTGCATTTTTGGCAGAATTTAATGTTATTCCGTCGCTTTTACACCACGTAAGCTCCGTTTCCTGTTCTCTATTTTGTATTAAACAATAACGTTTGAATCAATGTTATTGTTGATAAGAATCGACGTCATTCAACTCCGGACAAACCCATAGGTGGTCAGTCTCCTACACCAAATGTCGAAGGATATGAATGCTAATTGTTCCTGTTGCGTACTGGTTGTATACACGCCGGTTACGTCCTCTCATACGTCCATCCCTGCTGGTTTTACGTTTGATGCCAAACTCCAGCAGTCTTAGCCTTGATGATTGAATCAAGGATTTATTCAATGAATTAGAGCTAAGTATATTTTGCAATAGGCCTATAGGCTACAACTTTGCTGCAGTTTTTTTATTTTTTTATTGTAATACCAGAATCAAGAGCTTGCTGTTACGTGCAACCACGATCCAAACGGAGCCAACTACGTTAACCTAACCGAGATCTACTTCCAGACTTCTATTTAAGTGCCAAATGCTAGACGGTTGCAGGAACAAATTACGTATGGCCACTGTGAGTTTTTTTTTCTGTTGCCATTGTCTATTTCTTGTTGTTATCTTTATGCCATTTACAAGAATACATTTATTTACAGTGTGTGTATGCTTTCAACGTTTTGGTTGAAATGAAGAACAGTGGGATGCTATCCAATTAAGTCGCCCACGTCTTTAGGGTTAGGATTAAGATTAGGGTTAAGTGTTAGGTTTAGGATTGCAAAACTTAACCCTTACCCTTTATCTGAGTTCGAGTGTAAGGTTATCAGTTATCAGTTAACACTAATATATCACTTAAGTTATTTTTTGTCACCAATCATCAGTAATCAGTTAACACTAATATCTAACTTAAGTTATTTTGTGTCACTAATCACCAGTTTTCAGTTAGCACTAATATCTCAGTTAAGTTATTTTGTGTCACTAATCACCAGTTATCAGTTAACACTAATATCTCAGTTAAGAGATCTCAGTTGTGTCACTAATCATCATCATTTTTCTTTGCGCTGGTTATGGAGCATGGAACCACCAGTGCAGTCGGTCCCCTTGCAGGTATTATGCACCAATCATTCACATTCACATTCACATGCTTTGTTTTGGTGGCTATTTGTTTTACATGATTTTTTTTTTTTTAAAGACAAAGTATTACGTTCAGTGCTTGATGGGTTATAATTAGGAGACATAGTGTAGTAAATTCAAGAAAATAAAATCTGATTTCCGATATCTAAATATAGTAACCTCCTTATCCCCCCCCCCCCCCCCCCCCCTTCCCCTCCTTTTACACTCAGCCCAAACGGAGAAAATAAAAACTAAAATTGTGTGAATGTTTGTGCCCTCCCCTTTTCCAAAAACAAACAACAAATAAAAAACAAATTAAAAAAAAAAGAAAAGAACAAGTGGAAAGGGGTGAGAAAGCCTAGGGGGCGTCCGGGATGACATCCAATCCACCAATTATCTGCCATCATCTATACTTGCACCCCATCAGACTATTTCTTATTCTCACACAATCATTGGTCCTTATACAGTATTTGGGACCTAACACGCGTCAACAGGCAAGAATGCAGTTAGCGATCCATAGCTAGCCTGCTTGCGTCAGGGTCATCGAACCAGAGCTGACCAAGACCCTACTCCACCTCCAAGTGGTAGTCCTGGAAACAAGCTGCATCACTGCAGTCTGGCTGCGTGGGTAGGGACCGTAGAGGGAAGGCTAACTGTCGTAGATTTTTAATAGGGGAATTAAGACATAGATTGGTCCCTTCTGTATAGATTAGAACAGGTGATAGCTCAGTGAGAGGTAATGTAAAGAAAATAGATTTTCACGAGTGAGGTGGTGGAAACTAGTTAGAGTCTGTCCCTGAACTCGAGAAGCTTCTCTCGTTCAGCCTATCTCTACAACAGAACTTAGTTAGTCAGACAGTCTACTAGAATATATATTAATATATTTTGAATCACATTAAAAACGCACCACTATTAAATATACTGATACCGAGAAGCTGGAAAAAAGTGTGGGAATGGATTTTCCCCGTGTTTGTCATGAGGTAGAGAGCGAATGGCTGCTGGAATGGAAAGTGCATGATTCAACCCACGGGTTTGTGTACAGACTACATGAAAACAATGAAAGTTACACGTGCAACACGATTCCCAACAGCTATGACCCTGAAAACGTGTACGCGTTGTGGCAGTATACTCGGTATAAACATGCCGTTGAGATAAAACACCCAGTACATGTGCTTGAAATGCCACGACTATCTGAAAACGACCACCAACGAGCCATTGGTATGTTGGAGACCGGAATGAGCACGCGGGCCATTGCCAGAAGGATGAACTGCCACCACAGAACTATTGTACGTCTCAATGAACATTACGAAACCACTGGCAGTGCCCGGGATAGACTTCGGAGTGGCCAACCAAGAGTTACTACCCCTGCGCAAGATCGTCATATTGTGTTGAGTCACCTAAGGAATCGTTCTCTCCCGGCAAGTCAAACAGCAAGAGAAATAGTGGGTAGACGTGGCCAAGTCTCTCAATGACAGTCATACGACGACTCAGAGATACAGGCCTTACTGCATGAAGACCTTATGTTGGGCCAAACTTGACTCACAGACATCATCAGCAGCACCTGCAATGGGCAGAGCAACATGTCAGATGAACTAGGCTGCAGTGGAATGCTGTCCTATTCACTGAAGAGAGCAGATTCAACATATCCTTTGCTGATGGACGTATGCGGATTTGGCGACGGTGTGGAGAGCGCTTTGCAGATTGCTGTGTTCGTCAGCACAACCGATTTGGAGGTGGCAGTATTCACCTTTGGGGAGGATTCAGTTTTCACCATCGCTTGCCTCTTCACGTCTTCCGTAGAAATGTTAATGCTGTGACATATCGAGATGAGGTTCTGGATTCATTGGTTGCTCCTGCGTTAACAAATTATCCAGACTTGCAGCTTCTCCAGCAGGATAACGCACGTGAGCACACCGCATGCAGTACGCAGCAATATCTACAGCAGCAGAACATTGTGACGATTGATTGACCTGCCCTATCACCAGACATGTTCCCTATAGAACATGTGCGGGACGAGCTTGGCCGCAGAGTCTACAGGCAAGGTTCTCCAGCTAATCTGCAACAGCTCGAAGCTGCTCTTACACGTGAATGGTACTTGATTCCACGGAATTTCCTTCAGAAACTTGTGCGTTCAATGCAGAGCCGTTGCCAAGCTTGTTTGCAAGCTCACGGTGAATATACCACATACTGAGGACAGTGTGAATGAATTTTTTTATTGGTTGCATTTTTGTTTTTCTCTCTTCCCTGAACAGAATGCAATGAATTTCATAACAATCAAATGTACAAATTAATGACCAGCATGGATTCATAGGAAAATGAATAAAGATTCTAAATTCGTAATCTTGTAAACACTTATATTTACATTTCACGCTCTGTTCATGAATTATACAGGTGGTGTGTTTTTATTGTGCTTCATTATATATATATATATATATATATATATATATATATATATATATATATATATATATATATATATATATATATATATATATATATATATATATATATATATATATATATATAGTATATAAAATATATATTATATATATATATATATATATATATATATATATATATATATATATATATATATATATATATATATATATATATATATATATATATATATATATATATATATATATATATATATATATATATAATCAACACTCACATACATCCACACATAAGTGATGACAGTTAGACGCACAGACGTGAAAAATTACATCAATGGAATACGGATCTTTTGGGACTAGCTGACCGACACACTTACTAAAGTTTATGTAAATTTTATTTATCATCAAGAACTTTACGACAACAATATCTTTTGAATATCAAATCAAATACAAATGAACATTAGTTAATGAATTAATTAAAAAATTAGACCCATAGGCGCAATCCTCCCTCCCTCTGTTGAGACAAGATCCCGTTATGAAGAAAGGTATTAACCCCCAAAAGAGTCAAAGGTTTATACGCGATGGTCTAGGGTTTCCCTCTACAATAAAGAACCGAGTATATACGTTAATCTATTCTAAGAGGAACAGCATTAGCAAAAAACGTGCACACAAAAAATACAAAGTTAGTACATGGGTAATTCAATAAAAGAATTATTCATCCTGCATTCTCTCGCTCTGACAAACTGGTGCTCACAATCAGTCCCTCTCTTACCTAAAAAGGTGCTTTTTACCACATCTGAAACAACTGTTAAGGTACACTCAGTCCATCCCAGGTTGGTTTTCTTGGCGAATCAAGTGTCACCGTGGAGTCTTCACAGCATTATGGTGCTGGAGTTAAAGTTCAGATGAACAGTAATTGGTGTCGATAAGATAGAAGAGTGTAGAAATATGGTTTGGGAAATTTGAATAACCTGAGTAATGGGCTATTTGTTCTAAAGATGGGAGATAAAAAACCAGCATACATGTACCTGGATGATAAGGGAGAGAACCCTTTTAGACGTAAATATTTCTTAGGTGTAAACAGTTAGGGTTTGATAAATTTACATATCAGGACGATTTTAGTAGGCATTAAGAAGGGAAAGTAACAATTTGGTCAAAACTTCAAAGGGAGACTACAATTAATTTACGCCCGTTACAGGTTTTGTGAGTTGGGAACAGGAACGAACGCACGAGAAAAAATGAGTAAACAGTTTTTGAGAACAGCTCATTAAGTTGCCTGAGCGGAAAATATGGTGAGCTTGGCGGACCAATCAGATGACTCGAAAACAAGATCGGATGATGAGACATTGAATTGAAGGACAAAAGAAATTAGTCCTGGCTGGAACTTTGAAGTGGCAAGACATGTAATGTGCCGGGTGCTCAAGAAACGAACCTGTGGGTGACAGTTGTTCGTGATGAACCAAATAGATAGCTTTAGCCTGAATAAGCGGTAGCAATTCGAGGATAATAGAATGAACTGTGTTATAAGTCTAGGGCTAGAGTAGAGGTGATAGTAGGGAAGTGATAAGTAATGGAATTCTGCTTGATGGTAAGATTGACTTTTATTATATTATGTATAATCCAAGATGAAAAGAAGAACCTAATGCAGAATCTTAGCCAACATGGTATCTGAAGATAATGCTGCTTATATTTAAGGGAGGTGTCAACAAGAGAGAACATTGAAGACGAACTATATTATGTCTGAATTATATGAATAGAGAGAATGTTTTTCAGAAATACTGTAAATACATTACTTGAGGTTAATGCTGCTCATATTTGAGGGAGCAATCACTAGGAGAAAACATTACAGTGGATGCTCGGCTAAGATAAAGTGGTTAACTTTGGTTGAGTAAAAAGCCAGGAAAAGCAATTATGTCTGGTATATAATACAAAAGAAACATTTCCACAACCAAGAGTAAATAAGAAAAAGTTTTGAACTACACTGACTCCCATTGATGGAGATAATGCGCTCTCTCATGACAGCGTAAGTATCGAGGCTGCCACAGGAGTATTTGATATTGGTTGATGATTTTTTTGCAGGTGTAAATTATGATATAGGAATGATGTACTTGAGGGAGTCAAAGATGACTCAGTTGAGATAGAAGAGAAAGAATTTAGGCGAGCTATGCACATAGACTAGTATGAGATCCCACGGGAGATGCAAAAATCAATGCTCTGAAATAGTTGAACCAACAGAGTAGTAGGCCTTAAGACTTTTGAATGGGAGAATTTAGTCCGATGAATTATTGATGGAAGTTCATGGATCTTAACTTATGTAAATAAACTGTTTTATGTCGAATTACGTCATTTACGTTGCCTTGATATGTGAGAAGGTTGAAGAGTAGAAGTATGAGTAAGGGGTAAGCACAAATACTCAAGGGAGTGAAACCACTAATACGAAACAGTCGCTAAACAACAACTAGGAGGGAAGAACGAAGCCTGGTAAGAAGGAAGACGAACCACATCTCATCCAAGAACATCCACCTCTGGCGGAAAGGGCCAGTAAGAGATATAGTCTCACTTGGAAGAATAGAAGAAGAACTAGACAGACAGGTTGAATAGGTAATAACTAGGCCTGTCTCAGTCCACCTAGTTAACTGAAAATCAGCAGTCCACGGGCACTGCTACATATACTCAATTTGGCGCCGTAACCAGTTCTCAACGGTTACATATACGCAATTTTGTGCCTTTGGACCAGTTCCCTCCCGGTTCACCACCACCACCACGGTGACACAAGCACCAGTTTCTCCCCCAAAAAAGACTAATTAATCAAAATGTTGGGAAAACGCTTGATTCACTGCTGTGAGTAGGAAGCTGATAAATGTCACTTCAGTTTTGTGTCCAAGTAGTAAAATAATTAAGAGTTCTAATGTTCACAGAGTACATTAGCTTGAAATCTTCAATCGTTAAATCGAGTGTCTGATAAATACATCTGTTCACGATAAATCTTCACAACACAGTGGTCGTTATTCAGGTAATGTCAAATGTTTGATTGTGTCACTTCAACTGGCTGAAGGTATATGAACTTGGGAAAAGAAATCTGGATATCTATGACTCCAGTTACAATTTATTCTTAATATTCTTTGGACTGGTACTTTGTCTCTTTCTGGGTGTAAAACCACGAGGCCAGACAAGTCACCTTGAAAAAACCCGATATTTATATCAGAATGTTCTTTATAAAAGTTATTCTCAGATTCATATGGATTGGAAGCCGCTGGTAAGGTTTAGGGTTTGACCCAAATACTGTGTGAAGAGAAAAACATACATAAATACTTAACCAAATATATTAGTATTCACAATCCTATCCTTATCCCGCGTAAGATATAATATATTTATCCACTTCGGTTTTTTACCTTTAAAGTATAAACTACAAGCTTAAAGCTAGTCTCATCGTTTAAAACTCCCGTGAAATAAATTCTAGTCATTTAAAAAATCAATAATCATGAATTAGAAATAAACACATATTTCGTCAACACTGTTGATGAATCAGTGCACTTACATAGTTGGTTAAAATATTATCTGACTGGTTACTAGCAGTTAATAAAATTTATAATATAGCTGTCATAGTTAGCTAAGAATTATTATTTGTTCTGCTATCCACTGTAACATAATAAAACTTAGAGAAACATATATATTGACGGACATATCTAGTAAATCACTCTGCACAGGAAAACTAGTAAAATATAATTGACGATCTAACTAGTTAAATCACTCAAACTACTAGCAGATAAATATATTACCTTCAACAAACTTCTAAGAATATTCTCCACAAAAAACTAAGAAACTCTACTCAATACGAGTGATTCCAGAATTCGAGCTAGAGGTCTTTACAGTCTAATTAGTGCTGTATGAATTTTAGTTAGAAGGCTGTGGTATATATATATATATATATATATATATATATATATATATATATATATATATATATATATATATATACATCTGATGAAAGGAAATGTTACGCTATTCACCAAAAAACAGGCTCTCTGCCAGATGTTAACACCTACGGTGAATTCTACGTTCGAATTGCTAATCAAAGATCTTTCTCACACTAAAGAGCCGACAACCAGACTCGCATTCATTCTTAGATCAGGCATCGCCAATTCGCTAATCAGTGTGAGTTTCCTTCGTCTCAGCTCGTCTTCTAGCGAGCAAGGTCTTTTGATCTGCTCGATTTCACCGTGGTTTAATTACTTATCAAACGAACGGATTCAGGGAAAGGTAATAAAGATTTCTCTCTTAATCCAAAATCTACTCAAATTTATTCAAATCTGGTCGCTGTCAGATCTCTTACAACGATCTCGATCTCTGGCGTTATAAAATTTCAGATAGCCCGCTCAGCATATGCTAATCCGTCTGCTGGTGAACTTTCATCAAAGAAATTAGCAAACAGCAATAAAATGCGTGCTTAATGAGAAAAGAGAAAAGACGGAATCTATGAGTATGGGATGGTGGTTTTATATTAACCCAACTGGCGTAGGTGAAAGCTAGGTAAAACAAAAGAAATGAAGATAAAGAAATAGATATATGAAATCAATTATCATAATCTGCCACACTAACCCGGTCCTAAAAATGCCGTGCTGAAGTCGGATGTGTCGGCCGAAAGGCACAAATATCGCAGCTTCGTTGTAAACGGACACAAAGCAGCCAACGTCTTTTCTCAGGACTAACAAAGAAGAAGAAGAAGAAGATCCTTATATTTTAATTTTAGTTTTTGTTAAAAACTGTTTTATTAAATTGTGCAATTCTCTAGGTCTTTCTATTTTCTACACCTCTTCCACAGTTCTGAATGAATTCGTTCATTCATTCATAACCCTCCACTCCCAAAGGAGCATACGCCTTCAACAAACACATGCCAAGTCCTCCTGTCACGTGGCTTTATCTCAAGTTCTTTCCACGTTCTCCTCATCATTTTCACATCTGTTTCCAGCTCTCTTCTCTATGTGCTTCTTGGTCTGTCTACCTCTGCCTCTCTTGCCCTGCTGGTTCCAGAACAAGGACTGCCTTGTAATGCTATCAACAGGTCTCCTCAGTGTGTGTCTAATCCATCGCCATCGTCTTCTTCTTATCTCTTGTTCCGCTGGGACTTGTCTAGTTCTTGTCATCAGTTCCACGTTGGGAACCTTGTCATAACATTTTAATCCCTCTATTCTACGCAAGCACCCATTTATGAAAGTCTGTAGCTTTTTGGTTGTTGTCTTTGTGGTTCTCTATGTCTCAGAGCCATACAATAGGACTGACTTCACATTTGAGTTGAAGATTCTTATTTTCGTGTTGGATCCGATTTCTCTTGATCTCCATATATTTCCCAATGCAATGAAAGCTCCTCTGGCCTTTTGTATTCTTATTTTGATATCACTGTCTGTCCCTCCAACTTTGTCTATATTGCTGCCAAGATATGTGTACGATTCTACATCTTGTATTGGTGTTTCTTCAAGTTCAACCCAGTTATCATTACATGCATTTATTCTCATTATTTTTGTCTTTTCCCTGTGTATTTTCGAGACCCAATTGCTGTGACCTTTGCCCTGCTTCTGATTACGGTTATGGGTCAGAAGAGCGAAGTCATCAGTAAAATCCACATCATCCAACTGCTTAGTCAGAGTCCACTGGATTCCATTTCTGCTATGTGTTGTCGATGATCCCATAACCCAGTCTATTGCTAGTAAGAAAAGAAATGGAGACAAGAGGCATCCCTGTCACACTCCTGTTCTTATCCCAAACGGTTCTGTAAGCTGGATGAATTGTATGCCTGTAAATAATCTAATATTGGTTTTCTCTGTTGTTCCTACTTCCTACATTTTAGTAGGAAATGCTCTGCATAATGTTTTTTCTAGACACTCTGCACAGTACGGTTCTCCTATTCTGAAATAGCCTATTCCTAGTTGCAGTCTTAGAAGTTTCTTATTGCTAGGAATTTTTAGTTCTCTAGAAACCCAACACGTTCTTGTTGGAGTCTTGAACAATTGTTATGCATGTCTGCCCTTAAGGTTTCCATCCCACTCTATTGTCCATGATGAAGTTGTCAGCCTCGAGCACAACCTCATATTTGTCACCTTATATGACATGCCTGGGGGAGTAAGTAGTGATAATCTTTCTTTGTCTTTTCACATACCCCCCACCCCCGGAAGACTACGCGGGACATCACAAATAACACACATTATCTTATTATTGCCACTGATAACACACTTTAGCTCATTACTGTTACAGATAGCACAGCCTTTACTATCTGCATCTTAATTTTACTCACTGTTACTTTTGTCACCACCAACAGGTAGCTCAAAATCAAATCTAACAAGAATACTGGGTGGTGATGACCCTACAACTCAAGGAATTGGCAATGGTTATGTTCAGTTGTTTGTCAATAACTCATAAAGCTTTATCAGCAATGACAACTGGGATGAGGCCGATGCCAAAGTTTTGTGCCGGGAGTTGTGCAATGAGAAGTAAGAGCTGTTGAATGTCACTCAGGTCATGCCTTTGATTAATCGCATGCCTGCTGATCTACTTGTAAACTTGTTGTTGTTGTTGCTATGGATCCAAGCGTTTGGGCTTTTGCCCTTCAGCCTAATGCCACGTAGTGGTATTTACATGTGTATGCAAGTTGTTATTTTGCTCTATATAAGGTATTCCACTTATCTGGCCACGAAGGAAGGAGCATTTTCGTAACATCATCGAGTGCTGGGCACTGGGAGAAGTGGTGGTTAACAGTTTCATAGAAGTGGGTACATATCTGGCACTCTCGAGTGTATTATCGTTGGATTCTGTTCAAGTGATTGTTGAGTGGTTTATGTTGTGTTCGAGCCACAAAAAATGGTGCTCTGATCCTTGCTTGTAAGATGGTTGATGTGTACTTGTAAATCTCTTTCCCTAAATTAATGGTGTATCTACTGGTCTTTATTACTTCTTTATCATGTGTCATCCCCTTGTGTCTAGATTGTGATTTGAATTTTGATACTCCTTCTGACCCGTTCTTTCCTTTCTGTATCTTTCTGAATCTACCATTATCAGGTACATTTAGGCTGCTAACTGACTGACTTTCACAAGAACATGCCAACTGTGGAAATTTGTGCTGTTCCCTCATGTTATCAATTATATTATTTGTTTTTCCACTCTTTTCGTTGTTCTGGACTCTGGCATGAACTATAATTGTTAGAAGTGCATAAGATCAGGGGTACTCAACCCGGTCCTTCTTCTTCTTTCTTCTTTGATCCTTAGCCGCCGACCGCAACACGGTCCTACCAAGGCTTATTTGTGTGCCCGCGGAAGATTTGTGGATGAAAGAATAAACACACAATTTTGCTTGCATAGTCATAATTAATTACACAAGTCACTTGAACATTTCTCCAGTATGAAGACAATTTTTAATGATGGAGATTTCATTTCGTCACCACACATTGTCACCTTCAAATACTACTAGATGAGTTCCAAAGATTGCTTTAACAATTTATCTTTATAGACCCAGTTGTAACGTATTTTACAAATTCTTTTATTTACCAGATAGACATGACACTAATTGTTTCGTCTATTGGCAGACTACAGAACTAGAGTTAGAGATTATGGATTTTTTGAACGATGTTGTTTTAAAATCACATTTATTTGATTATAACTTTTGAAAGGTCGATATATATATATATATATATATATATATATATATATATATATATATATATATATATATATATATATATATATATATATATATATATATATATATATATATATATATATATATAGTGTGTGTGTGGTAACAATGAACCTTTTTATTATAAGTGAGTTGCGATACTTGGTTAGTGCCCATCACCTCTTCATAAATCTTAAAGGTGCCAGTGGTGTAAAAAAGGACCGATGCATTAGATTTTTATATATCACCATGCTATGTCAGTTTGTATTCTTTTAATGTTTCAAGAAGGTTTTCCTACATGATATGGCACAATGGCATTGTGCTTACATAGAATAGAAGGATTGAAATGGTATGACAAGGTCACCATAGCAAGTTGACAAGAACCAGTCAAGTGCCAGTGGAGGAAGAGATTACACAATTACGCTGGAGATGGATATGACACATTTTGTGGAAACCTGTTGGTAGTATTACAAGACAATCCTTGTTCTGCAATGTCTATTGTAAGAGAGATAAAGGGCGATAAAAACTAAACACAAAGAAAAGAGAACTTGAGACAGAAATAAGAGGGATGAGAAAGACATGGAAAAATCTATCCTATACTGGTTGTCAGACAGGAAAACAACTGTAAACTGGTTTTTTTTCTACCCTACAACTTGTGATCAGACAGAAAAACAAATACAAACTGGTTTTTTTTTCAATCCTACACTTGTAGTCAGACAGGAAAACAAATACAAACTGGTTTTTTTTCTATCCTACACTTGTAGTCAGACAGGAAAACAAATACAAACTGGTTTTTTTTTCTATCCTACACTTGTATTCAGACAGGAAAACAAATATAAACTGGTTTTTTCTATCATCCTATGTCACAAGGCCATTCTTCGTGTGCTCTTTTGGTCTCCCATTGTTATTTATTTCCTACCCTGAAGATTCAAGAATACAGACTGCATTTTAATCCTATGAACTGACTTTTTCAACAAGTATCCAATTCAGCCAGTTTCTTCTTCTCACCTGCTGTTCCACTGATTTTATCTTGTTCTCTTCATCAGTTTCCAGGGAACCTTCTCCCTTGATGACGATATTTCAGTTAGCTTTAGTTGACTTGTTCATGTTGTTTTGAAGTATTTTTGGCTTAAAGGTTTTACAGAACCATGAGCCAGGCTAACCTTCTGTCGTGAGAAATTCTAATCCACATCTATAAATTAAAAAGTAAATGTAAAGCCTAACGAATTAATTCAATAAAAGGAAAGAAGAATGGTAAAAGAACAGTGCGGTCACAATAGCGTACGCCTGTGTTATAGAACGTCATACTAGTTAAACAAGAAATCCCCTTTTTCTACTTCGTCTGCATAATTGTAACGCTTTCACGTTTGCTAGTAAAGCCTACTGCATAAAATACACACGTTTCTAAAAATAAAACTGGTACTGTGTTTCTTAGAAAACCTTGTGATAGACACACTGCGTAATGACCTAGATTAATATTACATTAATGTCATTTTATGCACTACGTAAACGAAAAGACAGACGGGCTTAGAAGAGAGAGAGAGAGATGTACGGAGGGACGCATGCAATACTACCACGTCGTCTCGCGATATAAAATTAATGCCACCCCACGCGAAAGGCATGCAGGCTTGATTTTTTTTTTCAAATAAACTGTGACAAAAAACTCTACCAATACGAGGTAAGGTTTTAAAAACATGGTTAATGCTATAACGGAAACGAAGAAAAAAGGACAAGGAGTCATGGATCTCGATGGCAACACGTTGCTCTACAGTGGTGTACCCATATCTGAAAGAGCTAAAGGGGGCGTGGGTTGCATTGTGGCCCAAAATCAAAAACATAGTATCAAGGGATGGAACTTTGTCTCGGAGCGCATTATGGTTGTAAAACTAAAAGAAGGAGAAACCATAGTCAACCTGGTCATAGTGTATGGGCCAAATGAGGATGAGAGAGCAGAGGTCAAGGAGGAATTCTTCGAGCTGCTTCAAAGGACAGTGGATGACTGCCTAGATGAAGTTATTATGCTCGGAGATTTTAATGCCAGAGTTGGAAATGACCATGCTAGATGGGGTGGAGTTATCGGAAGATATTGAGAAGATACTCTCAATGACAATGGAACGCGACTCCTTAGATTCTGCAGTGAGCAGAATCTGATCATTACAAACACAAAGTTCCCCCATAAGCGCATACATGCATACACTAGATGTGAACCAACCAAGAATGAGAAGTCAGTGATCGACTATGCCATTGTTCGGAGAAGCTCATTCAGATATGTCCGAGATGCAAGAGTCTGGAGGGGGCCAGAGATTGGAAGTGATCACTACCTGCTAACAATCAAACGAACAACTGAAATAGTTGCTCAGCCTAGGAACTGCCCAACATCACGCAAGAAACCAAGTAAACAAACAGGAGAAATGAGCATTAGGACCTACAAGCTGAGAGAGCCAGAAATTAAGACCAGATATCAGGGGCTTATTGCTACAGCAGTGAGCAACACAGAAGAACGACCTGATGACTTGGAAACCCTCTGGAATAAATTCAAGGATATAAAGACAGCTGCTGCAGAAGCATGCGGTGAAGTCCGACTTGGGAACCAGAGAAAGAGGACACCTTGGTGGACAGAGGAAGTCAAAGAGAAAATAAGAGAGAAGAAAATGGCATGGAAACAATACTTAGGAGCTAAAAACACAACAGGACAAATGGAAAAATATAGAGAATATGTGACACTCAGAACAGAAGCAAAGAACAAAGTGCTAGCAGCAAAACAGAAGTCCTGGGAAGAATTTGGAGAAAAGCTAGAAAAAGATGCACAAGAAAACCAGAAATTGTTCTATAAGACCCTAAAGAACATGAGGAAAGAAAAACAATGCCCTCTCAAATTTATAAAGGACAAGCAAGGCAAATTGCTTACTGCCCCGAAGGAAGTAATGGAAAGATGGAAAGAATATTTCTCAGAACTCCTGGATGGTGAGCATGATGAAGCATCAGAAATGATAACCACTGACACAGAAGAGGAAACCAATGATGGTGAAGATGACATAAAGATGGAAGAACTGAGGGCAGCACTAGAGAAAATCAAGATGGGCAAAGCAGCAGGGCATGATGGTATAACACCAGAAATGGTTAAGTACATGGGAGCATCAGGCGACCTATTACTCTTAAAGGTCCTACAGGCAGCATGGTGCAACAAGACCATACCAAAGGATTGGGAGATTGCCATCATAACACCAATTTTCAAAAAGGGTGACAATCGACAATGTGGAAACCATAGAGGCATATCCCTTCTCAGTGTCCCTGGTAAAATCTACTCTAGAATCCTAGAGCAGAGACTCCGACGCCTAGCTGAGCCACAATTGGATGAGGTCCAGTGCGGATTCCGAGCAAACCGAAGTACTCAAGACCTAATCTTCACACTCAGACAGCTGAGTGAAAAGGCCCTTGAGTATAAGAGTGAGATCCATCTTTGTTTCATAGATCTGGAAAAGGCGTTTGACAGGGTCCCCTGGAGCAAACTTTGGGACTGTTTGGCAAGGAAGAATATTCCAGCACCTCTGATTCATGCTATACAGAGCTTCTACAAGTCTTGCAGAAATTATGTGAGGACAGCAAACCATAAGTCAGAAGAGTTCAGGACCACCACTGGTGTAAGACAAGGTGATATCCTATCACCTTACCTCTTCATACTCCTTATGGACGATGTCATCAAGGCATGTAAGGAGAGAACAAGAAAGTATTCAGTGGGGTACTGGAAGATGAGACAGGTCTATATTTCGGAGCTGGCATTTGCTGATGATGTTGCCCTGATTGCTAAATCAGAGGCACATCTCCAATCCAACCTGCAAGTCTGGAAGGAAGAGCTGGAGAAGAGAGGGATGGTCATAAGCAGCTCTAAAACAAAATCCATGGTGATATCACGAGAAGAAAGAAAACATCAGATTAAGTTGGGAGAACAGGTCCTGGAGCAGGTCGACCACTTTAAATATCTCGGAGCTATTATAGACCGAAAGGGAGGCATCAAAGAAGAGTTGGCCACTCGAAAAGCAGCGGCTGGGAGACTTTTTCAGGCCATAAATCGTGGATTCCTCAGCAAGAAAGAGGTTGGTAAGAAAACGAAGATGGCTGTATACCGCTCCACCTATGTCCCAGTCTTGACATATGGATGCGAGTCGTGGGCAATGACTACAACCCACAAAAGCCAGATCCAAACCTCAGAAATGAGGTATCTGAGGAAAGTGGTTGAAGTAACAAGAAGAGACATGGTCCGCAACCAGACGATCCGTCAAGGCCTAAAATCCCATCCACTGCAGACCCAAATAGAACAGTCCCAACTAAGATGGTTTGGCCATGTCTGCAGAATGGGAGAAGATCGGCTACCACGACAAGCATGGGAAACAAAGAGCCAGGGATCCAGACCTCCAGGACGACCCAGAGTCCGCTGGGAGGACAACATTAGACAATCTTTGAAGGACCGAGGACTAGAATGGAACCAGGCCAGGAAGAAGACAGCTGATAGAATGGTCTGGCGCTCTCTCTTCCAAACCTCTACACCTCACGGTAGAAGGGGAACGACTAAGTAAGTAAGTAAGGTTAATGCTTATTAGGAAACATGACACAATACTGTTTTACGTCTGAAATCCTGACATTAGCCTGACAGTATAGAAGATACCCCATCGTATAGAAGTGAACGGGTGGTAGGAGAAAATACATATTTTGAACGAAGCCACTTGGCTCCATTAAACTTATATATTTGGGTGCCTTAGGACTTGCTGACAAAGAATATGTTAGGTGTTAAGCAAATAGTCTAATAATTAACAAATTATAGGCAAAATACTATAGTGGTGTTGTCTGACAACACAGGATCATATTTGCTCATAATGGCGTGTTTGGACACTGCTTTAGGGGAAATGAGTCCACCACGTTAGATCCGATTTGATTGGCTAGAATAATATGTAAGGCGAAACATGATTAGTCGACTGCTAATACTATTTTTGGTTGTTAATGGAAACGGTAGAAAGGGTACTTTTTTCAAAGGCTTTTGTAAACATGGTCTCATTGGCTAGATCATTTAATATAGTCAATTAGGAGCGTCTGTTCAGTGCCACTTTTTGAAAATAAACTTTGTAGAAGCAAGTGCGTTGAGAACCAGCTCATATTTTTCTACTAAAAGCCTGGGACAGAGGCAGATCGGAATTGTGCCATAACTCATCGCCAGTCAACGTACTTGTTTAATATTTCCTTGAATTGTGGGACCGTGGTACTAAAGTATTAAAGCAGCACCTGGTCTGAGTTGTGCTGAATCCAGAGGCTGGTAGCATACTCCTTGGTCAAGATATCGACCAGTGTTGTTTCTCAAGAAAACGGTGAAGCAAGCGAGCAGAGGAGTCAGTTTGCCTGCCGCCCATACAGAAGTTAAGATTTCGTTGTCCAGAGCAGCTCAATCTTGTTAACCCCCCCCCCCTCTAAAATTGACTGTACATTAAATCAAGAGGGACAATTATTTGTTTCAAATAAAAGAAACTGTGAACCTTTCCAATATTATTTCCACCAGCAACAAACACATGAAGTCATGATGACAAACAACAACCTAGCTTGAAAAGCCAGTATTACCTCATAGTACTACATCACTACTTACACACATATTATAATAATAATATATGTCAATACAAAGATCCTATCTATAAATTGTGTACATACAACTTGTGATTACATTTGATTGTGATTCCTGGTTCACTTTGTAGTTGAATCAGGATATCTATTATTGAAAGGAATTAATACATATTTTAAAAGTTAACACTTGACTTATTAAGATAGTCTTATAGAGTGTTCTATGTATGTGAGTGTTACAGTGTTGTAAAGTATTGTGGATTAAATTAAATTGTTTATCTGTCTGTTGGTTGTTGTGAACATACACTTCATCACTATCATAACCCTAGACATTCAACGTAGTCATCACAATATTCCAGAATAAGTCTGACTGAGGTCTAAATGTGGTAGCAAAGTAAGGTCATCTGTAACACACCACACTTCATAGATACAGATACCTTCACAGCTGATCTCAGTCGGTACACTAAGTCCCCTATAAATATTTATATCATCCCACTTTACCACATATATTGGGGTCCTGTCCGGGATTTTGAATCTTCTCCTATTATATATATTGGGGGTAATTCACTTCAGGGAATAATAAAAATTTAAAAGGTATCCTGGGGTGGAAAATAAATAAGGTTGAGCTCTCAGTGCTTGTGGTTGTCCTTAGATAATTAGTTATAGATTGAATTATTTAGTTAGACATTGTATAAATTTGCCTGTTAGAAAATAACCTACCTGGCAAAATTTCGATCTGCTGCTATGCAGGCTGCTAAAGAGTTAGGAATGGACGGGCAAGTAATGATTGCTTATGTCACTACTGAATGTGACAAATATATTGAACGTGAAGAAAAAAAATTTGAAGCCGAAAGAAAATTAGAATCGGAAAGATTAGAAAAAGAAGCTGAAAGAAAGTTAGAGACTGAAAAAGAAATTAAGAGGTTGCAGATTGAGGCTGAAGAAAAAAAGTTAGAGACTGAAAAAGAGCTTAAGAAATTGCAGATTGAGGCGGACAAGGAGGCTAGGGCATTGGAGGCAGAAGAAAAAAGACTGACTGCCGAAAGGGAAGACAAGCGATTAGCTACAGAAAGGGAAGCAGAAGATAAGAGATTACAAAGGGAGCACAAGTTACGACTAAGGGAGTTGGAAATTCAAGGCCATGCTCCTGAAAATGGTGCCAGTCTCTTTGCCTCTGATGCCTCTGCTAGTCAAGGAGCCTCAACCTCAGCTATGAACTTTCATTTAGATCATTTTGTTGAGAAAGAAGATGATATCGAGAGCTATCTTAATAGATATGAACTATTAGCTACCACGTATGGGTTAGAGAGAGAAAGGTGGAGCTTAAAGTTATCTCAAGGGCTTCGTGGTACAGCTTATGAAGTTTTTGCCAAAATGAGCAGAGATGATCAAGAAATTTGTGACATGTTAAAGCAGGCTCTTTTGTTAAGATATGAAAAGAATGGAGAATTTTATAGAAAAAAATTTAGGAATGCTAAACTACTGTCAGGTGAAACCTATCACCAGTTCTCTGCACGGTTAGAGACATACTTGGAGAAATGGACTTCTCTGGGGAAAACCCAAGATCTTAAGGAAATGATCCTTATAGAACAACTAAGAGAGTCCATGGCTCCAGACCTGAGAAAGTTTCTCATGGAACAAGGTGCAGAGAGGCTGGGTGAGTTACTAAATGTCGCTGAAAGGTATCAAGCAGCTCAGGCAGAGGTAACAGGTAATAGAAAGAAACAGGTAGATAATTTTAAGGCACCACAGAACTTTAATAAATTTGATCCTAGAGATCAGAACAAAGGTAAGCACCAGTTTGATAGGCCACGGTATGACAATAAAAATAAAACCCCACAATTCGATGAAAGGAAATTTGATGAAAGAAAATCTTTCAACCAAGGAAGGAAGTGGTGTACAAAGTGTAAGATGAACAATCATACCACTGAAAATTGAAGGAATAAAACTCCTCGTTTTGCTGCTATGAAATCTGGGAAGAAGCGAACAAAGGTCAAACCTGAGGAACTAGAGGAACCGTACCACCCCCCAGTGTGAAGATGTAATCTGTAATGGTGTCACCATAAGGTGTTTATATGATACATGTTTAGATTATGATTCAGTTGTGAGTTCTCACCTGGTGCAAGCAGATCAATACACCACAGAAACAGTGGAGATTCAAGCTGCAACCAAGGAAGTAGCGACCATGACACTCCCTATCGCTAAGATACATGTAAAAACGCGATATGTGGAGAGAATAATCAAAGCAGCAGTGATAAATGAACCAATCTACCCTCTGATATTGGGGTGTAGATATGTCTTCCTGGGGAATCCCAAGAGACCTGTGATACTGGCAACGGTGCAGACCAGATCACAGTCTAAAAAGGAGGAGGAAAATCCAATAAATACTCATCCAGATGAGATGAGGATGGCACAGGCGGAGGACAAAACACTCAAGCCGTGTTTTAAGAAGTTGCCCAAATGTCATACACCTCCAGGCAAGGGAGAATTTTATATGAAGAACAAGCTGATTTATAGGAAGGCTGGATCTGAATCCAATGGTCACGGACAGCTGGCCCTTCCCACTTCATATAGGACTAAAGTGTTGGAACTAGGGCATGCGATTCCCTTCAGTGGTCATATGGGGATCAGCGGAACAGGACAGCGTATAGCTTGTCACTATTTCTGGCCAGGGATAACTGAAGATATCAAACGATATGTAAAATCCTGTCCAGAGTGCCAACGAGTAGCACCTAAGCATTGGACTGCACCAGCAACTCTGGGGGAAATGCCCATAGTGGGAACACCCTTTGAGAGAGTTGCCGTGGACATTGTGGGACCTCTCACTCAAACCAAGAGGAGGAACAGCTACATTCTGACTCTGGTGGACACTTGTTCTATGTGGGGAGAGGCGGTAGCCCTGTCATCCATTGACTCTAAACATGTGGCAGAGGCATTACTCACAATTTTCACAAGGTTAGGCTTTCCCAACCAAATCTTGACTGATAATGGCTCTCAGTTCAAGGGGAAACTAACAGAAGAAGTTTTCAGGATCTTCCAGGCCAAACACTTCCATTGTAGTGTGTACCATCCCCAAAGGAACGGCCAAGTGGAAAGATTTAATGGTACGTTGAAGTCGATCCTGAGAAAGTTGGCACATGAAAAACCAGATACATGGGACCAGTACCTTCACGCCGCCCTCTTTGATTATCGGGAGGTACCCCATAGTTCAACCGGTATGGCCCCGGCAACATTATTATTTGGAAGGCCAATAAAAGGTCCACTCGAAGCTCTGTTAAGAACGTGGACTGATGAAAAGGCAGAGGAAAATATTACATCCTCATACCAATATGTGAATGAGCTGACCACTCGTTTAAAAACTGGCTGGAAACTTGCCAATGAAAATTTGAGACAAGCCAGGAACAAACATGCTGCCTATTACAACAGGAAAGCTAAAGACAGAGATTTGGCTGTGGGAGAGAAGGTACTGCTTCTTCTACCCGGTAGTCAGAATAAGCTACAAACTGGATGGCAAGGTCCATATACAGTTCTAGAGAAGGTGTCTAGAACCAATTATAAGATAGATAAGAAGGGGAAAGAAAAAATCTATCATGTGAATCTACTGAAGAAATATTTGGAAAGAGAAAAGCAGGAAGAGACACACTTGTTGACCTTGTCTATTGCACCGAAGATGAAAAGGGAACCACTTTCATCATTAGAGTATATTTCTGGAAAAACTAACCTGGGTGCGGATTTTCTAAGCCGCCATCCGTGTGATGAAAATCACCGTAAGCCCCAGGACTAATACTAAATTTCTCTATGTGTATATAGAATTATAGACTGACATATAATGTCTGTTTTAAGTGGGGAGAATTTGTCGTGAGAAATTCTAATCCACATCTATAAATTAAAAATTAAATGTAAAGCCTAACGAATTAATTCAATAAAAGGAAAGAAGAATGGTAAGAGAACAGTGCGGTCACAATAGCGTACGCCTGTGTTATAGAACGTCATACTAGTTAAACAAGAAATCCCCTTTTTCTACTTCGTCTGCATAATTGTAACGCTTTCACGTTTGCTAGTAACGCCTACTGCATAAAATACACGCGTTTCTAAAAATAAAACTGGTACTGTGTTTCTTAGAAAACCTTGTGATAGACACACTGCGTAATGACCTAGATTAATATTACATTAATGTCATTTTATGCACTACGTAAACGAAAAGACAGACGGGCTTAGAAGGGAGAGAGAGAGAGAGAGAGAGAGAGATGTACGGAGGAACGCATGCAATACTACCACGTCGTCTCGCGATATAAAATTAATGCCACCCCACGCGAAAGGCATGCAGGCTTGATTTTTTTTCTCAAATAAACTGTGACAAAAAAGGTTTTAAAAACATGGTTAATGCTTATTAGGAAACATGACACAATACTGTTTTACGTCTGAAATCCTGACATTAGCCTGACAGTACAGAAGACACCCCATCGTATAGAAGTGAACGGGTGGTAGAAGAAAATACATATTTTGAACGAAGCCACTTGGCTCCATTAAACTTATAAATTTGGGTGCCTTAGGAATTGCTGACAAAGAATATGTTAGGTGTTAAGCAAATAGTCTAATAATTAACAAATTATAGCCAAAATACTATAATGGTGTTGTCTGACAACACAGGATCATATTTGCTCATAATGGCGTGTTTGGACACTGCTTTAGAGGAAATGAGTCCACCACGTTAGATCCGATTTAATTGGTTAGAATAATATGTAAGGCGAAACATGATTAGTCGACTGCTAATACTATTTTTGGTTGTTAATGGAAACGGTAGGAAGGGTACTTTTTTCAAAGGCTTTTGTAAACATGGTCTCATAAGCTAGACCATTTAATATAGTCAATTAGGAGCGTCTGTTCAGTGCCACTTTTTGAAAATAAACTTTGTAGAAGCAAGTGCGTTGAGAACCAGCTCATATTTTTCTACTAAAAGCCTGGGACAGAGGCAGATCGGAATTGTGCCATAACTCATCGCCAGTCAACGTACTTGTTTAATATTTCCTTGAATTGTGGGACCGTGGTACTAAAGTATTAAAGCAGCACCTGGTCTGAGTTGTGCTGAATCCAGAGGCTGGTAGCATACTCCTTGGTCAAGATATCGACCAGTGTTGTTTCTCAAGAAAACGGTGAAGCAAGCGAGCAGAGGAGTCAGTTTTCCTGCCGCCCACACAGAAGTTAAGATTTCGTTGGCCAGAGCAGCTCAATCTTGTTGAAAACCCCCCCTCTAAAATTGACTGTACATTAAATCAAGAGGGACAATTATTTGTTTCAAATAAAAGAAACTGTGAACCTTTCCAATATTATTTCCACCAGCAACAAACACATGAAGTCATGATGACAAACAACAACCTAGCTTGAAAAGCCAGTATTACCTCATAGTACTACATCACTACTTACACACATATTATAATAATAATATATGTCAATACAAAGATCCTATCTATAAATTGTGTACATACAACTTGTGATTACATTTGATTGTGATTCCTGGTTCACTTTGTAGTTGAATCAGGATATCTATTATTGAAAGGAATTAATACATATTTTAAAAGTTAACACTTGACTTATTAAGATAGTCTTATAGAGTGTTCTATGTATGTGAGTGTCACAGTGTTGTAAAGTATTGTGGATTAAATTAAATTGTTTATCTGTCTGTTGGTTGTTGTGAACATACACTTCATCACAATCATAACCCTAGACATTCAACGTAGTCATCACAATATTCCAGAATAAGTCTGACTGAGGTCTAAATGTGGTAGCAAAGTAAGGTCATCTGTAATACACCACACTTATTAGATACAGATACCTTCACAGCTGATCTCAGTCGGTACACTAAGTCCCCTATAAATATTTATATCATCCCACTTTACCACACCTTCCTTAGCACAATATGTCTGGCATGTTACAGCGTTATTATTCTTTGCTGACCGGTAAGATAAGCAAATACTAAATTCACAACACTTTTTATTTTAACAGCTAATATCTAAATTTATCACAACTGGCTGATTACTGGTTTCAAAACAATGCTTTTAAAAGCTGAAAATGTTTCATATCCATCAGCAATGCTGGATTCACACCAATACCAGCTGCCATAACTAAGTCGGTTCCAGATCAGATCAATTCTAACATTCAAGTAGCTGGCTTTAACTGTCAGGGAAGTGAGAACCGTCTTCAGGACTGTTCCAGTTTAGGCACACGTTCAGCGTTTACGTTGGGCATAATCGCAGGCGTTCAATGTACATGTGACAATCCAGGTAAGTGGATTTAAGAATCAAGGGAATAACAGTTTCTGTTTTTCAACAGCGTGACAAAATGTGGGTTATCATTATCTCATACGTGGAAGGATACAACTGTGTGCTTTGAATATCAAAAGTGTTGCATATAAATACAGTTTATTTAATTAATTAATAAGCATCATGTTCGCTTTCCAAGGGTGTGGGAAAACCACTTCTTTAAACTAATGGATTTTCCAAACCATTTGACACACTCTTGCAGTGGTAATTTTTGTAATAGTTTGTTTTGCACAATGAAGTGCTGGCCAAATTATTGTTAATCAGAATCGACCTCATTACACTCTGGGCAAACACATAGTTGCTCAGTCTCCCTCAGCAAATGTCGAAGAGTATGAATGCTAATTGTACCTGTAGCACGATGGGTGTACATACGACGGATGCATCCTCTCTCATGTCCATTTCTGCTAGTCCCACATTTGATGCCAAACCCCAACAGTCTCAGTCTTGTTGATTCATCCATCGCAGTGTCATTATCCAGCAGGCGATCATTAAATGCAATTAGTATCTCTCCCTTATCCATGTCTAGTGTCCCCACTTTGGATGCTCTCGAGGCCAGTCTGTCAGCTCTCTCATTGCCACGTATCCCTGCATGACCAGGATAGTAGATCCACACCAGTTCTGGAAGACTTGAGGATTCTATTGATATTTTCCATTTCTGCCGCAGCCATCCGTTCTGAACTTTCCGAAGCATGGCTTGAGAGTCTGACAATATAACTACCCTGGTTGATGGAGTTTCAGACTGCCACCTCAGTGCTGCAGTAACTGCCTCTACCTCCATTCTCATGCTGGAGGTTGTTGTCATGTAGGCTCCACTGTTCAGCGACGACCCTTCCCTTTATTCTCGCAGAGAAGACCCATACTGATTTCTCACCACGCACTACAGACCAATGTGTACACAATGGTGTCATCATCCCCAGCATGATCACATATCAGCTGATTAATCTCCAGCTCTGTTTTTTCATTGCCCCCAAGATCTGCACTCTCTGCCAAGGCTAATGATGATCTGCTGGTAGTTTATCCAGTTCTCCCCTGACATACTCCACTCTTCCCCTTTGGATGCATGTTCAACCCTGGTCACATGACTAATCGTAGCCTCTGACTGTGCCATCCATGACATCCTCCTCTTGATTCTTGCTCATTATCTGTCAGTGATGTCAGCTACGTTCTCATATAGGGGGTGTCTTTTGTCGGTGGTTACCCGCATATAGGCTTTTGCCAGGGCCATCATATCTGGATCTAATCGACAGCAATCCGAGCATGTATCTCATTGTCACAATGGAGTATCATGCGTACAGCCCAAAACTAGCTGCATCTCTTCATTTTAAATGCGTTCCAGTCATTCACATTGTGACACTGACAGCGTGAGTATTCCTAGCTCGTACTCGATTATTGAAATCACGAATTGATGATACAGAAGAAACAATAGTTTCTGTTCCAAGCGCGCAGCAGCCATTGTTTTTAAGGCTGCCAGTCGTCGCTTGCACTTCTGTATAATCAGTTCGACATGATACTTGAACGATAGCCCGCGATCAAACGTTACTCCCAAGTACACAACCTCACCTTCGTAGTCTTTTACAGTATTATTAACGGAGCAGAGGTCCTTTTCTTTTCTTTCATCTGCAGAAAGCCACCACGATACCTACCAAGGGAAAATGTTTCATGAACATATTTGAAAAGTAAGCTTACAATGATATAAATCTATGGTATTTTAATCTAAAGAAGACTCTATGAAGATTCATAGATTCACTGATGTAATCAATGGTTTTTTTAATCTCATGAAGATTCCATGAAGGTTCACAGATTCACTTACCTTATACATTGTAGCCTACTTATATCACATGAAGACATTTGAAGGTTCATAAGTTCACTAATGTAACCTATGGCACTTAAATCTCATGAAGACTTAATTAAGGTTCATAGATTCTCTGATATAATCGATGGCACCTTTATCTCACGGAGACTCTATGGAGGTTCATAGATTCGCTGATGTGATTCATGATACTTTTACTACATGGAGACTTTATGAACGTTCTTAGATTCGCTGGTGTAATCTGTATTTTTTTTTCTCATGACGTCTGTAAGAGGGTTCATAGATTCACTGATGTAACACTGAAACAAGAGAACTTTATTTTGCTAAACTCAGTCACCTGCCCCTTCTCCTCCTGTTGCACTTCTTTCTCTTATTTCTCATGTTTCTGCTTTCATCTTCTCCTTTCTCTGAATTTATTTGACTTTTTATTCTTTTGCTCCTTCCTGTTGGCACGTTTTCACAGGTACACAAATTTTAAATCTCTATGGGTGACAACAATTATAAATCTCTATGGGTGACAACAATTATAAATCTCTATGGGCGACAACATATATAAATCTCTATGGGTGACAACAATTATAAATCTCTATGGGTGACAACACATATAAATCTCTATGGGTGACAACAATTATAAACCTCTATGGGTGACAACAATTATAAATATCTATGGGTGACAAACATTATAATTCTCTATGGGTGTGGTATTATGAGAGGTTATTGATGTTACTACACTAAGGGTAAACAAAGTGAGGTCCAGCTGTGTAAGTTCCCTGAGTCTAATTGATGATGATGATGATGATGTCAGGGTCCCTATCCGCTACCTCTCTAAGATCTCACTCTGTGTTAAATAATCTCTTTGATGTTGTGTGGCTAGTGTCTAGGGTAATGTATTTATTGTGATGTACAAACAATGTCAAACATAACGTTAACTCAATAAAAGTAAAGTAAGTAAGACTGTTGGTAAAGTTATATTAATATTTTACAATTTTTATTTTTCCTGTACCTCAATTCTTTTGGGACAGGAATGTTTTCAACTTAATAAAATTTTATTTACAACATATAAATAAAGAGGACCCTTTGTCCCTAACTGGTATATTAAAGTGTCACTGTATGAGTATCCCACAGTCTGATGTAATACTTTTTATAACAAATAGTCAATTATGTGAGGATCTGTTTGTTTCATCATGGCCACAGGGATTTCTATTTTGGTTGTGGAAATTTTTAAATGAGATATCATATGCCTATGTAAAGGGACTTGACCTGACAGACTGTCTGAAGTGGATGCCTGTAGACTCTTCCATGTCCATAAAATAGTTGTCTTCTGAACACAGATGCAGCAGGCAGCTCTTCTGAGGCTTCAATATACACAGGGTCTGCCTGCCCCAGGTTTCCTGCCACCACTAAGTACTAGGCAATATAACCCTGAAAAAGAAGGATATTCCCTCCCTTTTATATGCTGGCTATAACAATTCCACACTTAATCAATACTAATATTACATGTGCTCAGTCACGTGTGCAAACCATTTACACCAGACCCCATTTTCTTTGACTTCACTCCGTCCTGTGTTTACATTCTTCTTCCCATATGGCTGCGACGTTCTTGTCACCTTATGCATTGATTGTCTTCCCTAAAATCAGCTAGGGTATACAATTTTCTTCGTGTGACCTGTTAAATATTTTGTTCAAACATCCTAGGTATGTTTTCATGTATCATTAGAACACTGTGGCACTGCAGAAGATTGCTAGTGGCCTCTGGACTTACAGTCGTAAGATTTTATGGCAATATTCAAACATTGTTACAAATTTTATTTCACTTTCCAAATAAATCCGCTTTAGGCACATTCCTACTTGGGTTGTCGTGACCCTAATTTCTCTCCCAATATGCAGTATCGAATCAAATTATGGCGCACAATCTGTGGCCAGTTACATGTTAATGAAATACTAATACTTATTTATCTTACCGCAAGTAAAGAATAATTACACAATCACAGGATTGACTGGCAGTCAATGGCTCAATTTCAGACCGCTGTGTCGTCCAGACGGCAAAGACATTTGTTACCAACGCTTTGCATCTGTTCTCAACCTGTCAGTGTTGAAGTTTTTCTCAAATGGCGGACTTATTCAAGCAGTGTTAAAAGTTATCAATTCCAACCAGCCAATCAAAAGACGCGTTCAAAAAAAAAAAACTAATTTCGGACCATAAACATTAAGCGTTGTTCAGTGTGTTCGCTCGTCTGATTTTATTTATATATTATATATCTCAAATATTTATAGACCGATTTTTAATATCAAAATTGATTATTAAACGGCCAGCTGTTCTCTATCTACCCCTATACGTTTCCTTTATTTATTTCTCCCCGTTTTCATCTGTGTAATTTTTAAGTAATAAATTGTGCTTTTTCCCAACTGAAAATATTAATAAAATAAATGTATCTACGTCAAAATAGTTTTATTATGGGAAATCGTTATGGTATTATGTTAATCAATATCAGCGCTACAACTCCAGATATCTCTTTCTTTTTAATTCTCTTTAGTTTTTGAGAAACAAATTATTTAATTTTGATTAAAAGCACAGAATCGGCATTTTTGCCATTGCAACCAAGATTTTTATCATCACTATAAAACGAGGTAACAATACGATTGGTTGTTAATTTTACGGCGTTCGTTAATAAGTATTAGGGGGGGGGGGGGGGGGGGGGGGTTTGGGGGGAATAACCTTTTAATGCGTGGTAGTAGAAAAAATAAAATTTCTTAGTTAAAATGTTGGCGGTTGATTTTACGGTGGCCTTGAGACAAATTTCAAATGCGGTAGTTATTAATAGATGTTTATCAGTACGTTTTAAGCGGGGAGTTTGAGCTTGTGGTGACACGGATTCACTTTACTACATATCTCCCCTGTTAAAAAGCGTGATCCACTAGTGCAGGTTTAATATCTGTGTCACCATCACGATCAAATTGACTCAACTATGCCTTAGGGTGATCCTGGATTCCTTCAGGCGTGTGCCTACTCAAGAAATCCGCTCCAACGTTCTGCGATTCAGGAATGTACTCAATGGTAAACGAGTAAGGTTGTATGAGAAGAGACCACCTTAACAATCGTGCATTACCATGCTTTGCCTGAGCCAGAAAAACCAGGGGCTGATGGTCGCTCTGGACCACGAAATGCCTACCATACAAATAAATCTGGAATTTCTTTATTGCCCAGACTAAGGCCAAACATTCTTTTTCTATAGTTGAGTAGTTTTGTTCCGCTCTGTTTAATTTGCGGCTGGCATAGGCTACGGGGTTAAATTCTCCGTCTGGTGACGAGGACCGTTGTAACAAAGTGGCTCCCAATCCCACATTACTAGCGTCCTTTCTCACCACAAATTCCTGACTCAAATCAGGTAATTTCAATATGGGCTTACTAGTGAGTTTTTGCTTTAGCTTATTGTATGCCAACTCACACTCTGCCGACCATTCTATTTTATCTGGTTTCCCTTTACGAGTTAGATCTGTCAGAGGAGCACACACAGCGTTAAAATCTTTTATATATTTTTGGTAAGACCCACAAAGTGAGACAAAGGATCTGACATCTTTATTAGTCTGTGGTCTGGGTGCTCTCTGCAATTTCTCCAAGTTCTTAGGATCAGGGGTCATGCTACCCTGATGTACAGTATGTCCCAAGAATTCCAATTCCTTGCATCCAATACAACATTTTGTTGGTCTAGCCGTTAAGTTTGCCTCTCTGAGTCTGTCAAATAGCATGTTCAGAGAATCTACATGTTCCTCAAATATTTCCGTGGCGATGAGGATGTCATCCATGAAATTAGTAATACATGGATTTTTCAGGGGATCCAATAGTTTTCGCATCATTCTGCAAAAACACACTCGGAGCATTCTTTAATCCAAAAGGCAACATGTTGAACTTATAGTGCCCTTCCGAGGTGCTAAAGGCCAGATAAGGTCGAATCTCAGGCTTCACTGGAATCTGATAATATCCCTTACTGAGATCTACCTTGGAAAAATATTTTGCCTTATTCAACCTGGCAAACAGTTGGTTAGTATAAGGTAATGGATTTACCTGACCTTCTGTGACAGCATTCAGTTTCCGGTAATCTATGCACAGTCTATGTTCCCTAGCTGGTTTCCTCAACAATACCACACTGGAGCTATAAGGAGATTCACTGTGAGAAATAATCCCTTCTTGTAACAAATAATCTATCTCCTCTTTCAAAGCTTTCTCTTTTGCGAACGGGATAGTATAGGCTCTCATACAGATGGGTGTTGGGTCTAGTAATTTCATATCATACTCCAACAAGTTTGTGTGCCCCGGTTTGTCCGTTAACACGTCTGTATGATTCTCCAGAACCTTTTGAATCTTCTCCCTCTGCCCTTTTGTCAGATGATTACTGATTTTTACCTGTGCAGGAGTTTCGCATGGTTTTAGGGGGTATTCGTAAGAGGTGAGAGGTTCATTTTTCATCTCAGTGGCTATAGCCAAGGTCATTAAATGTGCCCTTTCCAGGTTTCTTCTATCATGATATTTCTTGAGAAGGTTCATATGATAGACCTTTTCCTTTCCTTTCTTGTCTATCTTGTAGATAGTTTTAGATACCTTTTCAAGAACTGTGTATGGACCTTGCCATCCAATCTAAAGTTTGTTGCTGCTGCCGGGTAACAGAAAAAGCACCTTCTCCCCCACAGCAAGCACCCTATCGTCGCTTTCCTATTATAATATGCAGCATGTTTCTTCCTGGCTTGTCTTAGGTTATCATTTGCTAGTTTCCAGCCAGCTTTTAAGCGAGTGGTCAGCTCGTTCACATACTGGTATGATGAGGTTACAGTTTCTTCTGCTTTATCATCTGTCCATGTCCTCAATAAGGCTTTCAGTGGACCTTTGATTGGCCGGACAAATAAAAATGTTGCCAGTGCCATTCCTGTTAATGCTTATGTAATTGGAAGTATTGTGGTGGTGACTTTACTCCATTTTTGTTATCACACACCAACTTTCCGCTACCAATTTTTTCGACTGGGGTTTTCCTGCAGTTTCAGATTCAAATTGAGAGGACTTCTCTCACTTCTATTTTCGTCCAGTTCCAGGAATTCCGACCAAGGGATTGTCGGGTGGGACTGGGTTGAGGTCACTTTTTGCACAATACGCATATTGGCCATTCTAAATGGTTTATTTGAAGACTGTTTGAAAAGGGGTTTTCCTATCCACAGTGTCTACCTTATCATATTTATTCGTCCTCTTTTTCAGGCCTGTTTTCACCATAGTGCTTTTGTAGGTCCTGATGATTTTCCCAACGTGTGGGCTTTCCCTTGTTACATTCGTCACAGGCCTCCACAAATTCTGCAATATCTACAGCTACGCCTGGCCAATAGAATGTCATAGATACTCTTTGACATGTAGTACCTATTTTCTCATGTTCACCGTCTGATGCAACATGTGATCTTTTTATCACCTTCTCCCTATATGAAGATTAAAGAACTAGCTGTCCATGACCATTTGATCCAGTTCCAGCTTTCCTATATATTAACGTGTTCTTCATATAAAAGTCTCCTTTGTTTGGAGGGGTATGGTTTTTGGGGAGTATCCTGAAACACGGCTTTAGTGACCAGCCTGTGCCTTCCTCGTCTCCTCTGGATGAGTATTTATTGGGTTATCTTCCTCCTTCCTTGACTGTGACTTGGTCTGTACTGCTGCCATAATCACTGGTCTTTTGGGATTTCCCAAAAACACATATCTACACCCCAATACCAGAGGGTAGATTGGTTCGTTTATCACTGCTGCTCTAATCACTCCTTCCACATAGCGAGTTTTTACATTTATCCTTGCAATGGGAAGTGTCATGGTTGCTATATCCTTACTTGCTCCTTGTATCTCCACTGTTTCTGTGGTATATTGATCTGGGTGCACTATGTTAGAACTCACGACTGAGTCAAAATCCAATCCAGTATCATAAAGCCACTTAATAGTGGCCCCATTGCATACTACTTCTTCACATACAGAGGAATGATGAGGTTCCTGCTGTCCAGTAGGTTGTTCCTTCTTTCCCTTGTTTCCTGCTTTAAGGCATGCAGCGAAATATGGAGGGGTTTTCTTCCTACAGTCTTTTGTATTATTGTTATTTAACCTACAATTTTTACACCATTTTCCTTCTGGTCTGTAGGGTTTCCTATCATTTACTTGCGGGTTTCTGTCTCTAGTGTCAAATCTTGGCCTATCACAGTTGGGTTTAAAATGTATTACCTTGATCTCTATTTTCAAATTTATTCTGGTTTTGTGGGGTTTTATTACTTTCTGCTTGTTTCATTTTTGCTCCAGCTACTTCTGACTGGGCTGCCTGATATCTCTCAGCAACACTGAGAACCTTCCCCAACCTCTCTGCACCTTGTTCCATGAGAAATTGTCTCAGGTCTAGAGCCATGGACTCTCTCAGTTGCTCTATCATAATCATGTCCTTCAAAATCTCGGGTTTTCCCAAGGGCAGTCCATTTCTCTAAATAGGTTTCAAATCTGGCAGAGAATTGGTAATAGGTCTCCCCAGACAGTTGCTTAGCATTCCTAAATTGCTTCCTATAAAATTCCCCATTCTTCTCATACCTAATTAATAGAGCCTGTTTTAAAATATCATAATCTTCCTGATCCTCTCTGCCCAACTTTGAGCATAAGATGTTCCCCTAAGACCTTGGGATAATTTTAAACTCCACTTCTCCTTCTCTTATCCATAGTTAGTAGCTAGTCTCTCATATCTACTGAGATAGGACTCGATCTCATCGTCTTTCTCTACAAAAGGATCTAAGTGAAAGTTCATGGCTGAGTTGGAGGCCCTCTGACCAGTAGTAGTATCAGAGGTGGATGGGCTGCTTCCATTTTCTGGAACAAGTCCTTGAAGTTACAGTTCTTTTAATCTTAATTCATGTTCTCTTTGCAATCTTTTATCCTCTGCTTCCATCTGCAATCTCCTTTCCTCTGCCTCCCTTTGCAATCTTTTTTCCTGTGCCTCCCTTTGCAATCTTTTTTCCTCTTTCTCTAATTTCCTAGCCTCATTAGCAGCCTCTAGCTGTAATCTCTTTTCTTCTCTTTCAGCCTCTAATTTCCTAGCCTCTTTATCTGCCTCTAATTTTAACATGTTCTCTTCAGCTAACCTGCTATCTTCCCTATCAATAAATTTATCACATTCAGTAGTAACATACTGAATCAGAAGTTCCCCACTCATGCCAAGATCTCTTGCCATCTGCACAGTAGCAGATCTGAATTTGGCTAAGTCTGCCATCTTTTCTCTCATACAAAATTTATTAATCTTACAGTATAAATAAACAAATATGACTAAAGTACTGAACTTTAGGCAATGACAACTCATCCAATTTCCACAAAAGATCAATTTTTATATATTATAACAATGGGGATACCCTGGTCTATGGATGTAAAATAGTCCCGGACAGGACCCCAATATGTGGTATTATGAGAGGTTATTGATGTTACTACACTAAGGGTAAACAAAGTGAGGTCCAGCTGTGTAAGTTCCCTGAGTCTAATTGATGATGATGATGATGATGATGTCAGGGTCCCTATCCGCTACTTCTCTAAGATCTCACTCTGTGTTAAATAATCTCTGTGATGGTGTGTGGCTAGTGTCTAGGGTAATGTATCTATTGTGATGTACAAACAATGTCAAACATAACATTAACTCAATTAAAGTAAAGTAAGTAAGACTGCTGGTAAAGTTATATTAATATATTACAATTTTTATTTTTCCTGTACCTCAATTCTTTTGGGACAGGAATGTTTTCAAATTAATAAAATTTTATTTACAACATATAAATAAATAAAGAGGACCCTTTGTCCATAACTGGTATATTAAAGTGTCACTGTATGAGTATCCCACAGTCTGATGTAATACTTTTTATAACAAATAGTCAATTATGTGAGGATCTGTTTGTATCATCACGGCCACAGGGATTTCTATTTTGGTTGTGGAAATGTTTAAATGAGATATCATATGCCTATGTAAAGGGACTTGTCCTGACAGATGGTCTGAAGTGGATGCCTGTAGACTCTTCAAGGTCCACACAATAGTTGTCTTCTGAACACAGATGCAGCAGGCAGCTCTTCTGAGGCTTCAATATACACAGGGTCTGCTTGCCCCAGGTTTCCTGCCACCATTAAGTACTAAGCAATATAACCCTGAAAAAGAAGGATATTCCCTCCCTTTTATATGCTGGCTATAACAATTCCACACCTAATCAATACTTAGATTACCTGTGCTCAGTCACGTATGCAAACCATTTGCACCAGACCCCATGTTCTTTGACTTCACTCCGTCCTGCGTTTACATTCTTCTTCCCATATGGCCGCGACGCCCCTGTCACCTTATGCATTGATTGTCTTCCCTAAAATCAGCTAGGGTATACAAGTTTCTTCGTGTGACCTGTTAAATATTTTGTTCAAACATCCTAGGTATGATTTCGTGTGTGTCATTAGAACACTGTGGCACTGCAGAAGATTGCTAGTGGCCTCTGGATTTACAGTCGTAAGATTTTATGGCAATATTCAAACATTTTTACATATTTTATTTCACTTTCCAAATAAATCTGCTTTAGGCACATTCCTACTTGGGTTGTCGTGACCCCAATTTCTCTCCCAATAGGCAGTATCGAATCAAATTATGGCGCACAATCTGTGGCCAGTTACATGTTAATGAAATACTAATACTTATTTATCTTACCGCAAGTAAAGAATAATTACACAATCACAGGATTTACTGGCAGTCAATGGCTCATTTTCAGACTGCTGTGTCGTCCAGACGGCAAAGGCATTGGTTACCAACGCTTTGCATCTGTTCTCAACCTGTCAGTGTTGAAGTTTTTCTCAAATGGCGGACTTATTCAAGCAGGGTTAAAAGTTATCAATTCCAACCAGACAATCAAAAGACGCGTCAAAAAAAAAAAACTAACTAATTTTGGACCATAAACATTAAGCGTTGTTCAGTGTGTTCGCTCGTCTGATTTTATTTATATTATATATCTCAGTTATTTATAGACCGATTTTTAATATCAAAATTTATTATTAAACGGCCAGCTGTTCTCTATCTACCTCTATATGTTTCTTTTAATTATTTCTCCCCGTTTTCATCTGTGTAATTTTTAAGTAATTAATTGTGCTTTTTCCCAACTGAAAATATTAATAAAATAAATGTTTCTACGTCAAAATAGTTTTATTATGGGAAATCTTTATGATATTATGTTAATCAGTATCAGCGCTACAATTCCAGATATCTCTTTCTTTTTAATTCTCTTTAGTTTTTGAGGAATAAATTATTTAATTTTGATTAAAAGCACAGAATCGGCATTTTTGCCATTACAACCAAGATTTTTATCATCACTATAAAACGAGGTAACAATACGATTGGTTGTTAATTTTTACGACGTTCGTTAATAAATATCAGGGGGGAGGGGTGTGTTTGGGGGTAGTAACCTTTTAACGCATGGTAGTAGAAAAATACAATTCTTTAGTTAAAATGTTGGCGGTTGATTTTACGGTGGCCTTGAGACAAATTTCAAATGCGGTAGTTATTAATAGATTTTAGGAGTAAGTTTTAAGCGGGGAATTTGAGCTTGTGGTGACAAGGATTCACTTTACTACAATGGGTGACAAAAATTATAAATCTCTATGAGTGGCAAATATTATAAATCTCTATGGGTGACAAAAATTATAAATCTCTACGGCGACAAAATTTATAAATCTCTATGGGTGACAACAATTATAAATCTCTATGGGTGACAACAATTATAAATCTCTGTGGGTGTTGCCTATTTGTACGTTGCTTTGTTTATGTTCTGCTAACTTTCCCAATTCAATACTTGATATTGTCTAAACAGATCATCCTTACTTTCTATCATCTTATAATTTTACTGTAGTAATTGTTTGAGAAATAGATGTCTTCCCCATCTGTCGTATGAATCATTCGTACAAGCAGGTTTCTTGTTAGCTGGTGTTTTGATGCTTCAGGATTTAACTCATCACAATCTTTATTGTAGCCTGAACATTCTTATACAGATCTCGATCTCTCTCACTCACTCTCTCTCTCTCTCTCTCTCTCTCTCACACACACACACACACACACACGCGCACGCACAAATCAATTGATCTCAATCGTTTTTGCTGTATTGCCTCATTTTCTCTGCTTTTGCTTACGCACAGAAACCTTGTCCAGACACATAACTTATGGCTCTTCAATGATCACCTCTACATTGACACCCCAACACGTTTCTAATATTACCTTAATTTTCCTGCATTTCCAGTGGTCAATATAACACTTCCAGAAGTAAACTGTTCCGGCGGGAGTCTGCAAACTTTCTTTGCAGTGTCCATCTTTCACTTCCAGATAACTGCCAGTGACATCTTGCACTACAACAAATTTCCGAGTGGTTGCATAAACGTTACTTCCGACATCAATGGAACATTAGTCGTCATCGCATTGTCTCCCAACTGTGGGACGTTAATGCAAGTAAGTGGACATGCCTGGAAAACATAATAGACAGGGACAAAGATAAATATTGTTGATAGATTAACATGTTAGGACTAATGAGTTGGGAAAACAATCTAAGATATAGAGGTGAATAGTTGAAAATCATTCACTGTGCAATAGATGGTTCCAACACAAAAATAAGAATTTCAGCTCAAATGCCAGAGTTGCAGGAAATTTGCAAATAAGCATGTGCTTGTGCAGCACCAGTTTCTGTAGCATATTTGTTTTGCATGATGTACGTTGCCAGCCCCATGAAAACTTCACGGTAGTTGCAATTTGTGTGAGGGAGCGGCAGTCCTCTTCTTGCTCTGTCTTCCCAGAGACCCCGGGTACTACGTGGGGACATGATAGCCCCGAAAAAGGAAAACAGAACCCCCCCCCCCCCCCCCCCAAAAAAAAAGTTACTGTCATTAATGTGTGCATGCGCAAAATAGAAAGATTAAACTATATGACATGATATATAAAGTAACAAAATTGATTATTTATTGTTAAATGACATGATGACCAATATGGAAATGATGGAAGAAACCAGACAAAACCTTAGCACAAAGAAGTAAGAAAAATTTGCTGGCTACGTAAAGGACCCACATAGAGACGCACACTGACAGTATCACAAGACAGTCTTTGTATTTTTGAATGCCCACAGTAAGATGTACAGTGAGGGACTCCTAATAAAATGGAAAAAAGAATTAGACATGACTTATGGAGGATACAGAAGCCATGGAAAGCTTTTTTATTGAATGTTGGAACAAAGAAGAACATGTGTACGAAAAAGAAGAACTTGTGAATGAAGAAGAAGAGCTTGTGAACAAAGAAGAAAAACGTGTGAACAAAGAAGAAGAACTTGTGAACAAAGAAGAAGAACTTGTGAACAAAGAAGAAAAACTTGTGAACAAAGAAGAAGAACTTGTGAACAAAGACGAAGAACTTGTGAACAAAGAAGAAGAACGTGTGAACAAAGAAGAAGAACTTGTGAACAAAGAAGAAGAACTTGTGAACAAAGAAGAAGAACTTGTGAACAAAGAAGAAAAACTTGTGAACAAAGAAGACAAACTTGTGAACAAAGAAGAAGAACTTGTGAACAAAGACGAAGAACTTGTGAACAAAGAAGAAGAACTTGTGAGCAAAGAAGAAGAACTTGTGAACAAAGAAGAAGAACTTGTGAACAAAAAAGAAAAACTTGTGAACAAAGAAGAAAAACTTGTGTACGAAGAAGAACTTGTGAACAAAGAAGAAGAACTTGTGTACAAAGAAGAACTAAATTTCACTTGTAGATGTCATTTCATTGGTATTTACAATTATATTTTATATATCTATTGTTTTATGGTTACACCAATGTTTGTGAATATTGTCTCACTAAATTATGTTTACCTGGGGAAGGAGTCTCTCTTCCTACTCAAAAAAATAAAAATGTATACAATTTACATTTAAAAAATAGACTGATTTCATTATGATGTTCTCCACACTGTAACGAGATTTGGTACCTCTTGCTTTGTTGTGGGAAAAATGTGTAGCGCGACACCCATACACACACACACAGTGCAGTAATAACACTCAACGGATCTTGCTTTGAAGTTTGAAGACGGCGGAAATGTGAATTACGGTTAAGCCAGACGGTATTGCTGAAAGTAGGAAATAGCGAATATAGGAATGAATGGCCGACTTTAAAAGTTTGCATTTACTGGACATTAAATTTAAAACTACAAGAGAACGCCTGGTTGGAATACAATTAAATAAAAATAATTCACTAAAGGAGATAGACTATGAATTATATCCAAAAGGATATTATTCAAATATAAATGGTTTTAGAAATAATTAATATGTTTCACCTTCATCACATCTGCTAAAAGTTAGCTTATAATCTTTAAAAATTTATTATGCATACATGCCTAACCGGATGGCAATAAAACTGGGATAGAATGAAAGCCTCATATGGGGAAAATGAAAGGATACCTAAGAAGGAAGGAAGGATATAAGTGTGTAGTGAACAGAAGAGAAAACAAGTACAGGAAAAGCACAGATTGCCTCAAATCGCCTCAAACCAGGAGATGAAACGAAAATCTTTTGGGACTTTAGGAGGTGCTTTCTCGGACGGGCGAGAGACTCAAATATAAGGACAGAGGGGCGCGTTGAAAATCACACACACCAAATCCAGAAGCCAGAGTGAGAAACTGGAAGACAGCATCTGCAAGAAAAGTTCTTTTTTCACGCTGCATGCAGGGCAGATTAAATTCAGCCAATACAGTCTAACCGTGAGCTTATTAATCCTAAGAGGGTATGTAAGTTTATTAAAGAGATAAGTATGACTAATATCATTTTATTTCAGATTTTATTTACGATTTTATTATATCAGATATAATCAAAAGGGAATGACGCTAACCAGAGATAACCTCCACTGGCATTGTCAGGAAGCATAACAATTAATTGGTTAGCCAAATATATCATGGCAAGTTCTTGCCTGGAAGCTTACGACATACCAGCAAGTACATAAGTGACTATGCATCCATGAGTGGAAGGCAAAGGTTATATCGTACCCATGCATCATAACATGTGATTTATTCATGTATTTTGTTAATTCTACACAGTAGACATTATCTTATCATGCTATCTCTGTAACATACTACCATGATTCATTCATTTATATACAAAACACTGAAGACACGGTCGCATCATGAACAGCAGTGGGTGGTGAGATTGTTGGAACACCATGGCCACCTATTACCTTTTGTTCCAGGTTTTTATGATCAATTTTTATGATCATTCCTGATCGAGAAACTAAAGACTTGAAGACCGTTGATCCTGCTAACTGAAGCTTAGAGGTCAACCAATCTTCAACACCTTAGTACCCCGTAGTTATAGGGTGGGCTGAAGGACAGTATGTTTATTCAAATGTGTCTCAGGAACCTCAAGCAGACGTGGCTAATATCAGATGAGTTATGTATATCCATCCAACAACCACTGGGAGCAGTTTCTAAAACGACTGTCTATGATGAGAACTAGATATCGAGAGATATCAAAGAGATACTGTGACAAACTTTTTTTGTAATTTCAGTGGAAGATAAATCCAAGACTTTTTCTATTATTTATTTTAATTTGTAACTATAAATAATCATACATTTTACCATCTTCCAAACCCCATTTCTCATTATAAGAATATATAGATGTACATAATAAATATTTAAATTATACTCATTTGACTTGGTAAATTTTTTTACTGTTTAAATTTGAGTTACTTTTTTCTAATTTAATTATATTATCACATAGGGTTACTATAGCGAAAGTAGCAACTTATACTTCTGAAGCCTAAATCTATTGTCCAGCTCAGAGTATTCACAGCTGTAACTCACTTGTGATACTAGTGTACTTCTCGGGCACTGGAATTTCATCCTTTCTGGAGAGAGATTCTACTTCTTCTCTACCTCTATTATCATACTAGCAAAACCTTTCGCTACACCCACAGAATAACACTACTCATATAATCTACACTAACAAAATTAGACTTATGCTGACTTCAGGTCTGGTTGTAATAACGAAATATATAGACTACAGGCAAGCGATAATGTTAACCAAGCTATAGGCAACTGTATAATGTGGGATATCTAAGAAATCAGGGAAGAAGAGAAAAATGTTCAATCACAGCATCCAACAAATACCAAGTACTCCAACAGTTGGATGATGTAAAAGATATGGATGATCAATGACAACAAATAAAAAAATATATGGAGTGAGACATGTGCAAAGGTACTGGGAAAAAGAGAACATCAGCACAAAGGATAGATAACAACAGAAACCATAAACAAGATAGAAGGCAGGAAAAACAAGAAAGCAAATTTAAACAGAAGCAAAACCAGAAGATCCAAAGCCAAGGCACATGAAGTATACATAGAAACAAACAAATAAGTAAGAGGATACATCAAAAGACACAAGAGGAAATGTATAAAATAGTTGGCAAGGGAAGAAGAGGAAGCTGCAGGCACAGGAAATATGAGGGGCCTGTACAACAACACAAAGAAGCTAACAGGCAAATATAAGAAAGTAGAATTGCTTAGTAATATATACAAGAACAAATGAAGATATGGAAATTAATATGAAACAAATGTAAAGGTATGTTATAAGGCACTCGTAGGAAATAAAGAAATAGAACACTAGACAACAGAAAAACAACAGACATGAGTAGCTTACCCAGCCACTCATGTCTGTTGTTTTTCTGCTGTCTAGTGTTCTACTTCTTTATTTCCTACAAGTGCCTTATAACATACCTTTATATTTGTTTCATATTAATTTACTGTTTACAGGCCTCGTGGTTTCCCTTCCTTATGTGTTATGAAGATATGGAAAGAACATTTTGAGGAACTTCTCAATAGACTAGTCCAACAAATCCCCCAGACATGCAGCCAGCAGAAAAGAAGCTACAAATCAACTGTGAACGACCAATTAGGGAAGAAATAAAGAAAGCCATAAAGCTTCTGAAAGATAGAAAAGCAGCAGGTCCAAATGACATTCCAGCAGAGCCACCAAAGTAGACATTGATACCTCAACAGAGATATTATACAAATGACTTGGTAAAGTCTGGGAGCTACAAATCAACTGTGAACGACCATTTAGGGAAGAAATAAAGAAAGCAATAAAGCTTCCGAAAGATGGAAAAGCAGCTGGTCCAGATGGCATTCTAGCAGAGCCACCAAATTAGACATTGATACCTCTACAGAGATATTATACAAACTACTTTGCAAAGTCTGAGAGAGAGAAGAAAGTTTCTCTGTTTCAGAGCCATACAACAGAACTGACTTGACATTTGAGGTGAATATTATTATGTTCTTGATCTCTTTTGACTTCCATATGTTTCTCCTGTTTCAGAGCCATACAACAGAACTGCCTTGACGTTTGAGTTGATTATTCTTATGTTCTTGATCTCTTTTGACTTACATATGTTTCTCAGTACAGCAAAGGCTTCTCTGACATTTTGTGTTCTTCTTTTAATATTATTATCGGCTCCTCCTACTGTGTGTATTGTTGTGTTGTGTCGAGACAGTCGATTGGGTAATTACGAGCAATTTACCAGCCAAAATATGGCTGGAATCAATTATGTTGTGCGCTTTCAGCTGCATGTCTTGATGACGGCACTTAATTTGCCAGTGGTAGTTTCATTCATTTTCATTTTGCGCCAGAAATAAAACAATTACGAGGAGACAGTGGCACGAAAACATAGAAGCTTCATCTATGATGAACAATAAAGTTCCACTGGATAAATATACATATATATAATGCAGGCACATACATACTTACCCGAACTGCGTAATATAAATGGGGAATGTTCTAGAAGTGGTTGAAAAGCAACAGAGTCAGGAATATTTCTAAAAAAAATCCCACGCATTGAAATATGCCGGTACTGGGAAGAAATGCACGTTGTTTGAATAGGCGCGCAGTTTAGTTCACGGGGCTGGAACACGCCATGAAAAGATTGCTATTTGGGTGAGAAAAGATGGGGCAAGATGTAATCGATAAAGCATTTCTCTAAAAAGGAAATGTCCCCGAAAAAGTTACAACTACAGTCTCTTAGAAACTGTCTCGTTAAGAAGAGAGAGAAAGAGAGAGAGGGAGAGACAGAGAGAGAGAGAGAGAGAGAGACCTATTCAAGATATGGAGAAGAAGAAGAGAAGGTAAATGTTATTAACCAGATAGCGAAAAATATTGAAAGGCGTCTTTTGTGATTCAGATCTTACTGATTTATTTCTCCTTCAGCATCAGTTACTTCCTCACTACAGTCCTTTTACTCAATACTGTCCATCTGCGGTGTCTACGCTACATCCTTGGTATCTCGTGGAAGGACAAAATTACAAATGTCGAGGCGCTGTGTCACGTGCTGGCCTTCAAAGCATGTATACACTGCTTAGACAGCGCAGACTATGCTAGTTTGGCCATGTCCGCCGCATGGAAGATGGTCGCATCCTTAACGATATCTTCTACAGACAACTAACACATGGCAACAGAACAATTGGGCGACCGCAGCTAAGGTTAAAAGATGTGTGTAAGAGAGACATGAAGGAACTGGACATGAACCTAGCAATCTGGGAAGATACAGCTGCCGATCGAACACATTGGCAATGCTCCCTACGACGCCACCTCAGATTGGGCAAAAAGAAGCTCTCTCAACAAGCAGAAAAGGAACACCGGGGGGGGGGGGGGGGGGGGCAGCTGAGGGCTATCACCTCAGGGGCGCATTCCCATAGAAACTTATGAAACGATATCTTCTACGGACAACTGGCAGGTGGCAAAAGAACTGTTGGGCGACCGCAGCGGAAGTTCAAAGATGTGTGCAAGAGAGACATGGAGGCACTGGACATAAATCCAGCAATCTGGGAAGATGAAGGTGCCGATCGTACCAAGTGGCATTCCCGTAGTCAGTTATGACTGAAGGGGTTACTATGTTGTAATAACAATCAATCAATCGGGTTTGCATAAACAACAAATATAGACTTTTACACCATACACCTATTCGAATATAAGTGTTAGCCAACTAGCTTCTATGTAACAGTCATCGTCTACCTGATGTCCCTCTGACATGTGCGATTACCCGTATGTTCTCCAGGTGGGAAATGCGCACACAGATAAGCCTTGGCGGGTATAATGGGCACCGCATTGAGTACCTCAGCACTACATTATAAGAACAGCAGATATAACTTATTGAAAAAAATAACTAAAAATGATTTTTTTAATGAAGTTTAATAAACATGTCTAATTTCATGATATAAAGTTACAATGCAAAAGCAGCAGCTATTACAGCAAGCTGTCAATGTGAGTTATCACAGCAAGCTGTCAATGTGAGTTATCACTGTAAGCTGTCAATCTAAGTTATCACAACAAGCTGTCAATGTGAGCTATCATAGTAAGCTGTCAATCTAAGTTATCACAGCAAGCTGTTAATGTGAGCTATCACAGTAGGTTGTCAATGTGAGCTATCATAGTAAGCTGTCAATGTAAGTTATCACAGCAAGCTGTCAATGTAAGCTATCACAAATGCACAAATGTGAATATTACTTGTATATTTTTAACTGCAGTAAGAAGCAGTCAATAAACTATATTGACATTCAGTGCGTGCTTGCATTAAAACCGTCTAATAGCAGTCAACTATATCATTAAAAGATAAATCGCTAGTACATTTGCTAACAATGCTTTCAACACTTGGGGGCTAAGTCATACATGACAACCGCCGGAGAAGACAAACCTGTACAAAAAATCAAAAACATGTACTAAAAATAAAAATTCTGTACACAAAATTTAAAACCTGTATAAAAACCGAAAGAAAATTGTCCCAAAATATGAAAACCTGTACATACAAATTTAAAAAACAAACACAAAAAGAGAGAAGAAACCATACAACAACTGTATGGTTCTTTAAGAAAACAAAAGAGCATTTTCTTTGCCCATGCTTTCACATTAGTTATTGTTCATTGCTTTTCCCTTGTTTGTCCACAGCAGATTTAAACACAAGCTAAACCAGAAGTTCCAAAGCCAAGGCTCAAGAAGTGTACACAGAAGCAAACAAAGAAGTTAAAAGAAGTATCAAAAGAGACAAAAGGAAGTATATTGAGGAGTTGGCAAGAGATCCAGAAGATGCTGTAGCCAAAGGGAATATGAGAGAACTATATAACGGCACAAAGAAACTGACAGGGAAATACAAGCAAACAAGTGGCCTCATAAAAGACAAGAATGGAAAACTGCTCAGCAATATACAAGAGCAAATGAAGAAGTGGACAGAATATTTTGAGGACCTTCTCAATAGACCAGCTCCACAAAACCCCCCTGGCACCCAGCAAGCAGAAGAAGAGCTACAAATTAACGGTGAAAGACCATCAAAAGAAGAAATAAAGAAAGCAATAAAGCTTCTAAGAGATGGAAAAGCGTCTAGACCTGATGGCATTCCAGCAGAGGCCATCATAGCAGATATCGACACGGCTACAGAGATGTTATATAAATTACTTGGTAAAGCCTGAGAAAAGGAAGAGATACCAGCAGAATGGAAGGAAGGACATCTGGTTAAGTTGCCTAAGAAAGGAAATTTACAAGAGTGCACAAATTATAGAGGAATATTGTTACTATCAGTGCCAGGAAAAGTATTAAATAGGATTATCCTTGAGAGATTAAAATAGTCCACAGACAAGAAACCGAGAGATGAACAAGCAGGACTTCGACAAAACAGATCCTGTACAGACCAGATAGCCACTTTGAGAATAATAGTTGAACAAAGTCTGGAATGGAATTCACCATTATACATCGAATTTGTGGACTACGAAAAGGCATTTGACAGTGTAGACAGGGAATCACTTTAGAAATTAATGAGGCATTATGGAGTTCCCCTGCAGATCATTAATTAAATAAACAAAACATATGAAGACATGACATGCAGAGTTCTTCATGAAGGACAGCTTACAGAACCATTTGGGATAAGAACAGGAGTGCGACAGGGATGCCTCATGTCTCCATTTCTTTTCTTATTAGCAATAGACTGGGTTAAGAGAACATCAACAACACACAACAGAAATGGAATCCAGTGGACTCTGACTGAGCAGTTAGATGATCTGGATTTTGCTGATGACTTGGCTCTTCTGTCCCATAACCATAATCAGATGCAGGACAAATTGAAAACACTCGATGAGAGGTCACAGCAATTGGGTCTGAAAATACACAGGGAAAAGACAAAGATAATGAGAATAAATGCAGGTAATGAAAACATGGTTGAACTTGAAGAAGCACCAATACAAGATGTAGAATCGTACACATAACTTGGCAGTAATATAGACAAAGTTGGAGGGATAGACAGTGATATCAAAATAAGATTACAAAAAGCAAGAGCAGCTTTCATTGCATTTGGAAATATATGGAGATCAAGAGACATCGGATCCAACATGAAAATGTGATAGGGTGGGCGAGATGATGATGATGATGATGTTGTGATATTTGATCACTCTCTTGCACACTCGCACCGACCCGAACAACAATAAAACTCTTGATTCTGAGGCAGGGGCTGTATTTATTTTTACAACCCATTCAGTGACTAAGAGCACACTTAAGCAAACATTAAACAAAACACCCAACGAACATAACACCAAATAAACAAACACCCAGCCAGTGCTCAGTTCCTAATCCTGAAACGCAAACAAAGCACGGGCTAGTTAAAATCATAGTTGAATAACGATACTCTCACCTGCCAAACAGTCCTTCCACGCCACCTGACACCCTCAACTATCACACACGCACACACTCATGCGTGTCGTCCAATGCGATTAGTAAGGTGTTGTGCATGAGGCTGGCAATCTTACCGTGTAACATCGGTTGCTACCAAAACCACTACTGCAAGAGCACACACTCAGCTATCATACACACACACACACTCATGCATGTCGTCAATGAGACTAGTATGGTGTTGTGTATGAGGCTGGCAATCTCACCATGTAACACAGATTGCTACCGAAACCACTACTGCACGAGCATATGAATACTTCATGCGGAGGCAAACCACACTGGTGGCCCCATGCTCCCTCAGGAGCGGAGAAGAGAAATATATATCTCCAAGTGAGCCTACGTGCTCTCACAAACTATTCTACACATAACCATAATTAAATAATGATAAAATGGACATAAAATAATATTCAACTATCTGTACAACAAATACTCTCAATAATGAGAATAAACCAACACCCCGCAACTGATCCATCTCAATACTTGTTCCTGCACTCTGAACATGTCGTAAGTGACGACTGGTGCGCCTGGCAACAAGCGTGTCGTATATGACCCCTGATGAGATTGGGAACTCATCATGTGAAACACATCGCCACTGAAACAAACCACTGCCATAGCATATAAATGCTTCATGGAGGCTTCTGTTGGATTTAGCCGCACTGGTGTCGCCCTGCTATACCAGGAGCCAACAGAAACATTTATGTCTCAAATGCGTTTTACGCACAAGGAGTGGCCTCGCGCTCTCCAGAAATCTAAATGACTATTCTCACTTCACACAAAGTAACCCACTAAAGATATACAGTAGAATAATCAATAATCGTGAAATACACTGAATTACAATATCAAAGAATAAAATAAAATTACTCTTGACTTAACAACTAGAACTAAAGTCATCACCACGTGGCCGCCATCTTATATTTTTTCTAACAGGTTGATATTATCTAAATTCACGTGAAATAGCTTCGTACCATATTTGCCTTTCTGATAAATGAAATAATCGCTCTTAAACTTTCACATCTATCGATCTATTTAATTTACTAAACATTAAAACAGACTCGTGCTGAATATAATTTCAGACGTATAGAACACGAATGCTAAATTCTACAAAATGGGCTAAGAATTACAGCTCACGTGCTCTGGTCCATTTGCTACCCACACCGGTCACCTCGTCTCGTTTGTTCTCTCGTCTGGACTGATACTTTATATAGGCACTTGGCTAATCACTCAACTTACTGCGCACTAGGTGTATTAATTTGGACGCATAAATAACACTCGCGATATTTGCTTTATTAGGAACGAAAACACAGATAAAACCTACCGCTATTAAATATAACACACGACTATCAAATATAACACACCACAACTAATTCTTAGGCTTTATTATGGCCTAAACTAATATATCTTCTTGAAGATTTTTCATATCCAAGAATGCTGCGCGCACATCGAAAATATATGGGCGATAAATATGCCTTGAACCTGAAGGGGGAAGCCGGGGTGTCTTTACGTGACGGGGGAAGCCGGGTGTCTTTCCGTGAAGGGGTAAGCCGGGTGTCTTTCCGGTCCCATCACATATCTCCCTACTGATTTTGTTGTCGTCCCGACAACATCACTACCTCTGGCACTTCAATTGTAACCTCTCAGATTGCCTCGAGGCAGGACTCTCTATCGACTGCAGGGCATACCAGCCTGGTTCGGGCATTAGACCATGCACGTCCTCCCCAGGGTCTGTCTCATCTGGCGAAGCTGGTGCCTCAGGTACGCCTAGTGAAGCATCTACCAGATTCGAAGAATCATCTTTGTCCTCACTTCGTCTCAGTTCGTGCGCCGCAACCCTCATCTTCAGATCTTCGTTGCCTGCTGGCCTTATCACATAAGGACCACCGCTTGCTTCTGGAATTGATGATACAATGAATTCGTCGTTGGACCACACGTCTTGTATTTTGGCCCTGTCAGTGTAGTGCACTCTTTTCCGCACACTTTCACCCACTCGCAATGGTGTGCGGCCTGGAAGCTGATTACTTTTCTCCCTGAAACATTGCTCTGTGATGGTAGACACCTGTGAACCTGTGTCAAACACACAATTTACCTCTTTCTTTTCCATCAGCACTACTCCTTCAGGCCGACCTCCTACCATCTTGATCAGGTTTTCTTGGTGCTCTCCCTTCACGTTTCTTTCTTCAAGCTCCTGGGGATTTGGTCCGCTGCTGGTCGACATTTCCTGTGATGGTTGAATCTCTAACCTTCCTTCTGAGTGGCGGTCCTTCTGCCTGCGCTCCACTTTGTGTGATGCCCTAGCCGCAGAGTTATTAAACGGACAGCTCGCTACTAAATGTTGTGCTGACTTGCATTGGAAACATCTTCTAGGTAGAGAACCACATGGACACCTGGCAGCTGTATGATCCCCAACATCAGCGCAGTTATAGCACCTGATTCTCCGGGGGCCATTCCATACATGAGGTTTCTTTCTGCTTCTGTTCCCGTGGCGCCTAGAGATGGTCCTCCTGTTAATAACCCCCACTTGCCGCACCAACATCTCAGTCTCCCTATTATCTGGAGAAACAGGCACTTTCCTTCCATTTACATTCTTCCTCATGCCAACCTGTAATTGCCTGCCACATCTACCTGCACTCTTTCTATTTGAGTTACAAAGCTCCCCTACAGCCTGACTCCCAGCCACGGAGGGGTCTAGTTTAGTGCCTGTTGCGGGCATTCCCTCTGGACATGCCCTAAATTTTTGCACCGAAAGCATCGGATGGTCCTTGCCGGCCTCCTCTGCCTGCCGTGCATTTCAGCCATCTGGCGCTTCAGCTGTGCGACCTCTGCTCTGAGTTGCTCCACTTCGGCGTTTCCTTCATGTGACATGGGTGTCATTTCTTCGTCGGATGCGGTGACTGTGGCTATCCAAGCTCTTGCTGTTTGACCACTCCCAGTCCATCTCAGAGCATCATCTCTTATGGATACAAATGACACTGCAGGCTGGTGCCGGACCCTGTCCTCCATCATTCTCCGCATCAAGTCATCTCTTAGACTGGCACCAAACTGGTCCCTTAGAACCGTTTCGTCAAGCTTGACACCATTGGCTTTCTCCTGCGCCCCTGCTGCCTGCTCAGATATCTCATGCAGCCTATGGGCAAACTCACGCACCGATTCCCTTGGCCCTTGGTGCGTTGAATAAAATAGCGCCATTAGTTCTCTGGTGCTCCTCGATTCCCCATACACCCTGAGTATGGCCTGAAGCATTGCCTCCGGGTCATTGTCTCTTACTTGTATCCGCAGCTCCCTGCGGACAACTGGGGTCACACTGTCGAGGATCACATCGGCTTGGTCCTCCTTACTCATGTAGCCGGACCTCCACGCAGCTCTAACCTCCCTTGCATAGTCCTCCGCGTTTGGCCCTGTGCATTCTCCAAAAGTTCTCACTTTCTTATGGGTTGGCACCATTATGCACCGCATGTGTTCTGGCTGGGGCAGTGGACCTGCTACTGATCCCTCAATTTGCACCACTGATGCACCGACCACTTGTGTTGTATATACACCACAACTAATTCTTAGGCTTTATTATGGCCTAAACTAATATATCTTCTTGAAGACTTTTCACATCCCAGAATGCTGCGCGCACATCGAAAATACATGAGCGATAATTATGCCTTGAACCTGAAGGGGGAAGCCGGGTGTCTTTCCGTGAAGGGGGAAGCCGGGTGTCTTTCCGGCCCCATCACAAAAATAAGAATCTTCAAATAGAATGTGAAGTCAGTCCTATTGTATGGCTCTGAGACATGGAGAACAACAAAGACAACAACCAAAAAGCTACAGACTTTCATAAATGGGTGCTTGCGTAGAATAGAGGGATTAAAATGGTATCACAAGGTTACCAACGTGGAACTAATGACAAGAACTAGACAAGTGCCAGTGGAACAAGGGATGAGAAGAAGACATTGGGGATGGATATGGTCAAGTTACCTAAGAAGGGCAATTTACAATAGCGCACAAATTATAGAGGAATAATGTTTCTATCAGTGCCAGGAAAAGTATTAAACAGGATCATCCTTGAGAAATTGAAAGAGTCCATAGACAAAAAAAAAAAAAAAAACTGAGTGATGAACAAGCAGGTTTTCGACAAAACATATCCTGTACAGACCAGATAGCCACATTGAGAATAATAGTTGAACAAAGTCTGGAATGGAATTCACTGCTATACATTGGATTTGTGGACTATGAAAAGGCATTTGACAGTGTAGACAGATAATCACTTTGAAAATTGATGAGGCATTATGGAGTTCCTATGAAGATCATTCACCCGTGTGTTACCGGGGCCCGAAAGGGGAGCAAAGAATAGTAACACTGCACCCTACCACGCATGTCGTAAAAGGCGACTAAGGAGGGTATGGGCATGGGGCTGTTTACCCCATCCCGTAAAAACTTCGCACAGTGGGCTGATCACCTGCTTGCCAACCAATCTGATTACGGAAACAATGATAGATTGTTTGGTCTGTTTTTGTTCCACAAAGACGCCACTAGGCGTGGTGGAAACAGCGATAGATTGATCAATTTGTTGTTGCCCTAAGACGCCACTAGGCGTACTGCCCACATACTGCTTTGCCGGTTGATGGCAAAGGATGGAAGAAGAAGAATGAAGATCATTAACTTAATAAAGGAGACTTATGAAGGCAGACATGCAGAGTTCTTAAAGAAGAATAACTTACAGAACCGTTTGGAATAAGAAAGGAAGTGCGACAGGGATGCCTCTTGTCTTCATTTTTTTCTTACTAGCAATAGATTGGTTTATGAAAACGTCACCATCACACAACAGATATGGAATCCAGTGAAATCTGACTAAGTAAATAAGGGGCTGCTGTAAAACTGGAAAGGAATTAAATATATAAATTTAAAAAATAAAATGCAATGCAATCAGTTTTGCAAATTAACAGTTCACAGGAAACACTGGACGTTTTGGGGTTTATCCTTCGTTAGCCACATTTACACACAGGTGACAAGGACAAACGTTATAGACAGGTCAAAGAAAAATACTTCCATTGACATTTAGCAATGAAACTACAATTTTATTCTACTGATATTACAGCTTACTTGATATTTTTATCAGTACTTCTTTCACTTGTTCTGTTATTTAATTATCTCCAATTGCTTTGTGTTGATTGTTCAATTTCTTGCTTTAATATTTCTTTCTTTATGGTTTTGTATATTTCATGCATTATTATTGTTATTTTTCCGATCATTAACAGTGTTGTTTACTTGTATAGCTTTTCTTATCTTTGTTTGTCATCCTGTTATGTGTTTGCAGTGTCTGTTGTATTTTTCTTTGACCTGTCTATAATTCTTATCTCTGTCGCTTGTTTGTAACTGTGACTGTCGAAGGGTGAACCTCAAAACGTCCCCTGTTTCATGTTTACTGTTAACTTGTAAATCTCCCTAAACAGCTTGATGATCTAAATTTTGCAGATGATTTGGCTATTCTGTCCCATAACCATAATCAGATGCATGACAAAATGAAAATACTCGATGAGAGGTTACAACAAGTGGGTCTGAAAATACACAGGGGAAAGACAAAGATAATAAGAATAAATGCAAGAAATGATAACAGGGTTGAACTTGAGGAAACACCAACTAAAAGATGTAGAATCGTACACATATCTGGGACCCAAAGATGCAGCAATAGAGAAAGCAGTCAGCGACCCATAGCTTGACTGCTTGCGTCAGGGCCAGCGAACCAGAGCTGACCAAGACCCTACTCCACATTCACGTGGTGGTCCTGGAAACAGGCTGCATCAATGCATTCTGGCTGAGAGAGTAGGGATCGAAGAGGGAAGGCAAACCCGGTCCCAAAAAATGCCATGCTGAAGTCGGATGTGTCGGCCGAAAGGCGCAGATATCGTAGCTCCGGAGTAAACAGACACAACGTAACCAACGTCCTTTTCAGGACGAACGAGGAAGAGGAAGAAGAAGAAGTACACATATCTTGGCAGCAATATAAAAAACGTTGGAGGAACAATGATATCAAAAACACTATACAGACTTTTATTGCATTGGGAAACATGTGGAGATCAAGAGAAATCGTCCAATGCAAAAAATAAGAATCTTCTAGTCCTATGTCAAATAAGTCCTATTGTATGGCTCTGAAACATGGAAAACAACAAAAACAACAACTAAAAAAACTACAGACATTCATAAATGGGTGCTTGCCTACAACAGAAGGATTGAAATGGTATGACAAAGTCACCAATGTGGAACTGATGACAAGAACAAGGCAAGTGCCAGTGGAACAAGAGATGAGAAGTCACTGACGATGGACAGGACACACATTGAGGAAACCTATCGATAGCATTATAAGGAATTCCCAGGGAAAGATAAGCAGAGGTAGACCAAAATACACCTAGAGAAGAGAACTGGAGACAGAAGTGAAAATGTTGAGGAAAACTTGGAAAGAACTTGAGCTGATGGCACGGGACTGCAGGATTTGGCATGTATTTGTTGAAGGCCTATGCTTCTTGGGGAGCTAAAGGGTATTGATCGATCGATTGATTGATTGATATTACCGTTATCAGTTTTACAGCAGCATCCCCCCCCCCTATTCATTTTCATTAAAAATGTAGCTTACTATGTTTCATATCTTAAGAGCTTCAACAAGACCTGAAAAATACACTCAGTCTCTACTCTTTCTTTTGCAGACATTTTGACAATTGTATCAGTGCTGATTATATGCCCCTTTCTCCCATGTAACCTTATAATTTGTTTGCCAGATCACTGAGTAATATGCAGCTTCTTCTTCTTTGATCCATAACCGCCAACCGTCAAAGCAGTCAGCGGCCATCACGCCTGGTGGCGTCCTGTAGGGCAGCAACAAATTGATTCCACCTTGCTCGGTCGGCGGCCATCCTTCGTAAAATGCCCCAAATCTGGTTCATTCTTTGCATCTCGGCTTCCACAGCGGAGAACTGTGGAATATGCAGCTATATAGAGTTTAATGCCGCTGCTATTGTTAATTTTCTTGTATTTTTTATATTTCTTGATTGTGACAGAGTTATTGTATTTGTGAACATGCTGATGTTACATTTGCTACGTTCTATTACTTTGTTATCGTTATTGTTGAATAGAATCGACATCATTGCACTCCGGGCAAACTCATAGGTCCTCTGTCTCCCTCAGTATAGGTTCTATTACTTAAGATGCATGAGAGGATAACTTGATTACAGAGATAAAAATTAGAGGAAGTGATAAGGTCTAGTAGTAGTTGTTAAAGTGCCACCACATTGATAAAGCTTTGTTTCTCGCACCAGATTAGTATGGACTGGTTTTTTTGTGAATAGCTCGTCCAGTCACAATGTTCTGTAAATGGGTCAGGTTACCTACTGTTGGGGCCCTGACAAGGTGTACTGTTAAGTGCGTATATTCTGATGTAATGGGTGAGTGAAGACATCGATGATGACAAACGCGAATGGATGACAGTTCGACAGGTGCACAGGTCACTCACTCCAATCACAGGTGGAAGTCAAGGATGGCTGGACTACTGTGGTCGTTTCATATTATTTAATAGGACGTACACATGGACAGTACGAGCATCGTTACAGGAACACAGGTTGACATAAATGGCATATTGTTGATCAATGGTCTACCATCATAAGTTAGCATTCATGTTGAATAATATTGCAATGGAACATCTGTAAACAAGCACTTAGATTTCCATTGTTTATCAATACAATCATCAGGCCTTACTGATCGAGCATGTCAGTGAATAAATACTGTTCAAACTTGACTCCTAAACAGGACCTCTTTTCTAGCGAAGATTCCTTTAGGTAAAGTACAGCAAATCTATGTGAAGATAATGTTACCCCAGTAGTATTTGGTTTTCTTTATAACTGTGATCTCTTAATCATCACCTGATAATAAGGGGGCATCCCCGTTCTCTGATTGATGATCGACAATAAATAGGATTCCCAAAATACATAGGATTCCAAAATGGCTTCTGGTTCCCTGTTGAGCATCGCTCACTATACGGATGTATAGTAAATCTTCAATTGAAGCTTTGTTCATCAACAATAAATGATTCTACAAGAATCAGCATATTCTGTCCTCATAATTGCTGCATATAAACATATACAGTGCTGCTAGATAAACATGTCGTCCCGACATATACATAGGTAAATTCATATCGGCGTCTGCCTATCTGAGCCTAGGAATGAAAGAGTTCAGTAAACAGTTCTTTACCTTGCCATACGAAATATACTAGCAAACACAAACACTCTCCTGGCGTTACTGAATCAACACTGGGGAACTCATGGATTTAACAATCCTAGAAGAAACTATCTTCGTTTCCATAATAAATCGAAGAGATCACAAACTTTGGACAGGTCTAAGACATGACATCCCGCCAGGCTCCTTCATCACCGAAGAACTCCCTAACGTATCTTCATGCGCCGAAAGCTTCTGACCCCAAAGTACAGTACAAGGAAAAATAGTTCCACATAGACATACCAAGATATCACGATATAAGACCGAATCGTCTGAAATAGACACAGAGTAAACATAGACAGCGAAATCCAAGAAGAACAGTTTGGTTTTAGACGGAACAGTGGAACAAGAGAGGCAATATTTTGACTAAGAATATTAGCAGAAAAATATACAGAGGTCCAAAAAAGTATGTATATGTGCTTCATTGACTATAAGAAGGCTTTTGAATGAGTCCATCATGAGAAATTAATTGAATGCCTCGAAGACATAGGTATTGATGGAAAGGATATAAGAATACTCAGTAACCTTTGTTGGCAGCGGGCTGCCGCAGTGGGATCGGGAGGGAATTGTTGACCATGCGTGGACATGGGGAAAGGTGTCGGACGGGGTTGTGTGCTGTCCCCCTGCCTATTTGATTTGTGCACCGAGGGGTTTTCGGACAGATACAGGAAATGCCGGGACTGGACATCAGTGGAGGGTCAATGGGCAACCCTGGATGTGCAGATGATGCCGTGTTGTTGGCTGAGGGCGAACGGGGGTTAAGGAGCTGGTGAAGCGGGTGAACAGTGTGAGTCATGAGTGTGGACTCGACATTGATGTTGAGAAAACAAGGGCTATGATGGTTAGCAAGACAGACGATGGACCCACATTGGGGATAAGCGTGGATGGGAAGGTCCTGGAACAGGTCGGGAGCTACGTGTGTCTTGGTCATGTGGTGACAGAAGGTGGCAGATGTGGGGCAGAAATCGGGGGGAGAGTGGGGGTGGCCGAGGCTGCATTCAACAACATGAAACATGTGCTGACATCCGGACAGTTGTCTCACAGGTTGAAACTGAGAATCATGGGGTGTTATGTGTAATCTGCGTTTCTGTATGGTGCAGAAACATGGACGATGAATGGGCATTTGGAGGAGAGAGTTGAGGCTCTTGAGGTGTGGATATATGGGGGAGTGGGGCGTGTCTCGTGGAGAGAGATGAGAACAAATAGGGAGGTCCTCGAGGGTCTTGGTATGAGGAGAGAACTGGTGGGGGAGGTCAAGGTTCGGCGGCTGAAGTGCTTTGGCCACATGGGAAGGCATAGCACCTTTCGGAAGACCATGGCGGAAGGGAGAGTTGAGGGCAGGCGTGCAAGGGGAGGACGGCGCTGTAGGTGGGAGGATGGCGTCGGGGGATGGACGGGAGGGAGTCTGTCAGAGTGCTCCGCCGGGACAGGGGACAAAAGACGTTGGAGATCCATTGCAGCCAACCTTCGTTGTGGAGATGGCAACTGATGATGATGATGAAACATAGACTCGGACCATAAACATTCTTGCATAAACCTAAACAAGAACAATCTGTTTTCTGGCCCAACAAGGCACAGACTAACAAAATCCAGATTCATACGCCAAATTCGATTTCCAGGGGAGATAATCCATATAACAACAGTATCAATCAATCATGAGTGATATATCTTTGAACAGGAAAGCATCCTGATTCTAAAAACAAATACCTTCCCTCCGACAGATAAATACAATAATAAATATATACATTGTATATACCTTGTATATACCAGTAATCTGTTGGTAACAGGAAGGAAGGGTAGAATATAAGAGAACATGGGGGAGAATGAACGGACAGCAGGCCAAGGAAAATGGAAGTCAGGAAATACCTCTGATTGTGACTCCATAAATCAGAATTTAACAGAAGTATGTTAAATGTCAAGAACAGCTATAAACATTTAAGTTGACGTTCAAAAAGAGGCCATTGTGAATAGGTCATTTGTTAGGCACAACAGACAGATGTAGTTAACTTTCCTGGGCATGTTATGAGAAGAGGAAGTTAGAAAACACTGTGACAGGTGGTTAAATTGATCGGAAAAAAAGGCAAAGAACAACAACAATAAAAGATACTGAACAGTTGAACCACATGGCATGGAATAGTCAACAACAGAAGTGATAGCCAGATCTACTGACTGGAAACTGTGAAGAGATATGATCACTAGTGCTGGTCATCACCACATTTCAAGACAAAGAGCATAAAAGGCTGCCCCAGTTTTCCTGTAATGTATTATCAGTTTCAAAGATCCTTCTTGAAAAAGTATCAAGTTAGGTATGAACCACAGATATAATCGCACTATTAGATTTTTTACAGGCTTACAATTCACTCATAACTACTTAACAGGTGTAACAAAAGTACAGACCTATGGAACTGCAGAAAATAATCAAACAGTATTTAACAAGATCACAAATCAATATATATGTATCGGTTAATGGGGGTACGGTGAGAATGTAAAGGTTTATTCTTCTTCAGGTACCATGCCGAGTGGTGTCGGAGATCATGTCTCTCCACAACTTCCTGTCTCCAGTACAATTTATCAATACTTTTGTTGACTTCCTTCCATGCCACGATGGCAAACTATCCAGTATTTGCTCTTTTTGTCGTCCTCCATCTCTTATTTCCTTCAATCTTACCTGTTGTTACTATATATTCCAGCTTTCCTCTTCTCATAACATGCTCAAAAAAGTGGATTACTTCTTTCTAACCTGTGAAATAAGTTTCCTTTGCACATTGACTTCTTTCAGGTCATCCTCATTACTCTTTTTAACTGTCCACGGTACTTTTAACATTCTTTTGTAAAACCACAGATAGATTCTAGTAATACATGTTACTGGTGTCAACTAAAAAGTAAATTAAATATTATCCTAAACACCTCAAGTTTTCACACACTCTTCTCCCATATTTGTTTTTCTTTTTTGAACGTCAGTAGCAAGTATGCAGTCTCATCTCCACCCAACTACAATTTAGACATTTTCATTTATGATAAATTGTATCTGTTATAATTGGACAGGACAGAGAATGCAAAAAAGGGAAATATTGACAATTAATAATATTATCTGAAATGATGGACACTATATTGTCTAATTAAAACCCATCAGATGTTGAACTGGATACTTTTCTTCATAAATAAAAAAACAAAATTGAAGCCTTTTTCTTAGTACAACAGTGATCATATATTTGTTAAATAAGATTTGTTTCGCTCTAAGTTATCACTGTATTTTAACTTTTTAATATCATGATTTCTTACTGGGTCAGATACAACCTGGTTTGTGTCATCCCCCAAAAATATGTTGTGTCGAATCGTTGGGAAAACTACTTTGAGGAGAAAAATTAAACTTTGTATGATCAATACAACTTCTCAGTAAGTAGTAGAAAGAAATGGGACAAGATGTTTTGTATGCTTTGACCTGTACAGACACAGTGCATTAAATGACAACAGCTATGTGAACCGGTGGGTTGAAATGAAATTGAGGACTTTCGTGCAATTTATTTTCTTCTTTTCACCGTTCAACTCCCAAAGGAGTATACGCCTTCAACACACTTGTGCCAAGTCTTCCTCGCACATGCCATCAGCTCAGGGTCTGTCCATGTCTTCTTCATGTCTGTCTCCAGTTATCTTTTCCATGTGTTCTTTGATCTTCCTCATATCTCTTTACCCTGGGGATTCCAGAACATGGATTGTCTACTAATGCTATCAACTGATTTTCTTCAGTGTGCGTCCTATCCATCTCCAGCAATGTGGTGCCATATTTCGTAACTTCATCAGCTTACGCTAAGGATGCAGACACATACAGATATTTCCTAATGGTAACCTTAACCCATGCCTTGTTTTCTGCTTTTTGACAAATGATAATATGCGATAAAACTATGATGACAGACAGTATGTCGCCCTATGCTTTATTTCAATTGCTTCCTTATTTATGTATAGTGATGGATTCAGTAATGGTGATTTTTTTTTTTTTTAACTCGAGGCGAAATCTCCGTTTAACTCTTTGAGGACGTATGGGTTTTCCCCATGTTTTACACAAGGAATCTTTTGCGACTCAGATTTTTCATATAGTGTTACCATGTAAGTGTCAGTTATTTCAAAGTTTTTAACAAATACAGTCATGTTATATATATATTTAAAAAGGAAAATGAATGAGGATTCTGAATATGTTCAGTTTATAAATTAAAAAAAAAATTTTTGAGTATAAAATAGTTATGAGACTGGGAAGAAAAAAATTTGACAGAAAAAAAAAACAAAACAAAAACATATCAGAATTACCCACTCAAGATAGCTAATCCATCACTTATGTTATCCTAGATACAGATATTTGCAAACTACATTCATTTTGGAAATAATACATATGGTTCAAGTTTATACTCTAACTACTTTTCAATTGGCTTCAAGAAAAGGACAGACACTCTTTTGTCAAAAATTTTCTGCGACACAGGTTTTTCATATAGTGTTACCATGTAAGTGTCAATTATTTCAAAGTTTTTAACAAATATAGCCATGTTATATATATTTAAAAAGGAAAATGAATGAGGATTCTGACTATGTTCAGTTTACAAATTAAAAAAATTTTGTATGAGTATAAAATAGTTGGAGACTGGGAAAAAAAAAATTTGACCAAAAAAAAAAAAAAAAACAAACAAAAATATCAGAATTACCCACTCAAGATAGCTAATCCATCACTTATGTTATCCAAGATGCAAATTTTTGTAAACTACATTCATTTTGGAAATAAAATACATATGGTTCAAGCTTTAACTACTTTTCAACTGGCTTCAAGAAAAGGAAAGATGCTCTTTTGTCACAAATTTTCTGCGACACAGGTTTTTCATATAGTATTACCATGTAAGTATCAATTACTTCAACGTTTTTTAACAAATATAGTCATGTTATATATATATTTAAAAAGTAAAATGAATGACGATTCTGAAAATGATCAGTTTATAAATTTAAAAAATTGTGTATGAGTATAAAATAGTTGGAGATTAGGAAGAAAAACATTTGACCAAAAAAAAAAAAAAAAAAAAAACACTAGAATTACCCACTGAAGATAGCTAATCCATCACTTATGTTATCCAAGTTACAAATTTTTGTAAACTACTTTCATTTTGGAAATAAAATACATGTGGTTCAAGTTTATACTCTAACTACTTTTCATTTGGCATCAAAAAAAGGAAAAACACTCTATTGTTACACATTTTCTGCGACACTGGTTTTTCATATAGTGTTACCATGTAAGTGTCACTTATTTCAAATTTTTTAACAAATATAATCATGTTATATATATATTTAAAAAGGAAAATGAATGAGGATTCTGAATATGTTTAGTTTATAAATTAAAAATTTTTTTATGAATATAAAGTAGTTAGAGATGAGGCAGAAAAATATTTTACTAAGCAAAAAACAAAACAAACATATCAGACTTACCAATTGAAGACAGCTAATCCATCAGTTGAGTTATCAAAGATAGACATCACTGTAAACTACATCCATTTTGGAAATAAATCACACATCAAGTTTATACTCTAACTACTTTCCATGTGTCATCCAGAAAAAAAATACACACTACTGTCACAAATTTACAAATAATTGAAAAAGAACACAAAATATGATATACGAGGTCTGGTCAAAAAGTATCCGACCTTTGGCCAGGAAAAATACAATCACTCACCTGGAAGTCTGAAACCCTAATCCCCTTCAAAGTAATCTCCTTGGGACTGCACACACTTCTCCCAGCGGTCCCGCCATGCTTGGAAGACTTTCAAGTAGGCCTCTTTGGGAATGGAGTATAGCTCTGCTGTCGAATTTATCATAATGTTTTCTCGTGACTCAAATCGGGTCCCTTTTAGCGGTATTTTCCGCTTGGGGAACAGCCAGAAATCAAAAGGAGCCATGTCAGGAGAGTGTGGAGCCTGAAGAATCAGAGGAGTCTTGTGTTTGGCCAAGAAAGTCTGAATCAGATGCGAAGAATGTGCGGGTGCATTGTCGTGATGCAGCTGCCATGTTCCCGTTGTCCACAGGTCAGAATCTAGCGCACACTCTTCGCAAGTTCAAATCCTCCGTCAATATGGATTGTACTGAACCGTGGCTTATCCCCACCACGTGTGTAAGTTCTCGGATGGTACAACGGTTCTGCATGACCAAAGTCCGCACTTCGTGAATGACCACGTCGTTTCGGCTTGTTGATGGTCTACCGGAACGTGGCTCGCTATACACCGATGTGCGGCCATCTTTGAAACGGTTGTACCACTCCTTAATTTGTGTAATGCTCATGGCTTCATCGCCAAAAGCTAGTTGAATCTTTCGAATTGTTTCTACTTGGGTATCACCGAGCTATTGGCAAAATTTAATGCAATACCGCTGTTCAAAACGTTCCGTCATCTCGTGACAAATAAAAATCCGACGGCTTGTTACTACCACAGCTCGCGCGTACACTAATTGCAGACGACTGACACTGTCTTTGGGAAGGAAAAAATTCATGCATGCGCACGAAGGTCCTCTTCAGTGTATCCACCAGAGAAACCTCCCGTATATCATTTTTTTTCCCCGAAAAAAAAAGGTCGGATTTTTTTTTACCAGACCTCGTATATGCTGAACTGCTCTCACAAAGAACACTACTTACACACACAATTAGAGATATTTACAACTTAACTTTAGTGTGCCATTTTAGGAAACATTCATCTATGTGCAGATGGCAGTGGCCAGTGCATCCTGTACAATAATAGTTTGTCCTTTTCCTGTCGTCAGGTGTACTGCAAACTTTACACCTATTGAACTTTGTGCTTCTTTGCATTATTTGTTTTGCACCCTCCAGTCTTTCCAATGGGTTATCTGATAATTTACTTGACCTTGGAGGATTTAGCATGCGGCTGATTTTAGGCATTGAGGATGAGGCCAAGGCACACAATTCTCTGATCAGTGTTTGTTTGAACAACTTTAACATAAGCTGCGATTTTCCAACTCCAACTGGTCTTGTCATTTTGTACAAAATGTAAGCGTTACAGGTGGCTATTTCTAATATCCAAAAGAAAATCTTCTTCCACCACTTCAAGAATTTTCTGTTGAAGAAGCCGTAATACCCTATCATCTGATCTGCCTTGTCGCAACCATTCATGTTATGGTTATTATTCATGAATGATAAGAGGTTTCTCCTTTCCATTCACAATGACAGGTGCAGCAGACCCATTTGTGGTAATAATTGTGACAGTTTGTTTTAGCTTTTTTGTCCTTCAAAGCAGCAATTAGCATCTTTTGCTCCGAATTTATATAATCCTTAGTCTCCATATGCTTTAGGTTCAAAGACTTCAGCTGCTGTAGGAATCCGACTCTGTTCGCTTGAAGTGTTCCAGTGTAACATTGTTTCCATTCAAGCATTTTATTTACTAACAATTTTGTAGTGTTCCACCTGTCAGCATAAATGTGATAGCCAGTTCCCAGACAAGGCAAAATTTTTCCAAAAATGTTTACGGAATTGGCACCAGCAGAGTCCCTTCTGACTGAAGGATCATAGGAGGTGTCTGATCCAAAATATGTTAACAAGTTTAGCACATAACCTGTTTCACTGTCCACAAGCCCAAAACTTTTAATGTGGTATTTGTGTGGAGTTTTTTTGCGTTATATTGCTTATATTTCCACCGACCTTTCCATCCTATAATCATCTCATCAATAGCTATGTCTTGGTTTCGAGTGTATGCCGCAACAAATTTAGAGCATAACATTTGAATGAAGGGCTCTATTTTATTTTTACCTTCTGCAACAGGCTCACAGATATGCAACATACAAGGGGCTTGACATAAGTCTTGGGCCTGACCATGAAGGACATGTCATAGAAAGCTGAAATTTTGTATAGTGTTTATTCCTTTTCAATATAGCCACCGTCTAAATTGACACACTTCTGCCATTTCTGCTTGACCTTGAAAAGACCTTGGGAGTAAAACACCCTATTTTTCAAACTAAACTAGTCATCACATGCCATTATAACTTCTTCAACGCTGTCAAAATGATTTCCTTTTAGCTGTTTTTTAAGATTTGAGAATAGAAAAAAGTCTGATGGAACCAAATCTGGAGAATATGATGGGTGTGGAAGAATATTCAAATCGCTGGCTGCTAGCTGCACAAGCCGTGCTTTGTGAGAGGGCGCGTTGTCTTGAAGCAAAGGAAGATTTTGAGTGCGCGTTATCCCTCGTTTCCTGGTCACAACATTTCTTAGTTTGGTGAGAAGATCTGCATAGTACTGTCCATTAACTGTGTTGCCACGAGGCAGATAATCTTTCAACAGGACACCTTTGGCATCCCAAAAAACAGTCATTATCACTTTTCACTGGCATGAAAACAAATGCCCCGACCGCAAAACACGAAACCAGAATTGGTTTTGGGAACGTCCGAACTATGAATGAGGCAGGAAAGCTGAGACAAATCACAGCAGAGATGAGGAACTACAAAATACATATCCTGGGAATAAGCGAGAGCAGATGGACAGGTAAGGGGAGAATAAAAACAGCTACAGGGGAAACAGTACTTTTTTCTGGCAGAGAGGATGGTCAGCACTACGAAGGTGTAGTCATTATCCTGAAGAAAGGAATGGAAAGGTCTTTACTGGAATGGAAACTGTTGATATTTGCCGTCGTGTGTAGTAAATATTGTTAAATGAAATGAGACGTGGCTGGCTGTCATATATTCTCACATCACGAAGCATAATCACGAAGCACGCACTGTATACAAACCGACAATATTTAATACGCCATGTTTAGAAGCAGGAAGTAGAAGAGAAGAGACACAGAAGAGTTAGCAAGGGCAAGTAACTCTAGTGGAAACAATATATACATCAACATCTCCTCTTCTTTATGAGTGAACAAAGTCATTCATCCAAGAGGGTTTCTTGCGATCACTTTGAGGTCTCTTGGGCTAGATGGTAGGAGAGAATGTTTCTGTTCTTTGCCAGCTTTCCCAGGACTAGAAGTACTTGGAGTTGAAGGATTATCTTCTGGAGGATTGGAACTGTTCACTTCATTAGTGTTCTCCATGTCTAGCAAAACAACCTGTTGCTCGGGTAGAACTGGAGAGGAGAAATCAGTTTCCAAGTCCGCAGGATTAGGTGTGAGCGGGTGAGACAATTTGGGCAGTTCATGAGCAGTTTTATCATGATACGTCTTCACTGATCTGTCTCTCTTGCCTCTACTTTCAATAACTCTACTGTGAGATGCAACGGGTTTCACTGCAGAAGGTATCAGTGTACGCAGTTTCCTGTTGAACAGTATTTCTGCTGGACTTAGATCAAACCCTTGTCTCGGCGTATTACGAAGTTCAAGTAGTGCCTCATACGCATCTGTATTATTTTGAACAGTCTTTCTCATCATACCCTTGATGAGTTTCACAGCAGATTCAGCTAATCCATTGGCTTTATCGTGACCTGGTGCTGATTTAATATGAAGTATTCCCCATCTAGCAGTAAATGACCTAAACTGTGCAGACGTAAACTGAGTACCTTGGTCAGATACAATAACTTTAGGGACACCATAACGAGCAAAATGAGACTTCAATTTCCTGATGACTAACTGTGCTGTCATTGTAGGTAGAAAGTCTACTTCAATGAAGTTGGAGAAGTAGTCAATCAGGACTAAATAATATCGGCCTTCTATAATAAAGATGTCAGTGCCAACTTTCTCCCAGGGTGATAAACCTCTTGAGTGTTGGTTTAAAGGTTCTTTAGTATTTCTTGCCTTCGTTTCTTGACATTCCGGACAACTGTCAGCTATCTGTCGAATCTCAGCCGTCATGCCGATCCAAAACAGACAACTTCTGGCCCGGCGCATCATGCTGTCAAATGCAAGATGAGCAGCGTGTAGCTTTTGCTTGATTTCAGGCCTCAGTGCTTTTGGGATAAGAATACGCTCTCCTTTAAGTATTATGCCTTGTTCTATTGTCAGCGTATCACGAATGTCAAAATAAGGCATAAGCTCAGCTGGTACATCAGACTTTCGTTTAGGCCACCCATCCAAAATGGTCGACTTCAACCTCTGGAGCACGCTGTCTTTGAGTAGTTTCAGCTTTAATCTTTTCCATCATCACATCTGGTATTTCAGGTAATCTTACAGGTGCATCAGCTCCTGCATTGCTCTCACTATCAGTTGAGACATCCAAAGTGACATTATGAATACAAACTCTGGACAGTGTGTCAGCTATAAGAAGATCGGAACCTTGTACCCATTGGAATTCAAAGTCATATCTTTGGCAGCGCATCAATAAATTCTGCAGTCTTCGAGGAATTTGACTCAGAGGTTTCTTAACTATGGCTGCCAAAGGTTTATGGTCGTTGATGACTGTAACTTTCCTTCTATAAGTGTACTGGTCAAAGCGTTCCAAACCGTATACAACAGCTAAGAGCTCCTCAATTTGAGCCCAGCGTTGTTCAGTTTCAGTTAGAGCTCTTGAAGCAAACTCTATTGGATGACCATTTTGTAGGAGGACAGCCCCAAGTCCATAGCTGCTACTATCAACTTGAATACACAAAGATTCATCAGGATCATAGTATGCGAGCACTGGAGTAGAAGTAATCATTTTCTTGACTCTCTTGAAAGCTTGTTCGCATTCAGCAGACCAGATAAAGGGAGTATCCTTACGTGTAAGTTCTCTTATTGGATGAAGAACTTCTGAAAGATTGTTGAGAAACTTTGCTAGATACTGTATCATGCCGCAAAATCTGCGAACCTCATGACAGTCCTTAGGAACGGGCATGTTTAGTATTGTCTCAACCTTTTTCTTATCTGGTTCAACACCTCGAGCAGTAATAAAGTGACCCATGAAGGTAATTTCTTCTTTCTTCTCTTGAGCTTTAGATTCATTCAGTTTAATGCCTTTCTCTTTACACCTATGTTTCATTGCTTTAAGCTTCAGATCATGGTCCTTAATTGCTTGCTGTCTGTTTGATCCACAATTTGCAATAACTATGTCATCAGCAACATTGATGCAACCATGAAGACCTTCAAGAGCTTGTGCTAGATGCCTCTGGAAAATTTCACTGCTTACATTCAACCCAAATGGTAATCTAGACCATCTGAACCTACCATAAGGTGTGATCATTGTTGTAAGTTTACTAGACTTCTCATCAGGTTTGATATGCCAGAATGCTTCCTTGATATCCAGCTTTGTGAAAATCTTGGCATTATTGAGTTCAGGCAATACATCATCCAAAGTTGTTAATCTGTAATGCTCTCTCTGCAAAGCCTCATTCAGGGGTCTAGGATCAATGCATATTCTTAAAGAGCCATCAGACTTTTCAACAACAGCCATTTGGTTAACCCATTCAGTCGGTTCCTCTACTGGTATTAATATACCTCTGTTCATTAGATTTTGAAGCTCTGACTTTACCTTGCTCTTAAGTGAAAATGGTATTTGTTTTTGCACGGCAGTGCCTTTGGACGAATATTAGGATCAATATGCAACACAGCTTCACACAGGACACCTAGATGGTTATCACAGTTATGATCATTATCTGAACTGTCAGTAGCCACCTTAGCAATACATTTGTTTGTTGTTGACTGTCACAAACTGTAGATCCTGCAGTGTGTTGTTGCCCAGCAAACATGTGAATCTATTTTTCACAACAGTAAACCTCATATTGTGTTTTGTCCCAGTCTTAGGATTCTCAGCAGTTAATAGAACTTCTCCCAGTGGAGTCATCTTAGTACCATTCCACATAACAAGCCTCTGTTTAGTGGGTAACAGTTGTTCTTGCATCACAAAGCGGTGACAGATTGTATTCACATCAGCTGCTGTGTCTAACTGAAATTTTACCATTTTTCCATTGACAATGAGTTGTGCAGATGTACAAGCTTTGCTAGATTTCACACAATAAAGAAAAACTTCAGAATCTTCCACTGACTCTGTGTGAACAGTATGAGCTTTCTTGCATTTAACTTTGAAATGGTTTCTTCAAAACTTCCCCCATGCAGGACACTTTTTCTTAATCAATAGATGTTTCTGTCCACAGTAATGACACTCCTTTCTAGGTTCAAAGTACCCACTGTCAGTGTTACTTTGACAGGCATTACCAGCAGCATGCCCAGTGTCTCTCTTGGGAGGTTTATGGTTGAGTGATTTTTTCTGTACCTTTTCAACCCTTGCTTCAGAAGGTTGTACTGTATTATTCATCTCTCTTATGTCTTTTCCAGTTTGCTCGAAGACTCTGCATATGTGAATGGCGTTCGTTAGATCGAGATCAGCTTTTCTCAAGAGCTTCTCTTGTAACCTTTCGTTGACAGTAAAGACAATTTTGTCTCTTATCATACGATCCTTGTCGTTAAAGCTGCATAAATCTGCCTTAGTTCTCAGCTCAGTCAAAAAAGAATTAAAAGGTTCTTGAAGAGGTGTGTTCCAGAATCTGAAGGTATGTAATACTTCATTGCTTCGTGAGCTACAATGGTTCTGGAGAAAATTGAGAATTTTAGTAGGATTAGAGTGGTCTCCTTCCTCTGCAAGTTGATCAAAAACTTCAACAGCTTGAGGTCCAGCACAGTGTAGAATGATGGCCGCCCGAACAGAATCAGGTTTAGACGCCACTTCTGATGCATGCATGTATAGTTCTAACTGTCGTCTCCATTTACGAAATGTGTCTGGTTCGACGTTATTTATGTCTAGGCAGGGTGGTAACCGAAATAAGGGCCGTTCTGTCATGACGAAATGTCTAATATTGGTATGCAAGCAATAACATACCAGTCTATGAGTCAGCACACGTGTTACAAGATCTTCAGCAGAAAAGTTCGAATTATGTAGAAATAAACACCGCTGCCACCATGTTGATATTTACCGTCGTGTGTAGTATATATTGTTGAATGAAATGAGACGTGGCTGGCTGTCATATATTCTCACATCACGAAGCATAATCACGAAGGCAAACGCACTGTATACAAACCGACAATATTTAATACGCCATGTTTAGAAGCAGGAAGTAGAAAAGAAGAGACACAGAAGAGTTAGCAAGGGCAAGTAACTCTAGTGGAAACAATATATACACCAACAGAAACCCATCAATAACAGACTGATAAGAGCAAGACTGAGAGGGAGGTTCACCAACACCACAATTATACAATGATATGCACCAACAAACGACAGCGATGAAGAGATCAAGGTCAAGTTCTATAAACAGGCACAAAAAGAAATGGAAATTACACCAAGGTACATGTTGCTGTCAGTTGTGCTTATATTATAGACGTCAGCCTGTTTGATACTTTTTGTGGTCTAAGAGAAAGAACTGGCTGTTAACTTTTGGAGACAGGTTAGATTTTGTGGTCATTCCCCTTGTCTTATTCACCTATTCTTATAAGGATCGATTTTGCACTGTTTCAGGAAAATGTTTTAAATAGTTGTCATTCCCCAAGACGCTATTCAGATACCCATATAAGGAGCGTTTCAGCTCTCTTTTCGGGGAACGCTCTGGTCTGTATGTGAGCTCGACTCAGGCCAGTGCTTATTGGGCATGCGCGAGGTTTTTTGCGCGGGGATCGTTAGACTTCATATCTGGCAGTCTACCTGGATTTCTGAGCTGACAGGAGGTCAGAGTTTTTTCGCTGGCTGTATTTATGGGGAGATGAAGTCCTCTGTGTGACAAGGATGTCTGTGATTTTTCCCCATGGTAATTCTGAGCGCCAAGGGTGGCGAGTGTTGTTTTGTGGTTATTCTAGGATGCTGTCTAGGTAAAAATAACCATTTAAATCTTTTGTTTATGCCTAGAACTGCAGATTATTTCGTTGCCAGCATATATGTTCGATTGACATTTTGAGGTGGTTTTCTCCCTGTGGGGAGAACAGTTTATGGAAGATGTTAGATATGGAGCCCTCTATCTGTGCGGTATATACTGACCAAGACTGATATGTCTGATTAATTAAAAGAGAAGCCCAGAGATTATAGTACTGTTTGGAACCCGCTACTCATGCGGTATGATATTGGCATGGACTGATACGCTTTGCTGGTAGGAGATAACACAGAGATTACCCTATGATAGAAGCTCGCTATTTTGCGTACTGGTTGTTTCGCCATAGAAGTACCTGACGTGTTACGTCAGAGGAGTCATAGACTATTGTTAAGTACTTGGAAGCCCGCCCCTTAATCTTCACACTCAGACAGCTTAGTGAAAAGGCCCTTGAGTATGAGAGTGAGATCCATCTTTGTTTCATAGATCTGGAAAAGGCGTTTGACAGGGTCCCCTGGAGCAAACTTTGGGACTGTTTGGCAAGGAAGAATATTCCAGCACCTCTGATTCATGCTATACAGAGCTTCTACAAGTCTTGCAGAAATTATGTGAGGACAGCAAACCATAAGTCAGAAGAGTTCAGGACAACCACTGGTGTAAGACAAGGTGATATCCTATCACCTTACCTCTTCATACTCCTTATGGACGATGTCATCAAGGCATGTAAGGAGAGAACAAGAAAGTATTCAGTGGGGTACTGGAAGATGAGACAGGTCTATATTTCTGAGCTGGCATTTGCTGATGATGTTGCCCTGATTGCTAAATCAGAGGCACATCTCCAATCCAACCTGCAAGTCTGGAAGGAAGAGCTGGAGAAGAGAGGGATGGTCATAAGCAGCTCTAAAACAAAATCCATGGTGATATCACGAGAAGAAAGAAAACATCAGATTAAGTTGGGAGAACAGGTCCTGGAGCAGGTCGACCACTTTAAATATCTCGGAGCTATTATAGACCGAAAGGGAGGCATCAAAGAAGAGTTGGCCACTCGAAAAGCAGCGGCTGGGAGACTTTTTCAGGCCATAAATCGTGGATTCCTCAGCAAGAAAGAGGTTGGTAAGAAAACGAAGATGGCTGTATACCGCTCCACCTTTGTCCCAGTCTTGACATATGGATGCGAGTCGTGGGCAATGACTACAACCCACAAAAGCCAGATCCAAACCTCAGAAATGAGGTATCTGAGGAAAGTGGTTGAAGTAACAAGAAGAGACATGGTCCGCAACCAGACGATCCGTCAAGGCCTAAAATCCCATCCGCTGCAGACCCAAATAGAACAGTCCCAACTAAGATGGTTTGGCCATGTCTGCAGAATGGGAGAAGATCGGCTACCACGACAAGCATGGGAAACAAAGAGCCAGGGATCCAGACCTCCAGGACGACCCAGAGTCCGCTGGGAGGACAACATTAGACAATCTTTGAAGGACCGAGGACTAGAATGGAACCAGGCCAGGAAGAAGACAGCTGATAGAATGGTCTGGCGCTCTCTCTTCCAAACCTCTACACCTCACGGTGGAAGGGGAACGACTAAGTAAGTAAGTAAGTAAGCCCGCCCCTCTGTGCGGCATGTTTGCTAGAGGTACCTGACGCGTTTAGTCAGTGGTTCCTGAGATACAGTATCAGTAGAACATAGATTGACAGACCAGTAGCACTCTGATGTACAAGCTGCTCGAGATTTATTGATGACAGATGTCTTTAATCATTATCATGTCTGTGATGTTATTGAACCTTGTTCAACTGACTGTGTCATTGATGTCGTCGTATGTACTGTAATAAATTGTGGAAACGTCAACAGTCGTTCAACGCTCCCTGACATTATGATCATGAGTTACTGTGATGATCTCATAACCTATTTAATATAGCCTGTGTGGCGTAAGGGTATCGACTAAATGTACTGGGGTGGCAACATTACATCCAGCAATTTATTTGGTGGGTTACATCAACACAAATATACACCCCCTCGTCATTTTGGGCGTTATCATCTGGTGGCCAGTATAGTTTGGTTCGATCAACAACTCATCTCCATCAGCATTTGGTGGACCAAACTAACGAGTTGTGATACCCACATTCGATCTGTTAACATTGCAGACGTGACAAAGCAACACATCGAATGATAGTAGCCCTGTCTGGGCGTATATGTCACAGCAAACTACAGACAAGAGTTATGGTGGCTTGAACCTGAACAACAGCTCTACAACGTTTAGTGGCCATTATGCCCTGCTGTTATAGATGTCCCTTTCAACATTTTGGTAGACCAGACTCCAGTGAACAAGATTAATAGGTCAACCACTTAGACCAGTTCAATCTATTGCTTCACGAGCAAAGTAGAGCAGACATCGATATATATGTCAGCGTTGGATCTTTTGATCTGAACTGTGTTTGCTAAGAATTTCATCATTGCTGTCATTTTGGAAGCCAGTCTCTGTGTCATCCTTTAACGGTGGATCTTCTCGTTATTGGGCTGTCTGAAGTTGAACTTCATTGTTGCTGTTCTCAAGGCCAGGATTGTAATCTTTAAGATAAGTGACTGTCTGTTTTCGGAAACTGTGAATTTATGTTGTGATGAAACTGAGCCTTTTTCGCAACACACATTATTTATATGCTATATGTTATGTTAGATGTTTTTTCTGTGTGTTTATATTTCAGCGGGTTCGGTTGGGCGGAGACTGCCGTAGGGTATCCCACGTTACAGAGGGCCTACGACAGCGTTTTTAGGGACCTTATCACAGCGGAAATAGCCAGCGACTTTTTGTTGCTTTCGCGATATTTTTTTTAGTTGTGACGAGATGAGTTAGTGTCTTTTTCGTATATTTTTACATATATATATATATATATATATATATATATATATATATATATATATATATATATATATATATATATATATATATATATATATATATATATATATATATATACTTGGTCATGCACTATTAATAATATGATGCACTTTGGATATAGAAGTGATTAATGGTGATATTACAATCAAGGTAGTTATACAAGATCTTAGACAAAAGACTTGTCTCCCACTGAAGTTGGGATAAAGGGTGTTATTATTTCAGAAGTACTGATAGCAAATTGTTAGACATTATGTCTACATTAGATTACTTTATTGAGCAAGGGAAAGCTCTTGGTAAGACAGGTGAGAAACTGGAAGAATTTGCACTTGCGGAATATGGCAAGGCGCAAAAGGCTGAAGAAAAGAGACTGAAAATGCAAGCAGAAGAGAGAAAATTACAATTGGAAATGGAACAAAAGAAGCTAGAAGCTGAAGAAAGAAAAGAAAAACAGAAGCTAGAAGCTAAAGAAAGAGGAGAAAAACAGAAGCTAGAAGCTGAAAAACAGAAAATGGAACATAAGGAAAGAATCTTAGCTTTGAAGTTGGAGAAATTAAAGTTGGCGAATACGGGTAATTCGCAAAATGATTCAAATAATCAAGCAACTTCTAGTAACACAAAAGCTAATTTTTATAAAGTCAAATTACCTCCTTTCAACACTGCAAAGGACGATATAACGTTCTATCTAAATAGATTTGAACTTACATGCGAAACGCATAAAGTGAATAAGGCGCAATTTGTCGGACAACTGATGTAAATACTTACAGGTGAAGCATTAAATACTATAATGTCGATAGAAGGTCCTGACAAGGTTAACTATTATGTGGGCAGAGCGGCCTTATTAAAGAAATATCAGGTCAATGAAGATTGTTATCGTCTTTGCTTTAAGACTATGTTACCAGATACGGGTAGAATTCTCAGAATTTATTTCAAAGATACGTCTTACGTTCTCACGATGGATTGAGCTGTCTAAGACTGAACACACATATGAAGCACTTATGGACTTGTTACTTCGTGACAAAGTCATGTCATCAGTTAATGAGTCTTTTCTCCCCTTTCTACATGAGCGTAAGCCTAAGAACTTAAAAGATATGGAAGAATATTGTTGCTAGTATGTCACTGCACACCCACAACAAACTATTAGCAATTCTAAAGTCAAAGAGGGTTTACCGGTGGCTTCTGCGGCACCATTTGGTACTAATTTTCATCGTAAATTTCAAGGTGCTCAACGCAACCTTGATAGGAAAAGTAATCGTAATTTCGGACAGGATCAAGGCGATCCATCCTGTAATGGTTCTTCTTCAAAGAACTGGAGGCGATCTGACAGTCCTCGTAATTTTGTTTCCAACAAATTTGGAAACTTTTGCAAAGGCAGCTTGAATAAAAACTATCCAACCTATCATAATTTTTCACGGAGACAACAGAACCAATCTAATAGATATTCTAATCAAAGGGAAAATGACAATCGCAACTGTGGAAATTGCAGTTCAAACCAAAACAATAATTTCAGTACGTCAAATAATAATAATTTCAGAGGAAATATTATTGCGGTAGATCGCAATATACCAATAATAGATCATGTCACCATGCTAACTCTGCTCAGCAAGAGTCTCAAGAAATTAGTAATCAGGAGACCAATAATAATGATAACTCTACTGCTAGTGCTTGCTCTGCTTTTGACTTTAAGAGAGCATCTCAGTGCCCTGAGTGCACAACTTTATTCGAACCTACTACTATAACAACCCAGAGGTGCGGTCATCCTCTACCCGCTCTCCCGGCCGTAGTTGCGAATGACGAGAGAGGTTCTCTTATTCTACATAAAGGTCCAGTCTCAGTCATCTTTGATTCTGGATGCACTACTATTGGGGTTAAACAATCTCTTATAGACCCTTCCTGGGCCACTGGGAAAGTGGTTAAATGTGTGACATTTGGTGGCACACTTGAAAAGTATTCGACTGCTATAATTCACATAGCTGCACCCTTTTTTACGGGAGATGTCCACGCGTGTTTACTACCGAATCCTATTGCGGATCTTATCATCGGGCGTATACACGGAGTTAAAGAGTGTACCCCGCGGCAGATTGCTGCTTGGGAAGAACAAAATATTCAAGCTGCTAATGCAGTTATCACAAGAGCACAAGCTCATAATATGCCTCAGACTTCATCGACCGAAAGTAATGAAGTGCTTAATCAAGATGATCACTCTGTGATTTCGAGTGACTCTTTTATAAAACTTCAACAAGATGACACTTCTTTAAAAAAATTCTTCCTTCTTGTCAAAAATGGTGATCCAAATCAGAACACAAATCGAAAATCTTGGATCACTATGAAGAATGGTGTACTAGTCCGTATGGTGCAAGGTTCGAATACGTCTATGCATTCGCAAATTCTTGTACCTAAAAGTATGAGAGTTCAAATTCTTCAACATGCCCACGACTCTCAGTGTGCTGGACATATGGGATTTTCCCGTACTAGGTCGAGAGTTCTTGCGGCATTCTTTTGGCCATTCGTAATTAAAGACATACGGGTTTATTGTCGCTCAGGCAAAGTATATCAAGAGGTCAAGTCGAAAGTTCTACGTTGTGTAGCACCTATTCAGGCTGCAGACATTCCTATGCGTCCGTTTCAAAAAAGGCAAAAGACGTTATTGGCCCTTTTAAAATCAAGTCGGCCAGAGGACACCAATTTATTCTAACATGCGTTGACATGTGTACGCGTTGGCCAGAGGCTATACCTCTTAAGAGCATTTCTACTGCCGCTATTGCAGACGCTCTTTGGCTGATATTTTCTCGTCTGGAATTTCCCAAATAAATTTTGTCAGACCATGGCACCAAATTAATATCAGACACTATGTCGCAGGTGATGTCTACTCTTCAAATTAAAAGGTCTCTGAGTAGTATCTATCATCCGATGTCTAATGGGTTAGTCAAACGTCTGAATAGAACGCTCAAGAATTTACTTGGGAAGATAACTGAGGATCATCCTCAGGATTGGGACAGGGTTTTACCCGCGGCTCTCTTTGCATATAGAGAGGTACCTAATGAACATACAGGGTTTTCTCCATTTGAGCTTGTCTTTGGCGCGCGACCACGCGGACCCATGTCGTTGCTTCACGATCTTATAACTGCTGATAATATCGATGATGACACACAATCTTCTTATGAATGTGTCATTGCTCTCAGGCAGAAAATTATTGAAGCATGCAGATTAGCAACTTCCGCATCTGAAGTTGCTAAAGAGAAAGCAAGGCAATTTGCAAATATAAATAGGTGCGTACGACAACTTTGTCCTGGCGATAAAGCACTTGTATTGCTCCCTTGTAGGGAAAATAGACTTCTCATTGCATGGAAAGGTCCTTATATGATTGTCTCTAAAATGTCTGATGTCGACTATGTTGTCGATATAGGCTGAAAGCATAAAACCTTTCATATAAACATGCTTACGGAATTTCATGAACGTCCAGACTACCTGCAGCCTATTTTTCAGGCGACGGACGATCCTTTAGACCCACACGGTCATTACTCATCTCTGTTGGTTATACAGGATGAAGAATCTACTTTTTCGGACGTTAATCTTCCTCTTCCAATGATTCCACTTCATTCTACGGAATTGTCGTGAATTATTCTAATCCCCATATATAAATTAAAACGTAAATGCAAAGCCTAACAAATAAATTCAATAAAAGGAAGAAGAATGGTAAAGAACAGTGCTGTCACAATGACTGTACTCGAAATCCCCCTTGTTTTCTACTTCGTCGGCAAATTGTAACGCTTTCACGTTGATAGTAAAAGCCTACTGTATTATTACCCGCTTTCTTCAATGAAACGTGTGCTGTATTTCTTGGAAAAACATTGAGATACGCAAGCTGATCAATGACCTAATTTTAATATTTCATTCATTCCATTTTATACACGGCGTAAATAAAGACAGATGGACTAAAGGATAGAGAGAAGGGAGAGGCATAAAGCCGAACACGTGCAACACTAAACACGCGTCGCGCGATACACAATTGCTGCCATCATGCGTGTAAGGCCACATGCACTAACTTTATTTCAAATCGACAGTGATAAAATTCACTACCCTTCCCAGAGTTAGGTTTTAAAATCCTGAAAAACGCTTATTAGGAAAGATGACAATAGATGGGTTTACGTTTGAAAACATTACAGTACCCAGACAGCACATCTTCGAAACAGTAGGTAGAAGAAATTGCATATTTTGAACGCAGCATATTAGCTCTATTAAATATATATATTTGGGTTCCTTAGGGTTTGCTGACAAAGAATATGTAAAACGTTACGCAAATAGTCTAGGAATTACCAAGTTATGGCCAAAATAAAATAGTGGGGGTGCCTGACAGCATGAAATCATTTCTGTTCAAAAAATTTTTTTATAACGTGTTTGAAAAAACATTACGTACGGAAATAGCCTACCATGTTAACTCCTAAGTGATTGGAGCGCAACAAATGAAAGACTAAACACGATTGGTCGGACTATAAATACTATCTTTCGTTGTCAGGGGAAACGGGAGTAGGAGTATTTTTTTGAAAAGATGTGTGGACAGGGTTTCATTGGTTAGAGCTGCGAATATACACAATTCAGAGCGTCTGTTCATCGCCACATCTTGTAATAAACCTACTAAGAAGCAGTACGTTGAGCACCAGTGTATATTTTTTATAAAATAAAGCCTGGGACATCGGCAGATCGGAGTTGTGCTATATTCATTGCCAGTCAACGAAACTGTTTATTATTATTTCCATGAATTGTGGTAAGTTTGAAATATTCAATATCTTTTAATGAAAATTGAATGTAAATTGATAATTTATGTCTGTATATATGTGTGGTTCAGTAGCGAACATGATGTAAAGCCTATAGGCTCCAGCCTGAACAGAGGGTGTCGGAGGAAAGTAAAACTGCATGGAATGGCCAAACAGTACACTGACACCTAGATTATTAACTAGAGAGAAATAATGCTGGAATTGCAGAGGCGTAGTAACCATTAGGGAGGGAAATACTGGTATAAAGTATTTCAGATGAAGCTGACAGTTGGCCTAACGCTCTGAACTCAATGTTTGTGAGGTATTGTGCTCAGTGTAGAACTAGAGTGTAAATTAGTTCTGACGTAGAAGGTACACCCTTCTTGTTTCAGGGACCGTGGTCTTAAAGTTATTGAGCAGCACCTGGTCAGAGCTTTGCTGAAGCCAGAGGTGGACAGCATACTCCTTGGTCCATATAGCAACCAGTGGGGTGGCTCCAGAACTCATTACAGTTAACGAGCAGAGGAGTCTTTTACTGCAGTCATCACGCAAGATAAGAGAGTGTGGCCATGGAGCTCAACATTATGTACCCCCATCTTAAAATGACAGTATAAACTAAAATTAAGAGGGGAATTAAATTGTTTTAATACCAGGAACTGAGAACATCTCCAATACTAGTTCCCATAGAAACAAACTATTGAAGTCATGATGACAAATACCAACAGAGCTTGAACAAAACAAAACCAGTATTACCTCATGTTACCACTACACAACTGACACACATAGGATACCATTAATAATATATGTCACTATAATAATCATATTAATAAATTCTGTACATATAACTTGTAATTAAAATTGATTGTGATTCCTGGTTCCATTTGTATTTGAATCAGGACACATATACATTCATGACAGCTATGAATACATATTGTTATTTGAAAAGTTATCAGTGACTCCTTTAAGATATCCTCTTAGAGTGTTTTATGTATATGAGTGTCACAGTGTTGTCAAGTGTGGTGGAATAAATTAAATTGTTTATCTGTCTGTTGTTGTTATTACTTACAATTCATCATACACATACCCTAGACATATAACGTAGTCATCACACTATTCCAGAATAATTCTGACTGAGATATATATATATATGTGGCAGCAAGTAAGGTTATCTATAATACACTACTCTTATTAGATATAGATACCTTCACAGCTGATCTCAGTCAGTACACTAAGTCCCCTATAAATATTTATAACATCCCACTTTACCACAGGAATCATGGGAAAATTTTACAGTTTCTCCTAAATTATCTACTGAGGAACTGCTACACGTCTCTTCCATGTTACAAACATTTCAGGATGTTCTTATGGACATTATTGGACACACATCTATCATTAAACATGACATAATACTTACTGACCATAACCCTATCAGCGTCAGACCTTACCCTATCCCTACACATTTTCAAACACAGGTCGAGAAAGAGTTAGATGAAATGGTACAGTTGAAAATAATTGAACCATCCACTCGGCATACTCTTCGTCTATGGTTATTGTTCGAATGAAAGACAATAACATACGCCTTTGCGTCGATTACCGTAAACTAAAGCAAGTAACGAAATTCGATGCTGAACGTATGCCGTTATTGGAGGAGCTACTTAATAGACTTTCTAATTCTCGGTTCTTTACCAAACTCGACTTGTCTAAAGGTTACTGGCAAGTTCCTCTCACGGAACGCGCCAAACTTCTAACTGCTTTCTCAACACCTAGGGGTTTGTTCCAATGGAACTTCATGCCTTTCGGCCTTATGAATGCCCCAGCTACTTTTGTACGCATGATGCGTCGAATTATTTCATATCGCTTAGATGTCATTGCATACTTGGACGATATCTGTCTTTTCAGTGATTCTTGGGAAGATCACTATTTGGGTTTATATGAACTGTTGTCTACTCTACGCTATCATAATCTGACAGCCAAACCCTCTAAAGCCTTTGTTGGGTTTAGTGAAATTTCTTTTCTGGGTCACCGTGTTGGTCATGGTCTCTTGCGTACAGAGGACCACAACACTTCCAAGATACTGAATATCACTATTCCATAAACGAAGAAGCAGATCCGTAATCTGTTAGGCTTAATACAGTTCTACGGAAGGTTCATTCCGAATCTTTCTTCTATCACGGCACCTCTCTCAACCCTACTGAAGAAAGGGTCTCCTAATATGGTACGCTGGTCCCAAGAATGCCAATCTTCATTGGATCATATAAAGACATTATTCTCATCACAACCTATCTTACAACTACCTTTAACTGATAAGACTTTTGTTCTTCGTAGTGACGCCTCATCAACAGGGATCGGGGCGGCACTGATGCAAGAGTATTCAGAAACTCTGCATCCTGTGATGTATGTCTGTAGGAAACTGAATGCAGCAGAAAGGAATTACTCTGTTCTAGACCGAGAATTATTAGCTATGGTCTGGGCGATTCTTAAACTTCAAAGATTCCTTCTTGGCGCGCATTTCATATTAGAAACCGACCAAAAAGCTCTCACCGCTATTCAGAGAAAAGGACTTGAAGAGCTCAAGATCCACTCGATATGCTATTGCTCTTCAACCTTTCCATTTTACGGTACGAGCTATCCGTGGCTCGGATAATGTGATGGCAGACATACTGTCGCGATGCCCACATGATTCTACTTAACTCTTATGTCTTAGATTTCCTAATACACGTCTAGATCTATGACTGTACCATACAATAACATTCTATTAGCACATTTGTTTTCACCTTACTTGAATTCATGGTTATAAATTGATTGATTTCTCTGTAACCGTTTTTGGTATAACAGAGGAAGGTTTGGTTATCACGATATAAAGGTCGGAAGTTAGTTTGGCCACATTTGACTTAGAAATGTAGGATTAACTATAGTATATAATAACATCCTACGATTATCAAATAGAATTGTGTCATTTGTATTTTTCTCAGCGAACCAGTGCTGTATTATGGAGTGTCTATAAAGAGTTCAATTTACGTCTTATGATGTCCATGCTTACCCTTTGGACGCTTCTTAGATGTGCCCACCTGAATAGAGTATTGTCATGAACTTCGGATGTCAAACTCAAGTAGTTTACATTAGTATACTTGTGTATGCATAATTGTATTAAAAGACATTACCTTTTGTTATGATACACCTTTTCGATATGATGGACTTATATCACTATATTTCGGGAGATTACTGTGTTAAAAGTACATTAAAGTAATAACTCCCCTATGTATTGTCATTCATTGTTGCTACACATAGTGACATTGTATTTTTTGTTGATGAGATATATAGAGATATATGTATATAATTTTTGCTTGCATTGTAACATTGCCAACTCCTTAAGGTACATTGGTGGTACATTCCCGGATATGTTTATACTTGGAGAAAATAGTTTCTCTTTTCTTGTGAGACATCTTTTGTTCTCACCAGACGCCCCATTGTGCATTAATGGCGTTATATTTATTTTAATACCTTTCATCACCGCATCATTCATGCGTTATGAGCCTGTTGTATCATGCTGATTGATGTATTTAAAAAAAATGATTTCATTTTTCCCCAGTGGGTGCGGTAAACAGTTGCTGTCAGTTTTGCTTATATTATAGACGTCAGCCTGTTTGATCCTTTTTGTGGTTTAAGAAAAAGAACTGGCTTTTAACTTTTAGAGACAGGTTAGATTGTGTGGTCATTCCCCTTGTCCTATTCACCTATCCTTATAAGGATCGATTTTGCACTGTTTCAGGGAAATGTTTTAAATAGTTGTCATTCCCCAAGTCGCTATTCAGATGCCCATATAAGGAGCGTTTCAGCTCTCTTTTCGGGGAACACTCTGGTCTGTATGTGAGCTCGACTCAGGCCAGTTCTTATTGGGCATGCGCGATGTTTTTTGCGCGGGGATCGTTAGACTTCCTATCTGGCAGTCTACCTGGGTTTCTGAGCTGACAGGAGGTCAGAGCTTTTTCGCTGGCTGTATTTATGGGGAGATAAAGTCCTCTGTGTGACAATTATGTCTGTGATTTTTCCCCGTGTTAATTCTGAGCGCCAAGGATGGCGAGTGTTATTGTGTGGTTATTCTAGAATGCTGTCAAGGTAAAAATAACCATTTAAATCTTTTGTTTATGCCTAGAACTGCAGATTATTTCGTTGCCAGCATATATGGTCGATTGACATTTTGAGTTGGTTTTCTCCCTGTGCGGAGAAGAGTTTATGGAAGATGTTAGATATGGAGCCCGCTATCTGTGCGGTATATACTGACCAAGACTGATATGTCTGATTAATTAAAAGAGAAGCCCAGAGATTATAGTACTGTTTGGAACCCGCTACTCAGGCGGTATGATATTGGCATGGACTGATATGCCTTGCTGGTAAGAGATAACACAGAGGTTACCCTATGATAGAAGCTCGCTATTTTGCGGCCTGGTTGTTTCGTTATAGAAGTACCTGACGTGTTACGTCAGAGGAGTCATAGACTATTGTTAAGTACTTGGAAGCCCGCCCCTCTGTGCGGCATGTTTGCTAGAGGTACCTGACGTGCTTAGTCAGTGGTACCTGAGCTACAGTATCAGTAGAACATAGATTGACAGGCCAGTAGCACTCTGATGTACAAGCTACTCGAGATTTATTGATGTCAGATGACTTCAATCATTATCATGTCTGTGATGTTATTGAACCTTGTTCAACTGACTGTGTATTTGATGTCGTCGTATGTACTGTATTAAATTGTGGAAACGTCAACAGTCGTTCAACGCTCCCTGACTTTATGATCATGAGTTACTGTGATGATCTCATAACCTATTTAATATAGCCTGTGTGGCGTAAGGGTATCGCCTAGATGTACTGGGGTGGCAACATTACTTCGAGCAATTTATTTGGTGCGTTACATCAACACAAATATACACCCCCTCGTCATTTTGGGCGTTATCAGTACGATCTCATTATAGTAATGGGAGACCTAAATGCAAAAGTGGGAGCACACAATAGTCATAACGAAAGAGTAATGGGGAAATGCGGCAGTGGAACAGCAAATGAGAATGGGGATAAATTAATAAGCTTCTGCAGTATTAACATCCTGGTCATTGGAGGAATACTTTTTCCATACAAGAAAGTGCACAAGTTAACATGGGAATCACCAAACGGACGAGACAGAAACCAGATAGATCACATAATGATCAATGGCAGATGGAGACATGCACTACAAGACGTGAAAGTAAGAAGAGGCGCAGAAGTGGGAAGTGATCATCACCTAGTAGTAGCAAGACTGAAAGTGAAACTCAGAGCTGCTGGACCAGTTGCAGTCAAACAGAAAAGATACAACATCACGAAACTGAAGGATCCCCTCACCAGAAAAGCTTTCGTGGTTAACGGAAAGAGAAGATATGAGATTATCAAAAGCCAGGAAAGAACAGAGACCGATGATGTTGACCAGGGATTCAACACCATCTCAACAATATACAAGGAAAGCAGCAAGTCATGCTTGAGATTCCAGGAGAGAAGGAGCCAAGACTGAATAACACCAGATACGCTAAATACCATAGCGAAGAGAAAGGAAATGAAAAGAAAGAAAACAGAAGCTAATTCGCCCAGGTTAAAGGCAATATATAGTGAACAGTACAGTCAGCTGGACAAGGAAGTTAAATGTCAAACTCGTGCTAACAAAATGACATTTCTGGATGACCTTGCAAGACAGACAGAAGAGGATGCACTGAGAAATGAACAAAGCACAGTATACACAATAACTAAAATCATCATTGGAAAATGAGGTGCAAACAATATAAGTATATGAGGAGAACTGCCGTAAGACAAGGGTAAAACAGTTGAACGGGAAAAAAAACACATACATACAAATATTAATACGTCTTACAAGGAGAAAGGACAAGAAAAACCTACGTTGCGACCAAAAGGCCTTCGTCAGGGACAGACAAACAAGAGACAGGAGGGAAAGAAAATGAGAATTAAGTAGAGAACATGAAATTATTAAAATAAGAGAAAAAAACTCCCTTGTGTCCAGCCACATGTGAAGCAAGTAGTAAGAGATAAGCACGGAAATCTCACCACGACAGTAGAGGGACAGGAAACAAGATGGGCAGAGCATTTCAGAGAAACTCTGAATAAGGAACCACCAGAGACACAATTGAATGTTCCTGAGGCTGAAAATGATCTAGATGTCAATACAGACATCCCACGAAAAGAAGAAATCATCACAGCAATCAAAGGGTTAAAGAATGGAAAAGCTCCTGGTCATGATAATGTAAATGCAAAGCTATTTAAGACAGATCAAGAGCTAGATGCAGAACTATTAGAACCACAATTTGCACAAGTCTGGAAAACAGGGACAACACCAACAGAGTGGAGAAAATGAATAATTGTCAATTGCCCAAGGAGGGAGATCTTGCAGACTGCAATAATTGGAGAGGAATAACTTCTCTCAGTTCCCAGCAACATACTAGGCAGGATAATTATACAGAGAATCTCAAAAGCAGTAGACCACAAACTGAGGAAAGAACAAGCAGCATTTAGAAAGAACAGAAGATGTGTACATCATATATTTACCCTCAGGAAAATTATAGAGCAGTGCTCAGAATGACAAAGACAGTTGTACATTAATTTCGTTGATTTTGAAAAGGCTTTTTACAGTATACATACGGACAGTTTATGGAAAATACTGAGGGCCTATGGAATTCCAAGCTGCATAGTGTCAATCATAAAAAGCCTTTATGCCAACTTTACGTGTAGCATTGGGCTGAGCAACCTAACCTTTGAAGTGAAGACAGGAGTACGACAGGGATGCCCCTTATCAACCACTCTATTTTTAACAGTCATAGACTGGGTGATGCGCCAGACAACAGAGGGCAATCCAAGAGGAATAAGATGGACTACATTTTCTACACTGGAAGATCTGGAATATGCAGATGACATTGCACTGCTAGCACATTCACATCAACATATCCAGGAAAAAACGGATAGACTTAATAAGTATAGCCAGCAGGTGGGCTTGAACATCAGCCTAAAGAAGACAGAGGTCATGACGCGCAATGTGAGCAACCCTGAGCCCATATCAGTAAGGAATCAGCAACTGGAAAGACAGATGCCTTGACATACCTAGGATGCATAGTAACAACAGCCGGCGGAGCAATCAAAGACATCAACAACAGAATGAAAAAAGCAAGAACAGCCTTCTTTTGTCTAAACAACATCTAGAAGTCCTCTCAGCACAGCACAAACACAAAATTAGGATTATATCAGAGCTGTGTGCTTTCTGTGCTTCTCTGTGGCGCGGAGAGCTGGAGAGTTACAGAGAAGGAAATGTGGAAGTTGTCCTCTTTTCACACAACATGCCTAAGAAAAATTCTCCGAATCTTTTGGCCAAATACCATCACCAACGAAGATCTGCTTACTCGGAGCAAGCAAGAGGACATGCACACCATCATAGCTAGCAGACGCTAGAGCTGGGTTGGCCATGTCCTGAGAAGAGACCCTGATGCCATCACAAGAACAGCTATGCTATGGACCCCTGAAGAAAAACGAAAGAGAGGCCGACCAAAAACAACTTGGTGGAGGACTGTGGAGGCTGAGATGCAAAGAGTGAACCAGAGTTGGGGCACTGTACGAAGGATGGCCGCCGACCGAGCAAAGTGGAATCAATTTTTTGTTGCTCTACAAGACGCCACCAGGCGTAATGGCCACTGACTGCTTTGACCGTCGGCGGCTAAGGATCAAACAAGAAGAGATCACTGTTCCTTCAGATTTCTGCGCTCTCGGCTTGACATGTGTTGGGGAGCCCGGGGTTTTCCATTGCATGCTGGCAATTTTGGATTCAGGGTCATAATAGTGTACCCAAGTCTCATCTACTGTCACCATGGTCTCCAAAAAAGTCTTTTGACTGACACTTTTTGAGCAACTATTGACAGCAATTTACGCTCGTTTGCTTCTGTTCACGTGTCAACAGTCGCGGAACCCAGCATGCACACACTTTTCTCATGTTCAGTCTGTTGTGTAAAATTCTATAAACTGTTCTTTCATTCAGTTTTACTCTACTAGCTATCTCCACAATTGTCATTTTTCGATCCTGGTCAATGATTTTCTTCACTCTTGTTGCATTTTCATTGTTGCACTCTGAGGCTGGTCTACCAGATCTGGGCAGATCAGCAACATTTGAGCGGCAGCACTTAAACTGTTGACACCAGTTATTTACCGAAGTATATGAATGACAAGAATCACGAAACACTGGTTCCATCTCCTTGTGTATTTCTGTAGGTGTTTTTCCCTGAAACATCAGAAATTTTATCACAGCTCTGGCCTCCTTCTTTTCCATTGTTTTGTCAAATCTTTGGAGCAGCACATCCGGTCAATAGGGTACATTGCGCCGTGCACCATAGCGGGAAAACCCATTGAAGAAACAAACATGTACTTCACACATTCAGTGCAAATATGATGAATTTTAAATGTGCCAAGTTTCATCTTCCTCCTGTGACTCCTTCATGGTCAGGCCCCAGACTTATGTCAATCCCCTTGTAGTTTGCAATATAGACAAAAATCTGTCTCTCTCCATCACTTGGGAATAAAATGGAGTGTGAAACATAGGCTCTTGTGAGAAGAAATAATCTTTTATGCTTGGCCTTTTGTCGATACCCATTGCTTGATGCAGAGTAAAAAATGTTAGCAGCTCATAATCGCTTACTGGATTCCATCGATTATATCTTGATCGTTTCAGTTAAGGTGTATGCTTCTGTTCTTCAATTTCTGCAAAGCAGTTTATGCTTTTTAAAATTTCCTCCCTTACAGCTGATTATACAAGGCTTTCAAAACACTGGATCGGGGTAGATGATTCATTTAGGCCTAAATTTGCTTATACACCCACTGCTTGTCCGTCTTTACGTTGAAATCTAAAGCTATTCCTTGTTAGTATACCCAAGTTTTCTTCCTGCCATTCTATATTTCCGACACACTCCTGTTTTAGTCTTTCCCCTTCTTGTAAAACTAAATTAGGTCCTTCTGGGTCTGATGTTGAAGAATCAAAGTTAGGTGATGAAACCACACCCACTCTTCCAAAAATAATACCTTCATTCTCTGAATCCACATCATTGGAAGACGAATTAGTCATCAAATTAACACTAAAATCACTACTGCAATAGCCGTCTACATCTTCGCTGAAATTTTCTAGCTAACTAAGGGCCTGCTGAGAACTTAGACAAGCAGGTTGCTTGCGAGAAGATGAATTAGATGCCATCGAAAATAGGTAACCCAAATTTTGTAAAAATTACACGAGGTAAATTTTGCTATCGGGTCGATATTACTCGAAAGAGTGGCGCTATAACTCTCCCGCGTTAGAAATAATAATAAAGATGGCTATACTTCCACTTCCCAGTCATCGAAAACTTCTAACTGGGATGAAACAAAACAAAAACTTACTTCAAACCTATCGACCAAGATTACTGGCTCCCCGTCTTCAGAGGCTAGAAATATCGACCAAGAATAATTGCTCCACGTCCTTTAAGAGATAATATGTCTAACTTGAGACTGATTTTACGTGAGTACTCCTTTTTTCCCCTGTCCAATGACAGTTGTCCTCTCGCCATTCAGGCATACTCGCTGATTTCAGAGGTACCTATTAGTGCTGGGTCAGCTCAGGAGCCGTTCAGGTTATTCCAATCAGATGTCCTTACCAGGGTTCGAATTATTCCAGTCCAAGTTCCGCTCGACGACGCTCCTTCAAATGCCCTGCCAGGGCTCGAACCTTGATCACCCGATTGCCAGCGCAGTGTGGTGGTAACCATTACACCAGCGCGTCTCCCAATAATGGTGATAAAGTAAATTCTGTTATCATTTCCCTTTTTGCTTCTCATTGACTCAGGAACCATCACTGCATCTGACCCCCTTAGCAGAAAGCCTGTTCCAGAGTATTCATGAGTGCATGCCAGCAGTAGTTTCTGTAGCAAGTCTTTGACATGATGAGTTTGCCAGCCCTGTGCATAGTCTCATAATTGTCACTTCTTACGACATGCTTGAAGGATCGGTTGTTTCTATTCTTTTCTCATCTGCTCAGATACCCCCCCCCCCTCCCCCCCCCCCCCCCCCAGGAGCTACATGGGGCACAGTCAACTCTATTAGTGTCAGTAATTATGATTACAATAATGATTTTGGCAATGATAATGATAGTGATTTTTGGTGGTTATACTGATAATGATAGTGTAGGTGAAGCTTGTAACCAAGATTATGATGCTTCCTACAGAGCATGAAGAAAAAGAGCAGTATATATTACATTGGTCATTAAATTTATGAATTAGGAGACTCACAGGTCAAGTTGTAACATTAGTAAATGCGCGGGCTTTTCATTTTTAGTGAAGTGAGCACAGCTACCAGCAGGGTCTCCCAAGGCAGACAGGTTAAAGCATTGGCACCAGGCGAGAAGAGAAACAAATCTGCTGAACAGGAAGACTTGGGACAGCCAAGGACTAAGGAAAGCTTACCTGTGAAATGTGGCTGATGAAATAGTATAAAAGGTCAACATAACTCACTTTAATTTAGGCAAGATTGTGAAGAAAACAAATCGGTTCTCAGTGACATGATTGTGAAGAAAACAAAATAGTGCCTCTCTGCAGAATCCTGCCAGTACTGTTATTGATGACTTGAACAGCTGTTCTGAACGTTGGGGATGGTCAGAAACAGAAAGTAAAGATGATGAGATTGAAGACTGGAAAATAATACAAATGTCCAGCTGCTCTATATATTTAATGACAAACCCAGTTTCTAATCCAAAAGGTTACAGAATCAGCTGTACTCCAGACATAGCCTTTTCAACATATGACATTTTCCACAGAATTGACTGACCAGCACTTAACCATTACAAATGGAGAAGCACAAACTATTGCTGTGATTGAACTACAAGTGAGCAGATTGATACAGACATCCAGCGCTGACAGATAAGCATTAGCGAAACTATCAGTGCATGAAACAGCAAAATGAAAATAATGGTTGAAAGTTTTAACAAGGTGGCACTGTAAGCATCTGTTGTTGATTACATTCCTTGAGGGACTAAGAAGAATTACAAACCATACTGGACCAAAGAACTGCAACAGCTTGAGGAGGAAGTAATAAAGGCTAGAACTACAACAAAGAGATATTCAGTTGAAACTAACATCTCTGTAAAATACCTTACACCTAACAACAAGAGATTGAAACCTTTTGATAACATTGCAAGGCAGTCCTAGCTCTGAAACCCCCCAGGGCAAGAGAGGCAGAGGTAAACCAAGAAGTACATGGAGAAGAGAGCTGGAGACAAGGTGAATATGATAAGGAGAACTTGAGATGATGGTACATGACAGGAGGACTTGGTGTGTATTTGTTGAAGACCTATGCTCCTTGGAGAGTTGAGGGTAATTATGATGTTAAGAAAACTGGTTAATATGTCCATCAAGAGTGATGCAGACTGACACACGCTGGCCTTTACAGACTCCTTGGAGACAGTCACTTTACAGCAATGAAAATTTTTGAAACCTAACAACCATTTCATAAGATCTAACAGGGAAATATAAACAAGCAAATGGACTCATTAAAGATAAAAATGGAAAATTGCTTAGTAATTTACTTACTTACTTAGTCGTTCCCCTTCTACCGTGAGGTGTAGAGGTTTGGAAGAGAGAGCGCCAGACTATTCTATCAGCTGTCTTCTTCCTGGCCTGGTTCCATTCTAGTCCTCAGTCCTTCAAAGATTGTCTAATGTTGTCCTCCCAGCGGACTCTGGGTCATCCTGGAGGTCTGGATCTCTGGCTCTTTGTTTCCCATGCTTGTCGTGGTAGCCGATCTTCTCCCATTCTGCAGACATGGCCAAACCATCTTAGTTGGGACTGTTCTATTTGGGTCTGTAGCGGGTGGGATTTTAGGCCTTGACTAATCATCTGGTTGCGGACCATGTCTCTTCTTGGTACTTCAACCACCTTCCTCAGATACCTCATTTCTGAGATTTGGATCTGTCTTTTGTGGGTTGTAGTCATTGCCCATGACTCGCATCCATATGTCAAGACTGGGACAAAGGTGGAGCGGTATACAGCCATCTTTGTTTTCTTACCTACCTCTTTCTTGCTGAGGAATCCTTGATTTATGGCCTGAAAAAGTCTCTCAGCCGCTGCATTTCGAGTGGCCAACTCTTCTTTGATGCCTCCCTTTCGGTCTATAATAGCTCCGAGATATTTAAAGTGGTCGAAATGCTCCAGGACCTGTTCTCCCAACTTAATCTGATGTTTTCTTTCTTCTCGTGATATCACCAAGGATTTTGTTTTAGATCTGCTTATGACATCCCTCTCTTCTCCAGCTCTTCCTTTCAGACTTGCAGGTTGGATTGGAGATGTACCTCTGATTTAGCAATCAGGACAACATCATCAGCAAATGCTAGCTCTGAAATACAGACCTGTCTCATCTTCCAGTACTCCACTGAATACTATTTCGTTCTCTCCTTACATGCCTTGATGACATCGTCCATGAGAAGTATGAAAAGATAAGGTGTCTGGATATCGCCTTGTCTTACACCAGTGGTGGTCCTGAACTCTTCTGACTTATAGTTTGCTGTCTTCACATAATTTCTGCAAGACTTGTAGAAGCTCTGTATAGCATGAATCAGAGGTGCTGGAATCTTCTTCCTTGCCAAACAGTCCCAAAGTTCGCTCCAGGGGACCCTGTCAAACGCCTTTTCCAGATCTATGAAACAAAGATGGGTCTCACTCTTGTACTCAAGGGCCTTTTCACTCAGCGGCCTGAGTGTGAAGATTAGGTCTTGAGTACTTCGGTTTGCTCGGAATCCGCACTGGGCCTCATCCAATTGTGGCTCAGCGATGCTTAGCTGAGCCTAGCTTAGTAATATACAAGAACAAATGATCAGATGGACAGAACATTTTGAGGAACGTCTCAATAGACCAGCTCCAACTAATCTCCTAGACATCCAGCCAGCAGAAGGGGAGTTTCTAATCGCTGTGAACGACCAAATAGAGAAGAAAGCTTCTGAAAGATGGAAAAGCAGCCAGTCCAGATGGAATTTGAGCAGAGGCCATCAAAACAGATATTGATTCCTCTACAGAGATATTATACAAACAACTTGGGAGAGAGAGGAAATACCAACAGAATTGAAGGAAGGTTATCTGGTCAAGTTACCTAAGAAGGGAAATTTACAAGAGTGCACAAATTATAGAGGAATAATGTTGCTGTCAGTGCCAGGAAAATTATAAAACAGAATGATCCTTGAGAGATTAAAATAGTCCATAGACAAGCAACTGAGAGATGAACAAGCAGGTTTTCGACAAAACAGATCCTGTACAGAACAAATAGCCACATTGAGAATAATAGTTGAACAAAGTCTGGAATGAAATCACCACTATACATCAGATTCGTGGACTATGAAAAGGCTTTTGACAGTGTAGACAGAGAATCACTTTGGAAATTTATGAGGCATTATGGAGATCCCATAAAGATGATTAACTTAATAAGGAAGACATATGAAGACATGACATGCAGAGTTCTTCATGAAGGACAACTTACAGAACCGTTTAGGATTAGAGCGGGAGTGAGACAGGGATGCCTCTTATCTCAATTTATTTTCTTACAATAGATTGGGTAATGATAACATCGACATCACACAACAGAAATGGAATCCAGTGGAATCTGACTAAACAGCTTGATGATCTGGATTTTGCAGATGACTTGGCTCTTCTGTCCTAAAACCATAATCAGATGCAAGAGAAAATGAAAATTCTCAATGACAGGTCACAACAAGTTGGCCTGAAAATACACAGGGAAAAGACAAAGATTTTGAGAATAAATGCAAGAAATGATAACAAGAATGAACTTGAAGAAACACCACTAAAGGATGTAGAATCGTACACATATCGTGGTAGAAATATAGACAAAGTTGGAGGAACAGACAATGATATCAAAATAAGAATACAAAAAGCAAGAGGTGCTTTCATTGCCCTGGGAAACATATGGAGAACAAGAGAAATCAAGTCAAGTCCAACACGAAAATAAGAATCTTCAACTCAAATGTGAAGTCAGTCCTATTTTATGGATCTGAGACACGGAGAACAACAAAAACAAGAACTAAAAAGCTACAGGCTTTGATAAACGGGTGCTTGCGTAGAATAGAAGGACTGAAATGGTATGACAAAGTCACAAATATGGAATTGATGACAAGAACCAGACAACTGCCAGTGGAACAAGAGCTGAGAAGAAGACGATGGCGATGGATAGGACACAAACTGAGGAAACCCGTTGATAGCATTACAAGGCAGTCCTTATTCTGGAATCCACAGGGAAAGAGAGGCAGAAGTATACCAAAAACACATGGAGAAGAGAGCTGGATACAGAGGTGAAAATGATGAGGAAAACATGGAAAGAACTTGAGCGGATGGCATGGGACAGGAAGACTTGGCATGTGTTTGTTGAAGGCCTATGTTCCTCAGAGAGCTAAAGGGTATTGATTGATTGATTGGCTATTCTGTCCCATAACCATAATCAGATGCAAGACAAAATGAAAATTCTTGATGAGAGGTAACGACTAGTGGGTCTGAAAATACACAGGTAAAAGACAAAGATAATAAGAATAAATGACAACAAGTTTGAGCTTGAAGAAACACCACTAAAGGATGTAGAATCGTACACATATCTTGGCAGTAATGTAGACAAAGTTGGAGGGACAGACAGTGATATCAAAATAAGAATACAAAAAGCAAGAGGAGCTTTCATTGCATTGGGAAATATATGGAGAACAAGAGAAATCATGGAGAAGAGAACTGGATACAGAGGTAAAAATAATGAGGAAAACATGGAAAGAGCTTGAGCGGATGGCAGAGGACAAGAAGACTTGGCATATGTTTGTTGAAGGCCTATGCTCCTCAGGGAGCTGAAGGGTATTGATTGATTTATTGATTTTATAAGATAGATGTAGCTATGTGAAAAGTCTGATTGGCTAAGTGGTTAGTTGTCTTAATGCAGTGAAGTTAATGGGTGATAGAAGCCTAACAGCATTATGCAAAAGTCTACCCAGCTGTAAATGGGTACTTGATTCTGCTTTTGAGTTAGAAAAGGCAGAGTCAGTGAGGAAGAAAACTGGTCACCCTTCATCATAAAGCTGGACCTAGTATGTGGAATTATCAGCTACGGGACTATGTTTATCTTTACTTTATGTGACAGCAAATGAGGAGGTTTGTGGAATTATCAGCTACGGAACTATGTTTATTTTTACTTTATGTGACAGCAAATGAGGAAGTTTGTGGAATTATCAGCTACGGGACTATGTTTATCTTTACTTTATGTGACAGCAAATGAGGAGGTTTGTGGAATTATCAGCTACGGGACTATGTTTATCTTTACTTTATGTGACAGCAAATGAGGAGGTTTGTGGAATTATCAGCTACGGGACTATGTTTATCTTTACCTTATGTGACAGCAAATGAGGAAGTTTGTGGAATTATCAGCTACGGGACTATGTTTATCTTTACTTTATGTGACAGCAAATGAGGAGGTTTGTGGAATTATCAGCTGCGGGACTATGTTTATCTTTACTTTATGTGACAGCAAATGAGGAGGTTTGTGGAATTATCAGCTACGGGACTATGTTTATCTTTACTTGATGTGAAAGCAAATGAGGAAGTTTGTGGAATTATCAGGTACGGGGCTATGTTTATCTTTACTTTATGTGACAGCAAATGAGGAGGTTTGTGGAATTATCAGCAACGGGACTATGTTTTTCTTTACTTTATGTGACAGCAAATGAGGAAGTTTGTGGAATTATCAGCTACGTAGCTATGTTTATCTTTACTTTATGTGACAGCAAATGAGGAAGTTTGTGGAATTATCAGCTACGGGGCTATGTTTATCTTTACTTTTTGTGACAGCACATGAGAAAGTTTGTGGAATTATCAGCTACGGGGCTATGTTTATCTTTACTTTATGTGACAGCAAATGAGGAAGTTTATGGAATTATCAGGTACGGGGCTATGTTTATCTTTACTTTATGTGACAGCAAATGAGGAAGTTTGTGGCATTATCGGCTACGGCACTATGTTTATCTTTACTTTATGTGACAGCAAATGCGGAAGTTTGTTTAATTATCAGCTACGTGGCTATGTTTATCTTTACTTTATGTGACAGCAAATGAGGAAGTTTGTGGCATTATCAGCTACGGGACTATGTTTATCTTTACTTTATATGACAGCAAATGAGGAAGTTTATGGAATTATCAGCTACGGGGCTATGTTTATCTTTACTTTTTGTGACAGCAAATGAGGAAGTTTGTGGAATTATCAGCTACGGGGCTATGTTTATCTTTACTTTATGTGACAGCAAATGAGGAAGTTTGTGGCATTATCAGCTACGGGGCTATGTTTATCTTTACTTTATGTGACAGCAAATGAGGAAGTTTAGGGCATTATCAGGTACAGGGCTATGTTTATCTTTACTTTATGTGACAGCAAATGAGGAAGTTTGTGGAATTATCAGCTACAGGGCTATGTTTTTCTTTACTTTATGTGACAGCTAATGAGGAAGTTTGTGGCATTATCGGGTACGGGGCTTTGTTTATCTTTACTTTATGTGACAGCAAATGAGGAGGTTTGGGGCATTATTAGCTACGGGGCTATGTTTATCTTTACTTTTTGTGACAGCAAATGAGGAAGTTTGTGGAACTGTCAGCTACGGGGCTATGTTTATCTTTACTTTATGTGACAGCAAATGAGGAAGTTTGTGGCATTATCGGCTACGGTGCTTTGTTTATCTTTACTTTATGTGACAGCAAATGAGGAAGAAGTAGATATGTTTAACAGAGTGAAAAGTTGGAATCTTTAATGAATAGTGTAGGTGAAAGGTGATAGTTTGAATATTTAGTAAAGTTGGAAGGTAAAATTTAAAATATGTAATAAAGGGACAAGATAAAGTTTCAATATTTATTAATAGTACACAAAAGGTCTTTAAATGTGTATTATATTGGAAGAAATCATACCATTAAGTGAAGCAAAATAATTTTAGTGTGTTTTAGATTTAAAAGGTAGAGTTTCTGTGTGTGGTAAATGAAAAGATCTACACATATTTGTTATATTTAATAAATGGCTGTCTATGTGTTCTTTTAATTCAAAGTCTGTGAATTTCAGCTGTCGTTGGACCTCTATACTAACTGCAATTTCACTGGATATTATGCAACCGTTGGATCAATTTATCTTGTGGAAATTGGGCAGTGGACTGATGCAGCCGTAACCATTAACAACTATGACAACAAAACTAAGGCTAGTTATCACTGACTGTGACGTCTATCCTGTGCTACCGTACTATTCTTATACTCCAGTTGCAAATCTCATCAAGAACAAGTAAGTAAACGTCTTTGTTTCAAGCTTCATATAAAGCTTAGGCCATCAGCAAGATCTCTTTGTTTCTGGTTTCTCCTGAATACTTTGTCCTAATCCTTCATTTATTGGTTTAAATATTTTTTTGTCTTATTACCATTTTATCTTAGTTTCCTTTTACAGCATCTTAGTTCATTGCTGCAGTTCACAAAGCTTTCCATTGACAACAGGAGAAGCAGAAATTGTAGTCTTATTTCATGGATTTGATTTTGATTTTTTTTTAAAACAAGAATAACAGTTTTGCTATTATGTATTTTGATCTTATTAGAAAGTCTAGAAATTTATTACAAAGACTAGCTGTTGTAGCAAAGGTATTAAAATAAAGACTGAAATCATGACATTTATTTACAAAACATGGGGTTTTACTAACAAAAGAAAAGACTCTATGAAGTTGTTTTATATCGTTAGAAATCACAAGTAATTACCAGGCCCCCGTGTAGTTCTAGGGGGGTCTCTGAGGAGAAAAAGAATAGGACTCCTGCTCCCTCAGATGCAACTAGAATGAGGTTGTGCATGAGGCAGTTGGTCTCATCATGTAAAACAAGTTACTACAAGGACCTCTACTGTAAGAGTACAAGTTTTCTACAAGGGTGCCAGCTGCAAAAGTGGCTCTATGCTAAATAAGGAGCAAAAAAGAAGACTAATTAACAGCAAGCTGCATTTTCTTGTCCTCATTATGATGAAGTTAGCTCTTACTGATAGCATTAACGTTTTGTGCTGATAATTCTGTTACATAAACTTGTCCTCATTATGATGAAGTTAGCTCTTACTGATAGCATTAACTTTTTGTGCTGCTAATTCTGTTACATAAACTTGTCCTCATTATGATGAAGTTAGCTCTTACTGATAGCATTAACGTTTTGTGCTGCTAATTCTGTTACATAAACTTGTCCTCATTATGATGAAGTTAGCTCTTACTGATAGCATTAACTTTTTGTGCTGCTAATTCTGTTACATAAACTTGTCCTCATTATGATGAAGTTAGCTCTTACTGATAGCATCAATTTTTTGTGCTGCTAATTCTGTCACATAAGCTTTTCCTCATTATGGTGAAGTTAGCTCTTACTAATAGCATCAACTTTTTGTGCTGCTAATTCTGTCACATAAACTTTTTCTCATTATGATGAAGTTAGCTGACTGATAGCATTAACTTTTTGTGCTGCTAATTCTGTCACATAAACACTGACAACTGGTAATGAAAAAAAAATATTAAAACAGAGGACTGACAAAATGATTTGGAGCAAAAGACATAGCAAGAACTACCCGCAGAAACTTTAAGCCTGAAGTCTGATGAAGAAAAGGGACATGTATTACTCAATCGGTATATCAATCGGACAGATAAAAGTGATAAAGTGGCCAGTCCAGAAATTAAGGACTTTGTTCTGCAAAACATATGACATGAGATATGTTTCTACCTCATTTCTGATGAGTACGTTATGTACACTTTAATAACTATTAGACACATTGCCCCAAGTCCTGATGGTGTACAGTACCACCATTTAAAACAGCTGGACAACACAGGAACTATGAATGAGGTGAGGAATTTCAACACCAGTATTTAAAATGCTGAGGTGCCAGAAGACTAACAGCATAGTTACCTACGGCCACTTTGTAAACCTGGTAAAGACCCCACACTTCTCAACAGCTATCATATTATCACAATACAGAATACGTTAAGGTAAATTACTTAAAGATATAGTAGCAAGACAAATGATGAACCACCTTGAACATGCGCAGATCCTCCCTGATGCCATGGGTAGCTATAGGCTCATGAACGTCACAAGGAGTAAAGCTTGAACATTTGTGTATGATGTGTAACAAAGAAATGTTGTGAACTTTACAACCTTAATGAAATGTGTAATGGCATGTGGTGTAAACCCTTGACCAGCAAAATGGATAGCAGCTGCCTTAGTGGAGAGATCGGTGGCATTTCACTTGGGAACACTGGACGTCAGAACCAAAGCAGATTTATCTGGGGCTACCCCAGGGTTCTCCACTGTCACCAGTGCTGTTTAACATGTACCAAGCAAAAAAGCCAGCATTCAAACAACAGGGTCGAGATGAGAATTAACTTTTGCAGATGACAAACTCATTTACAGAACTGGCTCAGACAAACAAGAAATGGTGAAAATATTACATGAGACACTACGGGCAGTTTCTAAATGGTGCGAGGAAACCAGCTCCAAGGTCAGTCCCAACAAAGCCTGTATACTGTGGTGCTCCTTGAACAACTTCATAGTGAAAGCAGATCTTCCAATCATTTCTCTCAATGAGTAGAAAATTGAAAGACAAGCTCAAATATATGTTATCTCTTATTTCATTGCATTGACAGATAAAGTCTCAGGTAATTACTTGCCAGGGCTGGCTACAGGGATGAGCCAGTGGAACCCCTGACTCGGGGGCACCAATACTGCCCCACAGAAAACATTCAGCACAATAAATGCCGGAAGCCAGACAGACAGATATACATACATACTGGAATCCTTAGGCTCCATTAAAAGCATGTACATGATGATGTAATAAAATACAACATACGAGATAGTAGAATTATTACAATTTACAGCAGCATGGGAAATGTCTGTGGTATTTCATTATAGGCATTTTTTTACATCAAAGTGTCCATTTCCTGTGTGACCGTTGGGGTCGACAGATGTTGATCTGAGCCACCACGTGATCGTATAGCTAGTTCGTCTTTCAGTCTCTAAGTCTATACACTGGCATCACACTTCTTAAAACTTCACCAACACCATAAGTAAAGGACATACTTCTCACACCAAATGTCTTTTCAATATTTTAATTGCATACTTACCAATGAAGTATAACATATGTACAACTTGGTGAAATCGTTGAAGAAAAAAACTATATGTAGACTTCATATTTCTCATGTATGGAACAGTACATTTCTTTCTCTCTGGCTATTCTTCTGCTACTGGTTATTCTGCTTACAGTCTCTTATGTTTCTCTCTCTCTCTCTTGTATTTTTCCTGAACTACTTTACATTGCTCTATTGTTTATCTCTTATACTTCATTGTAATTTCATGTAGCCTGGTTGATGCTTGAAAGTATCATTTTGTAATGACCGGAAAACCCCCGGGAAGACTGCTATTTCAACCGAACTGATCTAACGAGGTCTAAAGTTCTTAGGGCGAGAGACACATACATTTATCTTTGTGGATCTTTCCATCCACTGATATATTACACACACTCTTGGTTCACTGAAAACTCTGCACCTGAACAAATCATATCTGTTCTAACATCTCGTGTTGAATTTGAGTTTCTGTTTCCACAGACTGGCTTTGGTAGCTCATCTCAAAGCATTCCACACTTAAAAAAGGAGTTCATTGAGTTTCCTCTCTCTCTCTCTGGTCCTTCTACCATCAAAACCAGGCTTGAACTAAAATCAATGCACTCTTGATGTGCTGTCTACCTGTGTGTCACGTGATCCGTGGTTGACTCTGCCTGAATCAAGTTCACCTATGCTCACAAATTATCTTGCACCTAAAGGCCTTTCTAACTGACAGACAAAAGGGGGACTACTATTTTAAGTACTCAGCCAAGCCGTTTTTATTTCCCTTTATTACTTTTAAAAAATATCCCTTTAATAATTCCGGCCACCTGAACCGGCACTGACATGTTTACATAGTGTTCTGGCTTCAGATCTCCCTATCCTCAGAGATGTCACAGGATAGAAATTGGCCGAAATTTTACATTGGTCACGCTGTGTGACAACACTGATACTCATCTTAAAAAACCCGTTTGGCGAGTTCAGCCGAGAACGGAAGTGGGTATGAAACTTGTGGCGGAATTCAGATGTCCGCCGTCCTGTTCGGACGTATGTTGCCTTTGTCAGCAGTTGTGCTGGGATTATGTGAATGCCAGTGAGGTTCATACTTCTTGTTAGTTTCATGTGATCAGGAGTATTTGATATGTTACTAAATTGTGGTTGGAAGTTCTAGTGATTTCCTCCTGGATATTATTTACGATAAGATTATTGCAATTATGTATTGCGTTGTTTCAGTAGTGGATATCGCCTGTGAGCGATAGTCATTGTGTAGTCACTGATTAGATGTCGATGATCATTTTTGCTATTATGTTTAGCTGTCTATTTTGGCAAGTAGTTGGCATTTTCATTATATTGTGTATTGCATTTCATATGTGGTGCTAGCCATGTCTGGCCTCTGTGTGTGCCTTTTTGGTTATTAAAGGGATCATACCTGATTTCAGTGTTACCGGTGTTATGGTGAGTTTGTGTCAACTAGTTTTAGTTGTGGTCGTACTTCTAGCCAATGAGCCTTGCTATTGTTGTTATTAATATACATATGCTGATTGTGGTAAATCCACACTATTACTAGAAGTTGACATCTGCGAGGCTCTTGTCCGGTTAGTTAGAGGCAGTGGGGCCGATATTTTACAATATAATAGATTCTGACATCTGAAGTAACTCGATGTAGTTAGGCGTGTAGCTTGTATGTTATAGTGTTATTCCCAGCTAGCTGGCGTTCGAAATATGATTTATTGTTATTAAAGCTTTAGCGCCTGTATTTGTGTGAATAAGGCCATTAAGTATGGTGCACACAGTATTTTAGAAGGTGGTGGGCCACTGTGTTGGCGCCTTCATATTTTTTCTCTTACTCACGAGAGCAAGTTGTTTTTGTCAGTTCAGTGAAAGGCTAGTGTGTGTGTCAGTCTGTTACGGTATTGTTTACGGTCGCGTGACATGACCTCGATTTTAGGCGCTGACCTACTTTCAGCATCACAGGAGTAATGGCTACTTTTCTGTTTGTTTTAGACTGTCCCCGGTGGAATAAGGTGTAGTTAAGTTGCAAGTGTTTGCTTTGGTATTGTTGCAGTTCGGTGTACGATTGTTGAAGTGTTAGGCTGACGTTACAGTGTGCGTCAGACAGGTCAGTTTGACGTATCTCTGAGTCTGTTTGGTGGTTGGCGACAGTAATCCAGGTGGAGCAGCAGAGCTTGGGGTGTTGGTACCATTTAGATAGGGGCCCAGGCGGCATGTGCAGATGTAAGATGGGAGTAAGTTTGGTCAACCTTGGTAATAGGGTGTGTTGCTGTCTATTTAGCATATATGTTAAAGACATCAACCTGTTTAATTATTTTGATAGTCTAAGAAAGGGAATGGTGATTTACGTTAATGACAGGATTGATTCCTGGTTATCTTCCCCTTGTCTTATGTTGATATGTGTCTTAAATTGCTGTCATGTCTTAAGTTACTATTCACATGACCATATACGGAGTGGCTTTACCTCTCGCTTGAGGAAAAGCCCTGGTCTTGTGTTTAAGTTTCGCTCAGGTCTGTGCTATTTGCAAATGCGCAAGTTTTTGGCGCAAATACCGGGACTTCCGTCTTGTACCAGGGTACCCTGGGCGTTGTGATCGGACAGAGGACCGAAGATTTTTCCTTGCCATCTTTTCGGGGAATTTGGAAGTTCATTGCATGACTGAGATGTCATCTTTCCTTCCTCTAGTTAATTGTGTATGCCAGGAATGGCAGTGTGGTGTTTAGTATTTTCTAGGATTCTGAACAAAGGTAATAAAGTGATTTATGATATTTCGTATGCCTAGAGTATAGAAATACATTTCGGCGACATGTTGAACAGATATCACAGCTGATATATTAAATAGAGCCCCATTATTGGTGCTTGATACGGGAACTAAGACCAAGCGTCTTTTGAACATTAGAGCCCAGATAAAGTTATCTACTTATGTAACCCGCTACACAAGCGGTTGGATTGGCAGGAAAGTACACGAAAAGATAAAACACCAAGGTTACCTAATATTCGAGGTCCGCTACTTGCGGCCTGATGCTGTCGCCATAAAGGTCCGTGGTTACGGCCTTTATTCTTCATGAGAAGAAATGCTTGGCAGGTGATGCCAGAAAAAAGTCATAGTCTTTGTTTAGGCCATTGAAACCGCCCTTCCCGTGCGGTATATTTGTAAAGGGGTACCTGACGGGTTCTGTCAGGGTACCAGAACTTCAGTATATGTCAGCAGAAAGTAGATTGACAGTTCATTATTGTTGGCACCATATATCTGAGCTGATGCAAAGTGTTAACTACCAAATATCATCATATAATGTCCATGATTCTTGTGCCATTGACTGTGTCGTCCATAATATGAAACGTCGTATAATAAATATTGTGAAATTTCAGCAGCATTACCTACCTTCACTGACTTCTGCATGTGGGTGAGTGGGTTCAGTGTACAGCTGTCCAAGAGCCTAAACGCATTCGCCTACACACACTTACCACATCATCCCACATGATATTACAAGTACTTCACGCCTGAAAACATGTATGCTGTTTGTGTGAGTGTCTTCATTACATCCTGACAGCGCCTCACGCTGGTGACCTAGATATTCACCGCAACATTGAACTGTCCAGGAGATAGAATGACACGTCCACTCCACGACACTTTAACACGAACAAACAGACTTTTACAGGGTGGTAAGAGTTGATTGGTAGGAGTGGTTATAGTGATAGGAGATTGTTAGAGTGGTTGGTACCTCAAGTTATCGTCATGAGCTGCTGGCCGTGTCATTGCTGCTTAGATGTGCCCACCCAGGGGTGAAATTCTCTGACGTGTCCTTCAGAAGCTGACGGCTGTGACGTTGCCTTACGACGCAGAAGTGCCTAACCAGGGCCGAATTTCTTCGTGCAGTGTTTCCTGCCGACTTGCCGGCTTATCTTACAGACTGCTGTGAAGTAGACATTTCCGTATACATATTATGAACAGTGCTGTGTGAGCACTGTGGAGGATAGTGCGGTTATTGCGTGTGAGAGTATTATACCGTGAAAAGGAACTCTGTAGTGAGTTTGTGACACTCTGATTGACAGTGAAGCTATTCCTGGACTGTGATTCTTGTGGATTATATGTTTGTTATTGTGGAGTCTGGTTTGTTCCGTCATCATCATTCATAGCCTGTGCTGAGGAGTCTCCATACTCAAGCGCAGTTGGAGCTTTAGATAAGTTATTGTTTGTATGCTCATGTATTATACTGTATTGATATTTTCTTGTTTTTTTCTGAGAATTTAATTTTCTTGTCTGTCTTCCTTACTGATTCTAGCTATCATATACTTTGATCTGTTAAGTAGTCTAGTGCTGTTTTCTTTACCTGCTTCTTAATTTGTTATTGTTTTCTTTCCTTTTGTTTTGTCTTTCTTATTGTACAAGTATGACTTAGTTTGTATGTATGTATGTTGATTATTAGTTAAATCTGATCTTCCCTTGTTTTTCTTAGTAGTGTATGAATATTTTGATTATATATCTTTGAGACATTATTATATAATTTTACTGATAGTTTACTTGGTTTATGTTCACTGGAGTGAAGATAGTGCTTGGTGGAAGAGATAGCTTCCAGCACCTCATTGTTCAGTGTGGTTTTCGTATGGTCTTTGGTGTTATAGTGCATTGGTGTATTCAAGGGAGGAAGGGTGGTGAGTTTAATCCATTTTTGGTCTGTTGGGAAAAGAGTGGATTAGACCGATTCTTTTAGGGTGCGGCTGTGTTTGTTTTGTGGTGGAGTCTGGCAGACGGATTTCGTGCGAATGCTCTGCTTAACATTCCAAGCTCTGTTGGTGTTTGCTGTATTTGTGGGGTGTGTATTTATAGTGTCGTGTACATTTAGTAATTCTTGTGTTCTGTTTAAGTGCTGTTTTCTCTTGTCCCATCTTACTATCTTGTAAATACGTTTACAAGGATCCCTTGTTTTCGTTCGTAGTCAGTCACGCAGTGTAGATATTAATCTACCTCTTCGTTTCTTGGTCTATCATCTGGTTCCCCGTGACTGGTATATTGCTTTCGTAATGTGATGTGTGAGTTTCTTTCATCTGTGTAGTGTTCATTTTTTATGATAGGTAGTACTTCCACAACAGAGATTATTGAGTTTAGAAGTAAGTGTAGTGTTATTTGAATATAGCACCAGTGTTGGTGCTAGTAAAAGACTTTGAAGGAAAATCTGAATTGTGACTAAGTTGATATATTGGTGTCATAGCACCATAAAGTTTCATCAGTTGTTATTGTACAACTGTTGACTATTGTAAGTTCGTTTGAGGGTATCTCAAGGACTAAGTGGTCAGTTAGACCAACATTTTTACAGTAATGAGACAGTAGCCAAGGGGCAAAGTATAATTATATTTATATTATAAGAGATAAAGGTTGATGATGTGTATACAGTGAAAGATGAGGTAGTATATACTTACACACACACACACATATATATATATATATATATATATATATATATATATATAATGTGTGTGTGTGTGTTTATTGGAGTAGTGATAGCAATATTTATTGGTTATTACTGCATATATTGTAAGCAGAGCTTTATCTGCTAACTTAAGTGGAATATATACAGTTGAATAATTGTATTGCAAAGACTTAGACCAAAGTTAATAGTGAGCATTCTAAGTGTACACCATGGATGTACAGGCTTTCATTCAGATTGGAAAAGAATGTGGGTACACACAGACAGAAGTCATGGATTTTGCAGATGCAAAATTTTACGCAGCGGAGAATCAAAAAGCTTTAGAAAAAGAAATAATTGAGAAACAGAATGCTCTAAGAGATGCTCGAGCTGAAGAGTTAGAGCTAAAAAGGAAAGAATTTGAATTACAAGAAAGGAAGGTGAAAGAAGATAAGGAATTACAAGAAAAGAAGATGAAAGAAGAAAGTGAGTGGAAACAGAGAGAATTTGAGTTGCAAGAAAAGAAGTTGAGAGAAGATAGAGAATTTGAAGAAAAAAGGAAAGAGAGAGAGAGATACAACTAGAAATAGAGAAGGAGAGAATGAGAATAGCTCTGGAGGAGAAAATGATGGAGAAGGAAATACAATTGAAGAAATTAGAAGTGGGTGCGAGTGGTCAGAACTCAATTTCTGGTGGGGCTAATCGTCCTTTTAGGCTGCGTCTACCAAATTTCAATGATAAAATTGATAGTTTAGATTTCTTCTTGGAAAGATTTGAGGAAGATGTGTGGCCTATAAGGCTGATAGGGATCAGTGGCCATCTCTTCTATCGACACTGCTAGTGGGGTCTACGATGGGGACTTTTTATAGCCTCCCTGTAGAGGAAAGGGCCGATTATGACAAAGTAAAGGAGAGATTGCTCCGGAAGTTCCGTCTGACTGCTGACGGCTACCGGACGCGTTTTAAAAACGTGATGCCTAGTGCAGACCAAGACGTCGAGGATTTTATCTCGAAAATAAAACTTCTGCTGAATAGATGGATATAAATGGACGGGATAACAAAGGACTTTAATTGCTTGCTAGATTTTGTGCTACGGGTCAAATTTTTGTTTTCGTGTTCCAGTGAGTTGGTGGCGTTTTTCCAGGAACGTCAACCAAAGGACATTGAGTCCATGGTCCAATTGGGGAACCATTACGTCCTGACCCATCCGGGCAAACCTATTCAGAAGTCTGGTCTGTCAGATGACATAGTTGCCAGTGTTGGCAAAGTTCAGCGCCATCCTTGGCGAAACCAATCAGACAGAGGCCAGGAGCAGAAGTATGAGAAGTCTTCCAGCCCCTATCAACCACTTCGGGGTAGTTATGGGAATTTTTGTTCACATAGGAACAGTTGGCCGAGGTGGCAAAACCGACAGTATGATAGCGATAATGACAGAAGGGAGTACAAAACGGGTAAACAGGTACATTTTGAGGACTCTCGGGACGACGACCGGTTTTGGTATAAAACCAAACATCACAAGCAGAGGAGTGGTTCCTCGGAGAGTCGTTCGGCAGACTCTGATGTGCGGTCGTCGTCATCAAAAGGTTCTGGTAAGATGAGGAAAAGAAGAAAGAGTGCGTGTGTGCCAATTGCGGTGGCAGGGGTCATGGTGCGGATAGCTGCACTACCCCAATCGAACACGCGAATTCCGCGGTTGTGTTGGACACAATGAACAGTGAGGACTGTGCGGGGTGCTGTCCTCTGTTCAATGCTAACGAGAGATTAGTGCTGCGATGTGGGCATGGGGCACCATGTCTGTTGGCAGTGCACGAGACTGGTAAGGTAATTTTCCACGAAGGCAAGGGGGAGAATAGACCAGTCCGAGTGTTGAGGGAACCTGGATTCACTACACTTGGAGTGCGTCGATCGTGCATCAATGACTCCTGCCTTACAGGCAAAACAGTAAAATGCACCACGTTCAGGGGCAAAGTGGAGTCTTACCCCCAGGCGTGTATCAACGTGGATACCCATTTCCTATCGGGTAGAGTAAGTGCGTTTTTCCTCGAGGACCCTATTGCCGATTTGATCGTCGGCAATGTACGCGGAGTGCATAGTGCCGTGGGTGTGGCTGGAGCAGAGGCTCAGCATCACCAAACTCCCAAGAGAAATGATCAAAAGGTACATCGAAGACGTATTTCGCGGCAAGTACCTAATGTCATGACTAGGAGCATTAGGGACTTATACGAAAGTCCGAAAGCTAATGATCGCACAATTTGGGTGCGTAACGTGCCACTGAGTGCTAGTTGGTGCACACTCAGACGAGTATTTGATGAGGTTGGGCCGGCTAGATTTTTCGAAGTATTGTCGTTATGCGACAATACCAAAATGGCACGGGTGAAGTTTGCGAATAGTTGGGGTGCGCGTAAGACAGTTAGGCAGAAGCATATGTCTTTGCTTCAAAACCATCTGCTAATAGTCCAGCATTAGCTAGGGTTAGATTTCGGGTTCGTGTTCAGGAAGATATTTCGGTTGACACGAACCGAACCTGAGAGGCTCTGACCCGCGCCCATAGTTCTATTCTGATATCAATATGATGATTTTGTAAATGTGTATAGAGTGTGAGATTTCTTGCGATGCTTGTTTATACTATGACATGTTATGAAATTGTAGAGATTATGTAATGCTTTGCAATGCATGGGTATGCTGTATTATGCTATATCATGTTTTGTATGAATGTGGCTCAGTGCCATAAAGGCATACTTGAAGCAGGCAGGCTGTTTGCAGGCATTCTGTATTCAGGTGCGCTGTAGGCAGGCACGCTGTAGGCAGGTGCGCTGTGGGCAGGCATGCTGTAGGAAGGTACACTGTAGACAGGCATACTGTAGGCAGGTGCGCTGTAGGCAGGCATACTGTAGGCATGTTCGCCGTGGGCAGGCATGCTGTAGGCAGGTGCGCTGTAGGCAGGTGCGCTGTGGGCAGGCACACTGTAGGCAGGCATACTGTAGGCAGGTACACTGTAGGCAGTTGCACTGTGAGCAGGCCTGGCGTGCATTTATCAGAAACCTATGGAATATGATGGTCTGGAAATCTTTAAGGGTCATGCATTTTGCTATGCCTTGTTTTGTAATTTATATGTCATGATGCCATAAAGGCAATTTGTTATGTAATTATAACTATGAATGTACTACTTATGGGGTAATATACCAGGGTTGGACAGTCGTTGTTATTTTTCACGACTACCAGCACGTGGGGTGGTCTGGTTTATGCTCATATTGTATTTAGTACATAGGGTAATAAGGCATGAACGATTTGGCATTCTCTGACTAGATGAGGAGGTGCCGTCTCGGCATATTGTTCGTCCAGACTTCGAAGGGGGTTGGGCGTGACTCCTCCTGTGGAAGAAAACTTCGTTTTCTTTCTTACGGGGGGGGGGGGGGGGGGGGGGGGGGGGATGTCACAGGATAGACATTGGCTGAAATTTTACATTGGTCACGCTGTAAGTGTGACAACACTGATACTCATCTTAAAAAACCCGTTTGGCGAGTTCGGCCGAGAACGGAAGTGGGTATGAAACTTTTGCGGAATTCATTCTACGAGATGTCCACCGTCCTGTTCGGACGGCTGTTGCCTTTGTCAACAGTTGTGCTGGGATTATGGGAATGCCAGTGAGGTTAATACTTCTTGCCGAGTTTCATGTGATCATGAAGATTATTGCAATTATGTATTGCGTTGTTTCAGTAGTGGATGTCGCCTGTGAGCGATAGTCATTGTTTAGTCACTGATTAGATTATGTCGATGACCATTTTTGCTATTATGTGTAGCTGTCCATTTTGGCAAGTAGTTGGCATTTTCATTATATTGTGTATTGAATTTCATTTGTGGTGCTATCCATGTCCGGCCTCTGTGTGTGCCTTTTTTGTTATTAAAGGGATCATACCTGCTTTCGGTGTTTCCGGTGTTATGGTGAGTTTGTGTCAGCTAGTTTCAGTTGTGGTCGTACTTATATCCAATGAGCCTTGCTATTGTTGTTATTAATATACATATGTTGATGGTGGTAAATCCACACTATTACTAGTAGTTGACAAGAGATATCAAGAAGTTCCTCGGAATACATGCACAATTCTGAATGCTTGTTCTTCTCCAAGTGCAGATAACATGGTTGTACTACAAGGTGTTTCATAAATCTGGTATCATAGGAAGGGTACTTAAAAAAAGGCATTACCAAAAGCTTATTCGCGGAGCTTACTTAATGTGTCCACTATTTTTTGTAATACACAAATCCAGATGTGATACCGAGTCAGCGAGCATATGTTGAATGATGGCATTGATAATGTTGTTACATACGTCAATAATGCACTTATGATGCCAGGTTCATGGGATATCCTGTATTATTATATGAAAGATTTCACACCATATTACTTTTTAAAATTATTTTTGTTTCACTTAATAAATATCGTATTTGTATTAGACCTGTGTAGTTCAAAGGGTGGGGAAGGGGGGGGGGGGTCTTTGCGGAGACAAAGAAAGAACACGACTTCTGTTCCCTCGGGCATGTCATGAAAGGTAACTAATATGAGTTTGTGTACATGGCTGACACGCTCATCATGTAAAACAGATTGCTACAGAAGCCACCACTACAACAGATTGCTACAGAAGCCACCACTACAACAGATTGCTACAGAAGCCACCACTACAACAGTTTATGCATTGTCATAAAGTTCCTCAAGGGGCAACTTGCCTTGGTGGCTCCATGAGGAGTGAAAAAGGAGATGATAATAATTAGACCATTTAGTACTTATTTATGGGTTCTGAGATAGAAGCCTAACAGCGTTAAGCTAAAATCTACCAAGCTGTACATGGGTACTTGAAGGAATGTGAAAGAGAGGCTGACCAAACACAACTTGGCGGAGAACTGTGGAGGCTGAGATGCAAAGAATGAACCAGAGTTGGGGCACTGTACGAAAAATGGCTGCCGACCGAGCAAAGTGGAAGCAATTTGTTGCTGCCCTACAAAACGCCACCAGACGTGATGGCCACTGACTGCTTTTACAGTCTGCGGCTAAGGATCAGAGAAGAAGACGATACTTATTTATAGCTTCATACCCAAGACATCCAGATAAATATCATCATCATCAGTTGCCATCTCCACAACGAAGGTTGGCTGTAATGGATCTCCAACGTCTTCTGTCTCTTGTCTTGATGGTGCACTCTGATAGACTCTTTCCTGTCCATCTCTTGATGTTGTCTTCCCACTTATAGCGCTGTCTTCCCCTTGCACGTTTGCCTTCAACTCTCCCTTCTGTTATGGTCTTCTGCACGGTGTTATGCCTTTTTATGTGGCCAAAGTATTTTAGCTGTCGAACTTTGACCTCCCTCATTAGTTCTCTTTTCATACCTAGATTTTCTAGGACCTCCTTATTTGTTTTCATCTCTTTCCATGAGATACGCCCCATTCTTCTATATATCCACATTTCAAGAGCCTCAATTCTTTCTTCCAACTGCTTATTCATCGTCCATGTTTCTGCACCATACAGAAATGCAGAATATATATAACACTTTATGATTCTCAGTTTTAATTTGTGAGATAACTGTTTGGATGTCAGTATATGTTTCATGTTGTTGAATGTAGCTTTGGCCATTCCTATTCTCTTCTTGATTTCTGTTTCACATCTGCCATCTTCTGTTATTATATGACCGAGATATACGTAGCTCTTGATTTGTTCCAGGATTTCCCCATTTACGCTTATCTTTAATGTGGGTTTATCGTCTGTTTTGCTAATTATCATAGTTTTTGTTTTCTCAATATTAATGTCGAGTCCATATTCATGACTTATACTGTTCACTTGCTTCACTAGTTCCTGTAACTCCTGTTCGCTTTCAGCTAACAACACGGTATCATCTGCATATCTAAGGTTGTTTATTGACCTTCCACTGATGTTCAGTCCTGGTATTTCCTGTATGTGTTTCAAAATTTTTTCGGTGTATAAATTAAATAGGCGTTGGGACAGCACACAACCTTGTCTGACACCTCTTTTTATGTCTATGTATGGTGAATAATTCCTTCCAGTTCTTACTGTGGCAGTTTGCTCCCAATAAAGGTTACTGAGTATTCTTATATCTTTTCCATCAATACCTATGTCTTCGAGGCATTCAATTACCAGATAAATAACCGCAGGAGAATTAGTGCCGTCATGAAGACATCAGCAGAAAAAGCACAAAATACCAAAATTGTTTTCCACCATGTTTCGGCAACTGACTTACTTGTTGTTTCATATTTTGCTTCCTTAGCACATACATACATTTATTTTATCCACTTACTTGCTTAGCCTAGTATGCCTTATACAAATTATTCCTTTATCCTCCAAGGTGCACAGTAGATGACTCCCTGACCATTTACAACCTGGATAAACGCAGAGAAAGGATGCAATTCAGAGCCTTCACATTTGCTGGCTACAGCATGGTGTATATAAGTTGCTCTGTCAACATCTGTCTGCTTGACTCACAGCACCGAATGTGACCGCACATGCTCGTCGTCTAGAAGTGGTAGAAAAAAGACAGAGGCCACAAAGCTCAAGACCTTTGTTGTTCAGTTTAGACAAATGTTGCTATGGAGTTTTCCGCTAGATATATCTATATATATCTATATATATCTATATGTCTATATATATATATGTCTATATATATATATGTCTATATATATATATATATATATATATATATATATATATATATATATATATATATATATATATATATATGTGTGTGCGTGTGTGTAAAAGTGTGTGTGCCCCGTATAGTTTGGGGGGGGGGGGGTTCCAAAGAGACAAAGATAGAATAAGACTACTATACCCTCAGGCATGTCGTATGAGGCAACTAATATGGAAGTTGTGCATGAACCTGGCAACCACATCATTTACGAGGTAGCTTCAAAAAGTTCTCAGAATTTGTGTATTGTATAGAAATAAGTAACAATACAATTATTTACACTTCATTTCCTTCAAAATAGTTCCCTTCGGCAACTATACACTTTTGCCAGCGTCCATACAGCTGTTGGAAACATTCCTGGAACCCATTATTTGACACCTCTCTCAGCTGCTTTGTCGCATTGGTGATAACGTCCTCAGCATCCTTGAATCTCTGCCCTTTCAGTGCCGATTTTAGGCGACGGAACAAGAAAACATCACGCGGTGCCAGGTCTGAAGAATATGGAGGATGTTCCAAGGCAGTCACATTGTGCGTTGCGAGGTATTGATTCACCAGTAGGGATCGATGAGCTGGCGCATTGTCATGCAGCGGATCCCAACTGTTTGTTCTCCATTTTTCTGGGTGGTTCCTTCTGATTGCATCTATTAGACGAAAGAGGATATCAACATACATTTCCTTGTTAACCGTTCGGCCTTCAGGAATGAATTCATGGTAGACAATACCCTGGGAATAAAAACAAACTTCCAACATAACTTTTCCTTTGCGATTGTCTAAACGAAAATTATGTGTCCAGGGAGATGAGGGTGATTTCCATTCAGAGGACTGACGTTTTGTCTGAGGATCATACAAAAAACACCACGTCTCGTCTCCTGTGATTATGTTGTTGAGAAAATTGCAATCTTGATCAGCCACGGTGATTAGGTCTCCTGCCAGTGTCAGTCCCGTTTCATTCTGTTCAGGAAATAACATTTTGGGAACCATGTGTTGAATACTGTAACAACATCCAACTGATATTCCAACGTCAGATGCTATTTTCTCTACACTAAGTCTTCTGTCAACACGAACAATGTTCCGAACACGCTGAATGTTTTCATTGTTTATCGAGGTAGGCGGTTTTCCGCAACGTGGATCATCGATACTGTAGTGAAGTGTATCCGTATGACAACACGTTCAAATTCCCCGCTCAAAACGAACTAGCTATCGTATTTTTAAATCTATAAATAACTACAGTATTGGAAATTTTTCTGAGGGGCAAGTCAAATTTACCGCCAACAATTTATCTAGTGTATTTGAATTTTTATAAGAAACAAGTCAAAAGTTACCACCCACCCCAAAAATTATCGCAGAGCATAGTACAAAATTTAACAACCGATCAAATCGTTTCCATATTTTGTAGTGGTAAGAAAATTTTTTTTGACGCGAAATAAATGAATATTTTGTGTTTTTGACCGAACGTAGATAATTTATTCCTTAATAACTAAAGATACTTAAAATGAAAGGGATATCTCAAATTATAGCGCTGATATTGCTTAACACATTTTTTTTTTTTGTCGTGCGCCCGCTAATACTCGAGGCGAAATCTCAGGTTATTATTTATGTCTAACCTGACATTGATTTTACGTGAGTATCCCTTTATTTCTTGTACAGAGACAGGTGTCCCTCGCCATTCAGGCAAATACTCGCCGATTTCGGAGGTACCCATTGCAGCTGGGTCGGCTCAGGAGCCGCCAGTCCCTGGTCGACGACACTCCTTCAAATGTCCTCGCCAGGTCTCGAGTTAATCCAGTCCAAATGCCGGTCGACGAAAAATCCTCAAATTCCGTCGCCCGGGTTTGATCCTGTATCACCCGGTCGCCAGAGCGGTGTTGTAACCACTACGCTAGCGCGGCTCCAGCTTAACACATAAACATGATGATTCCCTCATAATAAAATTATCTTAAATTAGAAAATTTTAATTTAGTGATATTTTCATATCAGGGTAAGGTCACATTTAACTACAAAGAAATTACCCAGATGAAAATGCAAAGAAATAACTAAAGGAAAACTATAGAGAACGATAGAGGGAAATCGGCTGTTTAATTATCACTTTTGATAAGTAAAATCGGTCTACAAATAACTATGATATAAAATAATAAAATTTGGTCAGATTAGACAAACACAATTAAAACCGCCCAAGTTTATATTCTCAAATATAGTTAACTTTTTGACTCGTCTTCTGATTGGTTGGGTGTAGTTTGATTAAAAAGTAACAACTTCTTGTAAGTTCGACAATTGCAAACCTAAGATTCCATGCCGAGCTGACGTGTACTAAAAGAGACAGAAGGACAAAGTCTTTTTCGTATAAACTGCAAGCTCAGTGCTAGAACCCTTTTTCGGCCTGTCAGCTTGAGTCTGAGAATTTCTTTACTTGAGGGTAAGACAGATACATTTATTTGCATATATTATTAACCTGTAAGTAACAGGATGTGTGTGCCATATTTATTCGATACTGCCGAAGAAATGTGTTGTGTCACGATGACCTAAGTAGGAATGTGTATAGTGCAGGCTTATTCGGAGTGAAAAAATGTGTAAAATGTTTGCCAATTGGCAGCACAAATTTGCGACTGTAAATGTAGTATTAATAAATTGATATTTTCTTCTGGAGTGACACACTGTTCAAATAACATGTGAAAACATATAGGGAATGTTAGAATGAAGTAATCAACAGGTCACATGCTATATTGTACCAACCATGATTATTGTTTGGAAGACAAACATTAATGAGGGACATTAACGTTGACTCGACACCAAAGAAGAATGATTACACGAAACTGATGGTAGACAACGGAATTTAAGGTCTTGTGCGACTTTTTAGCACACATATCGGACCTAGGTAAGTTTTAGTATTGATGTGAGGTGAAATTGATAGAGACAGGCTCTACATGGAATGGATTGTCCTTCTTATTCCAGGTTTAATCAGGCCTTTACCTCGTGGCTGCATTAACTAAGAAGAAGAGCGTGTGGGAGTTGATTGCTCCGAATACAAGTAGAGCTAGACCCCTTATCTTCAGTCAGGAGTCACAGAGTTGTTGATCCTGACTAATATTAGCAGAACTGAAGCAGCAACATTCTTAAGATAAGTTGGCAAAGTTAGAAAGGCAATGATAATTCATCCATACATTATTCACCCAATAAAGCTTACCATTTAATGATGATGAAAACAGTAGACATTACAGTGAAGTACCAACATCAGTATAATTAGTCTGAACAGGAACTGTGTGTGTATATATATTATTGTGACCACTTTATAATATTGGAACAGAGTTTCCACGTTATTTATTTTCTTATGTAAATATATGTTTCTTGATTTTGAAAAAAGTGCTGACCAAAAAGATTGAGGTCCAGTACCATTAAATGGTATATAAATTTTCAGACAGTCTTGCTTACTTAATTTTCATTAAAGTTAAAGTTCTGTTTTGAAATTAATAACTATTATACTAAATTACCCTAGACAAGTAGCCAAATAACACCACACATATAACCTACTCTTGGTACGATCTCAAGGGGTAGCCGATAGAGATCCAGAGAACTTCATCATCATCATTTCTTACTCTGGGAACTCTTATAGCTTGACCTCACCTTGATTGTCTATACACCCTTGCTCTTTTAAGAGAAGGGGGTATTTCTTATAAGACCAGTCTCTTATTTGGCACTATCCTGGTATCCTCTGATACATCTATTTGTCCAGGATATCCTATAATTAGTAACATCAAAACCCCTTACGACAGACACTAACTCGACCTTTACGGAAACTCTTGTGCCACTCAAAAACTTGCGATTTCTTCATTGCGGTATCACCATATGCTTTATTAAGCAAGGTTACTGTCTCTGAGGGTGACTTCTCAAGCAAAACACAAAATTTGACATTTGTACGTTGTTGAATCAATGACCTTTTTAACTCCCACAATGCTACGTGCACACCACACAAACTTCTGTAACTTCTGTTTGAGATTACATGTGAAGGTTACATCAGCCATGTCGTTTCCTCAAGGTCACTACCAATTTATAAAACTATAATCTCCATGACATAATCACTCATTCAAACATGAGTCGACTATTCCAGGAACTTTTTGAAGCTACCTCGTAAAACAGATTGCCACAGAAACAACCAGGACAATAGCATGTGAATGCTTGGTACAGGCTTCCTGCTAGGAGATTATCTGCAATCGTGATTCTACGCTCTGTAAGGAGCAACAGGGAAAATGATTATTTATAGATCTTAAATATTTGGCACTTATTCCAATTATAGTTTCTTTCCGAGCAAGCCAGATTTCTTGTTCTGAGTACCAGCTTTAGTTTACTTCGTGTACCCACCATCACGTTGGTTTCCATCATCATCTTCTCCATGCTTTAATGCTCTTCTGCTGCTTCTTTAGAACTACTGTAGAGATTCCTTAAACAAGGCACTGTCTTTTCAGGCCAGTTCAGTCGTTTTCTAAGTGAATCCATCTTTGTCATGCTTTCTATGTTTAGACAATGTGTGCCTTCATGAGACCCTCACGCAAACAGAAATCGCATAACTGGAACAGGATTTTTTCATTCAAATGCATGTAAAGTAAAAGGGATCCATTCCGTCAATTCCAAACATAATAAACAAAAATAAATACATGTAATAATAAAAAGTTGAAATTAACATATACCATTCATATTAACTTCATGTACAGAACTCAACATTAACCGATTATTCAACATTGACAGGGACAAGACCATTACCTTCATCATTTTCTTCAACTTCTGGTTCAACGTGGGGTGGGGGTGGTGACTTTGTTGTTGTTGCTATATCACCTTCTTCTGTGGTGATTTTGTTGTTGTTGCTATGTCTCCTTCTTCCGTGGTGATCTTCTATAGTGCCAACAACTCTTCATTGCTTAGTTCTGCTTTCTGAGATTCAAGCAAATTTACCATTTCAGCTTCATTAAGCCAACTCTTGAGACTATTCTGACAATATCCTTAGTAGCTGTGATAATATTGTCATCAACGCTAACACCTTCATAGCCATGACAGAATTGACAGCACAGTTTTTTCCACACTCTGTTCATGCATCGCCGCCACGGAACTTCATTCCATGCAGTCTTGATCAGCGATAGTGCATTTTTAATAATGAATGCCCTCTAACAATCCCTCAAAGAACATTGAAGTTGTCGTCACCTAGTTTCCCGCTCTCGTTAGTGCGCAGATAAAATACTGTAACAATGTCTAAATATTGGGTCAAATAAAACTTCTTCAAATTGGTGCACGTAAATTCAAATTCACGTAAGTGAAAGATACGTTAATAGAGAACTACCTGTATTATATGTTTCATTCTTTCCCTTGATACAAAACTTGTGATAATTTCAGTACAGTTTTAGTAATACTTAGTGTAAGCACCTGTTGTGGAATTGATTTTCAGTTTTATTAATTTTTATTTATCTTGAAAGTTTCTTGACCATAGAGTACGATCAACTTGACATTAGAAAACAAAATGTCTGGAAGATAAGATTTTTATTACACAGAATTATTACACACAAGTAAAAAATATATGCCCATATGTATGTCATGACAAAGGCACTAACAGCCAAAATTGTCATCACGCCGTTCTTCATCAGGTGGATAACATGATACTATTTTGTTCTAGTGATACAAATACTACCACATCAATAAATTGTCTAAGGCTGTCCTGCATGGGTCCCATCAAGGGAAGGTGGGGGGGGGTCTCTTATGGGAGAAAGAAAGAATAGGACTGTGCTACCTCAGGCATATCGTACAAGATGACTAATACAAGGTTGTTCATGTAAAAAAAAAGGGGGGGGGGGGCAGCCTCATGATGTAAAAGAAATTACTACAAAAACTACTGTTGCACGAGCATGTGATGGTTTTGTACAGGCTTCCTACAAGGGGGGAGGGGGGAGAGGGGGTCAGGTGCAGTGGTGGCTCCATGCTTCATAGGGAGCAACAAGGACAAAGATGATCATGTAAGGTGCAGTCTATAGAGATTGGATAACATATTCTTGACAAGACATATTCATAGGCTGGAAGAGAATCATCCACAGAGCTGCAGGTTCTGGTATTGTAGGGGTAGTAGGCTACCATGACTGTTGTAATGTAATCATTTGGCCATGAATCACCAGCAGCTGACATTTTCACATGACTCCCAGATGTTGGAACTCAAACTTGTATATGATGATGGTGTTATGATCAAGGTGACTCTTGGTGCTACAGGCTTTCATAAATGGGAGCTTGCATAGAATAGAAGGTGTGAAGTAATGTTCAAGATGACTAATGTGAAACTGATGACAGGAACCAGGCAAGTGTCAGTGGAACAAGAGATGAGATGGCAATGGAAAGAACACACCATGAGGAAACCTGTTGAGAGCATTACAGTGCAGTCCTTGTTCTGAAATCCCTAGGGTAAAAGAAGCAGAAGTATACCAACAAAAAAAACACAAAGAGAAGAGAACTGATGACAGAAATGAAAATTGATGAGGAAGACACAGAAACACCTTGAGCTGATGGCATGGGTCAAGAAGACTTTGGCATAAGGCTTTTGCTACTTGGGAAATTGAAGGGGACATAATGATGATGGCTGTTGGTAGTTACTCATGTGAGATGATTGAATAAATAACCTGTTCTCCCAGTGTAATTTTAAAAATAAGTAATGCTGGTCCCATAGCAGAACCTGCCGTAGGGGTGTGACATGTTAGAGACTTCACTAATCAAGGTCTCAACTTTTTGAGGAGGGGTGATTAGTTCTCTTAGTGCATTTGTCATTCTGATATAACCACTGCAAAAGAACAATATAGAATATCACTCTTGTTCTACAGGTCCGTAACCTATAATTCAAATGTTTGTTGAATTGTATATTTTGGAAACCTGGTAATTTTTTTTCTATTTTCTGATAATGCTCAAAACGGAATTAAATAATAGCCAGAATACCCCTAGTCACCCAAATTGCATTACAAAAGTAGCACAAACTTACGATAGAAATGTAGCCTGAAGAAACATTCGATTTTCAGCATATGTAAATTTTCATGTGTTAATATAAGGCGTTATGTACCTAATATGTTTCACGTTATGTTTACAGATATCCAAGCTTTCTTGGCACAAGATCAAAATAGAGCTTCATATGAGGAAACAAGAAATTCAGGAATACCAGATGTGAAAAACCCGGTCACTGCTTCCAAACAGGGAGATGAAAGCACAAATGTCACCCGCAAGCTAGAACCAGGAAACACCAGTACTGGTCAAACACAAACGACAGACAGTACTAAGATTCCCAGACAGCAAGAACAAGAAAACATCACTGTCCCTCTACAACCAAAGCGTTATAACATCAGTGTTCATGTTACATTGGGGTTTGAGAGAGTTGGTTGAGAATCGTGCTGATATATATATATATATATATATATATATATATATATATATATATATATATATATATATATATATATGGTACGCTGAGTGTCCAACAACATTTACGTCAAACTTGGATAAAGTTAATAACGATCTTCGTGGCTGGGTCCACGGACGAGTACATTTAATGACGAGTCATCACAATACATTCATGTAATCAAATGGCTGTACATACATTAATTCGGTCTCCTGCAGTCAATAATGCATCGTCACGTGTCAAGCCTGTATACTCGCAATACCATCAAACGGACTCATTAGAGTAGTGATAACTGACAGCTGGCAATGGAAATATATAATAATTCTCCCAGAACCTATGTCTTCAATAAACTGCTCATCAAATTAGGATGCTCAAACACTGCATCGGTAGAATTAAAGTGGCGACCTTTGTTTCAATAATAAGCCATGCAGGAAGGCTGTAAAATTCAATAACGTTGGGAGCATTAATAATCTACGTCTTGCTTAGATGGATTCAACGACGAAAGGCTAAGAAAGACCGTTGCATGCATAGTGCAGCGACTTACTACGTCATCCTATTATTAGTGACATCTACACATAATCGCGTTCAATGACAACATCTTATAGTGTGAAATACATCATGTTGACCTCAGACAAGTATGTTAGCGCGTAAATTTAACTGGTAACAAATCTAAACGAGGCAAACATGTAATATACATAAATATAACTTAACAATTTACTCGCCCGACCGGGTTAAAAAAGCAATTATATTGATTTTTAAAATAATAAACGTATCATTTAATATTAGTAACCCCACTAAAGTAATCAAAAATCGGAACGCGAAACAAATTAATTACGACATACGGCCAGAGATGTTTACAATAAAACAGTGTCTAAGGTCGTTGTCACTATCATAGTATGTCACCACAATGAAAATATAATTAATATATATATACTAACTTAAGTAACGAAGGAATCGTCTACAGTCAATATATTATAGTATACTTGAAAATAATTAACCAATAAGTGAATGAGCCAAAAATTGTTGTTAAGTAAGATGCTTTTGCAGTTAATTAATCACAGTAATAACATAGAAATGTAATGTAACTATTTGTAGGTAATCTTAACTAGAGCAAGATAGTTAACTAATCTAATATAGTATTATATTAAAATAACAGAGCCCAGTAATAATAAAAACAATTAGAAGACAAACACAAAAGGAAAGAAATAGTAAGCAAACAAGGTAGCTATGGTAAGCATAGATAAGAATATAAGGTTGATAGCAGGTATCAAAGAAAATAAACCATGAATTATATACCTAACTCTTAACTAATCTAAAATAAAGCATATAATAGTGAGGCAATTAATATCTAACAAATATCATATAATTATGACCTATCAATATATTAATAATAAAATTAAATAAACTAAAAAGTGAACATTCTAAATATTATTAATCAATGGCACATTATATACCTAAAAAAATTAATGTTCATGTAATAGTTTGGAGCTCAGAGGAATATCTCGTTGAACAATCCTGAGAAATATTGAATCTGTACCAAGTGTTAATTCCGCCCAATCAAATCCGATGGAGTAAGTAGACACCATGGACTATCAAATAGTCCAGTAAATGTTTGATCGAGTAGTGCAGGTAGAATGCACCGTATCAAGTGGTAGATCTATATGAACACAATCCGAAGTCCATAAACCCGAATATGAAAAACCAACATCGGGCATCAAGTAAGTTGAATTAACTTCTGTAGTTCCATATGAATCATCGTAAGTATAAAGGAATTATTGAGACGATAGTCTGTTACATACCAACAGACATAGGTACAAAAGTCGAATTCATCAATGCAAATGTAACATGCCGAAGTGTATCATTGTACAATACGTGTAGTATGGAACACAATCCTTGAACGTGGTATCCTGTACCTTTGGAGAGTTGTATCTTGAACGCGGTATCCTGTACCTTTGGAAAGTTGTATCTTGAACGATTAATATTATGAAGTAGATATAACGAAAAGTACATATGTCCCTAGATATGAGATGGAAACAATATTCTAATTCGTCTTTGTCAGAAAAGGTTAAAAAACACAAGGTGGAAGATTAGATCTGTTCAGCTGGGCGAAGGAATCGATAATAAAATGTGAGTATATATTTCCAATGTTCATCGAAATATTGAGCAATAAAGTCATAAGACATCATAGATGGTATGTAACGCTTGACATCTTGGGAGTCAACCAACGTGTGGCGCATGAAGCAAGGAATAGTACGTTCGATAAGCACAGTCATATACGTAGTATAGTTTACTCGAATCATAACTTGTCATCTGGTGTTGATGACGGGATAAGGAGTCGGCCACAACATTCTCTTACCCTGTGATCGATTCGATAGAGATGTTAAATGGCTGGAGGAGAATGGAAAATCTGGCTAGTTTTGCATTCTTATGGTTGCTTCGTCTGAGAGCAGTTACAGATTTCTGATCAGTTTGAATGATAAACGATGCTCCTAGTAAAAATCTTTCCAGCTTTGAATCGCCCACACCACAAGCAATTCCTTGTCAATGACAGAGTACTTTTTCTCAGTTTCTGTGAGCTTTCTTGAAATAAATAATGAGGGGTGCAACACTCCATCATAGTCTTGAAGAAGACTAGCGCCCAAGCCGAAGATACTCGCATCTGTACGAAGAACATACATTTTAGTAATATCCAGTAATTTCAAAATAGGAGGTTCAGAAAAAATCGTTAGTATTTTATTAAATGCGACATTACATTCATAAGACCAACTTACCCTGGCAGGCATTCCTTTACGCAGGAGGGAAGGCAATACAGCTGTTATAGTAGACAAGATAGGAATTTTTTTTTTTCGTACGCCCGTTAATACTCGAGGCGAAATCTTAGGTTATTATTTATGTCTAACCTGACATTGATTTTACGTGAGTATCCCTTTATTTCTTGTACAGAGACAGGTGTCCCTCGCCATTCAGGCAAATACTCACCGATTTCGGAGGTACCCATTGCAGCTGGGTCGGCTCAGGAGCCGCCAGTCCCTGGTCGACGACACTCCTTCAAATGTCCTCGCCAGGTCTCGAGTTAATCCAGTCCAAATCCCGGTCGACGAAAAATCCTAAAATGCCGTCGCCCGGGTTTGATCCTGAATCACCCGGTCGCCAGAGCGGAGTTGTAACCACTACGCTAGCGCGGCTCCCAAGATAGGAATAAATCTACTGTAATATTGGACTAATCCTAACAAACTTCGAACCTGTTTCTTAGAAGTCGGGATAGATAAATTGAGAATTTTCGACACATTTTGAGGTACAGTCTGAATACGCCCAGAACCAATTGTATGACCAAGGAAAGTAATTTCCTGAAATGCAATTTGGACTTTAGTAGGTCTTGCAGTCAAAGTATGCAATCGTAAAGTGTCCAATAAAGAACTAAGTCCTACAAAATGTTCTTTAAACGATGAACTAAACAAACAGATATCGTCAATGTAAGTAATGATATCTGATCTATCTCCTAATATTTTTCACATCATGCGAATAAAAGTAGCCGGTGCGTTCATTAACCCAAAAGGCATGACGTTCCACTAGAATAATCCACGTGGAGTTGAAAATGCAGTAAGAAGTTTGGCTTGATCCGTTAACGGAATCTGCCAATGTCCCTTTGTAAGATCTATTTTTGTGGATAAGGTAGCGGTAGAAAGACGAGTAAGCAAGTCGTCAAGAAGTGGGTGTGGTTCACTATCAGAAACTGTCTTAGCATTTAATTTTCTTTAATCCACACATAACCTAATATTGTTATCTTTTTTTCGTACAATGACTAGTATTGAGGAATATGGAGAATTGCTGTTCTCGATAATTCCTAACTTTAACATTTGATCAAGTTCTTGAGCTGTCTTACTCTGGTAGTTAATTGGAACTGTATAGGGACGTAAACAAATAGGTATAACATCTGTGAGGATGATATCATGACAGATCAACGATGTTCGACCAGGCAAATCAGTCAAAACATCAGAAAAAGATTCTAGAAGATTAGAAATCTATCAATGTTGATGTGAGGTTAAAGAATAAGAAATAGATACATCTCGCCATGATTCTGTAGCAGACAAAGCAGGTAAAGGTAATGACATGTGAATATCAGGAAAAGAATATTCCTCCTTTTGATTCACAGATAGACTCGAATAGTGATAAGAACTAACTACATTGTCATCAAGATCATGAAAAATAGCCTGCACATGTTCAGGACAAGTATGAAACTCTTTAAACATATTAATATGAAAGATTGTCTTTTGACCCTTAACATCTAAGACGTAATCAACATCAGAAATCCTGTCCAACACTTTAAATGGACCATTCCATGCAATGAGTAACTTATTATCTTTCCAATGAAGCAACACAAAAGCTTCATCACCCGGAAACAGTTGACGTAGACGCCTATTTTTATTTTGAAACAGACGCGATTTTTATTGGGCAACCTCTGATGAAGCTGTAGCCAACTGACTAGCGTCGACAATCTTTCTATGCAAATTTAAAACATACTCATAGGGTAACTGTGTTACCTGGGTCATCTCAGAGTGTGACATGACATGCAGAAGCATGTCAGGGGTGGAATGAACCATTACTGTCTCATAAGTAGTGCAGTGAGCACCAGACATCGTATGAAAGACAAAAAGGAGCAAAATAACCAACATCATTTTGCGAAGTAAATGTGTGTGATTATATATTGATAAACTTCTAATTATATGAGCGCATGTCAAACAAGATGACAATAGCATACCTGTAAACAGAGGCCACACATATAAATAGAAATATGTGTGCAAGGTCGTAGTTGCAACATATATATATCTGTGTATTGGTACATCATAAGATACAGGCGCAACACTGTCAAATTGAGTGACAGCTGATGTGCATGTAGGGGTAATATCATTACTTTTAGGAATATCAACCCTGATATTACTGTTATCATCATTATGAGGGATAACTCCATCATCCTCAAATATGGTACTTAGACCAAAATTGGAACATAAAGTTCCACCTGTATAGTAATTAATGCCATATAATTTTATAATCGATTCCCATTACTACCAGTTGATGTAGTGAACCTGTGTCGTCGCTCACACAGATCAATTTCCTCTGGTGAGCAGTCTTTACTCCAATGGATGCGACCAACTGTGAGATCAGCTACTGGATTCTGTAATAAACATACAATAACATTTTCTGAAAAGAATGATGTATGTATATCAATAATGGCCATGGGATAGCACTCAATGATACCTCCTAACGTTATACATTTCACACTTTTACCAGTAGAACTAGGGTGAACAAGTGATTGTCGAATGCCGATGATGGTGGAACCTGAATCCCTTGAAAAGGATACCATTGTATCATTAACTAATCCTCTGTTAAATATCAAAATCTCTGTACCGTCATTAGCGGAGAGACTAACAGCTAGAAGAGGGTGTCCACACTTCAGAACTGTAGTGCTGTCCTTCAGAAATATAGTTAGACATTCTGGGCAACTATTTTCCACATCAATGTCAAATGAACAACATGCAGACGAATGTGCCTGGTTAGTAGAGTCTTGACTATCCAAGAGTACACTGCTAGTCAGTGCCGCCCCTGCATTATGTTCGAACCTCTGTGATCCACGAGATTGAGATCGCTGTCTTTGGCGATCAACAGAATTATTTTGATGTCTGCCATTTTGACTTTTATTTCTGGTTCTATAATATTGATTTGTATTACCCCAATTATTATTGTTATGAGGAATGAAATTACCTTGTTTCTTCCAGTTTGATCCCTGTTGAACATTGCTGTTATTCCTATATCGAGGTGACTGGTTTCTAAACTGTTGTCGACCCCTACTGAAATTAACATGCTTGTTAAAGTTATTATTCGAATAATAATTGTTGTCATTATTTCTTTTATGTACACAATTTCTGTCCAGACTATGATATTTTGCTCTATTGTTATTATTCCACATTGCAACAGAAGCAACTGGTAAAGCCTCTCTTAATTGGGTGTTTGAAATGCATGTTCCGGGATGTGCCGTGCAGAATTGGACTGCAATTTCCTCCAGAACAGATAAAGTTGGTGGTTTACGTTCCTATAAGAACGACCAAAATGGTTTGCTTACTGAGGATAACACTTTATCCCTCAGCATTAAATCTACAAGCTTATCATAGGATTTATCAATACCTGAAAGTTCAATCCATCTATTAAAAGTGATCCTTATTGCAGCAATAAATTCAGAGAAATCTTTGCTCGAATCTGGCATCATTGTTTTAACTTTTACTTTATAACCTTCTTCGTTGAGTTGAAAACTCTTCAACAGTACCACCCTAGCAGCTTCATAGTATTTTCTAACTGCCTCATCCATAGTATCAATGGCGGCCATTGGCTAATCAACCAAAATTTCCCTCAGTTTTGTAACCCATAAGGATTTATCAAATTTATTTGCTTCACATACATCTTCAAATCTTGAAAGGTAGCATGTTACTTTATCAATATTCTGGTTAAATATGGGTAATTTAAACCTATCATTGTCTCTAATATGCCCTGTTGATGAAGTAGTGTGTGAATCACTATTATTGCCATTATTTACAAGTTGAGCTTTTAATTTTAATTCTTCCAACCGAAGAAGTATTAATTCTTTTTCCTGTTGCATTTTTGCTCTTCTTCAATACGTCTTATTTCATCCTTAGTTTATTGTTCAGCTCTCTTCTTTTCCTCCCTAGATTCTTGTTGACCTAATTCCTGTTTTATTTCAGCCTCCTCTTGTTTCGCATTAGCTAACTCAGCCATAGCAAATTCTCTAAGTGCCTCCCCTTTGTAGGCAAATTCCTTCCCAATCTTCATAAAAGTTTCTAAATTCGCCATGTTAACTAACCAATGTATTCACTTAGTCAACCAGATAATTGGCAAGTTGCTTTACAAATTATTTGTAAGCACAAAAATTACTTTTTTAAAATATCTTATATAGCTATGCCCTACTCAGGCGAATAACTAGTGGCTAATGGGCTACTAGTGCAATGAAATTAAATTATTGCAGTCATTTAACATTTTTATAGATGTTTATATAACCAATGTTAATATCATATTATAGAAGGTTAATAAAGAAAATAGAACAGAATTAGCAAACAAAAGATTATACAAACAATAACACACCACAAAATCAAATTACAAACATCAAAACTTTTGTAAAACTGAATATAGTTCTACAAATGACCAAGATCACGAAAATTGAAACTAGGTTAAACCACAACAGATCTAAAAATAAACTAGACAAGGACCCATTTTGACAGACACAGCTGACATGTACAACTGAATGATTTAAGATCAGAATCACAAATTTTCACGAACAAATGACGGGAAATAAATAAAAAGTAAACCAAGTAAAATGAAAATGCAGTGTATATATACAAAACTTTACAACCAAACAGATTTCTTCTTTCGTTCGCTTGAACTATATTGTCTATATCTGCAATGTTGTTTCTTGAATAAACTTCACTGTCTTTTGTAGTTCATACATAGGTCCATATAGTTTTGCTTCCAGTGTCGTTTGTCTGGGCCAGTGGGTTTCCCTCAATATATCATATTTGGGGCAATCTTGAAGTACGTGCTCCGCAGTCTGGGGTGCCTGCCCACATGTACACATGGCTGAATTGCCAATCTTGAATTTTTTATACATGTGGCTGCGGAGGCGGTTGTGTCCTGTTCTGAGGCGCAGAATGACTATTTGTTCTGATCTGTTCATAGCTTGGTAGTCATCCTGTGTTGGTGTTGGTGGCTTTCTGATAGATTTGATCATCTTTTTCTTCTGATGGTACGTAACTGGTACATCCGGTTGCTTGTCTGCAGCGCCTTCTTTAGCCAGTCTGTCTGCTCTCTCGTTTCCTGGTATTCCGCAATGAGACCGTATCCACTGCATGGCGACCCTGCGCTGGCTGCACAGTTCAGAAAGTAGGGCTTGTATACCTGGCAATTTTCTGCACTGAAGTGCTTGGAGTGCTGATCTTGCATCTGTCAGGAATACTACAGGCTGTGGACCGAGATTGGTGTTCAGTTGTTTCTCAGTTGCCACCTTGATTGCTTGGACTTCAGCATCATAGTTGTTACAGAATTTACCCGTTGGTACTCTGACCGTATCCCTAGTGTTGTTTGGGTATTCTATGTACACTCCTGCTCCTCCATTCTTTACTGAATTCTGTGCTGACCCGTCCGTGTATACTCGGACCCAGAGGTCCTGTGGGTATTCATCATCCAGAAAACTGAGAGTGACTGTCCTACGTTGCACGCTGTTCTGTTCATCCCTGTCGAATATTCCTTTCACTTTTGTGTGGATGTGTACTGGTAGTCCATGCTCCTCTCTCCAAGGGGTTTGTTCTGGCACAGACTTTAGGGAGCTGTTAACTTCAGGTAGGTCTGAGGATTGTCTACGAAATCGTTTGGCCTGGTGGATAAAGCTGCTTCTTTTCAGTCGCCCCATTGCTAGGTTTTGGAATCTGTCCTTCATTAGGTGGCTCGGCATACAGAGGAACTTTTCTGCATGTGTTAGTACTTTCGTGTCTCTGCATTCTCTCAGTGCTTGTATCCTCCCCATTTTCTCCATCTCCACTATAGGCGTTGATTTCATTGCCCCCATGATGACCCTAAGCGCCTGGTTTTGCACCTTATCTAGCTCTTGTAATGTGGTGTTTGATGCTGGACATCCCACAGCTGAACAATATTCCAGGTGTGGTCGTATGTCCTGCTGGTAAACTTTACTAAGTATTATCCCGCTGGCTCCCCATGTGGTTCCACTTAGTTTTCTCAGGATGGCTAGCTTCCCCCTGGCCTTTGTTGCTGCCTTGTTGATGTGCTGCTTCCATGTCAGCCTATCATCGAATGTAACTCCGAGATAGGTGGGTTGTTTATCTTCTCTCAGGAGCTCTTCGTTTATCTTGATGACGCCAGCTGTTTGTTTGGGAGAGAGGGTGAAGAGCGTAGCGCTGCACTTGTCTGTGTTGATGCTGACACACCATCTATTTGCCCATGAGGTTAAGGCATATATAGCTCTTTGTAGCAGTTTGGTGGCCACTGTTGCATGCCCATATTACCAGGTCATCAGCGTACATTGCCACTTTCATTCCATGTGGTAGTTCAGCAACCAGGTCATTGATGTAGACTAGGAAAAGTACTAAACAGATAATGTTGAATAAATTCAGGAGCAAACAGAGTATGCCACGAGATTTTCTCAGTGGATCTTTATCTAGCAGAAAATATTCAGACAAATGACCCTAAAGAACGACTTCGAATTTCTGCAGTCATCCGAAGAAACATAACAGAGTTTCGAAATTCCCACTATCAGAACATATATATGAACAACAAATATACATAGAATTACATAAAACATGCATAAACAAGTAGATCTACGAAAAGGATTGCCTGTAGGACAACCTGGCTAAAATTGTACAAGCCCAAAAATGGTACTTAACTGACGTGGCCGATCAAAATCTTCGTAGACGCTCGTATATACCACAAGGCAACGTCAGGAACCAGACTGGTGACTTGAATCATATTTCAGGCGTCGTGTGAGCAGTTTCGTTGATCAAATACGGCTGTCGGAGACTTGAAACCGTAGATAATTGATAGAAGATTTAAATGGATCGTCTTGTACATCTTTGCTGGAAAATTCCGGTTTGTTGTCAATGACTTCTGTCTTGCATGCGTAATACACTATGTTTGATGTAAATTTTCATCCGTCGGAACACATTCATAATGTAATGTAATTAAAGAATCCTTTCTCTTCACAGCTTATATAGAATGTTGTATGCTCCAGGACTATATCGTTCCCCAGTACGCTAAGCTAACATGTTCTCTCTGTTACATTGGGATTTGAGAGAGTTGGTTGAGAATCGTGCTGATTTATAAATATATGATACGCCGTGAGTGTCCAACAACATTTACGTCAAACTTGGATAAAGTTAATAACAATCTTCGTGGCTGGGTCCACGGACGAGTACAGTTAATGACTAATCATCACTATACATTCATGTAAACAAATGGTTGTACATACATTAATTCAGTCTCCTGCAGTCAATAATGCATCGTCACATGTCAAGCCTGTACACTCGCAATGCCGGCAAGCGGACTCATTAGAGTAGTAATAATTGACAGCTGGCGATGGAAATATATAATAACTCTCCCAAAACCCATTTCTTCAATAAACTGCTCACCAAATTAGGATGCTTAAAAACACTGCATCAGTAGAGTTAAAGTGGCGACCTTCGTTTCAATAATACGCCACGCAGGAAGACTGTAAAATTCAATAACGTTGGGAGCATTAATAATCTACGTCTTGCTTAGATGGATTCAACGACGAAAGGCCAAGAAAGACCGTTGCATGCATAGTGCAGCATCTAACTACGTCATCCTATTACACTAGTCAAAAACCAAAATGTACCAGAAATGAAAATAAGCTGATCTTAACTAATTTTGGTGTGCTGAAAACGAAAATGACATTAACAAATATTGATTGGCTCTAGCTTTCAAGATATATGCTACTAGTTTATTTAATTACAGTCAATTTATATATATGATGCAACTGTTGTGGACGATTGCATAATTTGTTCTAATGCCAATAAAAATGTAACTATAAGTTGATGATGCAATCCTACCTATGATTACATAACCTTTGTGTATAAATATCTTATCTCTGATAAAATGTTGCTATTAGTTAGTGCATTTGTCCTTATCAAAAGTACCGTAGTTGGAAATGCCTAGGGCATGTGTGAACAGTGCTAATAATTTATGTTATATATGTGGTGAGGTGACATTTCTATCACAAAAATAAATATAACTAAGGTGATTAAGAAGGCGTACAGTTTGTATTTTTGCTGCAGAATAGGAGATCAAGATAAGAGCTGGGCGCCACACATACGCTGCAATACATGTGCAGCACATCTTAAACTGTGGTTGAATGGCAAAAGGCAAGCTATGCCTTTGCAGTCCCAATGATTTGGAGAGAGCCCACTAATCATCTCAACAACTGTTACTTTTGCATGATCCCTCCAATTTGGAAAGGCATATCAAAGAAGAAAAAATGGACTCTGGAATATCCAAAAATCCCCTCTGCAATACGTCCGGTACCACATGGCGATGACCTACCAGTTACCAAAGTGCCAGAATCATTTTCAGCTGCTTTCACTGATGAAGAAGAGGACATTGGTCGTCCTGAAACATCAACCTCAAGCGAACCAGATTTTGAGCAAACTACATCCACTAAACCACACTTAATAACCTAAGGTGAACTGAGTGATCTTGTAAGAGATCTGAATTTACCGAAGAACAAGGCGGAGCTTTTGGGTTCCAGATTGCAACAGTGGAATCTCCTGGCAGAAGATGTTACAATTTATGTGTAAAGGAACCGTCAGAAGCCGCTTATTACATTCTTTTTCAAAGAGGGTGACCTTTCTGCGTGCCACAACATTTCAGGTTTAATGGCAGCCCTCAAAATCAATTACATACCGGAAGAGTGGAGGCTTTTCATTGATTCATCCAAGACGAGTCTTAAAGCTGTTTTCGTTGAATAATGGTAATGTGTTACCGTCAGTTCCAGTTGGTCACGCAGTTCATATGAAAGAAACTTATGAAAACATTAAGCAGCTTTTAAAGTGTATAAACTACGATCATCATCATTGGTCACTTTGCGGTGACTTAAAAGTGGTCGCTCTTTTGCTTGGATTACAGGGTGGATACACCACGTACTGTTGCTTTCTCTGTGAGTGGGATAGTGTCGTAGATTTTCGATAGGGAATTAAGACATAGATTGGGCCCTACTGAATAGCAATAGAAACAGATGATAACTCAGTGAGGGATAATAGTAGAAATAGAATTCACGAGTGAGATAATGGAAAAATAATAGCGTCTGTCCCTGACACTCGAGAAGCTTCTCTCGGTCAGCCTATCTCTACAACAGATTTAGATTAGTCAGACAGTCTATTAGAATATATATATATATATATATATATATATATATATATATATATATATATATATATATATATATATATATATATATATACACCACTCACATACACACACACACACACATAAGTGAAGACGGTTAAACGCACAGACGTGAAACTATAACAATGGATTATAGATTTTTGGAACGAGCTGACCGCCACACTTTGATAAGTTTCTTTAAATTTTATTTATCGTAAGAAAATTTACCACAACACCTAAATTTAAATATCAAGCACATAAAAATACCCATAAGTTAATGAATTACAAATAAATGGGTAATAGACTATAGACCTATAAGTGTAATCCTTTCCCCCTCTGTTTAGCCCACGATCCTGTTAGAAAAAAAGTTATAGCCCCAAAGAGTCACATATTTATACGCTATGGTCTATAGTTAAGAACAGAGTTGGTACATTAATCTATCCTAAGAGAGAACGTCATTAGCAACAAATTGCATAAAGAAATTACAAAGTGGGTGCATGAATATAAACATTGAAAGAATCACTCGTTCTGTTTTCTCTCTGTTCTTTCAGCCGGGGCCCCTGAAATACTTTCTTACCTACAAACGTGAGGTTTTTCACATTCTGGCGGAAACTTCAGGATACACTTCTACAGTTAATCTGTATTCTTTTGATAAAGCGAATCCCAGCTCTGCAGATTTTGGTTTCATCCATTGTTCCGGGTAACGTTCTCTTTATACGATATTTTCAGATTTCTGTTAGTGTCACTTGAATCAGTTCAGGTAAGAAATTTTAGGCGGGCTCACAGTGTCAGAATCACGAGGCTTCCAGCACTTAGGAAAATGACAGGTTGGTAACTTCTCTCTATATATAAAGTTCTTGGTCACACCACGATTAGTCAAACGTCGGAATGTTACTGGTTTGTAATATTTCGCCACAGGGCTGAATGTACATGACATTTTAGGGAAGAAATAATTTCTGGCTCGATAGGCCCAGTTACTGCATTTAGTCTTAAAGTTCGTGAGATGGGTACTCTGTCTCTTTTCTGGATGCAAAAACAATGCCAGACAGGTTTGAACTTGTAAACCCACGTATTTAGAGACATAAAATGTTTCTTTAATGATTATTCTCATAGGTACTGAAACCGCTGGTAGATGTTGGGCTTTACCCAGTTACACTCACACAGAACTACTAAAAGACTATTCTCCAATGCAAACTGAGAAATTCTACTTAAATAAAAGCGATTTCTAGAAACGTAGCTAGGTTGTCTAGCGAGACTGTGGAGTCTGAAATGAATTTGAGTTAGATTTCCAGAGTGTATATATATATATATATATATATATATATATATATATATATATATATATATATATATATATATATATATATATATATATATATATATATGAAATCAAAGGGAAATATATTACGTCTAAAACCCGAAGACGGACTGATTTTCCAGATGTTAGCACCTACGTCCAGATTTACATATTTCCTTACTCATTCTACAAGTCAGAAGAGATTTCTCACCCATAACCCTAAACCAGACTTAACACTTACAGTAATTTTCTCTCAATCTGATCAGACATCGGCAATAAACTCCCAGTGCGCGTTTAACACCTTCTGCTTTATATGGCCATTTCCATCGATCAATGTCTTTCATCTCAAATCTCTCACCGAGAATAATTAACTATAGGCAAACAGCTCAGGGAAAAGTGATAGACGAAAGTCTTCCTTCTATCCCTGTCGAGAACGAATTAACACGATTCGTTTATCTCATCAAAGAACTTAGCTAACCAGCAATAAAATGCATTGCTAAATTAGAAGAGAAAAAGACAAAGGTAAGAATGGGAGATCTTATTTTAACAATCAAGCGAATGTGAAAGAAAGGAAAAGAGCTAACGAAAGGCAAAAGACCGTGATGAATACAGAATAGATATCTGAAATTTGTTATCATAAATCTCTGCCACAGATAGCCGTGCACGAAGTGACCATTACATCAGAAGACATTGGCCAATCAGGCAGTCATTGCAGCCTGGCAGTAAGAACGTTGAGAACCCAGCACTTGTCGACACCAGCAAGATTTTGTTGCCACTCTTGCATTTTAAGCTGAGTCTCATTAAAAACTTTGTCAAGGCAATGGAGAAAACAGATGAGGCTTTCAAATAACTCATCAGAAAATTTCCAAGACTGAGTGAAGCTAAAATAAGAGAGGGAGTATTTGTTGGTCCGCAAATTCGAAAACTTCTTCATGATGACGAGTTTCTTGGCGTGTTGCATGACTAGGAAAAAGCAGCATGGCTAGCATTTAAGTCAGTGGTGGACAATTTTCTTGGAAAAACAGCTCTGATAATTACAATAAAATTGTAGAAAATCGCCTTCTAAAGTATAAGAGTCTTGGCTGCAACATGTCTTTGAAAATTCATTTTCTTGATTCTCATCTGCATTTCTTTACGCCAAAGTGTGGAGCGGTGAGTGATGAGCATGGTGAACGATTTCACCAGGACATTGCTGCTATGGAGACAAGGTATCAAGGCAATTGGAGCCCTTCAATGCTTGCTGATTACAGTTGGAATGTGACAAGAGACACCTCATCGATTGGTTGAAAGAAGCAAACAAAGAGAGCTCGAACAGCGACTGAATAATGATGGAATGGGTTCAAATGTGCCTTTTTAAAACATGATATGTGACCTTTAAATAATGTTTTTATTTTTTCTATCATTTTATGTTGAAATATCAACTAATTGAGTATGTAACCACAATTTTTATAATTGTAAAGTAGAAAGACTAGCTGTTCACACCAGAGAATTAAACAAGCATGCATTATTTGTATTACTGTAATGTAAATACATCATTTAAAAAAACACCAGAGCCAATTGTTGAATTTCATTATGATATTTGAAATCAGAATGTTAAAATCAATAAGAAATGGTATATTTAATTTCTGGTACAAATAACTTTTGAAAATTTGTTGACTAGTGTTATTAGTGACATCTACACATAATCGCGTTCAATGACAACATCTTATTGCGTGAAATACATCATGTTGACCTCAGACAAATATGTTAGCGCGTAAATTTAGCTGGTAACAAATCTAAAGGAAGCCAACATGTAATATACATAAATATACCTTAACAGTTCCCAGACAGCAAAAACCAGAAATAACCAATGCCCCTCTGGATCAAGAATCAGATAGCACAGGTGACCCGAGGCAGCAATCACAAAACGTAGACAGTACTAATATTCCCAGACAGCAAGAGGAAGAAAGCACCACTGTCCCTCTACAACCAAAGCCTTATAACACCAGCGTTCCCAGACAGCAAAATCCAGAAATAACCAATGCCCCCTTGATCAAGAATCAGATATCACAGGCTCCCAAAGGCAGCAAGCACAAGAAAGTATCAGTTCTACAAAAGAGGTTCATCAGCAACAACCAGGGCAGCTACTTCACCAAGTACAAGAAGATGCCAGTGACAAGGAAAGCTTCTCAAAGGAACAACAAACGATTAAGACTGGAAGTTCAATTCTTGATGGAGACTATTCAGAAAGCAGAGCTAGTACCATTTGTTTGTTCAACATCCATATTTTTGAGCTGATTGTACTTATTTTAGCAGTAGCTCAAATGTTGACCTAATCCAACTAATCTGCAGCTCATGTACACTTGAATATAAGTAACTAATGACATTATGTCATAACATTTTATAATAAAACTATAATAAGCCATAAAAGTGGTTCTTTATTTTGTCACATCAGTGAAAACTGGTTGTTGCGCACATATTCTTTTGTGTGACGCACAGATTACTATTGACACGCATACAAATGTAAAATGTAATTATTTGTCTGATAAAAATATATTTATCTTTGAATTCACGATTCTTAAGTCTAAGGGACAAAACTCAGATTAGTCGATGTGTATTCATTCTATGAGTTATCTGTTCTTGTATCTTTCCTGAATATCGAACTTGGCGTATGAATCTAGACTTATGTCATATTTTCTGTCTGGTATAGCCAGAAACAGATTATTCTTGCTGAGGTTTATGCAGGGATGTTTATGATCCGAATCTATGTTTACTCCTTGTCTGTTTGAGACGATTCGGTCTTATATCGTGTTATCTTTGTATGTCTATGTCGGACTATTTTCCTTGTACTGTACTTTGGGGTCAACCACTTTCGGCGCATGAAGATACGTGAGGGAGTGCTTCGGTGATGAAGGAGCCTGGCGGGATGTCATATCCTTAGAGCTGTCCAAAGTCTGTGATCTCTATGATTTATTATGGGAACGAAGATAGTTTCTTCTAGGACTGTTAGGTCTATGAGTTCCCCAGTGTTGATTCAGTGACGCCAGGAGAGCGTTTGTGTTTGCTAGTGTATTTCCTATGCCCAGGTAAAAGAACATTTTACTGAACTTTTTCGTCCTAGGCTTAATTGGGCAGATGTCTACATTAGGATTATCCATATCCAGATGTCGGGATGATATGTTACCTAGCAGCACTGTAGATGATTGTATGCATCATTTAAGATGAAAGAATATGCTGATTCTTGTAGAAATATTTGTGTTTAGGAACAAAGCTTCTATTGAAGATTTGCTATACATCTGTATAGTGAGCGATGCTCAAAAGGGAACCAGAAGCCATTTTGGATTCTAACTTTTTGTCGATCATCAATCAGAGAACGGGGATGCCCCCTTATTATCAGGTGATGATTAAGAGATCACAGTTATAAAGAAAACCCAATACTGGTGGGTTAACATTATCTTCAGATAGATTTGCTGTACTTTACCTAAAGGAATCTTTGCTAGAAAAAAGCTTCTGTTTAGGAGTCATACTTGAACAGTATTTATCAACTGACACGCTTGGTCAGTAAAGCCTGATGATTATATTAAGAAACAGTGGAAATCTAGGTGCTTGTCAACAGATGTTCCATTGTGATGTTATTCAACATGAATGCTAACTTAAGATGGTAGACCATTGATCAACAATATGCTATTTATGTCGACCTATGTTGCTGTAACTATACACGTACTGTCTAAGTGTGTGCGTCCTATTAAACAGTATGAAACGACCACAGTAGTCCAGCCATCCTTGACTTCCACCTGTGATTGGAGTGAGTGTCCTGTAAACGTGTCCAACTGTCATCCATTCGCGTTTGTCATTATTGATGTTCACACTCACCCATTGCATCAGAATATACGCACTTAACAGTACACCTTGTCAGGGCCCCAACAGTCGGTAACCTGACCCATTTACAGAACATTGTGACTGGACGAGCAATATCACAAAAAAACAGTCCATGTCAATCTGGTGCAAGAAACAAAGCTTTATCACTGGTAAATGAAATATCAAAGATAAATTGACATAATGACAAGAATAGTGTCCCTAGAATCAGACAAGTGCAACATTTTTATAGATCAAGTGCCTTCAGAATTAAAAATGCAAAATAATGAAGATAATGGCCTTAAATATCCTGGTACAAGTTGATGTTTTCTGCCAGTCATTTTAGGCATTCCAAAAATTTTCAGATGTAAAATTTGTAAACTATATTTCTTTAACATTTCATATTAATTGCTTTCCAAGTATCAGTGGCAGTGAACGAGATATATCTTTGTATCCTTATCTTCGGTTTTTTTTTTTTGTTTTTTTTTTTTAAAGAAAGATTATTGCTAGTCATTCAGAGGCCAAAGAACCATTTTGTAGGCAGCTATCAAGGTGATAAAAGTGCTGAAAATGTGTAACCTATAATTGAAAATAAATATTTGGCTACAAAACTTTCAACATTAGAACAAGCTAGTAAAGACAGCATGAACACAAAATACCATGCAATTCTTCACTGCCTAATTTCCTGTAGTAACCTGCTTTTTTTTTTTTTTTTTTTTTGTAAATAGTTAACTAGAAAAAATTTGATACATTTTTATAAATATTTTTGACACATTATTTCCAGCTCTTGAAGAAAGATCAAGGAAACAAAAATCTTTTCTTTATACAGAGTAAGGTGAAAATGGCATACAGCCGTTTTTGCATTTCTGCCTTGAATGACAAACGAATAAAACAAATTATATTGTACAATATTAGTAACTGTTAAAATTGCATTATATCACTGTATTAACTTTGATTTCAACAAAGTAAAATAAACTTTCACACTGGTAAAAGAAGAATAAATTTTAAATATTCAGAAAATAACAGTTGCGACATTAGAAAGATGTTGAGATGCTGGCTGGAATATGTCATGAGAGAATATCCTCAAGCACTTGAGGGAGGTTTGTTTAATGAATTTCATAAAGACATATGTTTCTACACACACACACAATTTGTCACACAGGTACAAGATATGCCAGAATCGATCACCAATGGAAGATCAATAAACAAGCTTAGAAATGCAGATGGTACAGTTTTGTTAGCTGAAAGTGAACTAATGTAGCAAATAAACAGCATAAGTCGTGAAAACATGGATTGGACATTAACATTGAGAAAACGAAAACTACGAGACAAAGTACGTGATAAGCCAACGTTAAAGATAAGCATAGAGGAGAAGATCCTGGAACAAGTCAAGAGTGTCTCATATCTTGGTCATTAAATAACAGAAGATGTCAGATATTAAACAAAAATTAAGACGAGAATAGAAATGGCCAAAGCTACATTCAACAATATGAGACAATTACTAACATTTAAACAAAATTAACCCACAATTTAAAACTCAGAATCATCAAATGTTTATATATTCTTCATTAATGTATGGTGTCGAGACATGGACAATGAATTAGCAGTTAGAAGAAAGAATTTAGGCACTTTAGATGTAGATATGTAGAAGACTGTGGCACATCTCATGGAAGGAGAAGACAACAAGGAGGTCCTAGAAATACCTAGGTATGAAAAAATGGGAATTAATGAAGCAAATCAAAATTCAACAACTGAAATATTTTAGCTTTTTAAAAAAAGAATAACACCTTGCTGAAGACCATAATAGATGGCAGGGTTAAAGGCAAATGGGAAATAAGAAGACAGCGCTATAAGTAAGACGATAACATCAAGAGCTGGACAAGAAAGAGTCTGTCAGTGTGCACCATCAAGAAAATATACAGAAAATGTTAGAGATCCATTACAGTTAACCTTCAATGTGAAGGAGGCAGCTGATGATGATAGTAATGAGGCTTTCTATGTACATATAAAATATTCCAGGCCAAACCACCAGCAGACTTTTAAAAAATTGTGGACGTGGTCAGTTCGTGGTTTAACCAGATCAAGAAGTGTGGCACCACATGTTGGGGTAGGGATACTCAGACCAACAGTCATGAGCTAAACTCAAGTACTTAAGGTCAACTTATAATTGTGAGTGCATATTATTCTCAAGCTGAAACTAAAAAGTGATTTATCATTAATACCGGGAAAGAAAAGCCAGAACAACGTTTCTCATGAGTATAAATTGTGTGCTTAGATGGTTCCCAGTTTTGACCTACAGATGCAAGTTGTGGACAATGACTACAGCCCACAAGAGCTGTTTTCAAACTTCAGAAATAATGTATTTGAGGAAGCTGATCCAAGTGACAAGAACGGACAGGGTTCACAACCAGATAATATGACATATCCTCTAAACCCAGTGTTACTGTTGTTTTGTGTCATCCCTACTATTACAGGCCACACAAGCTATCACTTCTTTTGCTGCTGTTTCTTTTGGCTGCAACTTATGTTGGTGTTTGTGTGTGGGTTGTATGGAAAGTTAGTGCTACTGTCTGGCACAGCTGACAATGTTGCAGTCAGCGAGGTCGGGTTTACTAGTAGTGGCCGACAGTATTTTATATATATATACATGAATGTGAGTTCTTTAGGTTTGTAAATATCTGATGTAAACCCACACAACAGTAACGTTGGGTCAAGAAATAGACCAACTAGTTTTCAGGTTATACACAGTTTATTTACGACAGTAACGTTGACATCATGAACAACAGATCACAGCAAATCACAAGGTATGATGGCAGGTATAAACCATAGAGAAATCGATCACATAAACAGCAATTCAGCACACATCGTAATAGCATGCAATCCATCAGAACTTCTTGAGTGCATCAACAGCAACTCATCATAAATGGTAATAATATACAATCCATCAGAAAATTTACTGCATTAACAGCAACGCGTCATAAATGGTAATAATATACAATTCATCAGAAAATTTAGTGCATCCACAGCAACTCATCATAAATGGTAGTAATGTACAATCCATCAGAAAATAACTCTGGACACACTTGGGAGACTATCAAAACCATCTCGAAGCTCTGCCAGATACCTAATGACCGAGTTTAGAGTTTCTCAATACAACTCAGTACATCTTCACTCAAGCTCGAACTAACAGCTTGAGATGTGAGCTCAGCTCACCCGTATCTCTCCCCAACTACTCAGAACATTTGAACACTTTCTTTGTGTTTAGAAAAAAGAAACTAACAGATACTCAGTTGAGCTATGTTCGAGAATATAGTGTACAAAGCACCCAAGTAAAGAATCATCTCATAATTTTAAACGTGCTTACAAGCGTGTCTATAAAAAATCAGACCCGTACATAAAAATCCCAAAACTTAACTCCCACTCGAAAACATGACTTAACAGATTACACCGACCCCGAGGGAAAAAAATGATGTCATCATTTTTTTTACTTTACACCGAACAAAAATGTGAGGTCAATCAAACTCTATTATATACAACAGATAATTATACTATATGTTTAGTCATATCAATAAACCAACAATAGAGGGATGGAAGTATGTGCGGAGTATGAAGATGAAGTATACAAAGAGGATCAAACATCAAATTCACACAAAAATGAAGCATATTAAGTATAGACTAACTATGAACCGATAAGTGGAAAGTGAAAGGAGGAGATGAAATGAAATGAAAAATGACCAGCAATAAAATACGTGTAGTGAAAGAAAACAATGATACAACATGGTAACAATTTAAACTAATCAACGGATTGTGTGTAAATAAATACAAGTATGGCAAAACAACATGGAACAACAAGCAATACATATATAAAACAAGAAAAGAAAACTACAATCTAAATAGAGCATAATAGGCAAGAGAAACAAGTTAATTAACTTATTAAGTACTAATAATGAGCTTATTACTGAAATCAGATACGAACACTGCGTATAAACAGCTACTACTGGTGCGCAACTAAGTGTTGGGTAATGCAAATAAATAACAATGTTAGAAAAATGTTCACCACCGAAATGTATCGTAATGATACGTTAAGTTTAAATACTATTGTCAATACAATTGTCACTCGTTCAATGTCCATCAACACACTGTTGTGTATGAATAAGATGTTACAGGCGTGTTAAAGGAAAATCTAGAATGTTAGTTAAAGGGTCATCCTATCCATCAATCTTGTTGCGGTGTATTTTATTTGGGTCAGGTCACCAAAGGTTGGGGCGCTGACAAGGTGCAATGTTGACACTAACTCAAACGCCATACAGACTATCAAATGTGTAGTACTCGGAGATGTATGTAGGTTGACGTTGTGTGTGAGTGAGTAGACATCAGATTATACAGCAGACGCAAATGTGTAAAGGATCTTGACAAGTTCATAAGACACTCACTCAATCACATGTAGGAGTCAATTAGGTGTTGACTAACGACTGATGACATTTCAATCATTTATTACGAGACATACGCTGACATCACAGGTACAGTCAATTGACAAGGTTGCGAAACATCACATACATGGTAATGGTTGACGACATCTGATATCCATACATCTTGAACATCTTATACAACAGAACGTTAATACCTGTCAATCTATGTTCTGATTGTATTGTAGCCCAGGTATAACTGACTGAACGCGTCAGTTACCACTAGTAGACATGCCGCACAGAAAAGGGCGGGCTCTCAATTATTTGACAATAATGTATGGTTCCTCTGACATCATCTGACAGGAACTTCTTCTGGCGAAAAATACCGGCCGCAAGTAGCGGGCTTTTATGGCGACAAAATCAGGCCGCAAAATAGCGGGCTTTTATGATAAGGTAAACTCTGTGTTATCACTTGATAGCAAGGCATATCAGTCCATGCCAATCATACCACCTGAGTAGCGGGTTCCAAAATAGTACTATCTTCACTGAGTTTCTTTCCTTAAATAAGACGTATTAGTCTTGGTTTCTATATGGAGCTCAAATAGTGGGCTTTGCATATCATATCATCTATAACTCTGCTAGCAAAAATGTCGCCTCAAAATTGTCAATCTCTCTTATATGCAGACAACACCTAATCTGCATATCAAGGCATAACGAGAAGGTTTAAAATGTGTATTTTACCTTGACATCTTAGAAAAAATCACCAGAAAACAACACTCGCCATCCCTGACGTATCGAATAAACTTGGGGAAAGATCACTGACGTCTTAGTCACACAGAGGACATCTCTTCCCTAAAATTACAGCAGAGAAAAAAATATCAGGACCTCCTGTCCGCACAAAAAAACTCAGGTCGACTCCCACATCGGAAATCTCTCGATCCGCGCCCAAAAACTTTGCGCATGTACAATCAGCACAGTCTTGAGTAAAACTAATACCGTCCAGAGCGTTCCCCGAAAAGCGAGGTAAACCCCTCCTTATATGGACATGTGAATAGCGTCTTAAGGAATGCCAACTATTTAAGACATTTCCTCGAAACAGGTCAACATCGATCCTTATAAGGATAGGTGAATATGACAAGAGAAGATAATCACTAATCTAACCTGTCACTGAAAAGTTAATAAACAGTTCTCTCTCTTAGATCATCAAACAATATCAAACAGGTTGACGTCTATAAAATATAGGCAAAAATCACAGTAACAAGACGTCACATAAAAGTCAAAGAACATAATGTCCTCAATTAGTTATATGCAACATTAAAGCTTCAGCTGCGTTGGAAAATCTTATGAGCGTGTTGAGACAAAAACATCCACTGCGGAGTCAGAATTCCGAATGGCTTGAATGGTGACGTACCACGGGCGCAAGGCAACAGCATCTCTTGTAGATCTTGAATTGGCAAACATATTGATGTCTATCGCAGAGAATCGACGCTCAAATTCAGTCAATGGTAGGACAATACGTAGCACAGGTTGTTGAGTACCTGCATAATCATGTAACAAAACAGTTCCGATTCCCATTGAGAAGGCGTTCCTGTGAATAATCAAATGAAAATTCCTGTTTGGTAACAGTAGGATATTATTAGAGAAAAATGTTAACTTTAACTTTTAACCTACCAAATGTGGCCGTGCAAACATCAAACCACTGTATGATGTTAGTCGAACTTTCCTCGACAAACGAGAAAGGGTAGCAGTGAAAGTAGCATAGACTAAATTGAAATTATCAATAATATAGGGCGATAAAAGTGTCCGAGAAAAATAGCAACGTGAAATGATGTACAGAAAAGAGTAAATATAGAAATGATACCCACGTCAATAGGCAAAGTACTAAGAGTGCCATGATAACTGACCATCTGAGTCTCTGCGTTTGGCCAAGGACATGCAGTTGACAAAGACATATCTCTCAAAGGATGAAATGAAGTCATAGCCTGTGTACTGGGCAAAGTAAAAAAGAACGAAATATACAATAAAGATGTAAAACCAGATAGTGGTAAACTTGGACCTGCGCTGAAGTTTAAAACGAAAGCAGAACGTGCGACAAAAAGTCGAAAACACGAAGACACTGAGCTAACCGGCTCAATAAGAAAGGTAAAGAAACTCATAAGATATAGATATGTACTAACAACTAAGTCCGTACATGTGGCAAAGAAAACACTAGTCATAGCAGAAAAGAAGTTGCAATCAACGTGACTGGATGTAGATTCAGTTGTAGCGATAAAGTTAGTGTATGTGTGTGTCAACAAAACTGATGAAGCTTCTTTTGTAATAGAACTTAAAGACGAATCGAAGTTAGAGTAACGACGTACTGAGGTATGTCGAACTGGGCTAAAAGAAGCATCAAAATTAGTATGATGAACAATCGTATCATTAATACTGCAAGATCGCACCACATTAGCAGAATGTATCACGTTAGAAGAATGTACCTGGTGTTAAGATTTTGGCATAGTCGTTAAGGTGGTGGCAGTAAGGTGATGTTGCCGTTCCCAAGCTGCAATTTGTTCCGAAGTACACACCTTTATACCATGTATCTGTACGACAGTAAGGTCGGCGATATGCGCCCTGAGCATACTCGCGTGTATATTACCAGTTAAAAACGGTGTGGCAATGTGGACTATGGCAGGCGGAAAAGTCTCAACTTTCCCACCGAATGTTACGCATTTCACCATATTACCTGTTGCATACGATGGATGAACTAGTGACTGTCTAATCCCAACAGTCGTGCATCCCGAATCAAAGAGCACTGAGACGGATTACTATTTACAAATCCCTTGTGTAGTGTTAAGGAGCCTGATCCATCATGTGCAGACAAGGCTGAAATAGTCGGCAGAGGATGACCGCAACTCAAGGTAGTTACTGCTGCAGGATGGAGTAAAGTTGTGCACTCAGGGCACTGAGATGCACGATTGAAATCGAAAGCAGAAGAAGCAGTAGCATTAGAGACATTATTATTATTGTTACACTGATTAACAATAACCTGAGTCTTCTGTTGAGCAGAGTTAGAATGGCAATGCAATCTATCATTTGGAGATTTACCCCTATATCGAGATCGATCATAACTATTATCTCTATTGGGACCATTAATATTTTCTTTATTGGGACCATTGTTCTGATTTGAACACCAGTGAGAATTGTTGCGATTATTATTTCCTCTTGGATAAAAATATCTATTCGATTAATTTTGTTGCCTTCGAGAAAAATTACTGTAAGGTTGATAATCCCAAGTGTAGTTATCCCTTCAGTAATTTCCAGAATTCTTGGAACCAAAATGTTGAGGTCCATTAAATTGTCTCCAGTTTCTCGGAGAAGGAGAATTACTACGTGATGGACTCCCTTGGTACTGTCTAAAATCACGATAATCTCCCTTACCAAAATTGTGATCAACACTTTGGGATCTACGGCAAAAATTAGAACCATATGGTATTGCCGAAGCCACGGGTAAACCCTCTCTGACTTTAGAGTGTCTCACAATCAGATTTGGGTATGCCGTTACGTATTGGCGACAATATTGTTCCATATCGTTCAAGTTTGTAGGCTTTCGCTCATGTAGAAAGGAAAGAAGAGAAGTGTTAACCGACGACATGACTTTATCACAAAGCAATAAGTCCATGAGGGCTTCATAAGTATGTTCAGTTTTTGAGAATTCAACCCATCGTAAGAACGTAAGACGTATTTTTCCTATAAATTCTGAAAAATCTTGTCCACTCTCCGGCAATAGAGATTTATAGCGGAGACGACAGCCGTCTTCATCAAGCTGATATTTTTTTAAAATAATACAGCTCTGACAGTATCGTAGTTATTCTTGTCAGGTCTTTCCAACATACTTACAGCTGTCATAGCTTCGCTTGAAAGTAGTTCCATAAGTCGTACACAGTATTCTGACTTCTCTAACTTATAAGACTCATATGTGAGTTCAAACCTATTCAGCTAAAATAAGACGTCATCGGAGATAGGTCTAAAAGGAGTCAATCTGGTCTTATAATAATTAGAATTGGTCCTATGGGAAGTTGTTTCAGTGTCCGTAGCTTTGTGTGTATTATTTTCATTCATTACCTTCATTTTCTCAATTTCCATAGAGAACAACTTTTGCTCATGAAGTCTACGGTTTTTGTTCTCAACAGCTTGCATTTGTATATCTTCAGCTTCCATTTAAAGTTTATATTTTTCAGCTTCCATTTGAATTTTTTTTATCTTCAGCTTCCATTTGAACTTTATATTTTTTAGTTTCCATTTGAAGTTTTTGAGATTCCATTTGAAGTTTTTTTATCTTCAGCTTCCATTTGCAGTTTTTTATCTTCTATTTCCATCTGAAGTTTCTGTTTTTCAGCTTCTTGTACTTTTGCATACTTAACGGTTGCGAATAGTTTTAACACTTCAGGCTCCATACCAAGAGTCTTCCCTTCCTTGATGAGATAGTCCAAATTAGACATTATGTCTTATTTTATAAGATATTTAACTTATCTAAGATATTATCTAAAAAGTTAATCTTATTCCTAATTAGTGGGTGGCAAGTCCTTGTTAATAGAACGTGTATACAAATATAGCATATAATTATTATTATTATTTTTTTTTTTTTCGTACGCCCGCTAATACTCGAGGCGAAATCTCAGGTTATTGTTTATGTCTAACCTGACATTGATTTTACGTGAGTATCCCTTTATTTCTTGTACAGAGACAGGTGTCCCTCGCCATTCAGGCAAATACTCGCCGATTTCGGAGGTACCCATTGCAGCTGGGTCGGCTCAGGAGCCGCCAGTCCCTGGTCGACGACACTCCTTCAAATGTCATCGCCAGGTCTCGAGTTAATCCAGTCCAAATCCCGGTCGACGAAAAATCCTCAAATGCCGTCGCCCGGGTTTGATCCTGTATCACCCGGTCGCCAGAGCGGTGTTGTAAATACTACGCTAGCGCGGCTCCCGCATATAATTATAAATCAATCATTAGGTGTATAATCTTAAGACAAGAAACATATGATGAAGGTACGGAAATGCCAAAAACCAAGACGAAATACCCAAGACAAATGATAATGTTCGTAGAATCAAATAAACAGGAAAGCAGAACTAAAGAAAAAATATTGCAAAGAATGCAACGACACGAACGAACGAACGAACGAACTTTTTTTTCAAAGGGTTAAGAATTGGGCACGCAGGCCCGTCTTACATTCTGCCCTTCATCTCTCTGTCATCTTATATATCATATCCTTTCAATCGCACATGTATTTTGAGCATTATTTAAGCATACAACATTATCAATGTAAAATAATAACATACATTTGTAACATGAAGTCATAATCAAATTTAAGTATGTTAAAAAATAAATAAAAAGCAGAGGGAGAAAAAGAAAAAAAATTAATTAATTAAAATAAATTTAAAAATTTAAATTAAAAAAAAACAAAACATACAAACACACAAAATCTAAACCATTCATACGGTAAATTAGACTAAATTTGAAACGTAATCAGATTATGGTGGCATATAAAAAGAACTCGTGACATTTTGGAAATCTGCTGCTGAATGACCTGGGACTTCGTGTGTTATCAGCGCATGCGGAAAATATTCCCACGGGTGAGCAGCTTTAAGTCCCAAACAGATACTGCCACAGGAAGTGAATTGTTGACGCCTCCACTATACGAGATCCAGCTTTATGACCTATGCTCCTTAGGGAGGTAAAGGGTATTGACTAATAGATGAGAATCGTGCATATAGGCCCGTCTTACATTTTGCACTTCCTCTTACTCATCTTTTAATGCTAGTTATCCAGACATTCTCCAATATACTTAAGGTATTAGTTTAATGGCGATGCAACACTATAAGTAGTATAAAAGCATACATTTACAGTATCTGATTACAATTAAGAAGTAAGGTATATTAAAGTGAAAAACTAGATCATCAGACCCTCCATACAGTATATTAGATAATAATTCGAAATATAATCCCCTAGAGCGGCTTATAATTGGCACTCATAATGTATTTGAACAGTCTACGATTATATGAGGAGGGACTGTGCATGTTTTTCAGATCATGTAGAAGATTGTTCCAAAGATGAGCAGCTGAGTAAGCCAAGCTCTTCTTGAACAAATCTAGCATGGGCTTGGGTACCTGTAACTGGTTTAAGCGGTTACTACGTTTTTCATTGAATTTTAAAAGTGGCCACATATATGTTGGAGCATTCTGTGACAAGATTTTGTGAGCGAATTTAGCTTTGTTAAATTGGAAGCGCTTTCTAAGGGGTAATATTTTACGATAGATATATAGATCTATACAATGTGTTTGGTGTTTATCACCAACTAGGCGCACTGCACTTTTTTGAAGTGAATGAAGCCTTTTCGTGTTGGATATGTAACAACCATCCCATATTGTGGAACAATAGTCTAGGTATGTTTGTATATGAGAAGTGTAGAACATTTTCCTTGCCCCCTCATCTAGGAAGTGTTTGATTTTGGCTAATTGGTAAAACTTTTGTGCCGTTAGCTTTGTGAGCGTACTTACATGTGAGTTCCAACTTAGGTGCTGGTCAACAGTTAGACCTAGAGTTTTATGGTCATTTACGTTTTCAATTAGTGATGTTCCAATGTAGGGCTGAAGTGTTGTTTTCTGCGAGTTTTGTAGTTTTGTCTTTTTGATATTAATATACATTTCGTTTTACTAATATTTATTTGCATTCGATTCTCGTTGCTCCACTTAATAATATTATGTGTATCAGTTTGAAAAGATAGTTCTAATGAGGAGCAACGTTTGTCACTAGTGTAAACAGTACAGTCATCGGCAAACAGGTCACAGGATGAATGTTTGATGTGCAGAGGAAGATCCTTAATGTATACGGCAAAGAGAAGAGAGCCGAGAATAGAGCCCCGAGGAACACCGATATCGACAACAGTTGGGTTGGACAAAGAATTATTGTAAGACACCACTTGTTGTCTGTTTGTCAGGAATGATTTAATTAACTTCACCAGCTTAAGATTTACTTTCATTGTTTCCAATTTTCTGATTAAAATAGTGTGATCTATCATATCGAATGCTTTTTTAAAGTCTACAAAGATTGCTCCACATAAATTATCGTTATTGATGTTTAGATGCCAGTTATCTATCATTTTTGTTAAGGCTGTGTGGCATGAATGTTTTGGTCTAAACCCCGACTGACTATCAACAAGCAGGTCATTATTAGCTAGGTGTTCCATTGCTGTTTTGTGTATGTGTTTTTCCAGTGGTTTGGACAGCGATGATATAAGAGAAATGGGCCTATAGTTAGCAAGGTTGCTATTATCTGATGAACCAGGTTTAACAAGAGGGTTTACTTTAGCTATTTTAAAGGCAGTTGGAAAGTAACTCCTTGCAAGACATTGATTATATATGTATGTTAGTGTATCAGTAATAGCTGGTGCAGCATAACGCAGTATTCGATTACTGATTCCATCAAGTCCCGATGAGTTATTATCTTTAAGATCAATAAGATAGTTATAAACTTCGTTAACTGTTATAAAAGGAATGTCGCACGGAATGGTGTTAGTACACTTGTTCTCGCAGAACGTAGATAATTCGCAGAAGTCACAAGGGGAAGAAGGTATGGCGGATTTTATATTGTGGATGTCTGCCTGAAAATGATTGCTGAAGTCTGTACAAGTAAATGAAGTATTGGGATTTTGTAATTCTGGCGAATTTCTTTTGTTCACTAAGGTATTGATTGCCTTCCATATATTTCTACTGTTCCTAAATTACTAAAGTACTTTTTCTTTTCTCTGCGAATTAAATATTGTACCTTGTTCCTTGCTGCCCGATATGTAATAATGTCCTTATTTTTGTGCGCTCGGTCCCTCTGCCTCATAGCGGCAAGTACTTCTTGTGTGAAAAATGGAGATTTTATTTGTCTTTTTACGCGAATATCTATAGTAGACGCATGATTATAAAAAATACTATAAAATGTCCGTGTCCAATATGCAATGGCGTCATCAGGATCAGGAAGTTGGTAAACATCGGCGAAACGCGCATTTCGCAAATCATTAAAAAATAATTCTTGGTTGAAATTTTTTAGACTTCTATATTCAATACTATTGTGTTTATTTTTTGGAGATTTGTACTCATTTTTTGCCCAAGTGCAACATATGGGATAGTGGTCACTCATAGCAATAGTAGGGATGGAACATTCTATAATGTTTTCTGGACAGGTGACAAATATATGTTATCGATCAGTGTAGATGATGTTTTTGTTACTCTGGTAGGTTTGTTGACTATTTGTTTCATGTTATACGATGCTATGATGTTGGTCCATGTTTGATCTGGCTTATGCATATCAATATTGAAATCACCAAGAAGAATAATTTCATTGACTGTAGTGATAACTTTATCCATCATGTTCGTGAAATCTTCAAACCATGTTCCTACATTGGGATTTCGATAAAGATATCCTATTACAATGGGTCTTTACTTTTGTGGCTTTACCTCTAACCATATGCATTCTATATCTATGATCTCTAGATCGTTTCTGCGGCGATACCTTAGAGAAGTGGAAATATAGACTGCTAAACGTGTCTCTAATTGTCTACTAGAATTTCGCCGAACAGTTTTAAAACCATTATGTGCAATGTCACAATCTGTTATTTTCTCATTCAGACGACTTTCTGAAAGCCCAAAAACATGGAAATGTTGATTGAGAACTTGTGTGAGTTCTGGAAGTTTACCTAGAAGATGGTTTACGTTCAGATGGCCATGTCGTAAACCATTCATGGTTAGTAACTGTTCATAAGTACCTGGCATTTATGTTATGTAAAGAAGCTTGCGCTCAAATACTAAATTTAACAAATTTTACCAATGAAAGGGAATTAATGGTGGTATTAATAAGTGGGGCACTTTGAAAACTAATTACAAACAATTCAGCCAATTGAATTACGTCAAAAATAGGTGAAAAATGAAACAAACCAAGCGCTCATATCAGACAGGCAAACAGTGTGGGGAAAAAAATAAATTTATATATATATATATATATATATATATATATATATATATATATATATATATATATATATATATATATATATATATATATAAAACAACAATCGACAGTTGCTGGTGTTAAAGAGACAACTAGTGAGGCCAACAGTCGCTGTTAATATGGAGTAGAGGGTTGTTGAAAATAGAAGTGCGGTGGATTTTGCCGTGATAGATGATGCATTTGGTAGAAAGCGAGATGTTGAGGTACTGTTGTTGAATAAGTGGGGTATTCCGGCAAGTATGACCTCCAAGTGTAAGGTGCATAGTCCAAGAGTCGTTGTTGATGTAGGAAATGATTAAAGGCTGGGTATGTGGGTTGATGTGGGTAAAACTGTGACGACAGCGATGAGCGTGGAACTCTCATTGGTGTCTGGGACGACAGCGGACATGGTGACACTTCTGTTGATGAAGGCTTAGCAGATTGAATTGGATCACTTACAGACCTTTGGGAATGGAGTGGGTCAAGTCGGTGTTGTCGAGGAGGGTCGTCTGTGGCAGAAGGTTGTTGAAGGCAGACATTGTTGGTTTCCTGCACATCCGTGGTGTTAACAAGAGGTATAACGTGATGATCCTGATTGTCTGATGATTTTGCGCGCTGGTGTTTAAAGTTGTGGGTAGTGATGGAAAATGAAGGTCATAATTGACGTTAGATGAGTAGCTATTTGTATTCACGTGGCGTTTGGATGGATATATGGATGCTGATGTGCGAGTTGTGCCTTTGAGGGTGCTTTCTGGATATTTAATATTTGTCGCCAACATACTGGTCCCTTGACTGGACAATGTAATTTCGCCACTTTAAAGGTGCTTTCTAGGGGCTCCTGATGTGGCAAGGAAGACCAAGCTGTGATTTATGAAAACATGTTCATTTCTGAGGCAGTGTTTTTTTTAAGTTTAGCATTGTTAGTTTCAACACATTTGCGGTAATAGGCACGGACTGGCGGGATAATAGAGGAAAAATAAATTTTGGCATTATGGAATATTGACCAAAATATGAATGTGATCTCGTTTAGGTCTGTCTGTGAGAGTTCAATATCTTTTATTGAGTCTGACAGACATATGTGCACAGTTACTCTAGTTACAGAGAGATCAGGTGAAAACCGTTTAAGGAGGGTCAGTAAGTCGTGAGTTGATGCCCAGTTCTTGAAGCAAACAGACACCGAATCAGTATCCCCAGTTACTAGTTTTGATTGTTGAAGCTCCTTCATGGTTTTGTCGAACTAACGAACGAACGAACGAACTTTATTTTCAAAGTGTTAAGAATTGGGCACGCAGGCCCGTCTTACATTCTGCCCTTCTCTCTGTCATCTTACAAACCATATTCTTTCAATCGCACATGTATTTTGAGCATTATTTAAGCATACAACATTATCAAGGTAAAATAATAACATACATTTGTAACATCAAGTCATAATCAAATTTAAGTATGTAAAAAAATACAATAAAAAACAGAGGGAGAAAAAGAAACAAAAATTAATTAATTAAAATAAATTTAAATTAAAAAAACAAAAAACAAAAAACAAAAAACAAACAAACGTACAAACACAAAAAATCTAAACCATTCATACGGTAAATTAGACTTAATTTGAAACGTAATCAGATTATCGTGGCATATAATAAGAACTCGTGACATTTTGGAAATCTGCTGCTGAATGACCTGGGACTTGGGACCTGGGTCCCCAAAGATGAGATGTTTTCTTCTGTTCGTGTGGTTGCCAGTGATAACAGCTGTTGCTTCCCTTGTTCCAGTTGTGCTGTGGCTGCTAGAAGTCTTGTGGTGTGTGCTGGCAGCTGCCGGTCGAAGTGCGGGTGGCGATTTGAAATTTTGACCGGAATTCTGCAGACACTGGCAGCAGGGTTTTCCGGAGTGTCTAGGGAATTACGTTCATTATGGCGTAGTTCTGAATGAAGTATTTGTTGTTAAGGTCGGAGGCTCTTCGCGCGTTTTTGTTTGTGACCCAATTAGTTGGTGTGCTGTTGTGTAATCTGCTGCTGAATTTTTATTTTTGCTGTTTTCATAGCGACGTTTTAGAGACAGGTGATCAGCCTGAAGCTGTTCATAAGATTTTTTAAGACTGCTCAATTCAGCTTTCAGTAGTTCCATCTCAGATGTTATTTTTGTATACACATCATTATGTGGTGATTGTATAGTTTGCTTGCGTGGTGTCCTTTCTAGACTACTATCAAGCAATCCTATGAATGAATTTTCTCTGTCTCTGTAATGGTAGATCTTGATGTAACGGAAGGCGTCTCTGTAATGATAGATCTTGATGTAGAGGAAAGCGTGTAATGTACCATCTGTTGTTGTTTGTCATACTCCTGAACGAATGTATCAGAGACAACGGGAAAGGAACAGTGTGTGAGGGCTAATTTCTAGGCATCGGAAGTGATTGGTGCATTGTTGACGTTATAGCCATTCGACTGACTCCAGCAGTAGTTGCTGTTTCCCATAAATGATTCAAATCATTCTGGATCCACTCTTTAACTGCAGTCTTTGAGCCTTGTACCATAACCTTGTTGGAAGTATTATAGAAATGGAGAAAAACGTGTCCAGTAGAAATGACATCTTCGACATGAGCACCATTAGCGTCACTGCGAGATTCAATTAAGGCGATTGATTTATAGTAGGCCTTGGACAAGCCACGAAATGCTTCGTACTCGAGCAATGTTTGGAATGTTAATATGACACACTGGTTCTGGTTTTTGTATTGTAGTGTCATTAATGGTGCTGAGGGCGTGTCTGCATTGAGAACCCTGGTCTTCTTTTTCACCGCTTTAGGAGCATTTAAGACGTAGTCCTTTTGTTTCTTTCTACTCGGTCGAGTGGTGGTGACGGAGTTTACGTTTGGCGTTGTGCATGTTATTGCTGGTACCGGGAAGGAAGAAGGTAATTAGCTTTGTTCACGGCTGATAATCATCGCTCTGGCGTGACGATTTTGGTCGCGGGGTTTCATTATTATAGTGGATTTTCCAAAAAGGCCCCGCGCTGAAGACATTTAATTAAACACCTGGGTGGTTTGGTCACTGTTGGGCGCTCAATTCGTGGGTTTTCGGTTACCCATATAATAATACTACAAGTTTATATGCAAAACAGCACAGTGTATTATAAAAGAAGGTCCTTTTAGAACAAAATCTAACATTTCTGTTCATTTTGACACCACAAACATGATTTAACGACAAAGCCACAATGATACGGAACACAATGATATGAAAATCCATCACGAATTATAGCAGAAACACACTTTCACAAATACGAAAGTAGAGCTCTATGAAAACACGTCCGCACACAGCAAGGTGAAGCTAACACCACTGCGAGAGGAGTGACAAGACAAGCAACAGCACTGCGTATAAACCAAAAAATTGTATAGAAGTAAATGATAGTAAGATTGAGAGTTACAATCACAAACAAATTAATCAAGAAACTAAGGCAAAGAGAAAAAATACCACAATAACGACAATAAAGCAGTTCGCCACACCCAAAGAATGGTGTCACAGATCACCAAGCACAATGGACTGAAAATCCTTCAGCAAAAATGCTGGAATTGCCACTGCGGGAAATCTGCAAGAGTGTCCCTAAAGAACGCTTACGTAGACCCTGGAATGAAAAACTGGGATGTTTCCTACCGTAAGTCATCTCCCAACCAAACCCGCATAAACATGGAACATAGAACACTAAATAGAACAAATAGTACACGATATCAAGAAAGGCTCGTTAACATATAACAGTGGCACAGTGCACATACAAAAACCACTTATCTTAAAAAAGAACTCCCAGCCTTCGCGACAACGCCAACGATGTTCATCGGGTATCACACGGTCTGTAGACTGGATCTCCTAGCTTCTCAGGTCCTAGAAACGTACTAGTTGACGTCTAGTTGAAAAGAAAAACTCGTACACGAAATCTCGCACTGGCATCACTGTATAACTTGACTTGTACATCACAAAAATTTCTGTTAGTGGTTGTTCTGAGGAATGCTGTTACACTTGTTAGATGATATACTTCTGTTCTTGTTATCGTACCCCATATCACTGGAGACACCACTTCTGTTCTTGTTGTTTTGGGTCATCCCTACTATTACAGGCCACACAGGCCATCACTTCTGTTGCTGTTGTTTCTTTTGGCTGACACTTATGTTGGTGTTTGTGTGTGGGTTGTATGGAAAGTTAGTGCTACTGTCTGGCACAGCTGACAATGTTGACGTCAGCAAGCTCGGCCTTACTAGTAGTGGCCGACAGTGTTTTATATATATACATGAATGACGTGACTTCTTTAGGTTTGTAAATATCTAATATAAACCCACACAACAGTAACGTTGGGTCAGGAAATAGACCAACTAGTTTTCAACTCATACACATTTTATTTACGACAGTAACGTTGACATCATGGACAACAGATCACAGCAAATCACAAGGTATGATGGCAGGTATAATCCATAGAGAAATAAATCACATAAATAGCAATTCAGCACACATCGTAATAGCATGCAATCCATCAGAAACGTGAGTGCATCAACAGCAACTCATCTGAAATGGTAATAATATACAATCCATCAGAAAATTTAGTGCATCAACAGCAACTCATAATAACTGGTAATAATATACACCGGCTATGAAGAATTCATGGGAAAACTTTAGCTGGAAATAATGAATGAAATGGGGAACTATTCTCAAACTTCTGTGCTTCAAATTAACTGGCTATAGGAGGAAGAATGGTTCCACATAAGTAAATACACAAGGCAACATGGATATCACCAGACCATAGAACGGAAAATCAGATTGATCATTTATGCATAAACAAGAAGTTTAGATCATCATCGCAGGGTGTAAAGGTATATAGAGGAGCAGATGTGGCATCAGATCACCACCTTCTGATAGTCAAAGTAAAAATAAAACTCAAGAGATATGCAACAATGCAAAATTATAGACAACAATTTAATGTGGGACATCTAAGAAATAAAAAAAACAAGAGACATATTTTCAGTCACAATATCCAACAAATTCCAAGTGCTCCAACAGCTGGAAGATGTAGAGAATACAGAAGACTACTGGCAGCAAATCAAAAGGGTTTGGAATGAGACATGTGAAGAAATACTGGGGAAAAGGGAACGACAACAAAAAGCATTAATAACAACAGAAACCATCAATAAGATAAAAGACAGAAAAAACAAGAAAACATTTAAACACAAGCAAAAACTGAAGTTCCAAAGCCAAGGCTCAAGAAGTGTACACAGAAGCAAACAATGAAGTTTTTTTTTCTTTTTTTTTTTTTTCGTACGCCCGCTAATACTCGAGGCGAAATCTCAGGTTATTGTTAATGCCTAACCTGACATTGATTTTACGTGAGTATCCCTTTTCTTGTACAGAGACAGGTGTCCCTCGCCATTCAGGCAGATACTCGCCGATTTCGGAGGTACCCATTAGAGCTGGGTCGGCTTAGGAGCCGCCAATCCCTGGTCGACGATACTTCTTCAAATGTTTTCGCCAGGTCTCGAGTTAATCCAGTCCAATTCCCGGTCGACGAAAAATCCTCAAATGCCGTCGCCCGGGTTTGATCCTGAATCACCCGGTCGCCAGAGCGGCGTTGTAACCACTACGCTAGCGCGGCTCCCTGACAATGAAGTAAAAAGAAGTATCAAAAGAGACAAGAGGAAGTACATTGAGGAGTTGGCAAGAGAGGCAGAAGATGCTGCAGCCAAAGGAATTATGAGAGAACTGTACAACCGCACAAAGAAGCTGACAGGTAAATACAAGCAAAAAAAGTTAACTCATAAAAGACAAGAATGGAAAACTGCTCAGCAATATACAAGAGCAAATGAAGAGGTGGACAAAATATTTTGAGTACCTTCTCAATAGACCAGCTGCACAAAACCCCCCTGACATCTTGCCAACAGAAGAAGAGCTAACAATTAATGGTGAAAGACCAACGAAGGAACAAATAAAGAAAGCCATAAAGCTTCTAAGAGATGGAAAAGCGTCTGGACCTGATGGCATTCCAGCAGAGGCCATCAAAGCAGATATCGACACGGCTAGAGACATGTTATATAAATTACTTGGTAAAGTCTCGGAAAAGGAAGATATACCAGCAGAATGGAAGGAAGGATATATGGTTAAGTTGCTTAAAAAGGGAAATTTACAAGAGTGCACAAATTATAGGGGAATAATGTTACTATCAGTGCCAGGAAAAGTATTAAACATGATTATCCTCGAGAGATTAAAAGAGTCCATAGACCAAAAACTAAGAGATGAACAAGCAGGTTTTCGACAAAACAGATCCCGTACAGACAAGATAGCTACTTTGAGAATAATAGTTGAACAAAGTCTGGAATGGAATTCACCATTATACATCGGATTTGTGCATTACGAAAAAGCATTTGACAGCTTGGACAGAGAATCACTTTGGAAATTGATGAGGCATTATGGAGTTCTCCTGAAGATCATTAATTTAATAAAGAATACATATGAAGACATGACATGCATAATTCTTCATGAAGGACAGCTTACAGAACCGTTTGGGATAAGAACAGGAGTGCGACAGGGATGCCTCTTGTCTCCATTCCTTTTCCTATTAGCAATAGCCTGGATTATGAGAACATCGACAGCACACTACAAAATGGAATCCAGTAGACTCTGACTAAGCAGTTTGATGATCTGGATTTTGCTGATGACGTGGCTCTTCTGTCCCATAAACGTAATCAGATGCAGGACAAATTGAAAACACTCGATAAGAGGTCACAGCAATTGGGTCTGAAAATGCACAGGGAAAAGACAAAGATAATGAGAATAAATGCAGGTAATGATAACAGGGTTGAACTTGAAGAAGCACCAATACAAGATGTAGAATCGTACACATATCTTGGCAGCAATATAGACAAAGTTGGAGGGACAGACAGTGATATTAAAATAAGAATACAAAAAGCAAGAGGAGCTTTCATTGCATTGGGAAATTTATGGAGATCAAGAGAAATCGGATCCAACAGGAAAATAAGAATCTTCAACTCAAATGTGAAGTCAGTTCTATTGTATGGCTCTGAGACATGGAGAACAACAAAGACAACAACCAAAAAGCTACAGACTTTCATAAATGGGTGCTTGGGTAGAATAGATGGATTAAACTGGTATGATAAGGTTACCAACGTGGAACTGATGAAAAGAACTAGACAAGTGCCAGTGGAACAAGAGATGAGAATGAGACGATGGCGATGGATAGGACATACGCTGAGGAAACCTGTTCATAGCATTACAAGGCAGTCCTTGTTCTGGAATCCCCAGTTCAAGAGAGGCAGAGGTAGGCCAAGAAGCACTTGGAGAAAGGAGATGGAAACAGAGGTGAAAATGATGTGGAGAACGTGGAAAGAACTTGAGATGATGGCACGTGACAGGAAGACGTGGCATGTGTTTGTTGAAGGTCTATGCTCCTTTGGGAGTGGAGGGTTATGAATGAATGAATTCAACTCAATCAATCTTCACTCAAGCTCGAATTAACAGCTTGAGATGTGAGCTCAGCTCACCGCATCTCTCCCCCAACTTCTCCGAACATGTGAACACTTTCTTTGTGTTTAAAAAAAAATTTAATTCATACTCAGTTTAGCTATGTTCAAAAATATAATGTACAAAGCACCCAAGTAAAAAATCATCTCATAACGTTAAACGTGCTTACTAGCGTGACTATAAAAAATCAGACCCGTATAAAAAAATCCCAAACACTTAACTCCCACTCGAAAACATGACTTAACACCCAGCCCATGCAAACCAGAGTGGGAACAGTCCCAGTTGTGATGGTTTAGCCATGTCTGCAGAATGGGAGAAGACTGACTGCCACGACAAACATGGAAAGCCAAGAGCCAAGGATCTAGACCTCCAGGAAGACCCAAAATTCTCTGGGAGGACAACATCAGAAGGACAAAGCGCTGGACTGGAACCAGGCCAAAAAGAAGACAGCCGATAGGATAGCATGGCACTCTCTCTCTCTCTCTCTCTCTCTCTCTCTCTCTTTCTGTCTAATCTCTACGCCCCAAGATAGAAGAGGAGCAGTAAAGTACGTACAATATGTACACATGCAAGGGCATCATTTCCTAGTACTTTGATGTATTTACATTGTGAGTACCAACACCATGTGCCTTACAGGCAGTGGTGTACTAAGGGGTATGAGGGGATGCCATCAGATACTACGAGTATTATCAGTACTATTAAAATAATGTACTTGCAAGCATAGTATGTGTTTCTATGTGCTTTATCTGGAATGCCAAGGGAATAATATACCCTGGGTGCCAAATAATTTAAGTACGCCCCAGCTTACAATATGAATTTTTTTTGTACACATAATCTACAACATCTTTGTCAAATACTGTACCCATGCATTGTTCCATATTTTAAGCTGTTTAATAGACACTTAGCGTACACAGTTTCCATGGTTAGTGTTTTGTTTTCTTTCCTAATATTTTTACTTCAGTTTGTGATGGAATATTTTCACACATTTTCTTGCTGTGATATACTTCAAATTCGTGTTTTGTTTGTATGGTTTTTTCTTGATGTTTATTTTACATATCAATTAACCACATTATTGATATAAGCAACTTGTGATAAAATATAAATCTATTATAATTCGTGCTCAATTAAAGCATCATGCTTCCATTTTCTCCTGAAAGATACATTAAATTTTTATTTCTTAATTATACCTTTTAGGCTATTTTTTTTGTTTACTTAGCATATATGTCAACTAGTACAGGCTACTTGTATTCTGTACAGGTTTTTTGTTTCCAAATTTGTACAGCTCTACATAATTTATGTATAGGTTTTTCGCCTAAATATTAACCCTTTACAAATGACAGAAAAATCCCAGCGCAGAGTTTAACGTCCTGTCCAGATATGAAAATAAACACTATTGTCCGTCTTTGCCATATTGCAACACGATTTCCGTATTTAGCGAGATTTTAGTTACAAATAGGTTTCCGGTACATGTAAAGCTTCCATTTTCAGAATGTATTTTTCTGAATTGATCAATATTTTAATTTTTCATGCTTTGTTTTAAAGTCACGGCTTTCTAATCTTTACTTTGGGAGCTGAGAAAGGACTAGGTATTTGGTCAGGACGATGACGATGCGGTTGAATCAGATTTGGAAATTGAATACGGCCCTGATTTAGCCCCCCCCCCCCCCTTAAAACCACAACCACCATCCCCACCACCACCACTCCCTCGCCATCCCCACCCCAATCGTAACGATTATTTATTGGTCAAAACACTTGACCGACAAGGGTAATCTTTATGATGGTCTGATTGCCTCTTGCTGTAATGCTCCGTATTGAGTTTCCAATTATATACTGCCTGAAGAATTGTATCAAATGTGCTCAGTACATGTGAAAGCATGGGCAAAGAAAATACTCTTTTGTTTTCTTAAAGAACCAAACAGTTGTTGTTTAGTTTCTTATCTCTGTCTGTGTCTGATTTTTAAATTTTTATGTACAGGTTTTCATATTTTGGGAAAATATTTTCGGTTTTTATACAGGTTTTAAATCTTTTGTATAGGTTTTTGTTCTCCGGGGGTTGTCATGTATGACTTTGCCCCAAGTGTTGAAAGCATTGTTAGCAAATATACTAGTGATTTATCTTTTAATGATATAGTTGACTGCTATTAAACATGCAAGCATGCACTGAATTTCAACATAGTTCATTGACTGCTTCTTACTGCAGTTAAAAATATGAAAGTAATATTCACATTTGTGCTTTTGTGATAGCTTACATTGACAGCTTGCTGTGATAACTCACACTGACAGCTTGCTGTGATAGCTCACATTGACAGCTTGCTGTGATAACTCACATTGACAGCTCGCTGTGCTAGCTTACATTGACTGCTTGCTGTGATAACTCACATAGCTTGCTATGATAACTGAAATTGACAGCTTACTGTGATAACTCACATTGACAGATTTCTGTGATAACTGACGTTGACAGCTTGGTGTGATAACTAACATTGACAGCTTGCTGTGATAGCTGCTGCTTTTGCATTGTAACTTTATACCGTGAAATTAGACATGTTTATTAAACATCATTTAAAAAAAATCATTCTTAGAGTTATTTTTTTCAATAAGTTATATCTGCTTTTCTTATAATGTAGTGCAGAGGTACTCAATGCGGTGCCATGGTGCCCGCCAAGGCTTATCTGTGAGACCATTTCCCACCTGGAGAACAGACAGGTAATCGCACATGTCAGAGGGACCTCAGATGGACGATGACTGTTACATAGAAGCTAGTTGGCTAACACTTATATTCGAATTGGTGTGTGTTGTAAAAGTCTATATTTGTTGTTTATGCAAACCCGATTGATTGATTGTTATTATAGCATAGTTACCTCTTCATTCATAACTGAGTATGGGAATGCCACTTGGTACGATCGGCAGCTTCATCTTCCCAGATTGCTGGATTTATGTCCAGTGCCTCCATGTCTCTCTTGCATACATCTTTGAACTTCCGCTGCGGTCGCCTAACTGTTTTTTTGGCCATCTGCCAGTTGTCCGTAGAAGATATCTTTAGGGATGCGACCATCTTCCGTGCAGTGGACATGGCCAAACCAGCATAGTCTGCGCTGTCTAAGCAGTGTATACATGCTTTGAAGGCCAGCACGTGACAGCGCCTCGACATTTGTAATTTTGTCCTTCCAGGAGATACCAAGGATGTAGCGTAGACACCGCAGATGGACAGTATTGAGTAAAAGGACTGTAGTAAGGAAGTAACTGATGCTGAAGGGGAAATAAATCAGTAAGCTCTGAATCGCAAAAGACGCCTTTCAATATTTTTCGCTATCTGGTGAAGAACATTTGTCTTTTCTTCTTCTTCTCCATATCTTGAATAAGTCTCTCTTTTCTCTCTCTCTGTCTCCGTCTCTGTCTCTGTCTCTCTCTCTCTCTCTCTCTCTCTCTCTCTCTCTCTCTCTCTCTCTCTCTCTCTCTCTCTCTCTCTCTCTCTCTCTCTCCTTAACGAGCCTGTTTCTGAAAGACTATAGGTGTAACTTTTTCTAAAACTGTTGCGGTGAGTTTGCTGAGTCTATAGTATGTTAAATGTACCTAGTTAATTTTGGAGACATTATCTATTAGATTCTTGATCAAAGGGAAGTAACTCATGTATTACTATGATTGTAGTTGACAGTGAGGGTTGTCCCACTTGTCTGTTAACCCAGCAGTCTAATTTTAGAACCGATGTCAGCTTTTCCTGATATGTTTTTCAAACCGCCCACCTAAGCTTAGCTCAAGGGTCTAGCGTCTGACGACGCATGCGCAGTTTTCTGGCGCGATTTAAGAGAAAGACTGTGTTAAAGAGTCAAGCTGTGGTTTTCAAACGGTCAAGATGGTTTTGGGGAAAGTCCTCTGTGTGTCCGACCAAGATGTTTAAAGATTGTACCCCATGTTATATTCTGAAGCGCCTAGGAGGCGAGTGAGTTTTGTGATGTTTATTTTGAAGGGACATTAAGGTAATTTACCCTTAAAACAGTTTTCCTAGTTTGCCAGAAATATATATGAATTTTTGTAGCCAGCTAGTGACTTTTCCCTGGGCGGGAAAGAGTCCATCTAAGAATACTTGAAATGAAGCTCACGATGCATTATACTATTATATGTACTGGGTTGGTGTATGCCCGAAGAACTTTATGCATTGGCTGTATCCCGCTAATCCGGCGATACCATTTGTGCAAGATGTGACTCACCTTGTTTGCTGAAGTTATACCACAGAGGCCATTATATCTAGATGCCCGCCATATTGTGTGGCCTGCTGAAGACCCGAATATATACCTGACTTGCTGGTGTCAGAAGGGAGTTTGTTTAAACTCACATATTTGCTGTATATTTCTGTAGCTGACGAAAGGGGAATTGTACGAGATCAGCTTTATTTATATATATGCACAGCTTGCTGATGAACTGTCGTGTATACTATATCCTGAGTTGTTGAATGACTATTTTATGTTGATGTCGGCGTACCTGTCGTTGTGGTGTATTAAAGTCTATCAAACGTCAGAGCTGCTCCAAAACTCTGTGAATTACTACATGTATTTCTACAAAAGTGTGATGTCAATTAGATGCCTGTCTTCCACGAATCATCATACACGCATTCGAACCCATTGATGTCTACTCACTCTCTAGTACTACAACACCTCAACACTCTTAAGTCAAGGAAACGAATGCCAGCCTGTGTGGCGTTAAGTTACATTCAACATTGATACCGGACATTCTGCAGCCCTTAACATTCGATTACTACATTTACGGTGGCCAAACTGAGCCTGTCATATTTATGTTACGGACACCTACCACGCTTCAACGAACACAGACCATCCCTGGTTGTTTACATTTATGGTATCCAGTGTAAGCTTCTAAACTGAAGAATAGAATGTTACATTTATGGTGTGCCAGCTTGATGGGGCTATTTTGGAAGATGTCAAGTTCGCTGCAATTGAGAGTACGTAGCGCTGTGTAGTTTGTTGACACATCGACTACCCCAGCTTAACAGGACGAAACTAGGTCAGAAGGTCAAATTACTATACCTTCGTTGGTGCTGTAGTACAGAAGGTCAAGTGCCGTTTCTAACATGGTTACTATCACCGTTACTGTCATTTTGGAAGCAAGTTCTGATGTATTTTCAGCGTTGGATCCTCTAATCCTTAGAATGCTGACTATAGTTCTTCATCGTTGCTGTTGTTGACGATAGGATTGTAAAGGTAAATGGCCTGTTTATTGTTGTGAACTGTGCCTTTGTATTGTGTTTGAACTAAGCCTTCCACATTTAAACATCCTTGTTCATGCTATATGTGTTTACATGTTTACATGTGTTGTGTATATTGATATTTCAGCGGGTTTTTCGGTTGGGCGGTGTCTTGTGATAGGCTATCACACGTAACAGAGGGCCTATTGTAAGCGCTCTTTAAGGACTGAGCAAATTTGTTTTAGTGGAAATTGCCAGCGACATTTGTTGCTATTTTTGTTTAGTTGTGACGAGGTGTACTTTTCTTTGTTGTGGTTTACATATTTTTTTCCTGTTCTTTAGTTTTTTTATTTGATTTGCTCGTATCTGTTATCCTCCTCTTCCTTTCATTTAGTTTTATACAACCTTTATGTTTATACACTGTTGCGTAATTTGTTTTGTTTACTTTTCACAGTTATCATCACATGCTTTGTGATATTTTCTTTATTTTCGCTTTAATGCTCATTTGATTTCCGCGAATGTTATCGTATTGTCTTTGATGCTTGTTCTTTGTTTATGTTAGTATTTCTTATCATACGATGTTTATATATTTATATATAGTCATACACTATTGGTACTATAGTGTACTTAGATTATAGAGGTAATTATTGGTCATATTATTATAAAGGTTATTATACAAGTTCTTTATCAAAGACTTGTCTCCCACAGAGTTTGGGATAAAGTGAGGTGATTATACAAGTTCTTTATTAAAGACTTGTTACCATTGAGGTTGGAATAAGGTAATTTATTATTTCAGGATACTGATCTCATATTATTAGACATAATGTCTAGACTTGAGTACTTTATTGAGCAAGGGAAATCCCTTGGTAAATCTGGTGACAAATTGGAAGAAATCGCGACCCTTCAGTATGCCAAGGCACTGAAGTCGGAAGAAAAGAGACAGAAAATGGAAAATAAAAGACAGAAAGTAGAAGCTGAGAATTTAAGGTTGCAGATGCAGGCAGATGAAAGGAAAATCCAGATGGAAATGGAAAAACAAAAAATGGAAAAAGAGGCTGAAAATAAAAGATTAGACTGAGAGGCTGATGAGAAAAAAATCCAGCTACAAAGAGAAGCTGATGAGAAAAAAATCCAGCTACAAATGGAGGCTGAAAATAGAAGATTAGACAGAGAAGCTGAGGAGAGAAAAGCGAAAATGGAACATGAAGAAACACTCATAGCTTTGGAGTTAGAGAAGTTGAAGTTGATGAATATGGGTAATGCTAATAATCCAAAAAATCAGTCAACTTCTAATAAGACAAATGCTACTACCTATAAGGTAAAACTGCCTGCTTTCAATTCTTCCAGTGACGATATAACGTTCTACCTGGATAGGTTTGAACGGTCATGTCAAACTCATAAAGTTGATAAGTCAGAGTATGTTAATCAGTTGTCGGAGATACTTAAGGGTAAAGCTCTGACTATGTTAAGCATGGTAGTTGAGCCTGGCACGAATAATTATGAGGTTGTCAGGGCAGCCTTATTAAAGAAATATCAACTTAACGAAGAAGGTTATCGTCTTCGCTTCAAGACTATGCTACCTGAAACTGGTGTAGAATTCTCAGAATTCATCCCAAAGATACGTCTTACATTTACACGATGGATTGAGCTGTCTAAAACCGAACATACATATGAAGCCCTTATGGACTTATTACTTCGAGACAAAGTTATGTCATCTGTCAATGAATCTTTTCTTGCTTTTCTACATGAGCGTAAACCTAAGAATATAAAAGACATGGAGGAATATTGTTGCCAGTATCTCACTGCGCACCCTCATGTGACTGTTAGCAATTCTAAAGTTAAAGAAGGTTTGCCAGTTGCTTCTGCAGCACCAATTGGCCCTAACTTTCTTCATAAATTTCAAGGTGCTCAACACAACTTTAATAAGAAAAGCAATCGTAATTATGATCAAAATCAATGCAACCCATCACATAATGGTTCTTCTTCGAAGAACTGGAGGCGATCTGAAAGTCCTCGTTATTTTGGGTCCAATAATTATTGAAACTTTCGTAGAGGTATTCACAATAGAAACTATCAAGGCTATTCTTCGCGGGACATCGAAACCATACAGGTAGATACTCTAATCAATGGGGAAATGACAATAGTGACTATGGAAACTGGGATTCGAACCAGAACTGTGATCACGGTAGAGTAAACAATGACAATTTCAGAGGAAATAATAATCGCGGTAGATCTCAACATAGCAAACATAGATCATATCACCAGGTGAACTCTGTAGAACAAGAGTCTCAGGGAGCCTGTGGTCAAGTGAATGATAATAAAAACTCTAATGCTATCACTTGTTCTGCTTTTGATTTTGGGAGAGCATCTCAATGCCTCCAATGCTCAACATTGTTCGAACCGACTACTGTAACTACTTTGAGTTGTGGTCACCCTCTTTCCGCTCTCCCTGCTGCAGTTGCGCATGACGGGAGATGATCTCTTTTCTTACATAAAGGTCTAGTGAATAATAATCCAGTCTCAGTACTTTTCGATTCTGGATGCACTACTATAGAAGTTAAGCAATCTCTTATAGATCCTACCTGTGTCACAGGGAAAGTGGTCAAATGTGTGACATTTGGTGGCACTTTGGAAAAATATCCAACTGCTATCATTCACATTGCTACTCCCTTCTTTACGGGAGATGACCACGCGTGTCTTCTACCGATTAATATTGCGGATCTTATCATCGATCGTATTCATGGAGTTAGGGATGCACCCCGCAGCAGATTGCTGCTTGGGAAGAACAAAATATCCAAGCTGCCAATGCAGTGGTCACAAGAACACATGCTCTTAATATGCCTCAAACTTCATCAACTGAAAGTAATGAAGTGCATAGCCAAGATGATCACTTGGTAATTTCGAGTGACTCTTTCATAAAATTGCAAGAAGATGATCCTTCTTTAAAAAAATTCTTCATTCTTGCAAAAAAAAAGGTGATCCAAATCAGAACACAAATCGCAAATCCTGGATTACAATGAAGAATGTCGTACTTGTACTATGGTCCAAGACTCGTCTACGTCTATGCATTCACAAATTCTCATGCCCAAGAGTATAAGAGTATAAATTCTACAACATGCACACGACTCTCAGTGTGCCGGACATATGTATTTTTCCCGTACTAAGTCGAGAGTTCTTGCGGCTTTCTTTGGGCCATTTATTAATAAAGACATACGTATTTATTGCCGATCTTGCAAAATATGTCAAGAAGTGAAATCAAGAGGCCAACGTCATGCAGCGCCTGTCCAGGCTGCAGACATTCCTATTCGGCCGTTTCAGAAAATGGCAATATATATTATTGGTCCTTTTAAGATCAAGTCAGCCAGAGGACATCAATTTATCCTAACATGTGTTGACATGTGCACGCGTTGGCCAGAGGCTATACCTCTTAAGAGCATCTCCACTGTCGATATCGCAGACGTGTTATGGCTGATTATTTCTCGTTTGGGATTTCCCAGAGAAATATTGTCAGACCATGGCACCCAGTTAATATCAGACACTATGTCGGAGGTGATGTCTACTCTGCATATTGAAAGGTCTCTGAGTAGTATTTATCACCCAATGTCTAAAGGGTTAGTCGAAAGTCTGAACAGAAAACTCAAGAACTTACTTGTGAAGATAACTGAGGATCATCCTCAGGATTGGGACAGGGTTTTACCCGCGGCTCTCTTTGCATATAGAGAGGTCCCCAACGAACATACAGGTTTTTCTCCTTTAGAACTAGTCTTTGGCTCGCGACCGCGCGGTCCTATGTCTTTACTTCATGATCTTATAACTGCTGATAATATTGATGATGACACACAATCTTCATATGAGTACGTCATTACTCTCAGGCAGAAGATTATCGAAGCATGCAAACTAGCAACTTCCTCATCCGAATTTGCTAAAGAAAAGGAAAGGCAGTTTGCAAATAAGAAGAGATGCCTACGACAACTTTGTCCTGGCGACAAAGCACTTGATTTGCTACCTTGTAGGGAAAACAGACTTCTTTTTGCATGGAAAGGTCCATATAAAATAGTCTCAAGAATTTCCGATGTCGACTATGTTGTTGATATTGGTAGAAAACATAAAACTTTCCATATAAATATGCTTACGGAATTTCATGAACGACCAGACTATTTGCAGCCTATTTTCCAGGCTATGGACATTGCTCCAGTCCCACATGGTCATTACTCATCCCTGTCGGTAATACAGGATGAGGAAACTATTTTCTCAGATGTTAATCTTCCTCTTCCAGTAATTCCACTTCATTCTACGGAATCATGGAAAAACGTTACTGTTTCTACTAATTTATCTACTGAGGAACAGCGACAAGTTTCTTCTATGTTACAAATTTTCAGGATGTCCTTACCGACATACCTGGACACACACATGTCATTGAACATGACATAATACTTACCGACCATAATCCAATCAGGGTGAGACCTTACCCTATCCCTATTCCTTTTCAAACACAAGTCGAGAAAAAATTGGATGAAATGATACAAGTGAAGATAATTGAACCATCCACTTCAGCATACTCTTCGTCCACCGTTATTGTTAGAAAGAAAGACAATAACATACGCCTTTGCGTCGATTATCGCAAATTAAACCAAGTTACAAAATTCGATGCTGAACCTATGCCTTTGTTAGAAGACCTACTTATTAGACTTTCTAATTCTCGATTCCTTACCAAACTAGACTTGTCAAAAGGTTATTGGCAAGTTCCTTTAACTGAACGAGCCAAACCTCTCACTGCTTTCTCAACACCTAGGGGTTTATTTCAATGGAATTTTATGCCTTTCGGCCTTATGAACGCCCCAGCTACTTTCGTAAGCATTATACGTCGAATTCTCTCATATCGTTCAGATGTCATTGCATACTTTGACGATATTTGTCTTTTCAGTGATTCTTGGGAAGATCACTATTTGGGTTTATATGAATTACTGTCTACGCTACACGAGCATAATTTGACTGCAAAACCCTCTAATGCCTATGTTGGGTTTAGTGAAATTTCTTTACTGGGTCACCGTGTTGGTCATGGTCTCTTGAAGACAGAGGACCACAACACTTCTAAGATACTAACATTTCTATTCCTAAGACGAAGAAGCAAGTACGTAGTCTCTTAGGTTTAATACAATTTTACGGGAGATTCATTCCGAATCTATCTTCGATTATGGAACCTCTTTTTATCCTGTTGAAGAAAGGGTCTCCTAATATGGTGCACTGGTCCCATGAATGCCAATCTTCATTGGATCAGATTAAAGCTTTATTCTCATCTGATCCTCTCTTAAGGCTACCTACTACTGATAAGACTTTTGTTCTTCGTTGTGATGCCTCATCCACTGGGATCGTGGCGGCATTAATGCAGGAGTATTCAGAAACTCTGCATCCTGTAATGTATATCTCTAGGAAGTTGAATGCGGCAGAAAGACGTTACTCGGTTCTAGACCGTGAATTGTTGGCTATGGTTTGGTCAATTCCTAAGCTAAAAAAATTCCTTATTGGCGCGCATTTCTGTGTGGAAACCGACCAAAAAGCTCTTACAGCTATTCAGAATAAGAACTTGAAGAGCTCCAGATCCACTCGATTTGCCATTGCTCTTCAACCTTTTCATTTCACGGTACGAGCTATCCGTGGTTCGGATAATATCATGGCGGATATACTGTCTAGATGCTCACATGACTCCAACTTAACTCTTGTGTCCTAAATTCCTGATACACTTCTAGATTTATGACAGTTCTTTACTATAACAATATATGTTAGCACATGTGTTCACCTGAGTGTTGTAAATTAGGTGATTTCTTTCTCTGTTACCATCTTTGGTATAACTGAGGAAGGTTTGTTTATCACAATATAAGGGACGAAAGTTCCCACAGCCACAGTTATAGTATGAATGAATGTTTGATTACTGTATATTAGAAAATCTAACGGTTATCATATAGAATTGTGTTATTTGTATTTTCTCAGCAGAATCATTAATGTTGCTGGGAGAATCTTTACATGTTATCAAACATGATGTATTACGACGTCCATACTTACCAGTCGGACGACACTGTAGATGCGCCCGCTTAGAATATGATCTTCGACATCATTTATCAGCTACATAGTTTATATTGTATAACGTTGTATTAAAGTAGATAGTGCATGTTAAAATGAAGTACATTTATTTGTTAAAGTGATTGTATCACTATACTGCGGTACACTAAGATATTGACACCGCTATTTTTTGATGATTGTTCCATTGCTAAGCATGGAAATAAGGTACTTGATGTAATATATAATATGATATGTATATAATTTGTGATTGCATTTTAACTTTGCTAGCACTGTAGTGTACGTTGGTGACACCTCCCTGGATATGTGTATACTTAGAGAAATGCTTTCTCAAATGTGCTGAGATATATTCTCATCTGATGCTTAAGCGTAGAGTTAGCCTCATTTTAGGCGTTATAATTATTTGTGATACTTCTCATCTGCGCATCATTCATGCGTTATGAGCTTGTTGTATCTTGCTCTTGGATGTATTTCAAACAAAATGTTTGATTTTTTCCCGGGGGGTGCGGTAAACTGTTACGGTCAGTTTGCTGAGTCTATAGTATGTTAAATGTACCTGGTTAATTTTGGAGACATTATCTATTAGATTCTTGATCAAAGGGAAGTAACTCATGTGTTACTGGGATTGTAGTTGACAGTAGTGGTTGTCCCACTTGTCTGTTAACACAGCGGTCTAATTTTAGAACCGATGTCAGCTTTTCCTGATATGTTTTTCAAACCGCCATCCTGAGCTTAGCTCAAGGGTCTAGCGTCTGACGACGCATGCGCAGGTTTCTGGCGCGATTTAAGAGAAAGACTGTGTTAAAGAGTCGAGCTGTGGTTTTCAAAGGGTCAAGATGGTTTTTGGGAAAGTCCTCTGTGTGTCAAACCAAGATGTTTAAAGATTGTACCCCATGTTATATTCTAAAGCGCCTAGGAGGCGAGTGAGATTTGTGATGTTTATTCTGAAGGGACATTATTTTAATTTACCCATAAAACTGTTTCCCTCGTTTGCCAGAAATATATGATTTTTTGTAGCCAGCTAGTGACTTTTCCCTGGGCGGGAAAGAGTCCATCTAAGAATACTTGAAATGAAGCTCACGAAGTATTCTACTATTATATGTACTGGGTTGGTGTATACCCGAAGAACTTTATGTATTGGCTGTATCCCGCTATTCCGGCGATACCATTTGTGCAAGGTGTGACTCAACTTGTTTGCTGAAGTTATACCACAGAGGCCATTATATCTAGAGGCCCGCCATATTGTGCGGCTTGCTGAAGACCCGAATATATACCTGACTTGCTGGTGTCAGAAGGGAGTTTGTTTAAACTCACATATTTGCTGTAGTTTGCTGTAGCTGACGAAAGGGGAATTGTACGAGATCAGCTTTATTTATATATATGCACAGCTTGCTGATGAACTGTCGTTTATACTATATCCTGAGTTGTTGAAGGACTATTTTATGTTGATGTCAGCGTACCTGTCGTTGTGGTGTATTAAAGTCTATCAAACGTCAGAGCTGTTCCAAAATTCTGTGAATTACTACATGTATTTCTACAAAAGTGTGATGTCAATTAGATGCCTGTCTTCCACGAATCATCATACACGCATTCGCACCCATTAATGTCTACTCACTCTCTAGTACTACAACACCTCAACACTCTTAAGTCAAAGAAACGAATGCCAGCATTGTTGCGGCCAACCAGGGCCTATATTTGGTTATGCTAGCCTGTGTGGCGTTAAGTTACATTCAACATTGATACTCGACATTCTACAGCCCACAACATTCGATTACTACATTTACGGTGGCCAAACTGAGCCTGTCATATTTATGTCATGGACACCTACCACGCTTCAACGAACACAGACCATTCCTGGTTGTTTACATTTATGGTATCCAGTGTAGGCTTCTACATTGAAGAATAGCCTGTTACAAGGACATTTCCTTTTCAGAGAAATTCTTTATCGATCGCATCATGCCCCATCTTTTCTCACCCCAGTAGCAATCTTTTCATGGCATGAACTACATTGCGCGCCTCTTGAAACATGCGTGGAATTTGGTTTAGAAATATTCCTGCCTCTGTTGCTTTTTAACCACTTCTAGAACATTCTCCATGTATATTACGCAGTTCGGGTAAGTATGTATGTGCCAGCATTATATATTTGTATATTTATCCAGTGGAACTTCGTTGTTCATCATAGATGAAGCTTCTATGTTTTCGTGCCACTGTCTTCTCCTAATTGTTTTATTTCTGAAGCAAAATGAAAATGAATAAAATTACCGCTGGTCAACTTAGTGCCTTCATCAAGGCACGCAGCTGAAAGCGCTCAACATAGTTGATTCCCGCCATATTTTGGTTGGTAAATTGCTCGTAATTACCCAATCCCCTGTCTCGACACGACAAAACAATACACACAGTAGGAGCCAATAATAATATTAAAAGAAGAACGCAAAATGTCAGAGAAACCTTTGCTGTACTGAGAAACATTTAGAAGTCAAAAAAGATCAAGAACATTCGAAAATTCACCTCAAACGTCAAGTCAGTTCTATTTTATAGCTCTGAAACAGGATACACATATGGAAGTCAAAAGAGATCAAGAACATAAAAATATTCACCTCAAACGCCAAGTCAGTTCTTTTTTATGGCTCTGAAGCAGGAGAAACATATGTAAGTCGAAAGAGATCAAGAACATAAAAATATTCACCTCAAACACCAAGTCTGTTCTGTTTTATGGCTCTGAAACAGGATAAACATATGGATGTCAAAAAAGATCAAGAACATAAGAATATTCACCTCAAACGTCGAGTCAGTTATTATTGTATGGCTCTGACACAGGAGAATCATATGGAAGTCAAAAGAGATCAAGAACTTAAGAATTTTCACCTCAAACGTCAAGTCAGTTATTATTGTATGGCTCTGACACAGAAGAAACATTTAAAATACCTAGAAAACGAACGATTCTTATTCTTAAAAATTCGTATTCTTCTTGTTATTTCTTGGATAACACTGGACAACAGCCAAAATGTATCCGAGACAAAAGTAGCTATTTTTAACTAATTTGGATATGCTGATCACGAATATGACTTAAAAATCGCGAATTAGCTCTAGTTTTCAAGATCGGGGGGAGGGGGGGGGGGGGGGGGGGGGGGGTTAAGTTGGCTGGTGGCTCCACCTTCCCGACGCAAATGCCTCGTAAATGTGTGAACATTGCAGATTACTTTTGCTATATTTGCGGACAAATAACTTTGGTATCACAAAGCGACCCATTACACCGATGATAAAGAAAGCTTACAGCCTTTATTTTGGTTGTGAGATCGGTGACCAGGACCGGTATTTGGGCCCCACACATATGTTGTCAATCCTGTGCAACGGATCTGCGCTGCTCGTTGAACCGAAAAAGACGATCGATTCGTTTTGCAGTTCCAATGGTGTAGAAGGAACCGACAAGCCATCTTAATGATTGTTACTTTTGCATGACTCCTCAAATTGGACATGGTATTTCTAAGAAGAATAAGCGGTCTGTGACCTTTCCGAATATTCCCTCTGCTAAGCGGCCAGTGCCTCACGGGAAAGGACTTCCTGTTCCGGACCCACCAGAATCATATACTCTGGATGATGAAGAAGATAATAAGGCCAGTGGACATCCGTCACCTGTGAAAGCACCTACATCAAGAGATCCTGATTTCTTGCCTATTGAAGAGTCTGCACAGCCACATAATATTATCCATAGTGAATGGAATGATCTAGTGAGAGATCTGGAATTGCCAAAAAATAAAGCAGAGCTGTTGGGGTCCAGACTGCAGCGATGGAGTCTTCTAGAAGAGAATGTGCATGTGTCTGTGTTTCGTGCTTGGCAAAAAAATCTGCTTCCATATTTCAAAATGATAGATAACCGCATTGCTTGCGTTGATATAGTGGGTCTGATGGCAGCACTACACATCAACTACAAACACGACGATTGGAGGCTGTTCATTGATTCGTCCAAGTTGATCTTAAAAGCTGTGCTGCTCCATAATGGTAACGTTTTACCATCTGTTCCACTCGGGTATGCAGTCCACATGAAAGAAACATACAACAACATAAAACAACTGTTACACACCATCAACTATGACAAGTATAAGTGGCAGATCTGTGGTGACCTGAAGGTCATTGCCATCTTGATGGGGCTACAGCAGGGTTACAAAAAGTTATGCGGTTTCCTCTGTCTGTGGGACAGTTGTGCCATGACTTCTCACTACAAGAAAAAGGATTGGCCCTAACGACAATCACTTGAACCGGGGAAAAAGAATGTACTTAACGAACCACTTGTAGAATCCCAGAAGATCTTGCTCCCTCCTCTCCACATCAAAATAGGACTAATGAAGAATTGTGTTAAGGCCATGGATCGAAATGGGGCAGGGTTTTTATACCTTTGTGATACATTTCCAAGACTTCGTGAGGCCAAAATCAAAGAAGGCGTATTTGTCATTCCACAGATACGTCAGTTCTTCAGAGATCAGCGTTTTGATGATATCCTCACAGGTGATGAAAAGTTAGCTTGGAATGCTTTCCAGCAAGTGGACACAAACTTTCTAGGAAACAATAAGGCTGACAATTACCAGGAGCTTGTAGAAGCCCTCTTGCAGCGCTACGAGAGACTAGGCTGCAACATGTCTTTGAAATTACATTTCTTACACTCTCATCTGGATTTCTTCCCTCCTAACTGTGGTGCTGTCAATGACGAGCATGGGGAACGATTTCATTAGGACATTACTATCCTCGAAAAAAGGTACCAAGGGAAATGGAATGCACAATGCTAGCAGGTTATTGCTGGACCCTTGTGAGAGATGCTCCAGAAATTTATTACTAGCGACAGGCAAAAAGGCGTCACTATGAATCATTTCCGCTATGAGCAGTACTATATTGGTATGTATATGCAAATGTGTAAAACTTGTTTTATAGATATTTTTAAAACTAGAGCTAATCTGGTGTTTTAACGGCCATTTTCATATTCAGCAGCCCAAACAACATCAAGGTAAGTTGGTTTGATCTCAGATACACACAAAAAGTCAAAATGTGTTGTCCTGTGTAATAAGCCCCTGACTGACAATGCAATCAGCGACCATCACGCCTAGAGGCGTCTTTTAGGGCAGCAACAAACTGTTCTCAATTAGCTCGGTCAGTGGTCATCATTCATCCCATGCCTCAACTCTGGTTCATGCTTATTCCAGCCTCCACCGTTCTCCGCCAGGTTTTCTTTGGTCTGCCTTTCTTGCGCAGGGGTCCATAGCATGGCAGTTCTGGTGATGGTTTCAGTGTCCCTTCTGGGGACATGGCCAAACCAGTTCACGCGTCTGCCTGCAGTGATGGTGTGCTTGCCTTTTTTGACTGAATCTTGTAAGCAGTTCCTGGTTGGAGATGGTATTCGGCCAAAAAAGAGACTTCGATGATCTCTTCTATCAGAGGCAATGACACTCCCTCATGTCAAGAAACTACGATACTCTTTCATATCAGATATAGCGACACTCCTTCCCGCCAAGAGACTACGATACTCTCTCATATCAGACACAGTACAGTGTAACTTACACTCCCTCACGTCAAGAGACTACGATACTCCCTCATATCAGACACAGTCACACTCCCTCACGTCAGAGAATGCGACACTCCCTCACGTCAAGAGACTACTGTAGCGTAGTCCTGAACCAATATATAATGGCAATTAACGAGAGCCTACCTTTCCTACCTACGTCAAAATATGCCAACAAATGTTTCGACCAATCGCTGAACAACCTAAAAACCCGTCTCAGGCACTTTAGGCTGCAGGATAGCTGGAAGAAATCTGTGCAAACGGTAATGTATATTTGTGACTTCAGGCTAAAGGATAGGGCATGTCCCTTGGAACCGGGAACACAATAAAATAACAGGAATCATAAGCTTTCATTAGATACATGGATTTACGTTGTAGAAGCATGGACACAGGAGTTATGAGTGATTACATGCAGTAATATCTTAGAGCGATTCTGTTTTCCCCTGTTTCAACTGCGATTGCAAACGCTACAAGGGAGGCAGAAAAAGGTTAGCTTGCCAGAATGGTAGCGCCTAATCGGCCGGTTTAAACAAGACCTGGATGGAAGGAATCGGTTGGGAAACACCGGAAGAATAAATTATCGAAGCTTTGTAACATTGGCAGATCGGGGAGAAAGCGCTTGTTTTACAGAAATTTTGGTAAACATAAGCTGACCCGGCCAGCCAATGGAATCGCTTGTCTTCCGTTCGCCCGCCACCTGTAATAAAAAGGGAAGCAAATCTGGAATATTTCTCTTGAACCGCCAGAAACAAATTCGTCAGAGGACAGAAATCAGATTCTACCACAGCTCTTTCGCCATTTTCCAGTGAAAGCAGACTGCATGAGTTTATTAAAAGCCTATTGAATCTGATATTGTGGGTAAGAGAATTAAGTCATAATATGTATAATATTAATTACTAGTAGGTAATGGAAGTGATTTTGTGTGTAAATCTCATTGTGTGATTCGTAGAAGGAAAGCTGCTTTGTGCTGTATAAATTATGTTCAACATTAAAACTAAGGCCGGACGAAATGAGGGTTGTTAGTTTCAGAAGCTTTTAAAGCCTTTTCTGATTGCTGGACTGGACAATACTATCAGGAAATAGTAAAAGAGGAAAGATTGTAATTTAATGTATTGTTTAAGTAGGCCTATACACTCAACACTCACCATAAGGCCTATGCAGTTTTAGTGATGTCAATTATGGACATATTAGGAAAGTGTGTGTGTTGTAATGTTGTGTTATATTATTGCATAAACCTATTTGTCACTGACTGAGTCTACCTTTCCTGTGTGTTGTAATGTTGTGTTATATTATTGCATAAACATATTTGTCACTGACTGAGTCTACCTTTCCTGTGTTACCATCACTTATTCTGAACTGCCTCACTAATCTTCGATCTGGGTATGAGGATTTTAGAGCCAGATGCTATGTAAGACCTATTACATTGCAGGTCAGAGGTATCCTGTCACTCATCATGTAGCAGAGACGAACATTGGTGTTGTACCTAGCGGTGTAGGATTTGAACAAGCACCCCGTACCTACATCAGTTTGAAGAGTGGGGACCCTCAGTGTTGGGCTTCTCCATCTTATATTCCAGCTTCAAGGAAAAGGTGGAAGCGAAGAAGTTAAGTCCTATTAGACAAGACTGACTTGCAGAGCATTGGCGTACCAAACCCGGTCATAGTTGTAGTGATGAAAACAGTGATGATTAAATTAGTCTGGAAACAATATAGACTTTAGTCAGAGTGACATTTCCGAAAGCTACATAAAAGAAATATTTTGAATTCAAGTGATCTCAGTAACATTGTAGTCAGTGTAACATTTCCAAAAGCTACATAACATAGAAATATTGGGAGTTCAAGTGACCTCAGTTACATTGAAGTTATTGTGACAGTTTCCAATATTTACCAAACAATATAGACTTTAGTTAAAGTGACAGTTTTCAAAAGCTACATACCATAGAAATAGTGTGAAGTCAAGTGATATCAGTAACAGTGAAGTCATTGTGTCAGTTTCAATATCTACCACCCTATTACTGAAAATAAATTCAAGTACCATCAATATTGGTTCCAGAGGATTAGTTGAACTAAGACTATTTTCATAACAAGGGAGCCTTAGCAACAAGGAAAGGACTTTATTTTTAGTGATTGATTTTTATTTGGTGTAGATACATGCAACATCATCATTGTTTTTATTTTGAGGGTTTGTGTTTACCCAAACAAAACTAAACAGATGACTGTACATAAAACAAATTAAGAAATTGTAGCGCCCTGTTTTGATTACTTTGTCAGCTTTGAATTTATGTTACTCTAAATGTAATTAATTCCCCTAGATACTATAACAGCCCATAGGTATAATTCTGAGAGTGGCACCATAGAATTCTGGTACTGAATATTACTATCTCGGCCAGAAATTCTTTACAGCCTGACTTTATACCTATGAACTCCATACACCATTGCTCTTTTCTGAGAATGGGGTATTTCTTATAAGACCAGACTCTTCTCTGGCAACTATCCTAGTATCACTTGATACACCTTGTTGTCTTATTCTTCATAACTTAAGGAACATCTCGCGACAACTACGATATTCTTAAATATCAGAGACAATGACATTCCCTCACGTCAAGAGACTACGATTCTCCCTCATATCAGACACAGTCACACTCCTTCCTGCCAAGAGACTACAAAACCCCCTCATATCAGACACAATGACACTCCCTCATGTCAATAAACTACGATACTCCCTTATATCAGACACAGTCACACTCCCTCACGTAAAGAGAATGCGACACTCCCTCACGTCAAGAGATTACGTTACTCCCTCATATAATAGACTATGACACCCCCTCACGTCAAGAGACTACGATACTCCTTCATGTAATAGACAATGACACCCCTTCACGCCAAGAGACCACGATACTCTCTCATATCGAGATACAATGACACTTCCTCACGTCAGGAGACTACGATACTCCCTCATATAATATACTGACACGCCTTCACACCAAGAGACTACGTTACTTCCACATATCGAGAGACAATGACACTCCCTCACGTCAGGAGACTACGATACTCCCTTATATAATATACAGACACTCCTTCGCGCCAAGAGACCACGTTACTCTCTCATATCGAGAGACAATAACACTCCCTCACGTCAAGAGACTGCATTACTCCCTCATATAATGTACAGATTCTCCTTCACACCAAGAGACTATGATATTCCCTCATATCGAGAGACAATGACACTCACTCACGTCAAGAGACTACGATACTTCCTCATATAATATACAGACACTCCTTCACGCCAAGAGATTATGATACTCCCTCATATCGAGAGACAATGACATCCCTCACGTCAAGAGACTACGATACTCCCTCATAAAATATACAGACACTCCTTCACGCCAAGAGACTACGATACTCCTACTCTTACCAGAAGCAATGACACTACCTATTATTTTTTTTAAAGTACTTCCTATGTCGCTGATGAAGTACTATTGTTTTTTTGTTTTAACCCAGACCTTTAGTTTTTTAGCTATTTTCTCATTCTCTACTACAAAAAAAAATGTATTTGTGTTTGTGGGGCTCCACGGTACTGAAAATTGGATTCTACGTACAAAATATCGATTTTTTACTTTTGAGCTTATTTTATTAAATAATCATCGAGGAATCGATTGAGCAAGGTTTTATAACATACAAAATGCATTTGATGCATCAAAAAGCATATTTTCTGTACTACCCCCAAGCTATGATTTGCAAATTTGTGCCGAAAATGCAAGATTTGTCGCTCAATAATGCCTTAACGCTGTCCTTATTGCGGACTATTTGGTATCGATACACAGGGAATTTCTTTGTCTGCCGTAATAAAGCAAATTCGAATCTATTTTTTTTCATAGCTCTGAGTAATGTGTGTTTGAAAATTTCCGTAATTTTACGCTAACCTCCTTATAAGGAGTGGTCACGTGGTGACCTCATGCCCTCATTACCGACCCATTCAAGACAAGAACGTAAACAACTGTTTTGATTGGTCATAACAACATTTTGGCTGCGTGCGCAAATGTGGAAGTAACAACTGTCATTTCCGCATGTACACAAAAACAATTGTTCGCTTGCGTTAAAGTGGCGTTCGACAACCTTCTCTTGTTTAAATTTCAGTGAATTGTGTTCTTTTACTTCAAAATGGGAAGAATAGGTAAGAGATCAAAGCAAATATCTGCTGCCAGGTCGCGTCGACATTTTGTAATTTCTAGCAGTGTTACCACAGAAGGTAAGACAGAATCAGCGGTGAATGATACACAAACTGATACACAAACAACGTGGAATTTCTGCATCCCAGTAACCGATATGCCTATGGTTCACATTGCAGATCCAGTAGTGCCTGGCCCAAGTCGATCTGATATAAAGATTAACTTGAGCACGAGCAAGAAGGTACATCTCATAATGCTGTCTGCGCTCAGCCTAAACCTACGTACAAAACCATTGTGGACATTTCTTTCTTCAACAACCTTCTTAAAAATGTGTGTTGCAATTTGTGTAAGCAAAGCACATTGCAAACAAGAACTGACAACACCAAGTCTAAGGGTTTCTCTCTCTTCCTGGAAGTTGTGTGTCACACATGTCAAAAAGCAATTTCTAGAACGTACACATCCGAGAGGGAACCAGAAGGCCGCGGCCCTCGTGGACATGCAATCAACAAATCTGCTGTTCTTGGTGCCCTCATGTCTGGAATGGGCCCATATGCATTCAATCTCTTCTGTGAGAACCTAGACCTCCCTGGCCTGCACCAGAAAACATTTCATAAATATGCAGATCAAATTTTTGATCATTTGGATACCATGCACTCTACAGTATTTCAACGTTCCGTCAGCATCGTCCGAGCTGAACACGCTAAGAGTCAGCATCGTACCATTAATACAAAAGAAGTCATTGACATCGCTGTCAGCTTTGATGCAACATGGCTAACTAGAGGTCATAAGTCACTTATAGGTGTTGGCAGTGTTATCGACATCTTGACTGGCATAGTCATCGATTCGCATGTTATGTCTTCCTTCTGTCACACCTGTGAGAATACTGGACAGTGGCAACTGAAAAATCAGCCTGACAAATTTGAAAAATGGAAAGCAGAGCATCAGAAGGACTGCTGCCGTAATTACGAAGGGTCAGCTGGAATGATGGAGGTAAAAGCCTGTGAAGTTCTCTTTCTTCGTTCAGTGGCAAATCACAAGCTACGCTACACTGTTTTGCTATCAGATGGCGATTCCAAGGCCTACAACAGACTCTGCGACATCAAACCGTATGGACCAGAAGTTGACATAACCAAAGAAGAGTGCGTCAACCATGTTGCAAAGCGATTAGGCACTGCACTGAGGACACTGATTACTGACTGCAGGAAACAAAAAGTCACCCTTGGGGGAAATGGCTGTGGTCGTCTAACCCAAAATGCAATACGAAAATTGTGTATCTACTACACCAGGGTCATCCACAAGCATAGTACAGCCCCAGAGATGAAACAAGCCATCATGGCTTCTCTCTACCATGGGTATTCGACAAACGACAAACCCCAACATAATTTGTGTCCGCCAGGCAAAGACTCCTGGTGATTCTATCAGGCTTCCATTGCCAAAGGAGAAGCTGCTAGACCACACGAGACCAAGGTTCACACTCCGCTAGACTACAAACTGCTCCATAAGCACTTAGCCCCTATTTATGAGCGTCTTACTGAACAGCATTTGCTTAAGCGGTGTCAGCTAGGTGCAACACAAAATGCAAATGAAAGCCTACACAATGTTATATGGAGTCGTTGCAGCAAGCGGAAATTTGTGTCATTAAAAAAAGCCAAAATGCAGTGTCCTTGTGGCCGTTGGAGAGTTTAACTTTGGTCCATCAGCCAGTGCAGAAATAAAAAGGCTGTGTGGTCAAGCATCTGGAACAAACTCAATACGCCTTGGGCAGGTGCAACTGAGGAAACGTCTGGCCAACAGCCAGAAACATGAGGCTGACAAACTTGTAAAAAGCAGAAAAAGTAGGCAAGAGGCAAGACAAAGGCGAGAGGTGGAGCTGCAGGAAGCTGAAGGAGGTGCAGCATATAGTCCTGGAGAATTTCAAAAATATTCAGCTCCCGAGAATGGAGTATATTGGACAAGACAAGTCACTCGGTGACTAAAATGCATTTTTTTTTCTAAACTAACATTTTATTAACAACGAATGTTATTTTTTACAAACTATCTAATAGATCAGTCTGAAATTTGGCATGCCTGTAGGACACATATATACCTTTAAATTGACAGAGGCTTTTTTTGATATTTTAGAAATTTGCTTTGATATATTTTTTTAAAATTATTTTTTCCATTGTTTTTCATACAAATATATTGTATTTATTTTTAAAAATCATTAAAAATAGACTTTTAAATTTATCAAAAAAATCCTTGAATCATTGTTTTAATTGTCAGTCACAACATATGTGTGCAATTTGATAAAGTTTGGTCAATGGTAAACATAAGATTTTTGCTCTTGAAAATTGGTGAAAAACCCAAAATGGCGATTGTTTTTTTTTGTTTTTTTTTGGTTACCATGTAGAAGGAAAGAAGAAAAATTAGGCAAGATAAAGGCAAAAGGAGGAGCTGCAGGAAGCTGAAGGAGGTGCAGCATATAGTGCTGGACAATTTTAAACACATTCAGCCCCCCAGAATGGAGTATATTGGACAAGACAAGTCATTCGGTGACTAAAATGCATTTTTCTCAAAACTAACATTTTATTAACAAAAAATGTTATTTTTTACAAACTATCTAATAGATCAGTGTGAAATTGAATTTGGCATGCATGTAGGACACATACATACCTTTAAATTGACAGGGGCTTTTTTGATATTTTGGTAATTTGCTTTGATATATTTTTTTAAATATTTTATTTTCATTGTTTTTCATACAAATATAGTGTATTTAAAAAAAAAATCATTAAAAATAGAATTTTAAACTCATCAAAAAAAAGCCCCTGATAAATTGTTATAATTGTCAGTCACAACATATGTGTGCAATTTGGTAAAGTTTGGTCAATGGGAAACATAAGTTATTAGCTCTCGAAAAGTGGTGGAAATCCAATATGGTGGATGTTTTTTTTTATTACCATGATAACCACACGTTTTTTTAACAAAATAAACTGTAGAATTAGGTTCATGGACATACACTGTGTCTATTGAGCACATAAAAAGTTTGAAAATGTTATTAGAACACAAGTTAGTTTTCACTGTAGTTCAGCCCCTTAAGAATGGGTCGTTGCGGAGCTGACGTGTAACTAGTCACGTGTTGACGAAATGTGATAGATATACGATCATAATGTGCGTGGAATATAAAACAATCAAGTTTGGGCACACACGTGTCTCTTTATTTAATAGGTGTCAAGCGATTTACCATTTGAACAATCTGCTTCAAATATATTGTCATGGAACATAAATATATCGGGAACGAATTGATTCTTTGTTTGTTTGTCTTTTTTTTTTGCACGTTTTTTTAATTATTATTAATTAGCCATTCCTGCCCTACACTTGTCGAAACTGTTGGAACTGGGCCCCCGCACTTCCTAAAGCAGGCCCTGTTTACTAATATATGACACAGACTTTATATAATCTTTTATTGGTGTGAACTTTTAATGACCGGTATTTTAATGTCTAAATGTCTTGATAACACCATTAAATTTATGAGAATCTGTAGAAATTAAACACCTTACAACTTTTCTCAACATTTTTATCCACGAGGAACCCTTGAAATAATTGTCAGGTCTCGGGGAACCCCTGCATACAAATTGTTATATCTACAGCTCTCACTGCATGTTAGCATGATCTTTAAGTTGTAAATAAAATTATGCAATGATAATTGTCAATGCTCTTTTGAGTAGAGGATGATTCTTATTTTTTCTGTGAATCAATTTATTTTGGCCAACTTATCAGCCTACTCTTTTTGTGTGGTTCCCCCTCGTCACAAGGATATCAACTCGAATGTAAATCAGTAGAATAGGGTAGGTAGAAGAAACTTCAGTTTTTCCTTTTTTAATTTCCTTTTTGATTTTTGTTTTAAACGTTATCCAAGTAGGCATACAAGTTTTATCATAAATTTCTATTCTACAAGATGCTAGTAAAATATGGTATTCTTCCCTATTTTCAACTAAAAATGACTTTTTAGCCTTCCTTTCTTGAAAATTAAAGGGTAGTTGACTTAGCTTACTTTTTTTAAATTAATCTTTTTCTTTACATTTTATAAATTAAAAAAAACAAACAAATAAAGTCATAAAGCTAACTTGATACATTTATATTAAATAACTGGCTAGCGCCAAAACGGGATTTATATTTGTAAGGTAGGCTCGGTAGATTTAATTTAAATAAGAGTTGTAAATTGACTTTAATTAATGCTATTTGTAACATGATAATTTATTGAGAATGGTGTATAGTAAAGTTACTAACAATGATAGGCCACAGCAATATTAATTTTACACAAATATAGCTTAATACACAGTCTTATACAAGACTTTGATATAAAAAACACGTTTATTTATTTATTTCAATTAATCACTCGCGGAACCCCTAGCGACCTCTCGCGTAAGTCAAGGGTTCCGTGGAGCCCCGGATGAGAAACCCTGTCTTAGACAGATGTTACTGCAAAAATTAAATTAAATTTGAAAAAACAGCTAAGGTAGTCTGTATTGGTGTACAAAACTTGTCGTGATCAGAGGCATTTTGTTTACAAGAAGCTCGAGAACATTTGACTTGAAAGTTTGATCTCAGGACTTCAAGAATGGTATGTTTTTCTTTTCTATTTCTTTTTTAAAAATTAATACCAGCTGGATTCAGTTTTAAATTAATCTATTCACGCATTTATCGTTTAGCTGTCACAGAAACACAAACCTTCGACAAACTCATGAAAGTGTCCTCCTGACCCATGCCAGCACCTCCAGTAATCTTCCATATGTGTCTTTTTGCTTCCCTCTATTTTTCTTACCATAGTGGTGCCAGATCAAGAACTGTCTTATAATGCTATCAGCCGGTTTCCTCAATGTGTGTCCCATCCATTGCCAACGTCTTCGTGTTATCATTTGTACCATGGCACTTATTTGCTGGCTCTTGTCATCACTTGTACCATGGCACGTATCTGACTCTTGTCATCACCATATTGGTAATCTTAGTGTACCATTCAACGCAAGAATCCACTAATGAAAGTCTGTAATTTCTAGAATGTTTAAACACGCAGTACGTTTCTATATATTATGATGTATGTATATATACTGCTCTCTCTCTCTCTCTCTCTCTCTCTCTCTCTCTCTCTCTCTCTCTCTCTCTCTCTCTCTCTCTCTCTCGCTCTCTCTCTCTCTCGCTCTCTCTCTCAGAGTTGTATAATTGATGTTCTTCTCTATGGTGAGGAATGCTAGAGAGTAACAGAGAAGGAAATGTCGAGATTGTCCTCTTTACACACTATCTGGCTGAGGAAAATGCTCCTTAGAAATTGGTTTTAAAGACCATCTTCAGTGCACACAAGCAACCACATCTCCTCCCTTAGGTCATACAAGGAGGATCTCCATACAGTGAACAAACTCGCAGCACCGGCGTGGATACCAATGTGTGTGTGCAATAGTCACACATTCTATAAATATTTTTGTAGTGGGTAGGTTTTAATAATGTTAACAATTTTGCCACGGCAGCGTGGCCTACTCTTCACAATTTCTAACTGCCGAGGGATTTTTTAACGTGCGGAACCTGCACACGGGACCTTCTTATTTTTTTCGAACTTATCCGAGACGGTTAGGCATCCGATCTCACATCCCAGGAAATCAGGGAGGAGTATGTTTGTGAAAAAAATGTCCATCAAATATATTCCCTGTACTGGGAACCGAACCTGGTACCTTTACAGTTAAAGGCGGACGCCAAACCGCTTAGCCACTCCGACTACCAAGGACACATGTACATGTACTAAATCTTGCTATATAATGTATGTTTGATGATGCACACTAAAACCTTATTTTAAACCTTTTCATATGTACGCCCATTGTAGCCCTGAAATTAAAAAAACCAAACAAAGATTCGCACACTAAACATAAAAGTAGTTCCATTGAAGATACTGACGTAGAGGAATAAAGCACTAGAGACTTCACCTATAATAGATTCACCTTTATGAGGTAAAGTGACCAGCTCCTTCCTCACTGTCGTTGGCTTCCTTTTAATTCAAAAGAAAAATCAGGTACCCATTTGCAGCTGGGGGAGAACTGTAGCGTAGTGCTGTCAGGTTTTGATCCTCGGCACATGGTAACTTTGCTGCCGAGAGGCCAGTACTCCAACTGCTTATCCAATCGGAAGCTCCATGCACACTATTTTTTTAAAAATAAAATTTTGCCTCGTATTGGCGAGGCGCGCCCGTTCAACCTAGTTGGTTATATTAGGGCCCATGTCCAAACGTAAAAGACTTTTAGGTCTGATAACTTAATTTTATGCACATTACGAACTGTTTATGTTATTTACTTGGCCTTACTTGGCAACACACAGCCGGCATGTCATGTCTGTAGTATTCGCTTAGGCTGATCAAGCTCCAGTCTCTGGCGAGACAGGATTACACCAACCGAATCTTTCTTCCATTAATTATTTTAAAGTATTTCATGTCTTAGTTTACCAATTTAGATTTGTTTCCCGTTTATTTCTGTACTATTTATGACTGTCCCGTGCGTGACGTAGACTTCATGGTAGGAGGGTAATGTTTTATTTACCCACTTTTATTTAACTCGGTATGAGGTTCCTTTATGTGGGTCAACCACATATAACGTTATGCAATGTTGGCTATTTTTAACACCCACCTTCCCCTCTCTTGTTACACTTTATCGCAAAAACCCCTCTTATGTGACGTCATAAATATCAAAAGTTCCCATCCCTTTTTCCCTTATTAGTTTTCTACTGATAAGAAAGAATGTAATCGAATGTAAATTAGTTAACTAGTCCAGACAAAATATCAATCTTTTAAGTTAAATAGTGTTCAATTAATCAGGCTCTTAGAATATCTGCTTTGCTGGTCAAAAATTGCAAATTTTTTTTTAAATATCGCTTATTTTGTCTTAATTTAATGTCAAACAACAAAAATTAAATTACAATTACAGTAAATAAATCAATAACTTCAGGTCTTACTTCTGTTAAAGTTTCATAAAATAATGTTAAACTTGAGAGAAAATCCGCCGAAACAAACACACAAAAAACTGTGTATATATTTATTCTTTATCATAGCAAAGAAAGATGATCCACCATTGACATCAATTAACTTAGAGATAAACATCGTTTACTGGAAATGTGTGTATTACACTGTATTTAAAAACAAAGAAATGTATAATTAAAAATCAATTTAAAACAGCAAAAGGTTATAATAACTATCCGATATTTCAGCTGAGATTATTGTCACGAGTGGAGAAGTGAGTCTATCTGAGACAAGATAACGATCTGAGTGAGGAGTAAGAAAAAGAGGAGAGTCGGAAATAGCGAATGTGAATGTTGAGTGGAAATGTGACAGTCAAGCGTTCACACATGATAAACACTCTTTTACCCTGCCACCCGGAATTATTTAGATGTCAACTCCACTCATCCTCTCTTTCTAATAAAAGTATTATAAGAAATATAAATTACTATAACTCCGCGATAGCAGGAATTAAACACCAATCCAAACAAAGTATAGTTTCACTGTAAACAAAACACAAGAATAACAAAAGACAACCACAAACCGATTTTTGTTTATAATTGAAAAGGGCAACCACATTTGTACAATGTCGTGGTTGAGTTAAGGTTTTAGAGTATTTGCCGAGTCAGACAACTGTAGTGAAATCGACAACGAGAGTGAACTGACAGAATTATAGGCAACACGCAGATAATGTGTAAAATGGGCTGAACTTGAGACAAACCTGGAAGATGATTCCTTAAACTATCTCTCTTTCCAAGCCTCAACACACTTATATAGTCTTAAGAACCGCCCGCTCTCTCCTTTCTCTGGTCAAATGGAGACAATAGTAAGAGTTGCAATATTAAGTATGGATGAAGGGTCGTGAACAGAGCGTTAATAAATGACTAAAATTTATTAAAGGTTCTTGAGGGAAGTAAATAAATGAAAATAAGTATATCAGCACAACAACATACGAAAGGCATCAATATTTACATCAAGTTAACAAATATCAAATTAAACACCAACGTACACACAATCCACCAACACACACACACAAAAATCCTCCTGCAGAACACCGACAAATAAATAAACAGAGTTTCTAATCCTTCCGCTTCTGTGGAACCAAATTCAATAACTCGATTTAGTGTCTTTATATGTATATCCTCCTATATGTGATGAATTACACACGGTATAAATATACTGTAGGCGCTATCCATGCACCATTGGTCACTCACTAGCAACGAGATCGGCTGTAGATTACTCTGTCTATCTTCGGCTGACCGCTAATACGTGCGGAAGTTTTGAATGGCCAGAAACACACACAAGACGAGGTTAATTTAGGACAAACGGTCCACTGTGCTTGTAGTGGTGTTGATGGTATTGTATGATGTTGATATTACTAAATGTAATTGTATGAGGCCAGCTGTGAAGGCTCCTGAGATAAAATGTAGTTGAGAATTGTCAGAAGGCCTTTCTTGCTACCACTACGACCTCACACTTAATTTTTTTTTAATGAATGTGGCTACGTAAAGTGTCTAGGGTTATGATATGTAGTGTGGTGTAATAGGTTATAGATATACCCACAGATATTTAACAAGACTAATAATATTAATAAATGTTAAAATACACTGAACTAACTCACGTGTGTAAAATTTTTGATAAAATTATATTACATTTATTTTGTTCTGGATCAATTTTTTAGGTTGACCAGAACTTAAAAGGATTTAGAGATTATGAAAGAAATGCATGGAATATTATATCATAAATGCAATAGTGTACATATATATGTGTACTATACTAGTAGTTTTATTAAAATGTTCTAGTAGTCATCTACTTGGGAGGATAGTTAATGTTTGTGCTGTTGGGGTGGCCTCATCACACCTGTCTATATTGACTACACAGTGTCCAGAAAATGGTGGGAATTTTTATGAGGGTATTAGTAACTAAACGGGGTTGGTGAATGTCCAGCAGACCAGAGGCTCACTCATCTTTTAGTTGTAGCTCTGGTGCTGAAATCTGGTGGTCCCACCTCTCCGTGCTGGCGGGCAATAATGGTGGTCTCTGTCACAAGTACTGCACAGATACACTCGAGTAAAGTCACCAACTGAATAGACACTGCTTGGTTGACAACAGAAACTCGCAGCTCTGCAATCAAAGTATGGGCCATGTGTCAAAATCTATTCTCTACCCACGTCTGGACACAACACTGACACAACAACCACATCATACAGACAGGTCAGATCTCTCTGACCAAACAGCACATTTACCATGGTGGTTTTACATCAGATAGATCCTCCCAGACTATAGATTCTGAAAAATATTTATTAGTTTTCTGCCCTAAAAGAGGATAGGTAATATGTTTCATTATTCTCAACACTTGATCTGTCTTGCATAATCCTTGCTGGAGTTTATGTACATTGTTGGTCCCTAGACCCTGACTAGGGCGGGGGGTCTAGAGCAAATCCCTACTTGTTTGTAAGGCTAGATTTCGATATGGCAGTATCAAATCACTCAAACATGAAACAATATTCAAAATATATAAGGAAATAATTTCAATCTTACCAGATTATGAATAAATAACACAGAATTGCTAGCAAAACTCAGCTGAGCTGCTGGCTATAGTATGGCGTCCCTAAATTTCTTACACTTTCTTTCATATGGAAATCACCACACTTTAAAATCTGTGTCTATCACTGAACAACTATTGAAGAATGGCCCCACTTTCGCGTCTGAGCGCTAATGATATGATTGTCTGTGGCCAATCACTGCCTAGGTTTATTTTAAATTCAAATTTCCTACCATAAAGTCATTTCAGTCATGCTTCAGTCAAGTATGGATGGTTATCTGTTAGTCTGTCCGTCTCTACTTGTGTTTCTACAAAATGTACTTGATTTTTGAACCAACCTTTCTCTCCCCTCCAAAATTTTGTCGTTAAAAGTTATTTTTAGACACAGCCACCACAAATATCCCTTCTCTTCCATACTACGTAGATTTGAACACCTGCGTTTCGAGGTCGTGTTTTTTTGTGCAATTAGCGACACTTTTAGATTCAATACAGTCTGTCGATGATGTGAACAACACTGTCTTTTGTCATTATCTTCAATATTATCTATCCGTCTGTAAAATTAAGAACATATTAGTTCACTGCTCAGAATAGGCCATCCGGCCAGCTAATTTTTATATTCCTAACATTAATATTAAGAAAAAAGTACTTTTTAAATTTTGTAATATTCCAAACATCTGCGTTTTAGCCGCTGAATTCAAATCAAGGGCTTGGTATTGCAAAAGCGTCCAATAAATGACTGTGGCGTAACATATCTATGGTCCCTTCTGTCGAGTTGCTTACTTTTTATGTCAACTTGGGAAACGTGACTTTTCTCCGTTTCCCCCCCAATTGCGTCTCCTTAGCCTTTCTAGTCTCACGCAATCTTTCCAGTCATATTTTTTTCCTTTTTGATCCGCCGTTCCCCTCCTGTCTAGCAAGTCAATTTTTATGGAGGATGATGACCCGCGGTCTAGGCGATCATGTACTATTCGCAGCCTACGCATTATGTTTTTATCCTTAAATGTTATCTTTGGAGGGATTTTACCGTTGTATCTCTGTCAATTTCACTACACATCTCCCCACTTGAAAACATGCCTATGGCAAGTTCCAAAACCAGCGATACACATAGGTAAAATTACTCCTCACGTCTGCCACTACTCTAATTTTGATCACAGGGGTGCCGACTGAGGAAATCTGCACCGACATTCAATTTGCCTGGGATATATTGGATACTAAACTGATAAGGTTGAAGCAACAAAGACCACCTCAGCAATCTTGCGTTTTCATGCTTAGCCTGAGACAAGAACACGAGAGGCTGATGGTCCGTCTCCACCACAAATGTCCTACCATACAGATAGATTTGAAACTTCTTTATTGCCCAGATTAATGCTAAACATTCTTTTTCGCTTGTGGAGTATCCTTGTTCCGCCTTATTCAATTTGCGGCTTGCATAAGCGACTGGTTTCAGTTCCCCATCAGGTGAAGATGATCTTTGCAACAAAGCCCCTCCTAGTCCTACATTACTTGCATCGGTTCTTAAGACAAAGTCCTGTGTCAAATCAGGCAGTTTGAGAATAGGCTTGCTAGTGAGTTTTTCCTTTAACTCTTGGAACGCTAGTTCACATTGTGCAGTCCAAATAATTTATCTGGAAGTCCCTTGCGAGTCAGATCAGTCAGAGGAGCACAAATAGCGTTAAAATTTTTGATGTATTTCTGATAAAATCCGCATAACGACACAAATGATCGCACGTCCTTTTTTGTTTGCGGCCTAGGTGCTCTCTGCAGTTTTTCCAAGTTCTTAGGATCAGGGGTCATATTACCCTGATATACAGTGTGTCCCAAGAATTCCAACTCTTTGCATCCAATACAACATTTTGTTGGCCTAGCAGTTAAGTTCGCCTCTCGCAGTCTATCAAACAACATCTCCAGAGCTTCAATGTGTTCTTCAAATGTCTCTGTGGCGACGAGAATATCATCCATGAAATTCGTGATACATGGGTTATTCAGGGGATCCAACAATTTTCGCATCATCCTTGAAAACACACTCGGAGCATTTTTCAGTCCGAATGGTAGCATATTGAATTCATAATGTCCATCCGAAGTGCTAAAAGCCAAATAAGGTCTCACTTCAGGCTTCACTGGGATCTGGTAATAGCCTTTACTAAGATCCACCTTTGAAAAGTATTTTGCCTTGTTCAGTCTGGCAAATAACTGTTTTGTGTCTGGTAATGGATCCACTTGTCCTTCTGTGACAGCATTCAGTTTCCTGTAATCTATGCACAGTCTGTGTTCCCCAGACGGTTTTCTCAACAAAACGACACTAGAACTAAAAGATGATTCACTGTGCGAAATAATCCCCTCCTTCAACAAATACTCTATTTCTTCCTTCAATGCCTTCTCCTTCGCGAACGGAATAGAATAGGCTCTCATACAGATTGGGTTTGAGTCTACCAGTTTCATGTCATACTGTAGCAAATTTGTATGGCCTGGTTTATCTGTTAATACATCTGTATGTTCCTCCAGAACTTGTTGAACTCTCTCCCTCTGGTTTTTAGTCAGGTGCTTACTGACTTTTACCTGTGCTGCTGTTTCACAAGGATGTAATGGGTATTCATGTGAGGTGAGTGGTTCTTTTTGCATCTGGGTTGCAATAGCCAAGGTCAATAAGGGGGTGCTTTCCTGGAGTGGTCTGTCCAGATACTTCTTTAACAGGTTTACATGATAAACTTTTTCCTTCCCCTTTTTGTCAATTTTATAGTTTGTTCTAGACACCTTCTCTAGAACCGTATATGGACCTTGCCAACCAATTTGTAATTTATTCTGGCTTCCGGGTAGTAGAAGCAGCACCTTCTCTCCGACTGCCAGTTCCCTGTCCTTTGCCTTCCTATTAAAATATGCTGCATGTTTCTTCCTGGCTTGCTTCAAATTATCATTTGCCAGTTTCCATCCAGCTTTCAAACGAGTGGTCAGTTCGTTCACATATTGATACGATGAGGTAACAGTCTCTTCCGCCTTCTCATCTGTCCAGGTCCTTAATAGGGCTACATCTGGATCTTTAATTTATCATACGTATTTTTCCTGGAACCCGTCGGGTCCCGTCCATTAGAAGCCCCATAATGAGGACTTTTCTTCCTAGAATCATCACTCACAAATCGACCACTACCAATTTTTTTCTTGGGTTTATCTCCCCACTTTAGATTGCTTATGAGAGATCTTCGCTCTCTTTTCTGTTCTTCCAGCTTATATAATCCTGACCGAGGGATTGTCCGATTATTCTGGGTTAAATTTCTTCTTTGTACTTTTCGCATAGTGGCCATGTTAATCCATTCAAGTGAAGACTGGGTGTGAAAAGGGGGCTCCCATTCCACTTTGTCTACCCGAGTATAATTAGTTTTCCTTTCAGGCCTAAAGTTGCCCCGTGGCGTTTCTAGGTCCTGCACATATTTTCCCTTTGTGGGTGTTCCCTCATGAAATACGCCACATGCTTCTACAAAGTTTTCAACATCGACATTTACGTCGGGCCAATAGTATTTTCGAGCAATCTTTTGGCAGATGGTACCGACTTTCTCATGGTCACCATCTTTTCCAACATGTAAGCTCCTTATTAAGTTTGCCCTATATATCTTGGGAAGAACTAACTGTCCGTGACCAGTGGATCTAGTTCCTGTCTTCCTGTATAATAGTTTGTTCTTCATGAAATATTCCCCCTTGCTCGGAGGTGTGTGGCATTTGGGCAATTTTTTAAAACAGGGCTTGAGTGTCCTATCCTCAGCCTGCGCCTTCCTCATCTCATCTGGATGAGCATTTATAGGTTCACCTTCTTCCTCCTTCTTCTGTGACCTGGTCTGCACTGTCGCCATGATCACAGGTTTCTCGGGATTCCCCAAGAAGACGTATCTACACCCCAATATCAGAGGGTAGATTGGTTCATCTATCACTGCTGCTCTGATTTCTCCTTCCACATAGCGAGTTTTCACCGTTATCCTTGCGATGGGAAGTGTCATGAGTGGTATGTCCTTAGTCGCCCCTTGTATTTCCACTGTTTCTGTGGTATACTGACTTGGGTCCACTAGGCTAGACTTCACAACTGAATCATAATCCAAACCTGTATCATAAAGGCACCTTATGGTGACCCCATTACAAATAACATCCTCACAAACTGGGGGGTGATAAGGTTCCTGTTGTCCCTTAGGATTAACCTTTAATCTTTGCGTCCCCGACTTCATTGCAGCAATGTTTGAAGGTTTCCTTCTACAAAATTCGGTGTTATGGTTATCCTTCTTGCACCATTTACACCATCTTTTTCCTTGGTTCAACGGTTTTCTTTCATTGAACTTTTGGTCATTGAACTGTGAGTTTCTGTCGCGATAGTCATTTCTTGGCCGCTCAAAGTTTGTCCTACCTTTATTTCCCTGCTCTCTATTATCAAATTTATTAAATTGCTGTGGAGCTTTAAAATTGTCTATGTGCTTCTTTTTAGCACCACTTACCTCTGCCTGAGCTGCCTGATACCTCTCAGCAACATTTAAAATTTCCCCCAACTTCTCTGCACCTTGTTCCATGAGAAATTTTCTCATGTCTGGAGCCATGGACTCTCTCAATTGCTCAATCATGATCATTTCTTTAAGATCTTGGGTCTTCCCCAGAGCCGTCCATTTCTCCAAATAGGTTTCTAGTCTAGCAGAGAATTGGTGGTATGTCTCCCCAGACAACAGTTTGGCATTTCTAAATTTCTTACGATAAAATTCACCATTCTTCTCGTACCTTAATAACAAAGCCTGCTTTAACATGTCATAATTGTCTTGGTCTTCCCTGTTCATTTTGGCAAATACTTCATAAGAAGTACCTCTCAATCCCTGTGATAGCTTTAAGCTCCACCCCTCTCTCTCTCTAACCCATATGTAGTAGCTAATAACTCAAAACGTCCTAGGTACCCCTCTATGTCATCGTCTTTTTCAACAAAATGGTCTAAATGAAACCCCATAGCTGAGTTTGAGGCTCCCAGACTGGGCGTAGCATCTGAGGCAAAAGGGCTGGCACCATTTTCAGGAGCCGGGCCTTGTAATTCCAGCTCCCTTAGTCGTAATTCGTGCTCCCTCTGCAACCTTCTATCTTCTGCCTCCCTTTCGGCCTTTTTATCTTCTGCCTCCCTTTCGGCCTTTTTATCTTCTGCCTCCCTTTGCTGTCGTTTTTCTTCTGCCTCAATCTGCAGCCTCTTAGTCTCAGCCTCTAACTTCTTCTCTTCAACCAACCTGTCAGACTCCAATTTTCTTTCAGCCTCTTTTTCTAATCTCCTTTCTTCCCTTTCAATATATTTATCACATTCAGCCGTTACGTATTGAATTAAAATTTGACCATCCATTCCCATCTCCTTCGCGGTGAGCACAGCAGCTGATCTAAATTTTGCCAGCTCCGCCATACTTTTGAGACAATATAATAATATACAAGCTAAATCTCTAACCAGTAAATACACTAAGTACTTCTTATGACTATAGTCTAACTAATTCTAACTAACCAGTTAACTAATTAATTATTACTGGCTGTGAAGATTCACCAACTTTTATCTGCAGGGACACTTTTAATTTTAAAGGGAATTTTACAATTTATTTCCCTACTTTTATTTCTCCCACCAGGAGATCCTAATATTACTGTTGGGCTAATTATCCCTGGACAAGACCCCAATATATGTAGTGGTGTTGATGGTATTGTATGATGGTGATATTACTAAATGTAATTGTATGAGGCCAGCTGTGAAGGCTCCTGAGATAAAATGTAGTTGAGAATTGTCAGAAGGCCTTTCTTGCTACCACTACGACCTCACACTTAATTTTTTTTAATGAATGTGGCTACGTAAAGTGTCTAGGGTTATGATATGTAGTGTGGTGTAATAGGTTATAGATATACCCACAGATATTTAACAAGACTAATAATATTAATAAATGTTAAAATACACTGAACTAACTCACGTGTGTAAAATTTTTGATAAAATTATATTACATTTATTTTGTTCTGGATCAATTTTTTAGGTTGACCAGAACTTAAAAGGATTTAGAGATTATGAAAGAAATGCATGGAATATTATATCATAAATGCAATAGTGTACATATATATGTACTATACTAGTTAGTTTTATTAAAATGTTCTAGTAGTCATCTACTTGGGAGGATAGTTAATGTTTGTGCTGTTGGGGTGGCCTCATCACACCTGTCTATATTGACTACACAGTGTCCAGAAAATGGTGGGAATTTTTATGGGGTATTAGTAACTAAACGGGGTTGGTGAATGTCCAGCAGACCAGAGGCTCACTCATCTTTTAGTTGTAGCTCTGGTGCTGAAATCTGGTGGTCCCACCTCTCCGTGCTGGCGGGCAATAATGGTGGTCTCTGTCACAAGTACTGCACAGATACACTCGAGTAAAGTCACCAACTGAATAGACACTGCTTGGTTGACAACAGAAACTCGCAGCTCTGCAATCAAAGTATGGGCCATGTGTCAAAATCTATTCTCTACCCACGTCTGGACACAACACTGACACAACAACCACATCATACAGACAGGTCAGATCTCTCTGACCAAACAGCACATTTACCATGGTGGTTTTACATCAGATAGATCCTCCCAGACTATAGATTCTGAAAAATATTTATTAGTTTTCTGCCCTAAAAGAGGATAGGTAATATGTTTCATTATTCTCAACACTTGATCTGTCTTGCATAATCCTTGCTGGAGTTTATGTACATTGTTGGTCCCTAGACCCTGACTAGGGCGGGGGGTCTAGAGCAAATCCCTACTTGTTTGTAAGGCTAGATTTCGATATGGCAGTATCAAATCACTCAAACATGAAACAATATTCAAAATATATAAGGAAATAATTTCAATCTTACCAGATTATGAATAAATAACACAGAATTGCTAGCAAAACTCAGCTGAGCTGCTGGCTATAGTATGGCGTCCCTAAATTTCTTACACTTTCTTTCATATGGAAATCACCACACTTTAAAATCTGTGTCTATCACTGAACAACTATTGAAGAATGGCCCCACTTTCGCGTCTGAGCGCTAATGATATGATTGTCTGTGGCCAATCACTGCCTAGGTTTATTTTAAATTCAAATTTCCTACCATAAAGTCATTTCAGTCATGCTTCAGTCAAGTATGGATGGTTATCTGTTAGTCTGTCCGTCTCTACTTGTGTTTCTACAAAATGTACTTGATTTTTGAACCAACCTTTCTCTCCCCTCCAAAATTTTGTCGTTAAAAGTTATTTTTAGACACAGCCACCACAAATATCCCTTCTCTTCCATACTACGTAGATTTGAACACCTGCGTTTCGAGGTCGTGTTTTTTTGTGCAATTAGCGACACTTTTAGATTCAATACAGTCTGTCGATGATGTGAACAACACTGTCTTTTGTCATTATCTTCAATATTATCTATCCGTCTGTAAAAGTAAGAACATATTAGTTCACTGCTCAGAATAGGCCATCCGGCCAGCTAATTTTTATATTCCTAACATTAATATTAAGAAAAAAGTACTTTTTAAATTTTGTAATATTCCAAACATCTGCGTTTTAGCCGCTGAATTCAAATCAAGGGCTTGGTATTGCAAAAGCGTCCAATAAATGACTGTGGCGTATTATATCTAAGGTCCCTTCTGTCGAGTTGCTTACTTTTTATGTCAACTTGGGAAACGTGACTTTTCTCCGTTTCCCCCCCCCAATTGCGTCTCCTTAGCCTTTCTAGTCTCACGCAATCTTTCCAGTCATATTTTTTTCCTTTTTGATCCGCCGTTCCCCTCCTGTCTAGCAAGTCAATTTTTATGGAGGATGATGACCCGCGGTCTAGGCGATCATGTACTATTCGCAGCCTACGCATTATGTTTTTATCCTTAAATGTTATCTTTGGAGGGATTTTACCGTTGTATCTCTGTCAATTTCACTACAGTGCTATTATCCAGCGCGTGAAATTACGCCTGCGTACATGATGTGTAAATCAGGTTTCGCTTGTTTTAACTTTATTTGTAACTGAGCGCTCAGTTTAAGCATACATTCTGGTGCTTTCAATTCTGCTGAAGACGCTGTGCTGATCGATATGCTGGAAGCCACTATGCTCTGACTGGTGATCAAAAGGCGAGTAGGAAACCCCTACTACCAAATACGATTTTAAATTTGCTATGGCTCGTTATACACTGCATGAGCTCATTTCCCGTTGGTGGGATGGGCGTCAAAAAGGGTTTACTTCAGGTATTGTTACTGCTGGGAGTTTAGTTGATAGTTGTGGGTATCGATACTTGAATGACATACAAGGTTATTCTAAAGTTAGTAATGCAGATAACGCTTTGATGAATGACGTGGGTTCAATGGAACGTTCAAATGATATAATAATCTCCGAATGTCTTGTTGGATGGATCCACAAGCAAAGATATTTTTATTGAAACAAATAACAAGTTCATTCATAGGTATTATGGAAACACATTGTTGCCAATCTTGGTGTTTGGCGACTACTGTTGTAAGCTCTAATGTTGTTGTGGTTCAGTAGAAGACGAGGAATGTTAATCAGACATGCTGCAAACATGTAAACACTAGAAACATCACTGTGTCACTGGGTACAGCTTACGAGCACCACAAAACGTAAAGAGAGTCATGGAAGCGTTGAAGGCCACTTGTGTGGTTCTACGATTTATTACTGTAACATCACGTCGACAAAAGACATCATCAGAACATCAGACAAGCTAACATAGTTCACCATATGCGATACAATCGGGACTCTGCCAAAATAAGGCCACCCAAACAGCGGGCTCCATGTATATAATCGTTTCTGTCCTTCCTCTGACCAAACACGGTAGGTGCATCTATAACAATACGAGTCGTATAAGTGCAGGCTCAAAATATAATCTTTTCTGTCCTTCCTCTGACCAAACACAGTCGGTGCATCTATAACAAATACGATCCGTATAAGTGCGGGCTCAAAATATAATCTTTTTTGTCCTTCCTCTGACCAAACACAGTAGGTGCATCTATAACAATAAGAGCCGTATAAGTGCGGGCTCAAAATATAATCTAATCTCTGGCTTCATTGACCCACAGGTCAGATAAATCTTCTGGGAAACACGCCGTAAAGCTCTGGGTTTCAAATGTCAAAGTTTATCAAAATCCTATGCTCAATGCTTCTCCACACAAGGAGCAAGCCACCTCAAAATTACAATGTTCTTCGCTAAGGATAGTAGCTTCAAAAAATGTTCTTTTACCTGTACTGCTGTCCAGGAATAAAGCACAAACACATTTTTTCACATCCTATTTTTAGAAATATTCCAGAATTATAAACCGGGGAGAACTCAGACATCTTCTATCACAAGAAGGCTCCATTCCCCGTTCACTCACATAAAAAGATCGCTGGACATCTGTCCGCTCAAGAAAACCCGGTCCGACTGCCTAAAACAGACCGGCTTCCTGTTCCGCGCAAAATCATTGCGCACGCCTGGATCGTCACGAGCCCCAAATCAGCTCACAACACGGGACGATCCAGGACATTCCTCGAAAACAGCTTACGAACGGTCCTTATATGGACAGCTGTAAAATAACAAGGGAATATCCGCTGAGTCCAGTAAATATACGGACCGATCAGTCACATCCTACATGGACGACTTTATAAAGACAGGGAAATAACAACTAGAACTAACTTGTAGCTAAAAAATTACAGTCTTAACTCCCTTTGACCAGGTTAAAAGATTTCATGCCTATCTGACTGTAACACACATACATGTAGATAATCCTCATACAGTCTCCGTCTCATCCATTCATATCTGCCTTCTGTACTAGCGGTGCCTATTGTAGGTTAACCCCGAAGTAATGTGGACCAGAAAATGAAGATAAATAAAGTTACTCCCATTGGAAATTCTTCTTTATATCGCATGGAACTTGAAGCATTAGTCCGGTATATTCTGCATTAAGTGGCGACCTTCGTATCTCCTTAAAAGCTACGTTATAACTGATTCAATCTTCAAATCTATAGGGAGCTCTAATATCAACGTCTTACTCTGACGGAATTTTCTCACGAAAGGCCAAGAACGACCGTTAGCATAAATTACATGTCGAACGGATTACATCATAATCACTAAGTGACGTATTAAATTATATCGCGTTCACTTATAATACAAAAGGTTGCAATATCATATCAACACTCTTTTACAATATACCCCGCGCCAAGGGGAAAACAATTCATATAATATGAATTTGTTTCTTTCAATCACCACAATTGTGATGAACAATCACAATTACACTGAGAAGGGATCGCGAAACTCCCAAGCAGTGGCCAAATATGATTACATACTTATGGCAATGTCTATCGTCTACAAGAAACTGTGAGTCAAAAGAAAGACATCCGTATTAATATGACTAATGTTAAAAAGAAAAATTGTCAACATTCGAGTACAGTAACGACAATAGATAATAAGTAACGGTCAATTAAGAAAGTATGTAATTAAAGATAGTTACTAACTATAATTCCTATCTCTAAGAATAATAATAAATAAGAAATAGGTATGTTAGTGTGTTTCTAATTATAAGCAAAGTATGGTTGACACTATACAAATGTGAAATATAAACAATATCTAATGTACTCTTAACCATTAGAAAAGAGTATGGTAATAAAGAAAAAGAATAATCACGAAAGAATAACGAAAAAGAATAATGAGATCAAATTTAAGCAGCACACAGATGAGATTACAAAAAGGGGTGTAAGTATATTGTAGAAGCGGGTTTCTCTTTATGTATATTGGCTATAGGCCATACTGGCCATCACTGTAGAAGTCTTTAATTATTATTTTTGGAAGAATGATATGGTTAGCGGCAGAAGTACACACACACCAATCCACGTATATAAGTCAGGAAAGGTTGTAACGACTGTGGTACAGTTATTCACAGTTTATTACCACAGTAACAAGGACATCATCAAATTCAAGACACACTGTCAATAGCACAAGATTGCCCTTCATGTAAGTAACATTGATATACTACCAAGTAGTGTAGGGTAAATAATATCTCTGTGACTTCTCTTCAACGAGCAGCAAGTAGTGCAGTGTAAATAATATCTCTATGACTTCTTTATCACACCTGACCAAGCTAGTCAAGTATATCTCTGGCAAAACTGGCCGCATACATGGCGGGCTTCCTTATATAAATAATGTTAATCTTCGGCATCACATCTGACCAAACATCTGTCAACAATAGCTCCTTGCAAATTCGCAAGGCAGCTTTTCTCCCTATCTTCTACCCTGAGAAGTATGTGAGATTCAAGTGGAGTCCCAGGGATTCCTCCGTCTGAAACTTTGTTTCTACCAAAATCATCAACTTTGCACTCCCCTGAGGGAGTTAATGGCGTCAGTTGGAAAATGTCCAGCAATGACAGATGTACTTCCTGGATTACAGATTCTGCAGTCTGCAAGCAAAGAATTGAACGGTTTAAGATCCCGTGTGATCGCGGAGTGTCCGAGATAAAGCTCTCGGTGTCTTTTTCCAAAGTTCCTTGGAACAAATTGGAAACTTTAACCCTTTTAGTAGGCGCCTCATTCTTGCAACTTAGCAGCTCAGGGTGATGAGAGGGGCGGCAGCTCCTTCCTCCGATCGTTGAGTTGAAGGGATGCGCCTCTGCATGTTTTTTTCGCTGTCCCGTCGGGAAGCTTGCGAAATATGACGTGATAGGGTTTCACACCCTTTTCTCGACGTCTCGTGTTGGTTAGGTGGTGCTCGATCTGGAGCATGATAGGTTCGGGGTTCTTCGACTTCCAGACGGTAACTATCCTAATTATAATGCTTGTTAGCACCCCTCCCACTTTTGTACAGTTTCCTTGTCTGGGATCGTTTCGTACCCTTTCCCGTGATTTGAGGACTGCTTTCCCTACATAAATCATTTCCTTGTTTGGGCCTTGGATGCAGGTCCAAAGGAAAGTCAATTTTCTAAAGCTGGTAATCAATCTTAGCAGACATGTTGTCCTTTAAGGGCGCAAGATTTACACGGGGGTTTGCTCGATAAGGACTCAGTAGCTTGAGAACTAGAGTAGTTAGAGTGGTCGGCTGTTTCCACCCTGCGGAATCGGATTTCCAGTTCATTCAGTTTGACTTGGTCTAACCTTTCCATTTCTTGTCCAGCTATCTTAATCTACTCCACCTGTCTTTCAAATTCTTAGCGTCTTTCTCGTCGTTCTATTTCCCTTTGTTTCATCTGTCTTCCATGTTCTAGCCGTTCCTCAACAAATTCTTAGATGCCTGATTCGTCCATCCCCAACTGTTTCGCGAATCATGCGCAGTCTATACGTGTTTCAAATAAGTCATCTACTTCATATTGCTTCTTCATACTCAATGCAAATTCTAGAAAGGGCTGAATTTCGCTATCATCGTACTCCATTTCCTCAGCTACCTTTAGTGCAATCCTATGCGCTTCAGCTAGATAGGCCATTGTATCCGGGTGAGCAAAAACTATGCAAGTCAAACCCTAGATATCTTTATTACCTAGTCCACTAGGTGTTAATAAACTTCGCCTGTGAGTTAACACCCAAAGTCAATAAACTGTTGGCTAGGCTGGAACAATTTAAGTCGAGAACATAATGGCTACTATGATTGCGACAAGCAAAAACTCCAAAACTCAAAAAATAATTCTAAGTGATGTAAAACATATTTACCATCACTTCTGTCAGTACTCAGCTATTGAGAGAATTGGTTACTATCATACGACTGAACACCCTCCCGTGGTACATAAGCAAGTTAGTAAACTGACTATATGTAGCTTCTTATCCCAGATTAAAGAGCTACTACCTGGAAAAATATTTAACCCCCCAAAAATCGCTTACTTTAACAACAATAGTCGTCAGCCTTTGTAACCAAAAACTCAGCAGTGATACCTGTAACCTTAACCAGCTGTGACATGTGTAAAATGAACAATAATTGTAACTTGTGATTTATGATTGCTGTGGAGAAAAAGCACTGTTCAGACTTATTCCAAAAGAAATAACTCGGTTTCTCTAGGGGATAGAAATTCCTATAATCTACAGAACACTAAACTCCAAAAATCAAGATATGATGATAGGAAACTCTTTACAGATCGATACAACAGGAAGCAATCTGATCATCAGAAGAAGTCCCCCCGTCCGAAAGGTGTTTCGGCCCATATATTCCTTTACACTCTAAGGGGGGCGGGCCCACTTGGGTCATGACTCCCAAGCGTCTCAGCCTCCTGTTGTCTTGTATCGAAAATGAACCTATTTCCCTTATGGCACCAAGTTTAATCCACAACTCCGCCAGCCGTGGGGGCAATTGTGAAAGTAACAAAGCAAAGACAAATTATTCCGTTCGTTCCGTCGCCCACACTGAGACACCATCGTGAAGCCGACGAGTCTAGCCACTGCGCGTTCGCCACTGAAATTCTGATACTGGACACCCCTATAATATACACCGCCTGTTGCCGCTCAGTCACAGCCCGTTCACTAGTACACCAAAAAACTCAGCGTACTGTGGACTTAGAAAAATTCCCGGTGTTTTCTGTACCGCAGCGTTTATTGTCACGATTTTCATTGCCAATTGCGGTTGTTCCACAGCCAGCCTGATGCCTTTTCGGCAGTTTCACTAAGCCTCTTCAGTGCCCTTGTTCTTGACTGTCCCCTCAGCCTCAACAGTTTCAATAGATCATACACTGATGCAGCCACAAGCCCTCTTGCGCCCACTTCAACAGCCATGACCTTTGCAGTGAACCCATCGTGTCTAAGATCCGCGGCCAGATCAGTATATTTGGCCGCTTTGAACGAATGTTGCTCGTTTAATCTGGATTCAAATGGCACGGTCAGTTCAATCAGTATGACCTGAAGCGTTGCTGAAGAATGAAGCACTATATCCGGCCGTCTCCGCGATTTTCTGATACTCTCTGGATATGCCCCTTGTCCAGGTAGGTCTACCGCCATCTCCCAGTCATTTGCACAGTCAAGAAGAGATGGTAAACTGCTACCAGGATTACTCGGTTTGGGGTGTGCTGACTTTCCTGCCCTCAGAAAGTATGTATTTGCGGTGCTTGGTCTGGGTTTGCTATTCACCTTCATCCTTGCCAGATCTATTGTCGCAGAAAGCTCATTTAGCACTTTGTTATGGCGCCAAGTGTATCGCCCTTGCCCTAATGACACCTTACACGCTGAGAGCACGTGTTCGAATGTCTGTCTCTCCTGGCATAGAGGGCACTGCTCATCATCCGACTTTCCCCATTTCACAAGGTTGGTGGCCGACGGCAGCAGGTCATATATTGATCTAACAACGAAGCTGAGCCTAAGAGGTGCCATATGCCATATATCATTCCATGTCAAGGACCTCTGCAGGGCTCCTTCCTATGTAGTCCATTGGCCTTGTTGGACCTGCTGCACTGCTTTTTTGCAACCTCTTATCATTCTCAGCTCCTCGTATCTCCTGAACTACTATGTCTCTGCGCTCCCTGCTTGATGCCTTGGACCACTAGCGGATGTCTCCATGACCAAATCCCCGTCTAATCGTTTGTGTGTATCCGATTACCTCCCTCAGTTTGAGTGACTCTTGGGCAGCATCAACAGCTTCTTCCACTCTCCACTTCCTTCCCGTTTTCAGTGTGGGCTGAATGGACTTAACCACGTCATCAGCTGACTCGCGAAGCATCATTGCAGGCCTTGCCTTTCCAACTTTGTACTCTTCAACAACTGACTTGAAAGGAAGCAGAAGTTTTGCCTTTTTGCAGTACAGTGCTACATCTGACAGACCTGGTGGTACCCCTAGCCACTTTCTCATGAACTTGTTGACCTTCTGCTCTATAGCTTCCAATGTACTTGTGCTTATTTCATATATAAGCAGTGGCAACATCAACTTCGGTATCAACATGAACTGGAGGCACCACAGTTTGAACTTTCCCAGGAGTCTGCTTTGGTCTATGATCTGCAGCCCTCTGTCTGCCATTTCTATTGTCTTTTGCACTGCCTTCGAGTCTTTTAATGAGGCATCGTACACCCTGCCAAGACTTTTAACAGGTTCCTCAATGACAGTAGGGATTCTTTGGTGGAAACCATGAATATATCCTCTGCTATCTTCCCTTTCCTGACTGATAGTCTTCTCGACTTCTTGGGTTTGAAGCTCATTCTGCACCAGCTGATTAGTTCATCCAGGCGTGCTAACATCCTTCGGGCCTGATGTTCATCTCATGTCAGAATTGTTGTGTCATCCATGAATGCTTTGAGCGGTGGCATGTGACACATTCCACTGAGCTTTGGACCTATAGCCATTCCTTCAGCCGTATTGAGGATTACCTGCATAGCCATCACGAATAGTATCGGAGAGATGGTACACCCCATTGCAATTCCAACTTCAAGGCCAATCCACTTTGTTGTGTACTCTCTGGTTGAAAATCTGACAGCAAACCCTGCGAAATACAGCGTCAGCATTGCTGCAATCTCTTGTGGAACATGATACATTTCTAGGGCCTGCCACAACATCTGGTGTGGAACGGATCCATAAGCATTCGCTAGATCCAACCAGATTACATGGAGGTTTGTTCTGTCAGACTTTGCCTTTTGGATTGCTTCCCAGATCATTGTGGCATGCTCTAGACATCCTGGTGTACCTGGGATACCTCCTTTCTGAATTGTAGTGTCAATGTACACATGTGCCAGGAGGTATGTAGTAAGTCTTTTCGCCATCACTGAGAAGAATATCTTCCCTTCCACATTGAGTAGTGACATTGGCCTGAACTGACTGATGTCTGTGGAATTTTGCTCCTTCGGGATGTAGACTCCGTTCGCCTTTCTCCATTACTCGCTTACAAGCTGGGTTTTCACGCATTCTTCAGTAAACGGAGCAGTCGTTTGAGCACTTCAGGGCATCTCTCATACACCACATATGGAACACCATTAGGACCTGGAGCTGACTTGCACCGAGCTTTCTGGACAAGGCTTTCTACCTCTTGCACCGTTGGGGGCTTGGTGTTAAATTCAGCTCCTGGCTTACTCGGTCATTTAAGGCCTGCCATGCTTATCCCAGATTAAAGAGCTACTACCTGGAAAAATATTTAACCCCCAAAAAATCGCTTACTTTAACAACAATAGTAGTCAGCCTTTGTAACCAAAAACTCAGCAGTGATACCAGTAACCTTAACCAGCTGTGACATGTGTAAAATGAACAATAATTGTAACTTGTGATTTATGATTGCTGTGGAGAAAAAGCGCTGTTCAGACTTATTCCAAAAGAAATAGCTTTTTTGTCTAGGGGATAGAAATTCCTATAATCTACAGAACACTAAACTCCAAAAATCAAGATAGACTCTTGTGAGAGATTCATCTTGGACCGAGACCTCATCTGTCGTGATTGAGTTAAGGTTTTAGAGTATTTGTCGAGTCAGACAATTGTAGTGAACTCGACAACGGGAGTGAACTGACATAATTATAGACAACATACAGATAATGTGTAAAATAGGGTGAACTTGAGATAAACCTGGAAGAAGATTCATTAAAGCTATCTTTCCAAGCCTCAACACACTTGATATAGTCTTAAGAACCACCCTCGCTCTCTTCTGTCTCTGGTCAAATAGAGACAATAGTATGAGCTGCAATATTAAGTATGGATGAAAGATCGGGAACAGCGCGTTAATAAATGAGTAAACTTTATTACAGTTTCTTGAGGGAAGAAAATATATGAAAATAAGTATATCAGTACAACAACATAAGAAAGGCATCAATATTCACATCAAGTTAACAAATATCAAATTAAACACCAACGAACACACAATCCACCAACACACACAAAAAACCCTCCTACAGAACACCGACAAAAAAAAAATAAACCGAGTTTCTAATCCTTCCGCTTCTGTGGAACCAAATTCAATAACTCCATTTAGTGTCTTTATATGTATATTCTACAATATGTGATGACTTACGCACGGTATAAATCCACTGTAGGCGCTATCCATGCACCGTTGGTCACACACTAGCAACAAAATCGGCTGTAGATTACCCTGTCTATCTTTGGCTGACCGCTAATACGCGCGGGGGTTTTAAATGACCAGAAACACACACAAGACGAGGTCAATTTAGGACAAACGGTCTACTGTACTTATTATCCAGCGCGTAAAATCAGGCCTGCGTACATGATGTGTAAATCCGGTTTGGCAGGTTTCAACTTTATTTGTGACTGAGCGCTCAGGTTAAGCACACAGTCTGGTGCTGTCAATTCTGCTAAAGACGTTGTGCTGATCGATATGCTGGAAGCCAATTTGCTCTTACTGGTGATCAAAAAGCGAGTAGGAAACCAATACTGCTAAATACCGATTCAGATTTGATATGGCTTGTTATACACTGCATGAGCTCATTTCCCGTTAGAGGGATGGGCACCGAAAAGGGTTGTACCTCATGAATAGATGACAACTCGTGGTGCTAATTGCTTTCAGAAACCGTGAGATGGATGAGAATGCTACGTTCTTCGCCTGACTGGAATCCTGCAGGAGCAATGGGGTACCCTGGAACTGAGACCCAAAACAAACAACCTTTATATCAATCAAACAATAAAATTACAATAACGTTATAATAAACAGTTATGCCCCACTATGGGAATAATAATTATTGTTATCATTGCTAGGCTAGTCTCGGGCTGTCTTTATCTATATGAGTCACCCTCCTGTTACGTCCATTCTATCAATTATCAGCCTGCACCCGCATAGACTAATATTTCTTGTCCATTTATGTACCTGTCAGCAAATTCTCTGACAGCAAAATCTAGTACGTTCTCTTCCAACTCAACATAAGGGAAACCTAACCCTGTAGTTCAAGCTGAGTGGATATGCGATTCATCTTAAAATGTTAAGTGAATTTACGTAAAACACAGCACTAGACGTTACATAATAAATGGTATGCGCCCCTTTGGGTCGATACACAAAAAGGGAAAAATAATAACCTCCCAAAATTGGATACATGGAAAATGCAATGTTATTGCTATAATAATACATTGTGACTTAAACGTAAGATATAATTAAATCTCTGGCTGGTGGCGGCTTTATGGACTGCCGTGAACGTTCTAAACTGGTGTCTAACTAAACAAGTAGGCATATAATAATTCCACTCTCAATCACTATAAGTTTCTCTCAGATAGTAATAAATGACTTCCTCTTATAACTCAAGTGTTAAAGCGCACGCACATCACTATTCAGGTTTAAGTGAATAACTTACACCACTGACATTTCCTTAAAGTAATGGCAGCTTTTTAACTTACCCTTTAACCGATGGTAAGCACTGAACGGACTATGAGGTTCTTCGCCTAGTATGTATCTCTTAGCATAAGTTTACCATTAACCCATTGTAAACAATAAAACCCTGCCATCACTGATGTAAATATCTTGTCGAGGTAAGGCATCTTGCGTACCCTGATTACCCCCATAGCTATGCCAGCGGGAGTTTTACTCCTGGAAGATTCTACCAAGCTGGACAAGTATTTCACGGGCAGGGGTCAAACTAAAGCAGACTTCCTGGTCCTTCAGTTTGGGGGTTTTAGCATAGGGCTGACACTCCTGTCTATGTAAAAAAAACATGAAGTTACGGAAACAACAACAAATGACAAATGACAAATTTTGCTGCGGGATGAACATCCGGAGTCTGAGGCTCGTATGCCTGTCAGTGGTGAAAGCCGAAATGAAGCCACTGACACGAAAACGGATATTGGAATGTCAGGACAATGAACGAGACGAGTTAACTAAAACAGGTTACAGCAGAAATGAGAAACTATAGATTACACATTCTAGGGATAAGCGAGATCAGATGGACCCCGGCAGGAAAAGTTAAAACAGGAACAGAAGAAACAATGTAGCCATTATTCTACAGAAAGGAATAGAAAGGACATTATTGGAATGGAAACCCAACAACAACAGACTGATTAGAATAAGATAGAGAGGGAGATTCGCCAACACTGCAATAATACAATGCTACGAACCAACGAATGACAGCGATGAGGAGCTCAAGGATGAATTCTATCAAAAGCTGCAGAAAGAAATGGAAAACACACCTAGATATGATCTTATCGTAGTAATGGGAGACTTCAATGCGAAAGTTAGAACACACAATTCATATAATGAAAGAGAAATGGGGCAACGGAACAGCAAACGAAAATGGGGATAAATTTAATAAGTTTCTGTAGCATTAGCAACCTGGTCGTTGGAGGAACACTTTTCTCACTCAATGAAATTCACAAATTAACATGGGAGTCACCAAATGGTCGGGACAGAAACCAGATAGACCACATCGTGATTAATGGTAGATGGAGACATGCATCACAAGATTTGACGGTAAGAAGAGGTGCAGATGTGGGAAGTGATCACCATTTAGTAGTAGCAAAACTGAAAGTGAAACTCAGAGCGGCTGGACCAACTGTAACCACACAGAAAAAGTTAGACACCAGCAAATTGAAGGATCACCTTACCAGAATAGCTTTTGTGGCTGATATAAAGAAGCGATATCAATTTGCCAAAAGTCAGGAAAAGACATTGACTGATGACAGACTTAAACTGATTCTAACGTTCCATCCTCACTGTCTGGCGGTGAAGAGAATTCTGTTTCTACATCTACCTATTCTACACTTTGATCCTGATACCAGAGAGTTGTTTCGTGATACACATTTGGTGGAATATCGTAGGGATAGGAATTTTAGGGATATTCTTGTACAGAATCGCTTGCGACATACTAGTCATTTATACTTTGGTACTAAACCGCGCCAACGCCGTATATGTAAGAGCTGTCCGTTTGTACTCCAAACTCAGACAGTCACTTTTCCGAAAGGAAACTTTATCATTAGAGAGTCTTTCGCGTGCGAATCCAGAAACCTGATTTATGTTATCATCTGCAAGAGGTGTGGCATTACCTATATTGGTGAATCTGGCAGGCGTTTGGCAGACAGGTTTCGTGAGCACTTGAATGACATCTATCATGGCAAACATTTACCGGTGGCCCTTCATTTCAATAGGCCTGACCATTCAGGTAAATCCGATATTCATGTTACTGCCCTCCTTTCATGTGTCGGTGATGACCGGACTCGCTTTTTGTTAGAGAATCGTCTTATTTTTCAAATGGGCGTTTTAACTCCTGAAGGTCTTAATGTTCAACATCATTTTGCATAAATTCTGGTAGCTTTTCTCTTTTTTTCATTCTTCTTTATTCGTTGTTTTTTCGATCTATCTTCTTATGTTTTGGTTTTTGTTCGTTTCGTATCCTTTTGTATCTTTTTAAATTGTCGCTATCTTGTACGTCACTTCCTTCGAGATTTTTAGGACAGAGTGCTACGGTTTTCTTTTCCAAGTATCTACTGATCTAGCTAAGTGAGCTTTTACTTGTTCCGAAGTTTTGTTCATTCTTTTTTTTTTTTGGTTCCTTGGTTGTTTACTTTCATGTTTCGGTATTTCTTTTAGGTTTTACGATTTTCTTGTATTATTATTGTTCTTTTTTCGCTCATTACTGTGGGTGTTTACTTTTTCCATCTGCTTGTATCGCTCATTTTTATTGTTTCTCATCATCGTATGTTTTTGTAATGCCAATATGTAATTTTTGTCTTTGTCACCTGATTGTAACTGACGAAGGGTAAAACCCGAAACGTCCCTTGTTTCATGTGAACCGTTAATTGTAAAACTGATTCAATACCGTTTTATTGGTTTATATACTTAGATGTTAATACAGACATTCAACGGAAAGAAGAAATCATCACAGCAATCAAAGGGTTAAAGAATGGGAAAGCTCCTGGCCATGAGAGCTATTTAAGACAGACCCAGAGCTAGCAGCAGAACTATTAGAACCACTATTTGCAATAGTGTGGAAAACAGGGAAAACACCAACGGTGAGGAACAAAGGAATAATCGTCAAATTGCCCAAGAAGGAAGATCTTGCAGACTGCAATAATTGGAGAGGAATCACGCTTCTCTCAGTTCCTAGCAAATTATTAGGCAGGATAATTATATAGAGAATTTCAAAAGCAGTAGACCACAAACTAAGGAAAGAACAAGAAGGATTTAGAAAGAACAAAAGATGTGTAGATCATATATTTACTATCAGGAACATTATAGAGCAGTGCTCAGAATGGCAAAGACAGCTGTACATTAATTTCGTTGAATTTGAAACGGCTTTTGATTTCATACATAGGGACAGTTTACGGAAAATACTGAGGGCTTTTGGAATTCCAAGCTGCATAGTGTCAATCATAAAAAGCCTCTATGCAAACTTTATGTGTAGCGTTGGGCAGAGCAACCTAACCTTTGAGATGAAGACAGGAGTACGACAGGGATGCCCCTTATCAACCACTCTATTTTTAACAGTCATAGACTGGGTGATGCGTCAGATAACAGAGGGCAGTCCAAGAGAAATAAGATGGACTTCATTTTCTACATTAGAAGATCTGGAATATTCAGATGACATTTCACTACTAGCACATTCACATCAACACACCAAGGAAAAAACGGATAGACTTAATAAGCATAGCCAGCAGGTGGGCTTGAACATCAATCTAAAGATGTCAGTGGTCATGACGCTCAATGTGAGCAACCCTGAGCTCATATCAGTAAGGAATCAGCAACTGGAACAGACAGACACCTTCACATACCCAGGATGCAAAGTAACACCAGACGGCGGAGCAAGCAAAGACATCAACAACAGAATAAACAAAGCAAGAACAGCCTTTTTTGTCTAAACAACATCTGGAAGTCCTCTCAGTACAGCACAAGGACAAAATTAAGATTATAGCAGAGCTGTGTGCTTTCTGTGCTTCTTTATGGTGCGGAATGCTGGCGAGTTACAGAGACGGAAATGTCGAACTTGTCATCTTTTCACACAACGTACCTAAAAAAAATTCACCGAATCTTTTGGCCGAATACCATCACCAACCAATATCTGCTTACTCGGAGCAAGCAAGAGGACATGCACACCATCATAGCTAGCAGACGCTGGAGCTGGGTTGGCCATGTCTTCAGAAGAGACCCCGATGCCATCACAAGAACAGCTATGCTATGGGCCCCTGAAGGAAAACGAAAGAGAGGCCGACCAAAAAACAACTTGGCGAACGACTGTGGAGGCTGAGATGCAAAGAATGAACCAGAGCTGGGGCCCTGTACGAAGGATGGCCACCGACCGAGCAAAGTGGAATCAATTTGTTGTTGCCCTGCAAATAGCCACCAGGCGTGATGGCCACTGACTGCTTTGACGGTCGTAGGCTAAAGATCAAAGAAGAAGAAACAATAATACCAGGAGAAACCTAACAGTTTAAAGCACCAGTTAACTTAGGTGGTGACAGCGCTACATTATCACATAATTAATTACCGGGGAGAAATCCCCTAAAATAATTCGTCACACTACTATTAGTTATATATAAAAGCTAACATGAGTTATATATATTACAAAGGATGTCACCTTACCCCCAAATGACGAGAATACGCAACACAATCTAGTTTTGTTCCCACATCTGCCTTTGTCTCATTTGGTCATCTACGGGCAGGAAAAATTTACGAGTGTGCTTGACTGAGTAAAACTATGTAGATTTATAGTGTACAAGAGATGCTACCCCTGGTCACCTGGCATCGCATGTTTCCGCAGAAGTTCGGCGTATACCGTAATCATGAGTAAGACAAATGTTATTCTAGAGTCTACATCAAAGACAACAACGACGAGAAAGTTTCGTAGATAAGACATAATATTATTCTATGAGCTAACTGCGCCGGTCAAGGGCCACAAACAAAAATCTCAGAACGAACGTTAGTTTTGTCTCCCTTGAATCGGAGATGAAAGCGGATACCGAGACCTCAAATGATTGCATCAACTATGCTCCCGCTACCGACTTTAATAGGATAGCGGTTCGCTTCTTCAAAGAAACTATTTCTCGCTCGTGATCAACGCTGTTACGAACTACATGCGTTCCCCTAGTCAGGCAAACACCAGGTGCAGCTTAGGTAATATTATTGTAAGCTGACCACTACTGACCAAGTGGTGAATTTATAATGAAGTCCAGAACGAAATCAAACAGCGCGATGGGATCTGAGAGGGGAATAATGGGCTACGTAGGTAAAATCCGAAGGATAAGAAACCGAAAGCTAAAAATCGAGGAAATCAGAAACATTAAAAGAGTAAGAAAAAAGGGACGTGTTGGGAAAATAAAAATAACTGTCAATCCGTGACATACAAGAAGACAATCCAAACAAAAGAAAAAATCCATTATGGGTGTTAGTAATTCTTAACACCAAATTCTAATCTGTGTCACCGTCACAGTCCCCATTGACAAATAGAGGCAACTGCGATCTAGGCTACACACAAAAAACACCGCACAGCTAAGAACACACCACCAAAAAACACATAACCGCAACGAATGATGTAGAGAGCTAAACACCATCTTATAAGCACAACCAAGTACTTCTTGAAAACATTGATTAAATTCCGCCACACGTCTTTGTGTTAAATCCCCTGTCTGTAAGTGAGGTAGTATCATGTACACTTGAACCAATTATCTTGCTAATCCTTGCCTTTCTGATAAGGTGAGAATTCAGACAAATCCAATGTTGACGAGGACAGTGGGAAATATATTTTGAGTGTGAATCATTGATAATTAACCCTAATATCCGGTGGGCTGAATGAGTCCAAACTCAGGTTTGCACTAGTGGAGTGCCTTAATATACACGAGAGATGCGGTCAGTGTGGTTGTGAATGTAGTTTAAGGGAAGAGTTAAAAGTGATAGAACAGTAAAATGTGAATATTTGAGAAAATATTTAAGTAAGAGGTAGGGGTCATAAAGGTTAGGTAGTAAACAGGTTGGCGTGATAGTCGTGAACTCACAACGGCTACATAAAAAATAGGTGACTAAGAATAGAAGGAGATAAGTGATTGGCCTTTAGGTCATATGATCAGACCAATCAGACGGGAAGGACATTAAGCGGTCAGGGGGAATAGAAAAAATAGGTTTTTCACTGGCAGTTGGAGCAGTGGCGTTAGTCAGAGCAGTTGGCTCGATATGAATTAGTTTAACAGATGCACGTTGGTGTTAACGAGGTTTTCGTAGATGCAGCGTGTGCAGGCTGCCAACAAATCTTAAGCACCCGTAAAGCACCAAAGCACAAATAGATTCTTTGAACTAGAAGATAGCAGAATTTCTTAACGTTGAAGATATTTGTTGTAGAGTAAGGAACCAGAGTTTCCATGTACACGCTACCAACCATCAATTGTGTAGTCGCGTGGTGAGATTGCCAGGTCTAGCATGCGTTTGTATATAATCATGACTGAATTGGATCAACTTTGAGGTTGGAAATAAACGTTGTAACATCTTTATAAAACCTGAGTCCTAAACTATTGTTCGGCCTGAGTGCACCTGTCGAGTTACTTACAAAGAAATATGAATGCCTGTCCAGTTGATATGAGGTATTGTTAACACAACCCTTATTACCATTAGACCTAACCTAGAACCTGGAGTCCCGAGAGTATACCACCAGATCACGGGCCTGTAAATGGCCATTCGAACGAGTCATCTCGGGCGGCAGCTCGTCACACGAAAAGGCCGAACTTCTATGAGTAGCGGTAACTAAAAGAGACAGATTTATACAGTTCGATCGTTATACCACTAACCCATTGGCACTTACCAGCATGTACTGGCTGCCACTCCAGTTAAATTGTGACTGGGCGCAAAAGGAACAGAGCCCAGCGGTCTACAAACGAAGACAGAATGGGCGCTCTATTCTGAAGTTTGGTGAGCTTGAATGTTGGTGGTTTCAGAGGTTTAGCAGCTACAGGAGCATAGGTTACCAGCAGCTGGGTACTGAACTCTGCCTTCCTGATAGTAGTTTTTTAGGATTTAACCAACTAGTCCCCACTCGAGAACTCGACTAAGGCTATGATACCAGACCTTTGACTTAATGCTGGTTCCAGTTCTGTCCCCGGTGACGTGTGGAAGTTTCCCTTCTTCGCGAGATGCAAAGAAATCCACTAACATCAACAGTAGCTGGTCGAATATGCCAAATAAATATGACACGTCCACTCTTCTAGAATTCCTGGAGCGTTAAGTGCCAGACGACTACAGAGTTCTGGTTTTATGTCAAAACTCGAGCTACAGATCTTCGGGCACCTGCGATTTAGAGCGAATCTTTCGCCTGGTTTGCAACATAACGTGACACAACCACTACGGAATACCGAGACTAGTTTTCCATGTTCCGCAGACGAGAGTCGAGCTAAGAGAATGAACGAACGAACGAACTTTGTTTTCAAGGGGTTAAGAATTGGGCACGCAGGCCCGTCTGACATTCTGCCCTTCCTCTCTCTCTCATCATATATACTATATCCTTTCATCCTCACATTTACTATAAGCATAATTAAGGCATTTATCATTATAAAAGTAATATTACATTTGCAATAATCATCATAATTAAAGTACGTTTTTAACATTAAAAAGAATAATAATAATAATAATGAATGTAAAAATAAAATAAATAAAAATAAAAATAAACATTAATACATAGATTAGATAGATAGATAGATAGATAGATAGATAGATAGATAGATAGATAGATAGATAGATAGATAGATAGATAGATAGATAGATAGATAGATAGATAGATAGATAGATAGATAGATAGATAGATAGATAGATAGGTACGTAGGTAGGTAGGTAGGTAGGTAGGTAGATAGGTAGATAGATAGATAGATAGATAGATAGATAGATAGATAGATAGATAGATAGATAGATAGATAGATAGATAGATAGATAGATAGATAGATAGATAGATAGATAGATAGATAGATAGATAGATAGATAGATAGATAGATAGATAGATAGATAGTTTATGGTGGTATATAATAAGAACTCGTGACATTTTGGGAATCCGCTGCTTAATGACCTGGGACTTAGTGTGTTGTCAGCACATGCGGAAAATGTTCCCACAGGTGAGCAGCTTTGAGTCCCAAACAGATACTGCCACAGGGAGTGAATTGTTTACGCCTCCACTATACGAGATCCAGCCTTATGACCTATGCTCCTTAGGGAGGTAAAGGTTATTGACTGATAGATAAGAATCGTGCATATAGGCCCGTCTTACATTTTGCGCTTCCTCTTACTCATCTTTTATTGCTAGTTATTCAGACATTCTCCATACTTAAGGTGTTAGTTTAATGGCGATGCAACATTATAAGTAGTATAAAAGCATACATTTACAGTATTTGATTACAATTAAGAAGTAAGATATATAAAAATGAAAAACTAGATCATTAGACCCTCATACAGTATATTAGATAATAATTCGAAATATAATCCCTTAGGGCGGCATATAATTGGCACTCATAATGTATTTGAACAGTCTACGATTATATGAGTAGGGACTGTGCATGTTTTTAAGATCATGTGGAAGATTGTTCCAAAGATGAGCAGCTGAGTAAGCCAAGCTCTTCTTGAACAAATCTAGCCTGGGCTTGGGTACCTGTAACTGGTTTAAGCGGTTACTACGTTTTTCATTGAATTTTAAAAGAGGCCACAGATACGTTGGAGCATTCTGTGACAAGATTTTGTGAGCGAATTTAGCTTTGTTAAATAGGAAGCGCTTTCTAAGGGGTAATATTTTAAGATAGTTATATAAATCTGTACAATGTGCTTGGTGTTTATCAGCAACTAGGCGCACTGCACGTTTTTGAAGTGAATGAAGCCATTTTGTGTTGGATATGGAACAACCATCCCAGATTGTGGAACAATAGTCTAGGTATGTTTGAATGTGAGATGTGTAGAACATTTTCCTTGCCCCCTCATCCAGGAAGTGTTTGATTTTGGCTAATTGGTAAACTTTTTGTGCCGTTAGCTTTGTGAGTGCACTTACATGTGAGTTCCAACTTAGGTGCTGGTCAACAGTTAGACCTAGAGTTTTATGTTCATTTACGTTTTCAACTAGTGATGTTCCAATGTAGAGCTGAAGTGTTGTTTTCTGCGAGTTTTGTAGTTTTTGTCTGGTTGATATTAACATACATTTCGTTTTACTAATATTTATTGGCATTCGATTCTCGTTGCTCCACTTAATAATATTATGTGTATCAGTTTGTAAAGATAGTTCTAGTGTGGCGCAACTTTTGCCACTAGTGTAAACAGTACAGTCATCGGCAAACAGATCAAAGGATGAGTGTTTGATGTACAGAGGAAGATCATTAATGTATACGGCAAAGAGAAGAGGACCGAGGATAGAACCCCGAGGAACACCGATATCGACAACAGTTTGGTTGGACAAAGAATTATTGTAAGACACCACTTGTTGTCTGTCTGTCAGGAATGATTTAATTAACTTCACCAGCTTAAGATTTACTTTCATTGTTTCTAATTTTCTGATTAAAATAGAGTGATCAATCATATCGAATGCTTTTTTAAAGTCTACACAGAGTGATCCACATAAGTTATCGTTATTGATGTTTAGATGCCAGTTCTCTATCATTTTTGTTAAGGCTGTGTCGTATGAATGCTTTGGTCTAAACCCCGACTGACTATCAACAAGCAGGTCATTATTAGCTAGGTGTTCCATTGCTGTTTTGTGTATGTGTTTTTCCAGTGGTTTGGACAGTGATGATATAAGCGAAATGGGCCTATAGTTACCAAGGTTGCTATTATCTGATGAACCAGGTTTAACAAGAGGGTATACTTTAGCGATTTTAAAGGCAGATGGAAAGTAACTCCTTGCGAGACATTGATTATATATGTATGTTAGTGTATCAGTAATAGCTGGTGCAGCATAACGCAGTATTCGATTACTGATTTCATCAAGTCCCGATGAGTTATTATCTTTAAGATCAATAAGATAGTTATAAACTTCGTTAACTGTTATAAAAGGAATGTCGCATGGAATGGTGTTAGTACACTTGTTCTCGCAGAACGTAGATAATTCGCTGAAGTCACAAGGGGAAGAAGGTATGGCGGATTTTATATTGTGGATGTCTGCCTGAAAATGGTTGCTGAAATCTGTACAAGTAAATGAAGTATTGGGTTTTTGTGAGTCTGACGAATTTCTTTTGTTCACTAAGGTATTGATTGAGAGAGAGAGAGAGAGAGAGAGACCGCCATTTCTAGCGTAATTGGGTCTACCCGTCGACCCATGAAAGGCGATGGCTTTCCTGGGTGTCAAAGGCCAGTTAATGTCGGCCGCTATATTCCCAGAAACCGAGTGCCGGGTTATAACTCGTGGTCAAAAACTCTAAAACATACGCCTCCTACCGCCTGGACGCGTCAAAAATTTATCCTAAAAACATTAAAGAAAAAGGGGAGTAAAACTGTCCGATTACATCGACAGGCCAGTTACCCCACTTTACAACTACAGTAGACCTTACTTACTTACTTAGTCGTTCCCCTTCTACCGTGAGGTGTAGAGGTTTAGAAGAGAGAGCGCCAGACTATCCTATTGGCTGTCTTCCTCCTGGCCTGGTTCCATTCTAGTCCTCGGTCCTTCAAAGATTGTCTAATGTTGTCCTCCCAGCGGACTCTTGTGTAGCGAAAGGTTTTTCTAGTATGGTAATAGTAGTAGAGGAGAAGTAGAATCTCTCTTCAGAAAGGATGAAGTTCCAGTGCCCGAGAAGTACACTGGTATCACAAGTGAGTTACAGCTGTGAATACTCTGAGCTGGACAATAGATTTAGTCTTCATAAGTATAAGTTGCTACTTTCGCTATAGTAACCCTATGTGATAATATAATTAAATTAGAAAAAGTAACTTAGATCAGCAATGATCATAAAAACTGATCATAAAAACCTGAAACAAAAGGTAATAGGTGGCCATGGTGTTCCAACAATCTCTCCACCAACTGCTGTTCATGATGCGACCATGTCTTCAGTGTTTGTATATAAGTGAATGAATCATGGTAGTATGTTACAGAGATAGCATGATAAGATAATGTACACTGCGCAGAATATAACAAAATACATGAATAAATCACATGATATGATACATGGGTACGATATAACCTTTGCCTTCCACTTATGGATGCCAAGTCACTTATGCACTTGCTGGTATGTCGTAAGCTTCCAGGCAAGAACTAGCCATGATATATTTGGCGAACCAATTAATGGTTATGCTTCCTGACAATGCCGGTGGATGTTATCTCTGGTTAGCGTCATTCCCTTTTTATTATATCTGCTACAATCAAATCGTAAATGAAATCTGAAACAAAATGATAATAGTCATACATATATCTTTAATAAACTTACATACCCTCTTAGGATTTATAAGCTCACGGTGAGACTATTTTGGTTGAAGTTAATCTGCCCTGCATGCAGCGTGAAAAAATAACTTTTCTGGCAGATACTGTCTTCCAGTTTCTTACTCTGGCTTCTGGATTTGGTGTGTGTGATTTTCAACGCGCTGCTCTGTCCTTATATATGTGTATATCTTACGTACGAGAAAGCACCTCCTAAGATCCAAAAAGATTTTCGTTTAATCTCTCGGTTTGAGGCGATTTGAAGCAATCTGTGCTTTTCCTGTACTTGTTTTCTGTTCTGTTCACTACACACTTATATCCGTCCTTCCTTCCTAGGTATCCTTTTATTTTTCCCATATGAGGCTTTAATTCTATCCTAGTTTTATTGCCATCCGTTTAGGCATGTATTTATAATAATTTTTTAAAGATTATCAGCTAATTTTTAGCGGATGTGATGATGATTAAAAATGTTAATTATCTTTAAAACTATTTATATTTGATTATTATCATTTTGGGTATTATTCATAATCTATCTCCTTTAGTGAATTATTTTTATTTAATTGATTTCCAACCAAGCGTTTTCTTGTAGTTAAAAATTTAATTTCCTGTAACTGAAAACTTTGAAAGTCCGCCATACATTCCTATATTAGCTATTTCCTCATTCTTCAGTACGTCTTGCTTAAACATATTTCACATTTTACCGCCTTCTTCAAACTTCAAAGAAATACCGCAGCGTTGTCCTTGCGCTGTGTATGTGTGTATGTCGCGCTACACATTTAAAAAAAAAACGAAGCAAGAGATACCAAATCTACATCTGGGTCGTCCTCGAGGTCTGGATCCTTTGCTCTTTGTTTCCCATGCTTGTCGTGGTATCCGATCTTCTCCCATTCTGCAGACATGGCAAAACCATCTCTATTGGGACTGTTCTACTTGGGTCTGTGTTGAAGGCGATCTTCTCTGTTGTTCTGGAACATTCAATTTGACAACAATGTTCCATATAATGTCAATAAAGTGGTTATAAATCCTGGCCATGTTAGTTGAGTTCTTATATGGTTTCATTCAAGATTTTCATCGTGTCAATTGGTGTTGCTTTACGCGAATGCGGGGTGGGGTAGAAAAACGTGTGAGCAAACATTTGAAAGTTGCAATTATATTGAACTTGTAATTCCATTGACGTGATAAGTCGGTTCATTGAGTCCATACATTTATTCACAGTGATACATACATGATGATCAATTCCAATAGGGGTAGAGCGTAAGTCCATATAAGTCATGCATAAATTAATCAACAACGTAGACTGCTGGTTATGTGTCAATGTCCGTTATGAGGATACAATGCAGTATTGTCGTCAGAACATCACAGCTATATGCACGAGCAGATAGACATGGCTACCTGCCGACAGTGAGACTGCGAGTCTGAATATATTCATACGAATTTGACGATTATTCTCATCCTTCTGAGGATTCTAGTTAAATACTAACCTCCAATAATTTCCCTCTCATATTGAGTTCTAGGACTGACCCTGATCCATCAAAAATGCACATAAAATGGCTATATCCTGCCATTAAATTGGAAGGTTAGAAAAACGCAGCTATTCAGCTTGGCGGTCAAGTAACAAAGGGTAGCTTTCTTAGTTACCGACTGTGTCCTAAACAACGCTATACACGTCATAATCGATCGTGTATGAAGCGTTCAGTAATTGAAACATCTATCGCAATATATTAAATGTCTTAACCTTTACAATTGCACGTCTGGTAACCTTTAGCAGACGGCGTTAATATCATATACCGTAACAATTCCCTGTACACCGGGGAAAAAAAATCGATAGATTTTTTTTCAATATCTATCCGACTTAACAATTTTTCAAAAAAATTTAACACAATTGTGACATATGGCCGACGATGTTCTGAGTAGAACCGTGTTGCGGTCGTGTCAACTAACTATTTGTCATAGTCATCTAACATAAATCACATTATATATCAATATTATACATATTATTATATCAACTAAATAAATGTCCAATGTTAATAGTGAATGATAAAATTAAATTAAAGTAAGGTCTGTCGTATTAGTATGTCATATAGGAATTAATTTGACTAATTAAAATTAAATTAATTAATTAAATTAAGAGTTAAATTATTAAGGTTCTAATGTAACGCGATGTTATGAGAGAAGAAAAAGACAAAATAAGTGAGAAGAAATAGAAAGAAATTCGAATATAAGTTTTAACTTAATTGTGTGTGTTAAGTGTTAGTGAATAATAACTATCTAATTTAACTAACTAAATAATGTATAGGTACATTAAAAAAAAATATTAATCTAATACTTGTGTGAGATTTATTTTCTCTTTTCATAATTTCTTCTTTTAGTATTTCGTTCTCTTTTTTGTTCTTTCATTTCATTTTTTTCTCACATTTCATTTTATTGATAATAATTCAATTAAGAAGTTAAGTTAACTAATTAATTAGTATAGGATATGATGATCCATCCGTAGTCTTGATCCTGATGAATTCTTTTAGGCAAAAATGTTCAAACGTTTACGTTGGAAAGAAATGTCATTTATCCTAGCATCCAAGAATTAAGTGCATATAGGATAATAAGTTCGACTTGTCGTCAGATATTGTTCCATGATTGTTCAATGATATTCGTATATCGTGTATGGACATTAGACGAAGTTCGAATGTCAGTATATATACCTTGATTGTCTTGTAGTTCAATTCTGTGATGCATATAGTGTTTATAAAGTTTAAATTGAAGGCAAGGTTAGTTCCTTTATAGTTGATACTTCGTTCAATCCAATGTAGTGCTGATTGAAATAGTTTAAGAGTGTCAATGTTGATTATTCGTCGTCAATAGGATTACGTGACAATGCATCTGCCACACAATTTTCAGTGCCAGGAATATGTTCAATGGAGAATTCAAATGGCTGTAGGATGATTGAATATCTGGCGAGTTTCTGGCTTTTATGATTCGATCGACGCAAGGATGCTACAGCACGTTGGTCCGTCTGTATGGTGAAGGGAGCACCGAGCAAGAATTTTTCAAGTTTGGTTATTGCCCAGATCACAGATAAAAGTTCCTTGTCGACTGTTGAATACTTTGTTTCTGCCGGCTTCAGCTTTCTTGATATGTATAAGGTAGGATGTAGAATGCCATCATGGTTCTGGAGCAGGCATGCACCAATGCCGTAGTTACTAGCATCTGTTCGTAAGAAAAATCTTTTGGAAGCATCGGGAAGTCTTAAAATTGGTTCATGCGAGAACAAATTTATAATTTTGTTGAAAGTTTCATTGCATGTACCAGTCCATGTCACCTTCACCGGCATATCTTTTTTTAACAATGAAGACAATACAGCCGTGATGGATGACAAGTTTGGTATGAATCTACTGTAATATTGAACAAGTCCTAACAAACTCCTGACCTGTTTCTTCGTCTGAGGAACTGCTATGTTTAGAATTTTGGAGACTGTACTAGGTAACGTTCGGATATATCCCGATCCAATGATATGTCCCAAAAAGGTTATCTCATTACACGCGATTTGCACCTTTGTAGGTTTAGCAGTTAGATGATAATTCCTTAGAGTGTCGAAAACATATCTAAGTCCCGAAACATGTTCCTCAAACGACGAACTAAACAAGCATATGTCGTCAATATATGTAATAACGTCTGGTCTACCTGATAAAATTTGTCGCATCAGGCGAATGAAGGTAGCTGGCGCATTAACAAGCCCAAAAGGCATCACATTCCACTGGTATAGACCTTGTGGAGTGGAAAATGCGGTGTAGTACTTAGCCTTTTCGGTCAGTGGTATCTGCCAATAACCTTTAGTTAAGTCTATCTTACTAAATATAGTTGCGTTGGATAGACGTGGCAGTAAGTCGTCGATAAGTGGATGTGGTTCGCTGTCAACTATAGTCTTAGCATTTAATTTTCTATAATCAACACATAGTCTGATGTTATTGTCCTTCTTCCGGACAATCACTAATGGAGAAGAGAATGGCGAATTACTAGTCTCAATGATTCCCAGAGACAACATCTGTTCAAGTTCCTTAGTAGTTTTAGCAAGGAAATGTAAAGGAACAGAATAGGGATGTACACGAATAGGTGTATCATCATTGAGAGTAATGTCATGACTGATAGCCGATGTGCGACCCGGAACGTCGGTCAACACATCTGGATAAGATTGTAATAGATTAGCAATCTGTAGACGCTGTTGCGGTGTAACCGTTGAAGAGATGGTTACATCCCGCCAAGATTCAGTAGGTTGAACTACTGGTACAGGTAACGGTAACTGTACCTCAGGAAAAGAAGATTCTTCTTCCTGGATGACAGATAAGTTAGAATAATGACAAGTGGATACTGTGTTGTCATCTAGTTCATGAAAAATTGACTGTAAGTGTTCAGGACGTGTATGAAATTGCTTGAGCATGTTAATATGAAATATCTTTTTGTGTCCCTTGATATCTAAGACGTATAAGAATAAATGACCAATAAGGAAAAGAAATGATGACTGACTAGAGCTGAGTCATCAAGAAATAAGACAAAAGGGTGAGCGTACACCATTATCTGCGTGGCGCAGAATCATGTACTAATTGTAACTTTAGATAACGGTGATGAAAATAAACACCATTATCACGCTCGATTACCCAACGAGCGTCTCGATTGTTACGAAATGTAACCATCGCCTGTCTATTCTGCCCATTGCATGATGGCAGAAGACGAACAAACTTAACGTTTGCTGTATAATCAAAAAAATTTCTAAGTGCCTGCCAGGTAGTATCCTGCGGGAGATTTCGCACTAACACTGTGCGAGAATACGCACTTTTCCCAATATATGTAGTATCATTGTCACGAAATAGTGGACAATGATGATATGTATTCTTTGTCAAAGAATTAGCCTTCCCTTTCAACACCGACATTGTCTTTCTGTAGGATGTCGTATCATCCTGACTGGACTGAGGATGATACCTATCATCACCAAAGGTATTAAGTTTCCTACATGTCGTAGACATGTCCTTGCTGGGCAAAGTAAAAACTTTTTCATTATGATTATTTGTGTTAACTTTATGTTTCCTTTTAAGTCCAGCATTATTATTTAACCTCTTATTCTTCCTCATAATGCTTTTATCAATGTTGACAACGTCAACAGTTTTATTAGGATCAGTTATATCCTTAGTATGTTGTCCAATAGATCTATCATCTTCATCAATTTCCAGGATAGTACTGAGAGTGAAGTTGGAAACTGCTGTGCCACATGTATTTATGTTGTTGGCACGAAGTGTAGCCATATCAACAACAGCGTTAGCGTTGCTAAAAGAATGCAAATTTTTTTTTTCCCAATCATTAATTTCCTGTGGGGAACAATCCTTACTACCATGGATGCGTCCCAACATCAGATCTGCAATTGGATTCTGAAGCATGCATACTTTTACGTTCCCTGTGAAAAAAGGAGTGTTAACATGAATAATAGCTGTGGGGTAAAACTCTATTGTTCCACCAAAAGTCATGCAACGGACATATTCCCCCGTTGCACAGCTAGGATGTACCAGCGACTGTCGTACACCAATCGTTGTGGATCCCGAATCCCTCAGCACTGAGACGACGGATCCATTAACTAATCCCCTGTTAAAAATTAGTAGGCCTGTTCCATCGTTGACTGCAAGACCTACCTCTGGTGTAATATGTCCGCAGTTAAGCACTGTTTCTTTCGCCTTCTGAAAAATAAGATTGCATTGTTGGCAACTATTTGCCACATTATAATTAATAGCAAAACATGCAGCAGAAGACTGTGTTGTGTTATTTTCAAGTGGGACCTGAGCTATAGGGGTAGTATTATTTGTAACTGCCGCCCCTGTATTATGGTTGTAATGAGATGATCCCCGAGAATGAGATCAATTCCGAGTATAATTGTTAGAATTATCTCGTCGTCCTCTATAGTAACTATTATCTCGATGTCTCGAGCCATGATTATTACCATTCCAGTTATTATTATTATTGGGAGTATGTGATCGATTATAATGAGTGTTATGTTGACCATTGTGGTAGTTTGTTTGAGGTGAATAATTTCTATCTCGTGATCTACCTCTGTTGAACTCATTTTTATTGTTGAAATCATTATTATGTCCCTTCTGAAAGTTAACATTGTGATTTCTTTGGAACCTGCTTCTGTCTACACTGTGATGTCTTTGTTTGTTATTATGATTGTAGGCCATATTAGACGCCACAGGTAGAGGTTCTCTTAATGAGGAGTTAGAAATGGTTGCATTCGGATGTGCCGAACAGTAGTTTAAAGAAATTTTTTCTAACTCATCCATAGTACCTGGTTTACGCTCCTGCAAATATGCAAAAAATGGCTGGCTAACCGAAGATAATACCTTATCCCGCAGTAGTAAATCAACTAATTTGTCGTATGATTTGTTGACTTCTGCCAGTTCAACCCATCTATTAAATGTATTGCGTATATTCGCAATGAATCCTGCAAAATCCTTTGGAGATTCAGGTAAAATTCCCTTAAATTTCAACCTACAGTGTTCCTCGTCCAGGTGAAACCTTCGTAAAAGCAAGGACTTAATAGCACCGTAGTTATTTGCTATTGATGGGTCAGCATTTTGAGAAGCTGTCAATGGTTCTCCAACCAAGAATTCATTTAACTTGAGTACCCATGACTCTTCAGGCAAATGGTTTGTTTTGCAAGTCTGTTCAAAACGTGACAGGAACGATGAAAGGTCGTCGACGTTCAAGTTGAAAATGGGTAATTTAAAGTTGTAGAAATGTTTAAGTTGGCTGGATGATGATCCATTTTGTGCGTTATTATTCTGGTTTGCATCAGCATTTTGTGCTTGTAATCTTGCTGTCTCCAATTTAATACGCGCCAATTCCATTTCTTGTTGTAAAATAATTTCCTCTCGTTTCAATTTATTCTCTTCTTCCTGTCTGGAGATTGCTCTTTGCTCTTCTCTTTCACGTTGAGCAATCTCTCTCAATTTATTTTCCTTGTCAATTTGCTTCATCTCAAGTTCTGCTTCCTCTTTCCTTAATGCAGCTTTTTTCTCTGCTTCTTTTCTTTCATATTTTTCCAGTTCTGATTCAGCAAACTGACGAAGTTCTTGAGATTTATAACCATATTCCCGACCAATTTTAACGAAATGGTCTATAGTAAGCATTTTGACTTTTATCTGTAAGTACTTATTGATAATTACTGATTAAAATAGTCAATAGTAGCTTCAGAGTAATTATTATACTTACTCAACTTAGAAATATTCAATATAAGTAATCACAATAGTACTGAACTTAATGTCTAAGTTCAACTAATAGACAATATTTTGTAACAATATTGTATCTAAATAATACTATATCATAAATAGTTATGATATCTGTTAAATATAATGTAATTATATCACACAATTAATCTCAATATCCAATAATGTTGGGTATAATTCCTAGTAATTATATTGTTCAATGTACTAAGTCACTCTCTTAGTACCAGAAAAGTATATTAAATAATATACAATGGGTCTATTACCTCAAAAGTAGCTATAAGATTATTTTATTTTGTCAATATATATATTATATTATTATGCCCTAGGCATCTATTATAAATTGTAGTGCTACTTTCTTGGACTATCACTGCATAATTATGCAATGTCCCATATTAACCTTAATTATCAGAAAAAATTAATTAAATTAAATTACAAGTGTATTATTGCATATAATATCATATTATTAATGTAGTATTAATATATATTATGAGGACAAACAAAACAATGATGCAACTAAGGGGTACAAACAATGTTAAGACGCAAACAAGACATTTTCACAATTAAAAATGAATTTATGAACTAAATAAAACAAGCGGAAATGTCACAGACCAAATGAAGGGTCAAGGTCTGACCCGAGGTCAACTGAATATTCAAAGTACACACACACAAAAAATGACTGCGAAAAATGATGACGTCACAGGACTCATAACGGGCGAAAATTTAACAATCATAAAATAAATGATAGTCAGAGGAGACTGGACGAATAGTAACGAACATGGTACAGAACTGAATAAAATTATTAACTGAGTACGAATAAAATACACCAATTATCTACGGGACAGTACAGCTAACGCAAATCGTCAAACGATAGCAGATTTGGACAACAAGTCCAATGTCAAACCTCAATGGGGTTTCCAAAGGTGCAATCGTTTAACTGCCCTAAGAACCGACCGAAATTAATTCAGGCATCGTGAGAGCCGCAGAATTTAATTTCAGTTCATCCTCCCTACCTCCTACAATTAGTAACAAATACATACGATGGAAAACAAATTTAACATATATACATGAAAATACATAGACATGCCTGATCAAAGCAAAATGGACTCAGCACTGTTATTTATCGACCGACAAAGGTCACACTTAAATGACTTATCTTTTGTGTACAGTTCGGACTCCTGTCGATGACGGTATGCACCAACGGTGTAGAAGTATGTCTGACTGTTTGCTCTTGATGCATATACAGGGTTTATTCGTTGACTTTGTTATTTTTTTCCTCCGTAGAAACTAGGCTTGCTGCTGTCAACTTGTATGGCATGTACACGAACTTTGGTGACGTCACGTTGTTAGGGATTATACTGAGTTCTGCGTCATAGGTCATAATTCAGCACATCATGTGATCGTCCTTCAAATGTAAACAATTGTTAATTTCCGAATTTTTTTTTCGATCCCCAATCAATGGACACCATCTGTTGAAGGCGATCTTCTCTGTTGTTCTGGAACATTCAATTTGACAACAATGTTCCATATAATGTCAATAAAGTGGTTATAAATCCTGGCCATGTTAGTTGAGTTCTTATATGGTTTCATTCAAGATTTTCATCGTGTCAATTGGTGTTGCTTTACGCGAATGCGGGGTGGGGTAGAAAAACGTGTGAGCAAACATTTGAAAGTTGCAATTATATTGAACTTGTAATTCCATTGACGTGATAAGTCGGTTCATTGAGTCCATACATTTATTCACAGTGATACATACATGATGATCAATTCCAATAGGGGTAGAGCGTAAGTCCATATAAGTCATGCATAAATTAATCAACAACGTAGACTGCTGGTTATGTGTCAATGTCCGTTATGAGGATACAATGCAGTATTGTCGTCAGAACATCACAGCTATATGCACGAGCAGATAGACATGGCTACCTGCCGACAGTGAGACTGCGAGTCTGAATATATTCATACGAATTTGACGATTATTCTCATCCTTCTGAGGATTCTAGTTAAATACTAACCTCCAATAATTTCCCTCTCATATTGAGTTCTAGGACTGACCCTGATCCATCAAAAATGCACATAAAATGGCTATATCCTGCCATTAAATTGGAAGGTTAGAAAAACGCAGCTATTCAGCTTGGCGGTCAAGTAACAAAGGGTAGCTTTCTTAGTTACCGACTGTGTCCTAAACAACGCTATACACGTCATAATCGATTGTGTATGAAGCGTTCAGTAATTGAAACATCTATCGCAATATATTAAATGTCTTAACCTTTACAATTGCACGTCTGGTAACCTTTAGCAGACGGCGTTAATATCATATACCGTAACAGTCTGCAGGGGGTAGGATTTAAGGCCTTGACGTATCGTCTGGTTGCGTACCATGTCTCTTCTTGTTGCTTCAACCACCTTCCTCAGATACCTTATTTCAGAGGTTTGGATCTGGCTTTTATGGGTTGTAGTCATTGCCCATGACTCGCATCCATATGTCAAGACTGGAACATAGGTGGAACGGTATACAGCCATCTTCGTTTTCTTACCAACCTCTCTCTTGCTGAGGAATCCTCGATTTATGGCCAGAAAAAGTCTACCAGCTGCTGCTTTTCGAGAGGCCAACTCTTCTTTGATGCCTCCCTTTCGGTCTATAATAGCTCCGAGGTATTTAAAGTGGTTGACAGTAGACCGATAAAAGAAATTAAATGGGCGGGCCAAAATCAAAAAAGAAATTAAGGGAGGTATTAGCGCCCTGCCAAAAATTATAACCAACCGTCACAATTATAATATTAATAAGTCTTCCACAGGGGAATTGCTGTGCCGAAAAGCGTGAGAACCAGTGTCTACCACTTTTTAACCAGCATTGATACAGCCCAAACTGCCACGTCGCCATCATCTCCATGCTTCGCTCCCTATCAAGCATGGAGTCAACATTGCGGTTGGCCCCCTTGCTGAAGCCCTTTCTAAAGCATGAACTCTTGCAGTCATAGTTTCTAAAGCAATATGTCTTACATGACGAGCTTCCCATTCCCACTGACAACTTAATATCAGTCACGTTTTATGACATTGACTGCGCAAGTTCATATTATTTATCTATCTTCTCAGAAACCCCATAAAAGTACACTGGGTTAGTTGTGACTTCGAACATCACACAAACTTCATTGAGTAGACTACACGGTAAAATGGGTCTATAAACATTTTTTCTATCTCTGCTTGTTTCGTCTCGCATAGACGGACACTACAGCGCCTTCTTCTTCCTCGTCGTTCGTTCTCAAATAACCACCTCTATCTCTCTTATAAAGATGGCAGTCTGCCTCAGGCTTCTCTCGTCAACATGCAGTTTCTCCTTCAACTGGGTTGGAGAGGGTCTTGCTTCCACCCTGCTCCTGTCATGGAGCCGACAGTTTTGTAGTTCACGTTCAACTGTCTGTTTGTCATCACCACATAAACACACATCTGTTTGCTTTTCCTCCCCACATGGACACACATCTGTCTGTTTGTCCTTCCCACAAGGACGCATATCTGTCTGTTTGTCCTACCCTCATGGACACACATTTGCCTGTTTGCCCTCCTCACATGGATACTTTAGCCAGTTTAAAAGACGCACTGTGAAACCTAGAAGCTTTATTTATTCAAGTTACATTTGCTTCAAGATGCCCATCCTTTTCCACACCGTTTGAGAACCACTCTAAAAAAGATGTTTTTGACAAAATGTCTACTATGATATCGCCCATAAAGTCTGCCTGCTGATTTTTTAGCGGCAATACACCCATACTTAGCAAGACGTTATAGAAATTTATAAATGGCTGCTTGCGTCGAATAAAAGGATTGAAGTGGTATGACCTGATCACTTACGTGGAATTGATGACAAGAACCGACATGTGTCAGTACAACAAGAGATGAGAAGACGACGCTAGCGAAGGATAGAACACACATGGTGGAAACTTGTTGATAGCATTACAAGGTAGTTCTTATTCTGGAGTACCCAGGGAAAGACAGCTAGAAAGAGACCACAAACCACATGGAGAAGAGTACTGGAGATGGATATGAAAGGGATGATGAGACAAAAGACCATGAGTTGATGGCACGGAACATGAGTACTTGTCCTAGTTGTGTTGGAGGCCTATGCTCACTGTTACGCACAGATTTTTTCTGAGTCAGTATAAATTTACCCGTTCTTATTTGAACACTTTATTTTTTTGTGATCAAAGGTTTATAACTCTTGGTAAACTGATGTTACATTTTGACTATGGTTGTTACCTTCTCTTGTGTCTTAAACTAGCTGTCTATTTTTAGATCGATGCCTGGTCGTTCTCCTTATATGGTCTGAATAGGTCTACTGTTCTTGCAATGTTTGCAACCAGAGTTGATGGTTATTCCCTGACCATATTAGACCCGATTTAGTCAGTATCTTTGCTTGGTATGCGTCTAACATCGGCCCGGTTTGAGGTGAACTCAGGGGTCGAGCGCTTTTCCGCATGTCCAGAATTTAGGGCGGTTTGAAAGATACTTCCGTCTAGAGTCGAAGAGTTGGTATGAGCAGAGCAAGACGCTTTTCAGCGTCTGTGATCTTTTGATGAGGAAATGGAAGTCCTCTTGTGCATTAGTTTATCTAATGAGGATTTTCCCTATATGTTTCTAAGCGCCTGGAGGGGTGTGTGTTGTGGTGTTATTTCCGAAGCAAGGTAAATGCTCTTCTAATATTGAAATCTGTAGTCAACTTAGATTTTTGACATTGTCGTTCTATGCTCGCTCACTATCTAGAGGCAGGAGAGGCTCTTCTACTAGGAAATACACCCAGGTATCCTCATACCTTAGACTTATATGTATACGGGTCACTCTAGGCCCAGAGAACAGTTATTATGCTCCTTTGAACTTCGCTAAGCCAGCGATTATACCTTCATCAAGGTTAGACTTAGAAATGCCTACAAAGGTCAACTTGAACTATACACATAAACCCGCCATTCTCGTGCGGCCTACGATAGACTTATTTACACACCTGATCTACTAGTATCAGAGTGGAGTTTGTTACACTCATAGAGTGATGATATGGAGCTGAGGCTGTTGTAAGCTGGAATTATACGAGATCAGCTTACATGATATATGCATGATTTACTGAGGAACTTTGTTTATGCTGATTACTATGTCCTACAGTGTTTGTGACTTATGTACATGGATGTTAACGTACTTGTCATTGTGGCATCATATATAAATGATGGAAAACGTCACCAGCAGTTCATACTTCTATGACTTTCACGTCGTGAGTGAATGTAATGTCCTCATGACCCATGTATTGTAGATCTGTGGAACTTCATCACATCTACACTCACAGCAAGCAACCGACCAGACAAGACACCTTACTTCACAGCCTTCGACATCCCTGATGTCTATAGTAGTGGTACATTACTTGGCTACATCTTAGCAACAACATTAGACATACTGCAACATTTATAGTAGCCAGTAGAGATAAAAAACACCGCTACACTCACCGATCATTCTAGCGGTTTCTACGTGGCTTAGATCAAAATAGATTTAGACGCAATGCAGTTCCCATAAATTGCATCTAATGACTCTCAACACAAATATTAATGTTTAATCTATGACATTTATCAATAAAACTACAATCACCTCAATCTATAAACTTCACAGTTATTAGTATTACTGTGTGGTTTATTTATTACTGTGATCGTCCAAATTTAGTTCGTCTTGTTCAAGACAGGCTAAATTAGGATGTCAGTAACCCGCAATGATACGTCATCATTCAACGCAAACGGTTGAGAACTCGGAGCGCAGATTCTACTAACTATCTACCCTTCCTTTTTTATTTCATTTAAATACTGAATCCATTTATTCTCACAAGTATTTTAAATATTAATTTAAACATGGCAGGTGGAGAGATATGCAGATAGACAGACAGACGGACCGACTGACAGACCGGCCGACCGACCGGATGACGGACAGACAGACCGACAGACCGACAGACAGACAGATAGACAGATAGATAGATAGATAGATAGATAGATAGATAGATAGATAGATAGACAAGCAGGCTTTCAAACAGACAGCTAGATAGATAAACAGACAAACAGACAGACAGACAGACAGACAGATAGACAGACAGACAGACAGACAGACAGACAGATAGATAGATAGATAGATAGATAGATAGATAGATAGATAGATAGATAGATAGATAGATAGATAGATAGATAGATAGATAGATGCACCCATGCATACATACATACATACATACATACATACATACATACATACATACATACATACATACATACATACATACATACATACATACATACATACATACATACATACATACATACATACATACATACATACATACATACATACATACATACATACATATCAGAATCTTTATTCCCCATAAAATACATTAATATGTACAGACATGATATAATAGATACAACATGGCATAAAGGAGAATCATTAGAATTTAAATAAAATGTTGAAGACGTCTCAAGTAGTTCTATGTGGGTGTTTTTACACCTAATGTTTCTGTTACACATACATAACAATCTTTAAGCTTTCTAAACGACATTGGCATACAATGATACGATATGATGTAATATAACCTGCCAAAAATGAGTATTATTGAAATTTACAAAATGTGTGTGGAATACCATTCAAGTACAACAATATGGTGTTTTTACATGGGGGTTTTATCAGAATTTTTGTTTGCCATAAAAAGCTTTGACAGCTAATGGAGTTAGATATTAAATATAGCATCAAATGCAATAGTCGTTTGGTATAGTAGACAGAGTACAATTGAGATTAGACTATGTGGAAAACATCTCCAGCAATTTAAAATGGATTTTTTTTACATCGAAGTTTCCATATTCTGTAAGAACCTATAATTGCACTAATGCTGACATACTTACATAAAACTTAGGCTTTAAATTTCCGCAACCCTAGCGACATTAATCCACTCACACACTTTGCATGCACATGACGCAAACTACCAATTATCAGTACGATTACATGCGTAAGATAGCCCAGTTCGTTAATATCTGTAGTTAATGGATAGTACTTATCAAATACATACATACATACATACAAAAACACATACATACTTATAAAATAATTTTTCTCTTATAGATTGCAGCTGTGATTTTGTTGGGGCTAAATATCCCGTTTGGTACGTAAGTTAAACATCCTTTTGTAACAGCGTATCTGCTGTTTGTACATAAATGTTTTACATGTCAAGTAGTCATTAGCAGATCAAATCGGGCTGCACCGTATTAACACCAGGCACGTGTTACGTTCATGTAAGAGTGTATGTAAGTGTTCAGTGGTCAGAAATGATATACGGCCTAGATGTTAATTTCCACCATCATGAGAATGTGTGCAACCTTGTTCAACCCAAGTTCGTTCTTCCGGATGAGAATGCAGCTACTTGTTTTGTTTCGTGGCACGTGATGTTGCGTATAATGTAATGTTAGTGCTCACCATAGTTTTTTAACACGGTTGTGATAAACGAGCGCAAAAGCCTTATTGCTCTAACTTTTCCTACATCTTTCGTATTGTATTTTCTCCGACATTTGCTCTTTCATCCCACATTTGCTATCCCATATTTGCTATTTCATCGTTGTGATTAATCGCGACCGGTATCTTGAGAACCACATTTGTTCTTTCATCGGGGGAAATAAAGTCATTTGATTGAGTCCCCATACCTGACATTATCGTTTGAAGCCCACATTGCATCGTGGTAAATCTGGTGAAAAAACATCTGGTCATCCCAATCAGATATCTGGGCATGCTGTAATGGTGTTATCTTTGGTCGGCCGCTGTTAAGACAAGCGTTGGGTTACCACATTGGACGCCCAGCTTGGCCAGGTGAACAATAAGCAATCACAGAGTAAGATGAACGCAATTTGACAGCACTTTTGCATTAGCCCGCCAATTATCTCCATACCAGTTTGTCAAACCACACCCACATTTGAACTGACTGGGGACAAGAGCGATCCTGTGAATGAGTGACCAGAGGGGTTATTAAGGATTGGTTGGTATGGGCGGAGCTGGATGTCAGAGATCCAAGAAACCCACATTGGACTTCCAGAAATATAATCTACCGCGTAGCTTGCTAGAGGAAGGAGTCCAGTTTTTACATTGTGAGGAAGAGATTAAACCCAAAAACGCCTAGCCTAAATACACGTGTTTATTCAGAGTGGATATAATTCAGTTCTGTGATGAATTGTGTTCTTAAAGGATTTTGCGAAGGGAAAAGAAGGTTAGTAAATCTTATACAGATTATTAATACATTTTCTTAATTTTTGTTTATTTTAACATCACAGCTAAAATGTGCGTTAGTTGAGTTTCAAATAATTCTTTGCATAACTGATTAATAAAATCAGAAGATTTTCCGAGAAGATGATAGGAGGTAATTAATAGTTCATACTTCACCTTCATCATCATCACAGTCTCCCATGGGCACACACTCTCATGCACAATATATTTAACATCATTAGAATAGAACTCAGAGAGAGAGAGATCAATAATGAGCAGTAGTATAAATGAAAGTCAACAAGTGATGTTAAATATGAAAAACTTACGAAGACTTTTGTGTGTCCTCAGTTCATCAGAAGTCTGAGTCTACACGCAACGTGTCCGACGTCTAACCAGAAATAAGTTATCAAAAACGGACATTTGGCTAGCAGAATTCGCCATAGGACATCTTTCATTCCTCAAATTAAAAGGAATATTGTCTCACTCACAAGTTGCAGGTGGACGCAGCATTTTTCGTCACCCATATACTGCTGGCTCACAAGTTCAATACATCGTTATCACAAGTTCAATACAGAGTCATCATAAATTCAAATCACTCGAAAGATCATTATTATCTGAAGTGTAGCAAAAGAGCTCAAAACAGGAATCGCATATTTATACCAAGTGCAACACACTCTTAAGCGCATTCTATGAAGCACACTCTAAAATATATTTTATGAATCACGACTACATACGTAAAGAGACGATATCTGATTACCAAAAGCCAGGAAAGAACAGAGACCGACGATGTGGACCAGAAATTCAACACCATCTCAACAATATACAAAGAAAGCAGCAAGTCATGCTTGGGATTCCAGGAAAGAAAGAGCCAAGACTGGATAACACCAGAAACGCTAAACACCATAGCGAAGAGAAAGGAAATGAAAAGGAAGAAAACAGAAGCTAAGTCTCCCAGGTTAAAGGCAATATATAGTGAACAGTACAGTCAGCTGGACAAGGAAGTAAAACGTCAAACCCGTGCTAACAAAAGGACATTTCTGGATGACCTTGCAAGACAGGCAGAAGAGGCAGCACTGAGAAATGAACAAAGCACAGTTTATAAAATAACTAAAGCTATCAGTGGAAAACGAGGTGCAAACAACATAACGTTAGTAAGAGACAAGCTAGGAAATCTCATCACCACAGCACAGGGGCAGGAAACAAGGTGGGCAGAGCACTTCAGAGAAACACTGAATAAGGAACCACCAGAGACTCAGCTGAATGTTCCTGAGGCTGAAAGTGACTTAGACGTAAATACAGACATTCCACGAAAAGAAGAAATTATCACAGCTATCAAAGGGCAAAAAAATGGAAAAGCGCCTGGTCACGACAATCTGAATGCTGAGCTATTCAAGACAGACCCTGAGCTAGCAGCAGAACTATTAGAACCACTATTTGCACAAGTCTGGGAAACTGAGACAACACCAACAGAGTGGAGTAAAGGAACAATTGTCAAATTGCCCAAGAAGGGCGACCTTGCAGACTGCAACAACTGGAGAGGAATTACCCTCCTCTCAGTTCCCAGCAAAATACTAGGCAGGATAATCATCCAGAGAATTTCAAAAGCAGTTGACCATAAACTGAGGAAAGAACAAGCGGGCTTCAGAAAGAACAGAAGATGTGCAGATCATATATTTGCCCTCAGGAACATTATAGAGCAGTGCTCAGAATGGCAGAGACAGCTGTACATTAATTTTGTTGATTTTGAAAAGGCTTACGACAGCATACACAGGGACAGCCTATGGAAAATTCTGAGGGCTTATGGAATTCCCAGCCGCATTGTTTCCATTATAAAAAAGCCTCTATTCTAACTTTACGTGCAGTGTTGGATCGAGTAATGTAACTTTCGAAGTGAAAACAGGAGTACGACAGGGATGCCCCTTATCAACAACATTATTTTTGACAGTCATAGATTGGGTGATGCGCCAGACAACAGAGGGCAGTCCAAGAGGAATTAGATGGACAACGTTTTCTACACTGGAAGATTTGGAATATGCAGATGACATTGCACTGCTCGCGCATTCACACCAACACATTCAAGACAAAACTGATAGACTGAATAAGTATGGCCAGCAGGTTGGCCTGAACATCAATCTGAAGAAGACAGAGGTCATGACACTAAATGTGGGCAATCCTGAGCCAATAACAGTAAGGAACCAGAAGTTAGAACAGACAGACACATTTACTTACCTAGGAACCATAGTAACACCTAACGGCGGAACAAGCAAGGACATTAACAACAGAATGAATAAAGCGAGAACAGCCTTTGCTATTCTCAACAACATTTGGAAGTCTTCCCAGTACAGCACAAACACCAAATTAAGACTGTATGAGAGCTGCGTACTTTCTGTGCTTCTCTATGGTGCGGAATGTTGGAGAGTAACAGAGAAGGAAATGTCGAAACTGTCCTCCTTCCACACAATCTGCCTAAGGAAAATTCTCCGAATCTTTTGGCCAAACACCATCAGCAACCAAGAACTACTTATTCGGAGTAACCAGGAGGACATGAACACCATCATAGTTGGCAGACGCTGGAGTTGGGTTGGCCATGTCCTCAGAAGGGACCCTGATACCATCGCACGAACAGCTATGCTATGGACCCCCGAGGGAAAGCGAAAGAGAGGCCGACCAAAAACAACTTGGCGGAGAACTGTGGAAGCTGAGATGCATAGAATGAACCACAGTTGGGGCACTGTACGAAGGATGGCCGCCGACCGAGCAAAGTGGAATCAATTTGTTCCTGCCCTACAAGACGCCACCAGGCGTGATGGCCGCTGACTGCTTTGACGGTTGGCGGTTATGGATCAAAGAAGAAAGAAGAAGTATAAATGAAAGTCTACCAGTGATGTTAAATGTGAAAAACTTACGAAGACTTTTGTGTGTCTTCAGTTCATCAGAAGTCTGAGTCTACACGCAACGTGTCCGACGTCTAACCAGAAATAAGTTATCAAAAACGGACATTTGGCTAGCAGAATTCGCCATAGGACATCTTTCATTCCTCAATTAAAAGGAATATTGCCTCACCCACAAGTCAGCAGGTGGACGCAACATTTTTCGTCACCCATATACTGCTGGCTCACAAGTTCAATACATCGTTATCACAAGTTCAATACAGAGTCATCATAAATTCAAATCACTCGAAAGATCATTATTATCTGAAGTCAAGCAAAAGAGCTCAAAACAGGAATCGCATATTTATACCAAGTGCAACACACTCTTAAGCGCATTCTATGAAGCAGACTCTAAAATATATTTTAAGAATCACGACTACATACGCACGATTATGAGTCTACATATCACTACCAATTCGTGAAGATATCCAGTCGGGCCAGTACCCTCGGGATATTAGACAACAGACCTTTTGTTCGAATGGCAGCTATTAACTGTTGATCAACACTACAGAGATATACTCAAACAGTGAAGGAATATATATATATATATATATATATATATATATATATATATATATATATATATATATATTATTATATATATATATATATATATATATATATATATATATATATATATATATATATATATATATATATATATATATATATATATATATATATATATATATATATATATATATATATATATATATATATATATATATATATATATTGTCAACGTTCTCAGTCCGACAACAGTTTTCATCAGAACGTCCTCGGCTTAGAGATACCCCTCTCGACATAACGTATAACAACTTGGGACAGTGTATGCATACATGTGAATCGTCATATCAATGCGAAGCATTTAGAGACACATGGACTGTGTAGAGTACTCACCATTTTGGTAACACGTATCATATAACATCATCATCATTTCGCTTTGCACCAGTTTATTCTTAATTAACTACTACTTAATTAACTGCAATTTTATTATCTCATCTGTGTGTTTTGCGTGAATCGTCTTTCACCATCATCACGTTCTAACCATTACTAACCCTATATGTGTGGATATTTCATTAATAAATCCAACGATCGTTTGATCATTATCTAGTTTGTTAATGTATCACTCATACTGTCGGTGTTATATATTCACCTATAGGAACATTTCTCTACTCAGATGAGGTTGGGGGCTTTTTCTTTACGGGATCTAAGAGCAGAAGCTAAGGTCGTTGGGAAACAGAACTCTCCATAATTAATTAGAAAACACTGTCCAGTGGAAAGCATTCGCATTCCCGTCTTCTTGTCCCTATCTCGAATAGGTCTTTATTCTTTCTTAACTAGCCAATTTCTAGACACCTAATATCTCATAGACTATTCCTGGCAAAAACTACTGTCGTAGTTGCCCCAGTACTCACCACACGACAATGGTTCGTCTAACAGTAGCACAAAGGTCATTGACGACACTTAACAAAGTCAACACTATAACTACGTGATTCACTGACAAACATTTTCTAAAACCACTAACAATAATTAGCTTAATCACTGACTACAATCCAGTAAATAATAAAATGTTTTTTTAAGATTAAAAGTTTGATATAATAATATTAAAGCATGCCTATTTGTGATGATATATAATGATACACCGATAAAATTAATAACGTAACTTATTGTTTATAAAGTTACCTTTACACCTCACGGTAGAAGGGGAACGACTAAGTAAGTAAGTTATAAAGTTAAAAATAATGTATAAATAAAACTGGTGAAATTATGACGCTTCTTCTCCTACGCCACAATCGTGTTGATTTTAGCAAGACAGAAACGTAGTGTAAAAAGTACTATCGTTTTCTAGTGTCCTTGAAAGAAATGTAACATTTGGACAAACAAAGTCTTGGTTCTTACCCAAAAGAGTGAAGGCGGTATACGAGAGAGGAAAATGTATTTTTAGAAGGCGACTTTTGACTGCGATAGCGGTAGTTAGGCATAACATTGGAAAAGTGGGGGCAAAATATTACTATCTTGCTTAACAAACGGTACTGAAACCAATACACCACTTGCCCACCCCTTTTCGATATCAATGCAGATGTGCAGAACCTCTGAAAACGCCCCAGACATGCCGCTTACTATATTGACACCGTGGGAAATGTATAAACACATAGACAGCGCTTGTTTGCCAAAGAGTCCATTTTATGACGTAACAGACTCGTGGTTTCAGTTTTGAACAACGCGGGAGAGGGGGGAAAAAAGGGCGTATTTATAGAAAAGTGGAAATTACGAATAATATGGAAAATATATGGACGTCATTATTACTGGGAATGAGGCCATAAAACCTAGTTAGTTCGATAGCATATGATCTTCTGATTAAGAATATGTTACAATTTTCAAGATCGCCCCATAAATAGTAAAGATATTGACATAAGACTAGATAGGCCCAGACAGACGAACGAACAGACGCATGTTTTGCATTCACTATCGGTGACAATTTTTTGCACGCGTTGTTAAAAACAGGCAGAAGAGGGTAGGTCAAAGTCCAAAGGGGGAACTTTAAAAAGTAAGTGAGAGGCAAGATTGTTAGGCCAAAAAGCAAGTCTATTTTTAACTTGTGCTGCCAAGATCGGACGGACAGACCGACAGAAGTACACTAAAATTGGGTTGTAATTTTGGCTTTATTTTTCAAATTGAAGTCAGAATTGGAAATCGTCCTATCTCATTGGCCAGCTTAGCTGATATTGAGGGGAAAATTTGATGGTTCGACGCCATTTGAATTAATACTGTCCCTTGAACGGGACGATTGAAAGTCTGTGAAGTGTGACTTGCCTTATTAACTAGATATATTAAAGTAAAATAAAAAGGCGTCATAGTCCAGCCAGCAGTACATCTGAAGTTGTGCTAATTCAACGTTCCTGTGTGTATTCATTGAATTCGTGGTAAGGCAGAAATTATTAATATTTTCTTTAGAAGTGTGAGTGAGAGATACTGCCATATGATAAAGATTACGACTGTAAGTACATAGACTAGGTCCCTAGCGGACTTCTGCAGGGCCTAGAGGTTGATTTATCATATAACAAACTACTAGAGAGGTAGAATACAAATGTTTTTTTTTTTTGTGGTCAGGTGGAAACATATCACCCACCTTATTGTATGGAAAAAAGAGATTAATGAGAATATTGTGTTGCAGCTATTAGGGAGAGGAATATGAAAACTTGTACAAAGTGTTACATCATTTATGTGGATGAGCTGGGTTGCTCAGAGAGATCTGACCCAGGTCTTTTATGTTAAGTATAGTATTGTTTGTAAAATTGGTGGATTAGATATTAGGCTAAGACAGAACATAATTTTCATGTTACAGGGTTTTTGTCTGGCACTAGTCCGGTGCCAGATTCCTGAGTGAAGAATTTGTATTCCAGTAGTGATAGGTGTACACGCTGCCTACCCTTTTACTCTTGGTCAAGAACAACAGTGGCTGTTGGCAGACGAGACAACTATTTGCAATCCTACAGTGCCAGATAAGTGAAAACGATCTGGCACGAGGAGAATTTATCAACTTTTCCACCTTGTTATAACTGAACTGTAATATTAATAAAGACTTACTGTCAAGAATTAAAGTGTATCAAGAGAAAAGAAACATTGTGAAAAAGACTGGGCGTGATGTCAACACCCCAACCAGCCATCTCGTAACATTTTAGAATTAGCTAGAGATTTAACAAAAATAATTATATATATATATATATATATATATATATATATATATATATATATATATATATATATATATATATATATATATATATATATATATATATATATGTGTGTGTGTGTGGGTGTGTGCTTAAGGACAAATTGTCCTCTTTTAGTTATTTAAATTTCCACATTATTTATGTATATATATATATATAATTTGATCTCAGTTGATTTGACAGTACTAACCAAAAGAATCTTAGGTTTAGGACAAATAAAGTTGTAAAAATTTTTTTCCTAAATACCAAACTTAAGGCACAGTGTTGGTCTAGTTCATCATAGAACTTAACATTTGTGTTTGTATGTTGGTGTATTAGAGTACCATTACAACATCATTACATTACCCTAGACATTAGACGTAGCTATCATACATACTAGTCAAGAATAAGTCTGAATGAGATCATAAGGTGGTAGCAGAAATGTTCCCTGAGAACTCATCATAATAATTGTCATACTCAGGGGCCTTCACAGCTAACTTCATTCAGTACAATATAAATATATAACAACAACATTGCATAACATCAAAGCCCACCACACTATTTACAAAACCAACTATATTATGTATAGTTTCATTTCCTTCTACCTCTAGTTCTAGCTGGTCCTTTTCTATACAATGTAAGAATCCTTGTTCTTAATGATCTCGAATTCTATATTCGAGTTTCCATCATGACAATAACCTTGAGAATCATTGTTCTCGTTATTACATAAAAATGTGTCAACTCAAAACTCAAAAGTTATAGTGATTCTCAAAATCTCATATAGATTACCAACATCACCTTTCTCAGTGAACATTTCTCATTAAGTTTTACAAAATCTATAATTAAGTATTGAGTCATTGGTTCACAATATGATTACTTACAGGTGGCATCAACAGCTAAGCGCTTGATATATATAAATCACCACTGTTTATTTATTGTCTGCCAGTCTGCAGGATCACACATTATTACTTCACTGCAACCGCTCCACCAACAGCGTGAAGATATACATATTCATTACATATTCTATTGCGTTAACACGCAGAATAATATTTCTTTTAAAATGACTTAAGAGCCGTCTGTGATTCACAAGTCACCTTAGCGGGTTAAGATCATTGGTTAACAGCTTGAGAACCACTATCTCTCGTTCCCTCCAGTTATCGGTACTTATAGTTATTTAAACTCTAGCTGAGATTATCTAAAAATTGTCTTCTCACCACTTATTATCATTATTAGATATTCTCTACAAAACACTATCTATAAAAATCTACACTTCCTTCCTACAACATCATTTCAGATGCCAAACACTGGCTATTCCAGCGCAAGACCTATGACAAACGTCCTACATTTTTAGTTCTCTTCACTACAAATTCTTCTCAACTCTTGTTCCACTGGCATTTGTCTGGTTCTTGTCATCAATTCCAAATTTGTGACTTTGTCATATCATTTCAGTCCTTCTATTCTACGCAAGCACCCGTTTATACAAGTCTGCAGCTCTTTGGTTGTTGTTTTTGTTGCTCTCCATGTCTCAGAGCCATACAATAGGACTGACTTGACATTTGAGTTGAAGATTCTTATTTCCGTGTTTGACCTATATCTAACTGCCGGCCAGGAAAAGTTCTCATGTGTCTCTGAAGAGTCAAAGAAAGAACAGTACTACTGTACACTCAGGGATGTCGCACAAAGTGACCAATATGAGGTTTACATAAGGTCTGCCAACCTCATGATGTAAAACAAATAGCCACAGAAACCACAGCTGCAAGAGATTGTGAATGTTTGGTGTATGCTTCCTGCCAGGGGAATAATGGCTCCAAGCAACGTCAGAAGCGCAAAGGAAAATGATGATGATGATTATAATGACACAACAATTATTTGAACATAATCCAACCACAACACACTCCAGAGTGCTAGCTATGTACCTACCTATGTTAACCTCCACCTCCTTGAGTGACCAGCACACGATGATTTTAGGAGAATGCTTCTTCCTCAGAGGCCAGATCAGTGGAACACCTTGTACGTAGAAACAAAACATCTTGCCAAAACATGCAGATATCACTACATGTCATTGGACAGAAGGGCGAGAGCCCAAACACTGCTGGATCAATAACAACAACGACAACATGATGATGATGATTATGGTGGTGATGTGTTAAGTGCTGCATTGTTCTAGATCAGGGGTCCCCATGCATTGTATATCAGATCCTCCATTGATTCCTTGATGCTATATCGACCCCAGGTAAAAAATGAAATATATAAAATAATTGAGTGAATACAGAGACACGAACGAACGAACAAAATCTTTTATTACACCAGGGTAAAGAAATAGGCATTTTTTTTTGGTTACATTTCTACCCTTAGACATATCAGTGAAGTAACATAACATTTTTTTTGGACTGGTTCAATTCTTTAATGGGAAGGATGTGACTGATGTAATATTTGATTGGAGATCGGTGAGTTTTAGTCGTTAGTCACCACGCTCCTCCAGGTTCAGTATGTTCCTTTGCTTTGACACACACTGCGTTTGTGTGGTTATAACCAGCTTCATCCATGTACAAACTGGTTAATGTAATTAGAAACGGTTGTTTAACCCAAAAGTTTAATCGACCCTCCGAGGTTAATGAACTTTGTGAATGTCACTTTGTCGACCCCCGTTCTAGATAGTACAATTATTCTTAATTTTAAGTATGATTAGAGTTGTGCTTACGGCAAAAACCTTGGTAATGATCTGGTAATGAAAGTCGTTTTCTTCAAACCATCATCAAGTTCTAATGACTGTGTACTGACTATATCAATGCTTTATGTTGTAAAGGTAATACCACAGATGGTGACTATTCCTGTACTACTGATGTCAAAGAAGACTATATATGTTGTAATCAAATAATATAATAGTTCATTACAAATTTTTTTGAATAGATTTTTTCTGAACATAAATTAGTTGGCGGAATTTTTCTTCTTTTTTTTTTCTTGGTTAATATAGAACAGAACGGCATATTTGACCTCTATTGAAGTGACAAGACAAGATCCCTAATGTGGAAATGATGACAAGTATCAGTGGAACAAGAGATAAGAAGTAGAAGATTGAGATAGATATGACACACATTGTGGAAGTGATGACAAGTACAACTGGAAAAAGAGATACGAAGTAGAAGATTGAGATAGATATGACACACATTGTGGAAGTGATGACAAGTACAACTGGAAAAAGAGATACGAAGTAGAAGATTGAGATAGATATGACACACATTGTGGAAGTGATGACAAGTACCAGTGGAACAAGAGATAAGAAGTCGAAGATTGAGATATATATGACACACGTTGCGCAAAACGTGTTGATAGAATTACCAGGTAGTCCTTCTTCTGGAATCCCCATGGTAAAAAAGGTAGAAGGAGACTGAAGAGAACACACGGAGCAGAGAAAGACATGAAGGAAATGATGAAAATCTGTAACAGTGTAGGCTAGGGGTGGAGAACCTGTCTTAAGGGCGTGTATGTACCAACACAATGGGCTAATCCACTGTTTGTCATCGATTTTGATTGCATGTTTTGCCCAGGAGCCTTGTGCTGTTTGGGTTACCTCTACACCCTGTTTACTGGGTAGAAGAGGTTCCGATTAAGAAAGAAAGAAAGTATGTACCAACACTGGCGATGATTTTCTAAGAAAAACTATCCCGTGCACATGAGAATTGTGCGCAACAGACGTCATTTATAATTTTTATATTTGTATTTTGTCCTGGGTAATTCCCCGGGGGGGAAAGGGAAGGGGGGGGGGGGGGCTCTGACAGACAAAGAAAGAACAAAACTACTGCTCCTTCAGGCATGTCGTACCAGGCCACTAATGTGAGGCTGTGCATGAGGCTGGCAACACCATTGTTGTAAAATAAATTACCATAGAAACCACGGCTGTAAGATCATTTGAATGCTTGGTGCAGGCTTCCTATTAGAGAACCAGCTGCAATGATAACCCATGCTCCGTAAGGATCCGTTCACAAATTACGTGATTTTTGACTCTTTCTCGGTCATCGAGAAAGCAACCGCGTAACCCTGTTACCTGGATCTCATGTCAAGAAAATGTTGTCTCCCCAATGAGCTGCGTAGCAAATCAATTAATTGCATCTCAAAATTCTTCAATACAATCCACTGCAACATTTCCAAATTTAGTTCGTCTAATCTTACACTGTCTGCATAGTGTATGCATTTGTAGTTTCTTCAAATAGCCTGAACTTAGTAAATCTTGAAGAAATTGAACAGTAACCGAATCAAATTCTGTGGCTTAGGATGTCTTTTTATTTTCATTCTGGCATTACTATTCTTACCTGTGTTTTACAGAGGTCTGAAAGGGATGCAAAGAACAGTGACACCATAATCTGCCATGCATGTCGTAAGAGGTTGCTAAGGAGGACTGCACACGGGTCCGGTTTCCGCATCCTGTATAAATACTTAAGCCACATACAACAAAATGAACAGTACAACTAAAGAAAATAATTGAATTCATTCTTCCAAGACAGAAGGTCCTCTAGTAAGGAAGTTCACGTCCAACCAAGAGAAAGCCTAATCGAATCTGCGTTTTCCGACTAACCTGTTTTAATTTATTTGTTAGGCTAGGAAGATCTCCAGGCTTGCCACATGGAATGTTCGTATGTTAAACGAACAAGGGAAAACTACACAAGTGGCAGGAGAAATGGGGAATTACAAGCTCACTAATTCGCTATACTATTTAAAAAAATAGAGCCACGGTAGCACAGTAGTTAGTGCACTGGTTTCCCAGCTCGGCGTCCTGGTTCGAGCCCCTGTTGAGGTGGGATTTTTTAGACTGCTAACGGCTTCTGTGTCGACCCAGCGTCATGAGAGCATCTCTGGGAAGGTTAAAGGCGGCCGGCGTGATTCTGACCACATCACCCCTAGTGTGCTGATGGTCAAGAAAATATGAGCCTTACGCCATATTCCCAGTATGTCTAATTAGGCGTGTAACGTGATCCTTTACATTTCTTTACCTTAACAAAATATTGACGTTAATGAATGACATGAAGAAGTACTACTTAATGGTTACTGTCAATCAACGTGTATTCTTTGCGATACAATGTATAGACCATCTATCATCTTCGACCACCTATCGCCTGTGTTTTGACCATCTACCGTCTGTTTGTTGACCATCTATCGTCTGTTTCTTGACCTTCTATCGTCTGTTTGTTGACCATTTACACTGACAAACAACATTTTTCTTTCTTATATAAGAATAAGTGTTCTTAGGTCAGTTTCTTGCGCTGATTTCAAATCTGAAATCCGTTTATCTCTATCACGTCAAGTTCTTAAGATATTTGTGAATAAATATATTTTTGGGAAACCGTTATTTGCTCCATTTCATTTTTACTCTATAACTTATTAAAAATTAATAAAAAGCAACATAATTCTACTTTTTATACTGCTAAAAGATGCATGACATATGTTACGCGATTTTTCTAATAGTTACTGTATTTTGAAATAATTCTGAGCAAAATATGGCTTCTAGAAGTTGTAGAAATTCGGCTGATCTGTTCTGTTACGTGTGCGGATATTTTACCGATCGTGTTGACCAGAAAAACTTTACACCATTACTAAAGAAAGCATACGAACTTTATTTCGATTTGAAAGTTGATGATGCAAATAAATCTTGAAAGCCAAATGCAGTTTGTTCGATACATTGGCAGGTTGGTTACGAAAATCGCCGAAGCATAAGTCGATGCCTTTTGGAGTGCCAGTAATATGGTGTGAACATACAAATCACACTACTGATTGTTACTTCTGCTTGACAAATATCCATGGTTTCACTTTTAAAACTAGAAAGTCTGTGGTTTATTCAAATATTGAATTGGTTTTGAAACCAGTGCCTCATGATCCAATCACGTGTCCGATCCAAGTACCACCAGAACAATATCCGTTGGACGTGAATGAACCATCAGAAAGTGATAGTTTACCTGCTTTAGAAACTAATTCTGACTCAGATTACATACCGGTGAATGATGGTGTTTACTTAATTAACCATTCAGAACTTTCAGATCTAATACGTGATCTCGCTCTTACCAAAGGACAAGCGGAATTACTCGGTTCGCGACTCAAAGAATGGAATCTTTTAGCGCCCAATACTCCGATATCTAAATTTCGTCATAGACACAGAGAACTTGTTCAATACTTTGAGATGGATGATGACATTTGCTATTGCAAAGATGTAAACGGTCATGAGCACATAGTCAACGAATGGCGATTTTTCATCGATTCTTCCAAGACTAGTCTAAAAGCCGTGTTATTGCATAACAGAAATTTATTTTCATCAATTCCAGTCGCCTACTCTGTTCATATGAAAGAAACTTATGACAATATGGCTATACGTTTGGAAAAAATAAAGTACAATGACTACCAATGGCGGATTTGTGGAGACCTAAAGGTCATTGCAATTCTCACGGGCATGCAGACTGGGTATACTAAATTTTGTTGCTTCCGATGTGAATGGGACAGCCGCAAAAGACAGGAACATTATGCAAGAAAGGTGTGGCCTATCCGGGATCGTATGCAGCTCGGGCATAAAAATGTAATACACGAGCCTTTAGTTAACAAAGACAGCTTCATTTTACCACTGTTACATATAAAGTTGGGGCTCATGAAGAATTTTGTAAAAGCGTTAGATAAAACGAGCAAAGCTTTCACTTATCTTCGAGAAAAGTTTCCGCAAGTTAGCGATGCAAAGATAAAGGAAGGTATCTTTGTAGGACCTCAGATTAGGAAAGTTATTGCAGACAAACAATTCGAGAACTTGTTACATGGTAGTGAACTTCGCGCATGGATGGCATTCAAATCGATCGTCGATAACTTTCTGGGAAATCACAAATCTGTCGACTATGTTGCATATTGTTAAGCAGTGTATAGATGCATACAGAATTATGGGCTGTAACATGTCCCTCAAAATCCATTTGCTCGATTCGCATCTTGACTTTTTCCCTGACAACCTTGGCGAAGTCAGCGATGAACATGGAGAACGATTCCATCAAGATATCGCCGTAATGGAGTCACGTTATCAAGGACGGTGGAGTGTGACCATGCTTGCCGATTATTGTTGGATGCTTCATCGCGATGTACCACATGCCATTCACCGACGAAAGTCGACTGCAAAGAAATTCAAGCCTACATAACTGTTATACTTCTTGTACGAATGATGTTGTAATACTGTATGCGTTTTTAAAAAACTTCAATTGCGTATTTCTAGAGATCCCGACCTGATAGAGAAAAACGGTTTGCAGATTTAAAAACAGCGCATTAAAATTGACCAGAAAAACATAGAAATGTTAGAGAAAGAAAAAAAAAGTTTTTTTTTGTTAGTCAGTGTTATCGCCTGTTTGTTGACCCTGTATCGTCTGTTTGATGTTGCATTTTGATAATAATAATAAAAGTTGTCCCTAAAACGTGTTTTTTCCTTTACTTGTGTGACTCACAGTACCAGCTCATATCTATACTGCACTGTATTTTAGTGTCCAGTTACTGTGCTAGTCCCTGGATCGAGAATGATGGATCCTGCTACCTCTTCGTAAATGACAAATCGACTTGGAGCTATGCTGAGGTTAGCCATCATGCTGTATTCTTCAACGTTCAGATTACATAGCATTTTTTTTAGTAACATAATGATATTTTCTATTTAAGTTACACAACTTATTCTAAGTGCCAGACGGTAATGATGTATGGCAATCGTTGTTTGAGTGTTTAATGCTTCTCTGGTAGACTAAGTATTTACATTGTTAGACAGAGTGACAGACGGACAAACATACAGACAGACTGGTGTGAAGGTAGATAGGCAGGTACGCAAGCGGGTAGGAAAGCAGACAGGCAGGTAGGTATGTGGATACGCAGGTAGATAATAGATAGATAGACACACACACACAGACAGACAGACAGACAGAAAGATAGACATATAGACAGTTAGATAGAAAGATAGATAGATAGATAGATAAATAGATAGATAGATAGATAGATAGATAGATAGATAGATAGATAGATAGATAGATAGATAGATAGATAGATAGATAGATAGATAGATAGATAGATAGATAAATAGAAAGGTAGATAGATAGATAGATAGATAGATAGATAGATAGATAGATAGATAGATAGATAGATAGATAGATAGATAGATAGATAGATAGATAGATAGATAGATAGATAGATAGATAGATAGATAGATAGATAGATGGATGGATGGATGGGTGGACGGACGGACGGATGGATAGATGGATAGATAGATCAATAGATGGATAGATAGATAGATAGATAGATAGATAGATAGATAGATAGATAGATAGATAGATAGATAGATAGATAGATAGATAGATAGATAGATAGATAGATAGATAGATAGATAGATAGATAGATAGATAGATAGATAGATAGACAGAAATGTCGCAAAATTGGTTTTAATACATTGCAAACGCGGCTGCGTGTAGTTTTACAAACCATTCACCGATCGATTATCACAGGACCGGCCGCTTACAAAATGGCGGTGTATCGACAAAATGTCGATTAGACATCGGCAATCGGCGATGATAAATAAAAGCATAATGGAATCATTGTGAAAAATATTTTACCTTTTAGTCCAGGAGAGGATTGTGTAAAGCTGTATATAAGGAAAAACGGTAGGAAGTTAACATTTACGGAGATATATGCGTATTACGGCTAACCACAGTTACGCTGAAAGCCTGTAAACCTACTTCTGTTCTAAATACTAAAATCAACAAATAAAATTTTGGGAAATTACATGGGTAGGAATATAGAGTTATATCGGCTGTATAAAACAAGATAAGGTAGAACAGTAAGGATAATATATAAGCCGAGGATGAGAAAGGGAAAGTTTCAGTCAACGCACAGATCGGGTGTAATCGCTGTTTCGGGAAAGGATTTCAGCCCGAGTCTTAGGCTGTGACGTCAGTGCTATCCGATACGTCCGCCAGAGTCTTATAAGAGCGGAGCGTAAACTAAAAGGAAACACTCAAATCAACTAGATTTCTTGGTATGATACTAGACCAGCAACTAAACTGGAACAAACACATAGACCTATTAGTGAAAAGCATGTAGGGGACTCATTAACATGCTAAGATATATGAACGGGAGTGGTTGGGGTGCATGCAATAAGACAATGATAACCTTCTATAAATCATTTATTAGGGGCAATCTTGACTATGCCAGTGTTGTCTATGCATCAGCCGCCCCGAGCAATAAGAAAAAACTAGACAAGTCCAAAATTAGGCACTGCCAATAATAGCAGGTGCCTCAAAGGGAACATCAGCAGAGGCACTACAAGTAGCGCTAGGCATTATACCCCTGGAGCTAAGGAGAAAAGAACTGAGATTCAGCTACTGGGCAAAAGTGGCAAACGATCCAACTCACCCAGCACACAAAACCTTTGATAGGAATAACCAGTACATAGGCCACATTCCATTAAACCATAATAGATACCCGTCAGGGTGGAAAACAATGGATGAAGTGGATCAATACCCAGACCTGTTTAATGCGATAAACAGTAGTGCTCAGTACAAAGCAAAGATCCCACCATGGAAACTGAGAGTGCCAGAAACTGACTCTCACTTATCAAAGATCATAAGCAGTAGTGCTCAGTACAAAGCAAAGATCCCACCATGGGAACTGAGAGTGCCAGAAATTGACTCTCACTTATCAAAGATCATAAGCAAATCTAACGACATAATCTCAGCAAAAAGTAAAGCACTAGAGTACCTAGAACGGTATATAAATAATAGCCTAACTATATATACTGATGGGTCAAAAGATGAAGAAGGACAATTAGGAGCAGGAATAGCAATATAAAAATTAAAAATTTACAAAAGATACAAAGTAACAAGTAATACATCCATCTTTACAGCAGAATTAGTGGCAATCCTAAAAGCTTTAGAAATAGCTGCAGAAAACCCACCCAAAAAAGTAACCATACTCACAGATTCCTTTTCAGCAGTTTTTGCTATCAGAAACATAAATGGTTGTAGTAGGCCAGATATTATAGAGGAAATACTACAGGTTAATATACTACAGGATGCAGGGCAACACTAACATGGATACCATCACATGTGGGGATAGCAGGAAATGAGCTTGCAGACAAAGAAGCCAAAGGCGGTAGAACTAGCCATAACAAAATTGAAGTAGGCCTAGAGAAGTTCGAAATAAAGAGTTTAATTGCTCAAGCAATAACTAAAGAGTGGATAACAGCATGGGACCAAAGTAAACAAGCAAGACACGCATATAAAATCCTAAAAAAACCAAGCAAAAAATGTCAAATAAAAGATGAACTAAAAATACCAATTAATAAAAAATTGCTGAGGCTCAAGCTTGGAACTGGATATTTCTAGATCGAGGAACTGTAGTGGTTTTTGATGGTACTGTATCGTTGTTGTATTACCTAGTGTAATGTATGAGGTCAGCTGTGAAGGCTCCTGAGATAAATGTAGATGAGAATTACAGAAGGCCCTTCGTACTACCACTTACGACCTCAAACATATCTTTTTTACTAATATGAATGTAGCTACGTTAAAAAGTCTAGGGTACTGAAATGTAATGTGTTGTAGTAGAATATACAAACACACACAGATAATTAATAAGTGTAATAATATTAATAAAATTCTATAACACACTGAACTAACTCAGGCTATTTTAGTTTAAATATTAAAATTTTCTTTAAATTTATTTGTTCTGAACCAATGTTTTAGTTGGTCAGAACATATGAAATGTTATGGAGTTATAAATGGAATGCATAAATATATGGCATAATAAAATGGAATGTGTATACATAAGTATTTTATCAGACTGGTTAATATTAATTATATTTCTAATGTCTCTGGGAAACTATTACTGGATATGCTGTTGGGGTGGTGTCATCACACCCACTCTGTGACTAGAACAAGCTTTGTCCATTGTTTTATGAACTTTAATAAATGTATCTTTCCCAAAATTCAATATATTTATGAGGGAAATATTTATAAATTCTGTAGGAGTATGGTGAATCCTCAGCAGGGCACTAAATCACTCATCTTGTCTGCGAAGATCTAATGCTGGATTCCGGTGACCCACTCCTCTCGGTAGCTAGAATACAATGGTAGACTGCACCGACACACTGTTTGGCTGCACACACATCTGCTTGTGCAATCTTGATTACTTATGTGGCACTACCCTAGTGCCACAACAGAAACTCACAATTCTGAAACAAAATTTGTGCGCTGTGTCAGTAATCTATTTACTGCACCACTCTTACACACAGCACAACACATCAACAATACACAGAATGGGTCAGATCTCTCTGACCACACAGCACATCTTACTCAGTTGTTTTCATATAGTACTAGTTCCCCAAGACTGCATTGCATCTGAGATATGTTCAATAGTTTTCTGTTATTCAATAAGATAGGTGATATGTTCCCACTGATCTCAACAATAGATCCGCCTTCCATAGTTTTAGTTAGGCGTCCATATATTTTGTTTGTCTCTAGACCCTGAACTTGGGCTGGGGACCTAGAGCGAACACTTACTTGTCGTAATCATTTTATATGATATGGCAGTATCAATCACTCGAAATATTAAAATGTACAAAATAAATACTTTCATTCTTACCAGAATTCAGAATTGAGAACACAGTTAATTGCTAGCAAAACTCAGCTGAGCTGCTGGCTATATGATGGCGTCCCTCTAAATGTATGTACTATCTTCTAGGAACAACACCACAGGCAATAACCACTGTGTCTCTGGACAGTATTGTATCAAATGGCAAAAATGCGCATCTCTGTCCCGCTAATATGATTACATTTGCCCAATCACCGACTTCCCCCCTAACTTTTCAAATCTACAACCAAAAGTCAAATTCAGTCAGATCTCAGTCAAGTGTGTATTATTGTCTGTTGGTCCGTCTGTCTCTACTTGGTTTTTCATAAAAAAACACGCTTGGTTCTACATGCAATATCCTACCCAAATCTGCCTCCTAAGTTAATTTTAGCCACAATTCTCCACCTTTCCCCTCTTTTACATTACAGCTTGATTTTTGCATTTGCGTGTCTCAAGGCCAAGAATTTGAAACTTTTTGTGAAAGTTTGCACAACAGTACTGTCGCTGGTCTGATGTGAACAATACAGTCTTTTGTCAATATCTTCCTTGTTATCTATCCGTCTGTATAATTTAAAGTATATTAGTTCTCTGCTCAAGATGGGCTATCAAACTAGCTAGGTTTTATATTCATAACTCTATTATTTAAAAAAAAAACATATTTTTTCTCAAGTTTAATTTTTTGAAATTTGTTCGAGAACCTTCTCTACGGCGTTTGCCGCTGAATTCAAATAAACGGACAAAGTATCGAAAAGCGTCCAAGAAATGACTGTTTTGAATAAGAGCCAAGGTCTTTTTTGTCCATTTCCTTACATTGTGCAACTAGTGACGTGAATTTTTTCCTTTTACCACCAATTGCGTCTTTTTAGCCTTGCTAGATTTAAACACGTGTTCAGTCATATTTTTCCTTTTTTGATCTCCGTTTCCCTCCCGTCTACAAAGGGTAACCGTTTCGTCTGCACGTCTAACAAGTTAGTTTGACTGGCGGTGGGAAATGCGGGCATGGGCGAGCATGTCTCCTAGTATCTTACGCATTATTTTTATAACTACATTTTATCCTTATATTTGGAGATATTTTAACGTTGTATCATGGTAAATTCATCACAGGAACCCACATGTGAAGAGTGTCAAGAACCAACCACAATTAGACACTTTCTGGTGGACTGCAAGAAATATGACCAACAGAGGCAAAACATTAAGACATACTGTAGTAAACACAAGGTAGAAATGAGTGTAGAAAATCTCATAGGCACAAAGACCCCTTCAGAAATGCAAAAGTTAATAAAACACTATATTACCAAAACAAA